>JAUCBN010000064.1:0-2400000 GCA_035048815.1 Abelmoschus esculentus | reverse complement strand
CTATTTAGTTTCTTCTGAGCTAATTGAGCTGACACCGAGCTAATATTTACTCCTTGAGCTTTAGGTAAGTTCTATGAAGAAAACATGATAATAAAAATAATGAGAATACTTAAAATAACTTAATATAAATTTAGATCTAAGCTGAAACTTAATAATGTGGTTATATTGACTATTCATAGTTATAGCCTAATTAATATAACTCATAAGTAGCTTACTATAAAGTATATAAAAGTAATAAATTCTAATATCAGTAAGTTAACTCCCCTTTGATCCCATGCGTGAAATGAAGTATGAAAGCATGAGATAAATGAGCATAAATGTGAACGCATCATTAGTGAATCCGTTAGAAATTTAACCGAGTAAAATGCTCTGAAATTGAGATTGAGTTGTATACTTTGTTTCAAAAGCCCATAATTAACTATTTGAACTCATGAAATTTGATTTATACTGATATGCTCCAACTCTCCAAAGATGCTTGTAGAGAGAAGCTTTGATTGCCCGGACCTTAGAATACAAGCAAGCCTTGTATCACGCTTGTTTCCCGAACAAAAGAATGTTAAAAAGATGATGAAAATAAGATAATGATGATTTAAGAAGAGGTTATGGTGTGGGGTATAGTTTAGACGAAAAGGAAGATGTTTTTGGTGAAGGGAATGCATGGGGGATGTTGATGGTTGATTAAGCAAGGAAATGGAGGTGTTTAAGTGATGTAAATGATATGGAAGGATAAGTTAAGGGCTGGTGAAGAATGGTAGACGCAAATGGAAGTTGGATGGTGTTTATATGATGTTGGAATGATAGTATTCAAAGGGGCAAAGGTTGAACTTATGTTATAGGAACATAAACCGAATCTAGTTGCAACTCTGAGGGTGGTAGATGCACTTAGACCTCTTGGAAATGTAATTCCAGAAACCTAAAGTATAAAGGATGGAGGGTGAAGCCACAAATCAAAGAGATGATTTGATAAGTCGATAAAGTTCTTAAAAGAATAAGAATAAGAGATTAACTCACAAACTAAATAATCTGATTCCAAAGTTGTCTATCAAATGCTAAAATGACTACATATTTATAGGAAATGAAAGGGTGTGGACAAGGGACATTTCCCTTTGAAAAGGTGGCCGAATAGTGGCCTTGGTGCCTGTTCAATTGGTGGTTTCTCCCTCTTTAACCGTTCGGTTGAATGGTGTCTCCTTCCAATAATTATTGTAACTTTTCGGTTTAAAATTTTAGTTTGCACAGTCTTTAGTAAATTGAACATATCTCAAGTTACCGATATCGGATTAATGTTATTCAACATGCTTTGGAAAGATAAGAGATAGAGGAACAACTTTCATGAAGACACCGAAGCCCAATTCTACTTTTATCCTGCTCGAAATTGGCACACAAGTGGACCATCATGAATCTGCCCAATGAAGAGTGCTATATCTTTGTTTTGGCGCCCAAAACATGTTTCCATCCATGGTTGGTCAGTTTTGTCTCTTGGAGAGAGAACATGTCCTTCTATGGTTGAGCTGAAGGTTGTAGGGTGAGCTAAGATGAGCTGGATGAACTAAGGTTGAGCTAGGTTGAGCTGAGCTAGCTAGCTGATTTAGCTAACTGAAAGTTCACCATCTTTGAGTGATGATTTGAGTTGAATGGCTAACCCCCTAGCTGAGTGAACTGATCCTTAGGGTCATAATACTCTCCTTAATCCATAAGAGTGTGTAGGAGCTGATCCGAATCCCATATGGATGGAAATTCACCATTTGTCGTTTTGAGCTTAATCTGGATTCGTGAGCTGGAACGAAGCTAGCATCTTCATTGCGCTTCCTAAGAGTGTTTGGTACATTTTGGTACTGATCAGAAGCTGGTAAGTGCCTCAAACAATGATTCTTTGTTTTGAGCTCAAATAGTGCATTTGAGCTAAAACGGAGTTGGCCAATAGTCCCTTAAGCTGTGTTCAACATACCTTGCAAAGAAAATAAATATAATGTGATATGGTGCGGAATCGGCGTGGTGAATGAAATGGTGGTGTTTGGTTGAAGATGAAGAAGGTTTGATGGTGTAGTGATGGTTGTTGTGTCCTAGGAACCCTCTTGATCGCGATTGATCAAGCAAACTCCATAATAGGCTCTAACCCGCCCTCCTAGATGCAATTACCTAGGCAAGCGAGAGTGTGAAGAAAGAATCACCAGCAATCTATAGAGAAGATTGTGTTGAAACACTTCTAAAATTCACAAGCAAACAATACTTGCAAAAATATACTCAATAAATTTATTCTCCAAAAGAAATATTTCAATTGTTCATGTTACAAGATAATAGGGTACTCCTTTTATAGCCTAAAGGAGCCAACAAAATCCCTAAGAAATAGCTATTTAATCCCTAAAATCATCACATTGATAGTTTAATAGAAATGAATCCCCTAAAATCATCATATGCTAATTAAAAGGAATCCTATGGAATAAATTAAAATACTAATAATTATATTCAAAGCTTTATAATCTAGCTTTGAATTATTTTATTTTAATATCTAATTCATCTAAAAGCTTTATATATTAGCTTTTGGGTTGAATTTTACAAAATCCCGTATCCAGTTTTCTGCATGCGCAGTCTTCAGTAAAACGAACATATCTTGAGCTTCCAATGTCTGATTGATGCGTTTCAAGTTGCGTTGAAAAGCTAACTGAATGACGGTCAATTTATTAGAAGAACATGTTGCCCAGAAATGCCAGGATCCCATCCAAAAAGTCATCGCAAGTTTGCTAACTTTCCAGACTTTTCAAAATGATTCAGCTTTCTGCCCGATGTGCATTGGTTTAGCCCTCACGTGCATGTATCATAATGAATCAAAATGAATGACATAACTATTGAAACGAATTTAAAAGCTGAAATTAAGTAAACATGTGGTGCTTATTCATTGTGTTACATGTCTTCAACATGTACTACATTGTATAACTTCCCTTTTAGTGCCATTTGACCTCCAAAGGTTGTAATGCACTTGTGAGTATATGCCTCCTTAAGTTGCTTGGCCTTAGAACGCGTGATAGGACCTGGTGGTAGCACTTCTGGGTCTTGATTAATCTGAACATGGCCATTGTCTTTATGAGGCGTGCACATATCATCCCTCCCTTCTTTTTTGGCGATTTATCCCAAATCGTCATTGTCTTCATATGGGGATAAATCAGAAACGTTGAAGGTAGCACTCATCTTGTAGTCTCCAAGAAGGTTAATTTTGTAGACATTGTTATTTATCTTTTCTACTACTTGAAATGGTCCATCTCCCCTTGGTAGTAGTTTAAACTTTCTTTGGTTAGGAAACCTTTCTTTACGAAAATAAACCCACACCCAATCTCCTACCTCAAATGTGACATTCTTCCTTCCTTTGTTGGCTTGGTACTCATATTGCTTAGTACGACGCTCTATGTTCTCTCGCACCTTTTGGTGAGGCTTCTTGACAAATTCTGCCTTGTTCGTGCCATCCTTATTAAGGATATGTTCATGTGGCAAGGGTAAAAGATCTAAAGGAGTAAGAGAGTTAAAGCCATATACTACCTCAAACAGGGTGTGTGTAGTGGCTGAATGATGTGCTCAATTGTAGGCAAATTCCACATGTGGTAAGCATTCCTCTGACGTTCTAGTGTTCTTTTGGATGATGGACCTTAGAAGCGTAGATAACACTCAGTTGACCACTTCAGTTTGACCATTTGTTTGTGGGTGGCAAGTCACGGAGAAAAGTAGTTTAGTAATTATTTTGCTCCACAAAGTTCTCCAGAAGTGGCTAAAAAACTTGACATCTCGATCAGAAATGATAGTCCTTGGTATGCCATGCAAACGAACTACCTCTTTGAAGAATAAGTTGGCAATGTGAGTTGCATCATCTGTCTTATGACAAGGTATGAAATGAGCCATCTTCGAAAATCGATCTACTACCACAAAGATAGAATCTCTTTCAGCCTTGGTTCTTGGTAATCCAAGCACGAAATCCATTGAGATGTCTTCCCATGGTGTGGTTGGAATAGGAAAACGGGGAGTACAATTCGTAGGGCATGACTTTTGACTCAGCCTTTCTGCAAACAAGACACCTATCACAGAACCGTTCCACGTCTCTTTGCATTTTAGGCCAAAAGAAATGTTCCTTCAAGATGTCTAATGTCTTGTGTATGCCAAAGTGTCCCATTAATCCTCCTTCATGTGCCTCTTGTAGCAATACTTCTCGGATAAACCCTTGTGGTATGCATACTCTCTTCTCCTTGATAAGATATCCATCTTGTTTATAATATTTTTATTCAGCAAACTTCCTATCCTATTCAAGTAAAGCACATGGAGGTTTAGAAATTTTTGAAAAATTATCAATAAACCTTTTATAAAAACCTACGTGACCCAAGAAACTTCTAACTCCCTTAAATGAAATTGGTGGAGGCAATTTCTTTATCACATCGATCTTGGCTTTGTCAACTTTTATGCCTTGTGATGAAATTTTATGACCCAAGACAATACCTTCCTTGACCATAAAATGGCATTTTTCCCAGTTAAGTACTAAGTTGGATTCTTCACATCTTTGCAAGACTTTTGCTAAATTGCCGAGGCAATGTTCGAAGTCATCTCCAAAGACTGAAAAATCATCCATGAATACTTCCAGGAAGTCTTCCACCATATCATGAAAAATTGCCATCATACATCGCTGAAAAGTTGTCGGGGCATTACAAAGGCCGAACGACATTCTTTTAAATGCATATGTTCCATACGGGCAAGTAAAGGTAGTTTTTGCCTGGTCCTTAGGGTCTATAGCAATCTGGTTATAACCTGAATAACCATCAAGAAAACAATAAAAAGGCTTACCAGCAAGTCTATCAAGCATTTCATCAATAAAGGGCAATGGGAAGTGGTCCTTTTTTGTTGCCTTATTTAACTTGCGATAATTCATATAAACCCTCCAACCGGTCACAGTCCTGGTTGGGATTAGTTCATTGTTTTCATTGGTTATCACGGTCATGCCTCCTTTCTTAGGTACACATTGTACCGGGCTCACCCATGCACTGTTAGAGATAGGGTAGATGATACCAGCATCAAGCCATTTGATTATCTCCTTGCGTACTACCTCTTTCATGGCATGATTGAGTCTCCTTTGGGCCTCAACAGTAGGTTTATGATCTTCCTCTAAAAAGATTTTGTGCATGCAAACTGTTGGGCTTATTCCCTTCAAATCATTAATTGACCACCCAATTGCCTTCTTGTGCTGCCGCAGCATCTCTATCAAGCTTTGTTCCTGTTCGGGCTGCAACTTAGAAGAAATAATTACGGGCATTGTGTGGTTGGGTCCCAAATAAACATACTTTAATTTATCAGGTAAAGGTTTTAATTCAATCTTTAATGGTTCCTCATTCGAAGGTTTTGTGTCCTTACCTAGATAATTTAGAGGTTCGAAGTACTTACCTGGGTGGTGTGCTGTTCAATTAACTTCCTCAGCTTCAGGCATACTATTTAATGCATTGTTGTAACAATCGTCCACTATACTGCTGAGGCAGCGCTGTGAAGAATTATTGTCACTACTGCTGAGGCAGTGTTTGCTGAGGCAAGGCATTGCACTGTCTGCCTCTTTGGTACAAATTACCTTCCACTCCTCTGGATCATCATGTCTTTTTAAAATCTGGAAAACGTTAAGTGTGACTTGCTGATCGTTGACTCGCATTGTTAGTTCTTCTTTCTCTACATCAATAAAGGTGCATCTAGTAGCTAGGAAAGGTCGGCCTAGGATGATTGGTGCATTGTCATCTGCTTCACAATCAAGAACAAAGAAGTCAGATGGAAAAATAAATTTATCTACTCTTACCAATATGTCCTCGATTTTTTCTTCCGGTTGCACATATGATCTATCCGCTAATTGGAGCATCACGGTTGTCGGTTTTGCCCTTCCTATTCCAAGCTTTTGAAATACAGATTTTGGCATTAAGTTGATCTTGCTCCTAAGTAGCACAAGGCCTTTCCTTCATAGTGGTTTTCTATCGCGCATGGTATAGTAAAACAGCCAAGATCTTTCAATTTAGGGGGCATGCGATTATGCAGCATGGCCAAGCATCCTTCGGTTGCGGCAACAGTTTCAAACTCACCAAGCCTTCTTCTTTTAGAAACAATGTCTTTTAAGAATTTGGCATAGTTTGGCATTTGTTCTATTGCCTCAACTAATGGCAAATTTATATGCACTTGCTTTAGGATATCTAGGAACTTTTTCAATTGATAATCCTATTTTTGTCTTTTTCAGCCTTTGTGGAAAAGGTGGCGGGGGTCGCATTTCCTCCAGTATCTCATTAGTTTGGAATTTAATACCTGGTATCATTGGTATTGGTGCTTCCTCGGCCACTTGGCGTGGAGTTGTCGATTTCTCTGCTTGGGCAGTGCCTTCTGTGATATGATCATCTAATGCAATATCTCTGTCTTCTCCATCTGATTCTTCTTGTTCCTTTGTTAGAACTTTGTCCGAACTGCTTGGAATCTCCTTAAGTTTTAAGCCACTCCTAGTGGTGATTGCCTTACATTGTTCATGGCTTTTTCCCCTTGCAACTTCAGTATTGCTAGGTAATCCTCCTTGAGGTCTAGTGTTCAGACTTTGAGCGAACTGCCCAACTTGAATTTCTAGTGTTTTAATGGTTGCCTCTTGATTTTGTAACCTCATCTCAATTCTACTTATGAAAGCATCGGTTCTCTTAATAAAGTTACTATTCTCAGCCATATATGATTCAGTTTTCATCATAAATGCCTTAAGAGAATTTTCCAGCGAACATATGGGTTGTTGCTGCTGCATCTGCTGCTACGGCAGTAGTTGCTGCTACTGTGACAGATGTTGCATTAGAATTGCTTGCTGGAAACCTGAGGGTTGAACCGTCGGATTCAAAGCATTATTGGGGTTACTCCATGAAAAAGTTGGATGCCTTTTCCAAGCTGGATTGTATGTGTTGGACATCACGTTGTTGTTCCGGTTATAGTTTCCGACATAAAGGCTAGATTCCTGATTCTGTATGCACTCAAAAGAGCTATGGTTACCTCCACATAACTCACATGAAGAATCTATTACCTTAACGTCATGGGTATTATGTTGCATTTGCATATTTTGGACCATCTTAGTGAGAGTTGTCAATTGTGCTGCCACTGAATTGGATGTTTCAAATTCATGTACTGTGGCCTGACGTCTCATCCCTCCTCTCCTAGATGTAGGGAATTGGAAGTCATTCTTTGCGAGTTTGCTCAAAATCTCTATCGCTTCCTTTGGTGGCTTGTCAAGGAGTGTTCCGTTGGCAGAGGCGTCTAACATCATCCTTATTGGGGCATTGGTAGCATTATAAAACATGGTCACTTGTGTCCACAATGGAAATCCATGTAAAGGACACTTGTGCAGTAGCTCCCTATAGCGCTCTCATGCCTCATACATTGTTTCATCATCTGCCTGCCGGAAAGAAGTAATTTCATTACGTATACGATCATATAGATTAATAGGATTAAAACGTGTAATGAAATCACGACAGAGTTCACTCCAAGATCCTATTGATCCTGCTGGAATGCTATTTAACCAAGTTTTTGCCATATCCCTCAATGAATAGGGGAACAATTTCAGTCTCAAAACATCTTCATGGACTCCTTGGATTTTGAATGAATTGCATATCTCAAAATTTAACCAAGTAAAATGCTCTAAAATTGAGATTAAGTTGTATACTTTGTTTCAAAAGCCCATGAGTAACTATTTGAACTCATGAAATTTGATTTATACTTATTTTGAGACCGTTTTGTTAGGTTTAAAGTGTGTATATCTATTGGGTTTTATAGTAAACACATAGGAATTTAAACGGAGTAAAGTGCTCTAAATTTGAGATTAAGTGGTTTAATCATATTCAAAAGCCTATAATTAACAATTTCAACTCATGTAGTTTGATTCAATCTTATTTTGTGGTCGGTTTGTTCGATTTAAAGCGTGCATGTCTAATTGGATTTTTTAGTGAACCCGTTAGAAATTTAACCAAGTAAAATGCTCTAAAATTGAGATTAAGTTGTATACTTTGTTTCAAAAGCCAATGAGTAACTATTTGAACTCATGAAATTTGATTTATACTTATTTTGAGACTGTTTTGTTAGGTTTAAAGTGTGTATATCTATTGGGTTTTAAAGTAAACACATAGGAATTTAAACGGAGTAAAGTGCTCTAAATTTGAGATTAAGTGGTTTAATCATATTCAAAAGCCTATAATTAACAATTTCAACTCATGTAGTTTGATTCAAACTCATTTTTTGGTCGGTTTGTTCAATTTAAAGCGTGCATGTCTAATTGGATTTTTTAGTGAACCTGTTAGAAATTTAATCGAGTAAAATGCTCTAAAATTTAGACTAAGTTGTATACTTTGTTTCAAAAGCCCATATTTAGCAATATGAACTCATGAAATTTGATTTATACTTATTTTGTGACCGTTTTGTTAGGTTTAAAGTGTGTATATCTAATGAGTTTTAAAGTAAACACGTAGGAATTTAAATTGAGTAAAGTGCTCTGAATTTGAGATTAAGTGGTTTAATCATATTCAAAAGCATATAATTAACAATTTTAACTCATGTAGTTTGATTCCATCTCATTTTGTGGTCGGTTTGTTCGTTTTAAAGCATGTGTGTCTAATTGTATTTTTTAGTGAACCCGTTAAAAAAAATTGAAGGAAAGAGCCTCATTAAAAAATCCCTATAGCTAGTCACCTTAAGAGGTGAGTAGGCCCCTATGGGAAAAAGAGTACCCAAGGTTTTGTTGAGAAGAAGAGGAGAACCTCTCCGAGTTTACAGTAGCCCGAATAAAATCGGGAAAGTTACAAGCAAAAGAACAAGAAAGAAAAGAACGTAGAGCCTTAGTAGCTAAAACATGGGCTACAATGTTTGTGTCTCTAGGTACATAACAAATCTTACAATCAGGCAAAGTACCAAGAATAAAGTGAATTCGAGAAACTAAAAATGCCACTGTGGAGAGATCTTGATGATGGGTGTTGGTAACCTTGTTGACAATGGAGAGTGAGTCTGTTTCAAAGACTACATTAGTCCAGCCATTAGCAATAGCAAAATGTAATCCTTCCAAAATGGCAAGAGCCTCAATAGAAGCGGGGTCCGGGCAAATGAGCGGCATAGAAAAACCATCAAGGACAGAGCCAGAGGAATCTCGGGCAATGACACTAGCTGCAGCACCCCTTAACACGGGATCAAAGGCGCCATCCGTAAAATGTTGTTATGCACCAGCTATAGCACCCCTTAACCAGGGTCCAGTTTCGTCCATCTAGCTTGAGTAAGAGTGGGCTCAGCTAGCCGAGAACGTAGGCAGGAGGCATCATTAATTGATGTATAGTTAGTAAAAAGTTGTTATGCATTGGAAACAGTTAACCAAACCGGTTGGAGATAGCTATTATGGACAAAGTCATTTCGGCAATTCCATAAGTTCCAAAGGATCGTGATAAGGAACGAGAATTGATGTAAGGAAAGAAACTCAACCACTTTAGAAAGTCACTGGTGGGGGAGATAAAGGTATTGAAGAGGATTCGTGGAGGGAGCCCTACCAACTGGAGCGCCTCCTTGGCATTAGGACAGTCTTACATTGCATGGAGGGTGGTTTCGATGACCATGTTACAAATCGGGTAGACCCCCATACCAAGATTGACCTGAAGGATTTTATAAACAGAAGGGAGTGCATCATGACATAAACGTCATCCAAAGGTACGAACCTTGGGTAGAGTAGACAGTTTAGATAGAATTTTCCAAAGCTTGAAAGGTTTGTTAACTGGCCCTAGTTGGAGCTGCAAAAATTGGTAACTGGACCGAACCGTGTACATGTCGGAGTCATGGTGACCCCAAAGGGTGGTGTCTTTTGTGTCATTAATGATCGGTACATTAAGGATGGTGTTAGCATCTTCATGGGAGAAGTCCTTACTTTTGGTTCATAGGATTTTCCAGAGTATTCCAAGCAGACATTTGGTATGATCTCGTCCTCAATATCAATGTCACCTGATAAGATAAATATCCGAATAAAAACTTAATTCTATTATTTACTTTAAATACGTAAAATATGTAGTTACATTTTAAAAATAAATAATGAGAATTAAATCCACTTAGCTACAAGAATAATTTCTAATTCTCACCTGATTGACTACCATACCAGTGGTCTCCAACTTCCATTGTTTTCACCCATAAATCACGTGGCTATAACCACCCACAATCCAAAATTCCATTATTGATTTCTCCTACCCGTGGCCGTACTTTCATAAGTTTCCCAACACTTTAAAGAATAGAATGGAACTCGTCAACAAGAGATAATCCCATCATTCCACAGAATTTTGAAACACCAGTACCAACGAAATTGGATTTTGAAATGCCATTGGAACCATTAAACAAGACTGGAGAACCGAAATAACAATTTCCAGAATGTTGCCCTAACGTTTCATGGAATCTGACAACCTATAGACTTTCAAGTTGCAACTGTAGGAGAATCTCTTACTTCCTGATCTAATTGGATTTGAGAGTCTTGTAGAAATCTATTTCTCTCATCCATAAAATATAGAATTGTTTGCTCATAGTCTAAATCAAAGATTTTGCAGGCTCTTTTGAATAGTTTCACTGCATTTTCCTTTTCATTATTAACTTTTACTCCCAATGAATTTGTTTCTCGTGGAATAAAAAGTCTTAGCTTCAACGCATACATATCTGTCGTGTGATCTTCAGCAATTGAGAAACTTTTATCACCTTTCGCTGCAAATCTTAGCATCACAATGCCAATTTGAGAGCTTGCAACCATGTTTTTGTCGGAAACCAAAGCATAACCCCTTCCCGAAACACCAACCTCTCCATTTTCAGCATTGAGCAAAGAATCCTCACCCTTCCTTAAATTGAAAACAAGATCTGGATTGAATATGATGTTGATTACCTTCATGGGACCCACGTACGAGGTTCCGAGAGTTGCTGTATACAAAATTCCCCTCTTCAAAACAGATTTACCAAAAGTTGAATCTTGGGCACCTTTTCACCACCTGAAAGACACAAAGTAAACTCGTTGTTCATCGCTGTTGGCGCCGCTGTTATTGTCAGAGTTTGACCCGGTGGGTGGAATCATCCGAAGGAAGACCAACCAATTTTCAAAGAAGGAAAAGAAGTACGAAAGAAAGCAGTAGCCGGGAGAGAAGAATGAAGTTACCAGCCGATGTAACCCAAAAGAGGAATTAAACTCCTTCTAGGTTTAAGATTGGATTCAAATAAAAATATCTAAAATACCCTCCTGTCGCTCACAATTTTACGAGAATACCCTTCACTTACCCTAGAATTCCAAACCCCTAATTTAAAATTAGGTTTTCAAAATTGGGGGTTCATAATTAGATTTTTGGGATATTACAATCTAAAAATTTGAGATTAAGCTATATAATTTTATTCAAAAGCCCATAATAAACTATTTGAACTCATAAATTTTGATTTAATATCATTTGGTTGTCATTTTGTTGTGATTAAAATGAGGATGTATAAATGGGCTTTATAGTGAACCCTTTCGAATTTTAACCAAGTAAAAAGCAAGAAATTTTAGATTAAGCTGTATAATTTTTTCAACAGCCCATAATAAACTATTTGAACTCATAAAATTTGATTTAATATCATTTGGTTGTCATTTTGTTGGGATTAAAACATGTATGTCTAAATGGGCTTTATAGTGAATCTGTTTGAATTTTAATCGAGTAAAAAACTGAAAAATTGAGATTATGTTGTACAATTAGGTTCAAAAGTCCATAATTAACTATTTGAACTCATAAGATTTAAGTTAATATCATTCTGCAGTCGTTTTATTGGGATTAAAACGTGCATGCCTAAATGGACTTTATAGTGAACCCTTTCTAATTTTAACGGAGTAAAAAGCAAGAAATTTGAGATTAAGTTATATAATTTTGTTCAAAAGCCCATAATAAAATATTTCAAATCATAAAATTTGATTTAATATCATTTGGTTGTTGTTTTGTTGGGATTAAACATGCAAGTCTAAATGGGCTTTATAATGAATCTATTCAAATTTTAACCGAGTAAAAAGCAGAAAAATTGAGATTATGTTGTATAAATAGGTTCAAAATTTCATAATTAACTATTTGAACCCATAAAATTTGATTTAATATCATTTTATGTTCGTTTTATTGGGATTAAAACGTGCATGTATAAATGGGCTTTATAGTGAACCCTTTCGAATTTTAACCGAGTAAAAAAAGCTAGAAATTTGAGATTAAGCTATATAATTTTGTTCAAAAGCCCTTAGAAAACTATTTGAACTCATAAAATTTGATTTAATATCATTTGGTTGTTGTTTTATCGGGATTAAAACGTGCATGTCTAAATGGGATTTATAGTGAACCCTTTCGAATTTTAACTGAGTAAAAAGCTGAAAAATTGAGATTATGTTGTATAATTAGGTTCAAAAGTCCATAATTAACTATTTGAAATCATAAAATTTGGTTTAATATGATTTTGCGGTCGTTCTATTGGGATTAAAATGTGGATGTCTAAATGGGCTTTATAGTGAACCCTTTCGAATTTTAACCGAGTAAAAAGCTAGAAATTTTAGATTAACCTATTTAATTTTGTACAAAAGTGCTTAATAAACTATTTGAACTTATAAAATTTGATTTAATATCATTTTGTTGTCATTTTGTTAGAATTAAAATGTCCATGTCTAAATGGCCTTTATTGTGAACCTGTTCCAATTTTAATCAAGTATAAAGCTGAAAAATTGGGATTATGTTGTATAAATAGGTTCAAAATTCCATAATTAACTATTTGAACCCATAAAATTTGATTTAATATCATTTTATGTTCGTTTTATTGGGATTAAAACGTGCATGTATAAATGGGCTTTATAGTGAACCCTTTCGAATTTTAACCGAGTAAAAAAAGCTAGAAATTTGAGATTAAGCTATATAATTTTGTTCAAAAGCCCTTAAAAAACTATTTGAACTCATAAAATTTGATTTAATATCATTTGGTTGTTGTTTTATCGGGATTAAAACGTGCATGTCTAAATGGGCTTATAGTGAATCTGTTCGAATTTTAACCGAGTAAAAAGCTGAAAAATTGAGATTATGTTGTACAATTAGGTTCAAAAGTCCATAATTTGAACTCATAAAATTTAAGTTAATATCATTCTGCGTTCGTTTTATTGGGATTAAAATATGCATGTCTAAATGGGCTTTATAGTGAACCCTTTTGAATTTTAATCGAGTGAAAAGCTTGAAATTTGAGATTAAGCAGTATAATTTTGTTCAAAAGCCCATAATAAACTATTTGAACTCATAAAATTTGATTTAATATCATTTGGTTGTCGACTTGTAGGGATTAAAACATGCATGTCTAAATGGGCTTTATAGTAAATATGTTCAAATTTTAACCGAGTAAAAAGTTGAAAATTGAGATTATGTTGTACAATTAGTTTCAAAAGACCATAATAAACAATTTGAACTCATAAAATTTGATTTAATATCATTTTTTGTTGTTTTGTTGCGATTAAAACGTGCATACTAAATGAGCATTATAGTGAATCTGTTTGAATTTTAACCGAGTAAAAAGCTGAAAAATTGAGATTATGTTGTATAATTAGGTTCAAAAGTCCATAATTAACTATTTGAACTCTTAAATTTGATTTAATATCATTTTGCGGTCGTTTTATTGGGATTAAAACATGTATGTCTAAATGGGCTATATAGTGAACCCTTTCGAATTTTAACCGAGTAAATAGTAAGAAATTTTAGATTAAGTTGTATGATATTGTTTAAAATCCTATAATAAACTATTTGAACTAATAAAATTTGATTTACCATCATTTGGTTGTTGTTTTTTTGTAATTAAAAAGTTCATGTCTAAATGGGCTTAATAGAGAAGTAGTTCGAATTTTAACCGAGTAAAAAGCTGAAAAATTGAGATTATGTTGTATAATTAGGTTCAAAGTCCATAATTAACTGTTTGAACTCTTAAATTTTATTTAATATCATTTTGTGGTCGTTTTATTGGGATTAAAACGTGTATGTCTAAATGGGCTATATAGTGAACCCTTTCGAATTTTAACCGAGTAAATAGTAAGAAATTTTAGATTAAGTTGTATAATATTGTTTAAAATCCCATAATAAACTATTTGAACTAATAAAATTTGATTTACCATCATTTGGTTGTCGTTTTTTTGTAATTAAAAAGTTCATGTCTAAATGGGTTTAATAGAGAAGTAGTTCTAATTTTAACCGAGTAAAAAGCTGAAAAATTGGGATTATGTTGTATAATTAGGTTCAAAAGTCCATAATTAACTATTTGAACTCTTAAATTTTATTTAATATCATTTTGTAGTCGTTTTATTGGGATTAAAACGTGTATGTCTAAATGGGCTATATAGTGAACCCTTTCGAATTTTAACCGAGTAAATAGTAAGAAATTTTAGATTAAGTTGTATAATATTGTTTAAAATCCCATAATAAACTATTTGAACTAATAAAATTTGATTTACCATCATTTGGTTGTCTTTTTGTTGTAATTAAAAAGTTCATGTCTAAATGGGCTTAATAGAGAAGTTATTCGAATTTTAACCGAGTAAAAAGCTGAAAATTGAGATTATGTTGAATAATTAGTTTCAAAAGTTCATAATTAACTATTTGAACTCATAAAGTTTTATTTAATATCATTTTCGGTAGTTTTATTAGGATTAAAACGTGCATGTATAAATAGACTTGATAGTGAACCCGTTCTAATTTTAACTGAGTTAAAATCTAGAAATTTTAGATTAAGCTATATAATTTTGTTCAAAAGCCCATAATAAACTATTTTAACTCATAAAATTTGATTTAATATCAATTTACGGTCGTTTTATTGGGATTAAAACATGCATGACTAAATAGGCTATATAGTGAACCCTTTCGAATTGTAACCGAGTAAAAAGCAAGAAATTTTGGATTAAGATGTATAATTTTGTTCAAAATCCCATAATAAACAATTTGAACTCATAAAATTTATTTAATATCATTTTATTGTTATTTTGTTGAGATTAAAACGTGCATACTAAATGAGTATTATAGTGAATCTGTTCGAATTTTAACCGGGTAAAAAGCTGAAAATTAAGATTTTGTATAATTAGGTTCAAAAGTCCATAATTAACTATTTCAACTCTTAAAGTTGATTTAATATCATTTTGCGGTCATTTTATTGGTATTAAAACGTGTATGTGTAAATGGGCTATACAGTGAACCCTTTTGAATTTTAACCGAGTAAAAAGTAAGAAATTTTAGATTAAGTTGTATAATTTCTTTAAAAGCCCATAATAAACTATTTGAACTAATAAAATTTGATTTAATATCATTTGAAATATCTGAACACATGAAATTTGATGTAATATAATTTTGTGGTTGTTTTATTGGGATTAAAACGTGCATGTCTAGGTTGGCTGTTTAGAGAACCCATTCTAATTTTAACCGAGTAAAAAGCTAGACATTTAAGATTAAGTTGTATAATTTTGTTTAAAAGCCCATAGTAAACTATTTGAACTCATAAAATTTGATTTAATAGCATTTTGTTATCATTTTGTTGGGAGTAAAACGTGCATACTAAATGGGCTTTATAACGAATCTGTTTGAATTGTATCCGAGTAAAAAGCTGAAAAATTAAGATTATGTTGTATAATTTGGTTCGAAAGTCCACAATTAACTATTTGAACTCATAAAATTTGATTTAATATCATTTTGTGGTCGTTTTATTGGGATTAAAATGTGCATGTTTAAATGGGCTATATAGTGAACCCTTTCGAATTTTAATCGAGTAAAAAGCAAGAAATTTTTGATTAAGCTGTATAATTTTGTTCAAAATCCCATAATAAACTTTTTGAACTCAAAAAATTTGATTTAATATCTTTTTGTTTTTGTTTTGTTGGAATTAAAATGTGAATGTTTAAATGGGCTTTATAAAGAAGTTGTTCGAATTTTGACCAAGAAAAAACTAAAAAAATGTGACTATATTGTGTAATTAGGTTCAATAGTCCATAATTAACTATTTTAACTCATAAAATTTGATGTAATATCATTTTGCGGTCATTTTATTGGGATTAAAACGTGCAACACTAAATGGGCTTTTTAGTGAAGCCATTCGAATTTTAATAGAGTAAAAATCTATAAATTTGAGATTAAGTAGTATAATTTTGTTTAAAAGCTCATAATTAACTATTTGAACTCATAAAATTTAATTAATATCATTCGGTTGTCGTTTTGTTGGGATTAAAATGTGCATGTCTAAATGGGCTTTATAGTGAACCTGTTCAAATTTTATCCGATTAAAAAGCTAAAAAATTGAGATTATATTGTATAATTAGGTTCAAAGTCTATAATTAACTATTTGAACTCATAAAATTTAATTTAATATCATTTTGCGATTGTTTTATTGGTATTAAAATATGCATGTCTAAATGGGCTTTATAGTGAACCCATTCGAATTTTAACCGAATAAAAAGCTATAAATTTTAGATTAAGCTATATAATTCTTTTAAAATACCATAAGTAAATATTTTAACTTTTAAAATTTTAATTAAAATCATTTGGTTATTGTTTTGCTCGGATTAAAACGTGCATGTCTAAAAAGGCTTTTTAGAGAATCCGTTCTAATTTTAACTTAGTAAAAAGCTGAGAAATTGAGATTATGTTGTATAATTAGGTTCAAAATTCCATAATTAACTGTATGAACTTATAAAAAAAATTTAATATAATTTTGCGGTCGTTTTTATTGGGATTAAAACGTGCAAGACTACATGGGTTTTATAGTGAACCCGTTCGAATTTTAACCGAGTAAAAAGCTACAAAATTTAGATTAAGTTGAATAATTTTTTTCCAAAAGCCCATAATAAACTATTTGAACACATAAAATTTGATTTAATATCATTTTTTTGTATAATTAGGATCAAAAGACCATAATTAACTATTTGAACTCATAAAATTTGATTTAATATCATTTTGCAGTCGTTTTATTGTGATTAAAATGTACATGTCTAAGTAGGCTATATAGTGAATCCTTTCAAATTTTAACCGAGTAAAAAGCAAGAAATTTTAGATTAAGTTGTATAATTTTGTTCAAAACCCTAGAATAAACTATTTGAACTCATAAAATTTGATTTAATATCATTTTTTGTGGTTTGGTTGGAATTAAAACGTGCATATCTAAATGGGCTTTAAAGAGAAGTTGTTCCAATTTTAACAAAGTAAAAAGCTAAAAGAATTGTGATTATATTGTATAATTAGGTTCAAAAGTCCATAATTAACTATTTGAACTCATAAAATTTGATTTAATATCATTTTGCGGTCGTTTTATTGGGATTAAAACGTGCAAGTCTAAATGGGCTTTTTAGTGAACCCCTTCTAATTTTAACCGAGTAAAAAGATAGAATTTTTTTATTAAGTTGTATAATTTTTTTTAAAAAGCTCATAGTTAATTATTTTAACTCTTAAAATTTGATTTAAAATCATTTGGTTTTCGTTTTGCTGGGATTAAAACGTGCATGTCTAAAAGGGCATTTTAGAGAATCCGTTCATATTTTAACCAAGTAAAAAGCTGTTAAATCGAGAATATGTTGTACAATTAGGTTCGAAAGTCAATAATTAACTATTTGGACTCGTAAAATTTGATTTAATATCATTTTACGGTCGTTTTAATGGGATTAAAACGTGCATGCATAAAAAGTCTATATACTGAACCCTTTTGAATTTTAACCGAGTAAAAAGCAAGAAATTTTAGATTAAGCTGTATAATTTTGTTCAAAAGCCCATAATAAACTATTTGAACTAATAAAATTTGATTTAATATCATTTTACGGTCGTTTTGTTGTAGTTTTGATGGGATTAAAACGTGCATACTAAATGAGCTTTATAATGAATCTGTTCGAATTTTAATCGAGTAAAAAGCTAAAAATTTGAGATTATGTTGTATAATTAGGTTCAAAAGTCAATAATTAACTATTTAAAATTGTAAAATTTTATTTAATATATTTTTGCAGTCATTTTAATGGGATTAAAAACGTGCATATCTAAATAGGCTATATAGTGAACGCTTTCGAATTTTGACCGAGTAAAAAGCAAGAAATTTTAGATTGAGCTGTATAATTTTGTTCAAAAGCCAATAATAAGCTTTTTGAAGTCATAAAATTTGATTTAATATCATTTTGTCGTCGTTTTGTTGTGATTAAAACATGCATACTAAATGAGCTTTATAGTGAATCTGTTTGAATTTTAACCGAGTAAAAAGCTGAAAAATGAAGATTAAGTTGTATAATTAGGTTCAAAAGTCGATAATTAACTATTTGAATTCATAAAATTTGATTTAATATCATTTTGCGGTCGTTTTATTGGGATTAAAACGTGCATGTCTAAATGGGCTTTTTAGTGAAGTTGTTCTTTTTTTAACCCAGTAAAAAGCTAGAAATTTGAGATTAAGTTGTATAATTTTGTTAAAAGCCCATAATAAACTATTTGAATTCATAAAATTTTATTTAATTTCATTTTTTATCGTTTTGTTGGGATTAAAACGTGCATACTAAATGGGCTTTATAACGAATCTGTTCGAATTTTAACCAAGTAAAGAGAAAAAAATTGTGATTATATTGTATAATTAGGTTCAAAAGTCTATAATTTACTATTTGAACTCATAAAATTTGATTTAATATCATAGTGCGGTCGTTTTAATGGGATTAAAATGTGCATGCATAAAAAGTCTATATAGTGAACCCTTTCAAATTTTAACCGAGTAAAAAGCAAGAAATTTTAGATTAAGCTGTATAATTTTGTTCAATAGCCCATAATAAACTATTTGAACTAATAAAATTTGATTTAATATCATTTTGTTATCGTTTTGTTGGGATTAAAACGTGCATACTAAATGAGCTTTATAGTGAATCTGTTCGAACTTTAATCGAGTAAAAAGATGAAAAATTAAGATTATTTTGTATAATTAGGTTCAAAAGTACCTAATTAACTATTTGAATTCTTAAAATTTTATTTAATATCTTTTTGTGGTCGTTTTATTGGGAATAAAACGTGCATGTCTAAATAGGCTATATAGTGAACCCTTTCGATTTTTTTTTGAAAGAAAGAGCCTCATTAAAAAAACCCTATAGCCAGTCACCTTAAGAGGTGAGCAGGCTCCTATGGGGAAAAGCGTACCCATGATTTTATTGAGAAGAAGAGGAGAACCTCTCTGATTTTAAAGAAGCCCGAATAAAATCAGGAAAGTTACAATCAAAAGAACAGGAAGTAAAAGAACGCAAAGCCCTAGTAGCTAAGACATGAGCTACAACGTTTGCGTCTCTAGGTACATAACAAATCTTACAATCAGGCAAAGTACCAAGAGTGGAGCGGATTCGAGATACCAAATGTTGCACAGTGGAAAGATCCTGATGATGGATGTTGTTAACCTTGTTGGCAATGGAAGCGGAATCAGTTTCGAAGACCACATGAGTCCAACCATTGGCAACTGCAAACTTTAGACCTTCCAAAGCGGCAAGAGCTTCAGCAGAAGCGGGGTCCGGGCAAATGAGCGGTATAGAACAACCACCCAGGACGACGCCGAAGGAATCCCGGGCAATGACGCCAGTAGCAGCACCTCTTAACACGGGGTCAAAGGTGTCATCCGTGTTAATCTTGACGAAACCAGGGTCTGGTTTCGTCCATCTAGCTTGAGCAAAGGTAGGCTCAACCAGCCGGGAACGTAGACGGGAGGCATCATTAATTGAAGTGTAGTCATTAAAAAGTTTTTGTGCATTAGAAACAGTTAAGTAGATTGGTTGGAGATGGCTATTATGGATAAAGTCATTTCGGCGATTCCATAAATTCCAAAGGATTGTGATAAAGAGTGAAAATTGATGTAAGGAGAGAAAACCCGCAGCTTCAGAAAGCCACTGGAGGGGGGAGACAAAGGAGTTGGACAAAATTCGTGTAGGAAGCCCTGTCAACTAGAGTGCCTCTTTGGCACTAGGACAGTCCCGCATAGCATGGAGGGTGGTTTCGGTAGACATATTACAGATTGGGCATACCCCCGTACCAAGATTGGCCTGGAGGATTTTATAGCCAGATGGGAGTGCATCATGACATAAACGCCATCCAAAGGCACGAACCTTAGGTAGAGTAGGCAGTTTAGAAATAACTTTACAAAGCTTGGAGGGTCTATTAATAGGTCCTAACTGCGATTGCAAAAATTGGTAACCAGACCGAACCGAGTACGTACCAGAGTCATGGTGACCCCAGAGGGTGGTGTCTTTTGTGTCATTAATAATGGGTACATTAAGGATGGTATTGGCATCTTCGTGAGAGAAGTATTCTCTGACTTTTGATTCGTCCCATCGGGGTAAATTCGGCAACATGAAAGTACCCGCACGAAGAGGGACTTCGTCATTTACCTCATAATCTCCATAAAGGTTGACAGGCTGGGAGCCACCCCATTTTTCAAAGTGGATTTGAACTTGGCTGGATATACCTGGGCGTTTGAAAAAACCATCACGAAGCTTAGAGATAGCAATGCTAAGGCCTTTCCAAGAGAAAGAAGATTTCCGAGTGTGATCAGATTCAAGGACAGAACCCGATGGGAGATTATCAGGTTCACAAACCAGACGCCAGATCTGTTTGCCTAGTAAAGCAACATTGAAGTGGTGAAGGTCGCGAAACCCTATACCTCCTGCCGCTTTAGGCAGACAGACGATGTCCCAAGGGAGCATATGCCAACCTCGTTTGTCAGCTTTCCCAGACCACCAATAACGGTGTATCGAAGTGGTCATATCATCAATAATGTTTTGGGGTAAAAGGTAGCAAGACATAACATATTGTGGTATAGCCTGGATGACAGATTTAATAAAAATTTCTCTACCACTAAAAGAGAGGAGATGTTTATCCCATTTACTCAGGCGAGCATTCATTTTTTCCCTGGTGAACCCCAAGGTTGTTGTCTTGTTCTTTCCTATTAGGAGAGGGACTCCCAGATAAATACCTAGATCATCCACTTCTCTTACATGTAGTATATCATTGATTTCCGACCGAAGCGACGTGGAAGTTTTCCGAGAAAAGAAGATAGTAGACTTTTCAAAATTCACCGCCTGCCCAGACGAAGTAGCATAAGTATGTAGAGGATCCTTAAGGCATCGAGCTTCTGTAGTTGTATTCTTAATGAATACGACACAGTCATCAGCAAAAAGGAGGTGGTTGACGCGAGGCCCATTCCTGCTAGCACAAAGTCCAGGGAGGTTACCATTTGTTTGCTCAGCATTGAGCAAGGCTGAAAGGCCTTGAGTACAGAAAAGAAACAAAAAAGGGGATAGAGGGTCCCCTTATCGTAACCCTCTATATGGTTTGAAAGGTCGTGAAACCCTTTCGAATTTTAACCGAGTAAAAAGCAAGAAATTTTAGATTAAGCTGCATAATTTTGTTCAAAAGCCCATAATAAACTATTTGAACTCATAAAATTTGATTTAATATCATTTTGCGTTCGTTTTATTGGGATTAAAACGTGCATGTCTAAATGTGCTATATAGTGAACCCTTTTGAATTTTAACTGAGTAAAAAGCAAGAAATTTTAGATTTATGATAACTCTGCAAAAATGCTATATTTTAAGCCTTTTTACTTAAGCTATTTATTGTTCTTAAGCCTATATAGGCTCATTTAGATGCATTTAGATTCATATCATTGCATGTAGTTTCTTAGTTATGCCTTGACGTTTTTATTGTGGCAACGGGTGCTATTTCACGAGAAAGGTAGTGCTTTTGGGTTGTGTTGTGCAGGTAAAGCAAAAATGGGAAGTTGAGGAAATTTGTCATGGCATTCATAGAAGGATAGCGATAGGAAAATGCCATGGAAAATCTGGAGGACTCTTGTGCGGAGCTAAACGACAAGGAGATATTTTTAAGAGTGTCAGTTGGTTCCATTACATCCTGGCCACAACCACCACTGTAGGGGACCATTGTCACCTCTACAGAAATGCAATCACGTGAATGGGGGCAGAACTAGAATTTCCACTATTCTTTAGGTTTTTTCATCCCTTCTTTTTAAGGACGGTGACTTAAGAAAAGGAAAAAACCTTGGAGGCCCTTTTTGGGAGCAAAAACATAGAAAAAGAGGCACCTTTAAAGTGGTTTGCGGCGGTGGAAAGCTTTCACCTTTCTCCTCCAAACTCCGGCCAAAGTGTCCTCCATTGATAGAGATTGAAGGGAGTGGCGTGCTAGGCACCCGAGAGGGGATAGCACGCCAAGGCGTCCCGTGGTGGTTGAAGAGTCGGCGGCCTGCGCAACCGAGGGTGTCCTCTATCTTCCTTCCCTTGCTAAATTCCCTTGGTAAGGGTGGAAAGTGATTACACCGAATATCGAGAACAAGAACGTAGAAAGATCATAGTAAACTGGCGAAAACGATCATCAGAGAGAAGTTTGGTCGCTGTTGGAGTATGTTCTTGGAATGACAATCAACACAACAGATCGCCAAATAAAGAAGTAAAAACCAGATGTGAACATCATAACAAGGAAGCCAAGAACAACATATCGCTATATAATCTTCCTCTTCCGTTGAAAGCCAAGGTGAAAGCCTCAAGATGATGAAGAGAGCGGAAAAACTCTCATTCAACCAAAAAGATCGATGGATTGGTTCACGAAAGTAGAATACAAGCCAAGAATTAAATATAATACCAAGAATATGTGTAAAGATAACGATTGTATGAATATACCTTAGATGGTTAGATGATGGTGTGATTGTTTCTTCCTCTCCCGTGGTTGAAGATGGAAGGAATCGACCTATCAATGGAGAGGATCGGTGGTGGAGGAGGGGACAGGCAGCGGGGGAAGAAGAAGACATGGAGAGGGAAGGAGAGAGTGAGAGGGAAAAGGAGAGGAGAGAAAACAATCACCCATACAATACAAGGTTTCCTCCCTTTTTTGAATTTTAACCGAGTAAAAAGCAAGAAATTTTAGATTAAGCTGTATAATTTTGTTCAAAAGCCCATAATGAACTATTTGAACTCATAAAATTTGATACAATATCATTTTTTCGTTTTGTTGGGATTAAAACGTGCATACTAAATGAGCTTTATAATGAATATGTTCGAATTTTCATTGAGTAAAAAGATGAAAAATTGAGATTATTTTGTATAACTAGGTTCAAAAGTACCTAATTAACTTTTTGAACTCAAAAAATTTGATTTAATATAATTTTCTGGTCGTTTTAATGAGATTAAAACGTGCACGTATAAAAAGGCTATATAGTGAACCCTTTCGAATTTTAACCGAGTAAAAAGCAAAAAATTTTAGATTAAGCTGTATAATTTTTTTAAAAGCCCATAATAAACTATTTAACTAATAAAATTTTATTTAATATCATTTGGTTATCGTTTTTTTGGAGTTAAAACATTCATGTCTAAATGGGCTTTATAGAGAAGTTGTTCTTATTTTAACCGAGAAAAAAGCTAAAAAATATGATTATTTTGTATAATTAGATGCAAAATTCCATAATTAACTATTTGAACTCATAAAATTTGATTCAATATCATTTTGCGGTCGTTTTATTGGGATTAAAACGTGCAAGTCTAAATTGGTTTTTTAGTGAACCCGTTCTAATTTTAACAGAGTAAAAAGCTAGAAATTTAAGATTAAGTTGTGTATTTTTTTAAAAATCCCATAATAAACTATTCGAACTCATAAAATTTGATTTAATATCATTTTGTTATCGTTTTGTTGGGATAAAAACGTGCATACTAAATAGGCTTTATAGCAAATCTGTTCGAATTTTAACCGAGTAAAAAGTTGAAAAATTATGATTATGTTGTATAATTAGGTTCAAAAGTCCATAATTAACTATTTGAACTCATAAAATTTGATTTAATATCATTTTTTTGTCGTTTTTTTGGGATTAAAACGTACATACTAAATGAGCTTTATAATGAATCTGTTCGAATTTTAACCGAGTAAAAAGAAAAAAAATGAGATTATGTTGTATAATTAGGTTCAAAAGTCTATAATTAAATATTTGAACTCGTAAAATTTGATTTAATATCATTTTGTGGTTGTTTAAATGGGATTAAAACGTGCATGTATAAAAAGGCTATATAGTGAACCCTTTCGAATTTTAACCGAGTAAAAAGCTAGAAATTTTAAATTAAGTTGTATAATTTTTTTAAAAGCCTATAATAAACGATTTGAACTAATAAAATTTTACTTAATATCATTTGTTTTTCATTTTGTTGGAATTAAAACGTTCATTTTGTTCAAAAGCCCATAATAAACTATTTGAAATCATAAAATTTGATTTAATATCATTTTGTTGTCGTTTTTTGGGATTAAAACGTGCATACTTCATAAGCATTATAGTGAATCTGTTCGAATTTTAACCGAGAAAAAAGCTAAAAAATGTGATTATGTTATATAATTAGATTCAAAATTCAATAATTAACCATTTGAACTCATAAAATTTGATTTAATATCATTTTGCGGTCGTTTTATTGGGATTAAAACGTGCAAGTCTAAATGGGTTTTTTAGTGAACCCGTTCTAATTTTAACCGAGTAAAAGCTAGAAATTTAATATTAAGCTGTATAATTTTTTTTAAAAGCCCATAATAAACTATTTGAACTCATAAACTTTGATTTAATATCGTTTTTTTATCGTTTTGTTAGGATTAAAACGTGCATACTAAATAGGCTTTATAACAAATCTGTTCGAATTTTAACCGATTAAAAAGTTAAAAAAATTGAGAGTATGTTGTATAATTAGGTTCAAAAGTCCATAATTAACTATTTGAATTCATAAAATTTTATTTAATATCATTTTGAGGTCGCTCTATTGGGATTAAAACGAGCATGTCTAAATAGGCTATATAGTGAACCCTTTCAATTTTAACCGAGTAAAAAGCAAGAAATTTTAGATTAAGCTTATAATTTTGTTCAAAAGCCCATAATAAACTATTTGAAAATTTTATTTAATTTCATTTTGTTGTTTTTTTGTTGGGTGTAAAACGTGCATACTAAATAGGCTTTATAGCGAATCTGTTCGAATTTTATCCAACTAAAAAGATGAAAAATTGAGATTATGTTGTATAATTAGGTTCAAAAGTCCAAAATTAACTATTTGAACTCATAAAATTTGATTTAATATAATTTTGCGATCGTTTTATTGGGATTAAAACGTACAAGTCTAAATGGTCTTTTTAGTGAACCCGTTCTAATTTTAAACGAGTAAAAAGCTAGAAATTTAAGATTAAGCTGTATAATTTTGTTTAAAATCCCATAATAAACTATTTGAACTCATAAAATTTGATTTAATACATTTGGTTATCGTTTTGTTGGGATTAAAACGTTCATTCTAAATGGGCTTTATAGCGAATCTGTTCGAATTTTATCCGAGTAAAAATCTGAAAAATTGTGATTATGTTGTATAATTAGGTTTGAAAGTTCATAATTAACTATTTTAACTCATAAAATTTGATTTAATATCATTTTGCGGTCGTTTTATTGGGATTAAAACTTGCATGTTTAAATGGGCTATAAAGTGAACCCTTTCGAATTTTAACCGAGTAAAAAACAAGAAATTTTTTATTAAGTTGTATAATTTTGTTCAAAATCCCATATTAAAATTTTTGAACTCATAAAATTTGATTTAATATCTTTTTGTTGTTGTTTTGTTGGAATTAAAACGTGAATGTCTAAATGGGCTTTATAGAAGTTGTTCGAATTTTAACCAAGAAAAAACTAAAAAAATGTGATTATATTGTATAATTAGGTTCAAAAGTCCATAATTAACTATTTGAACTCATGAAATTTGATGTAATATCATTTTGTGGTCGTTTTATTGGGATTAAAACGTGCAAGTCTAAATGGGCTTTTTAGTGAAGCCAGTCGAATTTTAACAAAGTAAAAATCTAGAAATTTGAGACTAAGCAGTGTAATTTTGTTTAAAAGCCCATAATTAAATATTTGAACTCATAAAATTTAATTAATATCATTTGGTTTTCGTTTTGTTGGGATTAAAATGTGCATGTCTATATGGGCTTTATAGTGAACTTGTTCAAATTTTATCCGAGTAGAAAGCTGAAAAATTGAGATTATGTTGTATAATTGGGTTCAAAAGTCTATAATTAACTTTTTAAACTCATAAAACTTGATTTAATATCATTTTGCGGTCGTTTTATTGGGATTAAAACGTGCATGTCTAAAAATCATTTGGTTATTGTTTTGCTCGACTAAAACGTGCATGTCTAACTGGGCTATATAGTGAACCCTTTCAAATTTTAAACAAGTAAAAAACAAGAAATTTTAGATTAAGCTGTATAATTTTTTTCAGAACCCTACAATAAACAATTTAAACTCATAAATTTTGATTTAATATCATTGTGTTGTGGTTTTGATGGAATTAAAACGTGCACTAAATGGGCTTTAAAGAGAAGTTGTTCGAATTTTAACAGAGTAAAAAGCTAAAAAAATTATGATTATATTGTGTAATTAGGTTCAAGAGTCCATAATTAACGATTTGAACTCATAAAATTTGATTTAATATCGTTTTGCGGTCGTTTTGTTGGGATTAAAACTTTTATTTCTAAATGGGCTTTATAGTGAACTCGTTCGAATTTTAACTGAGTAAAAAGCTATAAATTTTTTATTAAGCTGTATAATTTTTTTGAAAAGCTCATAGTTAATTATTTTAACTGTTAAAATTTGATTTAAACTCATTTGATTTTCGTTTTGCAGGGATTAAAACAGGCATGTCTAAAAGGGCTTTTTAGAGAATCCGTTCATATTTTAACCAAGTAAAAAGCTGAAATTTGAGATTATATTGTATAATTAGGTTCAAAAGTCAATAATTTACTATTTGGACTCATAAAATTTGATTTAATATTATTTTGCGGTCTTCATATTGGGATTAAAACGTGGATATCTAAATGGGCTTTATAATGAACCGGTTCAAATTTTAGTCGAGTAAAAAGCTAGAAATTTGAGATTAAGCTGTATAATCTTGTTTAAAAGTTCATAATTAACTATTTGAACTCATAAAAATTGATTTAGTATCATTTGGTTGTCGTTTTGTTAGGATTAAAACGTGCATGTCTAAATGGGCTTTATAGATAACCCATTCAAATTTAAACTAAGTAAAAAACTGAAAATTGAGATTATGTTATATAATTAGGTTTAAAAGTCAATAATTAACCATTTGGACTCATAAAATTTGATTTAAAATTATTTTTCTGTCGTTTTATTTGGATTAAAATGTGCATGTCTAAATGGACTTTATAGAGAATCCGTTCGAATTTTAACTAAGTAAAAAGTAGAATAATTAAGATTATGTTGTATAAATAGGTTCAAAAGTCCATAATTAAGTATTTAAACTCATAAAATTTGATTTAATATCATTTTGCGGTCGTTTATTGGGACTAAAACCTGCATGTCTAAATGGGCTTTATAGTGAACCTGTTAGAATTTTAACCGAGTAAAAAGCTAGAAATTTTAGATTAAGCTGTATATTTTGGTTCAAAAGACCATAATTAGGTATTTTAACTCTTAAAATTTGATTTAAAATTATTTGGTTGTCGTTTTGCTGGGATTAAAACGTGCATGTCTAAAAGGGCATTTTAGAGAATCCGTTCTAATTTTAATCGAGTAAAAAGCTTAAAAATTGAGATTATGTTGTATAATTAGGTTCAAAAGCTCATAATTAACTATTTAAACTCATAAAATTTGATTTAATATCATTTTGCGGTTGTTTTATTGGGATTAAAACGTGCATGAATAAATGGTCTTTATCGTGAACCCGTACTAATTTTAACAAAGTAGAAAGCTAGAAATTTTAGATGAAGCATTATAATTTTATTCAAAACCTCATAATAAACTATTTGAACTCATTAAATTTGATTTAATATCATTTTTTTGTTTTTTTGTTGGAATTAAAACTTGCATGTCTAAATGGGCTTTATAGAGAAGTTGTTCGAAATTTAATCGAGTAAAAAGATGAAAATTTGCGATTATGTTGTATAATTAGGTTCAATAGTCCATAATTAACTATTTGAATTCATAAAATTTGATTTAATATCTTTTTGCAGTCATTTTATTGGGATTAAAATATGCATGTCTAAATGGGCTATATAGTGAACCCGTTCTAATTTTAACCTAGTAAACAGCTAAAAATTTGAGATTAAACTGTATAATTTTTTTTTGAAAATCCCATGATTAATTATTTGGAACCATAAAATTATATTTAAAATCATTTGCTTGTCGTTTTGCTGGGATTAAAATGTGGATGTCTAAATGGGCTTTATAGTGAAACCGTTCAAATTTGAACCGAGTAAAAAGCTATAAATTTGAGATTAAGCTGTATAATTTTGTTCAAAAGTTCATAATTAACTATTTTAAGTCATAAAATTTGATTTAGTATCATTTGATTGTCGTTTTGTTAGGATTAAAACGTGCATGTCTAAATAGGCTTTATATAGAATCCATTCGAATTTAAACTAAGTAAAAAGCTGAAAATTGAGATTATGTTGTATAATTAGATTCAAAATTCAATAATTAACTATTTGAACTCATAAAAATTGATTTGAAATATTTTGCAGTCGTTTTATTTGGATTAAAACGTGGATTTCTAAATGGGCTTTATAAAGAATCTGTTCCAATTTTAAGTGAGTAAAATGCTGAAAAATTAAGATTATGTTGTATAAATAGGTTCAAAAGTCCATAATTAACTATTTGAAATCATAAAATTTGATTTAAAATCATTTTGCGGTAGTTTTATTGGGATTAAAACGTGCATGTCTAAATGAGCTTTATAGCGAACATGTTCAAATTTTAACCAAGTAAAAAGCTTGAAATTTTTAAGCTGTATAATTTTGTTCAAAAGCACATAATTAAGTATTTTAACTCTTAAAGTTTGATTTAAAATCATTTGCTTTTCATTTTGTTGGGATTAAAATGTGCATGTCTAAATGGGCTTTTTAGAGAATCCATTCTAATATCAACTGAGTAAAAGGCTGAAAATTGAGATTATGTTGTATAATTAGGTTCAAAATTCCATAATTAACTATTTAAACTTATAAAATTTGTATTAATATCATTTTTGCGGTCATTTTATTGGGATTAAAATGTGCAAGATTACATGGGCTTTATAGTGAACCCCGTTCGAATTTAACCGAGTAAAAAGCAAGAAATTTTAGATTAAGATGTATAATTTTGTTCAAAAGCCCATAATTAAGTATTTTAACTCATAAAATTTGATTTAAAATCATTTGGTTGCTTTGCTGGGATTAATACGTGCATGTTTAAAAGATCTTTCAGAGAATACGTTCAAATTTTAACAGACTAAAAACCTGAAAATTGAGATTATGTTGTATAATTAGGTTCAAAAGTCAATAATTAACTATTTGAACTTATAAAATTTGATTTAATATCATTTTACGGTCGTTTTATTGGGATTAAAACGTGCATGTCTAAATGAGCTTTATAGTGAACCTGTTCAAATTTTAACAAAGTAAAAAGCTTGATATTTTAGATTAAGCTGTATAATTTTGTTCAAAAGCACATAATTAAGTATTTTAACTCTTAAAATTTGATTTAAAATTATTTTCTTTTCGTTTTGTTGGGATTAAAATGTGATTGTCTAAAGAGGCTTTTAAGAGAATCCATTCTAATATTAACTGAGTAAAAGGCTGAAATTTGAGATTATGTTGTATAATTAGGTTCAAAATTGCATAATTAACTATTTAAACTTTTGGAATTTGTATTAATATCATTTTGCGTTCGTTTTATTGGGATTAAAACGTGCAAGACTACATGGGCTTTATAGTGAACCCGTTCGAATTTTAACCGAGTAAAAAGCAAGAAATTTTAGATTAAGATGTATGATTTTGTTCAAAAGCCCATAATTATGTATTTTAACTCTTAAAATTTAATTTAAAATCATTTGGTTGCTTTGCTGGGATTAAAACGTGCATGTCTAAAAGGTCTTTTTAGAGAATACGTTCGAATTTTAACCGAATAAAAACCAGAAAAATTGAGATTATGTTGAATAATTAGGTTCAAAAGTCAATAATTAATTATTTGGACTTATAAAATTTGAATTAATATCATTTTGCGGTCGTTTTATTGGGATTAAAACGTGGATTTCTAAATGGGCTTTATAGTGAACCCGTTCAAATTTTAACCAAGTAAAAAGCTTGAAATTTTAGATTAAGCTGTATAATTTTGTTCAAAAGCATATCATTAAGTATTTTAACTCTTAAAATTTGATTTAAAATCATTTGCTTTTCGTTTTTCTGGGATTAAAATGTGCATGTCTAAAAGGGCTTTTTAGAGAATCCATTCTAATATTAACTGAGTAAAAGGCTGAAAATTGAGATTATGTTGTATAATTAGGTTCAAAATTCCATAATTAACTGTATAAACTTATTAAATTTTTATTAATATCATTTTTGCGGTCATTTTATTGGGATTAAAACGTGTAAGACTACATGGGCTTGATAGTGAACCCGTTCGAATTTTAACCGAGTAAAAAGCAAGAAATTTTAGATTAAGATGTATGATTTTGTTCAAAAGCCCATAATTAAGTATTTTAACTCTTAAAATTTAATTTAAAATAATTTGGTTGCTTTGCTAGGATTAAAACGTGCATGTCTAAAAGGTCATTTTAGAGAATACGTTCGAATTTTAACCAACTAAAAACCTGAAAAATTGAGATTATGTTGTATAATTAGGTTCAAAAGTCAATAATTAACTATTTGGACTTATAAATTTTGATTTAATATGATTTTACGGTCGTTTTATTGGGATTAAAATGTGCATGTCTAAATGGGCTTTATAGTGAACTCGTTCAAATTTTTTTTGAAATAAAGGGCCTCATTAAAAAAACCCTATAGTTAGTCACCTCGAGAGATGAGTAGGCCCCTATGGGGAAAAGAGTACCCATGGTTTTATTGAGAAGAAGAGGAGAACTTCTCCGAATTTACAAAGGCCCGAATAAAATCGGTAAAGTTACATTCAAAAGAATAGGAAATAAAGGAACACAAAGCCCTAGTAGCTAAGACATGGGCTACAACGTTTACGTCTCAAGGTACATAACAAATCTTACAATCAGGCAAAGTACCAAGACTAGAGCGCATGCGAGACACCAAATGGTACACGGTGGAAAGATCTGGATGATGTGTGTTGTTAACCTTGTTGGCAATGGAAGCTGAATCAGTTTCAAAGACCACATGAGTCCAGCCATTAGCAACAACAAACTTTAGACCTTCCAAAATGGCAAGAGCCTCAGCAGAAGCGGGGTTCGGGCAAATGGGCGGCATAGAACAACCACCAAGGACGACGCCAGAGGAATCCCGGGAAATAACGCCTGTAGCAGCACCCCTTAACACCGGATGAAAGGCGCCATCCATGTTAATCTTAACGAAACCAGGGTCTTGTTTCATCCATCTAGCTTGAGCAAAAGTGGGCTTAGGTAGCCAGGAACGTAGATGAGAGGCATCATTAATTGATGGTGTAGTCATCAAAAATTTTTTGTGCATCTGAGACAATTAACCAAACCGGTTGGAGGTGGCTATTATGGACAAAGTCATTTCAGCGATTCTATAAATTCCAAAAGATCGTGATAAGAAGTGAAAATTGATGTAGAGAGAGAAACCCAGCAACCTCAGAAAGCCACTGATGGGGGGAGACAGAGGTATTATAGAAAATTCGTATAGGAAGCCCTGCCAACTGGAGTGCCTCCTTGGCACTAGGACAGTCCCACATAGCATGGAGGGTGGTTTCGATGGTCATGTTACAGATCGGACATATTCCCGTACAAAGATTAGCTTGGAGGATTTTATGGCCAGATGGGAGTGCATCATGGCATAAACGCCATCCAAAAGTTGGGAACCTTGGGTAGGGTAGGCAGTTTAGATATAATTTTCCAAAGCTTGGAGGGCCTGTTAACAGGCCCTAGCTGTAACTGCAGAAATTGGTAACCAGACCGGACCGTGTACATGCTAGAGTCATGGTGACCCAAATGGTGGTGTCTTTTGTGTCATTAATAATGGGTACATTAAGGATGGTGTTAGCGTCTTTGTGGAAGAAGTATTCTCTAACATTCGATTCGTCCCATCGGGGTAAATTAGGCAACATGAAAGTACCTACACGAAGAGGGACTTCGTCATTTACCTTATAATCACCATAAAGGTTGACAGGCTGGGAGCTTCCCCATTTATCAAAATGGATTTGAACCTGGCTGGATATACCTGGCCGTTTGAAAAGGCCATCGCGAAGCTTAGAGATGGCAAAGCTAAGGCCTTTCCAAGCTAAAGAAGATCTCCGAGTGTGATCAGATTTGAGGATAGAACCCGTTGGGTAATATTAGCATTTGTAGATCTGACTGAGGAGATTATCAGGTTCACAGACCAAACGCCAGATCTGTTTGCCTAGTAAAGCAACATTGAAGCGGTGCAGACTGGGAAACCCTATACCTCCAACTACTTTTGGCAAACAGACGGTGTCCCAAGGGATCATATGCCAACCTTGTTTATCAGCTTTCCCGTTCAAATTTTAACCAAGTAAAAAGCTTGAAATTTTAGATTAAGCTGTATAATTTTGTTCAAAAACACATAATTAAATATTTTAACTCTTAAAACTTGATTTAAAATCATTTGCCTTCCGTTTTGCTGGGATTAAAATGTGTATGTCAAAAAGGGCTTTTTAGAGAATCCATTCTAATATTAACTGAGTGAAAGGCTGAAAATGGAGATTATGGTGTATAATTAGGTTCAAAATTCTATAATTAACTATTTAAACTTATAAAATTTGTATTAATATCATTTTGCGGTCATTTTGTTGGGAATAAAACGTGCAAGACTACATGGGCTTTATAGTGAACCCGTTCGAATTTTAACCGAGTAAAAAGCAAGAAATTTTAGATTAAGATATATAATTCTGTTCAAAACCCATAATTAAGTATTTTAACTCTTAAAATTTGATTTAAAATCATTTGGCTGCTTTGTTGGGATTAAAACGTGCATGTCTAGAAGGTCTTTTTAGAGAATAAGTTCGAACTTTAACCGACTAAAATACTGAAAAATTGAGATTATGTTATATAATTAGGTTCAAAAGTCAATAATTAACTATTTGGACTTATAAAATTTGATTTAATATCATTTTACGATCGTTTTATTGGGATTAAAACGTGCATGTCTAAATGGGCTTTATAGTGAACCCGTTCAAATTTTAACTAAGTAAAAAGCTTGAAATTTTAGATTAAGCTGTATAATTTTGTTTAAAAACACATAATTAAGTATTTTAACTCTTAAAATTTGATTTAAAATCAGTTGCTTTTCGTTTTGCTGGGATTAAAATGTGTATGTCTAAAGGGGCTTTTTAGAGAATCCATTCTAATATCAACTGAGTAAAAGGCTGAAAATTGAGATTATGTTGTATAATTAGATTAAAAATTCCATAATTAACTATTTAAACTTATAAAATTTGTATTAATATCATTTTGCATTCATTTTATTGGGATTAAAACGTGCAAGACAACATGGGCTTTATAGTGAACCCGTTGGAATTTTAACCGAGTAAAAACCAAGAAATTTTAGATTAAGATGTATAATTTTGTTCAAAAGCCCATAATTAAGTATTTTAACTCTTAAAATTTGATTTAAAATCATTTGGTTGCTTTGCTACGATTAAAACGTGCATGTCTAAAAGGTCTTTTTAGAGAACACGTTCAAATTTTAATCGACTAAAAACCTGAAAATTTGAGATTATGTTCTATAATTAGGTTCAAAAGTCAATAATTAACTATTTGGACTTATAAAATTTGATTTAATATCATTTTAGGATCATTTTATTGGGATTAAAACGTGCATGTCTAAATGGGCTTTATAGTGAATCCGTTCAAATTTTAACCAAGTAATAAGCTTGAAATTTTAGATTAAGTAGTATAATTTTGTTCAAAAGCACATAATTGAGTATTTTAACTCTTAAAATTTGATTTAAATTCATTTGCTTTTCGTTTTGCTGGGATTAAAATGTACATGTCTAAAGGGGCTTTTTAGAGAATTCATTCTAATATCAACTGAGTAAAAGGCTTAAAATTAAGATTATGTTGTATAATTAGGTTCAAAATTCCATAATGAACTATGTAAACTTATAAAATTTGTATTAATATCATTTGGCGGTCATTTTATTGGGATTAAAACTTGCAAGACTACATGGGCCTTATAGTGAACCCGTTCGAATTTTAACCGAGTAAAAAGCAAGAAATTTTAGATTAAGCAGTATAATTTTGTTCAAAAGCCCATAATTAAGTATTTTAATTCTTAAAATTTGATTTAAAATCATTCGGTTGCTTTGCTGGGATTAAAACGTGCATGTCTAAAAGGTCTTTTTAGAGAATACGTTCGAATTTTAACCGACTAAAAACCTGAAAAATTGAGATTATGTTGTATAATTAGGTTCAAAAGTCAATAATTAACTATTTCGACTTATAAAATTTGATTTAATATCATTTTAAGGTCGTTTTATTGGGATTAAAGCGTGCATGTCTAAATGGGCTTTATAGTGAACCCGTTCAAATTTTAACCATGTAAAACGCTTGAAATTTTAGATTAAGCTGTATAATTTTGTTCAAAAGCACACAATAAAGTAATTTAACTCTTAAAATTTGATTTAAAATCATTTGGTTGCTTTGCTGGGATTAAAACGTGCATGTCTAAAAGGTCTTTTTAGAGAATACGTTCGAATTTTAACCGACTAAAAAACTGAAAAATTTAGATTATGTTGTATAATTAGGTTCAAAAGTCAATAATTAACTATTTGGACTTATAAAATTTGATTTAATATCATTTTACGGTCTTTTTATTATGATTAAAACGTGCATGTCTAAATGGGCTTTATAGTGAACCCATTCAAATTTTAACCAAGTAAAAAGCTTGAAATTTTAGATTAAGTTGTATAATTTTGTTCAAAAGTACATAATTAAGTATTTTAACTCTTAAAATTTGATCTAATATCATTTTTTGTCTTTTTTTTTTAATTAGAAAATGCATACTAAATGCACTTTATAAAGAAGTTCGAATAATAATCGAATAAAAAGTAGAAAAAAATTGTGATTATGTTGTATAATTAGGTTCAAAAGGCCATAATTAACTATTGCAACTCATAAAATTTGGTTTAATATCTTTTTGCGGTCGTTTTCTTGGGATTAAAACGTGAATGTCTATATGGGATTTATAGTGAACCAGTTCGAATTTTAACCGAGTAAAAAACTGGAAATTTGAGATTAAGCTTTATAATTTTATTCAAAAAGCCCATTATAAACTATTTGAACTCTTAAAATTTGATTTAATAACATTTGATTGTCGTTTTATTGGGATTAAATCGTGCATGTCTAAATGGGCTTTACAGTGAACCCATTCTAATTTTAACAGAGTAAAAAGCTGAAAAATGATATTTTGTTGTATAATTAGGTTCAAAAGTACATAATTAACTATTTGAACTCATAAACTTTGATTTAGTATCATGCTGCAGTCATTTTATTTGGCTTAAAACGTGCATGTCTAAATGGGCTTTATTGTGAACCAGTTCGAATTTTAATGGAGTAAAAAGCTAGAAATTTTAGATTAAGCTTTATAATTTTTTCAAAAGCCCATTATAAACTATTTGAAATCTTAAAATTTAATCTAATATGATTACGTTGTCGTTTATTTGGGATTAAAACGTGCATGTTTAAATGTTCTTCATGTTAAATCTGTTCGAATTTTAACGGAGTAAAAAGCTGAAAATTGAGATTATTTTGTATAATTAAGTTCAAAAGTCCATAATAAACTATTTGAACTCATAAAATTTTATTTAATATCATTTTGCGGTCGTTTTATTTGGATTAAAACGTGCATGTCTAAATGGGCTTTGTAGTGAACCAATTCGAATTTTAACCGAGGAAAAAGCTAAAAATTTGTGATTAAGCTGTATAATTTAGTTCAAGAGCCCATATTAAACTACTTAAACTCATAAAATTTGATTTAATATTGATAAGTGCTCAACACACTATCACTTTATACTCCTTTTATCGGCATTTATCACCAAATATTCACCCACTTGAACCAATGCAGGTGCTTAATGTGATATATTTAGAAGTTATACTTAAATAGATAATATTTATAGAAAAAGGCACGTTTTACTGCGTTTTCATATCTGTGCAGGAGAACCAGTGCCGCGGCAGGACCTGATGCCGAGGCAGCAGCACGAAGACAGGAAGCAAAGTGATAGGCGATGGAAAGACAAAAATCCAAGGAACGTGTCTGGACTTGAAGCCCATGAATCGGAGCTGGCTAGCACAAGGAAAAGCCCAAAGGAAGACCACGCGGGAAAGCCCCCTTAGCCGAATTCAAACTTGGAAATATAATATTATTATGTACTTGACTTGTTCCCTACTCCAAGTTGTATTCTACTTAGGAAAGGTTTGCCCTAGGTCTAGCCTATATAAAGACCTAGCCACCTAATGTATCATATATCGAAATACCTAGGGAGAGCCGACTTCTACTCTTGTTTCTTTCCTCTCCATCATGTTCTAAAACCTTCATAGGGTTTAGGTGAAGGTTGTGGAGTATTTGTGAGAGGAGATTGTACTTTATCTTTCATTCAATGCAATAAGAATTATCAAGGTTTGCTTATCCTTTGTTATTCCTTGTTCTTGCATTCAAGCCCGGGAGGGAAGTTTGTGAGTAATCCATTTATCTAAGCTCGGGAGAGTTAGATTCACGAAAGGGGTAAGTACGGTGTTTCAATCGCGAAATACTAACTCGGCCTAGGGATAGGTTAAGAGTTTCAGCGGCTAAAAGAAGTGTGAGATTGATTGGTGAGTATAATTGGTTTACGCCGGGAGGTATCATCAAGGACTAGTCATCAACAACACTCTGACTTAGGGATAAGCGGAGTCATTCAAGGACACTTTACCGAACTTTGGTAAGGTCTGCCCACGAGCAAGGGATTGCCGTGGCAGACAACGTTATCGCTGCCCAGGCAGTAAACTGCAGTGTTGCCGAGGCAGTGATATGCGATTGCATTGGATAAAGACAAGTCAATCAAGTCCACAATACAATACAACTGGATCCTGGCCCATCTTTCTCTCTAATATTTCGACCCTTTTATTTTTATTCAATTACCTTAGTTTAATAAATCACACTCATTCACTTGTGTTTTTATTTTCTACAGAGCAAGAAGATAAAGAAGGCATATTGAGTATACCAGTCCCTGAGGAGACGATAACTCGATAAATACTTATCACTTATTACTTGCGATGTGTCCACTTGCACTAAACGCGCACTTTTGACCCGCGACAAGTTTTTGGCGCTGTTGCCGGGGATTGGCAACTAAATTTTGTTTTCCTTATTTTCTTGTTTCTTTTTCTTTTTCTTTTTCTTTTACTTTTATTTTTCTTGGTGTATCACCAGGGCCAATCCAACCAACCCCTTATACGAGTTAAATCCTGAGATTGAAAGAACAGGGTTAAGGTTGAGGAGATAAATCCGAGGAGTCATGGCAGAGGTTCAGGCAGGACAAAACATACCTGCCGGCAATGAAGGTCTTCCGCCGCCACCTGGGCCGCGGCAGCTGACTGTTAGAGATTTCTTGGAGGAGGACTTAAATGGACTAAACCCAGGAGTCGTTACACCCGAGATTGAAGCAGCCCATTTTGAACTTAAACCTGTTATGTTCAACATGTTAAATACAATTGGACAATTTGGTGGGTCTGCAACTGAAGACGCAAGGCAGCATCTCAAATCTTTCATGGAAATCTGCAACTCTTTCAAAATCCAAGGAGTCCATGAAGATGTCTTGCGGTTAAAGCTATGCCCCTATTCACTGAGGGATAGGGCGAAAGCTTGGTTGAATAGCATTCCAGCGAGATCTATTGGATCCTGGAGTGAACTTTGTTGTGATTTCATTACTCGCTTTAATCCTACTAATTTATGTGATAGAATTCGTAATGAAATTACTTCTTTCCGACAGGCTGAAGACGAACCAATGTACGAGGCATGGGAATGCTATAGAGAGCTATTGCACAAGTGTCCGCTGCATGGATTTCCCTTATGGACACAAGTGACAATGTTTTACAACGCCATAAATGCCCCGACAAGGATGATGTTGGATGCCTCGGCAAACGGCACACTCCTAGACAAGGCACCCGAGGAAGCTATTGAAATTTTGAATAAACTCGCAAGGAATGATTTCCAGTTTCCCACATCTAGGCGAGGAGGAGTAAGACGCCAAGCCACGGTAAACGAATTAGATTCATCAAGTTCAGTGGCTGCACAATTGGCCTCTCTTACCAAGATGGTGCAAAACCTACAATTACAAAACAATACCCGTGAGGTCAAGGTAATTGATTTATGTTGTGATTTTTTTGGAGGTAACCACAATTCTGTTGATTGCATGAATCAAGAAACCGGTATGTATGTTGGGAACTACAATCGTAACAATGTGATGTCCAACACATACAACCCCTTATGGAAGAGGCATCCAAACTTATCCTGGAGTAACCCAAATAATGCCTTAAACCCAATCACCCAACCACCGGGATTTCAGCAGCCAATGCCGCAGCAGCAAGTCCAACAACCGATGCCGCAGCAGCAGATGCAGCAGCAACCGGTCAATTCATTGGAAAACACGCTAAAGGCCTTCATGATGAAAACCGAGTCATACATGGCGGAAAATAGTAATTTCATCAAGAGGACCGACGCCTTCATGAATAGGACTGAGATGAGGCTACAAAATCAAGAAGCGGCCATAAAAACTCTGGAAACTCAGGTTGGGCAATTTGCTCAATGTATAAACACTAGACCACAAGGAGGCCTACCTAGCAATACTGAGGTTGCTAAGGTACTAAGCCATGAACAGTGCAAGGCAATCACTACCAGGAGTGGTCTACAGTTGAAAGAGGAGATCCTAGAGAACCGAACCCAACCGGCGGATCAATCAAGAGAAAAGGATGAGCAAACCGAGACTGACAACAATGCCCCGGCACCAAGCACTGTAGTGCCTGAGCAGCCTGCCGAGGCAGCAAAAATTCCAGTGGTGCCAGGTATAAGATTCCAAACTAAAGAAACCCTGGAAGAGATGCGACCACCACCACCTTTCCCGCAAAGGTTAAAAAAACAAAAACAAGATCAACAGTTCAAAAAGTTCCTCGATATCTTGAAGCAAGTCCACATCAACATACCATTCGTTGAGGCCATTGAACAAATGCCCAACTATACCAAGTTCTTAAAAGATATGGTATCAAAGAGAAAACGAATAGGTGAGTTTGAGACAGTGGCTGCCACCGAGGGATGCATGGCAATGTTGCATAACCGCATGCCACGAAAGTTAAAAGATCCTGGTTGCTTCACTATACCTTGTGCGATAGGAAAGAGTTATGAAGGAAAGGCCTTGTGCGACCTTGGAGCAAGTATAAACCTCATGCCTAAATCAGTCTTCCAAAAGCTTGGAATTGGAAGGCCGAAGCCTACAACAGTAATGCTCCAACTCGCGGATAGATCTTATGTGCAACCTGAAGGCAAAATCGAGGACATACTGGTAAGAGTTCACAAGTTTATTTTTCCTGCCGACTTCCTTGTCCTTGATTGTGAAGTAGATGACAACGCACCGATTATCCTTGGGAGACCCTTCCTAGCAACTGGACGTACATTGATTGACGTGGAAAAAGGAGAGTTGACTATGCGGGTCAATGACCAACAAGTCAAACTCAATGCATTCCACAACTTAAAGAGGTATGACGATCCAGAGGAATGCAAGGCCATCCGCACAGTAGACAGTAAGATATCCTGCCTGGGCAGTATGCTTGGTAGGATATTTGGCAAGAAAATCAAGCCCAAGATGGATGGTCAGACAGCACTAAGGAGTAGCCCACAACTGATACACAATTTGGACCTAAGGGAGAAAATAATTTTGGGAGATGCATTCGCATGCTCTCCACCAGTAACCTAACCTCTCCTTTTTTCTTTTCTTTATTATATTAGGGTTAGTAGTTTATTTTTATTTTTTTAATTATTTTCGTTTTCAGTATTTCTCTTTTGTGTGTTTAAATTTTTATTCAGGAATAAAAAGCAAAGATAAGGGGAAAATAGTTCACAGCAGGAACTCTGCCGAGGCAGTATGACAGTGTCAGAGCCGCAGCAGTCCCAACGGGCAGAAAAGTGTAACGGCTAGTCTGCCGAGATACCTGCCACGGCAGAAAAGGAAACGGCAGAAGAAGGAAACGGTTACAACGGCTAGTGATCTCAACGGTCACAAGGCCGAAGCCTATATAAGACACTCCTTCCTCTTGAACTATTCACTCTTACTTTCTTGCTTTCTTTAGTATTCTTAACAATCCCTCTCTCAAATTACTCTTTGCCTACTAATCCCTTCTGATTTTCCAGTTTCTCTTCAAGAAAACCTCCAAGAACTCAATTTTCTCTTTCTTGATGGCAACTTACAAAAGATTCGCCCCAGCCAACGTTGAAGAACAATTCAATCGATCTTTCATCGCAAGGCAACTATGGGAAGAACAAGGGTTCCAACATGCGGACGAAGAGAATTATGGTATCGAACACTAATTGCTCAACATAATCAAGTACCAAAATTGGGAAGTATTCTGTTTGCAACCTGCCCAGGCAAACGCCACAATAGTACGGGAGTTCTACGCTCATGGGCCCAGCAAAGACTCCCTCTTTGTTCACTGTCGCGGCAGGCCTGTACAGCTTGATGCCGATACGATCAACAGCTTCTACGGCCTCACACTGGACAGTGATCTCCACGCTGACTTCTTGGAAGATATCACTGCCGAGGACTATGAACTTATCAAAGACGATCTTTATTACGCGAACACTCCATGGGAAACCGGTACCCATCGGGGTTCCGTAACAAGACAAAGTTTGAAGCCGGAGGCCAAGATGTGGAACATCTTCGTCAAACGATGCCTCATCCCAACGTCACATAATAGCACGGTGGATCGCAAGAGATTGGTGCTTATCCAATCCATCATCAACAAAAGGACCATCAACGTTGGAGAAATTATCCTACGGGAGATTCACGAGTGCGGTAAGAAAGATCGAGGACCATTGTATTTCCCTTGCTTGATTACGGGTCTATGTGTTTCTGCAAGTGTACCCATTAAAGAAACCGATGAATACACCCCCCCAAGAAGAGGATGGACCAGGGAATTCTGTCACAAAGTCATGCAGATCACACAACCAGAACCTGTCCAGGCAACACCGCAGCAGTTCACTGTCAATACTGCTGCCGGGGCCCAATACACGGCAGCTATGCCTGGTACTGCCCACACCTCTGCCGCAGCAGACCCATATCAAGAAATCTTGCAGCGCATGGCCGCGATGGATCTTCGACAACAACGGTACATGGAGTACCAGCGGGACTTCAATGGCACGCTCGCCCAAATGATGATGCACGCATTTCCGGACCAAGGCGTCCAATTCCCGGAGTTCCCAAACAATATGTTCGTTACTGCCGCACCCTACACCGAGACTACACCAGCCCCAGGAGGACCGCGACCGTTCTTCCATCCGGATCCTCAGCCCCAATACCAGGCTGCTGGACCATCTAGGCCAGCAGATTCTGCCGCGGCCTCATCTGTCAGCCGAAGGCCATCCAAGCGGAGAGCCGTTTTCAGCACTCCACCAAGATCGCCAATTATCATGGGCAGTCTATCCGCCGAGATAGATGCTTATGTACACCAAGGCTCCACTGTCGCCGGCCCAAGCACACACCACACCGGAGGAGCAACTGCGATGGGAGGAGGAACGGACGTGATGATAACCAAAGAGATGGCGGATGTTGAAGAAGGAGAAGAAGTAGAAGCCCCAATGCATAGGACCCCACCCACTCGAGTCCAGCCGCCGAGGCAAGCAAAGGCGCAACCATTGCCCTCCCCAAGGACAAAGCACATGGCATATAGGCAACGAAGAAAAATTGTTACGAGCAGCTCTTCGGAGTCGCTCTAAAATTCTTTGTCCTTTATTTCAATATTCAATTGCCTTTACTATCTTTCCTTGTTGCATATAATTCATATTCTGTTTTGCCGTTTATTCCTTCCAAATATAAAGCATTGAGAACAATGCTTGGTTTGAGTTTGGGGGTGCAGATTCACTGCCAAGGAAGCAATCTACTGCCGCGGCCTTGCCAAAAAGGGAGTATTCCAGTGATTTTTTATTTTTTTATTTTTATGCTCCCCGCCTTACTTGAATTAACTACCTACACTCTTGCACTACCCATCATCAGTATTGCCTTAGTTTATTCTTTAAGGCTATAGAAATCTTTCTCCTTACCATGTTTAGGTTCTGTTAAGAGGGCATAACCTAAGGATGCTTAAGGATGAAAACTTAGAAGCTTACTATAGGAAGAATTGTAAACACTTTTGGGACTTGTGGATTATAGGAATTCTTTTAATGAACTTAGGTGATAAAGACTTAGATGTTTGGAAAAGTAACTAGAGGTGCCTACCACCGGCTCTAGAAAATCTCTTCTTCATACTAGAGGTGCCCGAAATTGGCTGTAGTATGTATTAAGGAATATCAAAGAGAAAAGACAAAAAGGTTTTTAGTGAAAAGAAAAACACAAGTCTTTGAGGTGCCCGAAACCGGCTCAAGATTTAGGGTTTGGAAAAGAAGAGAAGACTTAACCAATGTCTATTTGTCTTGAACTTAGAGTTTATCTAAGAAAGCCTTTAATCAACTTGTCCACAAAAACGCACACACTCACAAATCCTATAGTTTGTTTCTAGGTAAATTCTTAGGTAGCCGAATGGTTAAGGCTTAAAGATAGGCCGAGCTATGGTGGGGAGAATAGATGGACATGTGAGACCAAGAGAGAATAGAGTTCGGCAAATCGATGGTTTGCATTGCTTAAGGACAAGCAATAGTTCGAGTTTGGGGGTGTGATAAGTGCTCAACACACTATCACTTTATACTCCTTTTAACGACATTTATCACCAAATATTCACCCACTTGAATCAATGCATGTGCTTAATGTGATATATTTAGAAGTTATACTTAAATAGATAATATTTATAGAAAAAGGAACGTTTTACTGCGTTTTCATATTTGTGTAGGAGAATCAGTGCCGCGGTAGAGACAAGGCCGAGGCAGGACCTGATGCCGAGGTAGCAGCAGGAAGACAAGAAGCAAAGTGATAGGCGATGGAAAGAAAAAAAATCTAAGGAACGTGTCTGGACTTGAAGCCCATGAATTGGAGCTGGCTAGCACAAGGAAAAGCCCAAAGGAAGACCATGTGAGAAAGCCCCCTTAGCCGAATTCAAACTTGGAAATATAATATTATTATGTACTTGACTTGTTCCCTACTCCAAGTTGTATTCTACTTAGGAAAGGTTTGCCCTAGGTCTAGCCTATATAAAGACCTAGCCACCTAATGTATCATATATCGAAATACCTAGGGAGAGCCGACTTCTACTCTTGTTTCTTTCCTCTCCATCATGTTCTAAAACCTTCATAGGGTTTAGGTGAAGGTTGTGGAGTATTTGTGAGAGGAGATTGTACTTTATCTTTCATTCAATGCAATAAGAATTATCAAGGTTTGCTTATCCTTTGTTATTCCTTGTTCTTGCATTCAAGCCCGGAGGGAAGTTTGTGAGTAATCCATTTATCTAAGCTCGGGAGAGTTAGATTCACGAAAGGGGTAAGTACGGTGTTTCAATCGCGAAATACTAACTCGGCCTAGGGATAGGTTAAGAGTTTCAGCGGCTAAAAGAAGTGTGAGATTTGTTGGTGAGTATAATTGGTTCACGTCGGGAGGTATCATCAAGGACTAGTCATCAACAGCACTCTGACTTAGGGATAAACGGAGTCATTCAAGGACACTTTGCCGAACTTTGGTAAGGTCTGCCCACGAGCAAGGGATTGCCGCGGTAGACAACGTTATCGCTGCCCAGGCAGTAAACTGCAGTGTTGCCGAGGCAGAGATATGCGATTGCATTGGATAAAGACAAGTCAATCAAGTCCACAATACAATACAACTGGATCCTGGCCCATCTTTCTCTCTAATATTTCGACCCTTTTATTTTTATTCAATTACCTTAGTTTAATAAATCACACCCATTCACTTGTGTTTTTATTTTCTACAGAGCAAGAAGATAAAGAAGGCATATTGAGTATACCAGTCCCTGAGGAGACGATAACTCGATAAATACTTATCACTTATTACTTGCGATGTGTCCACTTGCACTAAACGCGCACTTTTGACACGCGACAAATATCATTTTTCGTTTTGTATGCATTGAAACATGCATGTGTAAATGGGCTTCATAGTGAATCTATTTGAATTTTAACAGTCTTAAAAGCTGACAAATTGAAATTATGTTGTATAATTAGGTTCGAAAGTCCATAATTAACTATTTTAACTCAAAAAAATTTATTTAATATCATTTTGTGGTCAGTTTATTGGGATTAAAATGTGAATGTCTAAATGGGCTTTATAGTGAACCCGTTCGAATTTTAACCGAGTAAAAAGCTAGAAATTTGTGATTAAGCTATATAATTTTGTTCAAAAGCCCATAATAAACTATTTTAACTCATAAAATTTAATTTTAAAAATCATTTGTTTGTCGTTTTGTTTGGATTAAAACGTGCATGTCTAAAGGGCATTTTAGAGAATCTGTTTTAATTTTAACCGAGTCAAAAGTTGAAAAATTAAGATTATGTTGTATAAATAGGTTCAAAAGTCCATAATTAAGTATTTGAACTTATAAAATTTAATTTAATATCATTTTGCGGTTGTTTTATTGGGATTAAAATGTGCTTATCTAAATGGGCTTTATAGTGAACTCGTTCGAAATTTAACCAAGAAAAAAGCTAGAAATTTTAGATTAAGCTGTATAATTTTGTTCAAAAGCCCATAATTAAGTATTTTAACTCTTAAAATTTGATTTAAAATCATTTGGTTGTCGTTTTGTTGGTATTCAAACGTGCATGTCTAAAAGGGATTTTTAGAGAATTCATTATAATTTTAATTCAGTAAAAAGCTGAAAAATTGAGATTATATTGTATAATTAGGTTCAAAATTCCATAATTAACTATTTGAACTCATGAAATTTGATTTAATATCATTTTACGGTCGTTTTATTGGGATTAAAACATGCATGTCTAAATGGGCTTTATAGTGAACCCGTTCGAATTTTAACTGAGTAAAAAGCTAGTAATTTTAGATTAAGCTGTATAATTCACTTCAAAAGCCCATAATAAACTATTTGAACTTATAAAATTTGTTTTAATATCATTTTTCGTTTTGTATGGATTAAAACATGCATGTCTAAATGGGCTTTATAGTGAATCTGTTTGAATTTTAACCTAGTAAAAAGCTGACAAATTGAAATTATGTTGTACAATTAGATTCAAAAGTACATAATTAACAATTTGAACTTATAAAATTTGTTTTACTATCATTTTCTGGTCGTTTTATTGGAATTAAAACTTGCAAGTCTAAATGTGTTTTATAGTGAACTCGTTCGAATTGTTTTTGAATTTAAGGGCCTCATTAAAAAAACCCTATAGCCAGTCACCTCGGGAGGTGAGTAGTCCCCTATGGGGAAAAGAGTACCCATGGTTTTATTGAGAAGAAGAGGAGAACCTCTCCGAGTTTACAAATGCCCGAATAAATCGGAAAAGTTACAATCAAAAGAGAAAGAAAGAAAAGAAGGCAAAGCCCTAGAAGCTAGGACATGGGCTACAACATTTTCTTCTCTAGGTACATAACAAATCTTACAATCAGGCAAAGTACCAAGAGTAGAACGAATTTGAGGCACTAAAGGTTGCACTGTGGAAAGATCGTGATGATGAGTGTTGTTAACTTTGTTGGCGATGGATGCAGAATCGGTCTCAAGGATGACATTAGTCCGACCATTATCAACAACAAGATTAAGTCCTTCTAAAATGGCAAGAGCGTCGGCAGAAGCCGGATCCGAGAAGAAGGCAAGGGGCATAGAGCGTCCACCAAGGACAAAGCTTGAAGAATCTCGAGCGATGACACCTGCAGCAGCTCCCTTTAAAATTGGGTCAAAGTCGCCATCTGTGTTAACCTTAACGAAACCGCGATCCGGTTTTGTCCATCTAGCCTGAGCAAAGGTGGGCTCAGCTAGTCAGGATCGTAGATGGAGAGCATCATTGGCTGATGTATAATCGTCGAAAAGTTTTTGTGTGTTGGATATAGTCAACCATGGTGGTTGGAGATGGTTGCTATGGACAAAGTAATTACGACGGTTCCATAGATTCCATAGAACCGTTATTAGGAAGGAGAATTGGTGCAACGAGAAAAAACCAACAATTTCAGAAAGCCACTGGTGGGGGAGATAGAAGTATTAGAGAAAATTCGGCCTAGAAACCCTGCCAAACGGAGAGCCTCCATGGCACTAGGACAATCCCTTAAAGCATGGAGGGTAGTTTCAATATCCGTATGATAAATTGGGCAAACCCCAGTACCGAGATTTGCTTGGAGGATTTTGTGGCCAGATAGGAGAGTATCATGGCTTAACCGCCATCCAAAGGAACGAACCTTAGGCAATGTAGGCAACTTAGAAAGAATTTTCCATAGCCTAGAGGGCCTGTTAACCGATCCTAGTTGCAGTTGAAGAAATTGATAACTAGAACGCACCGTATAGATGCTAGAGTCGTGATGACCCCAAAGGGTAGTATCTTTTGTATCATTAATAATTTGTACATTAAGGATTGTGTTAGCATCTTCGTGAGAGAAATAATCTCTCAACTTGGATTCATCCCATCGGGGTAGATTAGACAGCATAAAAAAAAACACTCGAAGAGGGACTTCCTCATTCACTTCATAATCGCCATAAAGGTGTAAAGGCTTAGCTCCTCCCCAATTGTCGAAGTGGATTTGTATTTGACTTGACATACCTGGACGTTTAAAGAAACCATTGCCAAGTTTAGAGATAGCTATAGTAAGACCTTTACAAGCAAAGGAAGATCTTCGAGTGGAATCGGATTCGAGCACAAAACCCGATGGATAATATTTGCACTTGTAGACTTGACTAAGAAGATTATCAGGCTCACAAATTAGTCTCCAAATTTGTTTACCAAGTAAAGCGGTGTTGAAATGGTGTAGATCGTGAAAACCTATACCTCCAGCTGCTTTCGGTAGACAGACAGTGTCCCACGGAAGCATATGCCAACCTCGTTTATCGGCTTTCCCTGACCACCAGTAACGGCGTATCGAAGTAGTCATATCATCGATAATGTTTTGGGGTAGAAGGTAACAAGACATGACATATTGTGGCATTGATTGTATGAAAGATTTGATGAAAATTTCTCTACCGCTGAAGGAGAGCAAGTTCTTAGCCCATTTGCTAAGACGAACGTTCATTTTGTCTCTAGTAAAACCCAAAGCTGTTGTCTTATTCTTCCCAATTAGGAGTGGAACCCCCAAATAGATACCAGGGTCGTCGACCTCTCGTACATTCAGGATGTTATTGATTTCTGATCGAAGAGATGTAGAGGTTTTGCGTGAAAAATATATAGTAGATTTTTCAAAATTCACTGCCTGACCAGACGAAGTGGGATAAGTATGCAAAGCGTCCTTTAGGTGTTAAGCTTCTGTAGTTGTGTCTCTTGATGAACACCACACAGTCATCAGCAAAGAGGAGGTGATTTATACGGGGCCCATTCCTGCTAGCACAAAGGCTAGGGAGATTGCCAATTACTTTCTCTACATTGAGCAATGCTGAAAGACCTTGAGTACAAAAAAGAAATAAGAAAGGTGACAGGGGATCCCCTTGTCGAAGCCCTCTTTCAGGTTTAAAAGGTTGTGAAAGAGAATCATTGACACGTACTCGAAAAGACACGGAGGAGACACAATTCATAATAAGTGAAACCCAGTTGGCATTAAAACCTAGACGGAGCATAATTTGTTGTAGAAAAGGCCATTCGACACTGTCGAAAGCTTTCTCCATGTCCAGCTTTAAACTAGCACCTTTGGCAAGGGAGGTCTCATTAGTATTTAATGTGTGGAAAAGCTCATGGGCAATGAGAATATTGTCGGTAATGTTCCTACCTTGAACAAAGGCAGCTTGATTACTGCTTATACATAAGGGGATGATAGATTTCAAACGATTAACAAGCACTTTGGCAACAGTCTTATAGATAACTATGCATAGGCTAATAGGTCTGAGATGCCGCATAGTAGTGGGATCGCTAATTTTGGGTATAAGAACAATGATAGTACGATTGGCCTCTTCCATGCGAACATACCCACTTAGTAGTCTGAGGCGAGGTTTATAAAGTCCTGGCCAAGGATATCCCAATGCTTCCTAAAGAAACCACTCGGAAATCCGTCAACCCCTAGGGCTTTCCTCGGATCAATGTCACGAAAAGCAGTGGTAATTTCGTCTGCTGTGAATTCCTTATTAAGGTCATTGTTCATGGTCTCAGTAACAATATTTAGAATGTTTTCCAAAATGGAAGATGCAATAGTAGGAGAAAAGGATGAGAAGAGAGTTTGGAAGTAATCAATGGTTGTAGCCATGATGTCTTTCGTATGCGTTTGCCAGATGTTCTCATTATTGAAAAGCCCAGTAATATGGTTTTTTCGCCGGCGATTGTTTGCTCTTGCGTGGAAAAAGGAAGTATCGAGTAAAAAGCTACAAATTTTAGATTAAGTTGTATAATTTTGTTCAAAAGCCCATAATAAACTATTTGAACTCATAAAATTTGATTTAATATCATTTTTTATCGTTTTGTTGGAATTAAAACGTGCATACTAAATGGGCTTTATAGAGAATTTGTACGAATTTTAACCGAGTAAAAAGCTAGAAATTTTAAATTAAGCTGTATCATTTTGTTCAAAACATTGTTAAATATTTTAAATCATAAAGTTTTACTTAATATCATTTTTTGTCGTTTTTTTGGAATTAAAACGTGCATGTCTAAATGGGCTTTATAGAGAAGTTGTTCGAATTTTAACCGAGTAAAAAGCTAGAAATTTTAGATTAAGTTGTAGATTTTTGTTCAAAATCCCATAATAAACTATTTGAACTCATAAAATTTGATTTAATATCACTTGGTTATCGTTTTGTTGAGATTAAAACGTGCATATCTAAATGTGCTTTATAGTGAATCTATTCGAATTTTAACCGAGTAAAAAGCTAGAAATTTGAGATTAAGATGTATAATTTTCTTCAAAAGCCCATTATAAACTATTTGAACTCATAAAATTTGATTTAATAACATTTGATTATCGTTTTGTTGGATTTAAAACGTTCACAAATGGCTTTATAGAGAAGTTGTTCGAATTTTATCCGAGTAAAATGATAAAAAAAAATTGTGATTATGTTGTATAATTAGGTTCAAAAGTCCATAATTAACTATTTGAACTCATAAAATTTGATTTGATATCATGTTGCAGTCATTTTATTGAGATTAAAATGTGCATGTCTAAATGGGCTTTATAGTGAACCAGTTCGAATTTTAACTGAGTAAAAAGCTAAAAATTTGAGATTAAACTGTATAATTTTTTGAAAACCCATAATTAATTATTTTAACTCTTAAAATTTGATTTAAAATCATTTGGTTGTCGTTTTGCTAGGAATAAAATGTGGATGTCTAAATGGGCTTTGTAGTGAAACCGTTTGAATTTTAACCGAGTAAAAAGCTAGAAATTTTAGATTAAGCTGTATAATTTTGTTCAAAAGCCCATAAGTAAGTATTTTAACTCTTAAAATTTGATTTAATTTCATTTGGTTGTCGTTTTGCTGGGATTAAAATGTGTATGTCTAAATGGGCTTTATAGAGAATTTGTTAGAATTTTAATTGAGTAAAAAATTGAAAAAAATTCTGATTATGTTGTATAATTAGATTCAAAAGTACATAATTAACAATTTGAACTTATAAAATCTGTTTTAATATCATTTTGCGGTCGTTTTATTAGGATTAAAATGTGAATGTCTAAATGGGCTTTATAGTGAACCCGTTCGAATTTTAACCGAGTAAAAATCTAGAAATTTGAGATTAAGATGTGTAATTTTGTTCAAAAGACCATAATAAACTATTTGAAATCATAAAATTTGATTTAATATCATTTTGCGGTTGTTTTGTTGAGATTAAAACATGCATATCTAAATGGGCTTTATAGTGAATATGTTCGAATTTTAACTGAGTAAAAAGCTGAAAAATTGAAATTATGTTGCATAATTAGGTTCAAAAGTACATAATTTACAATTTGAACTCATAAAATTTGATACAATATCATTTTGTGGTCGTTTTTTAGGATTAAAACGCAGATGTCTAAATGGGCTTTATAGTTAACCCGTTCGAATTTTATCCGAGTAAGAAGCTACAAATTTTAGCTTAAGCTATATAATTTTGTTCAAAAAAGCCCATAATAAACTATTTGAACTCATAAAATTTGATTTAATATCATTTTGTTGGAATTAAAACGTGCATGTCTAAACGGGCTTTAGAGAGAAGTTGTTCGAATAATAACCAAGTAAACAGCTGAAAACGTGTGATTTATTGTATAATTAGGTTCAAAGGACCATAATTAAGTATTTGAACTCATAAAATTTGATTTATATCATTTTGCGGTTGTTTTATTGGTATTAAAACGTGCATGTCTAAATGGGCTTTATAGTGAACCCTTTCGAATTTTAACCGAGTAAAAAGCTAGAAATTTTAGACTAAGATTTATAATTTTGTTCAAAAGCCCATTTTAAACTATTTTAACTCATAAAATTTGATTAAATATCATTTGGTTGTCGTTTTGTTGGGATTAAAACGTGCATGTCTCAATGGGATTTATAGAGAATCTGTTCGATTTTTAACCGAGTAAAAAGCTTAAAAATTGAGATTAATTTGTACAATTATGTTCAAAAGTCTATAACTATCTATTTGAAGTCATAAAATTTGATTTAATATCATTTTGCGGTCGTTTTATTGAGATTAAAATGTGGATGTTTAAATGGGCTTTATAGTAAACACGTTCGAATTTAACCGAGTAAAAAGCTAGAAATTTGACATTATGCTGTATAAATTTGTTCAAAATCCCATAATAAAATATTTGAACTCATAAAATTTCATTTAATATCAGTTTGTCGTGGTTTTGTTGGAATTAAAATGTGCATGTCTAAATGGGCTTTTATAGAGAAGTTGTTCTAATTTTTACCGAGTAAAAAGCTGATAAAACTGCAATTATGTTGTATAATTAGGTTCAAAACTCCATAATTTACTATTTGAGCTCATTAAATTTGATTTAATATCATTTTGCGGTTGTTTTATTGGGATTAAAACGTTCATGTCTAAATGGGCTTTATATAGTGTACCCATTCTAATTTTAACCGAGTAAAAAGCTAGAAATTTTAGATTAAGTTGTATAAATTTTAAGTAATAAAATTTGATTTAGTATCATTTTTTTGTCGTTTTGATGGGATTAAAACATGCATGACTAAATGGGCTTTATAGTGATTTTGTTCCAAGTTTAACTAAATAAAAAACTAAAAAATTGAGATTATGTTGTATAATTAGGTTCAAAAGTCTATAATTAACTATTTGAAATCATAAAATTTGATTTAAAATCATTTTGCGGTCGTTTTATTGGGATTAAAACGTACAAGTCTAAATGGAATTTTTAGTGAACCCGTTCTAATTTTAACCGAGTAAAAATCTAGAAATTTAAGATTAAGCTGTATAATTTTTTTCAAATACCCATAATAAATTATTTGAACTCATAAAATTTTATTTAATATCATTTGGACGTTGTTTTGTTGGGATTAAAACATGCATGTCTAAATGGTCTTTATAGTGAATCTGTTCAAATTTTAATCGAGTAAAAAGCTAAAAAATTGAGATTATGTTATATAATTAGGTTCAAAAGTCCACAATTAACTATTTGAACTCATAAAAATTGATTTAAAATCATTATGTGGTCGTTTTATTGGGATTAAAACGTTCTTGTCTAGATGGGCTTTATAGTGAACCCGTTCGAATTTTAACTATTTAAGATTAAGCTGTATAATTTTTTTCAAATACCCATAATAAACTATTTGAACTCATAAAATGTCATGTAAAATCATTTGGTTGTTGTTTTATTGGGATTAAAACGTGCATGTCTAAATGGGCTTTACAAAGAAGTCGTTCGAATTTTAACCGAGTAAAAAGCTAAAAAATTGAGATTATGTTGTATAATTAGGCTCAAAAGTCCATAATTAACTATTTGAACTCATAAAATTTGATTTAATATCATTTTGTGGTCGTTTTATTGGGATTAAAACGTGCATGTCTAAGTGGGCTCTATAGTGAACCCTTTCGCTTTTTAGCCGAGTAAAAGTCTAGAATTTGAGATTAAGCTGTATAATTTTGTTCAAAAGCCCATAATAAACTAATTGAACTCATAAAATTTGATTTAGTATCATTTTGTTTTCATTTTGTTGGAATTAAAACATGCTTGTCTAAATGGGCTTATAGAGAAGTTGTTTGAATTTTAATCGAGTAGAAAACTGAAAAATTGAGATTATATTGTATAATTATGTTCAAAAGTCTATAATTAACTATTTGAACTCATAAAATTTGATTTAATATCATTTTGCGGTCGTTTTATTGGGATTAAAACGTGCATGTGTAAATGGGCTTTATAGTGAACCCATTCTAATTTTAACCGAGTAAAAAAGTAGAAATTCGATATTAAGCTGTATAATTTTGTTCAAAAGACCACGATAAACTATTTGAACTCATAAAATTCGAGATTAATATCATTTGGTTGTCGTTTTGTTGGGATTAAGACGTGCATGTCTAAATGGGCTTTATAGTGAAACTATTAGAATTTTAACCGAGTAAAAAGCTGAAAAATTGAGATTATGTTGTATAATTAGGTTCAAAAGTCCATAATTAACTATTTAAAATCATAAAATTTGAGTAAAATAATTTTGCGGTCATTTTATTTGGATTAAAACGTGTATATCTAGATGTGTTTATAGTGAACCCGTTCTAATTTTGACTTAGTAAAAAACTAGAAATTTTAAATTAAGTTGTATAATTTTGTTCAAAAGACAACAATAAACTATTTGAACTCATAAAATTTGATTTAATATCATTTGGTTGTCGTTTTTTTAGGATTAAGACGTGCAAGTCTAAATGGGCTTTATAGTGAATATGTTCGAATTTTAATCGAGTAAAAAGTTGAAAAATTGAGATTATGTTGTATAATTAGGTTCAAAAGTCCATAATTAACTATTTGAAATCATAAAATTTGATTTGAAATCATTTTGCGGTCGTTTAATTGGGATTAAAACGTGCATGTCTAGATGGGCTTTATAGTGAACCTATTCGAATTTTGACCAAGTAAAAATCTAGAAATTTGAGATTAAACTGTATAATTTTGTTCAAAAGTACATAATAAAATATTTGAACTCATAAAATTTGATTTAATATCATTTGGTTGTCATTTTGTTGGGATTAAAACATGCATTTCTAAATGGGCTTTATAGTGAATCTGTTTGAATTTTAACAGTGTGAAAAATTAATATTATGTTGTATAATTAAGATCGAAAGTCCATAATTAACTATTTGAACTCAAAAAATTTGGTTTAATATCATTTTGCGGTCGTTTTATTTGGATTAAAACGTGTATGTCTAAATGGGCTTTATATTGAACCCGTTCTAATTTTAACCGAGTAAAAAGCTAGAAATTTTAGATTAAGCTATATAATTTTGTACAAAATCCCATAATAAACTATTTGTGACACCCCCACCCCGGGCCGGTAGGAAAAGGGGCGTCACCGATCCTTGAGCACTCCGATAACCCAGCCCGAACAATGGTTTACCAACTTAACTTAACCCGAAAGTACCGATTTTAGGGGTAAATTAAAACTTTTTCCTATTACTAGGCCTTTAAACCACTTAGCAACTTATATTCATTACTAAACATTCCCGAAACCTATTGTTCATTCAATAGTTCGATAATTCATTTATCCATTCCATATAACAATATCAATAGTTCGTTCCATTCCATTCCATAACATGCAATCCATTACAAATATACATACATATTAAACGTATCAAATATGTCATCATTCTTAAGTTATACAAATCTAAGCCCGAAGCTACCAAAATGTGGTTCACTATGTACAAACCGTCTAAAGTAAACAAAATGCATGGTCTAACTAAACAAGACTATCCACCACTAGGAGATTACAAAAAGATCATACTTGGCTTGTGAAGCTTGCCGATCCGAACGACGGAAAATCTGGGACCGAGCTATTAATCGATCAACCTGAAATGTTTGGGAAGAGCGAAGGGAGCGGGGGTAAGTACATAAGGTACTTAGTGAGGTAACGGAAAATCAAAACAATCCAAGACAATCCAAACATGTATCATATGCCATGTTAAGTTCACATATACCATAACATACCAAATTCAATCGAGCATATATCAGTCCAATAAGTTTACATATACCAAGTCAAGTACACATACCAATTCAATGTATAACAATTCAATTCAAGGTTCAACATGTGACAATCCGATTACATGTATCAATTTAATGTTCACTATATGACAATCCAAATGCATGTAACAATCCAATGTTCGATATATGACAATCCGATAAGTAATATGCCAATAACAAGTGCATTTTCATAACAAGTAATCATGCTTGCATTTAACTAACAATTATAGTGCAATTTAAATTCAAGTTAATTAAATCATTACAACCACCTTGGTATTTAGCTAGAAGATAATCGAATCTCCAACCAACTGTCGCCATAATATGCACCTATAGTGCTGGTCAAACCCTCCTACTGTCGCCAATGACCAAAAACGTACCCTCCGTCTGTCGCCAATAAGGGCCAATTGCCCCGGACCGAAGTCCTACCCGATACAATGAGCTCTAGATTCTAAGGCATGCCCTCCTATCTAACTAACTAGCTACCAAGGTTGTCGATTATCAATTTAAGCATATCAATACAATATTCAATATCATTTCAATAACACGGTCCTCATAGACCAAGCCTCTTAGGCCATTGTGCCTAGGCTCATAAGAACTCATTTCATATACATTACATTAAACATGCCAAGCACAAGCAAAATCAGAACTTTAATTGCATGGAACAAATGCATGTACACGTACCTTGCATCCCAAGCTTAAGCATGCCATTCATACCTCGGCATATGCAATGCATGGGTATGAACAAACCAAAACAAATACTTAAGAAGCAATTCATATTCAATCAACATGCTAACAAATAACATGGCAACAAGCAAGTTCTCATAGCATTTCACTCTTCCCTTAAAGATTAGCCAAGTTTATATTAAGTCATATTTCGTACCGGTTTAACCATAAACAACAAAAATCAGAATTGGGTTAGGACCTAGTCCCAACCCCAAAGAAAGTTACACTCACAAACAATCCAAGAAAAACTTCTAAGGATTATGGATGATTGGCCCCTTGCTCCTTCTTTTGGCAAGCTCTTGCCTCAGCTCCTCTTCACTATCAACCTCTTTAGAGACCTCTAATACACACAAAATCACATACACAATATCAAAATACATTCAATTCACACATTTCATAATTAACAATTCCAAAACAACCAAAACAGTGAGATTAGTTTCCAGGACAGTTTGTGCAATGCTCACTAAACTATTTTTATCTTTTGATCCACATGTCCAAAATTTGCCCACTTTACCTCGTTTTAAAGCTAACGAAACCATCTTTTAAACCATATGAAGCTTGAATTTTTCCTACGAACCCATCAATACCAGTTTTCGATCAAAGACAAGGCAGTGCTGTTTCGGGACAGTCTGGACCAATCCTTTTGTTTCTCTTATATCTCCTAATTTACAAGGGCAAACGAGGTGAGGTTTTTTTCTAATTGAAGTAGACTCATCCAAGTTATAGACTGCTCATTTCCAGCCCTAAATTCCTTGTACATTATTCTAGGGAATTTTTCAAAGTGACTGTCCAGAACAGGCCTATTCTGGACAGATTTCACCTACATCAATTCTAGCTCAAAATTCATCAACCTTATCACCAATTCAACTCATCCAATACTTGTAAACTTTAGTAGGCTCAATTTCAAGCACATTTTACCCATGCAACCATTTTTAATTATGCAATTCAACAAAGTTATCAGCTCATTTTATGAAGCTACCAAAATGTCACCTATAAACTAGTCCAAAGCACATTACCAATTCCTATCACTTTCTTTCCTTCATCTTTTCAACCAAAACACCTATAATTTAATTTCCACACTCTTAAAACATTATCCTATGAATTCAACATTAAATTTCCAGATTCAACAATAACAATTAAGTCCATCAATTTCTCAATTCTAGCAAAACAGTCCAAACAATACATTTAGCACTTAACTCACTACCAAACTTTCTCATGCTTCATTCTACTTCAAATCAGTCCACATAAGACCATTTTAAGCATCCTAACATCAAAATCCTTCATAAATTTAACCACAAAACAGTCCCTACAACTTTCAAATTCATGCAATTAAATCCTCAAGCTTAAAGTCTCAACCAATCACAACAATACCAATTTCCAGCAACCTCCATTCAAGTTCTAACTTAAAAATAAACGAACTATAAGCAACATACTAAATTTTCAGCCATGGAATTCAAGCTAACAACATCTAACTTCAATTTTAACCAAGTTTTCAAGAAGAAAAATACCTTACCTTGCTTAGGAACCTTCCTAACTCAAGAATCTAGCTTCAATCCTTCAAAATCCCTCTTAAAAACTCACATGCAAGATGAGAGAATTTTTTTTCTCTCTTAAAGTCTCCCATGGCTGGCCAAGAAGAAAGAAAATGGAGGAGGAAGATGATTTGTAAGACTTTTCTCTCTCCCACTATCCTTATTTTCCTATTTTTCCTATTTTCCATTTATTTATTTAAATCAAACATAATCCACCTAATTATAAGCCATGGTGGCTGGTCAAAGGAGGTCTTGACATGTGTCCATGGCCTCCAATTCCTTGAAAATTTACATGCAATCTCTCTTTTCTTGAATTTTCACTTTTTGGTCCTTTTTCAATTTGGCCTCTAATTTTCAATTTCATTCAATTTAGTCCCTAATTTTAGGATTTTATTAGGCCCTAATTACATTAATTTAGTCCTTAACTCCTAGGCCAAGTTTAGGGTATTACAATATTTGAACTCATAAAATTTGATTTAATATCATTTTGTTTTTGTTTTGTTGGAATTAAATCGTGCATATGTAAATGGGCTTTATAGAGATATTGTTCGAATTTTAACCAAGTAAAAAGCAGAAAAAGTTGAGATTATGTTGTATAATTATGTTCAAAAGTCCGTAATTAACTATTTGAACCCATAAAATTTTATTTAATATCATTTTGCGGTCGTTTTATTGGGATTAAAACATGCTTGTCTAATTGGGCTTTATAATGAACCCTTTCGATTTTTTTTGAAGGTAAGGAGCCTCATTAAAAAATCCCTATAGCCAGTCACCTCGAGAGGTGAGCAGGCCCCTATGGGGAAAAGAGTACCCAGGTCTTTATTGAGAAGAAGAGGAGAACCTCTACGAGTTTACAGAAGCCTGAATAAAGTCGGGAAAGATATAGTCAAAAGAACAAGAAGTAAAAGAACGTAAGGCCCTAGTAGCTAAGACTTGGGCTATAACGTTTGCGGCTCTAGGTACATAAAAAATCTTACAATCAGACAAAGTACCAAGAGTGGATCGGATGCGAGACACCAAATGTTGCACTGTGGAAAGATCTTGGTGATGAGTGGTGTTAACTTTGTTGGCATTGGAAGCAGAATCAGTTTCAATAATCACATTAGTCCAGCTACTGGTAGCAACCAATTTTAAACCTTCCAGAATAGCAAGAGCCTCTACAGAAGCTGGATTCGGACATATAAGAGGCATAGAGCATCCACCGAGGATAGAACCTGAAGAATCTCAAGCGATGACGCCTGCAGCAGTACCCCTTAACATTGGGTCAAAGTCCCCATCCGTGTTAATTTTGACGTAACCAGAGGCCAATTTCGTCCATCTAGCTTGAGCGAAAGTGGGCTTAGCTAGCCGAGAACGTAGGTGATAAGCAGCATGAATTGATGTATAGTCATCAAAAAGTTTTAGCGCATTGGAAATAGTTAGCCAAGCTGGCTGGAAATGATTGTTATGGACGAAGTCATTACGACGATTCCATAGGTTCCAAAGAGAATTTATGTAAAGAAAGAAATCCAGCAACATCAGAAAGCCACTGGTGAGTGGAGACATAGATGTTGGAGAAAATTCGAGTAGGGAGCTCTGCCAACTAGAGCACCTCCTTGGCACTAGGGCAGTCCCTCATAGCATGGATAGTGGTTTCAATGGTCATGTTGCAAATTGGGCAAAATCCTGTACCAAGATTGGTCTGAAGGATTTTATGACCAGATGGGATTGCATCATGGCATAGCCGCCATCCAAAGGCATGGACCTTGGGTAAGGTGGGTAGTTTGGAAAGAATTTTCTAGATCTTAGAGGGCCTGTTAACTGGCCTTGGTTGTAGTTGCAAAAATTGGTAACCTGACCGAACCGAATAAATGCCAAAGTCATGGAAACCCCAAAGAGTGGTGTCCTTTGTGTCATTAATAATGGGTACATTATGGATGGTGTTAGCATCTTCAAGGGAGAAGTAGTCTCGTACTTTTGGTTCATCCCATCGTGATGTAGATTGCAGTGGAATAGAGATGATATGTTATTGGTAGCGATGGTTTGGTTGATAGAAAGATGGTGTGAGGTTGAAGATGAATATGGTTTGATGGTTGTTGTGTCCTCGGCACCCTCCTAACTGCAATTACTTAGGCAAGTAACCTCAAACGGCTCTAACCCACCCTCCTAAACGTATTTGTTTAAGCAAGCGAGATTGTGAATATGATTCTCCCTCCTAGAACTTGAAGAACTATGTTGAAGAAATCTTCGAAGATACAAGCTATCAACACTTGCAAAAATGAACTAACCAAGTATTTCATATATCAAAAGGAAATTGAGTGACTACAAAGCATGGAAGGTACATCCTTTTATAGGTGAAGGATGGTTGAACATAATTGGAACAATAATTAAAATTCTAGAAATTTGGAAATATTAATGGCATGAGAATCTTGTTATTTCCTTCCTTGATGCATAAATGGCTCCCTTGGTCTTTGACTTTCCATGTTGGAGATGCCTTGATTTAAGGAGAAAAAAATAGCTTCAATTTTGTTCCCTTGGATGTTCACACGGATGATGGAGATTAAATGAAGTGATGTGGCAGCATGGAGAGTGGTGGATATGGTATGTTTGAGGATGATATTATCTTATTATAAAGACCTTATTACCTAAATAAATCTGATTTCTAATTGGCCTTAATTAAAATATTTGACCCAAACTTCATAATGTAGTATTGGGCCAAAATATCACAAACTATAAATGACCTATTAAGGGGGTTTAAATACAATCTGGTCATGCACTTCATTTGGGCCCTCAATTTGGGTTTGTGTGACCCAATTGTCTTTGAAAGATGAAGAATAATAGCTTTCTCCATGGAATTCTTTGGTCTTCATACTAGTTTGTAATCCCTTGCTCAAGAATCCTTGGACAACAATATTCAGCTTGTCTCGGAGTTGTTTGGACTTGGATCGAGTGATTGGGCCAAGTGGAAAGGTAAGCCCATCTCTTCCTTGAATATGGTGTGTGGAACATGTATCACATCGGGTCGTGTTAGGCAACATGAAAGTACCTACACGGAGAGGTACGTCGTCATCCACCTCATAATCACCATAAAGGTGTATAGGCTGAGAGCCTCCCCAATTGTCAAAGTGGATCTGAATTTGATTGGACATGCTTGGCCGTTTGAAGAAACCATTGCGAAGTTTAGAGATAGCTATGCTAAGACCTTTCTAGGCAAAAGAAGATCTCCGAGTGTGATCAGAGTCAAGGATAGAACCCGATGGGTAATATTTATTTTTGTAGACTTGACTATGGAGATTATCAGGGTCACAAATCAAATGCCAGATTTGTTTCCATGGTAAAGCAACATTGAAGTGGTGTAGATCCCGAAATCCTATCCCTCTTTCTGCTTTCGGCAGACAGATAGTTTCCCAAGGGAGCATATGCCAACCTCGTTTATCAGCCTTACCAGACCACCAATATCTGCGTATTGAGGTAGTCATGTCATCAATAATGTTTTGGGGGTAAAAGGTAACAAGACATGACATATTGGGGCATAGATTGTATGACTGATTTAATTAAAATTTCTCTACCGCTAAATGATAAAAGGTGTTTATCCCATTTACTCAGGCAAGCATTCATTTTTTTCCCTGGTAAAACCCAAGGTTGTTATCTTGTTCTTCCCTATTAAAAAGGAGACTCCTAGATAAATACCTGGATCGTCAACTTCTCTTACATGAAGGGATAGTATTGATTTCCGCTCGGAGCGATGTGGAAGTTTTCCGGGAAAAGAAAATAGTAGACTTTTCAAAGTTCACCGCCTGCCCAGACGAAGTAGCATAAGTATGCAGAGCATCCTTGAGGCGTTGAGCTTCTATAGTTGTATTCTCAATGAATACAACACAGTCATCCGCAAAAAGGAGGTGGTTAATGCGTGGCCCATTCCTGCTAGCACAAAGTCCAGGTAGGTTGCCACTTGCTTGCTCAGCATTGAGAAGTGCTGAGAGGCCTTGGGTACAAAAAAGAAAAATGAAAGGAGATAGAGGGTCCCCTTGTCGTAACCCTCTATGGGGTTTGAAGGGCCGTGAAAGGGAATCATTGACACGTACTTGGAAGGTAACTGAGGATATACATCTCATAATAAGGGAAACCCAATGGGTATTAAACCCTAACCGAAGCATAATTTGTTCAAGGAAAGGCTATTCAACACGATCAAAGGTCATGTTAAGAGTATGGATAAGTTCATGGGCAATGAGGATATTATCAGTTATATTCCGTCCTTTGACAAAAGCAGCTTGGTTACCACTTATGCATAACGGTATAATAAACTTTAGACGATTAACAAGTACTTTCGCAACATCTTGTAGAGGACTGTGCAGAGGCTAATAGGTCTGAGATGGCGCATTGTTGTGGAGTCGCTCATCTTGGGTATAAGAACAATGTAGTACGATTGACCTCTTCCATGTTAACCGACCCTCGTAGGAGTCCATTGCAGAGCTTTATGAAATCGTGGCCAAGGATGTCCCAATGCTTCCTAAAGAAACCACTTGGAAATCCATCAACTCCTAGGGCTTTTCGTGGGTCAATATCCCGAAAAGCAATGGTAACTTCATCTGCTGTGAAGTCCTTGAGAAGGTCATTATTCATTTGTTCAGTAACATTAGTAGGAACGTTTTCCAAAATGGAAGGAGCAATATTAGGGGAGGAGGACGAGAAGAGGTTTTGGAAGTAGTCAATAGCAATAGTCATGATATCTTTTGTATGCGTTTCCCATATATTCTGGCTGTTAAAAAGCCCAACAATATTATTCTTTCGCCGTCGATCATTCGCTCGGGCATGAAAAAGAAAGTATTTTTGTCACCATATTCTAACCATTGCGTCCGAGCTCGTTGAGCCCAGTATATTTCTTTGTCATTTAATAAGCTATCAAGCTCACTTTTAGCGTATATAAAATTTTGAATGTCCGCATCAAAGAGATGTCGGTTGAGGCACATATTAATCAAATCGTTAAGTTGGTTAATACGTTCATTGGATTTGATACGTTTGCTTATTTGCCAGGAAGATAAAAATCGTCTAATGTCCTCAAGTTTAGCTAGTGTGGATTGAGAATAGTTAGACCAAATCTCTCTAATTCGAGAGGACACTTTCGGACTATCAGCCTAGCAAGTCTCAAACCAAAATAGGTTGTTAGACTGTTTAGATCAGGGAGCCCGAGGTGGATTAGTATCCAGTAATATAGGGCAATGGTTAGAGCGTGCCTGAAAGAAAGATGTAGCTTGAAAGTTTGGAAAGGAGTTGAACCAAGCAGAATTACCAAGGAAACAATCGATTCGTTCCATGATTGTTTTTGTATTACTCCCGGATCTAGTCCAAGTGAACCATTCGGACGATGGTTTGCAATCAAAAAGATTATTCTTAGTGAGAAAATCTTTGAAATTATTAATTTGTGATCGTGCGCGCCGGATACCGTCTCATTTTTCATTATCATGGAGTATTTCATTAAAATCCCCTCCTAAAAGCCAAGGCAGGGGAGAGGCAGATTGCAAAGAATCTATCAGTTGCCAAGTTTTGTACTTGTTCGCAGTTTTCTGTGAACCCATGTAAGCCTAAAAAATGGAACTGTGATTGCCCAAAAGATACAGTAACATCAATATGACGATTCGAGTAAGAAAGCAAATTAATAGTAGTTTTAGTGTTCCAAAGAAGAGCTAGCCCTATGCAAGAAGGGCTAGAATCAATAGCTATGCATCCTTGCATTCCTAATTTGATCAGAATACGGTCCATACTGTGTCTGTTTAACCTAGTTTCATAGAGGAACAAACAATCGGCATCATGCTTGGAGGTAGCACATTGTAGAGCGAGAACTGCCTGGGTGTTGCTGAGACCCTAGCAGTTCCAACATAATAGTTTCATTTTTCTCGGCAGGGTTAAACATCGTCAACCACCGTCAAAGAGTTTTTTGCGCTGCTCATCCCAGCTATTCCAGTAGAGGCCTTGGCTAAAGGTCGAAGCCTCTTAGTCGCGATACCCTTGGTATCTCTACTTGGAGTGTTGATTACAGTAAAGGTCGTTACACCATGAAAGGTGTTGTTAAAAACCCATTGGAAGGGTGGTATAGAGAAATAATCATAGTGAAAGAGAGTTAGTATGCTTGTTAGAATGCATGTCAAACGGAGGTTGTTCAAAAGTAAGAAATCCAGTAACGCAAAGATATCAAAATGATACAAAAACATAAGGTAAAAAAATAAGAAAATGAAGGTTTTATTATTCCAAATGAAAGAAAGCCTTGAATAAAAGGGACTAAAAACAAAGGCTATACAGCCACGCATTCCTAAATTGATCCTAAGATAGTCCAATAAACTGATAAACCTAGAAACAAGAAAGAAAAGAGAAACGACATCATGCTTAGAAACAACACGTTGCAAAGCATGAATTGTCTGGGTGTTTCCAAGACCCAGACAATTCCAACATAAGATTATCATTTTGCTCGGCGGGGTTGATCAAGGTCAACCTCCGCCGGAGAGTTTTTTGCGCTGCTCATCCCAGCTTTATCAATAGGTGCTTTGCTAGTCGCTCTGGGCCATTTAGGTCTATTACCCTCATTCGAAGGTGGAGTTCTCTTAGTACCTCTACTTGAAGTAGTACGGACAATTCGCTTAGGAGTCGGCGCAGTATCAAGCCATGCAATTGCCTCCTAGAAGTCCGGGTCATTGGCTAATTCAGCCTCCAGGTCTTGGAGTTCAGGTTCCAGTAAGCTCACCTCCCCAGTGTCATCATTAGTCTTTTGTTGGGTAGTAATATTAGAACACTAATCAAGAAAAACAATTTGCAATGGCTGTGGAGGACATCGTCGAGCAAATAGTTTATTAGCAACGGTTGGGAGGAGTCTAGGTCCGTTCGTGATAGTTTGCGAGGGATCATTACTCGGAACAGACTCATATTCATTAACTGGGGGAGATGCCATAGGGGCTATACCTTTTTCATTGGTATTGGAAGGAGAAGACGACATAGGGGCTTTGTCTTTGTTATTGGTATTGGAGGTTTAGGAGGAGGATGGCATTGGTTTAGTTGAGGGGTTATTGATGATATAACGGATCCTACCTTTTTGTGTTTGTTGCGCATTCTTCTTTTTAGGAAGATAACGAAGTCAGTCTCCATATTGGAGTTGTTCGGGTCTAGCCTCGACCGGGATGGAGCAAGAATTCGTGGAATGGCCAACTTTGCCGCAATAGTGACAAATAGGTGGGAGACGTTCGTATTGAAGTGGGCAAAATCTGGTAAAAGCACCTCCACCGATTGCTTTGCAGCGTCTGATCGATTTAGAGGCATCTATGGTTAACCCAACTTGAAGGTGTTCAACCATGTTAAAATCGATTTTCCTAGTTTCAATTTTTGTGACAGTTCCAATTATTGCCCCGAGAGATTCCCTAGTGTTATGGGCAGATTCCTCCGAAGCAAGAAGGATAGGGGGAATGTTATATATACGTACCCAAATATTAATTGTTGTGAAGGAATATGCATCAAGGCAGGTATTGGGATTGTATTGCACTAGGGCTAGTCACTCATCTTTGTAGGTCCAAGCCCCCTTGACCAGGATATCCTCTTTGATCTTCTCATCTTTGAACCTGATGAGGAATAGTCGTGGTTTCAAAGATCTCATTGAGAGAAGTTTAGCCGGAGTTCAAATTCCGGTAAAGGCTTTAACAATCACATGATCGTCTATATCTTTGGAGGTTAAAAGGTTTCCTAGTAGGGTGGTTTGAGTGTCTTCTTCAGAAGAGTCCAAGATAAATTAGGTTGGAAGATAGCAGATTGTTCTTCATCAGTGAATTGGATATTTCCGATTTGTTGAAGAAAAGTTTGAGAATCCATATGTGATTGAATAGATAAGGAAAAGATGTAGTTGAGAAGAAAGAAAGATTGTTGGTGTTGTTGTAAAGGTATTGTAATTGATGAATTGTGAAAGAGAGAGACGGTTATATATAGTAAAAAGATAAGTGGTAGAAGTATATCAAGATGATGTAGATAATTAATTTGAAAATAGATGGTAGGAGTTTTAAAAAGAATAAAAGACTTTTGAAATAGGAAAAGGGAAAAGTGTGTTTGGGGTATATAAGGATTATAGTAATAAAATATTATGGAAAAAATAGAATACTCTTTAAAAAAGAGAAAGTAGATAAGAACTCCAAAAGTAAAGAAGGTGGGAATTTGAAAGTACTTGGTAAACCGAATTAAAAAAGGATTATTAGACGTCCTTAATGTAATAACCAAAAGACTTGTAAGTATCATATAAAAGCCAATAATTGGTCTGCATAAACGAAGCCAAAGTGGCAATATAGTACCGCGGAACCCTATAAAAGGGTGGGGGAGACTTATAATTAGTAGAGATTGATCGAAAAAAGTCATCACCAAATTTATGGGGAAAACACCATAAAAGGTGTTGGCAAAATCCCTTTGTAAGGGTAGTGTATATAGATGACTATACAAGATATCAAAAAAACATATTCGAAACAACTGAAAACGATTCAAAGAATCAAACCAAAATTAAAAAACCAAAACTAAATACCGGTGTTCGATGAACCCCGGGAAGCATCTTGGTGGAAAGAATGCGTTGACTGAAAGAATCCTCGTTGGAGCGGGTGACCTGGGTGCGCCTCCGACCCCAACCGACGTGCGTTGTGAAGCGGTAACTTGAGAAGTCCGCATGGTTCCATCGAATTAGTTGTCGCAGGTCGCCATTACCCAGAGATCCAAGAAGGGCATAAAGAAGAGGCAAAACAAGAAAGTTATTAATGAAGAACCAAGAAGATAAAGAAAAAACCGAGATAATAAACAAAACTAATAATAACAGTGTTGAGATAGGTGATATGTGCACGCCCAACCATAATTTCTACCCATACCCTAAGTCACACAATTCCAATTAGGGAGTTCTACTTAATACTCTTTATTTATTCAATTCATGTGCTACACTCGCTTGCTATCTCATATTCTATACCTATAATGTTTATGTCCTTATATTACTATTGATAACTTAGTAATTGGTATTGAATCACAGGTTTATCTAGCTTATATTACGCATAATTAATATTCAATACATGTTTAATAACATCTACTTAATAGTTTAAGTTGTTTCTTTGCAGGTTATGTTAAACACAGCTTAAGGGACTATTGGCGAGCTCCGATTTAGGCACCATTTGAGCTCAAAAAAAGGAATCGTTGTTTGAGGCACTTCCCAGCTTCCGATCAGCACCAAAATGTACCAAACACTCCTAGGCAGCGCAATGAAGTGAATGCTAGCTTCGTTCCAGCTCATGAATCCAGAATAAGCTCAAAAAGACAAATGGTGAATTTCGATCCATATGGGATTTGGATCAGCTCCTACACACTCTTATCGATTGAGGAGAGTATTATGGCTCTAAGGATAAGTTCACTCAGCTAGGGGGTTAACCGTTCAGCTCAAATCATCACCCAAAAACGGTGAACTTTCAGCTAGCTAAATCAGCTAGCTAGCTCAGCTCAACCCAGCTCAACCTTAGTTCATCCAGCTCATCTTAGCTCACCCTCCAACCTTAAGCTCAACCATGGAAGGACATGTTCCCTCCCCAGGAGACACAACCGACCAACCATAGAGGGAAACATGTTTTGGGCGCCAAAACAAAGAGAAAGCACTCTTCATTGGACAGATTCATGATGGTCCACTTGTGTGCCGATTTCGAGCAGGATACAAGCAGAATTGTACTTTGGTGTCTTCATTAAAGTTGTTCCTCCGTCTCTTTTCTTTCCAGCGCATGTTGAATCGCATCAACCCGATATCGGGAACTCGAGATATGTCCAATTTACTGAAGACTGTGCAGGCTGGAATTTTAAAACCGAAAAGTTACAACAATTATTGGAAGGAGACACCATTCAAACGAACGGTTAAAGAGGGAGACACCACCAATTGAACAGACACTAAGGCCACTATTTGGCCACCCTTTCAAAGGGAAATGTCCCTTGTCCACACCCTTTCATTTCCTATAAATATATAGCAATTTTGGCATTTGAATACACAACTTTGAATCAGATTATTTAGTTTGTGAGTTAATCTCTCATTCTTGTTCTTTTAAGAACTTTATCGACTTATCAAATCATCTCTTTGATTTGTGGCGTCACCCTCCATCCTTTATGCTTCAGGTTTCTAAAATTACATTTCCAAGAGGTCTAAGTGCATCTACCACCCTCAGAGTTGCAACTAGATTGGGTTTATGTTCCTATAACATAAGTTCAACCTTTTCCCCTTTGAATACTATCATTCCAACATCACATAAACACCATCCATCTTTCATTTTCGTCCACCATTCTTCACCAGCCCTTAACTTATCCATCCATATCATTTACTTCACTTAAACACCTCCATTTCCTTCCTTAAATCAACCATCAACATCCCCCACGCATTCCCTTCACCAAAACAGCTTCCTTTTAATCTAAACAATACCCTAACACCATAACCTCTTCTTGAATCATCCATATCTTATTTCCAGCATCTTTTAACATTCTTTTGTTCAGGAAACAAGCGTGATACAAGGCTTGCTTGCATTCTAAGGTCCGGACAATCAAAGCTTCTCTCTACAAGCATCTTTGGAGAGTTGGAGCGTATCATATGGTAATCAGAGCAAAGGAAGAATCAAGTAAGTCCTATTTCTTGTTATTTCAATTCTGATCAAAAACAAAAGAGAAAGAAAAAAAAAAGAGAATTCAGATTGTTCCAGCATATAAGGAATCTGAATTAGATTAAAAAAGAGAGAAGAGAAAAGAAACCAGAATTTGCAAAGGGTGAAGATTCAAGTACAAACATCCAAGCAACCAACTCCGATAAGTTTCTCAAGTTTGATTGCTCAAGACCAGTTTGTAAGTTGAGTTTTGTGGTAACGTTTCTGTTTTCTTTAGTCTTTGAAAATTTTCTTTTACTATTCAATCCCTAAATTTTTTTGTTTCTTCTTTTAAACTTTTCCTTCTTTCTATTTGCACACCTAACCTTTGTTTCAGCCCAAACGCCATCATTTCTTAGGATATTTGACAAGTTTTGAGTAAGTTCTTCTAAGAACTTGATTTGAGAGGTAAAAGGAAAGAGAGTGGTGAGCACAAAAGGGGAAATAAAAGCCAGAATTCCCATAGTGTAAACACGAGTGAATTGAATGCCATATTTCTTTCCTTGGAGTGACCGTGCGGGTTTTGTGTGTGTGAATTGGTGAGGTCCTTAAACTTTTGTTTCATTTATTCATACTAACAACATGTCGCAGCACTCAGATGAAAACAATCGGGAAGAACGACCAGCCCAGAACCTCCAAACACAAGCTCTAATAAGGGAAATGCAAAAGCTCTTATGTGCTGAGTTAGAACCAATTCATGAGCGGATGGACCGTATTGAGGAGTCTAGTGGAGGGCGTACAAGGGGCCAAGATAGACAGAATCATAGAAGGCATCCCATGCAACATGAGAATAAAGAATAGAGTGACGGAGAAGATGTCATTTCTGTCCGGAGCAATGCAAGGAACCATGGCCAATTGGATGACAATTTTGGGAACATCCGAGTTAACATCCCTCCTTTTCAAGGAAAATCAGACCCGAAGGCATATTTGGATTGGGAGAGCAAAGTGGAACACATCTTCGAATGCCATAACTATTCCGAGCAAAAGAAGGTGCGCATGGTTGTCTGCCTTAGAATTTGTTGAATACGCACTTGTATGGTGGGATCAACTAAGATCAACAAGGAGACGCAATGGTGAACGACCTATCAACACTTGGAGAGAAATGAAATGTATTCTGAGGTAACGTTTTGTGCCTACTCATTATCACCGTGATCTCTATTATAAGTTGCAAAATCTTAAACAAGGAAGTAGAAGCTTAAAGAAGGAAGACCTAAGGAAGAAAAGGCGTCTGGAAGCATCAAGTTGATTAGGGAATGTCTTTTGACTCATCTCGTGATCACTTCTGAATTTTCTAACCCAAAAGAAGCCAAAACGATCTCATCTTCTTTTCAGAAACTCAACGAGGAGTTAGAACGCCATGCATGGCAAAACCATGTCATTCCCATTGCTAAGGGAGATTCCAACACCAAGGGGTTCGATTTGAGGACAAATCGCCCAAAAGAAGGATGGGATGATATGTGCACGCCCAACCTTAATTTCTGCCCATACCCTAAGTCACACAATTCCAATTTGGGAGTTCTACTTAATACTCTTTATTTATTCAATTCATGTGCTACACTCGCTTGCTATCTCATATTATATACCTATAATGTTTATGTCCTTATATTACTATTGATAACCTAGTAATTGGTATTGAACCACAGGTTTAGCTAGCTTATATTATGCATAATTAATATTCAACACATGTTTAATAACATCTACTTAATAGTTTAAGTTGTTTCTTTGCAGGTTATGTTAAACACAGCTCAAGGGACTATTGGCGAGCTCCGATTTAGGCACCATTTGAGCTCAAAACAAAGAATCATTGTTTGAGGCACTTACCAGCTTCCGAATCAGCACCAAAATGTACCAAACACTCCTAGGCAGCGCAATGAAGTGAATGCTAGCTTCGTTCCAGCTCACGAATCCAGAATGAGCTCAAAAAGACAAATGGTGAATTTCGATCCATATGGGATTCGGATCAGCTCCTACACACTCTTATGGATTGAGGAGAGTATTATGGCCCTAAGGATAAGTTCACTCAGCTAGGGGGATAGCCGTTCAGCTCAAATCATCACTCAAAGACGGTGAACTTTTAGCTAGCTAAATCAGCTAGCTAGCTCAGCTCAACCCAGCTCAACCTTAGTTCATCCAACTCATCTTAGCTCACCCTCCAACCTTCATCTCAACCATGGATGGACATGTTCCCTCCCCAAGAGACACAACAGACCAACCATGGAGGGAAACATGTTTTGGGCGCCAAAACAAAGAGAAAGCACTCTTCATTGGACAAATTCATGATGGTCCACTTGTGTGCCGATTTCGAGCAGGATACAAGCATAATTGGACTTTGGTGTCTTCATGAAAATTGTTCCTCTGTCTCTTTCCTTTCCAGTGCATGTTGAATCGCATCAATCCAATATCGGGAACTCGATATATGTCCAATTTACTGAAGACTGTGCAGGCTGGAATTTTAAACCGAAAAGTTACAACAGTTATTGGAAGGAGACACCATTCAACCGAACGGTATCGAATCAGGAAGGTATCCACAAGAACTTGGGCTAATTTGCCCTGGGGTATCGATACCCCTACTTGGTGCATCGAAACACCAGGTATTCGATACCCTCACCAAAGGGGTATCGAAACGACCTATATCGATACCCTCCCAAAGGGGGTATCGAAATACTTTGACCAACCTTAAAGTCAACAAAAGAGAACCTACCCGCTTTGATACTGGTACCGAATCAGGAAGGTCACTAGACGAACCTGTATCGAAACACGGGCAAGGCATTTCGATACCCCTCCACGAAAAGTGCAGTTTTGCATTTTCAAACACTTAGAACTCTATCAAAATTCTATCCATTTGATCCCAAATTGATCCTAGACTTTAAGGGAGTAATCTAAACCATTTTTTTGAAGGTTCATCAACTCTAGATGATGGAGGCTAGAAAGTCCTGCTTTTATGATGAAGCATTCGTCCTTTCACCTTTGTCAGATTGTAGTATTTAAGATGTCGAACCCACGAGGATTGGCTTTACTTACGCAATTTATTCTTCCTGCACAATGGAAAAGTAAAAACACAGATAATTGAGTTGGATTATAACTAAGGAAACTAATTAAAGCAATAAAGATAAATGATCAAGAAATCAAGGATGGAAAAGTGGGGTAGGTTAGAGTGCTTCGTAGTGTGGGTTCAATTGACTTGTTTCTGTCCAATGCAATTGTACATTACTGCCTCGGCAGTTGTGACACCCCCACCCCGGGCTGGTAGGAAAGGGGCGTCACCGATCCTTGAGCACTCCGATAACCCGGCCCGAACAATGGTTTACCAACTTAACTTAACCCGAAAGTACCGATTTTAGGGGTAAATTAAAACTTTTTCCTATTACTAGGCCTTTAAACCACTTAGCAACTTATATTCATTACTAAACATTCCCGAAACCTATTGTTCATTCAATAGTTCGATAATTCATTTATCAATTCCATATAACAATATCAATAGTTCGTTCCATTCCATTCCATAACATGCAATCCATTACAAATATACATACATATTAAACGTATCAAATATGTCATCATTCTTAAGTTATACAAATCTAAGCCCGAAGCTACCAAAATGTGGTTCACTATATACAAACCGTCTAAAGTAATCAAAATGCATGGTCTAACTAAACAAGACTAGCCACCACTAGGAGATTTAAAAAAAAAAAAGCATACTTGGCTTGTGCTGCTATTGATCCGAACAACGGAAAACTGGGACCGAGCTATTAATCGATCAACCTGAAATGTTTGGGAAGAGCGAAGGGAGCGGGGGTAAGTACATAAGGTACTTAGTGAGGTAACGGAAAATCAAAACAATCCAAGACAATCCAAACATGTATCATATGCCATGTTAAGTTCACATATACCATAACATACCAAATTCAAGTACACATATACCAAATTCAATCGAGCATATATCAGTCCAATAAGTTTACATATACCAAGTCAAGTACACATACCATTTCAATGTATAACAATCCAATTTAAGGTTCAACATGTGACAATCCGATTACATGTATCGATTTAATGTTCACTATATGACAATCCAAATGCATGTAACAATCCAATGTTCGATATATGACAATCCGATAAGTAGTATGCCAATAACAAGTACATTTTCATAAAAAGTAATCATGCTTGCATTTAACTAACAATTATAGTGCAATTTAATTCAAGTTAATTAAAATCATTACAACCACCTTGGTATTTAGCTAGAAGATAATCGAATCTCCAACCAACTGTCGCCACAATATGCACCTATAGTGCTGGTCAAACCCTCCTACTGTCGCCAATGAACCAAAACGTACCCTCCGTCTGTCGCCAATAAGGGCCAATTGCCCCGGACCGAAGTCCTACCCGATACAATGAGCTCTTAGATTCTAAGGCATGCCTTCCTATCTAACTAACTAGCTACAAAGGTTGTCGATTATCATTTTAAGCATATCAATCCAATATTCAATGTCATTTTCATCAATATGGTCCTCATAGACCGAGCCTCTTAGGCCAACGTGCCTAGGCTCACATGAATTCATTTTCATTTCATTTCATGGCATATCAATACAACAATCCATATCATTACATATACAATCCAATATACATTCCAAGCACAAGCAAAATCAGAACTTTAAATGCATGGAACATATGCATGTACACATACCTTGCATCCCAAGCTTAAGCATGCCATTCATACCTCGGCATATGCAATGCATGGGTATGATCAAACCAAAACAAATACTTAACAAGCAATTCATATACATTCAACATGCTAACAAATAACATGGCAAACAAACAAGTTCTCATAACATTTCATCTTTCCTTAAAGATTAGCCAAGTTTATGTTAAGTCATATTTCATACCGGTTTAATCATAAACACTAAAAAATCAGAATTGGGTTAGGACCTAGTCCCAACCCCAAAGAAAGTTACACTCACAAACAATCCAAGCAAAACTTCTAAGGATTATGGATGATTGGCCCCTTGTTTCTTCTTTTGGCAAGCTCTTGCCTCAGCTCCTCCTCACTATCCACTTCTTTAGAAGCCTCTAAAACACACAAAAGCACATACACATCATCAAAATACATTCAATTCACACATTTCATAATTATCAATTCCAAAACAACCAAAACAGTGAGGTTACATCCCAGGACAGATTGTGCAATGCTCACTAAACTATTTTTATCTTTTGATCCACATGTCCAAAATTTGCCCACTTTACCTCGTTTTAAAGCTAATGAAACCATATTCTAAACCATATAAAGCTTGAATTTTTCCTATGAACCAATCAATACCACTTTTCAATTTAAAGACAAGGCAGTGCTGTTTCGGGACAGTCTGGACCAATCTTTTTGTTTCTCTTATATCTCCTAATTTACAAGGGCAAACGAGGTGAGGTTTTTTTCTAATTAAAGTAGACTCATCCAAGTTATAGACTGATCATTTCCAGACCTAAATTCCTTGTACATTATTCTAGGGAATTTTTCAAAGTGACTGTCCAGAACAGGCCTATTCTGGACAGATTTCACCTACATCAATTCTAGCTCAAAATTCATCAACCTTATCACCAATTCAACTCATCCAATACTTGTAAACTTTAGTAGGCTCAATTTCAAGAACATTTTACCTATGCAACCATTTTTAATTATGCAATTCAACAAAGTTATCAGCTCATTTTATGAAGCTACCAAAATGTCACCTATAAACTAGTCCAAAGCACATTACCAATTCCTATCACTTTCTTTCCTTCATCTTTTCAACCAAAGCACCTATAATTTAATTTCCACACTCTTAAAACATTATCCTATGAATTCAACATTAAATTTCCAGATTCAACAATAACAATTAAGTCCATCAATTTCTCAATTCTAGCAAAACAGTCCAAACAATACATTTAGCACTTAATTCACTTCCAAACTTTCTCATGCTTCATTCTACTTCAAATCAGTCCACATAAGACCATTTTAAGCATCCTAACATCAAAATCCTTCATAAATTTAACCACAAAACAGTCCCTACAACTTTCAAATTCATGCAATTAAATCCTCAAGCTCAAAGTCTCAACCAATCACAACAATACTAATTTCCAGCAACCTCCATTCAAGTTCTAACTTAAAAATAAACTAACTATAAGCAACATACTAAATTTTCAGCCATGAAATTCAAGATAACAACATCTAACTTCAATTTTAACCAAGTTTTCAAGAAGAAAAATACCTTACCTTGCTTAGGAACCTTCCTAACTCAAGAATCTAGCTTCAATCGTTCAAAATCCCTCTTAAAATCTCACATGCAAGATCAGAGAATTTTTTTCTCTCTTAAAGTCTCCCATGGCCGGCCAAGGAGAAAGAAAATGGAGGAGGAAGATGATTTATAAGACTTTTCTCTCTCCCACTATCCTTTATTTTCCTATTTTTCCTATTTTTCATTTATTTATTTTAAATCAAACATAATCCACCTAATTATAAGCCATGGTGGCCGGCCAAGAGAGGTCTTGCCATGTGTGCAAGGCCTCCAATTTCTTATTTATTTACATGTATTCTCTCTTATTTTGAATTTTCACTTTTTGGTCCTTTTTCAATTTGACCTCTAATTTTCAATTTCTTTCAATTTAGTCACTAATTCTTGAATTTTATTAAGCCCTAATTAAATTAATTTAGTCCTTAACTCCTAGGCTATGTTTAGGGTATTACAGTAGTACTGCAGATTACCGCCGTGGCAGCAACGATACTTGTCCGCCGCGACAATCCCTTGCTCGTGGGTGGACCTTATCAACGTTCGGCAAAGTGTCCTTTGATGACTCCGCTTATCCCTAAGTCGAAGTACTGTTGGTGATCAATCCTTGATGATACCTCCCGGCGTGAATCGATTATAATCATCAACCAATCTCACACTTCTTTTAGCCGCTGAAACTCTTAACCTATCCCTAGGCCGAGTTAGTATTTCGCGATTGAAATACCGTACTTATCCCTTTCGTGAATCTAACTCTCCCGAGTCTAAATAAATAGATTACTTACAAACTTCTCTTCCGAGCTTGAATGCAAGAACAAAGAATGACAAAGGATAAGCAAACCTTAATATTTTATTGCATTGAAACAAGAAAGCAAAGTACAATTTTCTTCCACAACTACTCCACAATCTAACCTAAACCCCAAGGGGACGATGGAGGAGCTTAGGGTTTTTCTATGAAACTTGATTTCAAGATATCCTCCTCTCTACATAGGCTATGGTTTATATAGGCTTGGCCTAGGGCAAACCTTTCCAAAGTAGGAATACAACTTGGAGTAAAACACAAGTTAAGTACATAAATAAAAGATATTTATTTTATTTCCTAGTTTTATTCCTATAAGGATTCTTTTCCCGCGTGGCCTTTGACCTTGACTTTTCGTGTGTTCCTCAGCTCTGATTTCTATGCTGCTTGTCTTAAAACGTCCACCTTATTTTTCTCTTCAGATCGCCTATCATATCAACATTTACGTTCCAGGTGCTAGCGCGGCCTCCGATGCTGCCGAGGCCTTCAAGTGCTGCCGAGGCGGGTACTAGTCTGCATTCTAGCTTTGGTTTCCTGCATCCATCATGCTATCTGGCATTACCTATATGGTAGTTTCTTGTCTAAGAAAAGAAACTATTAACCGTACCTGTTTTATTCCAAATAATAGATAAATTCATGAATTAAGTATTGGGATGCTAAAGTATGGAAATAAGCAGAATTATCCAATATTGCCATTAAATCTGTCCTTTATTAGAAATAATCGAGTGGGAAATTGGTATAAAGAATAGGACTTTTAGGTACTCATCACTAGACAAATTCACCATTAAAGACCACCTTATGCTTAACCAACATGCCAAACCAATCAACAAACATGCCAATAAGCTTAAAACATGATATGCATGATGATTAAAAGTTGGAAGGGTACCAATCTTAAGCAAAAACAACAACAAAAGTAGTAAACCCGGGCTCCAAGCTCAACCTCAAGATTTCTCCTTTCCAAGGCTTGAAGATGGCTCTCCCACTTGTTTCTATACAGGGAAAAAGATAAACAGTGAATTAGACACCAAGGAGATGATTCTTAGAGTCTAAAACACTGGAAAAACTAGGATTTACACCCCTAAAAAACTATTCTCAAACTCAACCTTAAACCACCACTTAAACCCTTCTTTCCACCAAACTAACACTTCTTCAGCTTGTTTTATAGATCCACAATAGCCCTATAACATCTTCTCTACCACAAAAAAGGGATTCCAAACATAACTCTTAAAGATTTTACCTTTAGCTCTACTTTTCCTTGCTATCAAGATGGAGAAGATGAGAAGAAAAGAAAAAGAGATGTGAGATCATCTTGGGTTAACCCGACACTTGGATCCGAATTCGGGTTGTGACATAATATCATTTTGTTGTCGTTTTGTTGGAATTAAAATGTGCATGTCTAAATGGGCTTTATAGAGAAGTTGTTCGAATTTTAACAGAGTAATAAGATGAAAAAATTGTGATTATGTTGTATAATTAGGTTCAAAAGTCCATAATTAACTATTTTAACTCATAAAATTTGAATTAATATCATTTTGTGGTTGTTTTATTGGGATTAAAACGTACATGTCTAAGTGGGCTTTATAGTGAACTTGTTCGAATTTTAATCGAGAAAAAACTAGAAATTTTAGATTAAGCTGTATAATTTTTTTTCAAAAGCCCATAATAAACTATTTGAACTCATAAAATTTGATTTAATATCATTCGATTGTCGTTTTGTTTTGGATTAAAACATGCATGTCAAAATGGGCTTTATAATGAAGTTGTTCGAATTTTAACGAGTAAAAAGTTGAAAAAATTGTGATTATGTTGTCTAATTAGGTTAAAAACTCCACAATTAACTATTTGAACTCATAAAATTTGATTTAATATCATTTGGCGGTCGTTTTATTGGGATTAAAATGTGCATGTCTAAATGGGCTTTATAATGAACCCGTTCGAATTTTAATCGAGAAACCCCCCCAGAAATTTGATATTAAACTCTATAATTTTGTTCAAAAGCCCATAATAAACTATTTGAACTCATAAAATTTGATTGAATCATTTGGTTGTTGTTTTGTTTTCGATTAAAACATGGATGTCAAAATGGGCTTTATAGTGAATCTATTCGAATTTTAACAAAGTTAAAAGCTAAATAATTGAAATTATGTTGTACAATTAGGTTCAAAAGTCCATAATTAACTATTTGAACTCATAAAATTTGATTTAATTTCATTTTACGGTCATTTTATTTGGATTAAAACGTGCATGTCTAGATGGGCTTTATAGTGATCCCGTTCAAATTTTAACCGAGTAAAGAAACTAGAAATTTCAGATTAAGCTATATAATTTTGTTCAAAAGCCCATAATAAATTATTTGAACTCATTAAATTTGATTTAATATCATTTTGTTTTTGTTTTGTTGCAATTAAAATGTGCATATCTAAATGGGCTTTATTGAGAAGTTGTTCGAATTTTAAACGAGTAAAAAGCTGAAAAAATTGTGATTATGTTGGCTAATTAGGTTCAAAACTCCATAATTAACTATTTGAACTCATAAAATTTGATTTAATATCATTTTACGGTCGTTTTATTGGGATTAAAATGTGCATGTCTAAATGGGCTTTATAGTGAACCCTTTCGAATTTTAACCGAGTAAAAAGCTAGAAATTTTATATTAAGCTATATAATTTTGTTCAAAAGCACATAATAAATATTTAAACTCATAAAATTTGATTTAATATCATTTTGTTGTCGTTTTGTTGGGATTAAAACATGCATGTCAAAATGGGTTTTATAGTGAATCTATTCGAATTTTAACCGAGTAAAAAGCTGGATAATTGAAATTACGTTGTACAATTAGGATAAAAAGTTCATAATTAACTATTTGAACTTATAAAATTTTATGTAATATCATTTTGTGGTCGTTTTATTGGGATTAAAACGTGCATGTCTAGTTGAGATTTATAGTGAACCCTTTCAAATTTTAACCTAGTAAAAAGCTAGAAATTTTAGATTAAGTTGTATATTTTTTTTCAAAAGCCCATAACAAATTATTTGAACTCATAAAATTTGATTTAATATCATTTTGTTTTCGTTTTGTTGGAATTAAAATGTGCATGTCTAAATGGAGTTTATGGAGAAGTTGTTCAACTTTTGATCGAGTAAAAGGCTGAAAAAATTATGATTATGTTGTATAATTAGGTTCAAAACTACATAATTAATTTTTTGAATTCATAAAATTTGATTTAATATCACTTTGCGGTCGTTTTATTGGGATTAAAACATGCATGTCTAAATGGGCTTTATAGTGAACCCCTTCGAATTTTAATCGAGAAAACAATTAGAAATTTTAGATGAAACTGTATAATTTTGTTCAAAAGCCCATAATAAACTATTTGAACTTATAAAACTTGATTTAATATCATTTGATTGTCGTTTTGTTCGAATTAAAATATGCATTTCTAAATGGGCTTTATAGTGAATCTATTCGTATTTTAACCGAGTAAAAAGCTGAAAAAATTGATATTATTTTTTACAATTAGGTTCAAAAGTCCATAATTAACTATTTGAACTCATAAAACCTATTTAATTTAATTTTGCAGTCATTTTGTTGGGATTAAAACGTGCATGTCTAGATGAGCATTATAGTGAACCCGTTCAAATTTTAACCAAGTAAAAATCTTGAAATTTTAGATTAAGTTGTATAATTTTGTTCAAAAGCGCATAATAAACTATTTGAACTTATAAAATTTGATTTAATATGATTTTATTTTCGATTTGTTGGGATTAGAACATGCATGTCTAAATGGGCTTTATACTGAATCTGTTCGAATTTTAACAGAGTAAAAAGCTAAAAAAATTGTGATTATTGTCGCGTGTCAAAAGTGCGCGATTGGTGCATGTGGACACATCGCAAGTAATAAAGTGATAAGTATTATCGTGTATCGTCTCCTCAGGGATTGGTATACTTAATATGTCTTCTTCGTCTTCTTGTTCTGTAAAAAGAAATAAAAACACAAGTAATTTAGGTTTGGATGAAACTAAATAAATTGAAATAAAACAACTAAGTAAAAGAATGAGATTTGATTAATAGAGAGAGGTCAGGATCCAGTTGCGTTGTATTGTGGATTTGATTGACTTGTCTCTATCCAATGCAATTGTATATCACTGCCTCGGCAACACTGCAGATTACTGCCTTGGCAGCGACGATACTGTCCGCCGCGGCAATCCCTTGCTTGTGGGTGGACTTTACCAAAGTTCGGCTAAGTGTCCTTGGATGACTCCGCTTATCCCTAAGTCGAAGTACTGTTGATGACTAGTCCTTGATGATACCTCCTGGCGTGAATCAATTATACTCACCAACCAATCTCACACTTCTTTTAGCCGCTGAAACTCTTAACCTATCCCTAGGCCGAGTTAGTATTTCGCGATTGAAACACCGTACTTATCCCTTTCGTGAATCTAACTCTCCCAAGTCTAGATAAATGGATTACTCACAAACTTCTCTCCCAAGCTTGAATGCAAGAACAAAGAATGGCAAAGGATAAGCAAACCTTGATAGTTTTATTGCATTGAAACAAAGAAAAAGTACAATCTCTTCTAACAAATACTTAACAACCTCACCTAAACCCTAAGAAAGTTTAGAACATAATTTGAGAGAAAGAAAACAATGTGTCTTAGGGTAAACTCTTTATGAATCGAGTCTCTCGGTATATCCTAATACATTGGACGGCTAGGTCTTATATAGGCTTGGCCTAGGGCAAACCTTTCCTAAGTAGAATATAACTTGGAGTAGGGAACAAGTCATGTACATAAATAAAATATTTCCAAGTTTAATTCAACTAAAAGGCTTTCCCGCGTGGCCTTGTCTTGGGCTTTTCCTCATGCTAACCAGCTCCGATCCATGTTCTTCATGTCCAGAAATGTCCCTTGGATTTTTCTCTTCCGATCACCTACAGTATTGCTCTCTGGCTCTCAGTTGCTGCCTCGACATCAGGTCCTACCTCAGCCATGTTGCTGCCGTGGCACTTGTTTCTCCTGCACAGATATAAAAATGCAGTAAAACTTGCCTTTTCTGTAAATATTATCTTTATAAGCATAACTTCTAAATATATCACATTAAGTGCATGCTTTGGTCCGAGTGGGTGTAAATTTAGTGATTAATGCCCATAAAAGGTGTAGAAAGTGATAGTGAGTTGAGCACTTATCAATTATATTGTATAATTAGGTTCAAAACTCCATAATTAACTATTTGAACTCATAAAATTTTGATTTAATACAATTTTGCGTTCGTTTTATTGGGATTAAAATGTGGATGTCTAAATGGGCTTTATAGTGAACCCATTGAAATTTTAACCGAGTAAAAAGCTAAAAATTTGAGATAAAACTGTATAATTTTGTTCAAAAGCCCATAATGAACTATTTGAACTCATAAAATTTGATTTAATATCATTTAGTTGTAGATTTGTTGGGATTAAACATGCTTGTCTAAATGGGCTTTTATAGTGAATCTGACGAATTTTAACCGAGTAAAAAGATGAAAAAAAATTGTGATTATGTTGTATAATTAGGTTCAAATGTCCATAATTAACTATTTAAACTCATAAAATTTGAATTAATATCATTTTGTGGTTGTTTTAATGGGATTAAAACGTGCATGTCTATGTAGGCTTTATAGTGAACCCGTTTGAATTTTAATCGAGAAAAAAACTAGAAATTTTAGATTAAGCCCATAATAAACTATTTAGAATCTAAAAATTTGATCTAATATCATTTTTTTGGAATTAAAATGTGCATGTCTTATTGGCTTTATAGAGAAGTTGTTCGAATTTTAACTGAGTAAAAAGCTGAAAAAATTGTGATTATGTTATATAATTAGGTTCGAAACTCCATAATTAATTACTTGTACTCATAAAATTTGATTCAATATCATTTTGTGATCATTTTATTAAGATTAAAATGTCGATGTCCAAATGGGCTTTATAGTGAACCCATTCGAATTTTAACTGAGTAGAAAGCTAGAAATTTGAGATTAAGCCGTATAATTTTGTTCAAAAGCCCATAATCAACTATTTGAACTCATAAAATTTGATTTAAATCATTTGGTTGTCGTTTTGTTTGAATTAAAATGTGCATATCTAAATGGGTTTTATAGAGAAGTTGTTCGAATTTTAACCGAGTAAAAAGATGAAAAAATTGTGATTATGTTGTATAATTAGGTTCAAAAGTCCATAATTAACTATTTGAACTCATAAAATTTGAATTAATATCATTTTGCGGTAGTTTTATTGGGATTAAAACGTGCATGTCTAAGTGGGCTTTATAGTGAACCCGTTCTAATTTTATTCGAGAAAAAAAATAGAAATTTTAGATTAAGCTGTATAATTTTTTTCAAAATCCCTTAATAAACTATTTGAACTCATAAAATTTGATTTAAATCATTTGGTTTTCATTTTGTTGGGATTAAAATGAGCATATCTAAATGGGCTTTATAGAGAAGCTATTCGAATTTTGACCAAGTAAAAAGCTGAAAAATTGTGATTATGTTTTATAATTAGGTTCAAAAGTCCATAATTAACTATTTGAACTCATAAAATTTGATTTAATATCATTTTGCGGTCATTTTATTGGGATAAAAACGTGCATGTCTAAATGGGATTTATAGTGAACCATTCGAATTTTAATCGAGAAAAAAACCCAAAAATTTGATATTAAACTCTATAATTTTGTTCAAAAGCCCATAATAAACTATTCGAACTCATAAAGTTTGATTTAATATCATTTGATTATCGTTTTGTTGGGATTAAAACATGCATTTCTAAATGGGCTTTATAGTGAATCTATTCGAATTTTAACCAAGTCAAAAGCTGAAAAATTGAGATTTTTTTACAATTAGGTTCAAAAGTCCATAATTAACTATTTGAACTCATAAAACTTATTTAATTTCTTTTTGCAGTCATTTTATTGGGATTAAAACGTGCATGTCTAGATGAGCATTATAGTGAACCCGTTCAAATTTTAACCGAGTAAAAATCTTGAAATTTTAGATTAAGTTGTATAATTTTGTTCAAAAACACATAATAAATTATTTGAACTCATAAAATTTGATTTAATATGATTTTATTTTCGATTTTTTGGGATTAAAACATGCATGTCGAAATGGGCTTTATAGTGAATCTGTTCGAATTTTAACAGAGTAAAAAGCTGAATTTTTTTATTATGTTGTATAATTAGGTTCAAAACTCCATAATTAACTATTTGAACTCATAAAATTTGATTTCATATCATTTTGCGTTCGTTTTATTGGGATTAAAATGTGGATATCTAAATGGGCTTTATAGTGAACCCATTCAAATTTTAACCGAGTAAAAAGCTAGAAATTTGAGATTAAACTGTATAATATTGTTCCAAAAGCCCATAGTAAACTATTTGAAATCATAAAATTTTATTTAATATCATTTAGTTGTAGTTTTGTTGGGATCAAACATGCATATCAAAATGGGCTTTTATAGTGAATCTGTTCGAATTTTAACCGAGTAAAAAGTTGAATAATTGAAATTATGTTGCACCATTAGGTTCAAAAGTCCATAATTAACTTTTGAACTCATAAAAATTTGATTTAATATAATTTTGTGGTCATTTTAATGGGATTAAAACGCGCATGTCTAAGTGAGCTTTATACTGAACTCGTTCGAATTTTAATCGAGAAGAAAACTAGAAGTTTTAGATTAAGCCCATAATGAACTATTTGGACTCTAAGAATTTAATTTAATATCATTTTGTTGTCGTTTTGTTGGAATTAAAATGTGCATGTCTTAATGTCTTTATAGAGAAGTTGTTCGAATTTTAACTGAGTAAAAAGCTGAAAAAATTGTGATTATTTTGTATAATTAGGTTCGAAACTTCATAATTAACTATTTGAACTCATAAAATTTGATTCAATATCATTTTGTGATCATTTTATTGGGATTAAAATGTCGATGTGCAAATGGGCTTTATAGTGAACCCATTCGAATTTTAACCGAGTAGAAAGCTAGAAATTTGAGATTAAGCTGTATAATTTTTTTCAAAAGCCCATAATCAACTATTTGAAATCATAAAATTTGATTTAAATCATTTGGTTGTCGTTTTGTTTGAATTAAAATTTGCATGTCTAAATGGGCTTTATAGTGAATTTGTTCGAATTTTAACCAACTATAAAGCTGAAAAAATTGTGATTATGTATTATAATTAGGTTCAAAAGTCCATAATTAACTATTTGAACTCATAAAATTTGTTTTAATATCATTTTGCGATCATTTTATTGGGATAGAAACGTGCATGTTTAGATGGGCTTTATTGTAGACCCGTTCAATTTTTAACCGAGTAAAAAGCTAGAAATTTGAGATTAAGTTGTACAATTTTGTTCAAAAGCCCTTAATAAACTATTTGAACTCATAAAATTTGATTTAAATCATTTGGTTGTCGTTTTGTTGGGATTAAAATGTGCATGTCCAAATGGGCTTTATAGAGAAGTTGTTCGGATTTTAACCAAGTAAAATGCTGAAAAAATTGTGATTATGTTTTATAATTAGGTTCAAAAGTCCATAATTAACTATTTGAACTCATAAAATTTGATTTGATATTATTTTACGGTTATTTTATTGGGATAAAAACGTGCATGTCTAGATAGACTTTATAGTGAACCCGTTCAATTTTTAAATGAGTAAAAAGCTAGAAATTTTATATTAAGTTGTATAATTTTTTTCATAAGACCATAATAGGGCTTTCTAGTGAACCCGTTCAAATTTTAACCGAGTAAAAAGTTAAGAATTCGAGATTAAGCTGTAAAATTTTGTTCCAAAGCCCATAATAAACAATGTGAACTCATAAAATTTGATTTAATATCATTTTGTTTTCGTTTTATTGGAATTAAAACGTGCAGGTCTAAATTGGCTTTATAGAGAAGTCATTAAAATCTTAACCGAGTAAAAAGCTGAAAATTTGAGATTATTTTGTATAATTTGGTTCAAAAGCTCATAATTAACTATTTGAACTCATAAAATTTGATTTAATATCATTTTGCGTTCTTTTTAAAATTTGATTTAATATAAATTGTTTGTCGTTTTGTTGGGAATAAAATTTGCATGTCTAAATGGGCTTTATAGAGAATCTGTTCTAACTTTAACCGAATAAAATGCGAGAAATTTTATATTAAGCTATATAATTTTGTTCAAAAACCCGTAATAAACTATTTGAACTCATAAAATTTGATTTAATATTTTTTTGTCATTTTGTTGGAATTAAAACGTGCATGTATAAATGGGCTTTATTGAGAAGTTGTTCGAATTTTAACAAAGCAAAAAGCAGAAAATATTGAGATTATGTTGAATAATTAGGTTTAAAAGTCCATAATTAACTATTTAAACTCATAAAATTTTATTTAATATCATTTTATGATCGTTTTATTGGGATTAAAACATGGATGTCTAAATGGGCTTTATAGTGAATTCGTTCAAATTTTAATTGAGTAAAAAGCTAGAAATTTGAGATTAAGTTGTATAATTTTGCTCAAAAGCCCATAATAAAATATTTGAACTCATAAAATTTTATTTAATATCATTTTATTGTCGTTTTATTGAAATTAACACATGCATGTCTAAATGGGCTTTATAGAGAAGTTGTTCGAATTTTAACCGAGTAAAAAGTTGAAAAAATGAGATTATGTTGTATAATTAGGTTCAAAAGTCCATAATTAACTATTTGAACTCATAAAATTTGATTTAATATCATTTGGTTGTCGTTTTGTTGGGATTAAAACGTGCATGTCTAAATGGGCTTCATAGTGAACCCGTTCGAATTTTAACCGAGTAAAAAATAGAAATTTAAGATTAAGCTGTATAATTTTGTTCAAAAGCCCATAATAAAATATTTGAACTCATAAAATTTTATTTAATATCATTTGATTGTCGTTTGGTTGGGATTAAAACGTGCATGTCTAAATGGGCTTTATAAACAAGTCGTTCGAATTTTAACAGAGTAAAAAGCTGAAAATTGAGATTATGTTTTATAATTAGGTTCAAAAGCCCATTATTAACTTTTTGAAATCATAAAATTTGATTTAATATCATTTTGCGGTCATTTTATTGGGATTAAAATGTGCATGTCTAAATGGGCTCTATAGTGAACCCTTTCGCTTTTTAGCCGAGTAAAAGTCTAGAAATTTGAGATTAAGCAGTATAATTTTGTTCAAAATCCCATAATAAACTATTTGAACTTATAAAATGTCATGTAAAAATCATATTGTTTTCGTTTTATTGGGATTAAAACGTGCATGTCTAAATGGGCTTTACAAAGAAGTCGTTTGAATTTTAACCGAGTAAAAATCTAAAAAATTAAGATTATGTTCTATAATTAGGTTCAAAAGTCCATAATTAACTATTTGAACTCATAAAATTTGATTTAATATCATTTTTTTGTTGTTTTGTTGGAATTAAAACGTGCATGTCTAAATGGGTTTACAGTGAACCCGTTCGAATTTTAACAGAGTAAAAAGCTACAAAATTTAAGATTAAGCTGTAAAATTTTGTTCGAAAGCCCATAATAAACTATTTGAACTCATAAAATTTTATTTAATATCATTTGATTGTTGTTTTGTTGGGGTAAAATGTGCATGTCTAAATGGGTTTTATAAACAAGTCGTTCACATTTTAACAGAGTAAAAAGCTAAAAATTGAGATTATGTTGTATAATTATGTTCAAAAGTCCATTTTTAACACTTTGAAATCATAAAATTTGATTTAATATCATTTTGCGGTCGTTTTATTGGGATTAAAACGTGCATGTCTAAATGGGCTTTATAGTGAACCTTTTCGTATTTTAACCGAGTAAAAGGCTAGAAATTTGAGATTAATCTGTATAATTTTGTTCAAAAGCACATAATAAACTATTTGAAATCATAAAATTTGATGTAATATCATTTGGTTGTCGCTTTGTTGGGATTAAAACGTGCATGTCTAAATGGGCTTTACAAAGAAGTCGTTCAATTTTTAACCGTGTAAAAAGCTAAAAAATTGAGATTATGTTGTATAATTAGGTTCAGAAGTCCATAATTAACTATTTGAACTCTTAAATTTTGATTTAATATCATTTAGTTGTCGTTTTATTGGATTAAAACTTGCATGTCTAATAGGGCTTTCTAGTGAATTCGCTCGAATTTTATCCGAGTAAAAGGGTAGAAATTTGAGATTAAGCTGTATAATTTTGTTCAAAAGCCCATAATATACTATTTGAACTCATAAAATTTGATTTAATATCATTTGGTTGTCGTTTTATTTGAATTAAAACATGCAAGTCTAAATGGGCTTTATCGAGAAGTCGTTCGAATTATAATAGTGTAAAAAGCTGAAAAATGAGATTATGTTGTATAATTAGTTTCAAAAGTCCATAATTAACTATTTGAACTCATAAAATTTGATTCAATATCATTTTGCGGTCATTTTATTGGGCTTAAAACGTGCATGTCTAAATAAGCTTTATAGCGAACCTGTTCGAATTTTAACCTAGTAAAAAGCTGAAAATTTGAGATTAAGCTGTATAATTTTGTTTAAAGCCCATAAAAAATACTTAAAATCATAAAATTCGATTTAATATCATTTTATTATCGTTTAATTGGAAATAAAACGTGTGATGTGAGCACATCTAGACCACCAACCATGATGATGCGTTTTAAGGCAAAGAAACTTAGGGAAGTTCTTTTCCTTTCTTGTGCTACAATTGTAAACTTATTTGAACATGTTTATGTCTTAGAACATAGATTTTATAATGTGTTGCATGCTGATATGTGTTATAATAGACTATACTACTTATTATATATGTTTAAGTATGTATATATGATATTAAGTATGTTTTAAGGATTGGTTTGATAGTATTTATTATGTTTCTAACTTATTTATAAGATCATGTATGTTTATTGAATAAGTTTGCTAGTGTTTACACCTTGTATTTATGTTTTCATTGAGTTTACAGTACTTTGATGGATTCTTGTGATGTTTACATGTAGGAACATAGGATAACACCAACTTAAGAGAGTGTATGTAGCTGAACTCCAGCTCAAGAGAGTGGATGCAACTCAACTCCAGCTCTAGCGAGTGTATGCAGCTAAACTCCAGCTCATGTGAATTATATTCATCTTAGAAGAAGCTCAACAGAGTGCACACGGCTCAGCTTAGCTCGAGGCAGCTCAGTGGCTTAGCTCCTAGCTCAAGTCCGCTCCTAACACTCTCAGCTAGCTCGTTTCAGCTCAACTCAATTTCCAGCTAGCTCAACTCAAGATAAAGTGGCCTACGACAGCTGAAACCTATCCTACACGAAGGGAAGGTGTCCTAGGCATGTGCAATGCATGTGGGACACATATGGCAGCCTTGTGCACATGTGTGGGTATGTAATGCAAGCAAGCCAAACAAGGCCCTTGTTTTTTGAGACCAAAATGCCCAAGGGATAATAATGAGTGATTATTGTTCAAAATTCAAACATTAAACACATGTTTAATGTGTTTTAAGTGTCATTTTCGTTCAAAACATGTGGCTAAGAAAGCATGGCTACCAAAAGGAGTTATTTTCATTCAAATTTAATTTTTAAACTTCTTTAATATTAGCCACACATGTAATTTTGGTTTGGCTCTCTTCTTTCAATATATTTGTACTACAAACTTTGTAAAAAGGTTAGACTCTTTGAAAAAAATTATACTTGAGAGATTTTCTCTTATTTGGTTCTTTTTAGAACTTTTCTGACTTTCAAATTTGTTTTGATTGCCATTTTGATACTTCGAGTTCCTAGATAGCTATCTAGAGGGTCCAAGTCCTTTGACGTTAAACAGATTCGATTTGGGTTTGCTTAGCAGATTGTTCAGGTTCTTTCGAGTTTAGCGTTGCATTTTGATTCCAGCAACAAAATTCACCATTGTTGAATGTTCAAGTTGTTGCTATGGATGTTTCTTGAAGCATTCATCTTCCTTGATTTGAAATTCATCAAAACACCATCTCTTTCTTATTTTTCTTTTAATTTTCGTTTTTCCCTTTTATTCCTAATTTCATCATGAATATAACTTTGATTCCTTGTTGTTTTCAAGTTGTTCTTGTTGCAGGAACGTGCTTACAACAATCATAGATCCGTAACATACAAAGAAAGTCCGTTTCGACTGGCTACATCGTATCAACGTGCATGTCTAAATGGGCTTTATAGAGAATTCGTTTGAATTATAACAGAGTAAAAAGCTGAAAATTGAGATTATGTTGTATAATTAGGTTCAAAAGTCCATAATTAACTATTTGAACTCATAAAATTTGATTCAATACCATTTTGCGGTCGTTTTATTGGGATTAAAACCTGTATGTCTAGATGATCTTTATAGTGAACCCGTTCAAATTTTAACCGATTAAAAAACTGTAAATTTTAGATTAAGTTGTGATATAAAATACAACGGGATAGAAGGTGGTGGTATGATGTTGGTTAGATTTGTCCTCGGCACCCTCCTAATCGCAATTGAATAGGCAAACACCTGCAAACGAAACGAATCTCTCCGGTGAATTGATGATATTTTGTTGTCCTAGGCACCCTCCTATCCATAATTAGATAGGCAAACACCATAATTGGCTCTAATTCACCCTCCTAAACGAGATTGCTTAGGCAAGCGAGAGTGTGAAGACAATATCCCTCAAAAAAACTTAAAGTACTTATGTTGAAGAAGACTTATGATATGAAAATAGCAAGGCGAATCTATCATCCTTGCAAATAAAATGGCCCAAGGCCAAGAGTTTTATAACTCAAAAATTCATATTCTTCATGTGTTTACAAGAGAAGAGGTTGTCCCCTTTTATAGTCTAAAGGAGACCTTAGAATTGCCTAATAGATAGCTGATCAATCCCTAAATATCAGCATATTGATAGCTTAATAGGATAAATCCCCTAAAATCAGCTTATGGATAGCTAATTAAAAGAAATCCTAAGGAATAAAATAAAATACTAATAATAATAGTCAAAGCTTTATAACCCAGCTTTGGATCAATTTATTTTAATGTCTAATTCATCCAAAAGCTTTATATATTAGCTTTTGGGTTGAATTTTACAAAATCTCATAACAACCCCGTATCTAGTTTTCTGTATGCGTAGTCTTCAATAAAACGAACATATCTTGAGCTCCCAATGTCCGATTGATGTGTTTCAAGAAGCGTTAAAAAGGTAACTGAATGAAGGACAATTTGTTAGCAGACAACTTTGCCCAAAAATGCACAAATCCAATCCGAAAAATCCTCTCAAATTGGCTGACTTTCCAGACTTTACCAATATATTCAGCTTTCTGCTCGATGTGCACTACTTTAGCCTACTCAGGCATGTATCAAGCTATATAATTTTGTTCAAAAGCCCATATAAACTATTTGAACTCATAAAATTTGATTTAATATCATTTTGATGTCATTTTATTGAAATTAACACATGCATGTCTAAATGGGTTTTATAGAGAAGTCATTCGAACTATAACCGAGTAAAAAGCTGAAAAATTGAGATTATGTTGTATAATTAGATTCAAAAGTCCATAATTAACTATTTGAACTCATAAAATTTGATTTAATATCATTTTCCGGTCGTTTTATTGGGATTAAAACGAGCATGTCTAAATGGGCTTTATAGTAAACCCTTTCGAATGTTAACCGAGTAAAAAGCTAGAAATTAGAGATTAAGATGTATAATTTTGTTTAAAAGCCCATAATAAACTATTTGAACTCATAAATTTTTATTTAATATCATTTGGTTGTCGTTTTGTTGGGATTAAAACATGCATGTCTAAATTTTCTTTATAGTGAATCTGTTCGAATTTTAACCGAGTAAAAAGCTGAAAAATTGAGATTATGTTGTATAATTTGGTTCAAAAGTCCATAATTAACTATTTGATTTAATATCATTTGGTTGTCGTTTTGTTGGGATTAAAACGTGCATGTCTAAATGGGCTTTATAAACAAGTCGTTCTAATTTTAATAGAGTAAAAAGATGAATATTGAGATTATGTTGTATAAATAGGTTCAAAAGTCCATTATTAACCTTTTGAAATCATAAAATTTGATTTAATACCATTTTGCAGTCATTTTATTAGGATTAAATATGCATGTATAAATAGGCTTTCTAGTGAAACTGTTCGAATTTTAACCGAGTAAAAAAGCTAGAAATTTAAGATGAAGATGTATAATTTTTTTCAAAAGCTCATAATAAACTATTTGAACTCATAAAATTTAATTTAATATCATTTTATTGTCGTTTTAGTAGAATTAAAACGTGCATGTGTAAATGGGCTTTATAGAGATGTCGTTCAAATTATAACCGAGTAAAATGCTGAAAAATTAAAATTATATTGTATAATTAGGTTCAAAATTCCATTATTAAATATTTGAACTCATAAAATTTGATTCTATACCATTTTGTGGTCGTTTTATTAGGATTAAAATGAGCATGTCTAGATGAGCTTTATAGTGAACCCCTTCGAATTTTAACCGAGTAAAAAGCTAGAAATTTGAGATTAAGTTGTATAATTTTGTTCAATAGCCCATAACAAACTATTTGAACACATAAAATTTTATTTAATATCATTTGGTTGTCGTTTTGTTGGGTTTAAAACGTGCATGTCTAAATAGGCTTTATAAAGAAGTCGTTCGAATTTTAACAAAGTAAAAAGTTGAAAATTGAGATTATGTTGTATAATTAGCTTAAAAAGTTCATTATTAACTATTTGAAACCATAAAATTTGATTTAATAGCATTTTGCATTCGTTTTATTGGGATTAAGACGTGTATGTCTAGATGAGCTTTATAGTGAACCCCTTCGAATTTTAACCGAGTAAAAAGCTAGAAAATTGAGATTAAGCTGTATAATTTTGTTCAAAAGCCCATAATAAACTATTTGAACTCATAAAATTTTATTTAATATCATTTGGTTATGGTTTTGTTGGGATTAAAACGTGCATATCTAAATGGGCTTTATGATACATGCATGAGAGGACTAAATCAATGCACATTGGGTAGAAAGTTGAATCATTTTAAAAAGTCTGGAAAGTCAGCCGACTTGCGACGACTTTTCGGATGGGATCCAGGTATTTCTGGGTAGAGTGTTCTACTAATAAATTGACCTTCATTCAGTTAACTTTTCAACTCATCTTGAAACGCATCAATCGGACATCGAGACCTCAAGATATGTTCATTTTACTGAAGACTGCGGATGCAGAAAACTGGATACGGGATTATTATGGGATTTTGTAAAATTCAACCCAAAAGCTAATATATAAAGCTTTTGTATGAGTTAAATATTAAAATAAAATAATTCAAAGCTAGATTATAAAGCTCTGACTATAATTATTAGTTTCTTAATTTATTTCCATAGGATTCATTTTAATTAACATATGATGATTTTAGGGGATTCATTTCTATTAACCTATCAATGTGATGATTTTTAGGGATTAAATAGCTATTTCTTAGGGATTTTGCTGGCTCCTTTAGGCTATAAAAGGAAGTTGCCTATTCTCTTGTATGATGAACAACTTGAATATTTCTTTTGGAGAATTAATGTTATTGAGTATATTTTTGCAAGTATTGTTTCTTGTGAATTTTAGAAGTGCTTCAACACAATCTTCTCTATAGATTGCTGGTGATTCTTTTTTCACACTCTCACTTGCCTAGGTAATTGCATCTAGGAGGGTGGGTTAGAACCTATCATGGAGTTTGCTTGATCAATCGCGATCAAGAGGGTTCCTAGGACACAACATCCATTACAACATCATCAAACCATCTTCATCTTCAACCAAACATCACCATTTCATTAACCACGCAAATTCCGCACCACATCACTTTACCAGGAAGTCGTTCGGATTTTAACCGAGTAAAAAGCTAAAAAATTGAGATTATGTTGTATAATTAGGTTCAAAAGTCCATAATTAACTATTTGAACTCATAAAATTTGATTTAATATCATTTGGTTGTCATTTTATTGGGATTAAAACTTGCATGTCTAAATGGGCTTTCTAGTGAAATCGTTCTAATTTTAACCGAGTAAAAAGCTAGAAATTTGAGATTAAGCTATATAATTTTTTTCAAAAGCCCATAATAAGCTATTTGAACTCATAAAATTTGATTTAATATTATTTTGTTTTCGTTTTATTGGATTTAAAACGTGCATGTCTAAATGGGCTTTATAGAGAAGTCGATCGAATTATAACCAAGTAAAAAGATGAAAAATTAAGATTATGTTGTGAAATTAGGTTCAAAAATCCATTATTAACTATTTTAACTCATAAAATTTGATTCAATACCATTTTGCGGTCATTTTATTAAGATTAAAATGTGCATGTGTAAATGGGCTTTATAGCTAACACTTTCGAATTTTAACCGAGAAAAAACTAAAAATTTGAGATTAAGCTGTATAATTTTGTTCACAAGCCATAATAAACTATTTGAACTCATAAAATTTGATTAAATATCATTTTGTCGTCGTTTTATTGGAATTAAAACGTGCATGTCTAAATGGGCTTTATAGAGAAGTCGTTCGAACTATAATAGAGTAAAAAGCTGAAAATTGAGATTATGTCGTATAATTACGTTCAAAACTCCATAATTAACTATTTGAACTCATAAAATTTGATTTAATATCATATTGCGGTCGTTTTATTGAGATTAAAACGTGCATTTCAAGATGGGCTTTAAAGAGAACCCATTCGAATTTTAATAGAGTAAAAAGCTAAAATTTGAGATTAAGCTGTATAATTTTGTTCAAAAGCCCATAATAAACTATTTGAAATCATAAAATATGATTTAATATCATTTGGTTGTCGTTTTGTTGGAATTAAAACGTTCATGTCTAAATGGGCTTTATAGAGAAATTGTTCGAATTTTAACATAGTAAAAAGCTAAAAAAAATATTGAGATTTTGTTGTCTAACTAGGTTCAGAATTACATAATTAACTATTTGAACTCATAAATTTTGTTTTAATATCATTTTGCGATCGTTTTAATGGGATTAAAACGTACATGTCTAAATGGGCTTTATAGTGAACCCTTTTGAATTTTAACCAAGTAAAAAGCTAAAAATTTGAGATTAAGTTGTATAATTTTATTTAAAAACCCATAATAAACTATTTGAACTCATAAAATTTGATTTAATACTATTTGGTTGTCGTTTTGTTGGGATTAAAACATGCAAGTCTAAATGGTCTTTATAGTGAATCAGTTCGAATTTTAACCGAGTAAAAAGCTAAAAAATTTAGATTATGTTGTATAATAAGGTTTAAAAGTCCATAATTAACTATTTGAAATCATAAAATTTGATTTAATATCATTTGGTTGTCGTTTTGTTAGGATTAAAATGTGTATTTCTAAATGGGCTTTATAGTGAACCATTTCGTATTTTAACCAAGTAAAAGGATAGAAATTTGAGATTAAGTTGTATAATTTTGTTCAAAAACCCATAATAAACTTTTTGAACTCATAAATTTTGATGTTACCATTTGGTTGTCGTTTTGTTGGGATTAAAACCTGCATGTCTAAATGGGCTTTACGAAGAAGTCGTTCGAATTTTAACCGAGAAAAAAGCTAAAAATTTAAGATTATGTTGTATAATTAGGTTCAAAAGTTCATAATTAAATATTTGAACTCATAAAATTTGATTTAAAATCATTTGTTTGTCGTTTTATTGGATAAAAACGTGCATGTATAAATGGGCTTTCTAGTAACCCGTTCGAATTTTAACCGATTAAAAAAGCTAGAAATTTAAGATTAAGATGTATAATATTGTTCAAAAGCCCGTAATAAACTATTTGAACTCATAAAATTTAATTTAATATCATTGTGTTGTCGTTTTACTAGAATTAAAACGTCCGTGTCTACATAGGCTTTATAGAGAAGTCGTTCGAATTATAACTGAGTAAAACGCTGAAAAATTAAGATTATGTTATATAATTAGGTTCAAAAGTCCATTATTAATTATTTGAACTCATAAAATTTTATTCAATATCATTTTGCGGTCATTTTATTGGGATTAAAACGAGCATGTCTAGATGTTCTTTATAGTCAACCCATTCTAATTTTAACCGAGTAAAAAGCTAGAAATTTGAGATTAAGCTGTATAATTTTGTTCAAAAGCCCATAATAAACTATTTGAACTCATAAAATTTTATTTAATATCTTTTGGTTGTCGTTTTGTTGGATTAAAACGTGCATGTCTAAATGGGCTTTACAAAGAAGTCGTTCGAATTTTAACTGAGTAAAAAGCGAAAAAATTGAGATTATGTTGTATAATTAGGTTCAAAAGTCCATAATTAACTATTTGAACTCATAAAATTTGATTAAATATCATTTGGTTGTTGTTTTATTGGGATTAAAATGTGCATGTCTAAATGGGCTTTCTAGTGAACACGTTCGAATTCTAATCTAGTAAAAAGCTAGAAATTTGAGATTAGGCTACAGAATTTTGTTCAAAAGCCCATAATAGACTATGTGAACTCATAAAATTTGATTTAATATCATTTGGTTGTCGTTTTGTTGGGATGAACACGTGATGTTTAAATGGGCTTTATAGAGAAGTTTTTCGAATTTTAATCGTGTAAAAAGCTAAAAAAAATTGAGATTATGTTGTATAATTAGGTTTAAAATTCCATGATTAATTATTCGAACTCAAAATTTGATTTAATATTATAAAATTTGATTTAATATCATTTTGTGTTCGTTTTATTGGGATTAAAACCTGCATGTCTAAATGAGTTTTATAGTTAACCTGTTCGAATTTTAACCGAGTAAAAAGCTAGAAATTTGAGATTAAGTTGTATAATTTTGTTCAAAAGCCCATAATAAACTATTTGAACTCATAAAATTTGATTTAATATCATTTAGTTGTCATTGTGTTGAAATTAAAACGTTCATGTCTAAATGGGCTTTATAGAGAAATTGTTCGAATTATAACCGAGTAAAAAGCTGAAAATTTGAGATTATGTTGTATAATTAGGTTCAAAAGTCCATAATTAACTATTTGAACTCATAAAATTTGATTCAATACCATTTTGCAGTCGTTTTATTGGGATTAAAACCTGCATGCCTAGATGGGCTTTAAAGAGAACCCGTTCAAATTTTAACCGAGTAAAAAGCTAGTATTTTTATATAAAGTTGTATAATTTTGTTTAAAAGACCATAATAAATTATTTGAACTCATAAAATTTTATTTAATATCATTTGTTTGTCGTTTTGTTGGGATTAAAACTTGCATGACTAAATGGTCTTTATAGTGAATCTGTTTGAATTTTAACCGAGTAAAAAATCTGAAAAATTGATATTATGTTGTATAATTAGGTTCCAAAGCCCATAATAAACTATTTGAACTCATAAAATTTGAATTAATATCATTTGATTGTCGTTTTGTTGGAATTAAAACCTTCATGTCTAAATGGGTTTTATAGAGAAATTGTTCGAATTTTAACCGAATAAAAAGCTAAAAAATGAGATTATGATGTCTAATTAGGTTCAAAATTCCATAATTAACTATTTGAACTCATAAAATTTGATTTAATATCATTTAGCGATCGTTTTATTGGTATTACAACGTGCATGTCTAAATGGGCTTTATAGTGAACCCTTTCGAATTTTAACTGAGTAAAAAGCTAGAAATTTGGGATTAAGATGTATAATTTTGTTTAAAAGCCCATAATAAATTATTTGAACTCATAAAATTTTATTTAATATCATTTGTTTATCGTTTTGTTGGGATTAAAACATGCATGTCTAAATGGTCTTAATAGTGAATCTGTTCGAATTTTAACCGAGTAAAAGATGAAAATTGAGATTATGTTGTTTAATTAGGTTCAAAAGTCCATAATTAACTATTTGAAATCAAAAAATTTGATTTAATATCATTTGGTTGTCGTTTTGTTGGGGATTAAAACATACATGTCTAAATGGACTTTATAGTGAACCCATTCGAATTTTAACCGAGTAAAAAGCTAGAAATTCGAGATTAAGCTGTATAATTTTATTCAAAAGCCCATAATAAACTATTTGAAATCATAAAGTTTGATGTAATATCATTTGGTTGTCGTTTTGTTGGGATTAAAATGTGCATGTCTAATTTGGCTTTACGAAGAAGTCCTTCGAATTTAACCGAGAAAAAATCTGAAAAATTGAGATTATGTTGTATAATTAGGTTCAAAAGTTCATAATTAACTATTTGAACTCATAAAATTTGATTTAAAATCACTTGGTTGTCGCTTTATTGGGATTAAAACGTGCATGTATAAATGGACTTTCAACTGAACCCGTTCGAATTTTAACCGAGTAAAAAGTTAGGAATTTAAGATTAAGATGTACAATTTTGTTCAAAATCCCATAATAAGCTATTTGAACTCATAAAATTTGATTTAATATCATTTTGTTGTCGCTTTATGGAATTAAAATGTGCATGTCTAAATGGGCTTTATAGAGAAGTCGTTCGAATTATAACAAAGTAAAAACTGAAAAAATTGAGATTTTGTTGTATAATTAGGTTCAAAATTCCATTATTAACTATTTGACTCATAAAATTTGATTCAATACCATTTTGTGGTCGTTTTATTGGGAGTAAAACCTGCATGTCTAGATGGGCTTTATAATGAACCCGTTCTAATTTTAATCTAGTAAAAAGCTAGAAATTTGAGATTAAACTATAGAATTTTGTTCAAAAGACCATAATAAACTATGTGAACTCATAAAATTTGATTTAATATCATTTGGTTGTCTTTTTGTTGTGATTAAAATGCGCATGTCACCCGGAGGAGTGAGAAGGCCCCTCTGGGGAAAAGAGTACCCATGGTTTTATTGAGAAAAAGAGGAGAACCTCTCCAGGTTTACAGAAGCCCAAATAAAGTCGGGAATGTTACAATCAAAAGAGCAAGAAAAAAAAAAGAACGCAAAGCCCTAGTAGCTAAGACATGGGATACAACATTTGCGTCTTTAGGTACATAACAAATTTTACAATCAGGCAGAGTACCAAGAGTGGAACGGATGCAAGACACCAAATGTCGCACTGTGGAAAGATCTTGGTGATGAGTGTTGTTAACTTTGTTGGCAATGGAAGCAGAATCTGTTTCAAGAATTACATTAGTCCAGCCAATGGCAACAACAAGTTTTAAACCTTCCAGAATAGCAAGAGCCTCGGCAGAAGCTGGATCTGGACAGACAAGAGGCATAGAGCATCCACCGAGAATAGAACCAGAAGAGTCCCGAGCAATGACGCCTGCAGCAACGCCCCTTAATACTGGGTCAAAGGTCCCATCTGTGTTAATTTTGACGAAACCAGAAGCCGGTTTCGTCCATCTAGCTTGAGCGAAAGTGGGCTCAGCTAGCCGGGAACGTAGATGGGAAGCATCATTAACTGTTGTATAGTCTTGAAAAATTTTTTACGCATTAGAAAACAACCAACCAAACCGGTTGGAGATGATTGTTATGGACAAAGTCGTTACGACGGTTCCATAAATTCCAAAGGATCGTAATAAGGAAAGAAAATTGATGTAAAGAAAGGAAACTAGCAACTTCAGAGAGCCACTAGTTAGTGGAGGTAGTATGCGTCTAGGAGAAAATTCGAGTAGGAAACCCTACCAACAGGAGCGCCTCCTTGGCACTAGGATAGTCCCTCATCGCATGGAGGGTGGTTTCAATGGCCATGTTGCAAAGTGGACAAACTCCTGTACCAAGATTGGCCTGAAGGAATTTATGGCCAGTTGGGATTGCATCATGACAAAGCCGCCATCCAAAGGAACGGACCTTAGGTAAGGTGGGTAGTTTAGATAGAATTTTCCAGAGCTTAGAGGGTCTATTAACTAGCCCTAGTTGTAGTTGCAAAAATTGGTACCCCGATCGAACCGAATATATGCCAGAATCATGGTGACCCCAAAGAGTGGTGTCTTTAGTGTCATTAATAATGGGTACATTAAGAATGGTGTTAGCATCTTCATAGGAGAAGTATTCTCTTACCTTTAGTTCATTCCACCGAGTCGTGTTAGGTATCATGAAGGTACTTGCACGAAGAGGTACTTCGTCATTCAACTCATAATCACCATAAAGGTGCATAGGCTGAGAGCCTCCTCAATTCTCAAGGTGGATCTAAATTTGACTAGATATACCTGGCCGTTTAAAGAAACCGTTGCGAAGTTTAGAGATAGCTATGCTAAGACCTAAAGCCTAAGGTTGTTGTCTTGTTCTTCCCTATTAAGAGGGGGACTCCAAGATAAATACCTGGATCGTCAACTTCTCTTACGTGAAGGATATCATTAATTTCTGCTCTAAGCGACATGGAAGTTTTTCGAGAAAAGAAAATAGTAGACTTTTCAAAGTTCACTGCTTGACCAAAAGAGGTAGCATAAGTATGTAGAGCATTCTTAAGGTGTTGAGCTTCTGTAGTTGTATTCTTAATGAATACAACACAGTCATCAGCAAAAAGAAGATGGTTCACTCGTGGCCCATTCCTACTAGCACAAAGACCAGGTAGGTTACCACTAGCTTGCTCAGCATTAAGCAATGCTGAAAGTCCTTGGGTACAAAGGAGAAAAAGGAAAGGAGATAGCGGGTCCCCTTGACGTAACCCTCTACGGGGTTTGAAGGGCCGTGAAAGAGAATCGTTGACACGTACTTAGAACGTCATTGAGGATATACATCTCATAATGAGAGACACCCAATGGTTGTTAAAACCTAGGCGAAGCATAATTTGTTCAAGAAAAGGCCATTCAACACGGTCGAAGGCCTTTTCCATGTCAAGTTTTAGGCTAGTGCCTTTTGCCAACGAGGTCTCGTCGGTATTTAAAGTGTGGATAAGCTCATGAGCAATTAGAATATTGTCAGTAATATTCTGTCCTTGAACAAAAGCAGCTTGATCACCACTTATGCATAGAGGTATGATAGATTTTAGACGATTAACAAGAACTTTCGCGATAGTCTTGTATAAGACTATGCAGAGGCTAATAGGTCTGAGATGACGCATTGTTGTGGGGTCGCTTATTTTGGGTATAAGAACAATAATTGTACGATTGACCTCTTCCATATTAATCGACCCGCGCAAGAGTCCAAGGCAGAGGTTTATAAAATCAGAGCCAAGTATGTCTCAATGCTTCCTAAAGAAACCACTTGGGAATCCATCAACTCCAGGAGCTTTTCGTGGGTCAATATCACGAAAAGCAATGGTAACTTCATCTACCGTGAAGTCCTTAAGAAGGTCATTATTCATCGGTTCAGTAACAATGGTAGGAATGTTGTCCAAAATGGAAGATGCAATAGTGGGAGAACAGGATGTGAAGAGGTTTTGAAAATAGTCAATAGCAATATTCATAATGTCATTTAATGCGTATGCCATACATTCTGGTTGTTAAAAAGCCCAGCAATATTATTCTTCCGCCGTCGACTATTTGCTCAGGCATGAAAGAAAGAAGTATTTTTATCAACGTGTTCTAACCATTGTATACGAGCTCGTTGAGCCCAGTATATTTCTTTCGCATTTATTAAACTATCAAGCTCACTTTTAGCGAAAATAAAGTTTTGGATATCCGCATCAGAGAGGTGTCATTTGAGGCACTTATTAATGAAGTCGTTAAGATGCGTAATCCATTCATTGGATTTGATACGTTTATTCATTTGCCAAGAGGATAGAAAACGTCTAATATCCTCAAGTTTAGCTAAAGATGATCGAGAATGGTTAGACCAAATGTCACTAATTCGAGAGGACACTTCCGGACTATCAGCCCAGCAGTTTTCAAAAAGAAAAAGGTTGTTAGAGTGGTTGGGTCAGATAACTCGAGTTGGAGTAGTATCCAATAGGATAGGGCAGTGGTCAGAGCGAGCCTGAAAGAAAGAAACGGCTTGGAAGTTTGGAAAAGAGTTGAACCAGGCAGAATTGCCAAGAAAACGATCAATTCGTTCCATAATCAATTCCGCATGACGCCCAGATCTAGTCCAAGTGAACCATCCGGACGATGGCTTGCAATCAAAGAGATCGTTTCTTGAGAGACAATCTCTGAAATTATTAATTTGTGATCTCGCACGACGGATACCGCCTCGTTTTTCATTATCATAGAGAATTTCATTAAAATCCCCTCCTAAAAGCCAAGAAAGGGAAGAAGCAGATTGTAAAGAATCTATCAATTGCCAAGTTTTATATTTGTTCGCAGTCTCAGCGAACCCATGTAAGCCTGAAAAATGGAACTGTGACTGCCCAATGGATATAGTAACATCAATGTGTCGATCCGAGTAAGAAAGCAAATTAATGGTAGCTTTAGTATTCCAAAGAAGAGCTAGCCCTGTACAAGAAGGGCTAGAGTCAATAGTTATGCAACCTTGCATTCCTAATTTAATTCTAATACGTTCCATATTGTGTTTGTTTAATCTAGTTTCACAAAGGAACAAACAGTCAGCATCATGCTTGGAAGTAGCACGTTGAAGAGCAAGAACTGTCTGGGTGTTGCCAAGACCCTAACAGTTCCGACATAATAGTTTCATTTTGCTCGACGGGGTTGAACCACGTCAACCACCGCCAAAGAGTTTTTAACGTTGCTCATCCCAGCTATTTTAGTAATGGTACTGGTCAAAGTACGAAGCCAATTTTTGGTGTTTGTAGGCCGAAAACCTTGAATCAAAATAGACATTACACCAGGAAAAGTGATAGTAAAAACCCAAGGAAAGGTTGGTATATCATAAAAAACATTGTAAAAGATAGATAGTGTGCTTGTTGGTATGCATGCGATTGGAGCTAACCAGTCATCCTAGGACATATAAAAGTAACCTGTAGGAGACCCAGACCCAGATTGATAGCCAAGAGTTAACGATCTTGCGGGATTAAAACAAATAAACCTAGTAAAGGTTAGACCAAATTCCAAAGGAATACCTCGCTGGGTTGAGAGTAAGACACCATAAATGGTGTTAGTAAAAACCCCTAACAAGGGTGGTATATTCATATGAGTGACAACTAGCATAGGAAAGGTACAAAAAGAAGCAAACTTTTGATATCTAGAATGTAAATGTTCGTGGATTATGCTTGGTAGGATGTGTATCAAAGGAAGATAGTGCAGAAAAGAGGAAAACAATATCACTAAGAAATAAAAAAGATGCAACAACATAATAAGATAGAGGAAAGAAAAAGAAACTATAAAAAATAGAAAGAATAAAAAAACAAAGCAATAAAGATATTATTAATCCAAATAAAAGAAAGCTTCATAAATAAAACCCTAAAAACAAAGCTAAAGTAGCCACGCATTCCTAACTTGATCCTAAAGAAGACCAAAAAACTGATAAGCCTAGAAAAAAGAAAAAGAAAAAACAGAAAAACGACATCATGCTTAGGATAGCACGTTGCAAAGCATGAACTGTCTGGGCGTTGCCAGGACTTGGACAGTTCCAACAGAAGTTTATCATTCGGCTCGGCGGGGTTGATCAAAGTCAACCTCCGCCGGAGAGTTTTTTGTGCTGCTCATCCCAACTTTCTCAACAGGTACTTTGCTAGTCGCTCGAGGCCGTTTAAGCCTGGTATTCTCATCTGAAGGTGGAGTTCTCTTAGTACCTCTACTTGAAGCAAGCCGTACAATCCGCTTAGGGGTTGGTGCAGTATCAAGCCAATCAGCTACCTCCTGAAAGTCTTGGTCATTGGCTAGATCATCCTCCAAATCTTGGAGTTCAGGTTCCAAAAGGCTCACCTCCCCAGTGTTGTTATGGGCCGTTTGCCGAGTAGTAATATGAGAGCTTAGGTCAGGAGAAACCATTTCCAATGGTTGTGGAGGACAACGACGAGCAGATAGTTTACTAGCAACCGTTGGGAGAAGTCTGGTTCCATTCGGGATAATATGCGAGGGATCATTACTTGGAATAGTAGACTCAAATTCATTAACCGGAGGAGGTGCCATAGGGGCTTTACCTTTCCCATTGGTATTGGATGGAGAAAACAACACGGGGCTTTGTCTTTGTTATTTGTGTTGGAGGTTTGGGAGGATGTTGGTGTCAGTTGAGCAATGGTATCATTGGCAATATAACGAATGCGACCTCTTTGTGTAGGTTGCACATCATTCTTTTTAGGAACATATCGTAGCCAATCGTCATATAGGAATTGCTCAGGCCATGAATCGACCGGGATAGTACAAAAATCCAGGGAGTGACCAATTCTGCCACAACAATGACAAATTGTAGGGAGACGTTCATATTGAAGCAGGCAGAACCTTGTAGAAGGCCCCCCACCAATAGCAACACAACGCTTAATAGGTTGTGTAACATCCACTGTCAATCCGACCCGCAGGTAGTCAACCATGTTGAAGTCGATTTTCCTAGTGCCGATTTTTGTTATAGTTCCAATTATGGACCCTAGTGATTCGCCAATATTATTAGCAGATTCCTCCGATGCAAGAAAGATGTGTGGGATGTTGTAGATGCGCACCCAAATATTCATCTTTGTAAAGGCATGTTCATCAAGGTTGATAGTAGGATTGTAGTGGGTTAGAGCAAGCCATTCATCCTTGTAAGTCCAAGGTCCCCTGGCCAGGATATCGTCCTTGATCTTCGCATCTTTGAAGTGGATGAGAAACAAATGTGGTTTCAAAATTCGTATAGAAACAAGCTTGGTCATGGTCCAAATACCAGTAAAAGCTTTGACAATCACCTGATCGTCTATCTCTTTGCAGGATACAAGATTTCCAAGAAGGGAGGAATGTGCTTCTTCTTCCGAAAAATCCCAAGAGATACTTGGTTAGAAGATTGTTGCCTGCTCATCAGCAGTAAACTGAAGGTTTCCGAGTTGTTGGAGGAAGGTCTTGGAATCCATTGGTAAGAGGTTGGTAAAAAAAAAGGAACAAGTAAGAGAGAAAAATAAAAAAAGGCGTGTGAAGAAAGTTGGAGGTGAAGAGATATGAGAGGGATGTGTGGGTATATATAGGATAGAAAGAGTTTGAGTTATACAGGGAATAGAATTAAAATAATTACGAAAATATAAAAAAGAAATAAAAATAATAATATTATATGGAATATATAAATTATTAAATTGTAGACGAGGAGAAGAGTAAATAACTTATCGCATTTGATGTGGGAAAGTTTAGGTATTTGATAATAAGTAGAAATCATAAAGAGATACTCTTTAAGTGATGTATTAGTATTAGGAGTCCTCAATGTACTTAGTATAAAAGGCGTGTAACTGATATATAGCATTTGATAAGTGATTTGAACCGTCAGAATCGTGTTGGCAATATAGAACCGTGGAAGGTTTAGATAATAGAATACACCATAAAAGGTGTTGGAAAAATCCCTATACAAGGGTAGCAAAGAAAGATTAATGTAAAGAGATTTAATAAAGAAGAGGCAAGTCCAACAAAAGTGATCATCACTAAGAGAGGTTTTGGAAAAATCCTTTTGCAAGGGTGGTGTATTCATTATAAGAGGAAAGAAAGTAAGATAGACAAAAATAACCGGGAGGAAGTTGAAAAGAAGAAAGCTAGGCCCAGTACCAGATTGGTAGCCAAAAGTCAAAGTTCTTGCGGGATTAAAACAAATAAGCCAAGTAAAAGTTAGACCAAGTCCCAAAGGAATTCCTCGATGGGTTGAGAATAAGACACCATAATTGGTGTTGGTAAAAAGCTTTAACAAGGGTGGTATATTCATGTAATGGACAACTAGCATAGGAAAAGTATAAAGAGAAGTAAAACTTTGATAGCTAGATTGTAATTGTTCGTGAAATATGCTTGGTAGAATGTATATCAAAGGAAGATAGTGCAGAATTAAGGAACCCAATAACATAAAGATATTAAAAAGAGACAATAGCATATCATAAAGCTTATCAGAAGGAAGCCCTGTTGGAGTAGACGGGTAGTTTTTGCTCAAAGTGTATGCATGAAACCAGTGCACAGAGAGGCAGATAGCTTGTTTAGGAAACAGTAACAGTAACCAAAAATACAGGAGCCAAAAAATAATTGAAAGAAAATTAGTAAAAGAAGAGAAAGTAATAAAATAAGGACCATGGCACCATCTTGCCACAGGAGACACAAAGTCAACAATCCATCTCTATAAGGGTCTAGGAGATGCTGAACATGGAAGGAGAACACCATAGAGGAAGATGGTGTAAGCCCTATTCAAGGGTGGTAAAAGTTTACATGGTATACGGAAGTGATGTTGCAGATCAGGATAAAAAAAAACTTTCGATGCATTATGGCATCGCGTCACTGATCGGAACATATGGAATGACAACAGTCGCATCGTAGTTGTTCCTTTAAAATATTGGTGGACCAAACCGACACAGGTAAAAAAAGAGCAGCGTTCACAGTGGCTTGCGGGCAAGATCTGTAAAAACAAGAGGCAAGCGAAACACCAGTACACAGAAGAATGAGGTCGAAGGGTTATTATTATACAAAAGTAGAAACTCGTACCTAAAGAGGAGAACCAAGCAAAGGAGGGTTCTCTGGAGTCAGAAAGAATACGAAAGGTATAGGGAATAAGATACCAAAAGGAACCAAATTCTTGATAGAGAAGGATTCTTAAAATATACAATGCAAAACCAAAAGGGGTATCGACGTACTGGACTCCAGATATCACATCGGAACAAGAGGGAGTAATACATAGCATCATGCTTTTCAGATCAATAGAAGCAAAAACCAGATCTGACGCAAACGAAATATAGACAAGGTGTTGATGATAGAAGTCATCGTCATGGTCATGATCTGCTAAGTGTTTGGCCTGTATAAAAAAATTCAGACAGTTGATGAGGAAGTAGAGATTCATAACCAAACTCATGGTAGCTGCAAGCGAAGTACTTTGGACGATCCCGACGAATGATCGACCAAAACTCCCATTGAAAGGCGATAGGGCAGTAACAAAAACTAAATAATATAACCTGGATGTAAACGAACAAAGGGCAACAAAAAGCCCTTCTTTCCTATGAGTCGAGGATGATGATTACAATCATTGGCATCCACTGAGTGGTTAATAAGGTGGTGAAGCCTACCGAAATATAATTCGAGTTGGAAATCAAATCATGAATTGAGTGCAACAAAAGTCCACCCGGTTGCAGGCTTCTTAGACGTGGGGACCAAGAAAATAAAATTTCAATGATGTTGCACCAAGGCTTAAAGGTTGAAAGGCTCAAAGATTGCCTCTGATGAGTTAGATGAGGGTGTTCCAATCCGCAACTAGCAGTTGAATGCCAAATAAAGAATTCAGGGAGGACAGCAGCCCCACTCATCGACTGTAAGTAGGAGTAAAGCCCGATAATTAAAAAGAGGTCGGATTGGGGTTCAACACCATGAAAGGTGTGTGGTGGTAACTCCCTTTGCAAGGGTGGTATAAACATATAATTATTAAAGTTAGGGAGATTGATAGAATGATGACAAACAAGAAACACAGTCGTTGATCCTTGAAAACTGTCGAAGAGATGCCACGGCTCAATGCTTATACGAATAGGCGCATAACAGATTTTGTGATAGTTGTTTGGAGAATCATCAAACACAAAAAAATGGGTGGTGAGACTAATGGCAAAGATCGGAGAGTCTGCTTGATCTTGGGCTGTCAATAAAAAGGATATCATCCATTTATACAAAACGAAAAGAAAGACCAAGAAGGTAGGTGAGCAGTCTTGAAACCAAGGAAGATCTAACGGGATGTTCACAGAGTTAACAAAACGAAATAAAATACGTGAAACAACATCTCTCAAAGAAAAAGATCGAGAAGGTGAGGAATTAGATAAAAACAATAAAAACACTAAGAAGGCATAGCAATAAACAAAAGGAATCGACAAGAAAGGTACAAGATGTATTTGTATTGGGAGCAAAAATAAGAACAAAAAGATGAGATTCAAAATATACCTTCTACGGTTTGCAAACGGTGTGATTGTTTCACCCTCTCCCGATGGCGTGGAAGTGATGAAGAATGGTGTAGGTCGTCCCAAAGGGGTTTCTTCAGCAGCAACAACAAGAGATCTACTGTAGCAGCGACGGTTGAAGGCTGAAGAGGGTAGAGGGAAAAAACATGGTGGAGAGCGAGAGAGAACAAAGGAGAGGAGAGAAAACAACACACACCAACCCATTGCCCGTTGAAACTTTAACCGAGTAAAAAGATAAAAATTTGAGATTAAGCTGTAATTCTTTTTCAAAAGACCAAAATAAACTATTTGAACTCATAAAATGTAATTTAATATTATTTTTTGTCATTTTATTGGAATTAAAACGTGCATGTCTTAGTGGGCTTTATAGAAAAGTCGTTCGAATTATAAAAGAGTAAAAAGCTAAAAAATTGAGATTATGTTGTTTAATTAGGTTCAAAATTTCATTATTAATTATTTGAACTCATAAAATTTGATTCAATACTATTTTGCGGTCGTTTTATTGGGATTAAAACTTGCATGTATAGATGGGCATTATAATGAACCCGTTCGAATTTTATTGGGATTAAAACTTGCATGTATAGATAGGCATTATAATGAACCCGTTCAAATTTTAATCTAGTAAGAAGTTAGAAATTTGAGATTAAGCTGTATAATTTTATTCAAAAGCCCATAATAAATTATTTGAACTCATAAAATTTTATTTAATATTATTTGGTTGTCGTTTTGTTGGAATTAAAACGTGCATGTACAAATAGGCTTTATAGTGAACCTGTTCTAATTTTAACTGAGTAAAAAGCTAGAAATTTTATATTAAGCTATATAATTTTGATCAAAATCCCATAATAAACTATTTGGACACATAAAATTTGATTTAATATCATTTTTTTTATTTTATTGGTATTAAAACGTGCATGTCTAAATGGGATTTACACTGAATCTGTTTGAATTTTAATCTAGTAAAAAGTTGAAAAATTGAGATTATGTGTATAATTAGGTTCCAATGTCTATAATTAAATATTTGAACTCATAAAATTTGATGTAATATCATTTTGTGTTCATTTTATTGGGATTAAAATGTGCCTGTGTAAATGGGTTTTATAGTGAACACATTCTAATTTTAATCGAGTAAAAAGCTAAAAATTTTATATTAAGCTATATAATTTTGTTCAAAAGCCCATAATAAAATATTTGTACTCATAAAATTTTATTTAATATCATTTTTTTGTCATTTTGTTGGTATTAAAACCTGCATGTATAAATGGGCTTTATATTGAACCTGTTCTAATTTTAACGGAGTAAAAAGTTAAAAATTTGAGATTAAACTGTATAATTTTGTTCAAAAGACCATAATAAATTATTTGAACTCATAAAATTTTATTAAATATTATTTGGTTGTCATTTTGTTGGAATTAAAACGTGCATGTATAAATGGGCTTTATAGTGAACCCGTTCTAATTTTAACTAAGTAAAAAGCTAGAAATTTTATATTAAGCTATATAATTTTGATCAAAATCCCATAATAAAATATTTGGACTCATAAAATTTGATTTAATATCATTTTTTTTCATTTTATTGGTATTAAAACGTGCATGTCTAAATAAGATTTATAGTGAATTTGTTCGAATTTTATCCTAGTAAAAAGTTGAAAAATTGAGATTATGTTGTATAATTAGGTTCCAATGTCTATAATTAAATATTTGAACTCATAAAATTCGATGTAATATCATTTTGCGGTCGTTTTATAGGGATTAAAATGTGCCTGTGTAAATGGGTTTTATAGTGAACACATTCTTATTTTAATCGAGTAAAAAGCTAGCAATTTTATATTAAGCTATATAATTTTGTTCAAAAGCCCATAATAAAATATTTGTACTCATAAATTTTATTTGATATCATTTTTTTGTCATTTTGTTGGTATTAAAACCTGCATGTATAAATGGGCTTTATATTGAACCTGTTCTAATTTTAACGGAGTAAAAAGTTAGAAATTTGAGATTAAGCTGTATAATTTTGTTCAAAAGCCCATAATAAACTATTTGAACTCATAAAATTTTATTTAATATTATTTGGTTGTTGGTTTTTTGGAATTAAAACGTGCATGTATAAATGAGCTTTATAGTGAAACAATTCTAATTTTAACTGAGTAAAAAGCTAGAAATTTTATATTAAGCTAAATAATTTTGATCAAAATCCCATAATAAACTATTTGGACTCATAAAATTTGATTTTGATATCATTTTTTTATCATTTTATTGGTATTAAAACGTGCATGACTAAATGAGATTTATAGTGAATTTGTTCGAATTTTATCCTAGTAAAAAGTTGAAAATTGAGATTATGTTGTATAATTAGGTTCCAATGTCTATAATTAAATATTTGAACTCATAAAATTTGATGTAATATCATTTTGCGGTCGTTTTATTGGGACTAAAATGTGCCTGTGTAAATGGGTTTTATAGTGAACACATTCTAATTTTAATCGAGTAAAAAGCTAAAAATTTTATATTAAGCTATATAATTTTGTTCAAAAGCCCATAATAAAATATTTGTACTCATAAAATTTTATTTAATATCATTTTTTTGTCATTTTGTTGGTATTAAAACCTGCATGTATAAATGGGCTTTATATTGAACCTGTTCTAATTTTAACGGAGTAAAAAGTTAGAAATTTGAGATTAAACTGTATAATTTTGTTCAAAAGCCCATAATAAACTATTTGAACTCATAAAATTTTATTTAATATTATTTGGTTGTTGCTTTGTTGGAATTAAAACGAGCATGTATAAATAGGCTTTATAGTGAACCCGTTCTAATTTTAACTGAGTAAAAAGCTAGAAATTTTATATTAAGTTATATAATTTTGATCAAAATCCCATAATAAAATATTTGGACTCATAAATTTTGATTTAATATCTTTTTTTTTGTCATTTTATTGGTATTAAAACGTGCATGTCTAAATGGGATTTATAGTGAATTTGTTCGAATTTTATCCTAGTTAAAAGTTAAAAAATTGAGATTATGTTGTATAATTAGGTTCCAATGTCTATAATTAAATATTTGAACTCATAAAATCTGATGTAATATCATTTTGCGGTCGTTTTATTGGGATTAAAATGTGCCTATGTAAATGGGTTTAATAGTGAACACATTCTAATTTTAATCGAGTAAAAAGCTAGAAATTTTATATTAAGCTATATAATTTTGTTCAAAAGCCCATAATAAAATATTTGAACTCATAAAATTTTATTTAATATCATTTTTTTTTTCATTTTGTTAGTATTAAAACCTACATGTATAAATGGGCTTTATAGTGAACCTGTTCTAATTTTAACGGAGTAAAAAGCTGAAGATTGAGATTTTGTTGTATAAATAGGTTCAAAAGTACAGAATTAGCAATTTTAGCTCATAAAATTTGATTTAATATCATTTTGCAGACGTTTAATTGGGATTCAAACGTGTATGTGTAAATGGACTTTATAGTGAACCTGTTCTAATTTTAATTAAGTAAAAAGCTAAAAAATTTATATTAAGCTATATAATTTATTCAAAAGTGCATAATTAACTATTTAAACTCATAAAATTTGATTTAATATCATTTTTCTTTTGTTTTATTGGGATTAAAATGTGCATGTCTAAATGGGCTTTATAGTGAACCCGTTCGAAAGAAAAAAGCTAGAAATTTGAGATTAAGCTGTAGAATTTTGTTCAAAAGCCCATAATAAACTTTTTGAACTCTTAAAATTTGATTTAATATCATGTATTTGTCATTTTGTTAGGATTAAAACCTGCATGTCTAAATTGGATTTATAGTGAACCCGTTCTAATTTTAACCTAGTAAAAAGCTAGAAATATTAGATTAAGCTATATAATTTTGTTCAAAAGCCCATAATAAATTATTTGAACTCATAAAATTTTATTTAATACCATTTTTTGTTGTTTCGTTGGAATTAAAACGTGCATGTCTAAATGAGATTTATAGAGAAGTTGTTCGAATAATAACCAAGTAAAAAGCTGAAAAAATTGTGATTATTTTGTATAATTAGGTTCAAAAGTACAGAATTAGCAATTTCAACTCATAAAATTTGATTTAATATCATTTTGTTCGAATAATATCATTTTCTCTGGTTTTGTTTTCTCGGTGTTCGATCCACCTTTTTGAACGATTGATGGCGACTCTAACCGATTAACCAATTTTCAAATTTTAACGGTATTCCAATGGGAATGACATCCTGTTCTTTAGGTGTCATCTCCCGGGATACCGAACTTTCAAATATTACCGTGAATTTTTAAATTTTAAATGGTATTCCATTAGGAGTGTCATCATGTTCTTTAGGTGTCATCTTCAGATACCGAATTTTCAAATTCCACCGAACTTTTAAAAAATTTTAAATTTTTCAAAAAAAAATGGTCGTTACAATGTCTAAATGGGCTTGAAAGTGATTCCGTTCGAATTTTAACCGAGTAAAAAGTTAGAAATTTGATATTAAGCTGTATAATTTTGTTCAAAAGCCCACAATAAACTACTTGAACACATAAAATTTGATTTATTATCATTTGGTTGTCATTTTCTTGGGATTAAAACATGCATGTCTAAATGGGCTTTATAGTGAATTTGTTTGAATTATAACCGAGAAAAAACTGAAAATTGACATTATGTTGTATAAATAGGTTCAAAAGTCCATAATTAACTATTTGAACTCATAAAATTTGATTTAATATCATTTTGCAGTCGTTTTATAGAGATTAAAAGGTGTATTACAAATGGGCTTTATAGTGAAACAGTTCTAAATTTAACCGAGTAAAAAGCTAGAAATTTTAGATTAAGCTATATAATTTTGTTCAAAAGCCCATAATAAACTATTTGAACTCATAAAATTTGATTTAATATCATTTTTTGTTGTTTTGTTGGAATTAAAACGTGCATGTTTAAATGGGCTTTATGGAGAAGTTGTTCGAATAATAACCAAGTTAAAAGCTGAAAAAATTGTGATTATATTGTATATAATTAGGTTCAAAAGTCCATAAGTAACTATTTGAACTCATAAAATTACATTTAATATCATTTTGTATTCGTTTTATTCGAATTAAAACGTGAGTGTCTAAATGGGCTTTATAGTGAACCATTTCGAATTTTAACCGAGTAAAAAGCTAGAAATTTTATATTAAGCTATATAATTTTGTTCAAAAGCCCATAATAAACTATTTGAACTCATAAAATTTGATTTAATATCATTTTTTGTTGTTTTGTTGGAATTAAAACGTGCATGTTTAAATGGGCTTTATGGAGAAGTTGTTCGAATAATAACCAAGTTAAAAGCTGAAAAAATTGTGATTATATTGTCTATAATTAGGTTCAAAAGTCCATAAGTAACTATTTGAACTCATAAAATTACATTTAATATCATTTTGTATTCGTTTTATTCGAATTAAAACGTGAGTGTCTAAATGGGCTTTATAGTGAACCATTTCGAATTTTAACCGAGTAAAAAGCTAGAAATTTTATATTAAGCTATATAATTTTGTTCAAAAGACCATAATAAACTATTTGAACTCATAAAATTTGATTTAATATCATTTTGTTGGGATTAAAACGTGCATGTCTAAATGGGCTTTATAATGAATCTATTCGAATTTTATCCCAGTAAAAAGCTGAAAATTGAGATTATGTTGTATAATTAGGTTCCAAAGTCTATAATTAACAATTTGAACTCATAAAATTTGATTTAATATCATTTTGCGTTCGTTTTATTGGGATTAAAACGTGCATGTCTAAATGGGCTTTATAGTGAACCTGTTTTAATTTTAACTGAGTAAAAAGCTAGAAATTTTATATTAAGCTATATAATTTTGTTCAAAAGCCCATAAAAAACTATTTGGACACATAAAATTTGATTTAATATCATTTTGTTGTCGTTTTGTTGGTATTGAAACGTGCATGTCTAAATGGGATTTATAATGAATCTGTTCAAATTTTATCTCTGTAAAAAGTTGAAAAATTGAGATTATGTTGTAAAATTAGGTTCCAAAGTCTATAATTAAATATTTTAACTCATAAAATTTGATGTAATATCATTTTGCGGTCGTTTTATTGGGATTAAAATGTGCCTGTGTAAATGGGTTTTATAGTGAACACGTTCTAATTTTAACCGAGTAAAAGCTTGAAAATTTTATATTAAGCTATATAATTTTGTTCAAAAGCCCATAATAAAATATTTGAACTCATAAAATTTTATTTTATATCATTTTTTTGTCGTTTTGTTGGGATTAAAATCTGCATGTTTAAATGGGCTTTATAGTGAATCTGTTCGAATTTTAACCTAGTAAAAAGCTGAAAAATTGAGATTATGTTGTATAATTAGGTTCAAAAGTTCATAATTAACTATTTGAATTCATAAAATTTGATATAATATCATTTTTCGTTCGTTTTTTTTATTAAAACGTGCATGTCTAAATAGGCTTTATAGTGAATTCGTTCGAATTTTATTCGAGTAAAAAGTCAGAAATTTGAGATTAAACTGTATAATTTTGTTCAAAAGCCCATAATAAACTACTTGAACTGATAAAATTTGATTTAATATCATTTGGTTGTCGTTTTGTTGGGATTAAAACCTGCATGTCTAAATGGGCTTTATAGTGAATCTGTTCGAATTTTAACAAAGTAAAAAGCTGAAAAATTGACATTATGTTGTATAAATAGGTTCAAAAGGTCATAATTAACAATTTGAACTCATAAAATTTGATTTAATATCATTTTGCGGTTGTTTTATTGGGATTAAAACGTGCATATGTAAATGGGTTTTATAGTGAATCCGTTCAAATTTTAACCGAGTAAAAAGCTAGAAATTCTTTATTAAGCTATATAATTTTGTCCGAAAGCTCATAATAAACTATTTGAACTCATAAAATTTGATTCAATATCATTTTGTATCATTTTGTTGGAATTAAAATATGCATGTCTAAATGGGTTTTATGGAGAAGTTGTTCGAATAATAACCAAGTAAAAAGCTGAAAAAATTGTGATTAAATTGTATAATTAGGTTAAAAGTCCATAATTAATGATTTGAACTCATAAATTACATTTAATATCGTTTTGCGTTCGTTTTATTGGGATTAAAACGTGTATGTCTAAATCGGCTTTATAGTGAACCCTTTCGAATTTTAACCGAGTAAAAAGCTAGAAATTTTATGTTAAGCTATATAATTTTGTTCAAAAGCACATAATAAATATTTAAACTCATAAAATTTGATTTAATATCATTTTGTTGTCGTTTTGTTGGGATTAAAACTTGCATGACTAAATGGGCTTTATAGTGAATCTATTCGAATTTTATTCCAGTAAAAAGCTGAAAATTGAGATCATGTTGTATAATTAGATTCCAAAGTCTATAATTAACTATTTGAACTCAAAAAATTTGATTTAATATCATTTTGCGGTCATTTTATTGGGATTAAAACGTGCATGTGTAAATGCGCTTTATAGTGAACCTGTTCTAATTTTAACTCAGTAAAAGGCTAAAAATTTTATATTAAGTTATATAATTTATTCAAAAGTGTATAATTAAATATTTGAACTCATAAAATTTTATTTAATAAATTTTTTCGTTTGTTTTATTGGAATTAAAATGTTCATGCCTAAATGGGCTTTATAGTGAACCCGTTCGAATTTTAACCGAGAAAAAAGCTAGAAATTTGAGATTAAGCTGTATAATTTTGTTCAAAAGCTCATAATAAACTATTTGAACTCATAAAATTTGATTTAATATCATTTGTTTGTCGTTTTCTTGGGATTAAAACATGCATGTCTAAATGGGCTTTATAATGAACCAGTTCTAAATTTAACAGAGTAAAGAACTTGAAATTTTATATTAAGCTATATAATTTTGTTCAAAAGCTCATAATAAACTATTTGAACTCATAAAATTTGATTTAATATCATTTTGTTTTCGTTTTGTTGGAATTAAAACGTGCATGTCTAAATGGGCTGGGCTTTATAGAGAAGTTGTTCGAATAATAACCAAGTAAAAAGTTGAAAAAATGTGATTATATTGTATAATTGGGTTCAAAAGTCCATATTTAACTATTTGAACTCATAAAATTTCATTTAATATCATTTTTCGGTCATTTTATTGGTATTAAAACGTGCATGTCTAAATGGGCTTTATAGTGAATTTGTTCGAATTTTAACCGAGTAAAAATCTAAAAAATAGAGATTATGTTGTATAATTAGGTTCAAAAGTCCATAAGTAACTATTTGAACTCATAAAATTTGATTTAATATCATTTTATGGTCGTTTTATTGGGATTTAAATGTGCATGTCTAAATAGGCTTTATAGTGAACTCGTTCTAATTTTAACTGAGTATAAAGCTAGAAATTTTATATTAAGATATATAATTTTGTTCAAAAGCCCATAATAAACTATTTGGACTAATAAAATTTGATTTAATATCATTTTGTTGTCGTTTTGTTGGGATTAAAATGTGCATGTCTAAATGGGCTTTATAGTGAATCTGTTCGAATTTTATCCCAGTAAAAAGCTGAAAAATTGAGATTATGTTGTATAATTAGGTTCCAAAGTCTATAATTAACTATTTGATCTCATAAAATTTGATTTAATATCATTTTGCTGTCGTTTTATTGGATTAAAATGTTCATGTGTAAATGGGCTTTATAGTGAACCCATTCTAATTTTAACTGAGTAAAAAGCTAGAAATTTTATATTAAGCTATATCAGTTTAAAAGCCCATAATAAACTATTTGTACACATAAAATTTTATTTAATATCATTTTGTTGTTGTTTTGTTGGGATTGAAACGTGCATGTCTAATTGGGCTTTATAGTGAATCTGTTCGAATTTTATCCTAGTAAAAAGCTAAAAATTGAGATTATGTTGTATTATTAGGTTTAAAAGTCTATAATTAACTATTTGAACTCATAAAATTTTATTTAATATTATTTTGCGGTCTTTTTATTGGGAATAAAACGTGCATATGTAAATGGGCTTTATAGTGAACACGTTCTCATTTTAACCGAGTAAAAAGCTAAAAATTTTATATTAAGCTATATAATTTTGTTCAGAAGCCCATAATAAACTATTTGGACACATAAAATTTTATTTAATATCATTTTGTTGTCGTTTTGTTGGGAGTAAAATGTGCGTGTCTAAATGGGCTTTATAGTGAATCTATTAAATTTTTTTCCCCGTAAAAAGCTGAAAATTGAGATTATGTTGAATAATTAGTTTCCAAAGTCTATAATTAACTATTTGAACTCATAAAATTTGATTTAATATCATTTTGCGGTCGTTTTATTGGGAATAAAGCGTGCATATGTAAATGGGCTTTATAGTGAACACGTTCTAAATTTTAACTGAGTAAAAAGCTAGAAATTTTATATTAAGTTATATAATTTTGTTCAAAAGCTCATAATAAACTATTTAGACTCATAAAATTTGATTTAATTTCATTTTGTTTTCGTTTTGTTGGGATTAAAACGTGCATGTCTAAATGGGCTTTATAGTGAATCTGTTCAAATTTTATCTCAGTAAAAAGGTGAAAATTAGAGATTATGTTGTATAATTAGGTTCCAAAGTCTATAATTAACTATTTGAACTCATAAAATTTGATGTAATATCATTTTGCGGTCGTTTTATTGAGATTAAAATGTGCATGTGTAAATGGGCTTTATGGTGAACACATTCTAATTTTTAACCGAGTAAAAAGCTAAAAATTTTATATTAAGCTATATAATTTTGTTCAAAAGCCCATAATAAAATATTTGAACTCATAAAATTTGATTTACTATCATTTTTTGTTGTTTTGTTAGGATTAAAACTTGTATGTCTAAATGGGGTTTATAATGAATCTGTTCGGATATTATCCTAGTAAAAAGCTAAAAAATTGAGATTATGTTGTATAATTAGGTTCAAAAGTTCATAATTAACTATTTGAAATCATAAAATTTGAGTTAATATCATTAATTTTGACATGTGTCATTTTAACTCATCAAAATAAAATAAAGCCTCTTCGAAAATAAAATAAATAAGTGAAAGGTAGAATAGTGGAAGAGGGTCGATCCACAGGGAATTTCGTATTTCCTAATCCGATTGATCGTCATTTTTAATCCAAGATCTGCGACAATAAATAAAAAGCAGGAGATAGTCGAGATTAAAATAATCAAAGTAAAATCAAGCAATTAATTAAAAAGTAGAAGCAAATTAAAGGCGAAGAAAATAAGTTGAGATATTGCAAATAATAAAATCGCCTCGAGCTAGCTTTGATTAGAATCTTTCGATCATTGAAATGTATTTTCCTTCGGGATTCATGTCGGTTACATTTTGCAAGGACCAACCTATTGCAACTTGCTTTTCTCACATGTAACCGATCTTCCCAATTATATCTTCGGAAGACAATTCTTAAGTAAAATAACCATGTCTATCGTCGTTAAAATACTTAATTTTAAAACTAGAAAAGCCCAACTCGGAAGTTGTCTCACCGAGAATCGTTTTCGATCTCGTTTTTCCTTAACGGACCGCCGCTAAGTGTGTTCACAGGAAGTCGAAGTGCCACAGGCCGATCCTTCCTCCCAACTATATTTTTAAACAACTTTCAAACCAACGTCTTTTTGATAAGAAGTAATTTAAAAAATGTAAGCGACGCCGATTGTCAAGATTTTATGTTCAAAAAAACGAGAATGTATCCCAAAGGGAATTTAGTGCTTTGTTCGAATCTCATGATCGAATCGTTTCATTGCTAGCTCTTTGGCTTGAGAAAATTAGCCAAGCATGATATTGTTTATCATGCTTGACATGTTTTGAAAACAACTGGTAAACATAAAATAAAAGAGAGTGAAAGTGAAAGTGAAAAGAAAACTTTATTTAAAAGATGTTGATTGTTATCATGCCAACATTTATCCTAGAAATTATGCCCGTGAATCCAATCGTGAATCCAGAAAATCAAGAAATCTGCAGAATTTTCACCTTTTAAGCTGAATTTCTTATCTTCAATGTCCTGCATGGAAAATAAATGAAAAGATCCAAATTAGCAACTTATAATAATCAAGCAAGGAGTAATTATTAATAAAATAATATATAATTTAAGCACTAATCATAAACTTATAATGAATAATACTATCAAACGACGTCGACTCAGAGGAGGACGTTTTACTTCCACCGCCTTTGCCTCTTGTTCGACCGGCTCATGCGATTGTTACCCATGATACTGGTATATTTTCTTCTTAGTTTATTTAGGTGGCATATTACTTTAATTGAGTTAGATTGAATTATTATAACTCCGTTTGTAGGTTCTCTGACTCAGCTAGACTATGACCTAGCTCAGATCGTGGAAAACGTCCGTGTCTACGTTAGTGCTTGTGCGACAAGAGGTGTGTCCTCTTCTTGTGCTAGATTTTTTTGTTTGTGATTAATTGTTTACCGTGACTGTGATATATTAACATGCTATATGATACCGTGAACCTTGTGTTACATTGTGAGACTCTGATCAGATATTTTGAACTGTGTGATTCGTATACTATACGAATATCTATGATGAGACTGTCTGAGAACTGTGACATTGATTGTATAGAATGTGCATGGGGGGATTGTACGGAGGAAGGTGGTTTTACCACACAATATTTTGTAGAAATAAGGGGTTAGAGGTTCTTGGGAACTACCTCCACAGTGATCGGTTGGTGTAGTCACCACTATATTTAACATTCGGAGTATGGGATTGCATTCATCACTCATAGTGTTTAATTGGTGCGAATATATAATTATTATATCTTTGACTGTGAATTGAGTGATATTGTGCTTGACTGCACTTTAGAGACACACAAGGCTTTATAGCTCATTCTTTTATTTAAACTTTTCAGATACCCTCCCCTAGGAGTTGATACTCGGAGCTCTCAACCGGAAAACGATTTTTCTTATTATTTTCAAAATGTTTAGTTACCAGAAATTTTACTTCATTTATTTTTTATATAATTAGAGATTGGGATGTTTTTTTAATTTCATGCATCAAATCGATTATTCAATTTTTAATTAATATTATTCAGAATATTTATTTTAAAATTGTATTTTATCATTTGGTTTATAAATTTGGTTTTGAAATCACTTTTTGGAACTTACTTGATAATAAAGTTTTTTAAGTATCAATTTTAACATACCGTACACCTCAAGTCAAAACTAAGGGGTTACAAAGGATCTTTACACTTATGCACAACCCTTTTTCGCGGTGAGATTGAGCCTTGACTAAAAAAATTCGTCGAGGTTGAAGGGAATTGGAGCCGAACAATGAGGTTGAATCCAATGTGGGAGGTCGACCGTGTTGAAACTTTGGTTTCGTGGTCGTCCAGCTCAATAAGTCACGTTGCTATCGTTACTGCACGAATCCAAAATTAACTATTTGAACTCATAAAAATTGATTTAATCTTATTTTGCGGTTGTTTTGTTGGGACTAAACCGTGCATTTCTAAATGCGCTTTATAGTGAACTCGTTCGATTTTTTTTGAAAAAAAAGGGCCTCATTAAAAAAAACTATAGCCAGTCACCTCATAAGGCAAGCAATCCCCTATGGGAAAAAGAGTACCCATGGTTTTATGGAAGAGGAGGAAAACCTCTCCGAGTTTATAAAAGCCCGAATAAAATTGGGGAAATTGCAACCGAAAGAAAAAGAAAGATAAGAACGAAGAGCCCTAGTAACTAAGACGTGGGCTACTATATTTGCTCCTCTAGTTACATAACAAATCTTAAAATTCGGAAGAGTACCAAGCATAGAGCTGATGCGAGACACCAAAGGTTGCACTGTGGAAAGATCGACGCAATGAGAGTTCTTGACATTGTTAGCAGTGGACGCATAATCAGTTTCAAGGATCACATTAGCCCGTTCAAAATTTAACTAAGTAAGAAGCTAAAAATTTAAGATTAAACTGTATAATTAGGTTTAAAAGCCCATAATTAACTATTTGAGCTCATAAAATTTGATTTAATATTATTTTGCGGTTATTTTATTGAGTTTAAAGCGTGCATTTCTAAATGGGGCTTTATAGTAAACTCGTTCGAATTTTAACCGAATAAAAGACTAAAAATTTAAGGTCAAGTTGTATAATTAGGTACAAAACCCATAATTAACTATTTGAATACATAAAATTTGATTTAATCTCACTTTTTGGTCATTTTGTTGGGATTAAAGCGTACATGTTTAAATGGGTTTTATAGTGAACCCATTCGAATTTTAACCGAGTAAAAAGCTAAAAATTAAGATTAAGTTGTATAATTAGGCCCAATAGCCCATAGTTAACTATTTAAACTCATAAAAATTGATTTAATTTTAATTTTTGATCGTTTTGTTGAGATTAAAGCGTACATATCTAAATACGCTTTATGGTGAACCCATTAGAAGTAATGGCGTGAGCACAATGGGGGAGGGGACAAGGTTTGTTCTCTATTTGAGGGTGTTGTTAAGAACTCACCCGGGAGTAATGGTATGAGCACATCGATAGAAGCAGGAAAGGCTGGAACTGTTGCAACAACTCGACAACTCAGCATGAGGGAAAAAATATCCTCACAACCGTAACGGATTTTGTTTTACACTAGGAGTCTAGGACAGAGGCTATACAGTAACTTGTATAAAACCTTACTTTTTTATGCATGAAAACAATATACTACTCTTTTCTGATTTATCTCCTTTTTATTCTATCATTTCTTTCTTCATTTTTATCGACACCCACGACATATTGAGGAATGTGGTAGCATCAACAAAAGGAAAAACGGTTCGGACAAAGCCATGGTTCTGAAGATTGTGCATTCGTATCGACGAGGACAGATTGTCGACATAAATTGTTTGAAACTAAATAACTTTGGTGTGTGAGAATTTAAGGATGAAAGAATTTAGAGAAATAGAAACCAGACTCTTTGAAGTTATATTAATGAATTTAATTGTAACATCTTCATAAAAGACCGACTTATTTATACAAGGAATAAACTGTCAAATTTAAATATCTAAAACATATTTTTAATAAAAAAAAAAGAACACAAACTAATAGAATAAAAAAAGAGTGCTTTAGGTAATATTTTTTTAAAACGGGTAGAAGAATCTTTAGGTGATGATGAGTTGGACATAGATAAAGTTAATATTAAACATTCTAATCAAAATTTGAATGACAACGATATTACTAATTTAAATAATGAGAATAATAATGTACTTGATGAATCACATGTTGATATTGACATTGATTAACATATATGTAATTTCTTCTTTTGATATCTATGATCCTAAAAATTGGGGTGTTTTTGATAATAAAATTAAAGATATTTTAATTGGTAAAGGACCTATTAGAGATTTGAATATCACATTTCCTAAAAATAATATTTCCAAACATTTTTCTTTATTTTTATTTTTATTTTTCTAAAAAATTGAGTAACGGAGAAACTCTCAATAGAAAATAGTTTGTTTACTCTAAACACATAAATAACACATTATTTTTGTTATAAGTTATTCAAACCCAAAATTTTAATTTGCCCATAGATCATTAAAATCTCATAAACAACCCTCCATATATATATATATAATGTTTTTGAACAAAATGTAGTAATAAATAAGGCGACAGAAAATTAGAGTTTCACAGTTTATTTAACCGTTTAAATTACAGTACGAAGAAAACTAGTTCAAAGCCACAATCCAATAAATGAATAAGAAGAGTTAGAGTGATACATGAAAATTATTTGAATCCAGACGTAGGGTGTGAAATAATCTGAAGTGAAAACAATAAAACGAAAATAAATTATAAAGTTCGGTGTGGTCTTTAAGTACAAAAAGTAATCGGAGCATAATCGTTACAAAACCTAAATAACATATAATCAAATTCACTATTTGTAGAAATAATCATTGGTTGAGGATTCGATTTTTGTCCACATGAAATAGTTTTAAAACTTGTTGTGGAAATCGTCTATGTTCTGCGTGAGCTACCAGAAGGCGGATTATTAAATATTAAACTCGTTCCGATAGATAATTAGGAAAAAAAAAAAAATCAACATATGCAAATAAACAATGGAGAATGAAGGTGGTGATATTTATACTATGGAAAGTAATTAAAGACAATACAAGACACTACAGTAAGTAGTACAACTAATTAGTCTTGGACATAGGGACAATAGTAGCAAAAGATACATTTTGTCTGTGAAGCCTGAACTTGCTTATTGTTATAATTATTTGACTTACTTTCCAATAGATAGACCTTAGCTGGAGCTCCATTGGTTGGAACTTGTGAAGTCCATATTAACCTTTCTGCAACTCATTCTAATCTCTCCTTCGCTACCTGTTAATGGACTGATATTTCCCATTCTTAATATCGAAGACGCGAAGCTTTCGAAGAAAGTGGTTTGATCGCTGCCAAACCTGTCCACAATTTCAATGGTATCCGCCCCGCCAGTCGAAAACAGCTCTTGATCACTTTGAAGCAGTCCTTGTTGAGCTTCAAGGTTGGTGTAGTAGTTATGGTCGAATGTATTAGGTGTTGTAGGATCTAAATTCAACAAAACTGATTCGTTCCCGCCTAGAGGGCATGCTTTACGCAACGTCTCTAAGTACGATGTGTTCAATGTCGGGTCCGGTTTGCCAGTGCCGGTGAAATTATATAGTCGGTCGAGGACCGAACTACATTGAGCCCGTCCAAAAGTGTGTGCACCTGAAAATATTTGTGGTATAAGACATGTTAAATACATGTATATAATATATCCCTTAACAATCAAATCCATTATATGGTTTACCTGAAAGTGCAACGAGATCAGTACTGGTATTGAGCCCCACGGCTGCAAATTTGGACTTGAGAACATCGAGAGTGTCGGAGGGAGACGGAATCGCTAAATTGGCAAGTGTTCGATTTGCTGTTGTACTGTCCCTTCTTCCTAATGGAACTAGCCATGAAGGGCCGCCTGCCTGAAGTGATATTATTCGACATGGAATATATTATCATTGTACTCTCTACCAATGGTAAGCAAGTAAAATTTTGAAGGAATTGGCTAAGTACCAGATTGACCGACTCTCGAGCCGCAATGGTGAGAATATCAGCGCAGGAAACAATGCCTGGACACACACATTCTAGTGCAGTCTTCATGGCATCAACAACTTCGAATCCCCTTATCGAGTTATTATTCGGAGCAGCTTCTTTCTCGCTTTCTATGGTAGCACTGTTGTCCAATAAAATCGATCCATCACAGCCCTGAAAAAAGTAGTGCCACCATTGCATAAGAAACAGAACTGATAAGAAATCATATTTCTTGCCACTCAAGTAAATTTGATAAGTATCAGTTACATTAACAAAGCAGTCATGGAAGTGAAGCCTAACAAGGCTAGCACCAATCCTAGGATCCGACAGCAAAGCGACTTCGACGATTCGCCGAATGATGCTAAACACCTCGGGACATGTTTCATCGTAGAATGACGGACTCAATGTGGTGGTGGCCGGTAATGATCCTGGTGGAAGCAAAAGTGAGAAGAAAAGGGTCGCCATTATGCATTGTAAACAAGGCATTTTCTCAGTCATTCCCCCTGAAATGAGCTCCAAATATTTTATTACAAGGACCCCTATTTAAAACTACTTAAAGGGACAAAGAGCTCCTTGTCTGTAACTTGAAGTAGCACTTGCCAGAAAATTAAGAAAAAGTGATATTAGAAATACTAATACTAATAATTAGCAGTAAATTAAGATTTGTGACAAAAATAAAGTGATCAATTATATAATATTTTGCTATAATGGCTTACATGCTTTGGAACGAGATTCCATTTACTTTGAAATAAGGGAACATATGGTTTTCGGCAACCTAGCTGTTGGGTTAGGATTATTTGTGCTGCAAGTATTGAGAAATATGTTTTGTTTTTAGAGGGAAAGTGATGGTGAGAGAGGCTATGGGCGCCATGTGCAGGAATAATTGTTCTAAGAATGTAAGTTTTTCCATATTCGTTTGATCGGTTAAAATGTTAGAAATCATAGGTTTTCGGAAATGGTGAAGTAAGGGTTAATGTTGACAAAATGAAAAATGATTGTTAATTTTTCTCATGGGTCTCGAATTTGATTTCAGGGTTTGAATCCTAGAAAAAATAGGATCTAACGGGATTATTTCTAGTAGTAAATAGTTTAATATATCATTTAATCAAATCCTAAATTTAAGGTTTGCATATATAAAAAATCTCGATAAGAAATTTATCTATCAAAATTAAATATGTGTTGTAATCTCTTTTTCGAGTGACTCAACGTTTTTCTTTAAAAACTAAAACAACAGATTCACCACTAATATTTTTAAAAGGTGTGATTGAATCACTTAAAAATGAGTTATTTTAATAAAATCATTTAGTTTTATTAAAACAATATTTTTTTGGTCTACGAAAAATAAAAAAATAAGTTCGAAAATCGGTTAAGTGTGGGGAAGGGTTAACACTCCACAATGCCCAAAAATTGGTACCTAGCCGATTAAAAAACGTTTTAAGGTCGGAATTTGCAAGTTCGCATAAAATTTAAGTTATTGTCCATTTATGAATATAATTTCATTTTAACGGTCTCACCTCCAAAGAGTAAACTTTAATCACCGTCAACATTTCTGGCGCTAACTTGTTACCTCCCTTTGGTAGAACACCGCATTAATTAAGTTTTATTTTTTTAATCAAGCAAGGAAAGAAATTTAGGTGTGTTGAATGCTTTTATTATTCTAAGTTAGAGATTATTAACCTAAAAAATATCTAAGTAAATTTTACCTATTAGGGTTTAAATATTATTAAGTGTGTTTTATTAATTTGGTGTGAATAGAATTTTTACTAAACTTTAAGTCTCTAACTTAAAATAAGGTTGTAAAACTAGAGAACTTAAACCTAGAGATTTTACCTAAACTAATATAATAAAGACATATAACAAGTTTAACAATTAAAATTAAGAAGGGTAAGATAATTAAAAAAGAATAAATAATATAGGAGAAAAACAATAATTAGATTTAAAGTAAATAAAAATATATCAAATTTAAAAGATGTTTATAAGGGTTTTATTGAATAAAACTAGTATGACGTTAAAATAAAGTGACCCACTGTAACACCCCAACCCGGGTGCCACATTTGGGCCATAAGTTAAAACCTGTGTCCATAAAATTTCAAAGTCAAACTCAAGTCAAAGCATGATATAAGACATAATTCAAAACGACATTTAAAATCCAAAGTGATTTAACAACTCAAAATAACATTGGAGCTCCAAATACAAGTTTGATAAAACATTTGACCTTACAACTAAATAAATAGAGTTACAATTACAACAATGATCCTACGAATACATAGCCCAAATAATCTAGTAACTGTACTCTACCAACCGGTCAATGCTGAAGTCCCAAAATGATGGTGCTCCGCCACGTCCGCCCGAACGTCCGTCTACTTACCTACGCATGGAAACAAATTCCAAAACGCTGAGCTACGAAAGCTCAGTGGGTACACAACCTATCGACTGTGCTTTCAAGTAAATCATAACTATAAAATGCGAGATAAGATAACATGATGATATGACATGCCAATGCAACCAACACATAAAGTAAACAAATCAAGAGTGAGCCCACTACCAAACCGACATTGGGGAAATCACCCGGCCCGGAATCTCACATCGAGCTAATATACTCGGAATCTCGCATCGAGTCTTCACTCGGAATCTCACATCGAGTGGGGCTCAGAATCTCACATCGAGCTAGGTCATCACCCGGAATCTCACATCGGATGGTCTTCGATACATCACCCGGAATCTCACATCGGATGGTCTTCGTTGTGTTGCAACACTATCACTCACTGGGTATCCGGATCCCACCAAACAATGACTCAACCCACACAAGGTGATCCACCTAGGATCTTACACCAAATACTATTCAACCAAGCCAAAACCGAGCATGCAAGCATAATTCTCATATTAAGACTCTTATCACGACTTACTAACCTAACATTTGTGGCAACCTATCAACAATGATTTACGACTCATTTCATTGATCTATGATTTATATTTACCTTTAATTATCCTTATCGAACCTCATCTACTACTTATCTTGACAAAAGTTCACAGGGGTATCGATACTCCTATATGGGGTATCGAAACACCCTACATCGATACCCACCCAAAGAAGGCATCGAAACATGGGTATCGATACTAGTATCGATACCCTTTGACCATTTCCAAAGTCAACGAAAGAGGATCCTCCAGCATCGATACCGGTATCGATGCCATTATGCCATTGGAGGATCCGATATCAAACCATGGTTCGATACCATTAGCCAAACGTTCACTTTTCTCTCAGGGGTATCGATATAGGTAGCCCGTGTATCGATACCCCCTGCACGAAATGCAGATTTTAAGCTTTAAAAATTTTAAGAACCTTAATCCAAACTAGTCCAAACGATCCCAAATCATTCTTACTCATTTATGAAGTAGTTTAAGTGAGTTTCTAACCAATTTTACTCATTATCAACAACCATAAATCAAAACACCATTAAAGCATGCTAAGGCTCTATCATAGCCAAAACATCACACGATCAAACAAGCATGCTAAAATGATGATGCACATGAAATGCAAAGGATTTGGGAGTGTACCAAACTCAAAAACGAGCTGAAGAAGCTCCACAACCAGCCCTTAAACCTTCTCCTTTCCCAAGCTCCTTGAAAGCTCTCTTTGCTCTCCAACTACAAAGAAGATGACCAAACGGTTACTACACATTCTAGATGATTTAAGCAAGCTAAAACAACCTTAAAATCATCCTAAGACCTGCCCAAAACTTATTCTCGTTCTTACCTCTAAACCCCCCACTAAACCTTACCTTCACCTTTTTAAACAAAGTTTACCTTGTAGGATAGATCTTTAAGAGCTGAACAAACTTCCCTCAAGCACCAAAACGAGATTCCACACTCTAACACTCAAGATTCAACCTTTGGTGGTGGCAAATTTGGAAGGAAAATGATGAGAAAAAGAGATGAAAGGAAGTTAAGGTGGGTGATATCACCCTCTCTGCACAATGCAGGAAATAACCTCTTTCTCTCCCTTTTTCCCATTTGTCAACTTACCAATTTACCCCCAAAGGTCATCAAATCAAGCCTAACCAACTCTAAGCCCAACACGAGGCCCACATCCTCGGTTTAACCCGACTCCGAGTTTCAAAACTCGGGTCGTGACAACTCTCCCCTCCTTAAAGAAAATTTCATTCTTGAAATTTACCTGGGGGAAACAAGTGCGGATAGAGCAACCTCATGTCCTCTTCGACCTCCCACGTAGCCTCCTCGACTCCGTGGTTTCTCCAAAGCATCTTAACCAAAGGGATACACTTATTCCGAAGCTCTTTGACTCCCCTGTCAAGCACTCTTACCGGTTTCTCTTCATAGGTTAGATCCGTATTAACCTCAACATCCTCTAGAGATAACACATGCGAAGGGCCTGAACGATAACGCCTCAACATTGACACATGGAACACATTGTGGATGCGTGCCAAGCCTGGAGGCAAAGCTAACCAATAAGCCACTGGCCCAACTCTCTCAAGCACCTCATACGGTCCTATAAACCTTGGACTCAACTTGCCTTTTCTTCCAAAGCGGATGATCCCTTTCCAAGGTGACACCTTTAAGAACACTTTTTCTTCAACCTCATATTCGATATGCTTCCTTTTCTTATCCGCATAAGCCTTCTGACGATCGAAAACAGCTTGTAACCTTTCTTTGATGATCTGAACCTTTTCCTCTGTTTGCTTAACTAGATCGGATCCCACAATCCGTCTTTCATTGAGCTCGGTCCAACACAAAGGTGTTCTACACTTGCGTCCATACAACGCCTCAAACGGTGCCAACTTGATACTTGACTGATAACTGTTATTGTAAGCAAACTCAACTAATGGTAGTTGTTCCTCCCAACTACCCTGGAAGTCTACAACACAACACCGAAGCATGTCTTCAAGAATCCGAATGACCCGTTCAGATTGACCATCGGTTTGTGGATGAAAAGCGGTGCTGAAGTGCAACTTGGTATCCAAAGCACTATTGATATTTTTCCAAAGCCTTGCCGTGAACCGCGGATCCCTATCCAATATGATCGAGGATGGCACTCCATGCAATTGCACGATCTCCTTGATATACAACTGAACCAACCTTTCCAAACTGAAGCCCATGCGCACAGGCAAAAAGTGAGCAGACTTAGTCAACCGGTCAACTACGACCCATATAGCATCATGCTTCCTTTGAGTCAAGGGTAACCCCGTGACAAAGTCCATGGTGACCCGATCCCACTTCCATTGTGGAATCTGGATTGGCTGAAGCAAACCCGAAGGAACCTGATGTTCCTCCTTCACTTGCTAGCAAGCTAAGCACCTTGTCACAAACTATGAGATGTCCCTTTTCATACAAGGCCACCAATAGAACGGTCTTAGATCTTGGTACATCTTGTTGCTTCCCGGATGTACTATATAAGGGTTACGGTGCGCCTCCCCCATGATACGATCCCTTAGATCTTCTAAAGCAGGAACACACAACCGTCCCTTAAAGTACAAGTAACCACCATCTCATACCTCAAAGTTCGTACTCTCACTCCTCTGAACTGCTTCTATCTGAGCTACCAAGTTCTCATCCAAAACTTGGGTCCTCCTTATCTCTTGTACCAACGCTGGTTCCACTCGAAGCTCGACCAAAAGACCACCATCATCTGTCAACCTCAAACAAGCAAACATAGCTCTCAAGTCTGCCATGGACTTCCTACTTAAAGCATTGCCACCACATTTGCTTTACCCGGATGGTACTCGATCACACATTCATAGTCCTTTAGCAGCTCTATCCAACGACGCTGTCTCAAGTTCAACTCCTTTTGAGTAAGCAGATACTTCAGGCTCTTATGACCCGTATAGATGTAGCATTTCTCCCTATAGAGATAATGCCTCCATATCTTCAAAGCAAAGATGATTGCAGCAAGCTTTAGGTCATGGGTAGGGTAGTTCTGTTCATGCGTTTTGAGTTGCCGTGAGGCATAGGCAACCACATTCCCATCTTGCATAAGAACACACCCTAAACCATTCAACGACGCATCACTAAAAACAACATAGTCCTTTTCTGACTCTGGTTGAGTCAACACTAGTGCCTCGGTAAGATAAGCCTTTAACTGCTCAAAACACTATTGTCTCTTCTCATTGCAAACAAAAGGAACTCCTTTTTGCAACAACTTAGTCAACGGTGATGCCAAGATTGAGAACCCTTTCACAAACCGTCTATAATAACCCGTAAGCCCAAGGAAACTACGGACCTCCGAGATATTTCTAAGCGGTTTCCACTCCACTATAGCTTGGATCTTTTGAGGATCAACCCGAATCCCATCGGTTGCCATGATGTGACCCAAAAACGCAACCTCTGCAAGCCAAAACTCACACTTGCTGAACTTAGCAAAAAGACGTTTATCCCTCAACGTCTGAAGCACAACCCGAAGGTGCTCATCATGCTCTTCTTCTGACTGAGAGTAGACTAAGATGTCATCTATAAACACCACTACAAACTGATCCAGATAAGGCTGAAAGATCCAGTTCATAAGATCCATGAAAGCTGTCAGAGCATTGGTAAGTCCAAAAGGCATTACCAAAAACTCGTAGTGGTCATACCGCGTCCTAAAAGCGGTTTTCTGAACATCCTTCTCAACTACCTTCAACTGGTAGTAACCAGACCTCAAGTCTATCTTCGAGAACACACAGACACCTCTTAACTGGTCAAACAGATCGTCGATCCTAGGAAGATGGTAGCGATTCTTTATCGTTACCTTGTTGAGCTGCCGGTAGTCGATGTACATCCTCATTGACCCATCTTTCTTTTTCACAAACAGAACTGGAGCACCCCAAGGTGAAACACTCGGTCGGATGAAACCCTTTTCCAACAACTCTTGTATCTAACTCTTTAACTCTCTCATCTCTGTCGCTGCCATACGGTAAGGAGTGATGGACACCGGTGTTGTGCCTGGCAACACCTATATATGAAACTCAAGCTCTCGATCTGGTGGCAAACCCGGTAACTCCTCTGGAAACACATCGGTAAACTCAAAAATTGTCCGAAGACTCTCCAAAGCCGGAACCTCAACACTCACATCCACCACGTGAGCTAAGAAAGCCTTATAACTTGTTGTATCAACCTTTGTGCCGCCAAAGCTGAAACAACGTTAGGAATACAAGGATTCCTTCCACCTTTGACCACTAGCTTAGACCCGTCAGCAACTCTCAACTTCAAACTCTTGGTTCTTGTCGCGTGTCAAAAGTGCGTGTTTAGTGCAAGTGGACACATCGAAAGTAATAAGTGATAAGTAATTATCGAATTATCGTCTCCACAGGGACTAGTAGACTTAATATGCCTTCTTCACCTTCTTGTTCTGTAGAAAAGTAAAAACACAAGTGAATTGAGTTGGTTTATCTAAACTAAAATAACTAAACAAAAATAAAGAGATTTAATAATATAGAAAGATGGGTCAGGATCCAATTGCGTTGTATTTTGGATTTGATTGACTTGTCTCTGCTCAATGCAATCGTATATCACTGCCTCGGCAGTACTGCAGATTTCTGCCCCGGCAGCGACGATACTTGTCCGCCGCGGTAATCTCTTGCTCGTGGTTGGACTTTACCAAAGTTCGGCAAAGTGTCATTGAATGACTCTGCTTAACCCTAAGTCAGAGTGCTGTTGATGACTAGTCCTTGATGATACCTCCCGGCGTGAACCAATTATACTCACCAACCAATCTCACACTTCTTTTAGCCATTGAAACTCTTAACCTATCACTAGGCCGAGTTAGTTTTTCGTGATTGAAACACCGTACTTACCCCTTTCGTGAATCTAACTCTCCCGAGCTTAGATAAATGGATTACTCACAAACTTCCCTCCCGGGCTTGAATGCAAGAACAAGGAATAACAAAGGATAAGCAAACCTTGATAATTTTATTGCATTGAAAACAAAGACAAAGTACAATCTCCTCTCACATATACTCGGCAACCTTCACCTAATCCCTAAGAAAGTTTAGAACATAATGGAGAGGAAGAAGACAAGTATAGAAATCGGCTCTCTCTCCCTAGGTATTCCGTGTCTAGTACATTGGGTGGCTAGGTCTTTATATAGGCTAGACCTAGGGCAAACCTTTCCTAAGTAGAATACAACTTGGAGTAGGGAACAAGTCAAGTACATAATTAAAATATTTCCAAGTTTGATTCGGCTAAGGAGGCTTTCCCGCGTGGTCTTTTCCTCATGCTAGCCAGCTCCGATTCATGGGCTTTGAGTCCAGACACGTCCCTTGGATTTTTATCTTTCCATCGCCTACAGTCTTGCTTCCTGTCTTTCTGCTGCTGCCTCAGCATCAGGTCCTGCCTCGGCCTTGTCGCTGCCGCGGCACTGGTTCTCCTGCACAGATATAAAAATGCAGTAAAACGTGCCTTTTCTGTAAATATTATCTTTATGAGCTTAACTTCTAAATATATCACATTGAGTTCATGCATTGGTCCAAGTGGGTGTATATTTGGTGATTAATGCCATAAAAGGAGTAAAAAGTGATAGTGTGTTGAGCACTTATCAGTTCTACAACCCAAGCTAGCATCGTGCTTAAACAACCAATCCATACCTAGGATTACGTCAAACTCTTGAAAAGGCAAGACCATAATGTCCGCTGGAAAGATTGAACCTTGCTCCTCGATCGGAAACCTCTGATACACCTTATCCACTAACACATCCAAACCCAACGGACTCGTCACTCTAACCCCTATCTCAAGATCCTGAGCTGGTAAACCCCACTGTTCCGATATCCCACTACGGATATAGGAATGCGTAGACCTTGAGTCCACTAATGCAACTATAGGTACAGAGAACAAGGAGAAAGTACCTGAGATAATATCGGTGGGCTCACACTCCTCTTGAGCTCTGACTGCATACTGCCTCGCTGGTGCCCTAGCGGTAGATTGAAACGTGCCCCTACTCTGATGCCCGGTAGTCTGACTCGCACCTCCCCTAGAGAACCCTCGACCCCTCAGAGCCGGATTAGAGGTCCTCTGTGTCTGAACCGGTACGGTGGTAGTAGCAGCAGGATAGTCTTTCATAAGATGATCTAGAGATCCACACTCAAAACAAGCTCGGCTCGGTCCCCAACACTCACCACGGTGCCTACGACCACACTGAATACAAACTGGCATACCTACACTCCCTTGAGAAATCTCGGGACTCATCATGGACGATGATGAAGGCCTCCTACGGCTAGCAGACTCTGACCTGCGGTCAGACCTCGAACTCAGATTCGAGCCTCCCTTTCCCTGACTCCATCGGTTCCTGTCCCTCCTAGACTGAGACTGAGAGCTATGAAAGGACTGATTCCTCCCACTAAAATTACCTTGTTCTCCCGTAGAACCATACGTCAAACCCTGTACCTTCTCTAAAGCCTTAGCACTAGCTGTCAACTCAGAAAACACCTATGGCGTGTTAGCCGTAGATAGATCTGGATCTCTTTCCTGAAACCTCTCAGAAACCTCTTGCACCTCATCTTCTTGGTAGCTATCAACTCGGGTGCATACCTACTCAACTGTAGGAACTCCTGCTCGTACTCAAAGACTGTACGGTTACCTTGCACAAGGTGGGTGAACTGATCTCTCAACCGATCTATGTGAGTCTCGCCCACATACTTTTTCTCAAACTCATCCAAGAAGTCATCCCATGTCGGCTGATCGGGATACCACTCCATCTCAACAGTTTCCCATCATTCCCTCGCATTCTCCTTGAATAGAGAAAGAACACATGACAACTTGTCCTCAGACCTCAACCTCATCTGCCTCATGATCCACCGAGTATCACGAAGCCACTGATCTGCCTTTACAGGATTGTCTTGGCCAGAACCCAAGAAATCCGTAGCACCCTGCCTACGAACCCTCTCGATAGGTGCTTCACGTGGGGTAGGTGCACACCTCGGGATAGCCCTAACTATCCGATCCAAAGCACGGTGCAGATGGGTGAAATAATTCGCCCCTTGCCTAACCCCTTCTTCCGACTCATCCACCTCATACGTGTGGTCCTCATCAAAGCTCCCCTCACGGGATCCCAAACTCTCCTCAACAACTCTGGCCCTCCTAGGCATTATTCACTTCTGCACAGTCAAACAAAAGGATTACACAATCAGAAATCAGCTTTTCAAGTACTACTAAGACTCATGGGCATGTATTCGCTAGACACTTGTCACAACTCACAACTTTTATCCCCGGGGACATCCTAGAACCGACTAAACCTAGGCTCTGATACCACTAAATTTAACACCCCAACCCGGGTGCCACATTTGGGCCATAAGCCAAAACCCGTGTCCATAAAATTTCAAAGTCAAACTCAAGTCAAAGCATGATATAAGACATAATTCAAAACGACATTTAAAATCCGAAGTGATTTAACAACTCAAAATAACATTGGAGCTCCAAAAACAAGTTTGATAAAACATTTGACCTTACAACTAAAGAAATAGAGTTACAATTACAACAGTGGTCCTACGAATATATAGCCCAAATAATCTAGTAACTGTACTCTACCAACCGGTCAATGTTGAAGTCCCGAAATGATGGTGCTCCGCCACGTCCGCCCGAACGTCCGTCTACTTACCTACGCATGGAAACAAATTCCAAAACGTTGAGCTACCAAAGCTCAGTGGGTACACAACCTATCGACTGTGCTTTCAAGTGAATCATAACTATAACATGCGAGATAAGATAACATGATGATATGACATGCCAATGCAACCAACACATAAAGAAAACAAATCAAGAGTGAGCCCACTGCCAACCCGATACTGGGGAAATCACCCGGCCCGGAATCTCACATCGGGCTGCTCGGAATCTCACATCGAGCTAATATACTCGGAATTTCGCATCGAGTCTTCACTCGAAATCTCACATCGAGTGGGGCTCAGAAACTCACATCGAGCTAGGTCATCACCCGGAATCTCACATCGGATGGTCTTCGATACATCACCCGGAATCTCACATCGGATGATCTTCGTTGTGTTGCAACACTATCACTCACTGCGTATCCGGATCCCACCAAACAAGGACTCAACCCACACAAGGTGATCCACCTAGGATCTTACACCAAATACTATTCAACCATGCCAAAACCGAGCATGCAAGCATAATTCTCATATTAAGACTCTTATCACGACTTACTAACCTAACATTTGAGGTAACCTATCAACAATGATTTACGACTCATTTCATTGATATATGATTTATATTTACCTTTAATTATTCTTATCGAACCTCATCTACTACATATCTTAACAAAAGTTCACAAGGGTATCGATACTCCTATATGGGGTATCGAAACACCCTACATCGATACCCACCCAAAGAAGGCATCGAAACATGGGTATCGATACCAGTATCGATACCCTTTGACCATTTCCAAAGTCAACGAAAGAGGATCCTCCAGCATCGATACCGGTATCGATGCCATTATGCCATTGAAGGATCCGGTATCAAGCCATGGTTCGATACCCTTAGCCAAACGTTCACTTTTCTCTCAGGGGTATCGATATAGGTAGCCCGTGTATCGATACCCCTGCACGAAATGCAGATTTTAAGCTTTAAAAATTTTAAGAACCTTAATCCAAACTAGTCCAAACGATCCCAAATCATTCTTACTCATTTATGAAGTAGTTTAAGTGAGTTTCTAACCAATTTTACTCATTATCAACAACCATAAATCAAAACACCATTAAAGCATGCTAAGGCTCTATCATAGCCAAAACATCACACCATCAAACAAGCATGCTAAAATGATGATGCACATGAAATGCAAAGGATTTAGGAGTGTACCAATCTCAAAAACGAGCTGAAGAAGCTCCACAACCAGCCCTTAAACCTTCTCCTTTCCCAAGCTCCTTGAAGGCTCTCCTTTCTCTCCAACTACAAAGAAGATGACCAAACGAATACTACACATTCTAGATGATTTAAGGAAGCTAAAACAACCTTAAAATCATCCTAAGACCTGCCCAAAACTTATTCTCGTTCTTACCTCTAAACCCCCCACTAAACCTTACCTTCACCTTTTTAAACAAAGTTTACCTTGTAGGATGGATCTCCAAGATCTGAACAAACTTCCCTCAAGCACGAAAACGAGATTCCACACTCTAACACTCAAGATTCAACCTTTGGTGGTGGCAAATTTGGAAGGAAGATGATGAGAAAAAGAGATGGAAGGAAGTTAAGGTGGGTGATATCACCCTCTCTGGACAATGCAGAAAATAACCTCTTTCTCCCCCTTTTTCCCATTTGTCAACTTACCAATTTGCCCCCAAAGGTCATCAAACCAAGCCCAACCAACTTTAAGCCCAACAAGGCCCAACGAGCCCAACACGAGGCCCACATCCTCAGTTTAACCCGACTCTGAGTTTCGAAACTCGGGTCGTGACACCCACATTATTGAAAATGGGTATGAAGTCCAAAAACACAATTTATCAATTTTTATTCTAAAAAAATCAGCATCAAATGTTTATGTAAAATATAAAATAGAAAGAACTAAGGTTTTTATAAATAAAAAAAATAATTACTCTAATTAAACTCAAAATAAATAAATAAATAAAGATGAGGAGCAAAAAACCAGAAAAATAAGATTTTTTTTCTTATATTCAACTTGGAATTTTCAATACAAACTTGAGAGCTCTCTAAAATTTTCAAATGCTTATGGAGTGTGACAAGAAAATAAAAGAATTGTGAGTGTGGTCTCTGGTGCGTTTGGTGTGTGATTTACAAGTAATGGGAGAAGGGGTTTATATAGTGGTTTTCAACTCACAAATACATGAAAATAATCAAAATTAATACACAAAATCACTAATTTTTAGGTAAAAATCACCCAAAATAGTTTTGATTTGATTCCTCTCCAAATTTGATAGAATCTGCCCAAATTTGAATGATCTTCTTCCCTTTTTCATCTTTGACCGATCTGGAATGATTTTTTTCTTTATTTTTTTTATATCCAAGTTGGCACATTTCCTCTTTTATTGGATTCTGATTTAAAGCTGATTTTGGGGTAATTTCTTCTATTTTTTCAATCAAATTTGATTTTAGGTTAAAAAACCAGTGACAACAGTTGCCCCATCTTTGCTTTTTTAGGTGAAACAAGGATAAAGCAAAGAACAAAAGACATTGATTTTCGTTATTCGTTAACTCGTTGGAAAGTTTCATATTCCTTATGCCTGAATAGATAAACATGTTCTATTCTCCTTGTGCTTGAACGGATAGGAATGTTTTATTCTCTTTATGCTGAACGAATATTCGGGTTCAGAAAAAGAGGTTCCATCCTCCTCATGCTTGGATAGCTAAGTAGATTCTATTGTTCTTATGCTCGAATAGATAATTTGGTTTAAAAAAAGGTTTCATTCTCCTCATGCACGAATGGATATGCAAGTTCTATTTTCTTCATGATCGAATATATAAGCAGGTTCTACTCTCCTCATGCCCGAGTAGATAGACGATTAAAAAAGGGTTCCATTCTCCTCATACTCGAATGGATATGCATGTTCTCTTTGCTGAGAGCATTTTATATACCTTTCAAAATTTAAAAAAAATGACATAATAATGGTGAACATGCTCCTAAGGATGCTTAGTATATTTTTTGTTTTTTTATTCTTTTCTTTGGGTTTTTCTCTCTTTTTTTCTCTTCGAGGTTGTTCTTCACTTTTAAGTGCATTTTCTTGTTCCACCAAAATAGATTGTCATGCTTTGTTATTTATCTCATTTTGATTTTCTCATTTTACTCACTCAATCTAGTCGATTTGAATGATCAACTTTTAACATTATATTTTTAATTTTCCTTTTGCCTTTGTCCTTTATAAGGAAAGAAAATTTGTTAATCGGATGAAAACTCTTACATCATGAAACATCTTCTCCAATATAGGTAAACGCTCATACTTAAAGGTATAATAGTACCAAACATCTTCTGAGCTTCTCGTGTGTTCTTCGGTTCTTGCCCCTTATTGAGTAAATTGATGCGTTTGCTTTCAAATATTTTTTTGACCTTTTTCTTCAATACCCAATATTTTCAGAGACCTTAAGTCGATAGAGAGTTAAAACATTAACAAATGTCTTGAATGTTGCTTTTTCTGTGTAGATTTTGGATCCGACAAAGGTGTACAAAGAAATAAAATTTCTTCCAAGATATCAAGCTTTTGAGAGAATTATTTTATGTATGTCTAATCCATGAACTATATGAGTTGTCCTTTACGGGTTTTTAACTCAGATCCTCCTTAAATTTCAAGACACTCTTTGCGGATTTTCATCTTGAATTCTCTATTCTTTTTTCTTTCTTTCTTTCTTTCTTTCTTTTTTCCCCCTTATTTCTTGTTTTTTTTCTTTTCTTTATATCTAAGGTCCCTTTACGAGTTTTCACCTTTAAATACTTTTTCTTCTTTTTCTAGGCATAGTTTCTCTCGACTGGGTCTGAATTCAACAAATTTTAAGCTTCTTTGAAAAAACCTTTGATACAAAATAAGGTCATTCTCAATTAAGTGAGTGCCCACATTTCTTGGGTATCTTATAGATTAAAAATATTTTCTTCAGTATCAAGTCTTATTCTTGAAATTCTCTCGTTCAAATCTTCTTATCATAGTCCAGAATCATTATCTTTTGATACATCTAACCATGAAAAATAATGTTCAACTTCTTTTCATCGATTAGGTTTAAATGGTTATATCTTCCTTGGACTTATTCAATTTCTTCTAGCTTTCCTTCCATTAAGAATGTGGAGGAACGAGATTTCAACCCATATTGTTACTTCAACTTCTATCCTGCAAACAAGTGAAACGGTGTTTCCCCTATTCTACTTGAGGCACTTATGCTATGTTGAACAATTGCCCTTAGACTCAAAATCAATACCAAGAAATATTTTTTCATGAATCTATGTTACTTTAATCGTAAGATAAAAAAAAGACTAGAAATAAGGTTTTGAAGAGAATAAAGGCTAAAATGAGGATTTAAACTTGAAAGTCAGGGGAAACACACAAAAAAAGAACAAAGTCAGATGCCATAAAATTCATAGTATGAATAATTCACGAATCCATTAACTGGATAGTGTCCCATTTTAATGGCTCGGCTCTCTTTAACTCATCAAATCCCCAAGTTTCAATTTTTCCGATTTTCTAATCTCGATCAGAAATTAGAAGTTCAGTGATCCTTGAAGAAAGGTTAACTCAATTAGGCGAAATGTATTCTAAAAACAAACTTCTTTTTCTCAAATATTACTGTGTGATCCAAATGATATTTTAAGGCTTGTAACTTACGGTAGGTTATGGTAGCAAAAGAGATGATACATAGGCTCAAATATATATTAAAGGGTGATTAAACCAAGGATCAACTTTTCTTGATGAAATCTTTGTTCGTTTATTCTCAAGATCACTCTAGACTGCCCATTTTGGGTTTTCACCCTAGAGTTCAATATTTTTTTCTTGCACATGTCTATTTGAAGGATTCTGTGCAAGTTCTAACTTTCATCTTCTTTCACGATATAGATCTTATCTCTTTTTTTTTTCATTTTTCGTTCTTTTCCTTAAGTTTTTTTCCCTTTTTTATTTTTTATCGTCTTTAATCTGATACATTTTTTCTTCACTTAAAAATAAACTTTCATCCTCTTTACCCCTCATTGTGGGGAGTGATAATTTGCTAGGGTTCAAATAAAAGAAAAATATCAGGCTCAAAGGGGACAATAAAGAATTTTTTTATTTCTTATTTTAGAAAGGAAATGAAGGAATGTCAAATGTTATTTCACACACAAATATCATTGAATAGAAGTAATCTTCATTTGGTAGATGTTTTAGAGTTATCACTTTATTCAAAAACCCTAAACAACAATATTTGAGAGGAAAATTCTCTCAAAATAGGATTTTTCCCATTAATCCTAAACACACTTTTTTGACCTTCTATCTTAGGATTAGATTCAAGAATCATTCATATAATAAATAATAAAGGATCTGCTAGAAGGATGTATTTTGAAAGAGACGTGGATAAAATGAGTGAAAAAAGAAATGTTTGTCACTTAAGAAAAATAAAAGAAATGCACTTTTAAAATAAGTAAAATGAAATAAATCTCATTAAAAAGACATCTGATGTTTGCAAGCAAAAGGGTTTGTTCTAGGTTTGTCTTCATCGTTGACCAGGAAAAACTTCTATTGTTTAGTTGCCAAATCTTGCATTGATGAAGTCATTCATGTTACTCATCGTATTCTCCTTCCTTAAGTTTTCCATATTTGATAGATCATTTTAAACATTAGGGGTTGAACTTGGGATATCGTATTTTGTTTCCTCTACGCATATTGACAGATTCTTTCATCATATTTATGGTTCATTCCTGATAGAAAGAGTTGATTCAAGACCATATCAATGACATGTTTGTACCACTTGCTGAAGTCTATGATAAATCTCTTTATAATTGTATATTTACCCAGTTTAACTGTACATATCAACAGGATGTAGACCCGAAGAAACTATTTTAGAAATAGAGAATGAGCAGCTTCTCATTATCCAAGAATATTGACATCTTTCAACAATATATGGCAAGATGTGTCGAAGGAAAAATGATCTCGTTGTATTTTTTTGAAGTCGGGGACCTTGAAATTTGAAGGAATTACCATATCAATCACCAAGCTCAGGAGTTTAGCATCCATGCCACCCTAAATGTTCCCCTCTTAGAAGGTTTGGAAGATCTCTAATTTTTCATAATATTTTTCCCATTTCTTGTCATGTAACACCCTATTTTTTTTCTCCAATTTTTTTTAAAAATCAAAATCCCTAATCCTGAACCCTAGGAATTGGGGATTTTTGGTGACCAATGTGTGAATCTCTGGAAGTTAGGGGGTATTCTGAAAACTGGAATAAGTCAGGTCTCTGTTACGTATTTTTACCATTTTAAAATGGCAACAGTTTCTTCTTTCTCCCGTTCCTGAATTAATTCGGGGAATTTAATCTCTCTTTAATTCCCATTTTAAAATTTTGTTTCTTACCTGAATTATTCAACCGAGAATAAACCTTGTTTTCTCTCCCTCTCCCTCTCCCTCTTTCTTTTTTGTTTGTTTCATCATCCTTCTAACCCATTATGTTTCGGTTCAGTATTATTATAATGGTGTTTTGTTTTGGTTTCAATTGAATGTTTTTAGAGGGAAGTACTTCGTTTTGTTTCGGTTTTATCGTGTGTTTTTGGGTGTTTAAGTTTGGGTTGTAACGGTTGGTGTAAGAGAGTTTTTTTTTAATCGATTTTGATGTGTTGTTGTTGACTAAAAGGTTTTAATCATGTTTGGAATCGAATAAGGGAATATTCGGATTGTGTAGCATTGATTTTAAAGGGGGAGAAGATCGAATTAAAATCTGGATTTTTTGGGTTAATTTGGGAATTCCTGGGAAAGCCCGTACCCGGGAAAATCCTAGGAAAGCCCGTACCCGACCCAACCGACCCGAGACCGACCCAACCCGTGACCCACTGACATCAGCGTTGACTTGCTGATGTCAGTGTTGACTAATGTTAACATCAGCGTTGACTTTTTCAGACCCGGTCCCACTTTATGATTTTCGACGTCCTAAGTTCAATGACGTAGTCCGTTTTTCAAAATTCAAACCCGAAGTATCATTTTTTGGGCTTTTAATTTCTTATGTCTGTCTAGAAGTTATCTATATCGGATTCTGAAATAGTTTAGTTTGGTTCAGGTGACGTGGATTCTGACCCCGAGCAGTTACCTCCTCCTCCTCCTGGACGACCTCATGTTCATCAGCATTCGGGACACGCACGTGAGTTTTCAGTTAAACTTCTAGTGGTAGAGCTGAGTCTAGTAGAGCCGAGTCTAGTAGACGTCAGTATCAACATTGAGCAGCTTGCTTCAGGTGTGTTCTCTTCTGTCAATCCCGTTTATTTCTGTGTGTTTAATTCTGTTAAACTTTGTACGATCATGCATCATTCTGAAATTTTCTAAAATAATTGTCATGTTTTATCTTACGTTTTATAATTATATTTCTGATCTTAAAATTATCATGCATGCCTCCTGTTAGATATTAAGGCGTGCATTCTGATTCTGTATCTGCATATAACATTGCATCCGGTTGGATTATCTGTACGGCAAAGATTAGTGATAAATTCACTTTTGTTCAGTGGCTCCACCTACGGGTCGAGATACCACTTCTGTTCAGTGGCTCCACTTGCGGGTCGAGTTTCCACTTCTTTTTGGTGTGATGGAGTTAGAGTGGTTCAGGGAGAACCTACTCTTCTGATGGCGTTCGGAGATGGGTGTATATCATGCATGCATGTCATCATCTGTTATATTGTTCTTTGTTTCTGTTTATTTGCATACTAGAGACACACTAGGCTCCCTAGCTTATGTCCTCTTAGTTTCTGTTTCAGATATTTGGTCATAGGCTTCGGTACTTGGAGGTTCCTGATTTCAAACTTTCTACGTATGTTTTAGAGTTTCAGAATGTTTATTCCGGATATTTTGTTATTATTTAATAAACTTTAGATTTGTGTTTTTATTTGGATTATTTGGACTGTTAATGTTATTAAACTTTTGGATTGAACTTAATTTTATTTGCATGATCAGTTTTCAGTATTTTTAAATTTTTAAATATTTAAAAAAATTTCAGAATATTATATTTAATTTATGAAAACCCTAACTTGCAAAACAAGTTTTAGGAAAGTAAACCCTAACTTCTAATCTAAGAAATTAGGTTAATTTTAGGGGTTACATTTAATGGGTATCAGAGCCAAGTTCAACCCTCGGACTGTGAGGTCTAAAATGATTTTTAATCTGAAAATGATTTTTGACAATTTTATTTGAAAAATCGGATTCTTGTTTTTGACTCATATATGAGATTTTTTGAAATATTTTGAATAATACTCCAAGTACCAGTTCTAATATAGGAATTGTCTGTCCTTCTGTAGATACTCTACTATGCCACCCCGTAGGAGTACACGATTAGCGATCGAGAGAGGTCGTGGTCGAAGCCGTGGCCGAGGTCGTTATGCCGGATCTGCTAGTGATGTCCCGCCTCTTGTGGACCCGCCATAGGATCAGAGTTTGGCTCATGAGTTAGGAGGAGAGGATCTACCTGAGGTTCTAATCAAGGCCCAACAAGTCGAGGTTGATCAGTCGGTCCAGAGTGAGGGACCATATGTGTCTGGAGACAGTGAGACTGTCGGTTTGGACTCCGTGACGATGCAGAGGGAACTACTCAAATATTTGCGTCAAAATAAGGGTGCTAGAAAACCCATATCTACAGAGTTTTTGGCTACCGGTATGACGATGTTCAATGGTAAGACCGGTACCGATCCAACTGATGCAGAGTACTGGCTGAAGAAGCTTCAGCGTTTGTTTGTGGAGATGGACTACCCTTCTGATAGGAAACTGACAGCAGTCATATCTTTACTTCAGGGTGAAGCCCTGAATTGGTGGGGGTAGAGGAGAGAGTGACTGCTTCGGATAAGATCGATTGGAATTTTTCAGACAGGCTTTTGAGGACCGATATATAGGTCCCGAGTATTTGGCTAAGTGCCGAGAGGATTTTTTGAATTCTCAGCAGAACGATATATTAGTGAACGACTATGAGATAGAGTTTCTGCGACTGCTTCAGTATGCTCTTGGGATTGTTACTACCGAGAAGAAAAAGTGTGTTCACTTTTTGAAAGGACTCTGGGTGCCCTTAAAGATTGTTGTAGCCACCCACCATGATACCGAGTACAAGATGATCACTTGGCGTGCCAGGACTGCCGAGCATAATGAGAGTTTGAGGGTTCAGCTGGAATCCCAAGTCCAGGATAGAGGTAAACGTCAGCCTACAGCGCCTGTACAGCACAGTCAGAGTTTTTAGTCCCGGAAGAGGGGCCATGATGAGTTTGAGCCACAAAGTTCTGCACGGGTTAGACCAGCGGTGTCAGTTATTCATGCTACTAGTGGAGCTGGATCCACTAGTACTCGAGCCTTGCCTCAGTGTTCGTTTTGCAAAAAGGGACATTCAGGAGAGTGTCGGATAAGGAGCGGGGCATGCTTTCGTTGTGGTTCTTTTGATCAGCACCTCAGGGACTGTCTAGTGTCTCCGTAGTCAAAATATGCTCCGGGGCAATCTCAGGCATCGGTTCAGACTCCTGCAGCGGGAAGAGGTCAGGGTAGACCTGCTGCATCTGGTACTTGTAATCGAGGCAGACCCAGTCAGTAAAGAGGATCAGCTCGATCAGGGGGATCTCAGCCCGGGTTAGTTTATGCTACGAGGAGACATGAGGATCGGGATGAGCCAGACGTCATTGTTGGTACTTTTTCTTTTCATGCTATTTGTTTATTCACGCTGTTAAATAATGGGTCAACACATTGCTATGTATCTAGCTCCGTATCTGGTTATTTGGAGATTGTTGTAGAGGATACCAATAGCTCTATCTCGATCTATAGTCCTGTAGGTAACCCTGTAGAGGTTACCAAAGTGTATAAAAATTGTCATCTTGAGGTTCAAGGGGAAATCTTTCCGGCTAATCTGATGGAATTGCCATTTAGCGAGTTTGATTTAATTCTGGGGATGGATTGGTTGTTAGCTCACCGTGTTACCCTGGATTGTGAGCGCAAAAGGGCCACTCTAAAGACTTCTGATGACCGTGAGATAATTCTTATCGGGGAGCGTAGAGGTTTTCTGACCAATGTTATTTCTGCTCTAAAAGAGGAAAAGATGATCAGGAAAGGATCTGTAGCTTATCTTACCTATATCCTTGATGTGAGGCAGTCTGATTTTAGGATGGATTTCTGGATGTTTTTCCAGAAGAGTTACCGGGAATACCCCCTAAGCGGGAGGAGGTGGAGTTTGGTATTTGTATCCAGGGACGACTCCAGTTTCTATGGCACCATATCGGATGGCTCCGAAGGAGCTTAAGGAGCTCAAAGTTCAACTACAGGAACTTCTGGATAGAGGTTTTATACGACCTAGTATTTCTCCGTGGGGAGCTCCAATTTTGTTCGTTAAAAAGAAAGATGAGTCTCTGCGTCTGTGCATTGATTACCGAAAGTGAACAAGTTGACAGTCAAGAACAAGTACCCTCTCCCCCGTATCGATGATCTGTTAGATCAGTTCCAAGGAGCATCTGTATTCTCTAAGATAGACTTGAGATTTGGTTATTACCAACTCAAGGTTAAGGATTCTGATGTGTTCAAAACAGCTTTCTGGACTCGTTATGGTCATTACGAGTTTTTGGTAATGCCCTTCGGTCTTACTAATGCCCATGCAACATTTATGGACATGATGAACAGGGTGTTTCGACCCTATCTGGATCAGTTCGTGGTGGTCTTCATAGATGATATTCTGGTTTATTCTAAGTTTGAGGATGAGCATGAGCGGCATCTCCGTATTGTGTTACAGACTCTGAGAGAAACAACTCTATGCGAAATTCAGTAAATGTGAGTTCTGGCTATCTGAGGTTGTATTTTTGGGTCATGTTGTTTCAACTAAGGGTATCCAGGTTTACCCGAAGAAAATTGAGGCTATTATGGAATGGAAACAACCTAAGAATGTGGCGGAGATCCATAGTTTTCTGGGACTGACTGGTTATTACCGGAGATTCGTAGAGGGCTTTTCCTCTATAGCCGCTCCGTTAACTAAGCTTCTGAGGAAAGATGTTCCTTTTACTTGGTTTGAGACTCAGCAGGAGAGTTTTGAGAAACTCAAATCTGTTTTGACACAAGCACCAGTTCTAACACAGCCAGAGTCGGGGAAACCCTATACAGTTTACAGTGATGCTTCGTATACCGGTTTGGGATGTGTTCTGATGCAGGATGAGAAGGTAGTGGTTTATGCATCTTGGCAGTTGAAACCGCATGAGTGTAACTACCCTACATATGATATGGAGTTAGCAGCGGTGATCTTCGCTCTGAAAATCTAGAGACACTATCTCTATGGAGAGGAGTGTTACATCTTCACAGACCATAAGAGTCTGAAATGTCTTCTCACTCAGAAGGAGCTGAATCTGAGACAGCGACGTCGGTTAGAGCTTCTAAAAGATTATGACTGTGAGATTGATTACCATCCGGGTAAAGCTAATGTCGTTGCGGATGCTTTGAGTCGCAACGTCATTTCTGATTTGAGAGCTCTGTTTGCTCGGATGAGTTTGTTTGAGGATGGCAGTCTGTTGGCGGAGCTCCGTGTTGTTCCTACTCTGATATCTAAGATTCAGGCTGAGTAGCTCAATGATCCTTTCTTGGCTCACCGTATTGCGGAAGTCAAAGAGGGAATATCTCAGGATTTCTCTATTGATCCGGATAGAGTTTTGTGTTTCCGGGGCCGATACTGTGTTCCAAGGAACTCTGAGTTAAAACAGGTTATTCTTCGGGAGGCTCATGATAGTCCATATTCGATGCATCCTGATGGGGATAAGATGTATAAGAATCTCAGGGAAAAGTATTGGTGGAAAGGTCTCAAGCGAGACGTTGTCAGTTTTGTAACTAAGTGCTTGACTTGTTAGAAAGTCAAAGCAGAGCATCAACGTCCATCTGGGCTTCTTCAGCACATTGAGATTCCTCAGTGGAAATGGGAGCGTATGACTATAGATTTTGTCAGTGGTCTACCTTTGACTCCGTCAAGGAAGGATTCTGTTTGGGTCATCGTTGATCGGTTGACTAAGTCCGCTCATTTCATTCTGGTTCGAACTACTTATCCTTTGAGTAAGTTAGCCCGGTTGTATATCTCTGAGATTGTTCGGTTGCACGGGGTACCTTTGTCTATTATTTCTGATCGGGATCCGAGGTTTACATCTAAGTTCTGGGGCTCTATACATTCTGCTCTGGGTACTCGGTTAAATTTTAGTACTGCTTATCACCCTCAGACCGATGGTCAGTCTGAGCGTGTGATTCAGATCCTCGAGGATATGTTGAGAGGATGTATTCTGGATTTCAGGGGCAGTTGGGAGGATTTCTTACCGCTTACCGAGTTTGCTTATAATAACAGTTATCAAGCCAGTATTAAGATGGCACCTTATGAGGCTCTGTATGGGCATAAGTTTCGCATCCTTATTGGTTGGACTGAGCTTAATGAGCACCGATTATTGGGTCCTGATCTTGTACATAAGGCTGAGGAGACTGTCAGGTTGATTCGGGATCGGCTCAAAGCCGCTTTTGATAGACAAAAATCATATGTTGATCTGAGACGTAAGGATCTTGAGTTTGAGGTTGGCGATGAGGTTTTCCTGAAAGAATCCCCGTGGAGGAAGGTACTCCGTTTTGGACGGAAAGGCAAACTCTTTCCCCGTTATATCAGACCCTATCGTATTATTAGACGAGTTGGACCAGTAGCTTATCAGCTTGAGTTACCACAAGAGCTTAAGCGTATCCATGATGTTTTTCATGTTTCTGTACTGAGACGCTATCGAGCTGATCCATCTCATGTTCTGTCAGTTGAGGATTTTGAGATCCGTCCAGATTTGTGTTATGAGGAGGAACCCGTGGAGATTATTGCTCAGGATCAGAAAGTCCTTCGGAGGAAAACCATTAAAATGGTTAAGGTTCTCTGGCGTAATCAAAGGTATGATGAGGCTACGTGGGAGCCCAAGTCTGTTATCAAAGCCCAATACCAACATCTCTTTAATTCAGGTAAATTTCGAGGACGAAATTTCTGTAAGTGGGAAGAGTTGTAACACCCTATTTTTTTCCCCAATTTTTTTAAAAATCAAAATCCCTAATCCTGAACCCTGGGAATTAGGGATTTTTGGTGACCAATGTGTGAATCTCTGGAAGTTAGGGGGTATTCTGAAAACTGGAATAAGTCAGGTCTCTGTTACGTATTTTTTACCATTTTAAAAATGGTAACAGTTTCTTCTTTCTCCCGTGCCTGAATTAATTCGGGGAATTTAATTCCCGTTTTAAAATTTTGTTTCTTACCTGAATTATTCAACCGAGAATCACCCTTGTTTTCTCTCCCTCTTTCTTTTTCGTTTGTTTCATCATCCTCTGCGGTAGTCTTCGGTTTATATTCTTTGATTTCGGTAAGTTTTCGATCATCCTTCTAGCCCATTCTGTTTCGGTTCAGTAGTACTATAATGGTGTTTTGTTTTGGTTTCAATTTAATGTTTTTAGAGGGAAGTACTTCGTTTTGTTTCGGTTTTATTGTGTGTTTTTGGGTGTTTAAGTTTGGGTTGTTACGGTTGGTGTAGGAGACTTTTTTTGAATCGATTTTGATGTGTTGTTGTTGATGAAAAGGTTTTAATCATGTTTGGAATTGAATAAGGGAATGTTCGGATTGTGTTGCATCGATTTTAAAGGGGATAAGATCGAATTAAAATATGGATTTTTCAGGTTTATCTGGGAATTCCAAATTTTCCTAGAAAATCTGGGAAAATCCTGGGAAAGCCCGTACCCGATCCGACCGACCCAAAACTCGGCCCGATCCGATCGGAACCGTGACCGACCCGACCCGAGACCGACTCAACCCATGACCTGCTGACATCACTGTTGATGTCATTGCTGACATCACTGTTGATGTCATTGCTGACATCATCAGTGCTGACGTCATCCGCTGATGTCAGCGTTGACCAATGCTGACGTCAATGTTGACTTTTTCAGACCCGGCCCCACTTTAAGTTTTTCGACGTCCTTAATTCAATGGTGCAATCCGTTTTTCGAAATTCGAACACAAAGTGTCATTTTTAGGGCTTTTAAGTACGAATGTTTATCTAGAAGTTATCTATATCGGATTCTGAAATAATTTATGTTTGGTTCAGGTGACGTGGATTCTGACCCCGAGCAGTTACCTCCTCTTCCGCCTGGACGACCTCCTGTTCATCAGCATTTGGGACACACACGTGAGTTTTCAGTTTATTTTTATTTCGTGTATACCGGTTTAGTGGCATAGTAGTGTGTCTATTATTCTGTTACTCGTAGGTTCTACACCTGCACCTTCTAGTGGTAGAGCCGAGTCTAGTAGACGTCAGTATCGACGTTGAGCATCTAGCTTCAGGTGTGTTCTCTTCTGCCAATCCCGTTTATTTCTGTGTGTTTAATTTTGTTAAACTTTGTACGATCATGCATCATTCTAAAATTTTCTAAAATAATTGTCATGTTTTATCCTGCGTTTTATAGTTATATTTCTGATCCTGAAATTATCATGCATGCCTCTTGTTAGATATTAAGGCATGCATTCTGATTCTGTATCTGCATATAACATTGCATCCGGTTGGATTATCTATACGGGGAAGATTAATGATAAATTCACTTCTGTTCTGTGGCTCCACCTACGGGTCGAGATACCATTTTTGTTTAGTGGCTCCACCTGCGGGTCGAGTTTCCACTTCTGTTTGGTGTGATGGAGTTAGAGTGGTTCAGGGGGAACCTACTCTTCTGATGGCGTTTGAAGATGGGTGCATATCACGCATACATGTCATCATCTGTTATACTGTTCTCTGTTTCTGTTTATTTGCACACTAGAGACACACTAGGCTCCCTAGCTTACATCCTCTCAGTTTCTGTTTCAGATATTTTATCATAGGCTTCGGTACTTGGAGGTTCCTAATTTCAGACTTTCTACGTATGTTTTAGAGTTTCATAATGTTTATTCCGGATATTTTGTTATTATTTAATAAACTTTAGACTTGGGTTTTTATTTGGATTTTTTGGACTGCTAATGTTATTAAACTTTTGGGTTGAACTTAATTTTATTTGCATGATCAGTTTTCAGTATTTTTAAATTTTTAAATATTTAAAAAAAATAGAATATTATATTTAATTTATGAAAACCCTAACTTTGAAAACAAGTTTTAGGAAAGTAAACACTAACTTCTAATCTAAGAAATTAGGTTAATTTTAGGGGTTACATGTCATTTTCAGCCTTATTAGCATCTTCGTCAAGGTTAATCTTGTTTTTTTTTCAAGATTAGCATTCTATTAGTTTGGGGCACTAGCCAAAGTCTTTCTGTGATGAATTTGAAACTTGATTTTGGGCGAGATGGATTCCTTTAGAGCCCATGGAAAAGTGTAGGCAAACTCTAGCAGAACATTGACTCTATTGGTTGCTTTTTCTTTGTTTGAGTCATGAAAACACAACATGATTGTTATATAGGTAACCACATCCAATACGCTCGCATATTCACGAAGTTGTTTACTTGTCTTCAATGACCATTGCTTGGACATCATACTAATGTAAAAGTTTGTTCTCTTTATAGATTTTCTCTTTATTATGAATGAATGTATACGATGATATAAAAAACACAGATAAATACAAACAAACAATAAACAAAATACAAATGCATTAATGCAAAATGTATGAATGCAACTGAAAGGAAATTCATTCTATTAAGTTATTACTCTTAGAAGTAATTCTTCATTGGATGTCGAAGTTCCTTATTATGAAAGATTCAGAATTATATCACGAGTATATCTTATCTTGAATACCCAACTCTTTAATCAATTATCCATAAAAGTCTCATTCCTACTTCTTATATTGGTGCAAAGATTCAACTTCCTTGGCTAACATCATATGCCTAACTGCACCTTGGATTTGGTTCATAACATTTCTTATCAAACATGTACTATTCTTGGAATCTCATAGTGTTTTCCCTGACATGAGTGAGCTAGTAGTCATTACCCCCTTCATTAATTTCCACCAAAATCTTTGCCTGATATTTTTTTGAATGATATTTTTCATGGTCTTTACTTGATCTTTAAGTGTTTCATTCTTATTTTGACTAGCCTAAAGCTCAACATGTGCACAATGGCTCCAGTGTAATGACATAGGTTTTTCACTTGGGACTGAAACTTAACAATGAAAGCTCAACTATATTTTATCCTTTCGTTGGTAGTATCACATATATCCTTCAATTCATTCAAATGGACATTGTTGTCATGAGCCTTGTTTATCCATACAATTACCCTCATTTCCCTTTTCAACAATCCTTTTGTTCTTCACAATCTTAATCGCTAGCTTGTCCTTCTTTTCTTCACTCGTAGGTGCTTATTGGTTTATCTCATATCGAAGATATATTCTCATATGATCATCGTCTTTCTAAAGAGTCTTTTATCCATTCTGAACAACTTGTTCTATTATGAGCAATATTCTTCAAAATCGATCCTTTCTAGACATGAGATGTATGTAAAATAATATAAAATACCTAAAAAGGTCTAAAATAATTTTATTGTAGGAACAATAACTAGGCAACACATTCTAACACTTTTGGACATGTCTCCACGGACTATTTCTACAAAAAAAAATTAACACAATTCTAAAACCTAGCATAATGATGATGCAAATATGCAAAGCAAAACAAAACAGAAAAAAATAGATTAGTGGTCAAAAAAAATCCAAAATAATTTCATTGTAGGAATAGTAACTAGACAATACATTCTAAAATTTTTGGACATGTCTCCACGAAATATTTCTACGAAAGAATTGTTACTGAATTACAAAGCCTAGGGTTTTCTGCATGGCTCTAATGAGTAGGTTTCTAGATTATTACAAAGGTTTGGTTCTAAAAGGTTCCTGAATTGTCCTTGCTTTCCCCTGCTAAGGGTAGCAAGGCCCTTGATTCTCATCCATTATAGGATTCAAACGAATCAAGTTCACCTCAAGGGGACTCATTTTTCTATGCCCATACGAAGGATCAATATCCTTACGAAGACATAGGCCATATGAGCCCTGAAGTTACTTGCTAGGCCCATACGGAGAATCAATATTCTCACAAGAGCAATAGCGTTTCCCTCACTTAAATGATTGGGATTAATCTCGTGTATAGAGCTTAAAATCAAGCTTTAAATGAGTAACATGGAATTAAATTAATAAATGGACAATTAAGTTAAATTTTATGTAAACTTACGAATTCTTGACATCAAAACAATTTGTAATCGGCTTTTGGTTTGACTCTCTTTTTTGTAAAAAAATCCCCGGTGGAGTCGCCAAGCTTTCGCAACCCCTTTTTCAAGTGGCTCGATATTTTTTCTTTAAAAACTAAAACAACAGAATCGCCATCAATCTTTTTAAAAGGTGTGATTGGATCACCTAAAAATGGGTCATTTTGATAAAATCATTTTTTTATTAAAACAATGATTTTTTATCTGCAAAAAACACAAAAACGAATTTGGGAGTCAGTTATGTGTGGGGAAGGGTTAGCACCCCCACAACGCCCAAAAATTGGTACCTAGCCGATTACAAAATGTTTTAATGTTTGAATTTTCAATTTCATATAAAATTTAAGTTATTGTCCATTTATTAATATAATTCCATTTTAACGGTCTCACTGCCAAGAGAGTAAACTTTAATCACCGCCAACATTTTTTGTGCTAACCCATTACCTCCTTTTAGTGGGACACTACATTAATTAAGTTCCACTTTTTTAATCAAGCAAAAAAATAATTATTTCTGTGAAGCTTTTATTTTAAGTTAGTGATTATTATCCTAAATAATGTCTAAGTAAATTTTACCTATTCGGGTTAAACTATAGTTAAGCGTGTTTTATGAATTCGGGGTGAAGATAATTTTATTAAACTTCAAGGATCTAACTTTAATCAAGCAGGCTAAGTTATGTGAGTGTGGTCTCTGGTGTGTTTGGTGTGTGATTTACAAGTGATGGGAGAAGGGGTTTATATAGTGGTTTTCAATCCACAAATACATGAAAAATATTCAAAATTAATACACAAGATTCTTAATTTTAGATAAAGAATCACCCAAAATAATCTTGATTTTATTCGTCTCCAAATTTGATAGAATCTGTCCAAATTTGATTGATCTCCTTCCCTTTTTCATCTTTGATCGATCTAAATGATTTTTTCTTGATTTTTTCCATAACCAAGTTGGCACATTTCCTCTTTTATTGGATTATGATTTAAAGCTGATTTTGGGGGTAATTTCTTCTATGTTTTTCATCAAATTTGATTTTGGGTTAAAAATTAGTGACAACAATTTTCGCAATGGAAGATCAAAGAGCGAGAAAAAAAGGCAAAAATTCAAGAGAAAAAGAACGATGTCGTTTCTAGCAATGAAGAAAGAGGAAGAAATAGTGGACCAAGCAAAGGAAACAAACCCAATAATAGAATTTGGTATTCTTGATGAGCTGGAAGAATGCACAGCTAAAGAGAACAAATAGTTGTCATACCGCTGCTAGGAATTTAGATTATTTGACACGTGCTCATGTACAAAACAGTGTACTTGTTAGTAGTATATCATGCTTTAGCCAAGGCATTAGATGGTAGCTAAAAATTGATCTAAACAACTTTTTATTTCTTCAATCTAAACATAACTTTCCTCTAAATCCCAAATTCTACAACTTTTCATTATTTTTTTATTCTAAACTTTGACAAGTTAGTGTTAGAGCCTTTAAAGATCCTCCAATCTATGAAAATTCTAATACCAATCGAAAATAGCAGACTCAAGCGACCTATCTAGCATTCAAAAAACCTTAACAACCATCCAAAACAGATTGACCAAGAGAAAATGCCTAAACGGTGGCCTAAAATGCAAAACTCTTCTAATACAAGAATAACCAATATGGAGAGAATGATAGATATGAATCAAGGGTATCTAGAACAAATATTAGTAGCTGTAAAAAGAAAAGAAGAGTTTCTTGGCCCAGAAACAACAGAAAGAACTGAAAGTGTTGAAAAATGGAAAACTGGAAATACAAGTCGAGCTCCCATGGTAGTAACCATTCTTGATGATAGAGAAAGGTACTCTTATAAACCCAATGAATCAAGATTGTTAGTTCCTAAACCAGATCAAACACCCTTACCGATGAAACTTAAAGTAAAGGTTGATGAATCTACAAAGGAAGAATATACAGGTCTACCTACAGAAACATCACCATTATCCTTAGGAAACAATAAAGGTAACACCTTTAGGCCAAAGATAAATTTGTCAATTTTTGATGGGACAAATCTAAGAGTCTGGATAAAAAAATGTTAGAAGTATTTTACACTCCTGAATATTTCAAAAGAACGAAAAATGGACTCGATTTCAATTCGAAAGAAAAGGTGTGGCTTATGAATATATCCTAAAAAAGCATAGAATTATTTGGCCTGAGTTCACTGCAGGCTTATGCCATGATTTTCAGATAGGACTTATGCTGATGTAATGTAAGAGTTTAACAAGCTGAGTCAGAGATCAAATGTGGAACAATACTAAAGAAAATTTGAAGAACTAAAACTTTATGTCATAATACAAAATCCATACTTAGATGAACTCTACTTCGTGTCAAGCTTACTCATTAGCCTAAAGGAAGAACTAAGACATAGAGTTAAGTTCCATCAATCAAGGAATTTAAATGAAACCTACAAACTCTCTAAGTTATATGAGTTGTGACTAAAAATTGAGACAAAGTGGACCAAACCAAAGGTTCCCAGCTATAATATCCAGTTCATCAATTCAAAGCAGTAAACTTCACCAAACAATGTGCCTCAGGAAAACCTTCAACATAACAGTACTAAACAATCATTAATGGAGTATAAGTGTGCCCACAATCTTTGCTTTAAATGTGGTGAAAAATTCACCACAGGTCACTAATGTAGAAACAAGTAATTGAACATGGGAAGAGGAAGATGTGGGGGAAGAAATTGAAGAGCAAAGAGAAAAAAATAACATCAAAATGGAAGCAGAAAATGGCAGAAAGGAAAAACTGAAAATCTTAATTAATGTTTTGACAGGCAGTGCGGGTCACAGTACATTGAGAATACAAGGATCTATAAAAGGGAGAACGGTGAGCATCCTGATTGATAGTGACAACACCCATAATTTCATCAATCCAGGATGGGCCAAAAAAGAAGTAAAGGTCCTACCATCAAACACTTTGATGATTACACAAATGATGAGAAAATATACAACAATGCAAAAGGTAAACAATTGGTATGAAAAATACAAGGCCACCAATTCGAGCATGATTTTAGTGTGTTGTAGATGGAGAAAGTGATATAGTCTTAAAAGTAGACTGAATGAGGAGGTATAATCCAATTAGCATGTACTTTCAACAAATGAAATTAAGTTTCATGAAGGAAAATCAGGAGACGAAAAAAAGACAATCACAGTCAACACTTAAAATTATCTTTAGGATTAAGCTATAAAAATTAACAGAGAAAGATAATGAGATATATAGAGATATCTATCTGCTAAGAGTAGTATGGAAGCAAGTTAAGCTATGGAACCAGCACTATAATCAGTTTTGAAAAAGTTCTCAGAGTTTTTTCAAGAACCACAAGGGATGCCACCTCCCAAGGTGCTTGATCATGCTATAGTACTAAAAGAAGAGCTTAGCCAGTTAATTTGAGGCCCTACATATTTTCACACTTTCAGAAAATAGAGGTGAAAAAAGAAATTTCTAAGATGCTAACAACTTTAATCATAAGGACCAACAAGAGTCCTTTTGCATCCCTTACTTACTTGTGAAGAAAAAGGATGAGACTTGGAGATTATGTGTAGACTACATGAGGCTGAATGTTTTAACAGTGAAGAATAAATTTTCAATTCCTGTGGTTGAGGACCTATTAGATGAATTATCTAGGACCAATTTTTTTTTTCAAAATCGATTCGAGATCTGGTAATTAAAAAATTCGAATAAAGAAGCAGGACATTCAGAAAACAGCTTTTAGAAAACATCATGGCCACTATAAGCTCAAAGTGATGTCATTCGGGTTAACAAATACACCAACTACATTTCAAGCCCTAATAAACTCCTTGTTTGAGCCTTATTTAAGGAGGTTTGTGCTTATTTTCTTTGATAATATTTTATTTTACAGTAAAAGTTTAGAAGAACATGCTTCTTAATTAGAAACAGTTCTAGAATTATTGAAAACTAACCAATTATTTATCAAAAAAACAAGTGTTTTTTTTAAAAAGCAACAAGTAGAATATTTGGGGCACATTATCTCTAAAGATAGAGTAGCTACTGACCCCTTTAAAGTGAAAAATATGAAATCTTCGTCTATCCCTAAGATCTTGAAGGCTTTGAGAGGATTTCTTGATTTAACAAGCTATTATAGAAGATTTATCTGACATTAAGGCAGCTTGAGTAAACCCTTGACCAACATGCTTAAAAAAAGACAACTTCAAATGGACGTCATATGCTACAACATACTTCATAGAGTTGAAATAAGCTATGTGTCAAGCCTTAGTGTTAGCACTCCTTAACTTCAGCAATCCTTTTTATTTCGAAAGAGATGCAGGCATAAGAGAATTCCTATCCAAACAAGACAGATCAATTGTCTTTCTCAGCTCCTAAACACTCTAACTTATTTGTCTATGAAAAAGAGTATTTAGCAATTCTCCTGACTGTCATCAAGTAGAGACATTATTTGAAAGACGAACGCTTCATCATCAAGAATGACCATGAGCCACTGAAACATTTTTTTGGAACAAAAACTCACTACTACAATCTAGAAGAAGGGGCTGACTAAGCTTTTGGGTTTAGATTATATAATTCAATATAGGAAAAGAAAGAAAAACATTGTAAATGATGCCCTATCTCGCAAAACAACTACCATCATTCCATTTTAGTTTTAAAAAAAAAATAGAATTTAGTTATAAAGATTATGTTATTGCTTTGAAATTTATACCTAGTTTGTCCATTCTGTAGAATTTTAAACTAGATTAGACACTATCCTAGGAAACCTTAAGATACAAGAAAAGGTTTTATGTTAGGAGCAGTGACAACTTAAGGCAGAAGATCTTAACTCAATTACATGATTCACCTATTGGAGGTCACTCAGGAAATCAGGCCATATACTTTAGAATTAAGCCCCACTTCTATTGAAAAGGCTTAAAATCTCAGGTCAAGCACCATGTCTAGACCTGTGAGACTTGCCAAAGAGTGAAGGACAAACATGTATTCCAACCTGGCTTACTTCAACCTCTCTCAATTCCAGCTCAAGTTTGGGAGGTTATTTTTATGGACTTTATTGAGGGTTTGCCTCAATCCAAAAAATTCAATTCTATACTAGTGGTCATTGACAAATTTATAAAGTATAGGCACTTTATTACCCTTACACAGCTTTAACAGTAGTTACTTTATACTTAGATCAGATCTACAGATTACATGGGAGTCCTAAAGCTGCTATATCTAATAGAGACAAAATCTTCACTAGTAGTTTTTGGAAGGACTTAATGCAACACATGAGGACTTAATCATTGTTCAGCACAAGTTACCATCCAGAAATTGATGGTTAGAGTAAAAGATTAAATCAATGCCTCAAACAATACTTGAGAAGTTTTATTTCTACAACCTCGAACGTGGTCACAATAACTTTTCCAAGCAAAATGGTGGTACAACCAACACAAATTTTCATTCAATATTGAAAATAACACCTTTTGAGGCACTCTATGACTATAAACCTAAGGATATGGATTGGCAACTTAATTCTTCAGTTTAATCAGCGACAAATATAACAACAACAAGAGAAACTATCAAGAAGCTATTGCAAGATAATCTAAGCAAAGCCAAAAATGAAATGATATGTTGATCTAAAGAGGTCAAAACGAGAATTTGTGTGGGAGGCATGTTTACCTGAAGTTGCAACCATACAAACAATCTATTGTTGCCCTTCGAAAGAACATTAAACTTGTTGCTCGATTCTATGGCCCCTACAAAGTCACAAAACTCCTTGGATCAATAGCATACCAATTATTGCTTCCCGAAACTGCAAAAATACATAATGTTTTCCATATCATTTTATCAAAGAAAAAGATTGGAGATAAAATTTTTATCCCTACAGACCCACTGACAGTAACTGAAGATGGTCATCTGAAGATTTATCCATTGAAAATCCTCGACAAAAGAATGATGAAACGAGATAATAAAGCAGTGACACAACTCTTAACCGAATGAACCACTTTAGGATTTGAAAATGCAACTCGGAAAGATTTCTCAATTTTCCAATCCCAATTTTCTAAATTTGACCCTTAGGAAAAAAGCTCAATTGAAGCAGCGGTATTGTTACAATGGAAGATCGAAGAGCGAAAAAAAAACAAATACAAGAATTCAAGAGAAAATGAACGATTTCATTTCTAACAATAAAGAGGAAAGAATAGTGGACCAAGCAAAGGAAGCAAGCCCAACAATAAAATCTGGCATTGTTGATGAGCTGAAAGAATGCACAACCGGAGAGGATAAATAGTTGTCATACCGCTGTTAGGAATTTAGATTATTTGACACGTGTTCATGAATTAAACAGTGTCCTTATTAGTAGTATATCATACTTTAGCGAAGGCATTAAAGGGTAGCTGAAAATTGATGTAAACAACTTTTTATTTCTTCAATCTAAACATCATTTCCCTCTAAAATCCCAAATTATGTAATTTTTTATTATTTCCTTATTTCAAACCGTGACAACAATATGTAATACGGATCGATTCGGATTAATCTTAGTAAAATCCTAAAGAACCGAAAAGGTAATAAAAAATAATTTATATAAGATCTCTTAATTGATGATCTAGTCAAGAATACTCGTGTTGCTATAGAAAATTAAATTTTAACATTTACCTTGAGAAGGTAAACATCTCCCTGTTTAATATTAAAAAAATTTATTCATCAAATATTTATCTTTGACCAATTAACGGGATACTCATCTTATTTTATATTATATAGATTTAAATTTTGAATATATTTATTTAATAAAAATTATTTATCAAACTATTATAAGTAAATAAGTGTTAGATTAAATATTAATTCGATTAATATAATTATTATAATTATTATAAGTAAATAATTATTTATCGAACTATTATAAGTAAATAAGTGTTGATTAATATAATTACTATCGTAATGTTTAAGAAAATTATGGATTCATACGTTTTTCTGAAAGTGGAATTCATATGCATTTGAATGCCCATTATCTTTTAATTAAAGTCTAGAGTCTAGACTGTTATAAATGTTAATATATATTGGGTAAGATTTTATTTATACCGATAAAACTCAATTAATTTTATACTCTTGGATCGATGGATAATAATAATAATAATAATAAATGATTAAAATTATTTTTTTAGTTTTTTTAATCTATAATCTTCACATTTTCTATTATTAATCTCATTCATTTATTTTACTCATCCAATAATCATAAATTAGTGTAAAAATAAATGTGTTTTATCCTATGTAACTAGATCTATATACAATGAGGGTTCTTGATAGGGGCAATAAAAACGATCGCACAAGACCCAAAAATTGAGGGGTCTCATATAATAAGGAAATTAAATCTAATATTTATAAAAAATATAATTATATATAATTTTATGTATATATAATAATTATCTAAAACTTAAAATATTAAAAAAAATCGGTTTCCATGTGAAAAACTAGAAATATTTAATTTTTAGTTGTTTAATATTTAACTTTTTTGTTACTCGATGGGGTAATCTAATAATATTTTTTATTAAAGTGTTCTTTTTAATAAAAAAACGTATATATTTTTGAATAAATTGTACAAGACCCTAAATTTTTTAAGATAATAATGTTTTCGATAAAATAAGGGGCTCATTTTAATTAGTTGTACAGGACCTCGAAATCTTTAAATCACCTATATATATATATATTAAAAATAATGAATTATACAGGATCCCCGAAATCTTTAAATCACATATATATTAAAAAACTATTACATGCAGTAAAAATATATGGATAACTATTTTATACAATGATTGTAAAAAATTAAATATTTTTACAAGTATCTTAGTTCTATGGTTTAAAAACTTAATTTAGAGTGTATGATTTAAAAATTTAGGCATAAAGGTCTAGAATTTAGGGATAATGGTTAAAAATTAGGATTTATGGATAGAATTTAATATTTATAGGTTAAAACTTAAATCCTTGCCATATTACCCTAATAAGTAAACCCTAACCTCTAAAACATGATTTTTATTTTAAACTCTAAATTCTAAAAATTATCTTGAGTTTTAAATACATAAACCTTAACCTTTAAACTAAGCTCTTACATTAAAATTAAAACGCTTGTAAAAAAAATAGTTTCTACCATTATAATATCGAATATAAATCCAAAATATATTCATTTTGAGAATAACGACCACTTCATTTAAAACATTATTTCCTACTAAAAAAAACAACCAGCAATTTAAATGCTGGCGTTTTTTTAAGTTTATATGCATATTTTCTTCTCTTATTAAACTTTAGCGTTGTACTTTGCCCGCACCGATGACGAAATATGTGAATACAAGTGTATATTTTGTCTTCTTACAAATCGGTTTGATAAGTCTTATAAGCTCAGTTTTCAAAATCTTCGTTTATATTCTCAGTTTAATAGGTTTGAGACGTGACTTCAAGGAGAATAAAATTTTAGCATCTTGTCTTTTTCAGAATATAATATTAATATTTATTAGATTATATATTTATAAGATCTTACGTTATTAATTCTATAATCTTTTATATGATTCAAATCTTTTGATTATATGATATTTTAAAATTAGTGTTCTGTGTTTTTGTAATCTCTGTAATACTTATTTAATGATCTTATAATATGAACATTTACTATAGAAATATTTTAAATTATTTAATTAAATTATGATGAATTGAGTTAGTGGTTTAATACAATATTTTGATTTCTTGAATCGGATTTGAGTGTTACATTATTAATTACGATAAATCATTAAAAGTGAAGATCGGGTCATTGGATAAAATTAAGCCAAACAAGTACATAAAATCTTTGTGTTGGATATAAGATTGGCTGGTGGGAATATTTAATTGAACAAAGTTGAAAATGGACATACCTTGCTGCTTCCAATTGACCATGGCTATTGCTTGCCTCAGAGTGTGAACAATAGCTCCGACTTTCCAGCATTTTAAAATTGTTTTTGCTACTTTACCCACATCTATTATTATTGATAAGGCATAATGATAAAAAAAAAATGTCTCTAACATTGAATATATATATTTATATTTTTTTAAAAATTTAATCCTAATGTTTAACCCTAATGTTTAATTTTAGGTTAAAATAGACTTTTTAATCAACAAACATTGAATGACATAAAATAGTATGGTAAACCTACGTGATGGTACATGTCACAATCAGGGACGAAACTACTAAAGGGTGGGGACCCACCCCTAAAAAATCTACTTTTATCCTCTTATTTAATTTTTTCTAAACATTGTTTTTTTATGTATTTACCCCCTCCTGCTTCTAAACATTTATGTTTTGCCCTCCTCAACCCTAAATCTTGACTCCGTCCCTGATTGCAATAACATTACCGTATAAATAAATATGTCAACTTTACATAACGACACATTAATCAAAAATAATTTCATAAAATTATATGAAACATAAAGTATATTTTCTTTTTATGTAACATTTTGTTAGGTCAATTCAAATTGTATAACGTAAGTTGAATAACGGTTTTTATTTACGGATGAGTCATTTTGACAAAAAAAAAAAAACATTATGGGCTAAATTACTTTGAAAAAAATAGGGGCTAAAGTGATTAATTAATCAAACATTATGAGTATTTTTTTGATTTTACACCTATTATTTATTATAGGTTGGTTTACTAGGCTATAAATGTTAAACAAAGGTGGTTCAAATCCTAATTGTTTTAGGGAACCTTAGGGTTGGCAACGGGTCAAGTGAGGTTTTTGACGGTTCCGATCTTGACTTGAAAAGTTACCATACTTGAGTTCGACCCACCTCGAAAATTTACAAATCCAACTCCGACCCACAAAGAAGCTAATGACAATTGCAGACGAGATAGAGATTCCACTAAGATGCCTTACTGTTGTAACATGGACAGCAAAGGAGCTATATCACATAATTTCCTCTAAGACAAACATCTAAATTTCAGGAAGATATGCGGCTCTTGCTTTCAGAGTTTTAAAGTTCTGCATATATTTGGGTTCGATAAATACCATATACAGACCTCTAAGTGATTATTAGAACTATTACCAGAATTATCATCAAGAACATATTAGGGAAAATACCATGACACTGTCAAAGAAGTAGAAAGACTTTTCTGGTAATGTCTTTAGATACTTGGTCAGACTGAAATTTTTATTACTTTAGGTAAGATAAGCATGCAAGTTTCCATTGCCCAGAGCCAGCAGATAGGTTAGATTAGGGCATGGATAGAAAAAAACAAGCATAAGAAATAAGAAAAAACTACGAAAACTGTGACTTCAAGCTACCATTGCATTGGCAAAATCAAAATCTCATGGTACACCAAAATGAACAGAAAAGGGTTTTACCTAGAATAAAACATGAGGAAATCATATCCCTGGTTTGCGTAGTTCTTCTGCTCCGTGCGCAAAATGACACCTATCACCAAAAGTGCAGGATCCTTTGGAAAAGTTCTCACAAAGCTTAGTCTTGAAGTTGTTTGCTGAACCAGAGCCAACCATAGCATGATTCTTCTTGCTAGTTCCAGAGGATGAACTAACATTTAAAATCAGTTCTCGAACCATTGCACTAGCTTGGTTGATCTGATCAAATGTTCCCTCCAGCTCAATGTTCTTTGAACTAGGATCTGACTCATTGTTTCTTATGGAAAACTTGGCTCCTGTAACACGACAAATATGCTTCGAGTTCACACCATTTTTACCAATAATAGCTCCAGCAAGGGATGCATCAATGCTGATCTTGGCAGTGGCAGATGCTCCAAAGCTGGCTGCGGCACCAAGACCCTGTGAGGGTGGTTCCATCCTACCAGACATCCTTCCTGGCATAGATCCCATAGCACGAGGATCTTCGTAAGCAGGACCAGTTAGCTTGCCAAGTTCCCACTCCCCATGGGCAAAATGGCATTTATCACCATACTTGCAACCTTCAGGGCTGCTGAATTTGTTGCACAAACGGGTTTTTACAGCTGGAGGAGTTGAGCCATCGGGAAAGGATGGTGGGACTGCTGTATTTCTGGAAGCTGTAGGAAAAGCTGGGTTGCTACCAAGCATCTGAGACACTACTTTGATGCCACCAGGAACAAAGTGCAAGAAGTGACAGCTCTCACCAAACGGGCACCCAGAAGTGCTGTGAACAAAAACTCATGTATCAGGATAATATCAATGATACACTTTTACTAATGCTATCATATTAAGTATCAATTATTATGCATATATGTTAACACTGAAATCTAATTACTTATGAATTGATCAAGGCTCTTCAAGCATTTATAAGCTCACTCAATACTAAGAAATAGTTATGAAGTGTTACTGCTTTTCGCATTCAGGAATAGCAAAAAATGGCAATCTTTTGGATCATTAAATCATTTGAGTAACAAGCAACAAGAGCATGCCACAGCCCTTTATATCCAGAACAAAGCATGTCCAGAGCCAAGCAAATCAATAATCCATTAAACCAAAGCAACTTTGAAAAGAAAAATCATAATCTTGGGACTTCAATCTACTGGTCATTTCCTCCCCCCAAATAAGTTGTAAAACTGACAAGTATTATACAAGGAAAATTTTCAAGATCACGCAACCAACAATTGTAAGTTGTAAAAATGGCAGTCATAACAACAATAACAGCATTATAACTATTTCTTACTACGGCATACATGACCTAGAGAAAATCCAGATGCATTCTTACTTTCTCTCCAAGGTAAAGATAAAAATCTATCCGGAATAGACACAAAAGCAGGTTAATGTTATCACAGATCATCAATTTATGGACAGAAAATGAAATTCGGGTCACTTTCATTACTTTTCTATTCATTACACTCCAATACGCTTTTTACCATCATCGATAGGTATGATTTTCACAATGTGTCAGATCCTACATGTACTGGAAAAAACAAAGGGGAATGCAGTCACAAAAATGGTTTTACAAAGGAATACCCACGAGATAAGAGAAGACTATTGATCAAGAAAAGACAGGAATTGAGCTGCACAAGAGGGGAAAGGCCAATTAAACCTAGAATTGATAAAGCTCTTGGCTTTACATTTACAAGAAAAAAATTAAAAGATGTATAGACACATCACACAACTTGAAAATGGGAAAATAATTCCTTATCCCTTGAACATTCCCATGTGAACTTGAGTTGAAATAGAAATTTTGCACAGACACGTAAGAATGTAATGAAAAAATAGAAGCACCAGATAAACATAGAACTCAACTAGGAAATAACATCAAAAAAGCATTTTATCAAAACCTGGAGCTTATTTAAGGAGGGAAGCAAGATTGGTTAACACTGACAATTTATAAAATAATCTGTACATACTAGATTATTTATTAAAAGAAGGGGGGACTCTAAAATTACAAGAAATCCAACGGAAATGTGATAACAAACCTTCATAACTTTTTTTCCTTTCTTCTTCAACAAGAAAATCCTCAAAATTATATAGTAATTAAATTAAAGATGCATTTCTCAAACAATGAATCAGGGGGTAACCTCCGCAGCAGTACTGATTTCATGAAATACTTTATTACGTTATATATCTGTTTAAAATTTAATATGCCTGTAATTTTGCATCTGGATGGACAGCCCTAAAATGTATCACCAAAAAGGTACATTCTAACACATATTTATTAAAAAGATTTTGGTATGCTATAAAGTGGAAAGGTTTGCATCCTGCGAGCTTGCTTTCTGCTTGCATATAGGCCAGGAAGCAGTTAATCCAATAATTTACCAAGAAATCAACCATTTCTGTTCCATAATCTTTCTTATCAAGATTAAAGACACAAATATTACCCGTATCACCATTTTAAGTGACCAAATAATTAGTCATAATCACATAAAACTTGCTCCAGCAGGTTGTTGTCTAAGAAAATTTTACTTGCCAATTATAAAAAGCATAAATAGATGGAAACGCATTTGGCTATTTATTTTAGATGGGTTAAGATTTGAACCTGAAAAACTTCGTGCATGGCTTCGATTTGCTTCCTATACCAGTTGGAATGGACTCCATTTTTGTTGCAGAACATTAATTAATTCATCTCAGTTTCACTTTTAAGTGTCATTGATTTTGGAACTTAACAAAGTATTCAATACCGTGTTACCGTTTTTTATCCCGAATACAAAAGAAAATATGCACTTTATTAGATATGAATAATTGGTTTACATCATTTTTATTGAACTTAATCACTAACATTACTAGAAAATTGAATAGTGAGCTGACAATTGGGTAATCACATCCAGGAAAAGACTAGTAAAATTGTTACTTGTGTTACAGCAATGCTCTATTTTCAAGAAAGAGAGAAATAAGAAAAGGATATTTGAACATCATGTTTTACATTTTTCGCTTCCCGGCAAAAGTAAATCAACCATGTATTTCTAGAGTATGTTGAGCTTCCTATTTTCCAAGAACTAAGTTTAAGAAGACTAAGATTCTACAAGAAACATGATGAAAGAGAAATTGCCAAAGATATAAATGAAATATCAAAACTCTAACAATTGCAACAAACAACAGATACAAATATAACATAAATTTACCGCCTAAGTAAGCTATCATAGATTATCATTCAATACAAGCTTATCCAGAATGGAACAAGGACCAATGACTGCATGCTTAGTATTGTACCACATAATAGAACCACAAAAGAAAAAAAATGAGAAAGGAGCATCCATCAACATCACCAGTGCAACTTTGATATGCAATCCCAGTGACACTAAAAAATGCAAATGAAGAATCACATGTATTGTTGAAACTTGCTGCTGTTTAAGTTCAGCAAATCGAAACCAAGTGAAATAGCACACACACAAACATTTTTTATGGATGATACTTGGACATCCACAATAGATTCAAAAAGTTCACAAGCTGGCTTAACTAGTTGCCACTCTCCATTTAACAGTAAATAAGAAAGTAACCATAAATCCATTAAGCTAACATACAGTGATAAATGGAAATGTTAAACCAATTAAACACGTTTGTATAGCATATAAACCCCATGCTCAAAGAAAGGGTAATAGCCCCAAATCTCAATATATATGTATATATGCTTGCTTGCATGGTATAATCTTAAAACCTCTAAAACTCTATGTAGTAACCATATAAACCTGCTTCTATTGTTCTTGAGCTCCACGTTCTTAGGTATCCGAATGGAGAAGAAATAAAGCATATTTCAACTCAAAATGTCCCCTTACTTCCTTTTTCTACTCCTCAACGAAGCTTCTATCTTTAATTCTTATTAAGCTCGGTATAATTCATTCAGTCTAAATTCATCTTTATCATTCCCAGCTGCCAAATGCCAATGTATATATCCATGTACTGACTACAACTAACACTTCCATTAGTTCTTTCCCAGAAACCAAACACTATTAGACTACACAAAACTCAAAGCTTTCCATTTTCTCAGTACTTTCAGAAACAAAACGAAGAAAGCAAAAAAAGTTCAAACTTCAGAAACCATCAGTTTCACCTCAATTACAACACAAACGAACTCGTAGAAACAAATAGTTAAACATATTCACATACAAAGATGTAAAATAAAACCCAGTTGAAAGTTCGCACCTTGCTTGAATTTCTTGAAGCCGCCATTGCCGTTCTCTGGTCTCCCTCTTTTGCGTCCACCAGCACCAAACTCCATAGGGCCGAGAATGAGATCCGAGAAAGAGAAAAAGGAAACCTGGGAGAGAGAATTCGTAACTAGGGTTGGGAGTAAAAGGTAAAAGGCTAGAGGAAGAAGATAAAGAGAAAAAAAAAAGGGGGGGAATTGAAAATTAGGTTTAAGTACACAGTTGGGAAAAATTATTAAAATATTGTGATTGTGGTTCGCACATTATTATTTTCTACAATATTGTGGTTTACTGTAGTTTTTAAAAAATCTTTGTGTTTCAATCCATCTTTGAACAATGATTCGAATGAAAAATAATATTTCGATAAAGGATGCATGTATACAACCCGACTTTAAATAGTGTTTCTTCATTGTTAAAAAACATGGGTCTTGCAATCCGTCTTTGACACTATTCAAAGACCAATGTTTTACAACCCGTCTTTAATAGGGTTTGCAGACATGGCAGGCCTTTTTTTTCTTGTGGGTGCAGCGGGTTTTAGGGGTAAAAAACCCAGTGTTTTCGTGAAAGTTAGGGGGCAGTGTTGATGGGAAGGTGCGACAGGAGTATTGAATAAGGGTGTCAGGGGTAGAGTGAGCAAAACTCGACTCGAAAAAATCGAATAACTCGACTCGACTCGTTTTGACTCGACTCGAAATTTCATTGACTCGACTCGACTCGAAAAAATTTTAAATAAAGTTCGAGTTGTAAAATGGAAATTCGAATAACTCGAATAACTAGAAAATTTTAATAATTAAAGAATTATTTTTTAAGTTTGAGATGAATATCTCAATTTTTATGATATATAAACATTGATATATAAAAATATAAAGAAATATTGCTACATATGAATATATATATATGCATATCTTATATAATTAGAGAAAGTCGTTTAAATTAGAATCAAATCATACTTTAACACGATAAATAATTATAATTAAATATTTATAGGAACTCGAAAAATCGACTCGATTCGACTCGAATTTCTTAAACTCGACTCGAACCGAAAAAATTTCAAATAAAGTTTGAGTTGTAAAATATGACTCGTCAACTCGAATAACTCGAAATTTTCTTACTCGACTCGATCGAATACTCACCCCTAGTCAAGGGGCAGTAAATTTGATTGGATAAATTATAAGTGAAATGAGTGGTAGATATTGGATGAAGATTGTATTAAATAGAGGTGTTGAGGGGCTGAAAATTGAAACGAGAAAGAAGGAGAAGAGAAAGGGAAATATAAAAGAAGAAAAAAAAATAGAGTTAAATTTGTAAGTGAAGTATTTTTTATTTTAGAAAAATTATTTTAATTATATTTTGGCATTTATAATATTTATTTTTAACCTTGTTAATTTTTTTATATATTTTTAGAGATCTAATTTAAATTATTAGAGTTAAAATTTTAGATTATATTAGTTAATTAGTGATTTAGTTGATTTTAATTTTGTTTTTAAATTTTAGCAAAAATATTAATTTATGAAAGACTTAGCTTAGTAACTAATAATGTTAATAGTTTATAAGAATTATTTTAAACTAATATGACTTGGTTTAGCAAAATAATTAAAAAAATTAGTTTAGAAAGAAGTTATTACTATTTTTATTTTTATAAATTAGTTTAGCAAAATAATTAGAATATTAGTTTAGCAAATAAGTTAGTATTATTTTTATAAATTATTTTGTATTTTAACAAAATAATTAGAAAATTAGTTTATCAAAATAGTTAGTACTATTTTTATAAATCAGTTTCTAGTTTAGCAAAATAATTAGAAAATTAGTTTAGCAAATAAGTTAGTACTATTTTTATAAATTACTTTCTAGTTTAGCAAAATAATTAGGAAATTAATTTTGCAAATAAGCTAGTACTATTTTTATAAATTAGTTTATAGTTTAGCAAAATAATTAGAAAATTAGTTTATCGAATAAGTTAGTACTATTTTTATAAATTAGTTTCTAGTTTATCAAAATAATTAAAAAAATAGTTTAACAAAAAAAACATTTTTATAAATTAGTTTTTAGTTTAGGCAGATAATTAATTTTGTAAATATATGTGAAATATTTGTACTGTAACGACCCGGATTCGGATCCTAGTGTCGGGTTAACCCGAAGGGTTCGAGTTTAGGTTTTAGGCCTCGGGTTTGTGTAGTTTGGGCCTTGTTATGCGACATTCATTCGGGGGTATAAGTTAGTACCCGGATTGATAGCCGCTATGATTGAGCGTTGGAGGCCTGAAACCTATACGTTCCATATGCCATATGGGAAATGTACGATTACACTTCAAGATGTGGTCATGTTGATTGGGCTCCTAGTAAACGTAGCACTATTGATCGGTAGTCCATTGATTGGTGACTTGGACATCGATAATGTGAAAGATACACCTAAAACCATCTGCGAATTTTACCTTGGACAAATTCCTAATAAATCAAATTTGAAAGGAGGTCGGGTAAAATTGAGTTGGCTGTAAAATAATTTCCAACTTGGTGAATATAGCTTTGTTGGTGCAATTTATAATGCCAGTCGAGCTTATATTCTTCAAATGATTAGGGGCATATTAATGCCAGATAAATCTGGCAATGTTGTTCATACAAGATATCTACGTTTTTTGATGTATCCGTGGGAAGCTGCCACTTATAGTTGGGGTTCTACTGTATTAGCGTTCTTGTATCGTGAGTTGTGCAAGGGCACTACTATAGTAGATGGCCATAAGGTTCGTGGTATCGGCGGATGTTTATTGTTGTTGCAAGCGTAAGCTTGATAACGATTACCTTTTTGGACACCAGTTACACGGACATCGCTTCAGTTCCCTCTTGCGTCTCGGTAATTTTATTATTCTTTTTTTAATTTTAAGTTTTCATTTTAATTTAGTTATTTAAGAGAATCTTTATTTTGTTCAGATGGTGCAACAGAAAAGCTCACACGGGGTTGGTGCATAACAATGTAAAAGTTTTTCGAGCTCAAATCGATCTCTATGCTCAAGAGCAGGTATTATTTATATTTAATTTAAATTTTAAAATAAATGATTATTTATGTTCTAAGTCGATGTCTTATTGAAATAATATTTTTTGTAGTTTATTTGGATGTCGTACAACATCGATGATATGGATTTGATACCTGAAGAATTGTTGGTGGATTCTTTATTGTGGTGTTCTGTTATACCATTAATACACTTCGCCTTTATTGAGTTCGTTTTCGTCGATAGGGTACTAAGGTAGTTTGGCTTCCACCAACCAATTCCGAATAGTCCATTCAAGCATGACTTTTCTGCATGAGTTGGATGGACACGGTAGAGATGACGTGCAATGACAAATTATTCATGCAGAATATATTTATATGTGGAATAATAGATGTTAGAATTTACCGTTACAAACTGCACTCCAAGAGGATGATTTTGATTTTCAGAGGTCCGAATATCTGATCTATTTTCTTAATAACGGGATGCCTTAACTTTTGTCAATGAGCGAGAGCAATGTAAAACATATAAGAAGAAATATGGTGGTAAAGGTGAATCTTCTAAGACTACAACAACAAGCACATATCAAAATACCGTATGGAGTAGTAATCCCGAAGGTTGGCCAACCACTTGGGAACATCCAGTGGCAGAGCCAGTTGTATGGGAAAAAGAATCGGATCCAACCCCTGTGCAACCAGAAACGTTCTTGACCTCCTCAGATACTCATGTGTTTGACGATCCGATTTTGTACTCACCTGAATTCATTCCTCCACCGTTACCTCGCTACTCGAGCTTCGACCAACCTCGATACTCGAGCTTCGAACAATTTGTCTTTTCAGGAATTCCAAAATTTCCTGAATTCACCAGAGATAGTCGATAAGCAGGCCGGTGATGTAGACATATTCACAACACTGCCTCCAATGGCATCAATAATTGAGGAGGCTGAATAATATGCTGAAGAGGATCCGGATGCCCAAGAAAGGCAACAACATAACCGGAAGAAAAAGCACACCTACTTTTCTACCATATCTGATCATTGTCAAAAATAATACCCATAAACATCAACCATAATTGTACATATTCAGTCAAACATCAAACACCAACCATAATCGTACAGACATAATAACTAAGTCCTAGGAATATATCTGGGTTCATTTGGACAATTTGATTTCGTATGTCCTTCACCCTTACATATCGTACATCGCTTCCGTTGGCCCTTCTCTTTGTGATGGAGATCCTTACTGGTATAACTACGAGTCGTTTTTGGTCGGCCATTTGGAGTTCTCTAGAGTGTAAGGTATGGTAACCATTTTTCTTGTTCCATAATCGGCCAATATTGTGCATTTGCGGTCGGTGGCAACTCAACTTTGTAGATATTGACCATCCATTGTAGATTGAAACATTGGATCTAGCACCAACAATATCGAAAGTCTGATTATTTCGATCGAACGCGTGAACTGTCAACCTCGTTGCCTCCTTAATATTATTCTTTCTTTTGGTCACAATATTTGTGGCATAACGCTGCCCCCTATTTAATAAGGCCTCAATATTCTTCCCTTTAATAGACCATACCTTAGCTAAACGGTAGTACGTCGCTTTCACCAAACTTGTTACTGACAGGTGATGTGATCCTTTAAAAACTCCGTTTATGTACTCTACAAGGTTGGTTTTCATTTGCCCGTACCGTCTTCCACCTTCATCATAAGATTGTGCCCATTTTTCTCTTTCGATATTGTTGTCCCAACTCCAAACACGCTCACCGTATTTCTAAAAATTCTCTATATTCCGCTCAAATTCTGGTCGAACAAGTTGATACCCTAAGAAACAAATATATGTTGTTAGCATCTGAAAAATGGTATATATGAAATTAAAAAAAAAATTCATGAAATATTACTTACCCATGCTTATTATCTCATTGCGAAGATATGGATTTTTAAAACTCTCAAAGTTGTTCTTACCGATATGACGAACACAATATGTCGGGTATGCATGCGGAGGTGTCCAACGACTTCCAACTCGATTAATTGTTGCAATGATATCGGTCCCTCGATCAGATATGATGCAGACACCACCTTGTTGGACAACATGTTCGCGTAAATTGGTCAAAAAAATTTCATGCTTCCCCTGACTCCCCTTCTACAATTACGAATGCAATTGGAATAACATTACTTTCACCATCTTGCGCAACTGCAATCAACTGTACGTGAGAGTACCTCCCATATAGCCACGTACCGTCGACTTGGATCATTCGTTTACAATATGGAAAACTTTCAATGCATGACTTGAATGCCCAAAAGAGTCTATGAAAAAATTTGGTACCTTCAATCAGTCACCCTTATCGGTTGTATGCATCCTTCGTTTGATACCTTACAATGGTACATAGGATAAAACGAGTCATTGCTACCAAGAAACCTAGTAGCTCATTGTATGATTTATCATAATCACCGTACACCAAATGCAATGCTTTCTCTCTAGCAAGCCACCCATTCTTGTATTCTATTTGATATTCAAATTGTTGCGCTACAGATGCTTGTATTGTAGAAACGGGAAGACTGGGATTCGCTTCAACCAACTTCATCACGTGATGACTTATTACATTTGAGTCCAATTTGTTGTGGTCTTGATCAATGGATGTTCTTAGACACGTGTGGTCACCGTTGTACTTTATCACCTCCCAACGATCAATCTTCTTAACATACGACACTCGAATCTTCCATTTGCACTCTTGTCCAAATTTCACGCACTTCGCAAAGAAAGTCTGTGGGGTGGATTCAGCAACCACATAATCTACATGTTGCATAATGATATACTTTTTAATTGTCAATGTTGCTTCCTTTTTTTCATAAAATCGAAGTCCAACAAATAATTCACCCTATTGACTAGAATTTAAATAAGGCATATCTGAAAAATCTGACGCTCTCATCGCTTCGAAATCCACTGAGCTCATATGACTAGGTGGTTTATAGAACATAGTGTTATCCCCCGTTTGAACTAATTCTCCAAGACCGAAATTAGGGGCTTCTCCAATGTTATTAGGAAACAAATCAGGATCATCAATATCTTCATCTTCGCTTGAATCTTCAAGTGATTCCCCCCATGGAACTCGTAGATTCTCCCCGGTTGACATCAGTGAAACGAAACTACCTCCAACTCGATCAAATTCGTTACCAATACACATTTCACTACTTTCTCCAATAATGTTTCTGGATGGGATAGAAATATCACGAATCTCAGCAAACAAATCAACATTTCAAATACTCATTGGCTCATGCTCTGCGATCATTATTTCCAAATGTGTATTATCTTCGAGAGCTATTGCGGAATATTTGACTGAACTGCCACAAAGCCACCGATATCCCAAACCATGAATCTGACCTCCATTTTTCTCCGATATCTTCTCCTTTAATATTCGAAGCGTGATGTCTTTTCTAAATCTCATCTTCGTAAGGCTATCACATTCGAATTCAATACCGGCATCGGTTTTCACCATTTTTCCATTGTAATGAACATTCGCAACGAAGCTATTATTGCTCATTTTGACTGCATCTTTTTGAGAAATAATGTAAATAATAATACACAATATAAAAATAAAACAAAACTAAATTTTAAAAATAATACTAACATTTTTAGATCAGAAAAATAATCCACAAATATATTCGGAATAACTTTCTAAAACTATACAATTTTCCTAAAAATAAAATGTTTCATCGTTCAATTTAAAAAATAAATATACATGATCAACAATATTCATCTAAATTATCAATCTCAGATTTTTTACACAAACAAACATTCTACGAAACAATAATAAACTTAGCATCAATATTATAATAAAAAAAATTAAATTTCTTAAAATACTTACAAAATTTTCTGCTCAAACTCCTCTTCTTCTTCCTCTTTCCTCTTTACTCAAAATGATATCAGACAAAATTTTCACCATCCACAACATACATATTTAAAATAAAGATTAATAAATTTTACTTAATTACCCCTACACGAATTTTAAAAATCACTAATAACTTTCAAATCAGAAAAAAATTTAATACCCCTATAAAATTTTAAATTAATAAACTACTTAAAAAATACCTACCTATACTCTAAAACACCATAAAAAATATTTTCAAAGCACCCTGACACCCTTATTCAACATCTCTACCCTGCCCTTTCCCATCAACCACTGCCCCCCTAACCCTTTGTGTTCGTCTGCCCCCAAAACCCGTTGCACCCACGAGAAAGAAGGCCTGCATGTTTGCAAACCCTATCAAAGACGGGTTTTAAAACATTGGTCTTTGAACAGGGTCAAAGACGAGTTGCAAGACCCATGTTTTTGAACAGTGAAGAGACACTATTCAAAGTCGGGTTGGATGCATGCAACATTTGTCGAATTTTTTTCTTTTAAATCACTATTTAAAGTCGGGTTGTATGCATGAAGCCTTTGTCGAAATATTATTTTTTATTCGAATCACTGTTCAAAAAAGGGTTGAAATACCAAGACCTTCTGAAGTTACAGTAAACCACAATATTATAAGAAATAATGATGTGTGAACCATATTTTTGGAAATAAAATTTCTAATCACAATATTTTAATAATTCCTCTTAGACAGTTGATTTAAGTATTCTGCATTAGTTTTGAAAATATTTTTGGGTCAAAATAATTGTAGAGTAAAAATAATATAAAATCAATGATTTCTTAAATAAAAACAATTTTTAGTTGTCCGAAAAATATACTCCAGGAGCTAAAAATTTTAAAATTTAATTTTTTTTCAAAATCACTTTTAAACAATATTATTTATTTATTTTTGTTTATATTATTAATTTTTATATTTTTAAAATATAAATTTTATCTAATTAAAATTATTTTCGACAATAACACCAAACATTCTTATTTTAAAACAAACAAAAATATTTTTTAAAATTATTTTTCTATTATATTTAAAAAATAATATTAAATTGATCTTTATTCTTTTGTGTTTAAAATTTAACTACAATTACTAATATACGTACTTAGCCTGATATAAAAATAATTTCTATCACGCGCGTTATTTACCTCATAGGATAAAATGACACTGTAAATGTAGGTGAAACTTTTGATAAATTACATTATAAATCATTTAATTTTAAATATATTATTTTTATAAAATAATCATTTAATTAATTAAATTTTATTATAAATATGTATTTTTTATAAAGCAATAATTTTAATGATACAATTAAAATTTTTGATAGATAAATCATTTTATCATTAAACAAATGATTCTATATAATAATTCTAATCCTTAAAATTTATATATTTTATTAATTTTATTATAGTTTAAAATAATTTAATAAATTTAATTTCATATTAAAAAAAATTATTAATGAAGTAATTTTGTTTACTAGATGACAATTTTAAGGTTATAAGAAATTTATTCCACTAATTTATCAGATGTTTAATAGTACAATAATCGTGTATGTTGATTTATCGCATCTATTAATTACCGAGTTGATAAACAATAACACATCGTGCAACAAATGATCAAATATTGTGTCAAGGGTATAATATCAAATTTTTTAAATGTGTATCTGATATCAATATAAAAATTAATTTATGACAGGATAGTTATAAAAATACATAATAATACATTTGGTCTTTAAATTTTATATTTTATTTTAATTTTATCTTGATTTTATAAAATCATCCCTAATATTTTAATCTTCTGCCAATTTAATCTCTCTTGCTCCCTTCTTTCTCTCTTCCTTACTCCAATTGTTACAAGAGTAAATTCAAACCCCAAATTTAACACGTGTAAAATTATTGTAGATTAAAATTAAATTTAGATATTTAAATATAACTATATATTCAACTTTAGATTAAACATGCTCGTGGCAATACTGAAGGAATTATTTTTTTTCTTTTAACAACACACACACAAAAAAAACCTGAAATCTATGAGTAAAAGTTTATACTTATCTTCCGAGATTAGGGATAGATTTACAAGGTGTTAGAAATGTAATCACACTCCATAAAAAAATATTTTTTTCATATTTTTATTGATAATTTAATTTTATATCTTAAAATTTTATAATTTTATACTCATTATATTTTTAATATAACTTTTTAATAATTTATACATTCTTATATGAAATTTTAAATTCATCCTTTTCCGAGACTCCTTTCCTTTTTTTTTCTTCTAATTTTATAAGTATTTAATTTTAGTCTTTCGGTCCTAAAAAAGATATGGTTCTATATTTTAGTATCATTTGTTTTTTTAAACATCGCTCGGATAAACATGAAAATGAACATCCTACTTATAGGTAGGAAGAGAGAAGAGCAAAGATGGTGAGAATAATAAAAGAGAGATTAAATTGATAGAAAATTAAAATATTAAAGATAATTTAAAAAATTAAAATAAAATGTATAGTTTTGAGTATTATATTTATTATTGTATTTTTTAATTGTCACATGTTAGACGTTAGATTTTTAACAATATTAAATTAATTCGTTATTTTTATTAGATCAAGACAGTAGTTTGTGACTTCAGATAGGTACAGGATTTAACAAAGAATTGATTCAACAAATAATATCAAATTAAATAATTATTTATATATTTATTTTTAAGATAAAATAAATATTTAATTTATCGTACATAAAATTTACACAATTTTTTTGTTAATAAAAATGTATAGAATTATATAATATCTTATTTAATTAATAAAACTTTGATTTTACATAAATTATTACTTGATCTTGATCTTATATTAATTTTTTATAAAATTACAAAAATTTACATAAAATCGTATTTCAATTATATACTTAATCATTAGATATTGATCGTACAACCAGCATGCTGATAATACTGGTGCTTGAACCCGTGAACTCTAAAAACAACAATCGTTCCTTTAACCACTAAAACTAAACGACTCGTATATATCATTTTAAATTATTTAATTAACTATCAACTTTCTCATAAAATTCTTCTCTTAATATTATCAAATGAGTCCCTTAACATTTTTCAAAATAAAATTGAATACTACTTGAAAACGAATAATACAAGAGGAGGTTTTAAATTATTTTATTAAAGTTTCTTTTATTTATATTTGACTCTTAAAATCATCTTTTCATCAATTTTAGGTTTGATACCTTTTTAATTTTAAAACTTTTATTTTTGTTTGTTTGTTTATTTAAAATGAATATATAATATCGCATGTAGTCATATATTTGATTGTAAATAATTTAATAAAATAATAATTTATAATTAAAATAAAATTTTATTGATATGACACATCATCACTTATGCGTATATGAACATATTAGTACATCATCACCATTTTATATAAATAATTATTTTTAACTTGAAATAAAATACTGAGAAATAAAATAAAGTAAAAAAATAAAAATAAATTTTAAAATTGTAATAATAAAAAAATAAAAAACACTAACCAAAATCAAAATAAAAGATACAAATAAGAAAAAACAATTTATCCGGTCAACAAAATAATTTTAACCTTAACCAATTTCAATTAAATCTTTATACATTTAAATCTCATTATAATATTATATATTTCAACTATAAATATTTTATATCATTCATAATCATAATATAAATCCTTGTCTCAAAAATATATCAAAATAAAAAGGTTTAATAGTCAAATAAGTGTCTAAATTATACTTATGGATGACTTTTGGTGCCTAAACTATTTTTAGCTCTAAATAAGTGTCTAAAGTTCTAATTTTTGTTCTTTTAAGTGATTAACCATTAAACTGTTATTTTTATTAAAAAATAGATTTTTATTTTATTTTTTAATTTAGTTTATTTTTTAACTTATTTTTTTAAAATGACAATTTTAAGTCTTTATAAAATAATCCTAAATCCCTAATTCATATCGCCAAATTATCATCATTGTTGTCGTTTACTATCTCGTCGTAAATCACCATTATCATCGTCGGACTACTACGATCACTTCCTCAACCACCCATCGTCATTAATTGACTGTAGCTGTATTGAAGACTTTCTTTTAAAATTTTAGTTTCTTTCGATGTTATAAAGTCGATCGACACACTTACTATCGGTTATTGGTAATAAGTGGTTGGGAAAAACGATCGTGATGGTCTGACGACGGTAATGGTGATCCTCGTGAGATAATAAACGACGACAACGATGATAATTTGAAGATTTGAGATTGTTTTATAAGGATTTAAAATTGTCATTTATTTTAAAAATGTATTTTATTTAAAAAATTAAAAACTAAAATATAACACTTATTAATTTTTAATTGGCTAATAGTTTTTTATTAATCTTTAGGTTATGACCAAAATCAAAATGCCTATTCAGAATTAAAAATAATTTAAATATCAAAAGTGATCCACAAGTATAGTTTGAACCCTTATTTAGATATTAAACCAAATTAAAACAAAGGACGTATATCAAACCTAGGACGACATTGTTAACAACTAAATCAAACTAGAATTATTTTCACTTTATTTAAAAATAAAATAAAATAATTAAATAATTATGTATATATTAATTTTTATAAAAATAATATTAAATTACGCTAAACATTTAATTTATAATATTTATTTAAGATAAGATAAAAATTTAAAATCATTTATTTTTTTTCTACTGAATGGGGTGACTCCATTAAACACAAAAATTAAATACTTAGATATTAATTGCATTTTTTGAAATTGATCCCACAATTTTTTAAAAATAAAGACAAACATCAAATCACTAGATCAATCTATTTTATTTATTTTATTTCCACCAATATATATATTTAACGTATACAATATTCATACAACAAATAAAAATAATACTCGTACATGTTGGGATTCCATAACAATACTAATGCTAGTCTAGGATGTAAAAACAGTTACTCGAATGGGTTTTAAGTCGGCTACTGTCAGGTCGGGTAAAATCGGATACAGATCATTTCAGGTTGATTTGATGTTTTGACTCGATTCAAGTCGGGTGCGGTTCCATTTCAGGTCGGGTCCTTTTCAGGTCGGGTTCATTTCAGGTTGGGTTCAAACGGTTCAGGTCCAAATCAGATAATTAACAGGTTCATTTCAGGTCGGGTAAATAAATGCATTCCCTAGACTACCCTTAGTGATAAATTAAGTGTAGTTATAACATGAGGGATAGGATGAACTTTTCACCACTTTAATAAAAGATGAGTATCATCTTCCTCACTTTCCCTTCCCCCCATTTCACGTTAAAAAACAAAATAGAAGAGAGAAAAGAAAAATTGAGAGATTTTGGAGGAAAGATCAATGGAGGATGTTAAGAGCTTTCCTTGAAAGGAGGATTTGACTAAGAGACCACATTTAATTAGCTTGGTAAGTTCTTCCTCCCTTAATCGAATATTCTAGGGTTTTGGATTTTGGGTTTTGACTATCCCATGATGTTTTAAGTCAATTAGGTTGATAGAAATTTAAATTGAGGATTATATTTGCTTGGGTTTAGTCTTTGAAGCATGAACGATAGATTGATAAGCTTGGAAAATTTGGGTATTTGTAAATAGGTTGATTATGATTAATGATTTGATAGTATGATGAAATTGTGGGTTAGTTGATGTTAATTTCATGATAGTAGTCCTGGAAAATTGTGAAAATAAGTTTGGAATTATAGATTAAAGACATGGAATGAAGTTAGCCGAAATCGCCTAGAAAATACCATTTCGGGTAGCACTTTTGAGAAAATTCCCTAGGTCACGTATGAAGGATTTAGGAGCTGAAATTTTGCAGAATAGTACTCCCGTATACCTAGTTTAAGGGAAAATTTACGGAAACTCAATCGGAGTTCGGTAGAAAAAGATATAAGCATTTCCGTAAGGGCTGTCCGAACAATCCCGAAATCCGAACGGGTCTGTTTCGAATGAAATCTGGTGCTGTTTGGATATGAAATAAAAATTGAGGTTAATTTTTACTTTTATAGGATTTTATTAGATTTCCAAAGAGGTAAAATGGGCTAAAATCGGATAAGGGAATTAGGAGATATGAGCGATTCTTTATAGGGTAGCAAAACTGTCCCGAGTGAACAAATGAGAGTACTTATGTTTGTTAGACATGAGATTACTTAGTTTATGTGATTTGGCTATGTCCTAATTAATTGCTATATGAATATGGTTTGTTAGAGAATCCGAGAGAGGAGGATATCGAGGAAGAACAAAGAGTCGAGCAAACTCGAAAGAAGGGCAAGGGGATCACGATCTACAATCCCTAAATAGCTTGGAAACATTGTGAGTGTGGCAAACCTTAGGGTTAGGACTTAGGGTCCTAACCATCTATTTGTTTATTTGATTCGATTTTATTATGTAAATGGACTAATCTATATTCGGTAAAAAGGGAAGGAGGCTAATGTTAATGAATTGTTTGATATGAATTGTTTGTTAAATTGTTAGTACTAGCCTAATACATATGCATAGCTCGGAAATGCCGAGGTAAGTATGGCACACGGCTAAGGATGCCAGGTACGCGAATCATGCATAGAGCATGTTATTGGTGATATGATCATTTGTTTGATAATTTGATATGCCTATTACTTGTGATACGATATAAATGCCTTGCTTGATAACATGTCTTGAATTCTTACTCTTAATGACAAGAACTTGATAAATATGAATTGAATGATCAAATGGATAATGAAAATATTAATGAGCCTTGGTTGATAGTTGGTCATAGGTAGTACGGCATGCCTAGGGTCTTGAGCTCATTGTTTAGTGCTACGGCACTCTTGTTTAGTACTTCGGTACTCTTGTTTGGTACTGTGGGTACCGTGATTTGGTGTTTAGTCACCAATTGTTAGATACCATGGGTATCTCTTGTTAGTACCTTTGTGGTACTCTTGTTAGTGCCTTTGTGGTACTCTTGTTAGTGTCTTCGTGACACTCTTGTTGACTCGCTTACCTAGTATAACTATACCAAGGCATCACATGAACTTAATTGAATGACTAAAAGGTTTAAATGTGAACTATATATGTACATGTATTGGCTTGAGAAGCATTGATACTTGATCATGCATTGATATAGAAAAGTAGCACTTGAATGTGAAATGGCTATTGATATTGGAAATGAGCATATGGCTATAAGTAACCCTTGAAATGAAGTGTTTAATGAAAGCTTGAAAATGAAAATTGATTAATGAGCAACATGCTTCGAATACATGCTAGTTATTGCTTGGCATATAGAATATGAAATTGAATAGTATGCTAAACTTGTGATTGATATGAGAAGCATGATAATCTTGTATAATGATTGATGCTAATGCCATGGATTGACTTATTTGTTTAATTGAAGCATGCCACTTTTAATGTTATGTACTCGATATAATGTTTGAATTGAGCATGCTATTTATTATGTGTTTTATGTCTAATATGGTTAGACTAGGGCTACCTCACTGAGTACTTCATAGTACTTACCACTCGTTTCCTCCTTCCCAACTAACAGGTTATCGAGCTAAGGAGCTAGATCGAGATTGAATCGAGCAAGGACACCAAGCAAGCAACGTATGGTATTTTGTATTTTTGTCTAACTCCTAGATCATGGTGGCATAGTACTCATACGTGAAATAGTTCATGCATTTTGATTATTTGTTTAAGGTTTGTATATATATGGTCATATGAACCCATGGTATGTAAGCCATAAGGCATGATATTCGTAGTAGGCTAGCCTTGCATATCTTGAATTAGGCTATGGTTTATATTTTGGTTTTGACTACATGTTTTGGTAGGAGGGTTAATCATGTTGGCATGCAACTATAGGAAGCAAAGTAGGTTGGTATGAACCCATTAGAACCATGCCATGCTTATGATAGTTACCATAGTGAAAGTGCATGACATAGTTATAATTTGAATGTTTATGGATGTGATTAATAGCTTGAGTAATGAATTGGCTAAAATGTAAAGGTTTAACAAATCGTTGCATGTTACCCAAGCATGTCTATTGGTCTCTTAAGGTTTAGATATGTATTAAGATCATATAGATGAAATATGGTTAGTGACAAAAAGCAATAGAAACTTAGAAACTTACCAAATTGGACAGGGGTATCGATACCTCTTGCATGGGTATCGATACCACCCTTGGCAATAGCAAAATGGCATCGAAGCATGGTTCGATGCCAAGCTTCATTAAGATCTCCCTGGTTCGATGCCAGTATCGAGTCAGGCCACTATAGCCTTAAGCCATTGAGTCCTTGGAGTAGACAAGCATCGATACCTGGTTCGATACTGGGACTTCCAGTAACGAAATTGCATCGATACCAGTATCCAACCAGGCTACTCAACCTTAGTCAACGAGGAAGGCCAGCATCGATACGTGGTTCGATATTGGGACCTCCAGTAATGAAATTGCATCGATACCTATATCGAACTAGGGTTCGATACCCCTGTTTCAATACCTCCCTATGAGAGGTATCAATACCCTAGTTATTCAGGTTCAACTTGGAAAATGAAAATTTGCTTGAACAATAAGATAACATTAATAATGATTAAATGAATAAAATTTGGTTAGAGGTATTGATTAAGCTCAATTGTGATTATAATTGATAAATGAATGAAAAATTTAGAATCGAAATGGTTAATTGAACAAGTATGAAAAAATTTTAAATTAACCTCAAATTTGATAAGTGTTACAAGAGTTTGGCTCGTAAAGTTAAACAAATGAATAAAATGTCTTACAATTGAATACAAATCTGGTTTAAATACGAGTTAAATGTCCGGTCGATGCCTCCGTCTCCTAACCCGGGGCGAGGGTGTCACATTTAAAACGATGTCTTGATTTTAATCTTGTGTTGAATTATGAAAAATGTAATTTTATGGTTGATAAAGGGCTAATATTAGGACATATTGTTTCATCTAATGGGATTGTTGTAGATAAAGCTAAAATCGATATTATTCGCTCACTTTCTTACCCCAAAATTGTGAAATATGTTTGTTCCTTTTAGGTCATGTAGGATTCTATAGCCGGTTCATTAAAAAAATTTCAAAGGTGGCGCAACCCTTGTGTAATTTATTACAGAAAGATCAAATGTTCGATTTTGATAAAAAAATGCATGGATGCTTTTGACGAATTAAAGGAAAAGCTTGTGTCCGCCCCAATCGCTCAGATGCCGAATTGGAAGTACCCATTTGAACTTATGTGTGATGCATCGGATACGAGCGTAGGGGCCATACTTGGATAAAAGTTCGGAAAGGAACCTCATGTGATAACTTATGCGTCCAAAACACTAGATGTCGCTCAACGAAATTATCCGACTACTGAAAAAGAGCTTTTTCTATTATTTTTGCTTTAGAAAAATTTTGTTCATATCTTTTAGGCACCGATATTATCATTTATTCTGATCATGCAACACTGAAATACTTGTTGAATAAAAAAGAGGCGAAACCCCGCTTGATTCGGTGGATTTTACTCTTACAAGAGTTTAATCTTCAAATCAAAGATAAAAAAGGATGTGAAAATTTAGTTGCGGTCACTTAATTCGAATTCTCGTTCCTCAACATGGTGAACCGGTCGAAGAAAAGTTTCCTGAAGAACATCTATTTCTTATGCAAACAATGGTGCCATGGTATGCGGACATTGTTAATTATTTGGTCACATGAGTGCTTCCGCCTGATCTACCACGTTTTGAGGTAAGCCGAATTAAGCGAGAATCTCGATTATACATTTGGGATGATCCATGCCTATGGAAACATTGTTCGGACCAGGTAATTCGACATTGTATTGCCGAAAGTGAGGTAAATTTGATCCTTCAATTTTGTCATTCTTATTCTTATGGAGGACATTTTGGACCCAAATGAATTGCGCATAAAATACTTGAATGCGAATTTTATTGGCCTAATATTTTTCGTGATGCATATTTATTTTGTAAATCTTATGATAAATGACAACGTGCCGGTAATTTAAGTCGTAGAAATGAGATGCCTCTTGCTCCTATCCATGTTTGCGAAATATTTGACATATGGGATATCGATTACATGGGTCCTTTCGTTTCATCTTTTGATAATCATTACATAATTCTAGCTGTTGACTGTGTTTCAAAATGGGTAGAAGCAAAAGCTATTCATAATAATGATGCTAGAACTACTGCCAAATTTCTAAAGTCTTGTATTTTTTCTAGGTTTGGCACTCCAAAGGTGATAATTAGTGATCAAGGAACTCATTTTGATAATAGAATCATTGAAGCATTAATGAAGAAATATGGTGTCACACAAAGAATCGCCAAGGCTTATCCTCAAACGAATGGACAAGCCGAAGTTTTGAATCGAGAGATTAAATCTATGTTGGATAAAGTTGTGAAGCCAAGTATAAAGGACTGGAGCTTGAAACTGAACGATGCCTTAAGGGCATATAGAATTGCTTACAAAGGACCAATTGGCGTGTCTCTATATCGCCTAATTTTGGGTAAACCATGTCATTTATCGGTCGAATTGGAACATAAAGCTTATTGGGCGGTAAAAGAATGTAATATGCAAATGGATGTCGTCGGCGAAACCAGAAAACTTCACATTCAAGAGCTTGAAGAAATTAGGCGCAACGCTTACGACAGTGCTAAAATTTATAAGGATAAAACTAAAGAATTTCATGATCGCCATATTTCCTTTAAATTTTTTAATATTGGTCAGAAAGTTTTACTTTTTAATTCCAAGTTGAAATTTTTTACAGGAAAATTACAATCTAAATGGTTATGACCTTTCATTGTAACTTAAGTGTTTCCTCACAGAGTGGTCGAAATTCAAGACAATTTAGGAACTTGGTTCAAGGTGAACGAACAATGGTTGAATCCATACTACGAGAACACTTTTGTAGGTTTGATTGAAGAATTCGATTTGCAAATGTTTGTAGTCTGAATCAGGTCGTCGAGCTATCGACGTTAAAAAAACACTTAATGGGAGGTAACTCATTCAATTTAAATCTAATTTATTTTTTTAGTTTAGTTTTAAATTGTTTTTAATGATTTATTTATTTATTTATTTTTGTTCTTAGGTACCGAAATTGAAGATGAAGCGATATAGCAGACCCATATTTTCGGTGGACTCTAAAATAACCAAGGAAACCGATATTGGTTTAAAATTCAAAACCCATTATCCTTTAACTAAACCCTTAGATAAACTTATGGACCCCACCACAACCCCACCTATTCGGCACCTAGGATTTCACCCAAAGGAAACCCTTACCTTATCTCCCTTTAGCAGCCGTCAACCCTTCTTCCCCAACTTTCGGAAAACATAATATTCTACATATCCATCCTCGATCGACTTTAACATGGTGAGAACCCGAAATCAAGCAGCTCGTCTTCCTCAAGTTCCGATGGTGAATTTAGGTCAGTGTCGTTTCGTTCCGCCTCAGTTTGAGGAGGTTTTGAGTGGCTCCACCGGTAGTCTTATTCATCAAGAACAGACGCCGGATCCACTATATAACCGCCTGAGTCACATTCGCCTGAGTAACAACTACCGGAAATACACTCGACCGACTAACTCATGATCAATGTTGCTCAAATAGAGAAGGTTTTTAGATCTGCCATTCCTCAGCGTTACCGGAGGCTACGTCCGGACGTCGGACCAGCCACGAATACCACTCAAGAGCCACTGTTCACAGGACCCTTCGTTCTACAAACCTTTCACGGTATTCATCAAGAACAAGGCTCACGAAAAAGTTGTTCTTCTTCGCGCCAAACAACGCCGATCAATGCCTCTGCGGACTCCGACAGTGTGGAGTTTCTCAGAGAGTATTTTTCCTGACTGACAACCTCCATAAAAATCGGCACACCCCTCATCGTCTTATTATTCGATACCCGCTGCCGATTCGGACCACTCGATGCCGGATGTCGAAGCCTCCAATTTTTCGACATATTCAGCATATGCAGGACATGTCGAACCTGAGGTAAGTTCTGATCCTATTTCCATTCAACCTTTGCTAATGTACCATCTAATTCTCAGTTTTGCAGACGCCTTTGGGAGTTTTCACATAACTAATTCCTTTATGGAACAACCAAGCTTTGATCAAAATCAAAGTGGCTTTGCATCCGAAACATATGCGGAAAATTTTGAGGAGGGAAACAACGAAGAAAAGGTGCCTCCAAGAATGAACGACACATTTGAATGAAACCGAAGAGGGAGAACATACTCTGTGTCGATCGAAGAGGTGTTGAAAGGTTACTTACAATTTGACGATAAAGATTCGGTAAGGTTCAATAGTATCTGACATCGTAAGTTTCAAGTTTGTAAATTTATTCCATTTGATGCCTTAGAGACCTTGAACTTACGTGAATCTATTATGCAATATTTTAGTGCTATTGGTTGGAATTTATTTTTGGAAGTCAAGTGTAGTACATATTATGAATTGGTTTTTGAAGTTTATGCTACATTTACTTTTCGGCAAAATAGGGTAGTAACCATCAATTCACCTAATGTCATTTCTTTTCGATTTCTTGACCAATATTCTCATATGAATATTTTGGACTTTGGTTTTTCAATGGGATTCGTGACTGATGTCTCGAATCCTAGTTATTTGACCTCTTTGCTTGAGATTCCACAAGACTTTAGCACTGACCTTGCATATGAAGCACTTACCGGATCGGTAGGCGTTAATTTCAATGCTTGAATAACGAAAGGATGGCATATTCACGACCCTGCACTCCGTTACATTCATCGGTTTCTTGCATATAATTATTCGGGTCGTAATGACATCACCTCCTGTTTGAGTAAGGTCGAATTGTTCTTTTTATCATGTATGCAATCTGGCATCAAGGTAAATTTGGGTTATTGGTTCTCTCGTGCTTTTGAGAGAGTAGTTTGTTCAAATCTTCCTCTTATACTTGGACCATATATCACTCATCTTGCATCTCGTTTATTTCCATTGAATTTTAATGTTCATGAGTTTACTTATGCTTTTGCTATGGATGCATTAGATGCTAGATGCCTTGATACAATGGGATTACTTGCTGGTACTCTTGATGCACCATACATGGTTCTTCCCGGAGTCATTACACCACGAAATGAGCGTGTGTATCTACGGAGGCCAACACCATAACCAACACCAGAAGTACACCCACAACCTAATGTGCAAGAGGACTTACACGAGGTCCAACATCAGCTCCACTCCATTGAGACCAACCTTTAGGAAGTTCTATCCTACCTTCGACCGGGTACCTCAAGACGAGGATGTGGTCGCAGCCGTGATCGTCATTAGATCGGGGAGTATTCTTTTCCCTCTCGTTTAATTTTATTTATGTTTTGAGACAAAAAACTTTTAGTGAGGGGGAGGGGATGGATGGATTGCATGCAAAAATTTAAATTTAACCTTGCTTATTCTATGTTTGAAATTGAGTTATTTTGATATTAACATACTTGAAATTTCTTGTTGCCAATTATTTAATTTGTCGCATCTCTTAAATTTTCTTGGTGAATTTTAATCTTGCTTTAATTTGAATCTAGGATGCATGATAGTGTGTTGGCATGATTAGTTACTTTTGATTAAGATTCTTTGATGTTCCATGATTGTTTAATTGAAATGTTGCTAGGTTGATACATTTACCCTTTATGTGAGATTTGAGCCTAATGAGCATATTCTATTCGTTCTTGCTCTTTTCTTAATTTGTGTATACCGAACTAATTTTTAGCATTCTAGAACCTGTGATGCAATACTTTTTGAGACTACATACATGAATATGATGCTTTGGTATGATAGAGGCACTTAGGTTTAACCACTTCACTTCCTAAATAGCCTACCTTTTATTTTTATCCCTTAGTGAACCACTTTAAGCCTAAAACCATTTCTTGTTTTACACCTTGTTAATTCAGCCCAAGCCTTTATTTTTTTTCATATTTCCATCTTTTTGAACCCTTGCCAAGACATAAGATTGAATTTGTTCCACGAAAAATAAAACAATGGATTCGAAGTAGTGAAAGTATGTTCGAAAAAAAAAGAAGGAAAGTTTGCATGTTCGAAACAAAAAAAAAGAGAAAGAATTCGAAAAAAAAAAAGAGAATAAAGGGTACCAATGTGTACCTTTCGAATAAGTAAAAGAAAAAAAAAGTTTTGAAACTCTTGGAAAGGAGAAACAAAAAAAATTTGGTTGATTGGTTTACTCTTTCTATCTCCTCGTACTTCATTATTATCGTGGTTTACTTCTTTTGTTTTATGTCTTTTGTCTTGACATTTAACCCCTCTTTTCGGCCTTTTTCCCTACCTTCACCCTACCCCGTTACAACCCTGTTTAAAGACCTCTTGACTTTTGCATCATGTTCAATTTTTAGTAGTGGAGATTAGATTTATTTGCAGGCTTATGGTAATTCTTTAATCAGTTTCGGCTTGAGCGATTTTCTTGAACCTAAACACTTTTAGCGAAATGAGTGAATCCTTCTGAGGGTATCAAGTTTTGCATCATTAAATTAGCTAAGAATTTGAATATCTTGTTTTCTTTGAAATTTTTCTAGTCTGCCACTTGCTTGATTGTTTCTTAGTTAAAATAATTGCATTGATTTTCTTTCATTGAGGAGATTGAGACATGTAGTGAATTAAAGATGGCAAGTTGTGATTTTGGTATATTAATTGAGGAAAGCTTGAGGAAAATCATTGAATAGGTGAGGGGGAATTTGATAAGTGTTCAAAATAGTTAGTATTTTGTGTTTAATTACCATTTGATTCGATGAATTAAGTTACTGATCTTGATGTTTTCTGTGTGTTTTTGTGCAGGACTGTGAATCTGGAAAATGCACTTAAATGGACGATTTTTGAAGTTTTTTTATTTTCTAGATCGAGTCTGGATTGGTGGGCATGACTTTGGGCATGAAAATCTGACGTGGCACTCAGTCAGCAGCTTCTAGAATATGAAGTCAACAAGCGTGTGATAGCTTATCAACGTTCTAGATAGCTTATCAGCCAGAATTTGAATTTTAAATTTGGATTTATCTTTTTGTATTTGAATTTAAATATTTTTAGAATTATCTAAGATTTATCCCCTTATTTTAAGGTTTGTAAAAGGCTATAAATACCCGTCTTGGGTAGGCCTATAACACATCTTGAATTCATCCTTTAATACCAAAATCTTCGAGTTTTCTTTCATCTCTTGTTTTCTTTCTTTATTTTTCGTTCTTTTATTTTTTTTATTATGTCGAGCATAATTCTTTCCATAATTATGCTCGGCTAATTTCTTTTTAGCCAAGGGCTTAAGCAATGACTCGATCCAAACGTGAGGATTGAAAAGCACATCAATAACTTCATTTTTTTTTACTTCTTCAGTTTTCTTTTGAACTTATTTCTAAAATTAAATTGATTTCAAAACTAAAGATTGACTTTAGTCAAGACGTTGATTTGATTACTTTTATGGGAGGAAAGATCGGCTATTGAAGCAATCCGACTTCCTTGGAAAATACTTAGCAAATTGATTGCTAAGAATAAAACTAAGATTGGATCAGTTATTATTGAAATAACATAATCCAAGTCGATTTTAATGATTTAAACAATTTTATCTATGAAACCAATATCAAAGATAGCACTTGGGTATTTAGTTTAGAAGTTTTGCTTCAAGGATTGAACCTTGAAAGCTAAGTACCGACGTAAAATCCCGAAGTGAAAATCTTTTTCCGATGATCTATTAAAATCGAGTCAAAGCGAAAGCCTAAGGCTAGTTTTTATTTTATTAAATTACTTTCTTTATTTCAACCTCTTCAATTACTTAGTTTATTTTATTCAATAACCCATTTTTTTACTTAAACACATTTCAACCTTCTTGAATTATCAATCAAACAAGCGTAATCAGGAAGTTTCTAGTCCCTGTGGGATCGACCCTTACTTCTCCTATATTATATTTAATTTCCTATTTAATATTTGAGAATAAGGAATTTTATTTTGGCACTACACGACGCGTGTCAAATTAGCATCGTTACCGGGGAACTACAACAAAGTTACTGATTTAGCTTTATTTGATTTATGACCAGGAACAACCCGGGAGAACAAGGAGAATACATTCCCAGAAATTGAAGCATACGCCCAAAGACTACATGCTCAAACACTTTAGGAAAAATGTAGAATGCGAAAACAACAGTTAGAACGTGATCTAGAATTTGAATCTAAAGTAGAATCACATTTTGATCACATAACTAAAGAGCCAATTCTGATGGCAGACAATGATTAAACTATCCGTCAATTAACTGCGGCTCCAGACGATAACCAGCCGATGTGCATAACATTTCCAAATGGAGAGACGTCATTTGCTCTAAAAACAGGCTTGATACACCTATTGTCAACCTATCACGGTTTACCGAGCGAAAATCCACATAAACATCTGAAGGAATTTCAAATGGTTTGTTTGAGTACAAAACCACAGGGAGTTTCTGAAGACCAAATTAAACTTCGCGCCTTTCCTTTTTCTTTAGTTGATATAGCAAAAGATTGGTTATTTGATTTACCTTCTAATTCTGTTACAACTTGGACTAATATGGCTCATCTTTTTCTTGATAGTTTTTTTTTCTAACAACCAAGGCGAGTGAACTGAGGCGAAGTATCATGAATATCCTACAAAAGGATACTGAAACCTTGTATGATTACTGGGAGCGCTTTAAAAATCTATGTGCCAATTGTCCACAGTATGGCTTAAGGAATTTTATTTGGACACTACACGACGCGTATCATCCATTAACACACAACATGATCAAATTACCGAATCAATCATCTGAAACTGGTGCTAAATCAATCTAAAGTTGTTGGCACAAACTTCAAATAATTATCAAAGATTTATTTGTTAATTATTTGGTTAGTTTTTCTTTTTTATTTAATCATTTTAAATTTCATAAATTTAAATATTATAGTTAAAATCCATTCTTGTTTTGATGTAATTCATTTAAATAATTAATTATTTTTATTTTAGAATATGAATGAATCAACGATTAAAAATCCATCGCATAGAAGATTAGAATTTGCAGAAAGTATCGCGTCAGCCAAAGAGAAAGAAAAATAAATTTTAGATCATGATCAGAGTTTTGGTGAGATTGTTCTTTATACTATTTTTACTATTTTAGCCCAAGAAAATTTACTTGACGAAATTATTCCTAGAATTGGCATGAAATTTAATACAGAATCAGATGCTTATGATTTTTGCAACAAGTATGCTAGTACAGTAGGATTTAGTATTCGAAGAAGCAAGGGACATAAAGATGATCATGGTTATTGTAAAGACAGATTTTTTTGTTGTTCTTGTCTCAAATAAAAGATAAACGTGATGATTTTGTAAAACATCATCATCCAGAAACAAGAGTTTGTTGTTTAACTGTATCAAAAGTTTCGCGATACAATGGTAAATTTCAAGTTACTAAATACATTGTCGATCATAATAATTTATTGGCTTCTTCTTCTAAACATATGTTTCTAAGATCTCATAGGAGAATTAATCTTGCACAAGCCACAGAACTTGAAATTGTTGATCGCTCAGGACTAGCACCGAAAGGAAGTGTTGAATTTTTAGCTCAAAAAGTTGGTGGGATAAAGAATCTTGGTTTTATTCCTAAAGACTACAATAATTACTTACGTATTAGAAGAACTGAAACGACGAAAATTGGTGATACTGGTGGGGTATTAGAGTATCTGCAAAATATGTAACATGATGATCCAAAAAAAATTATGTCATTCAAGTTGATCTTGATGACTTTATAACGAATATTTTCTGGATTAATTGTAGAATGCAACTAGATTATGAGATGTATGTTTTAATACAACATACAAAAAGAATAAAGATGGTAGACCTTTGGCATTATTTGTTGGAGTTAACCATCATAAACAAAATGTTATATTTGATGCAACTTTATTATATGAAGAAACAAGTGATATATTTATTTGGCTTTTTGATTCGTTTTTGAAAGCAATGTTAAGGAAAAAACAGTTACAATTCTTACAGATCAAGATGCTACAATGGCGAGTGCGCTTGCTTTACAATGGTCTGAAACATGTCATCGATTATGTGTATGGCACATGTATCAAAATGCATCTAAGCATCTTAGTGATATATTTGAGAGATTTGGTAGCTTTACTAAAGATTTTAGTAGTTGCGTTTATGATCACGATGAAGTGGAAGATTTTCTAAATGCATGGGATCAAATGATTATAAAGTACAATTTGAAAGACAATAATTGGTTGAAAAAACAATTCGAATTGAGGAAAAATGGGCTAGTTTATAGATAAAAAAAGGTGCAAATATGTCCACTACTCAAAGAAGTGAAAGTATGAATAATCAAGTAAAGATGTACATTGGTTATAATTATGATTTACTACGTTTCTTTCACCACTTTGAAAGATTGTTAGCTGATAGACGCTACGAAGAACTGAAAGCTAATTACAAGGACAATCAAAGTAAGTCATCTCTCTCATATCCCATAGAGATATTGAAGCATGCAACAGATGTGTATACACTAACCGTATTTAAATTTTTTCAAAAGAAGTATGGCTTACTTGGGATTGTGAGATACACAATATTGAAAGTACATGGACTATCAGTAGTTATAAAATCATTACTTCATGAAAGTTTCGTCATCATACTGTCATATTTGACTCATCAAGTGTTGCAATCAGTTATAGTTGTAAGAAATTTGAATTTGTCGGTATTTTATGTGCTCATGCTTAGAAGATCCTCTTATTCCAAAATTTCAAACGAATTCCAAATCAATATATTTTGAAAAGATAGAATAAGGAAGCTAAGATTGGAGCTAGTAATTGTATAAATTCTTCTATATCTACTAGAACAAATGATCCCAAAGTAGATGTAGGAATTCTCTATAAGATTCTACTCAGATGGTATTCACATTTAGCAGCACGTGCCATAATGAGTGAACAAACATTTGATATTTTTACAGATGATATTGCTACAGATGATGGAGAAGGTATTAAGAAAAGTCGAGACAACTTTGAAGCAATTGTCAACCGAAGAATCCTTGAGTACATGTGAAAAAAATTCAGTTGATACAAGCAAAAAAGATGAGAGTGATAAGAAAAACGTTAAAGGGATCAAGTGTAAACCAAGAAGAAAAGGAAATGGATCATCAATTCGATTAAAAAGTATTTTAAAAAAAGCCACGCAAAAAAGAAATCGAAGAAATGCTAAATCAATAAAGACTTTACGAGAAGAAAAGGTATGAATGATACATTTATTTTTATTTTATATATTTCTTTTTAATATTTTAATATAATATTTTAGTTCGCTTGCTTATGATATGTTATATATATATATTTATTTAATTATTTTAGTTTTTTAAGCACAATAAACTAGTTTGATATTTGTTATATACTTGAATATTTTACAATAATCTCAAATTGACAATAATCAATCAAACTTGAAGGTTTTGAATTCATGTGGTAAATTGACATATCAATACACATAGATAATGTATGTTTTATGATAAAGTTGACTTATACAAAAATTATTATCTTTCTTATCTTTTTTTAACTTTTGTGTATTATTAAGTAACAATGAGATTCTAATTTGGACATGAACACCATGAATCAATCTACAATCACAAGTATGGTGGATTTATTACATGTAATGATTATAATGTAATAAACAAATACAATTATATTTTATTTTGATTGTGATACTCAATTTTTTTAATATTTGTAGGCTTAAATACCACAAACTAAATTCATACAAAGAAGAAATTTGGAAGAAAATCAAAGGAACATATGAAGTATTTACTTTAGATATTGGTGGAACTTATAATTTAAGTATCGTACATTTATCTTTTAAAAGATTAATAAATTATTCAAATTTAGTCAGTTTACTTTGTTAGGCAAGAAGCTTTGCTACATTACTAAGAATTTATTTTTACTTGTGTTGAATTTGTGAGTTTTATAAATAATCATAATAGTTATTATTAGTTAGATGTTTTGAATAATTTAATTATTCATAGATTGTTGTGAATAAAGTAAAGAACAAGAATAAAATAAAAGAATAAAGATGAAAGACAAAAGAGAGAGATTTTATTATATTCTCAAAGTAGGGTTGTATACAATGTTTTGTCTAAAAGTCTATATTTATAGACATAAGATGAAAACCCTAATTCCAATGGGTATTAAACCCTAATAATAAAGCTCATTAAACTTTAACTTAATATATGGATATCCACCATGAATAAATATATTCATAACACTCCCCCTTAGATATCCATGAAGATAATGTGCCTCGTTAAAACCTTACTAAGATAAAAACCCTGTGGGAAAAAAATTCTTAGTGAAGGAAAAAGAGTACACACATCTTTGATACGCATAACATGTTGCCTCATTAAAAACCTTACCAGGAAAACCCATTGGGACAAAACCTCGATTAAGGGAAAAAGAGTGCAATGCATATTTACTCCCCCTCATGAAAATATCACATAAGATCTTTGAATCTTCATAATTCAATATTGAATACAATCTTCAATTGTTGAAGTAGATCATACACTAGTGGATAAATCTTTCAAATCATTGCTTGAAATGATTCATTGAATACTATTCATTTGAAAATCATGAGGGACGAAACTTGAAGAAATATGTTTCGTTTTATCATATTTGATATATCTACCTTGAGATATAAATTTTGTATTATCTCTATACAAGATAGCTTGCATCTTATCTTGTGAAAAATATTCACATATCTTCAAGATATGTTTAGCCAAACACATATTTCGGCTTTACCTCTTGCATAACAATTATTTAAAGGTAATGATCTCGTAGCACTTAAATAATATTTCTGGACCAGCTAAGATACGATGCTTCCATATCAAATAATGTGTATATTGTGCTTTAGACCAAGAATATCATTACCCTTTTCGTGAGACGAAAAAATCTTTGTTTATAGTAAGAGACCTACCAACAACCATAAGGTGATCAATAGATATGCGTTATGCATGTAAAGTCTCTTTCAATATTTTTCTGTACGTCGATAGATGCACAAGTATTTGAGGAGATCTCTTCATGAGTCTCAACGATATTCAAATTATCGACATACAAAATAATAAAAATTCAGATCTAAACCTCTTAATAAAAATGCTCGGGGAAATTAAACAATTCATATAGCATTATGCTAATAAATTTTTAATGAGGCGATCAAACCAAATACGCCTAAATTGTTTCAAGGCATAAAAAGATATATTCAATATAATTGAATAATGTTCTCGAGAACTTAAATGAACTGCTTATGGCAATCTAAATCTTTCCGGAAGTTTCATGTAAATATTACTATCAAGAGGCTCATTCAAATAGGATGTAACAACATCCATTAGGCAGAAACTAAGTAATTTTATTTATTGCCAGACTGATCAAAATCTAAAAGTAGTTGCATCCACCACCAAGGAATATATTTTCCTCATAATCAATTTCATATCTTTGTGAGAATCCTTGTGCAACCAAATGAGTTTATATCTCATGATTTCCCCTTTTGATTTCTCTTTCTCACAAAAGCTCGTTTATATCCACGAACTTTACACATTTCAATGTACGGGCTATAGGCCCAAATACTTCTCTTTTCAAAAGAGATTTTAGTTTCGCCTCAATTGCCTCTTTCATGTTGGCCAATCATTTCTTTGTTTACATTGCCCAATTGAAAATGATTCATGATCCACATCATCAAATAAAATCTCTAAAGTGAATAAAGTAAAGAACAAGAATAAAATAAGAGAATAAAGATGAGAGACAAAAGAAGGATTTTATTATATTCTCAAAGTAGGGTTGTATACAATGCTTTGTCTAAAAGTCTATATTTATAGACATAAGATGGAAACCCTAATTCCAATGGGTATTAAACCCTAATAATAAAGCCCATTAAACTTTAACTTAATATATGGATATCCACCATGAATAAATATATTCATAACATAGATAAAATTCTGATTTTTTACTTGTTTAGCGACCAATATAATTAAAAATTATGAAAAACAACATAATTAAACTTCAATGGAATGAAACTACAATGATCAGGTAGGGGTATATTTTTTAAAATAACAAATTCAAAGAAATTAACCAATTCAGGGCCAAATAAAATCTAACCGAAGAATCATCATTTCATAAAATCAAATTACTCCATAAACTAATGAATCTAGAACAAAATAGTTTATTCTTATTAAAATTGCATGAAAAAAAATAAATCTTGAAACAGAAGAAATTAAAAGATTAAGCTAAATTATTTCGTAATTATCTATAATTTTACAAATTCAACAACACATGAAAATTGTTGCACTCGAACAATGTCTTTACTGTCATTTCTCTATCAAGTCTCCAAATGTAATTCAGTCCTAGTAGCAGCTCAGTATTGGTTGCTTTAGTCTTTACTTTGTTTGCGAAGAAGAGAGTTTACAAAAGAATACTCGTTTTGGACAACAAATTTTGGTGCTCAAAGTTCCCTTTATTTTGCCATTTGATCATGTTGTGTGTTAATAAAGATACCTAATTCAAGATACTTCTTAAAGCTCTTCTTCATTCTTCGGCAAGCACTAGTACACTAACCTAGAGCTCTGTTCCTTTTACTATGATATAAAAACACATTGAATAATGAGAGAAATACACTACTTTATGTGCCTTTGTTACAAAGCTTGCTCAAGAAGTAATCAATGAAGGAACAAGGTGTTAAAACTTGCATTTTCTACTTCAATGTACTTAAAACCAAAAGCTTTATTTTTTTTGAATTGTTTTAGCTTCAAACACAAACTTTGGCTCCCCTACCTGCAAACAAAAACAATTATGAAACAAGAATCGGGAAAAGACCAAATGATTATAATGTACTACTATAAAAGACATTGAATCAATCACCTGCAGATTTACAGATGAAGGCACCATTGTCTCCTCCATTTTAGCTGCAATAGATAAACATGTAACAGCCAACAGTTGGATTGTCCATGTTTGATCACTCTATGCCATTTTAATCATTGACTACATTACGATTTAAGAATTCAAAGAATAGAAATTCAAGAGTAATTTGAGAATACTTACAAGTAAGTCATAGATTGATAGAAATCTATCCAAGTAGTAAATTGATAGGCAAAGAGTCAAAGGTCCAAAACTGAAATTAACAGAAGTCTGTTGCTAAAAGGGATTAAAACCATCATTCATAGTACATTAACACAAGGTCTAATCTAATAGTAGGAAATTAGTGAGACAAAAGGGGTTATACACAAAAAATTAGTTAAATGGATCAAATAAAAGAAAAAAAAAGGACAATAGTTTAATTTGAACAGACCTTATAAATCCATTCAATTGCCTCTTTCCAGCCATCTCTTGAGATAATCATCTCCAGTAAAATGCATCATCTCTTTTTTAATCATTTCCTTAATTACACCATCTCTTCATTCTTCGACAACAACTTTGACAAAAAAATCAATTTGAATCTGTATTTTCAAAGCAACGTGTTTTACTTTTGTAATAGGGAGGCAGTAAAAAACAAACTAAAGAAAAAAAAACTAAATAAAAAAACGTTAAGCTCTTGTTAATTTTGTGACGTTAAACTCCCGTTAACCATTAACTTTGTGTCAGGTCATTTAGTACACGTGTCAAAAAATTATCAAAGAGGCATATAGAGAGACATGAGAAGGAGGTAGATAATTGTTAAATTCTCGTTAACCATTAACTTTGTGTCAGGCCATTTAATACACGTGTTAAAAAATTATTAAAGAAGGATATAGAGAAGCATGGGAAGGAGGCAGATGATTTCCATCCATGTATAGATTCCTCGTTAAAAAAATGTACAGATTCCGCGCCAATTTCATGCCGATTTTCCTTTTCTTTTTTTTTTTTTTTTAATGCTCCGAAACATAACCCTGTCCGGTAACGAAGGCAAAAGGCAGGCTGGCACTGAAGAGATAACACCCAAAGAATAATACGTTGACTCGTCTGTAATCAGTACATTAAAGTATTTGGTATTGTTTATTCGATCAAGATTAGATCTGCATCTACAAGGTAATCTCTCTCATATTTATGCTCTGTTTGTGTTTGTTTTTAAGTTCTGAGTCATCTTTCTCCCAACAGATTTCTCGGTTTCGCTTAGAATGGCAACACTGGCAACTTCAAGCATTCAAATGGAAGCAGCAAGGCCCTGCATTTCATCTTCTGGCGGAGCTGTCATGGCGGGTACTACTGTTCTAAGTGTCAAGTCCAAAACTTTTTCAAGGACTAAGCTAACAGGTGCTTGCAAAATATCATCGTCTCGAGTGAAGTTTAACAAGGTTGTGATAAAGGCAATGTCTGAATCTAGTGGAGATTCGCTTGCTTCCGGGTTGCCAATTGACTTGAAGGGTCTGGCTCGGTTTCGCTAATCCTTTTACCTGTGTTCGTAATTTCATAAATAGTATAAACTTTTTGATGCTAGAAAGCTTCTTCCTGCAGGTAAAAGGGCGTTTGTTGCTGGTGTTGCCGATGACAATGGATTTGGCTGGGCAATAGCAAAATCTCTTGCTGCTGCAGGTGCTGAAATTCTAGTGGGGACATGGGTTCCTGTATGTAAATTAGACCTTTGTAGGCCTTATCTATGTTTTTTACTGGTCTTGAAAAAAACGGCAACGTGCTGACGATGAAGTTTCCCTTGTAGGCTTTGAACATATTCGGAACCAGCTTGCATCGTGGGAAGTTCGATGAATCGCGCATGTAAGAGCCGGTTATATGTTCAGATATAGTGGATGGTCCTGAATTAATGATCTTTTTCTGATAGAAGTTGTAATTTCAGATTGCCTGATGGCTCTTTAATGGAGATTACGAAAATATATCCCTTGGATGCAGTCTTTGATAACCCTGATGATGTACCTGAAGATGTAATGGATTAAGTTTATCGACTTACTAGATATTGCACATTTTAACAAACTCCAATCATCGTAATGAACATTTTCATCCTGTTGTTTCGTGCAGATAAAAACGAACAGGCGTTACGCAGGATCCACAAATTGGACTGTTCAGGTACATGTCGAACATATCCAGTAGTCAGTAGAAGGAACTTAGAATAAGTAATCATGAATGCATACATGAATTTCATCTTATGTTACTTGTTATGTGTTGCAGGAAGTTGCCGAATCCGTTAAACAGGATTTTGGCAGCATCGACATCCTTGTGCATTCACTAGCTAATGGGCCAGAAGTATAGCAGCTCCAAGCTTTGAATCTGAAGTACTAATTGATTTTAGTTTTAGCTTTATTCTCTATTCTTACAATCAATTGTTTGTTAACAGGTCAGTAAACCTCTACTAGATACATCCAGGAAAGGATACCTGGCAGCTTTATCCGCTTCGAGTTACTCCTATGTGTCTTTACTCAAACACTTTCTCCCGTTAATGAATCCAGGCATGTCTGGTCTATTCTTTTGTTCATTAGGCATGTTCTTTTGGTCTCTTAGTCTATTCTTTTGTTTTGATAACAAGAAATTGTCAATGCAGGAGGTTCTTCGATCTCCCTTACACATGTTGCTTCTGAGCGAATAATTCCCGGGTATGTCTGTTATTCTTTGTTTCCTCGGTATTCAATAACCAAAGTCGATACTCGTTGTTCATTGACAAAAAGTCTCGAACAATGTGGTATGCAGATACGGTGGAGGTATGAACTCTGCTAAAGCTGCACTAGAAAGTGACACAAGAGTTAGTTCTAAATCTCCTTTCCTCCACATAACCAAGTTTAACTTTAACCTGACTGCGTATTTAGTTTCCTGAATCCGGCGTATCTATGTTCCTCGACTCATTTTCAGGTACTCGCTTTCGAAGCAGGAAGAAAACACAAGATTAGGGTCAACACAATATCTGCAGGTACAACTCTGTTCCAAGACCATGTTCATGTTCTTTTTCCCAGTACATGGAGTCCATAACCCGGGGCATCTAATAAACAGGTCCTCTGAGAAGTCGCGCTGCAAAAGCAATCGGATTCGTTGATATGATGATCGAATATTCATTGGCCAATGCACCTCTCCAGAAAGATCTCACTGCAGGTGATTTGGAGGAACTACAAAGATTAAAAAAGACTTGTTTTGCTTTTTTTATGATTTATATCGAATTGCTGGAACAGATGAGGTGGGGAATACTGCAGCATTCTTGGCATCACCTTTGGCTTCAGCAATAACAGGTGCTGTTGTATTTGTTGACAATGGACTCAACGCAATGGGGGTTGGCGTTGACAGTCCCTTATTTAACGACCTCAACATTCCAGGCAACAACCATTAAGCCTACCAAGATGTTGCAACGCAACAATGATGCTGGATTGAGTGGAGCTTTAGGGCGGTTTAAAGATATAAGGTCCGTATAATTTACTAAAATGGGTTTTCAATTTAAAATATTAGATGTAATTTGATTTGATGTACTTTGTATGCCGGCCTTTGAATAAAGATCGAGTATAATATAGCTCAAATTCTATGAAATACAACATTTTATTTTGCTTATGAGTTTTACTACTAGTCTATAACTAATATTATGCTTTTTCCAGGTAAGAATTTGGTTTAACTTATTTTAGAAAAAAAATTTTATAGAGGCTCTGTAATATTATTCCTATTATATATGTCTAAAATCACTCATGACTTATAAGAATTGATTTTGTCTCAGTAGTTAAACAAACGATTATTATTTTTGGAGGTTATAAGTTGGAGTACTAGTATTATAATGCAGTGATTGAACAATTAATATTTAATAATTAAAAATATATTCTAAAACAGATATTGTAACTACTGTAGCTGATTAGAACAAAAATTCTTTCTCTTTTTCGTGCCTTCCTTTGTGTCTCATTTGTATTTTTGTAAAAAATTGAATTTTAAACCCTAAATCCTTATTTTCTATAATCTAAACCCTACACTTAAAAAATACACCTTACCCCTAATTCCCTAAACCCTAACCAAAACCCTTAACCTTAAACCCTAAACCTTCTAATTTAAAGTGGGGACATAAATGAAGGCATAGAAAAGGGACAAATGATTTGGGTTCAGCTGATTAAGACTCACGATTTTAAAGCTCTTTTAATTGTTAAAAGGGTTTTAAGAAGTACTTGTGTAATATTAAAAAAAAGTCTAATGTAGAAATAAGTACTTAAATAATCTCTTGTTAATGTTAAGGGTTTGTTTGTTTCACTAAAAATTATTTTTGAAAAATAAATTCTAAAAAATAAACTATATTTTTAGAAAACTAATTGCAGAAGTCTTTTTCATGTGTTTGAATGAAACTGTGTAAATCATTTTTCGTGATAAATTTTATTAAAAATAATTTTAAAATTTTACTTTTAATAAAACAAACAAGATTTCACTTTAAAAATTTATTTATTTTATTGAGTTATTTTTATTGTTTTAAAAATTTATTAAAATATAAAATTAAAAAAAATTATCAAAAGAAAATCTATAGAGTCATCATCGTCCATTGAGAAAAAGAGAGAAGATAAAAAGATTGTGTATAAAATTTAAAGAACATTTTTTTTTATTTATAGAGAGAACAAGAAAGAAAAAATTACTAAAAACAAATGGGTAAGTCATTTTACATAGAAATAAGGGTTTTCTTTATTGATTATAATTGATTTTTTTATTTATTTTTCACGAATTAAACAACAAAAAATTATGAAAATATTTTTCGTAAAATTATTTACGCGAAACAAACAGATTAGTTTCCGACTATTTTTGTATGCTTGTATGATAGTTTGTTTGTCTATATTTTATAGATTTCTTGTTTTCGTGACAGTACCGTTTGTTGTTAAGATAATTTTCGTCCAGATAACAAGTATTATTAAATATTTTTAGTTACAAAATAATCAACAATCTATTATTTTTACCTTTTGTGGTAGTTTATTGATATGTCAACAACTTGTAATATAAAGTGGGCTTAATTCATCAAGCTTTATAGTCGAAGTTTATCGTTGTTGGACTTTATTTAAAAGTATAATTTTTTTAGAAAGTGAAGGGTTCACACCTTTTAAAATTCATTGTATTTATCTTTTCATGTTGTGGTGTGATTATCTTATACTTTTTACTTTAAATTTTCAGTATATTTTTTTTTGTTTTGTTTTAAAAGTTCTTTTTATAATATTTTTGAGTTATTTTAATTCAATTTAAAGTTTTTTAAATTAAAAATAAATTAGTATTGTATGTCAAACATTGATCGGATAATAATTTTTTAAATATCCTTTAACGGTCAAACATTTATTTTTACCAAAAACACGAGTCTTATAACCCAAATGGTTAATGGAACGGTTGTTATTGGTCATGGGTTCGAACACCAATAATTACAGCAAAGTGATTGAACAATTAATGTCAAATAATTGAGATTATCTTTTAAAACAGATACTACTATCTATTAGCTAAATATAAGAAAAAAACTTATTTAAAAAAAATAGTCTACAATTTATTTATAATAATTGTAATCATCTATCAATATTAACATGAGATTCTAAAGCATGGATAAAACATAATAAACGTCATATGAGAAAACGTCAAATCTTACCCTAAAAAAATACAAAATATTCAAAAAAGAAATCACAAAAATAAACCAAATCATCTATTATTTTAATAAAAGTTTTGTTCACAAGTAATCTAAAGTTGAAAAAGATATAAGAAAATTAAAAAACGGTAAAAATTAATATAAAAAATGGTTATAACTTAGGCTGAGGACATTTTTGATAATTAAATTTAAAACTTAAACATTCTACTCATTTTTATTTTTATCCGTAAATTTCTGATGACTTAAAATTAATTGTTATTAAATAAGTTGCATGGTTGTTAAAAGAAAATTTATATAACTATATATTTAGTCTATGTTAATTACTTATTATATTAATTTTATCTTAATTTAATTAAATCAATCATTTAATAAGGTGTCAGTATATATCATCACCTTATTAGAAAATTTTAATTATTTAATTTTATTTAATAAATTTATTTTCTTCGTACAATCCGACGATAAGACATATAAAAACAAAACAAATAACTATTTTGCATTGGCTAGGAATTGAGCTTAGGTTGCCTTAGGTGCAAATGGCACGTATTTATCACTAAATCAAGTGTTATTTGTGATACAAAGTATAAAATATAATATATATTTAATTTATTATTAATGAAAGAAAAAAATATAGATTAAGAAAACTCGAACATAATATATTTAAGACGCATAAAGAATATTTAAATCACCAATAAAATATAATAATTAAATTAAAGTTCACAATATTCTATATATACGATTATTTTAAAAAAATTATTTAAGTGAAATTTAATTTATTCTTAATCTTATTTATTTTCTATTTTATGGTATTAACTTTAATTTAATTATTATATTTTTATTTTTAACAAAATTTAATTTGAATAACTAAAAAAATGAGATTATTAAAAAATCATTTAAAACCCAAACTTATCTAATACACTTATATTCGTCAGTTTTAATTTATAAATGAATTTTTAATATAATTTTTATTTTTATTTTAAATTATGGATTAAATACTAAATATTACATTTCTAATGCAATAAAATATCTAAAATCCAAATCTAAAAGTTCAAATCCAATTATTTTTTTTAAAATAACAACTCAAACAAATATATTTAAATAAAAAAATATTTTTATCAAATGAATATTTTTAAATTTATAGTTCAAAAAATCTAAACAAATGTTACAATCCAATATAAAACAAATTAAAATAACAACTAAACAAATATATTTAAATAAAAAATATTTTTTATCAAATGAATATTTTTAAATTTATAGCTCAAAAAAATCTAAACAAATGTTATAATCCAATATAAAATAAATTAAAATAACAACTCAAACTTTTTAAATCTAAAAGTTTTATATATTTTTATTCGAGTTTATATATAGATCAAATTCATATCGGATATAAATTTGGATTGAATTCGGATCGGTTCATGAAAATATTCATATCCGATCCACCTACTATCAGGATTCAAACCTGTTTTTTATTCGAATTCTGACTTTTTTAATCGAATTTGAATCGAATTTTTTTCTTCAAATTGAATCGAATTCAAATTAAATTTGGATTATATTTTCGTCCCTAATCTATATTTACTTTTTTTTCCTTGCATTAAGAACAAGCTAAACATATATTGTATTTTGTACTTTATATAACAAATGATCCGCCACTTACCAAGGGCAATTTGTGTTTAATTCCGAATTAAGGCAAAATAACTCTTTATTTTGTTGAATGAGAAAAATAAATTTATTAATTAAATAAAAATAAATAATTAAACTTTTTTAATAAAATGATGACACACTCCACACATGATTAAGTGATTAATTTATTTAATTAAATTAAAATCAAAATTAAATTAATATAATAAATAACTAACACATACAAATGTGTATTTATATAAATTTCTCTTTAAAAGTCATGTTACTTATTTAATGATAATTAACTTTGAATGACAAAAAATTTACAAACAAAAATAAAGATAAATAAAATATTTAATTTTTAAATTTAATTATCAAAAATATTTTTAACCTAAACCTAAGTTATTTTCGCGATAATTTACTCTAATATAACCTAATGCATAAAATTAATTTGTCCTATAACTAGTAACTACCTAACAGAAATAGCTGATATGTGGAGTGCCAACTCGGTACCGAGTCAGATGACCATAACAAACTCGCTACCAAGTGTTTAGGCACATAATATTAACAATGAGCTCAACACATAGCAACTGCAGGATCCTTGATCAAAAGCCAAAGATTAGGGCTGGCAATAATTAAACACAAATTAACACTTAAATGAATATTTAATTTTGATTTTTTTCGGTAATTATATTTTAATATAGGTGATATATTAGTATCACTTTTAATACTCTATGAGATCGACAAAAAGGCGATTTTAGAGGAGAATTGGTAGGTGCCATGATCACTTTCAATTGGTATTTTTTTAAACCGGATGTTTGGTTCATGAAAAATATTATTATTAGGGGTTATATTACCAACAATAGCATATTTTTGTCAATATTATGTGCCATGGAAATCACGTTCTCATGTTTGGTTGGTTCATGAAAAATATTATTATTAGGGGTGGAAATCACGTTCTCGGAATTGGTAGGTGCCATGACAAAAAAAAAAAGTGTCATGACCAATATAATTTATTTAAGTTTATTTGAATTTGGTTTCACAATAAATGAGTTAAAATTCAAAATTATAAAATTAACTTATTTTGGATTGAAAAAAATAGTTATGGACACTTGTTAAAAAACTCGATCATTATTAATAAAATAATATTTTTAACAAAAATATATAATCTTAGGACGAGACTTTGACCGTAAAATATTTTCTAATGATTTATATAACTATTTTAATCACTAAAAAATTAACTAAATTTCTTATTATATATTACGATAAAAGTAAATATAATGTATATATATTTATATAATAGTCTGTTAAATATTGTTTAAGATATTAATTACATTTATAGTAGGTTAAATATAATATTTTGTAAAACTTAGTTGTTTATACTATAAAATAATTGTATGATTTTTAATATAAATATTTTTAATTTAATATTATAAGTTTAAATAATTAAAAATAAACTATTCATAAGGATAATCTGATAAAATTTACCTTCAAGTAATCTTATATTCTATCAATCAAACATTGTCATCTTATATTTCTACCAAGTAAACCAAACAATGTAATGTAATATTCCCAATAATATGTCAAGTAATGTTATATTCCAAGAATCTTATTCCCAAAGGTAATCTTATATTTTGTGAACCAAACACACCCTAAAATTTTATTACCAATACAGTAGAATTACATTTTAACCCTAAAAATAATAAAACTATAATATTTAAAATTTATAAAACTAAAGGTTAGTGTAGTGATAAAATTGAAGTTTAACCATCATAAAACTTTATAACTTAAATTCAATCTTTTAAAAAATTGACTTCAAAGATCAATAAAATACTCTTCAAGAGATGTACACGTTCAAACAATAAAGATGATATTATTAAGAGGAATAATCTCACACTTCAAAATATGAACAGTAAAACATACATATATATTATAAATAAATTGAAATAAAATACTCTAAACTTTAATGAAGATAATATCGGGTCATCTAAATTTTAGGGTGTGATTGTAAATCTCCTACTCTTTCATTGATTTGTGTCTTTATTGGTGCCTCACTCTAAAGTTTAAAATATTGGGTTTAAGATTTAAAATTAAGGTTTAAGCAAGAGTAGAGTGTTTTTAGAATGTATGATTTAGGGTTTAGAGTTTAAAGTTAAAGTTTAGAGAATTAAGAGTGTAGTGTTTTTTAGGGTTTAAGATTTAAGATGTGAAAATTAAGATTAAAATTTATAATTTAATTTTTTATAATAATTTTTAGTGTGAAGCATAAAAAACGTTATTAAGTGCGTAATTTTACCCTAGATGAAAGTACGAAATAAAGATAAGGAATCCAAATTCATCCTCCTTTTTGACTAAGTGAGACCAAAACAAGTTATTTCCAGAATCTCCTCTCTCAAGTGTCACCTCACCTATCTCTTTTGCTAAGAGATTTTAAACCTCACCTTAATTGTTTTCTTAATTAAATATGGATTGTAGCAAATACCTTATGGCTACAATGCGTTAGGCTTTGGAAGTGAGTAGAACCGATCCTGGGGCTACGACGCAATCGGGTAATGTTCGCGATCATTGGCATCCCCCACCAAGGGATTGGATTAAGGTGAACACGGATAGTTCTAAGGATTTGGGATCTAACATGACATCTTGCGGAGGGGTTCTTCAGTGTTGACTAATAATTAATTGATTGTTAGTAAGCAATTAGAATTAGTTGAGTTGTTAGATTAGTTTGTTAAACCATTTGAATTGTTACCAATTAGTTACAGTTTGTGGCTATATAAGCCTAATATTTGTAATGGGTTAAAACACCCACTTTGATCCTTTGTTAATAAAAATCAGCTCTGCTTATCATTCATCCTTAACCATCGTCTATTATCGTTTGTCTTATCTTTGGCACAATGACACCATTCTCACATGGTATCAGAGCCGTTGAAAATCTTGGTGTTGTTTGTCTTCCGCTATTGTTGTTTCCGTTTGAATCTGGTATTTCTTCTTTATTGCCTTCTGATTCTTTCAATATACTTCATTTGAGATTGTGGAGGAACCCAAATTCGCGACGGACACACCGTTTTTCACCACAAGATCCGACCTTGACCAATCGGTGGCCCCAATGGGTGCCGAAGAGGACAGTCTATACTGTCGCCTGAAATTCCTTCTGGAGATGATCGATCAAAACAATGGGATCGTGGGCTCTACCACGGGGTCCAACTATTATCCAATCTGAGAAGTTACATACAATGGTATTAAAGGATGCGACATCCAAAAGCAAGAAATTTATGAGGCAGTGTAATTGAGCTCTACAAGCAGATTGGGCTAGACCCTTCTCGTGGTGTTTTACTCTATGCCCCCTGGCACTGGAAAAACCATGCTTGCAAAGGTTGTTGCTAACCGTACAACAGTTGCCTTCATTAGAGTAGTTGGATCTGAATTTGTTCAAAAGTATTTGGGTACGAGTCCAAGGATGATTCGTGATGTCTTCCGCCTTGCTAAAGAAAATGCTTCAACCATTATCTTTATTAATGATGTAGATGTCATTACTACTGCCTAGTAGTCATTGTTCATTGAATTCTCTTTTTTCCTTGTTTACTCATCAAGGAAGTTGTTCACTGTTTTGGTTCTCAATGATAATCTTCTTTGAGGTATTTGCAGCATTGTCTTACTTTGGGTTAGTGTTATTTGGTTTTCATTTGTGTTTTCTGTCGATTGAACCTTTCTACTAGCTGTTGGGATAGAGAAATATACTTGGAAATACATATTATTGTGAAAGTGTTGTTGTTGGTTGTTTTTTTTTCATGGAAAAATGCTACTGATGGTTGTTATTCGTAGCTTCAATTTCTGGTAATGTTTGGATAATTTTTTGTTCTTTCCCATCCATCACTGCAATGCACAAACATAAAGGATGATTCCAAAGCATTGCGTTCTCAAAGGGTGATATGAAGTCTGATGATGAAGTCTTGCTTTCTTTTAGTGTTATTTGGTTTTCATTTGTTGATTCTTGATGTGGAGTTTGTGAGTTGAAGTTGATATTGTTTATTGTTGGTGCTGCTATTGAATGCCTGTTACGTTTACTGTTTTGGGAGCTTCATTATCTTTTTACTTTGTCCGCAAGGGTGGATGAAATTTTGGTATAACAATCAAGTTTGGAGGTTAGAAAATATCCGGGGAATGTATAGTGTTTAGCAGCCTTGCACTCCTTAACTGGACATAAGAGATTGTTTTTTTGCCTAATGGAGATTTTAGATTGCATTTGGGAGTTTGTAGCTTAACCGCCTTGCTCCTACCAAAAAGAAGGATCGAATAAGCGACAAAGTAAGATAATGAAATTGAAGAAAGAATAGATTTAGAAAAGAATGTTGGATGAGAAAAGAAGTTGTAGATTGAGAGGTGAGTAAAGAAGAACGAAAAGAGGAAGAACATTTTCGATTCTCAATAACCCATCAAATTCTACATCTATTGTTGATTGGTTTCAAGAATTTCAGTTCACAAACTACTAACTCAAAGAATCAGTAAACTTTGTCTTTGTTTGATTGAGAAGCAACTTCAAGAAATTTAGAAGGTTGAAAGAATGAGAAATGAAGATTCTCACTCCCTATTGTTTGAACAACAAACTTACTGGTTAGTAATTCATGAATTCAATTCAATGAAGCAGATTAAAAAAAGTTTAACAAGAGAAGAAAGCAGGGTGAATGTTAGACTAATAACTAATTGATTGTTAGTATGCAATTAGAATTAGTTGAGTTGTTAGATTAGTTTGTTAAACCATTTGAATTGTTACCAATTAGTTATAGTTTGTGGCTATATAAGCCTAATATTTATAATGGGTTAAAACACCCACTTTGATCCTTTGTTAATAAAAATTAGCTATGTTTATCATTCATCCTTAACCACCGTCTATTATCGTTCGTCTCATCTCTGGCATAATGGCATCATTCTCACATTCAGGACCATGGTGGCGAGTAGAACTTGGGATCTTCCAAATTTATTGGAGCTTTGCTCGATTCATAAATCGAAGTTGTGGGGTGTTTATCTTGGTTTGATCTTGTGTTGGGAGCTTGGGCATCATCAGGTTTTAATGGAAGTTGATAGTGTGGATGTCAGGGCGAAGCTAAAAAAATATTTAAGGGTGTTATTTTTTTAGAATTATATTTAAGAAATATCAATTATTTATAAATTGATGTTATTTATTTTTTTTTTAAAAAATAATATATATAAATCATATAAGAAAAGTTTGTTAAAAAAATTTTGGGTGTCAATTAACCACCCTTATTAAAGGGTGGCTCCGCCAATAGTCAATGTGGCAAAGTTAGTCTTAATAAATCTAGAACTCACAATTTAAAAGGAAATAAATATATTAACCGAGAGATTTTAATCATTTACTCTAATGATCGTTGACTATTTTTTTCTATATAATTCTAACATAATTTTTAAAGTTCTTTTTAATAAAAGATAGATGAGAATATGGAAGTCGACAGTAGAGTATCCGTTTACCGTCTGGATTACAATTTAAGACGCAGACGCTCTATTTTTGGTCTGCACATAGCTTTTGTACAAATGTCAACTCAACGATGCAACAAAATATTTTCCACTTTGTTCAGTTGTGGTGGATTGAGAAACGACACGGTTTAGGGTTGAAATTTAATAATGCGTGAACTGATGAGTTTTAATATTAAATGGACTTTCAATACCTTTTAGTTTTTTCATGGGCATTCTTTCCATCTCTTTTTATTTTTAGCCTACTTTTAAAGTGATTTCAATGAAAAAATAGATGATATTCATCTAAAAAGATTTAGATTTAATTGTTAAAATATTAATGAGTTTGATTTAGGTTCAAGCTCGAAATGAACAGTTTAAGTTCGAATTATTGTTCTTATCAAATATTTTTAAAATATTTTTATTGAAATTTTAAAAAATAATATATGAAAATCTATTAGAGAAAAGATCATATTTATTTTTGAAATTCATAAGTAAACATAATATATTTTTTATATTATACAAGTCAACAAGAAGAAAGGGATTTAAAATATTTAACCATGATAAAAAATTATACATATAAGGAGTGTATATATTATAATCATTTTGAATATGTTCATAAATTTTTAGAGGTTGTTAAGCTCTCGAATCAAGTACGAATTCGAATCAAACTCACTTGAGTTAAACTATAATAATTATTTTTTTAATTAACAAATGAATGTTAACCTAGATTATGAACTCTCGTGTTTGTTGCGATAATTAAAATCATTAGGTCAAATTTAAATTTTGTTGGATGAAAAATGAGATCAAATGTAATATTAAGAGGACAAGATGCCTTTTGGTGAGGTTCTCTCTCCGTAACCTTTCTTTCAAGCTTGAATCATAGAGAAAGTTGAAAGTGTTTTGTGTAGGAATTTAAATTCGGGTTTATTTTTAAGGGTCAATACATCTATGACTTATATATTTTTCGAAGGTTATAAATTAATTATTTTGTTTAATTTTATGATTTAAAATTATTTTTGAGGATTTGAGTAGTAGAGATCCTCTTGATGATCTAAACTATATAAATAATACGTAAAAATGATAATAAATTACCCTAAATAACTCTTATAAAATATAAGATCGAACTAAGATATTATCACGAATAATTTAAGTGCTTTGGAAATCATTTTGAGAACTTGGGAAGTAATTTCTAGACTTCAATAACATCCATAATTGTATTGTTATAAGACACTAATCCACATATGAATACAATACATTTTTATGTACTTATCTAAAAGCACCTAATCCTTTGCCTCGTCATAAATACATAGATCCATTCAAAAGCTAAACAAGAGATGTTGGGGGTGTTTTTAGTACACCTAATACAAGAGGGAAAGTAACCACCTCTTTAACTAAGATGGTAATACTTTTTTATTATCTTAATTGCAAGTTGAGTATTCGAATTTTCATTTTTATTATAAAAAATAAATAATTTCAAATTATTATATTATTAACATAATTTTGGCCATTGATATGTATTAGTATGGTCATTTATAACTATCGAATTAAATTTGAATGAATCTTTTGACAACATCATTCTAATGTAAGCATAGAATATAAATCTTCTTTCCTTTAGTGTTTTTATTTAGTGTATCGATATGTCCCTTTATGCTAAAACCAAATGTAACAGTGGTATCGATACGTTTTTACGTATCGATACCCAAAAATCTTTATAAAATTTGAATCAAGCAGGATGTATCGGTACACAAGTATAACATACCGATACGCCTTTTATATTTCACCCATTTATATACACTATCGTATCAATATGAGACCTCCTCGTATCGATACTCCTGCTCGAAAATACAGGTATGTGGTGAATTCACAAAAAGTCTCAGCTTAACTTACATGGTTGGTTTTCCCTTCATTCTTATATGTTATGAGGATGATTCTAAGCATAATTAAGGCCAATTTACAATAGTTTAGCATCAATGTACCAATTCACTATTGAAGAGTATTTCTAAGCTACTAAGTATTCAAGCAAACATCATAATGCAATAATGTCTAATTCTATGAAATGCATGATGCTAGGGTGTTGAAGGAGTACCAACTTTAAGCAAAATAACAATAAACATGTCCTCCTTCTTTCTTTCAAGTTTTCTTTTTTTTTTCAAAGGTTTTTAAGGGTTCTCCAACCTCTTTCTCTACAAAGAGAAGATAAACAACGAATTAGATACATTTTGAAAAGATTTCTAGAGTTTAAAAACACTAAGGGATTGAGATTTAAGCTCTCAAAAACACATTCTCGAACTACACATTTAACCCCCTTCTAAAACTCTTTTCTTCACCAAACATGACAACCTTCACCTTGATTTATAGATCTTCTTGAGCTCTAAAACTTCTTCTTCAACATTAAAACGTGATTCACAAAAAAAAAACTCTAAAGATCAAACCTTTACCTACTTTCTTTTTTTGTGCAATTAAGGGAGAGGAAGAATAGAAGAAAAGAGAAAGAAGGGTGATGTCATTTCTTAAAGAAATCATAACCCCCTGTTCTCATTTTCACCCTTTTATGTATTTACCAAACTGCCCTCACAAAGATGATCAAAGGCCTAACCCTTTAACAAGACATAACTCAAAGCTCAAAAATAACACATTCTCTCAAGTCTAAGGCCCAACAAAGTCCCAAATGTTGAAGCCCAAAGACTTCGGGTTAATCTGATATTTAAATCTGAATTGGGCTCGTGACATTTAAGATTAGTGTTTATCTAATTAGGATTTAGAGATTAAAAGCGGTGTGTATTTTTAAGGTTTAAGATTTATGATTTAAGATGTAGAATTAAGACTTAAAGTTTATTTTTTTAATATTAAAACATAAGAGTAAAATAAAAAAGAGATAAAAATATTTTCCGTCCTACCTATTTTTTTATTATCGTACTAAAATATTATAATTCATGATGCCATATATAGTTAATCTAAAAATCTTGTCTTACCTAAACAAAACTCTCAATCTTCTCCTAAAGAGTTGAATTCAATCCTCAACTTTTATAAAAGAGTTGTATCATTGATTTTTAACGATAATAGTGACTAAAATATTAAAATTTAAATTTCATTTACATGACATTACACCAAGTAATACATGAATACTTAGTGCAATTCTTGTACATTTTATATAAATAGTTTTGTAGAGTTATTTTCTCTTGGTTTTTAAGTATTTTTATTATTTTAATTTTTTTTGTTGACATGATATATAAAATAAATAGTATTATTTTCACTTGGTCTGTCATCTCAAAAATAATGAAAATTTAATATTTCATAAAAAATTAAAGAAAAGAATTTTGACATTTTTTTAAAGGACGAAGGTTTAAGCATACCTCAAAAAGTATCGAAAGATGAATTGAAAAAGTATATGATTTTTGAGTTAAATTTGTCTATACAATAATTTAAACAATATATCATTAAAACGTACAAACAAACAAAATTAGTAATCAAAGTATATTTAGATACAAATAAAAATAACTGCAAACAAGGTTATATAATAAACCTTTAATACGAATAAATAGTTTATAATAGATAGAATTATATAAAATTCAAATTTTTAAAATAAAATATTATATGTTTTTACTAAAATCACTTAATAAATTCATTTTCGAGTCATATATTTTCTGAAAATATCACAATCAAGTTCACACAGAATAATTAATTAATTAATGGTTAATCAATCAATTAAGAAAATGGACTGCGGTTGGAGTCTAGCCTACATAAAGGCCCAATAAAAACACAAAGCAAAAATAAAAAGGTAAAATGCAACGAAGGTCACTTAATTATGGGTAAGGTTACATTTAGGTGAATCAATTATTAAAAGTTACATTTGGGTCAATCAATTATAGGTAAAATTATGTTTGGGTCATCCAATTAATAAATGTTACATTTGGATCACTCAATTATAGGTAAGGTTACATTTGGATCACTTAATTATATGTAAGGTTATATTTGGGTCACCTTTAATATCTAAAAAATGTTTATCAATTTGTGTATTAGATTAATTAATGATTTAAAATGAAGTACTCTAATATTAATGAGTGTATACAAGTGATTTGAAAGAAAAAAAAAAACAAATTGATATACTTTTTTAAGTATGAAAGGTGACCCAAATATAACCTTACCCATAATTGAGTGATCCAAATATAACATTTATTAATTGGGTGACCCAAATGTAACTTTACCTATAATTGAGTGATCCAAACGTAGCTTTTAATAATTGAGTGATCTAAATATAATCTTACTCATGATTGAGTGACCTCCGCTGTAGTTTACCCAAATAAAATCATTTAGACAGAGTTCACATAGTTAATTATGAGCTTTCGAACCTACAGTTTAATCTCAAATTTTTAACTTTTTATTCGGTTAAAATTCGAAAATTTCACTATAAAAACACATTTAGACATGCACACTTTAAACCCTACAAACGATCGCAAAATGATATTGAATCAAATTTTATGAGTTTACATAATTAATTATGGGCTTTCAAACCTAATTATACAACTTAAAATTTAAGAATTTGTAAATTAGAGTTTAATTTTAAAATTTTAATTTTAAACTCTAAATTTTAAGTTAAAAAATTATTTTTTAATTTCTATCATAATTATCCTTTCTTATAATACTAAATCTAAATTAATTAATATTAAAATATCAAAATCTGGTCATTTCCTTATAAGACTCACCAAATGAACAGGTGTGGAGGAGGAGAATATAAAAGGAACCCAATCAAAACGGCGAAGCAGAAGAATCAAAACAAAATTAAAAATAGAACCCTAAATACAAAACAAAATGATATTGATGATGAGGATAATTTGAGCGTACCATGGCTACGGAACACGAAACAACCGCGCCACCTTGGGGTACGTTAGAGGAGCTCCTCCTTGTGTGTGCCGTCAACCGCCACGGCACTAAGAGCTGGGACTCTATCGCCCTCGAACTACAGAGTCGGAGAATCTCCTCCTCTCCCTTCACTCCCCAACTCTGTAAAGACAAGTTTTTTGATCTTAAACGACGATTCGTTTCCCCAACCAGCGCCGATTCTTCCTCCACTTTGGTTGACCAGCTCCGAAGGATTCGCGTCGAGGAGCTTCGTCGAGAGGTTCAACAACGTGACGTTTCGATCGTGTAAATAAACAAAACCAAATGACGATTCGTTTTTTCCGAATGATTACGTACTTTACCCGCCTTTCTGGTGAGATCTGAGAGGTTGCTTCTTTTTTGTGTGTGATTTACAGGTCGTTGGAATCTAAGGTCAAGAGATTGGTGGAGGAAAGGGAGAGGAGTTTTAAAGAGGAGACAGATCTGGATGACCGACAGAATATTCTATCGCCGGACACCGTCGCCGGAACGCCCGCAAGCGGTGGTGGCTCCGGCGATCTCGATGACCGATCATTCAACGAGTCCAACTCCACCAGTCAAAAACCTGAGTTGACCACGTCGGCCACTATTATTGTTAAAGACGAACAAAACGATGCCGGCGAAGTGGTAGGGGAAAGAAAAGTGCAAGTTATAACAGAGCCGGTTGAACCGATAGGTGAGAACCAGACCGATCCGGTTCGAACCGGAAATGTACCAGTTAACGAACGATTAAACGTGGAAGAGCAGGATAATAAGAAGCAGGTGAGTGACGTACAAAGCTCGGCGAGTTTATCGTATCAGAAATGGGGTAGCGGTAGTAGTAAGGGTGGTTGTAGCAGCCGAGACCGAGAGGAACGCGAGGGAGATGCGGTTTCTCCCGCCAATAAGCGAGCCTCGGTGGTGAAGCCTGAGTCCATGGTTAGGCTTCTCAGGGACATCCGCTCTCACCGGCTCGGCTCGGCTTTGGACCGCCGCCTACGGAGCCAGGTAATTTTTTAAATATTAAATATTGCATACAACGGAATAAGAATTATAATTATTATTTTATGATACAAAATGAGAAAAATACTAAATAATTAAAATAAAATAAAATAATTAATATGCCACGTAACTCTTTAAAGAAATTAAACTATTTTATCACAAAATATTGGAGGTTTCCGTAATTTTAGACCAGACTTTAGAAATATAATATATAATATTTCCTTTTTCCTATTTTTTTTTTCTGATTTTTATTAATTTAATTCACCTGCCTACGCTTAAAGGATTATTATTAAATTATAAATAAAAAATTATAATTATAAAGATTAAATTATAAATAAAAATTAAATTTTTAAGAATCTAATTATAACAAATATATAAATAAAAGATTATTATTATAAATTTTTTAATATTTATAAAAAAGTATTAAACTGATCAAATATTTTATTCCTAACCCGATTTTTCCTTCAATGAATATTCAATTTAATCTATTTTTTTAATAAAAATCTGATCAGATCCTGTTGAGTCAGAACCGACCGGGTATAGTAGAATGCCCATCCGTACTTACGCTCAACATTATGTCTGTATTCTCAGGATTCAGGAAGATACAAACACCTGATAAGGCAACCCATGGATCTGCAAAGAATTCAATCCAGGCTTGATAGGGGTGTTTACTCCGATTGCAGCACGATGTTCTTCAGGGACCTCCTCCTCTTATTCAACAACATCATCGTTTTTCACCAGAAAACCTCCCCTGAACGCACTGCCGCCGAACATCTCCGGGCTCTGGTCTTGAAGGAAATGAACCAGAAGCTCCTAAAACAAACACCTCCTCAATCCGAAACCGATGATCTATCCAAACCCAATAAGCCTTCTGCTATAGTCGCATGTGGCAAACGCTCTTCTTCCAAGGTAGTAACCAAGAATGTTACTGCCAATAAAAGAGCAGATAAAAAAGAAAAGGTTGTTGAAGAGAAAGAGAAACCAAAGGCAAATGAGAAGAAGGTTGAGACTAACTCTTTTGCTGATAATAACGTCGGCATAAGGAAGAAAAGGAGTAAAGAAAGAGCGGTTTCGGTTTCGGGCCGTCGGAACACGTTGAGAACAAGCAGCAAGAGTGGGGAGACGAATCACGAGTATGGTGGTAATGAGCTTAGCTCACATGACGCGGTGGAGGTGAAGGTGGATGCCAAGAAAGAAAATAACAAAGGTAGAAAGAAACAAGGAGCGGCAAGTTTCTTGAAAAGAATGAAACAGAGTTCACCTAGTGAAGTGTCTGAGAAAGACGACGACGATGAAGATGCTGGTGATGAGGATGATTCAGAGGATGAAAGTAAAGATGGTAAAGGGAAGGGTAGGGTTGTGGAGAGGGTAACGAGGAGTTCGAGAGGAAGAGGGGGGAGGGCTAAGAGAGGTGTAGGGAGAGCATCGTCGGAGAGTAGGGAGAAGAGAGTTACAGATCCTGATGTTTTTGGAGGTAGTGGCAGGGCTAGGAAACGAGGTAGAAGATGAAGTTGTAGTCTGTATATATTGTTATAGTAAAATAGTTATGTTTGTTTTTCCTTACTAATACTATCTATTATCTATATCTGTTTTTGTGTGATGGATTGAACGTAGATTTTGTCTGTTTTTGTTTTGAATTCTTCCTTGGTTTTGTTCCTTATGGGTTGCTTTGTTCTCGACACTCAACTGCGGTGGGCCTCCAGAGAGCCCTCTTTGTTGTAAGCTACCCGATCTGATCGACTTGATTAGAGTATTTAATTATCAAAATATAAATAATTAGATATTTATTTAAAAAAAAGTATATTCTATCCGACCCACTAAAATATATACTTTTAACTCGAGTATAAGCCATAATAATACCTTCTATACTCATTATATTTTTAAATCAAACTACTTAATTATGCATGTAATTTTTAAGAATTATAAAAATTATATTCTAAAATTGTTTGTATTTAATACTTTAGATCTTAAACTTTATGATTAAAGCATAAATAAAAGATTTATATTCGATTTTTTATAATAAAATTTAATCTTTTCGACATTTACACTATTTTAATCTCGGATTATATCATTCAAATTTATATTAAAAATGGATATAGCAATACTCTTGTTTATACACCTAAATGTATTAATTTCATTTTATAAATGAAGAAACAAGGGTTGTTTTTTAGTTTGACATGATTATATAACATGATTGTGTTTATAATGAAATTTAAATATTTTTGGCATTTATACTATTTTGATTATAATTTGAATTTTTATTAGTTATGAAATTTTTTTATTAATAAAGTAAAATAATTTTTAAAAAAAATATATGTGTAGTTGGTTTTCGTGGGTATTCAATTTGCATGGATCAAGCCACGAACTGAGTAATTTAATACTTAGAGTCATTGGGTAGTTGGTAATGAATATTCCTATTAAAAAAAACTTTTAGAACCATAAGTAAAGCAAGATAGTAAGTGTACATAAAAAATTGATTTAACTATTTTGTTTAATCTAATTAAAAAAATTAAATATATGACTTTTTTATTTTTTGAATGGTTCGAATTGAATATCTAAAACTTTTGGATTGAATATAAATATTTATTTGATATTTTAATCGAATATCTAATTTTTTATATTTTACAAAAATAATTTTTTTATGTTTTATTTTATTTTTATCATTTTGTTGAACTTCCTTTATTTATGCGACCAACCCACACCCTTCCGTGCTCGTTCATGTGTCATGTTCGCCTGCTCCGACTAGGGGTGATATGAGCTGAGTTTGAGCCTGATCAAGTTTAGATCAGGTTTGAAGTTTGGTAAGTTCGAAATTTTAGGTTTAGATTTGATTTGAAAATAATATTATTAGGTTCGGTTCGGGCTCGAAGCTCGTCGGATTCGATTTGGGCTCGTTAGGCTTGGCTCGACTCAAAATAGACAATTTTACTATAATTTTTCTATAAAAGATAAGGTCTCGTTAAAATCCCTTTTCATAATTAACACCAGAACAAAATTTAATATCGAGAAAAAAAAATACTCAATTTATTTTAATTAATTTATTTTTAATAGATTTCTCCTATTTTATTTTATTATTTTTCTTTTGTTAAAGAGATTATTTTTAGTGTATATGTAGCATATATATAATAAATTATTCTGAGCATATTCACAAGCTTTTCGAGTCGAGCTTAAATAAACTCAGCTCAACTCATTAAAGTCTAGAGTCGAACTTAAATCTAAATCAAACTCACCCAAACTAAACTTTAACTAAATCAAACCCGAATAATTCACAAATTGATCTCAGTCATTATCACCCATAACTCCAACGGTACAAATCATGCACAGCATCGTCTTGCCATGCTCCCCGGTCACCTCTACTCTTTGATTTAATTTGATAATCCCTGAGCCTAACTTCTATAAATAAAATCGAGTGGATTAATATAAAAGATTAAATATATTATTATATTATTTTTTATAAATTATAAAGTGATTTGATGTTAAATTTTTAGACACGTTGTTAACCTGTTATTTTTAATAAAAATATATCGCATACTTTTTATAATCGATAACTTAATGAAATTATTTATTATTTAATAATCGTTATAATTATTTATGTATTTTACCTAAAAATAGTACTAACATATTTTTACATTTTCCAAAATGTAGTTTATGGAGATAATGCTTCTTTTCGCTCAAACTAAATACGAATTTTTAATTTTTTTGTTTTTATGTATATTTCGATGTTAAAAAATAGATTTAAGATTTAAGACTAAAATTTAGGGTTAAAATTTAATATTAGATTTTATAATTTATAATTTAAGATTATAATTTAAATTTAAATTTAAAATTTAAATTTAAAATATATTATATATGATTTAATTTTAAAGATATAAAATTAACACTTAAAATTTAATTTTTAATATTAAAACATATATACAAACACTAAATAAAGCAAAAGATCTTATTCTTCAAACTTTAACCTTTAATCTATTTTTTCTCCCTATTGTGAACATCTATAATTATTTTTATTTATTTTTTTATTTTTCACTAAAGTATTCGTTTTAAAAATTGCTTTTCAAGTTAAAAAATCTCTTTTGTAATAAAATTAATTATTTTTGCATTTTATTTTCACATCATTTTACCTTTTTATTTTCTCCCAATAATACTAGAAATTTTCTTTTACTCCTTTTTCCAGCATACCATTACGGAATTTTGCCTGAAAGCTCTTGAGATAAGAGTGTGGGAACAGAAACAACAATGGAAGAAGAAAGTACATAAATGAGTTGGCTTGCTTCTAAGCTTTTCCAATTACCAAAATAACCTCAACAATTCAATTTTATCACACAGCACCAATCAAAACACCCAGATTACAGCAAACACAGACTAAAAGAGCCAAAGCCAATCAACAAATATCTATTCCAACCTCTTCTTCCTCTCTTAACCATGTTATTCAGAAACAATATAACCCTATTGTCTTCAAATCAATCTGTTTTCTTATCTGGGTTTTAACACTCCCCTTCTCTAGATCATTGTTTTCTTAAAGTTTGAAGCTTTCCTGGAACCTTTTGTTATTCCAAGTATTTAGTTTTCTCTCAACTTAAAAGTGTATTTTCTTTTTGTATGATTTCTTTGTTTTGAACAGATTCAAAGTGATGGGTTTATTGTTGAAGATTCATATTAACTCTGGTTCATTTCAGGTTGGTTCCACTTCTCTCTCTTTCTTATCTATCTTTATTTTCTATATTGGAACTTTGGGTTTTCTTTTCTTTTTGTTGATGTTCATCTCTCTTAAAAAAATTATGTTTTTTTATTTTTATTTTGGGTTGATCTTGATTGAATGAGCTATTAAGATTGTGAATTTTTTTTCAAAGTTTAGTTTCTTCATGTTTTGCTTTCTGATTCTTTGTTAGTATCATTACCAGTTTCCTTTTATGTTTCTTCGGTTTGTCATTTGGTAAATTGGTGTTCTTTTGGTTACTAAGTTTGAGTTCATGTAAATCTGACTCTTTAGTATCAATTATTTTGATGATTTTTTTGCACTTGTAAATTTGAGAAAAAAGGGTCTAATTCAATTTTCAGTCCTAGGTATTATTTAAGAAAATTGAAACTTTAGTACCTTTTCTCATCTGTAATCAAATTATAAACCAGGATGTTGTAACTTTAGATGTCCTGTTCATAGTTTTAAAACTGTTTTGATGTATTCTGGAAATTGGATCAGCTCTCTTATTAGTAAAACTGTAACCCCCAATTTCGATCTAATTTCTTAGATCGAAACTTGAAAATTAAGTTACTAAAACTTTCCCCTCAAATAATTATTTTAGGTTAAATAATTTCAAAATTAAGGTTACTTTAACAAATTAGGGATTTCAGTTTTACAAATTCAATTACTTAAATCAATGTCTCAATAACATTTAAAGCATTCAAAATTAGTTTCATAAAATCATGCATCCAATAAATCCAAGTCAAAATATCTCATAATCTGAAAACATAATGTATTCCATAACAGATTAAAAATATTAAAATAATTAAAGGATCATACTGAATAATAATTATCTAAAATTGTGTGAGATGCTCTAAGTACCGGTTCGCCTAAACTGGTCTGAGAAACTGAAAACAACCTAAAGGGGTATAAGCTAAAGAGCTTAGTGTGTCTCTAAAGTGCAAACAGTGACAAACAAAACATGTTTTACATTTCTGAAAAGTTTCTAAAAATATTTCTGAGTTCAAGAAAAACTAAAGCATGATGCTATGATGAATGATGCATGCCAGAAAATTAGAGGGTCCGATATCAGAAATCATACAGAGTGGAGGATTATCCTCACTAGAGTGGAGGTTTCCCTCACATTACTGATTTTAAATCCATAAAATATTTCCGATGACAGAACATGATATGATTCATAAAATCAGAAATCAAAACTCTTACGAGTAGCAATTTTTTAGAAAATCAGATACTTGATTTGAAAACAGAATACACATGCCATGCATGATGATATCATGTATGAACAGATAAACAGTTTCACAGATCAAATCAAGCAATGTACAAAAATGTTTCAAAGATACATACAGAAAATATTACAATATAGAATAATCACAGAAACATATAGCACAGGAAGAGATACACCTTAAGCAACTGAAGCTCTAACTCTGAGATGGACGCGTCTCGCGTTCCGGTCTAGCTGAAATAGGACCTACAAGGTAACATAACTGTATTACTATTCAGTACTAATACTAAGCCACCAACTATAACAAAACTAAGATCTGAAAGCTTACTCACGTGACGGTCTCGAAGAACGTGCCCAACCGGTACGAACAACAGGAGGTAAACCAGAGGCTTCAGAAATGTTAACACCTGAACGGAAGAATATTATGAATTAGATTCTCTAAACAATTTTTCAAACTTAAAGAACTATTCAGAAGAAAACACTAAAACGGGACTTTCGGGTTTGAATTGACAAAACGGATAGCGGATTCGAACTCAGAACGTCGAAAAAGGTCAAAGAGAAGGTTTTCCGAAAAAGTCAAGTTTTGGTCAAAGTCAACTCTGGTCAAAGTCAACGGTCAACTCAGAAGTCAAAGTCAAACTCTGACTGGTCAAAGGTCAAAAGTCAAAGTCAAACTTTTACTGGTCAAAAGTCAACGGGTCAAAGGTCAAAGTCAAAGTCTGTGGTCAATTGGTCAGGGTCAAGCTCGGTCAAAGTCAAACCCACTCAAAGGTCAACAAGGTCAAGGTCTGGTCAAAGATGGTCAAACGGTCAAAATCGGATCGGGTCCATGAAACGGTTCGGGTCGCTCTAACAAATATGATCCAAACACAACATGGGCTCACTCAAACAACACCCTCACAACACAACAACCCATTAACCACAACCCACACCCAAAAGACTCATACACTAGCCCAACTCTTCATTACGCCCACCAACATCCAAAAACCCAAGCCCAACTATTAACCAAAACACAACTCACAACAAAACTTAATACAAGGAAACAATAGGGTTTCCAGCAACTCCTAAGACAACAAGGGGAAGGACGACGGCAGCACCAACCTTCCGGCGACCACTCCAGCGACAGCTCCGGTGACCACTTCGGCGACCACACAAAATACTTTCCGATGCAACACCCCTAAATAAAACTGATTTTAAGAATAAAACTCACTCAATAAAACAAAATCGAAACAAACTTCTTTAGATCAACAAAAAGAAAACAAAGAGCAAACTTTGCTCACCAAAGGCCTTAACCAAACAGGAACCACACAACGATTTGAAGCTACCGGCGCAAGCGGGTGGTCGGAGAACCAAGGACAACCGAACAAACCGTGAACAAAGTTGGTCGAAAAACATAAGAGGGGGGGAAAGTGAGATCGGGAAAGCGGGAGAGAGAGGCAGAGAGACAGAGGCGTCTGAAGAGGTTTCTAAACCCAAACTAACGGAATTCAAAGTTATAACGTATGGAAATTTTGGGTAAAATACAAAATTGGTCCCTAAAATTATTAGGGTTTTCAAAAATTAAACACAAAGTTTTAGATTGAAACAATTTAGTCACTAAATAAATTAAGAGTTTAACACAAAAAAATTCCTAATTTTTTAGGGTTTCATAAATTAGGGATTTTAAAAATTAAATTCTAATTTGGGGTAAAAATCGGGGTGTTACAACTCTCCCTCCCTTAAAGAAATTTCGTTCTCGAAATTTTCAGATATTACAGAAGATACTCAAACTTAACTGAAACTTACTTATACTTCTCATTATGAACAGATAATCCGATTAAGAAACACAAACTGAAACGTTATAAAATACCTGCTATATGACCAGATGCAGTCTCATGATTAACTTGATCCTTGATGTCAACTACCAAACTAGGTCGTTTAACCTCTGATCTAGATGATCTATCACTCTGAACATATCTACCTCTACCAACAGAACCAGAAACAATCAATCTAAACTGCCCTCTACCAATGTGAAGAGCTTGAACCGATGTTTGAGCTTGACTCTGAACAGATAAAATCGAAGGTAAACGTGGACAATCTTTTAGATAATGCTCCTGAGACCCACATCTAAAACATGATCTGTTCAATAATCTACACTCTCCATTATGCTTCTTGTTATAGAAAGAACACACTGAAATAAGTCGTGGAGCTTTTGCTTTACGCACAATGCGAGTCAAAATTGTCATAAAAGAAGGTCTTACATTCTGATGATTCTGAGAAACAAACTCATCTCTAGGTCTTTTTCTTGAAGAATTTACAAAACTTGGCTGAACTGATCTATCCGAAGCCCTTTCGAATTGACTAACATTCTAAATTTTTGATTCTTTCAAACGAGCCTCTATCCTTTCGGCAGTCTTAGCTCGTCTAACAAGCTCACTGAACACCTGATCATGGTGTGTGGCAACCTCTCTTTGAAGTGGTAACCGAAGTCCATTTAGAAACCAATCACATTTATCTTTCTATGTTATAACTAAACCAGGTACATACTTTGCTAATCTCAGAAACTCTATCTCAGTCATTCACTGACATTTTGATAGAAACTCATCTCCCACTTATCTGTCCTGAAATGCTTATCGGAAAAACTCCCATGTGATTTGATTAGAAGGAACTAAGTCCACAACGGATTCCCACCAATTCTGAGCTTCACCATCAAGCAGTGAAATAGTTGTTATTAACATCTGATCTACCGGATAATCCATCTCAACAAATAATCTCTGTAACTTTTTCAACCAATATTCTGAATCAGCAGGGTGTGTACCAATTTTACCCTCAAACAATTTTATTCTAGTAGCTATAAACTCCGTAGATACAAGTTTTCTTGAACTCTCGGACTGACGGAGATAACGTAGCAGCTCACGGTTCACCGTGACACTATCCAACTAAACTGTCTCATTAACTTCAACATTACGAAGATCATTATTCCGAGTCTGATGCCTTCTACCAGATTCATGTTCATTCTCAGATAACTCCTTTAGATTTCTAGGTTGCTCAACAGTAGGTGGGTGATCAGAACTAGAAGTGGCGACGTGACCTCTATCACGACCACGACCATTCTCAAAATCAAAACTCCTACGCGGGGACATAACTGACTATCAACAGAAGATAATGATCTAGAGTTTGAACCGATATTAGAGTCTCGCATTTAGTATACTTAAATATTTTTGTAACAGAACTGAAATCATAGTAAATCTTTCCGAAATTTTCAAAAATATTTTAGATGCATACAGAAGTCGAAAATATTTTGAAACCGTTGTGATGAGCCACATAGGCCAAGGGTTGAACTGGGCTCTGATACCACTAAATGTAACCCCCAATTCCGACCTAATTTCTTAGATCGAAACTTAAAAATCAAGTTACTAAAACTTTCCCCTCAAGTAATTATTTTAGGTTAAATAATTTCAAAATTAAGGTTACTTTAACAAATTGGGAAAACAAATTGGGGATTTCAGTTTTACAAATTCAATTACTTAAATCAATGTCTCAATAACATTTAAAGCATTTGAAATTAGTTTCATAAAAACATGCATCTAATAAATCCAAGTCAAAATATCTCATAATCTGAAAATATAATGTATTCCATAACAGATTAAAAATATTAAAATAATTAAAGGATCATACTGAATAATAATTATCTGAAATTGTGTAAGATGCTCTAAGTACCGGTTTGCCTAAACTGGTCTGAGAATCTGAAAACAGCTTAAAGGGATGTAAGCTAAAGAGCTTAGTGTGTCTCTAAAGTGCAAACAGTGACAAACAAAATATGTTTTACATTTCTGAAAAGTTTTTGAAAATATTTCTGAGTTCAAGAAAAACTAAAGCATGATGTTATGATGAATGATGCATGCCAGAAAATCAAAGGGCTCGATATCAGAAATCATACAGAGTGGAGGATTATCCTCGCCAGAGTAGAGGTTTCCCTCGTCAGAGTGGAGGTTTCCCTCACATTACTGATTTTAAATCTATAAAATATTTCCGATGACAGAACATGATATGATTCGTAAAATCAGAAATCAAAACTCTTACGAGTAGCAATTGTGTAGAACTAATGTTTTGATATAATAATTGAAAATAGTTTTGGACTAATTTGAAAATACTTCAAAAATGTTTCTTATGTCCAAACTACTTGAAAATATATTTAAGATGTTTTTGAGAGATTTTAAATATATTTTAAATGATTTAAAGAAACCAAAGAAGGGTTTTTAACCCAGGTGTTTCGATACACCTTCAAGGTGTTTCGATACCTGTTCTTCAATGACATGTTTTCAAAGGTAAAATCACAGTGGTATCGATACTGGTATCGATACCTTTTCACCACTATGATGTTTGGTTTCGATACCGGTTTTTAAACACCCCAACGGTAATAAACGATTTTATGAAAAAACCAACGGCTAGGAGCGGTATCGATACTGGTATCGATACCAGTTCATAAATAAAGGTTCAACGTCTATTTTTCAAAGAAGATGTTTTGATACCAGTTTTAGGGGTATCGATACCGCCTGCACCAGAAGAAGAAATATGCCTTGAAATCAGTTCCAAACGGCTCCAAAACATCTCCAACTACTATAAACGGCTAGATCATGATTTGTGATGATAAAAGGAAGCCTCAAGCATCAAGAGAAGACTAATGCTTCATTGTAAACAACATTATGATTCAAGAATTGTCTTAGAGCTTATTTCTCACATTTTTGGGTAGACAACACTTGTGAGCTTAATGCTTATATATGCTCAAGTGTCTTAAGATTGGGTGAGAGCTTAGTTGCAAACAATTAGCCTTGTTAGAAGGATTAAACAAGTTTGCTAAGTTTTCTTTGTTTGAGTGAATTTCCAAAGTTCGGGTTGTGAACTTTGGATGCTTGGTTCGGTTTTGGATCAAGGTTTGTAAGGTTATCCCTTTAGCCTCAAAAGGTTGAATTCTTAGTGAATTTGGGAAATCCTTAGTTGGAAGCTAAGGTAGTGGATGTAGGTGCTTGTTCGAAGGCCGAACCACTCTAAAATCATTGTGTTATTTTTGCTTTCACAACAAACACCCAAATTGTCACTTCTCCACCACTTGGCAAGAGTTTAATCGGTTATTCATCGAGCCACATCAAGCCCAACAAATTTTTTAGAAAATCACTTACTTGATTTAAAAACAGAATACACATGCCATGCATGATGATATCATGTATGAACAGATAAACAGTTTCACAGATCAAATCAAGCAATGTACAAAAATGTTTCAAAGATACATACAGAAAATATCACAATATAGAATAATCACAGAAACATATAGCACAGGAAGAGATACACCTTAAGCAACTGAAGCTCTAACTCTGAGATGGACGCATCTCGCGTTCCGGTCTAGCTGAAATAGGACCTACAAGGTAACATAACTGTATTACTATTCAGTACTAATACTAAGCCACCAACTATAACAAAACTAAGATCTGAAAGCTTACTCACGTGACGGTCTCGAAGAACGTGCCCAATCGGTACGAACAACAGGAGGTAAACCAGAGGCTTCAGAAATGTTAACACCTGAACGAAAGAATATTATGAATTAGATTCTCTAAACAATTTTTCAAACTTAAAGAACTATTCAGAAGAAAACACTAAAACGGGACTTTCGGGTTTGAATTGACAAAACGGATAGCGGATTCGAACTCAGAACGTCGAAAAAGGTCAAAGAGAAGGTTTTCCGAAAAAGTCAAGTTTTGGTCAAAGTCAACTCTGGTCAAAGTCAATGGTCAACTCATAAATCAAAGTCAAATTTTGACTGGCCAAAGGTCAAAAGTCAAAGTCAAACTTTGATTAGTCAAAAGTCAACGGGTCCAAGGTAAGGTCAAAGTCAAAGTTCATGGTCAACTGGTCAGGGTCAAACTCGGTCAAAGTCAAACCCACTCAAAGGTCAACAAGGTCAAGGTCTGGTCAAAGATGGTCAAACGGTCAAAACCGGGTCGGATCCATGAAACGATTTGGTTCGCTCTAACAAATATGATCTAAACACAACATGGGCTCACTCAAACAACACCCTCACAACACAACAACCCATTAACCACAACCCACACCCAAAAGACTCATACACTAGCCCAACTCTTCACTACACCCACCACCATCCAAAAACCCAAGCCCAACTATTAACCAAAACACAATCCACAACAAAACTTAACACAAGGAAACAATAGGGTTTCCAGCAACTCCTAAGACAACAAGGGGAGGGACGGCGGCGGCACCAACCTTCTGACGACAGCTCCGACGGCCACTCCGACGACCATAAAAAATACTTTCTGATGCAACACCCCTAAACAAAACTGATTTTAAGAATAAAACTCATTCAATAAAACAAAATCGAAACAAACTTCTTTAGATCTAAGGAAAACAAAAAGAAAACAAAGAGCAGACTTTGCTCAGCAAAGGCCTTAACCAAATGGGAACCACACAACGATTTGAAGCTGCCGGCGCAAGCGGGTGGTCGGAGAACCAAAGACAACCGAACAAACCGTAAACAAAGTTGGTCGGAAAACAAAAGAGGGTGGGGGGGAACGTGAGATCGGGAAAGTGGGAGAGAGAGGCAGAGAAACAGAGGCGGCTGGAGAGGTTTCTAAACCCAGACTGACGGAATTCAAAGTTATAACATATGGAAATTTTGGGTAAAATACAAAATTAGTCCCTAAAATTATTAGGGTTTTCAAAAATTAAACACAAAGTTTTAGATTGAAACAATTTAGTCCCTAAATAAATTAAGAGTTTAACACAAAAAAATTCCCAATTTTTTAGGGTTTCAGAAATTAGGGATTTCAAAAATTAAATTCTAATTTAGGGTAAAAATCGGGGTGTTACAAAAACTACTAACTAGACAATGGTATCACTTCAATTATGATATAATTTGGCTAGCTTTATATGTATTTGAGAATTTATAATGTTCATTTATGGAAGTTTCTTTTAAAAAATTCCATATCCTTTTGTTTATCACCTCAGTCCACTTTTTCTTAGCTGTTTAAAGTGGCATATATTGGCTTTTCTTTTAAAATGTTGAGCTTCATATTTAAGATTTCTTAAATCTATTTTTGTTTTCTTTAACCAAACATTTTTATGTGGTTTTATGGTTTGGCAGACTGCGGCTTGAATTTTATGGTAGTTTTTCATTAGTTGGGTTTAAGAGTATGGGTAGAAGTAGAGGAAAAGGAAAGAAGTTGACCGTTAGCAACCATGACGATGAGAGAAGTGGTGAAGAAGAGAAAATTCCTTTGCAAAAGAGACGAGGAAGACCACAAAAACCATTCAAAGATGAAATCGATGACGATGAAGTTGAAAAACTGGAAGAGGAGGATGGTGAGAATGGAAAAGCAAAAGCTGATATCGTAACCAATGAGAGAAAGAGTCCCTCTGCTGCTGAGATTGGGAAAAAGAGAAAACGTAACGTGCAGGTGAAAGAGAAGTCTGATTCAGTCAAAGAAGAGAATGGCTTTGGCACCAGATCGAGCACTGATGACTCGTCAAAGTCTAATGGTTTTCGGCAAAACAGGAGTAGGCGTAAAAGTAAGCCACGGCGAGCTGCCGAAGCAGTCGTCGAATGCAAGTGAGATTGCGCTATAGGTATCTTTCTTTTTTCACTTTGTCATGCACATGTTGAGATGAGAAGCGAGGCCTAGTAAATCACTCTATCTAATATTCCATCTAGGTAATTATTTCCTTCCATTTTTGGTGATTCCTCATCTTTAATTCCATCCTATTTTATTTGGTTTTGGGCGCATTGGAACTGATTCTGCTGTTGTAATTTTTGATAATGCTATTATATTCCATATCATCATGGTTTTCACGTTATTTATCATCCGGGTTATGAATTTCAAGCTCTTCTTTTTACTATTTTCATAAATTTGGTGGATGTTACTCTGATGTTATTCACATTGTATGCTTGAACTAGTGTGCCAGGGCTGTGTGGCTTCCCTTGTATTCTCCTAAATGCTTCATTGTGCTGTCGAACTTTTATCGTATGACAACCATTTCCTCTTTGTTGTAATGTCATTCATCTGTTTCTTAACCTTTTCTTGTTATGGTCAAATGAAAACTCAAAAAATTACATTTCAGTCGATATGAAGTGTTAGGTTCTCAAATATGCTGGCTCTAGACTGATAGTTTCAGGCATGATAATTTGATAAGAACATATCAAAACGGTTCATCTGCTTACTTTGTGTTCGATCAGTCTAGATTGCATTTGCTTTTGAAAGGACTTTTGAGTTCTTTCAGAAACGTAGGGTCCTAGCTTCTTAATGGTTCTTGACGCCAATGCTTTCTGGCTATCATGGACCGAGACTAGAAACGACCTCATACAAGTTTGTCAACACCTCTTCTTTTCGTGGTTTGCCGTAATTTGTTGGAGATGAAACGACAAAATGCTCTGCAAGTACAGAAGTCTTTTATAAGAGTTTAGACTTTATTTTCCATATATGGCATTGGCATAGATACAGGTACTTGCACTTGAAAAAGCACATTCTTGGACAGTACCTTTGCAGATATACATAGTCTTTTCTTGAACCTTTGCTTGTTGGAAGATGAGAAGTTCGATGCTCAGATTTTGTAGTGAATATCGTATACGAGTATGCTGAAATTTACTCTCATATTTATCTGAATATGTCCGAGTCACAAGCATCGGAGACGGGTACTCAGGTAAAAACTGAGAGTCTTAGTAACGTAGGCCTCAAAAGGTTGAAGATCATTGTCTTCTCCCAATATGAGGCACGAAGTTGTTTGCAATCAACTATTAGTAATAAAACTACCTACTGTAGTTTGTACATTTAAACTGTATCCTGCTCAGTGTTTTGTGAAGGGCATGCATGTTTTAATGTGGATGCTAATCTGATATACATGTTTTAGTGCAGGCAGCAAGGCATGTCATGCTTTAGCTGTCTGCCATAGTCCATAAACATAATGTTGGTTTCTGTCCCTGTAATCAAGGGTGTTTTTGCTTATCCCAACCACATTTATTAACTTACAATTATGGCTCTGCCTGAAGGACACTGAAGGGAAACATTACCCACTTTGGTTAAGACAAGCTTTCTTAAGAGGCTTGTAAAACGAATCGAATGGATACAAATGAGGATATGTTTATGTTCGTTTATTTAATTTTAACTTAACAAATAAACGAAAACAAACAATTAAGGAGCACACTTTTTTATTCTTGTTTGTTTGTTAAGGAATATATAATTTGTTTGTGTTTATTTGTTAAAAAAATTAATGGACGTAAATGAGCACAAACGAACATTGAGGTTTTTTTTTTCTTAAGAATTCTGAAGTCTCTTACATTGAGTATTATTTATTTTATTATTTTATATTTTTAATATATGCTTTTAATTTTTTTAATATGATACTTTTGTTATGAAAAGTAAAACATAATAATGGATATGTAAATAAATTTAACGAATATAAATAAATAGATTATCGAATATTCACGTATATAATTGAACGAATAAATTTTTTGATCGTGTTTTCTTATTTAATTAAACAGATAATATTGTGTATGTTTATTCATACATTAAATTAAATGAATTTTTTATTAAATAATTCATTGAATATTTGATTCTTTTACGGTCTTATTTCTTATGTAGTGAATATTTTGAGCCTGTAAAACCCTAACCGCTCTTTTTCTCTTAAAATAATTCATAGCCGTCTTCTACTCTGATCAACCCCTTTGATCGGTGGTCGGCAATCAATTTTAGTATTGGTTGTCGACCATCGAATCTATTATTTTCTTTATTTTTTATTTTTAATTTTAATAAGAATCTCTGTTTCTATAGCACGATTTATCTGTCCTTGTGACATGCTTTTATTTTGTCTTTCTAACATGTTTTTGTTTTATGATTTGATTCATCTGGCTTTGTCGCATGTTTCAGCATACCCTAGCGATCGATTGTTGTTCGCACAGAGATTTAATCGATGTTAGTTTCTGATTTTTGTTTTGTCGGTGATAACTTGAAAAGATCTATCCCCATTCGGTTGATGATTGTTTGCCGATGAAATCAGTCCTAGGTAGCGATACTTTTTGCATGACAGTTTGGATCGCCTACAACTTCTTTTTTCGTTATGTGTCTCGTTTGGACAAAGACAAGGAGATTCAGGAAGCTTCTGAATTTTATTGGTATACTTATTTCCATAGAAATTTTTATTTTTCTTTGTTTTGGATTTTCAAAATCTTTAGATTGCTTAATCCAATTATTTTGCTTCTTGATTGCAATGTAATTATAAATTTTTTATGAATTTAATAAAAATTCAGTGACATTTGTAAAAAAAAAAAAAAACAATACTTGGTGCAATAATAAGCGAATCCAACATCCATCTTAAAATGCGATGTATCTTTGTACTTCTTTAAAAGAGTTTAAACTTGTTTGCGAGGCTAGAAGGTTTTTAAAAAAAACACTTTTTTATAGCCTTTTGGTTAGGATAACAATATAAGTCAAATCTTATATGAATCTGATTCGATCTAAAGAAAAAAATTCGATTCAAATCCAATAAATAAATGTCCGAATCTGAATCTAAAAAAATCCGAGTTATAATAGGAGGTGGATCGGATATGAATATTGTCACGATTCGATCTGAATTCATATCTGATATAAATTCGATCCATATGTAAATTCGAATAAAAATATTTAAAATTCTTAGATTTAAAATATATATTAAAATCCCAATTAAGTTTATATACGATTAGTATTTTAGATGATTAATATTGTTGAGCTTTAGTGGAACAATGAAAGTTTGATTGTTATAAACTTTTTTTTACGCCCAATGCGTCGAATATTTTGATTATATTTTTATTTTATTTCTTTAAATTATAATATTTGTTATATATTTTATAATTCTGATGTGGAAAATAAATATGTTAGTAGACTAGTAAGATAATACTCCTAATAGTTTATGTAAGGATAATTTATTTATTGTTGAGTTTTTTAATTACAGTTTGAATTGTTACTTTAATTTGTTTTATATTAGATATAATATTTGTTAAGATTTGTTTGTGTTATAAATTTAAATATATTTATTGATCAAAATTATTTTTTTCATTTAAAGATATATTTTTGAGTTGTTACTTTAAAAATAATTGGATTTGGACTTTCGGATTTGAATTTGAATTTATATAAATGATTTAGATTCGAAATTAGATTCTTTTAAAAGTTCGATTATTAATTGGATTGAATTTGGACTTTATAAAGTCTGATTCATTGTCATCCTTACTTCTGGTTATGAAATTATATCATGAATCATTCTCATCACGTTATTCATGGTATAAATCAATTAAAAATATTTATTTTATTATTTTATTATTTTATCTTTTTTTTATTACGTGAATCTTTACTAATATTTATTGTAAGTTAAATTTAAAAATAATTTTTATCAAGTGAAAATTCACTTAGTAAAAATGATACGGTAAAAATAATAAAACAGATATATTTAATTGGTTGGTCTCATAAATAACGTGATAAAGATGACCTATGATATAATTTTTCCTTTTGGTTTGATTACATTATCGAGTTTAAATTCTTTAATCAGTAATAAATAGATAAATAAGACAATAAATATAATAACATTTACATAAAATACTAAAAAGTTTGTTTTTTGCAATGATAATTGGCTTAACATGTATGCACGAAGTGACTTAAACAATTGATTGATTGAAGGATTGATATTGTTTCTATAAATTAGTAACGTTGGATGAAGTATTTAATCCTTCTAAGAATTATTTAATTAAATATAATTTAAAAAACCACTTACCAATCAATTAATCTTACTCTTTTAATTTAATTTTTATATCAAGAGAATACTTGATATATTAATAGTGAAAAATTTGTCTTTTAATAATGATTCAAGGGTTAGAAGCATATATTTTAAGTTTTAAGGGGAAATTATGGTAATCCTTCTAAGAAATATTTAATTAAATATAATTTAAAAAACCACTTACCAATCAATTAATCTTACTCTTTTAATTTAATTTTTATATCAAGAGAATACTTGATATATTAATAGTGAAAAATTTGTCTTTTAATAATGATTCAAGGGTTAGAAGCATATATTTTAAGTTTTAAGGGGAAATTATGGTAATAATGAGTTTTGAATAAAATATATAAAGAAAAAAATCTTAAGGTAATGATTTTTACTGATGGTAAGGTAGGTGGTACAAGAACAAAGTTAAGATTTAATGTTGAGAAAGGTAAAAATTTATTAAAAGTTTAAATCTAAAAATTAGATGGATAAAAATTCTTATTTAATTAATATTTAAATTAAAAATGACTAAAATATAATTATACCAAAAAATTTAGGAGGGGTAATAGCACCGTCCCTGACGTGGTACTATTGTAATAATAAAAAATCACTACGTTTTTAGTTTAATCCAACAACTTCTTTGGACCTTGTTGATAGGTGTTAAATTGTGCTATTTTATTATCTTTTCTTACTCATGTTTATTGTTATACTTAAATACATAATTAGATGTATTTTATTATTTTCATGCATTTTAATTTGATTTCCTTTGTTGTCACATTATTTCTTGAGATCGGTTGAATTTTGTAGAAAAGAATACTGCTGTGGTTTATTTTCATGTTTGCAGGATTCATTCCTTGATGAGGAGCTATCGAAAGAGAAAGAAATTATGGAAGATAAGGTCAATGGTAGGAGACATGGAAAGATTAAAAGATTGGAGCAAAGAAGAAAATATATGATGTGAATAAAATAAGAAATGGATATATTCTATCATGATTATTTCTCTCTATTTTATTTCATCATCCATGTTGACCAAATCAACTCAACTCCATATAAGGAGCATGCTGACCACAACATAAAGGAGAGTTGGATCAAGAGATTGAGAGAGAGGAAGCAAGTGATTGTCGGCTTCTTCATCTTTATTTCTCTTGTTTTATTCGAGTGATGAGAGAATTATTTGTTGGATACTTTTACCCAGCCATGAACTAATTTAAAGTTGGCTTGGGTTACTTGTTTTATGGATTGATTTAGTTTGAATTCTAAGTACTTGGAGTGTTCTTAATTGAGGCTTGTTTATTCTTGTTACTTATTTGGTTTACGAGAGAATTGAGAAAGGACCTCGATAAACAATTCATTTATCTAGATTCAGGAGAATTAGATTCACGAAACGAATAGACATGGTTCGATCCAAGTGCGAGAGAACTAATCCGGCTTAAGGATAAGTGTAGGATTTCAACGGCTAATAGAAGCGCAAGAAAGTTGTTGTACACCATTGATTAACGCAGGGATGTATCGCCAAAGGTTGTGCAATTAACAAAGTCTCGGGTTAGGGATAACATGAATAACTAGAGAACGCTTTGCCGAGCCTTGAGGATAGTCGCTCAAATTGCCCGAGCAATTCCCTTAGTTGCAATTGCCCAAGCATTCGGATGAACTAACTAGGCAATCTGATTAAGCCCAATTGTCGGAACAATTGAGTGGTGCAAGCACCCCACTTACAAAGAAGAATTCATTCGACCTTCACTCCATAATTCAGGATAACCCACTCTAATCCATCTTATTGATTATTCTAATTCGTTTTACTTGTTTATTTTAATTAAATCAATTCTATAAATCAATTGTGTCTTTATTTTAGTGCAAGAAATTAGATTCCGGAAGAAACACCAATCCCTGTGGACACGATAACTTTTTATACTATAACTTAAAACGTGTACACTTGCACGCATTTGCGAAGCACTTAAAACACGCAACACTTGTTATATGCACTGGGAAGGTCTAAACACCTTACCATCTAGGTGACAAAATCTAAAAAATATTATTCCTTCTAACCTATCTCTCAAATATTTTTTAAACACATCTATTAACCTAATTTTTTTTTACTAAACTCATTATTAACCTAAATTCCCCACTTTTAAGACGAAATTGTACATGTTTATAGAGTATTTTTCCGCTAAAATTATAGATAATAAGTTTCTAATTACTATAAAACACAACTATAATTAAGATGAGCAAAATTCGACTCAACTCAAAATATCAAATTATTTGATTTAATATGGAAAAAATTTGACCCTCTTTGACTCGATTCATAACTTCATAAACTCAACTCGAAAAATTTTAAATAAAGTTTGAGTTATAAAATAAAAATTAAAATAAATCAAATTTTAATAATTGGTGAATCGGGTTTTAAGTTTGAATCGAGTTCCTTAATTTTATCCAATATATATTGCACATGAAAAATATATATTACATATACATATTATAAAATATAATATTATAAATACTTAGTTTACTTCCCCTAAATTTAAAAAAAATTAAACAACTCAATTTAATTTTTAATTTAATTTTTTAATAAAATTTAAATAATAAAATATAACTTATCAACCTAATTAAAAATTTAAATAAAATCTAAAATGAAAAAGAAACTTTTTAAAGTTTGAGATAAAAATTTTCTTTAAGTAATTTAAGCATGTGTTTTGATATATGTTCTTTTCCTCCCGCAAAGAATTTTATAAATATTCTCTTCCTCCTGCACGAGTCCTTTAGCGCAAATGGTTAAAGAAACGGTTGTTATTCCTAGAGGTTATGGGTTTGAGCACCAACGTTATCAGCAGAGTGATTGAACGATCAAAATCAAATGATAGAAATTATGTTTTAAAACAAATATTATTTTAATCACTTGTAACTTGTTAAAAAAATATTCTCCTCCCCCTTACTTTTATGCTTAAATTTGGTGCACTAGTTTCATCCGTAATGTTATCATTACTGGGTCGGCAAAAATATGATCTGAATGGTCTGTCTATACGTTGATTTTATTTGTGAATTTAGGTAATTAATTTTTTATTTTTAAATTAAATATTTATTTTATTTTATTTTTTAATTAAATATTTGATTGTGTTTTATTTTTAAAATTATATATAAATTATAAGTTTCAGATTATTTGAAAATCTTAGATTTAATAGATATAAATTTTATTACATTTAATAATTTGATATATATTATATTTTAATTTTAAAATTTCAATATAATTTTAAATTTGAAAAATAATTAAATTAAATTATATATTTAAATATTTATTTTTTAAATATATATTTATAAAATCATTATTTTATCACTTCAAAATTTAAAATATTCAATTTTCAACTTAAAGAGAAAAAAATAATTGAAAATGCACACCTCTAATCATTACTTAATTAGCTATGTATTACGCATATTAATAGCATAATGGTAGAATATTTACATAATTAGCTATGTATTACACATGGTGATAGTATAATGTTATTGTCACGGGTTAAATTTATGAACTAATTAATTGTATAGTCTTAATTGATGCTTTTAGATGAATAATTAAATTAATCTAAATTTTCTTTCAGAAAGATCAAATTCTTTTAAGATAATAAGAACAAAAATTAATTAAAAACATATTAGAATAATATAAAGGATTTTAAAAGTGAATGCCTTTAATTTTGATTACTTAAAATAAGATGATATAAATCAGGTTGAAAAGCCTTTTATCTATAATTGATTTAATATATATATATATATATGACATTTCCTATTTATTTACATTGACAGCTATAATCGAATCTCACCAATCACAATAATATAATTCTAAGTTCTAAATTAATTAATCAATTAAATAAATTAATAATCATAAATATTAAATATACTATATATTTAAAATATATATTAAGCTTTAACTCAACAAAATTTTAACCCATCGGGCCACCATTAAGTCTACTAATATTTTAATCTACATAGATTTTTCTCCCCGAAACACAATTATAATAATCCTATAACTCTTTGCATTTTCCCCTTTTTAAGGTTTTCATTCTCATCTAGGGGTGTATATTATTCATTTTTAATCAAATTATCAGTCAATTAATATTAAATAAATTTGATTAATGATTAATTTAAAAAAATAATTATTAGTCGTTTTAGTTAATTAATCGAATTAAACAAAATTATATATTATTAAATAGTATATATATTTCATTGAAGTTTTAAAAATTATAAAATTATTATTATTTTTTTGATATATTAAAAAATGGTTATTATTTTTTTATTAAATTATATAAAATAAAATTTAGTAATTAAAAAGATTAGTTTAGTATAATTTAGTGACCGATTGTATAATTTATCTAAAATTTTATAATAAATTTCGGTTAATTCAAAAACTGAACAAATCAACCAAAATAATTTTGATTTGATTAATTCAATTATGACTAATTCAGTTCGTCTAACGATTAAAGTTCTAAATTTTTTAATTAATCTAATTATAACTAATTTAATTCGATCACCAACCAAATTTACTGAATAAATACCTTTATTTCTTTCAACGAAGCTTCTTGTGGTCTGTTCGTTATTTGTTTCTACTGTTTATGCAAGCCCACATGCACAGTTACGGAAACATTTATAGGAAAAGTTGAGCCATTTAGATCTAGGAGGTGATTCAGCATGGCTACTAGGAGGAGATTTTAATGCCATTGTAAGATCGGATGAGCGAGTTGGACGATCTATTTCTGCTTCAAGGATCAGTTCACTTTTTCGTGATTTTATATTTGACAATGGCCTTCTTGAACTTGAATATCGTGGTGATGATTTTACATGGAAGCGTGGATCACTATATCAACGGTTAGATAGATGCTTGACTAACGAGGCTTAGAATTTAGCTTATCCGAATTCTTTAGTTTTGCTTCTCGATAGAGTGGGATCTGATCATTGTCCTTTACTAGTGAAGAATATAGATCGAGTCATGGCTACAGAAACGAGACCTTTTCGTTTTATAGTTGCTTGGCAGGATCATCCTTTGTTCAAAGATTTTTTGAAGTCTAATTGGGATGATAATCACTCAATTGCATCTAATATTCAACGATTTCAAAAGGAAGCTACAAAGTGGAATATTGAAGTATTTGAGCATATAGGTATAAAGAAGAAAAGATTGATTGCTAGACTTCGTGGTATCGATAGATTTCACCGAAATTCACATTCAGTATTTCTGTTAACTTTGGAAGAGCAGTTGAAAGTTGAACTAGACGTTGTACTTGAGCAAGAAGAAAGTTTATGGGCTCCAAAAGCACGATGCAAATGGATTATTGATGGAGATAAAAATACCAAGTATTTTCATGCTACTACTATTAATCGACGCAAGACAAATTCAATAGTGAGACTGAAAGTTAATAGTGGGTTATGGAGTACAAATATTCAAGAGTTGAAAAATCATGTTGTTCGGTTCTACCGTGATTTATTCTCCACTTTTATAAGCCATCTACTGTAACAATATGCTATATGTGGTAAATTTCCCAAGTTGAATATGAATGTGATTACTTTCTTGGCAACAAAAGTATCAAATGAGGAAGTGAAAACAACATTGTTCGATATGAGCCCACTTAAAGCCCTAGGTATTGATGGATTACATGATGCATTCTACAAGAAAAATTGGAACGTGGTAGGTACTAGTGTATGTAACTGTGAGAGACATATATTCGAAGGGGGAGCATTTCCACAAGATTTGAACTGAACATTATTGGTTCTAATTCCAAAAGTTAAGTCGCCAAAATTTATGACACAATTTCGGCCAATCGGCTTATGTACGGTGTTATACAAAATTGTTACAAAGGTGATCGTCAATCGAACAAAGCATTTTCTTCCAGATTGGATTGTCAATAATCAAACTAGCTTTGTTCCTGGTCGATCGATTTCTGATAATATAATCATCGCACAAGAAATCATACATTCTATGAGACGAAAGACAAGGAAAAAAGGATGGATGTCAATCAAAATTGACTTAGAAAAAGCGTACGATAGACTAGAATGGTTGTTCATTGATGATACGTTGAGGGACATTGGGTTTCCGGATAACATCAGAGAGCTGATTATGCGTTATGTTTCTACAGTTTCTACACATATACTTTGGACTGGTAGTTTGACTGAATCTTTCTCTCCTACTCGCGGCATCCGACAAGATGATCCACTTTCTCCTTACCTTTTTGTGTTATGTGTGGAAAGGTTAGCCCAAACTAATCGAGCAAATGTTGAAGCAGGTGTTTGGGAAGGGTTTTCGACGAGTAAGAATAGACCTCGAATTTCACATCTTTTTGCGGATGACATGGTGTTATTTGCTGCCGCGAATATGGAGCAACTTACTGTCTAAAAACATTCTTGAAGAATTTTGCACAGTGTCTGGGCTCAAAGTGAATATCCAAAAGACAAACATTTTTTTTCTAAAAATGTTGATCATCAGATACGACAGTCTATAAGTTCATTTTTTAGCTTTTCTAAAGTTAATGACTTGGGACGTTATTTAAGAGTGCCTTTATTACATCGACGGGTTACAAAAACATCTTATCGTTATTTGGTTCAAAAGATGCATGATCGTCTATCGGGATGGAAGATGCGATATTCGTCTTTTGCTGGGAGAGTTACACTGGCCAAGTCGGTGCTTGCAACGATACCTTATTACTCAATGCAGACTACATTAATCCCACAGGGAGTTTGTGATGAAATTGAGCAAATCATTCGACGATTTATATGGATCGCATCGGGAGATAAAAAAGGGATCCATTTAGTTAAATGGGAACAAATATATAAGCCAACTTTGAAGGGATGTCTTGACACACGTCAACTTAAACCACAAAATGATGCTTTTCTAATGAAGCTTGTTTTTAATCTTGTGCATCAACAAGAAAGCCTTTGGGTCAAGTTTGTCAGAGCTAAATATAAATGTTTTGATGTGGTGCTAGACTCTTTATATAGGCGCAATTGTTCCCATGTATGGAGAGGCATGTGTTCCATAAGGGAGGATGTAAGAGATAATATCATCTGGAATATTGAAAATGGATCACAAATAGATTTTTGGTGGGATAATTGAGTTACTGATATTGGTCCTCTCATTCTGAAAGTTAATGGCTTGCCAACTGTTTTGTCTCACTTTACTCCAATCTCTTCAATGGTTCGTGATAATGGTGAATGGGCATGAGATATGTTTTCACATTTATTACCACAATATGTTCTTTAGCATAATGTAGCAATCAAACCACCTTGTATTTCGAATTTGGTGGATCGATCAGGTTGGAAATAAAACCAAAACAAGAACTTTACAATTTGTTCCGCGTATAAATTTCGAACACAACAACATGTAATTAGTGATGATACTCTTTGAGGTCATGTGAATAAATATCGATGACCTCGTCGTATACAATGCTTCTTATGGCTCATGTGTCAGGGGAGGATTTTAACCAATAATAAAAGAGCGCGAAGGCATCTCACAGAGTCTCCAAGGTGTGTTATTTGCGGGGCAGCTATAGAAGATCTGGATCATCTTTTTAGACGATGCACAGGTACCGCTTGTGCTTGGAAGAAAGTTGTACGATCGGATAAGCTCACGGATTTTTTTGTGCTAGCTTTTGATGATTGGCTTCGGGTGAACATTATTACTCCTAATTATTTCTTGAATATTTTTGATGATTGTGAAACATTTTTTGGAATATTTGTTTGGAACATATGGATTTCCCACAATCGAAAGATATTTGAACAAGATACATACAGACATGAATCTTTGTTAACGGCTAGTTGGAGAATGTTTCAAGAAGTACAACGGGCATTAGCACGAGATAGACCAATACACCATAGCAACAATATCCATAAACAATCAATAGGTTGGAATCCGCCTGAATCTGGCGTTTGGAAACTTAATGTAGATGGCACGAAAAGATTGTCGGATGAATTAGTTTCATGTGGAGGTGTGTTACGTGATACAACTGAAAAATGGATCATTGGTTTGCAAAGCTAATCGAAAAATGCTCGGTATTAGAATCGGAATTATGAGCCATTTATGAGGGTCTGAAATGTATGATTGGAATGGATGTGATTTCAATTATTGTGGAATCTGATAATTTAGAAGCAATCCGATTGCTTAACGAATCTTCTATGTTAGGACTTTGCTCTACACTTCTTCAACATATTGGTATACTGCTTCAACAACCATGGAGAGTTGAGTTTGTTCACATCAATCGTGAAGCAAATAAGGTGGCCGATAGGTTATCTAAGCTTTATATTGTTGATAGTTATGTACCACGTATTTTTCATTCCCTCCTGATGAGGTGATATCTTTGTTACATGACGATGTTGATACTAATATTGTACTCAAATCGAGTTTGACTAATTAATAAGATTACTATCCCTATTTTATAAAAAAATTCTATCTTTTAAAATTTAATTTGATTAAAATTAATTCAACTAATAAATTTTAGAAATAAATTTTAGAAATAATCCAATTTAAAATTAAATTTTAGAATATAAGGAATTTACAGTTATATTTTGAATTCTAAATTAATTTCTGACGTTTTGTCACGTGCACATGTTATTATCTTAAAAATTTGATATCTTACTCTTAAATCATTATTTGTAAGTGACGTTTTCTTACTTGTACCGTAACTTTTGATCTAGATTTTAAAATAAACTTTAAAAATCTATTTTTTTAAATAGGTTTTAAATATTTTATATTTTCAACTGAATAAAATTTTAGCATAATTAGGTTACAAATAACGCCCAACATAAGACATGCAACTGAAATTAACAGTAACCTTACTGTTCCACTCCGACAATTCTTTTACACTTCAAAGAGACGATTGAAAACAGTTTGGTTTGAATCAAGATCACCTTGTTCCTCTAAAACGTACAAGTGAGCTCACAGGTTTTATCATGAGTTCAGACATATTGTAACCATTTTTGACTCTTAGCTTTAACAAGTTTTGTATAGTCACTTGGCTTGAAACCGTTTAACATCAAAATTAAGAAATAATATATATATATATATATATATCAATTTTGAAACTTATAAATAGTTCCGGGAAAACGATGATAATGTTTATCTTTATCATCGGTAATAATTACGTGTGCTAATACGTGGTTGTTAAATGTTGTCTACTTAAATATGTTTGAGGATTTGATTGTTTAATATGTGATTGTTCTTATTTGTTTATTTCTATTTTTTTTAGAGTAATTCAACCCTTAACGTTTTGTTTTGAGTCAAAATGACCCTTCTATAAATAAAAATATTAAAATAATAACGATAAATAATTTAAAATAACTTGATAAAATGATAAGTCAAAAAAAAATAACTTATATTTTATATAATTATTTTTCAATAGTGTGACGTTTTTTCAAGTGAATATGTTTGATTGTATGATAATGTCATGTCAGCATGCACTGACATATAAAATTATCTCGTCATTTCTAGTCATTCACTGTCAGTTGACTGACAATTTTTATCCTTCTATAGATTATTTTGATCCAAAATAAAATATTGAGTGTTGAATTGTTCTAAAAAATAAGGATCAAAGTGTCTATTCTGTCAAATATTGGGTACATTTTTTGACGTTATGTCTTAAAATATGAATTGAAGTTACATAGATATTATATCTTCTAATGATTTAAGAGCATGTGGTTCAAGTTTGATAAAAAAAAATGAGTTAAAACGAAAGAATGATTAAAGAAATGAGAAAATCATATAAAATTAAGGGATTAAATTAAAAATAAATTTATTTTTAAAAATATAAATTAAAACTAAATAAATATTCTAAATTGGTTTAGAAATATGTGGTTTAAATTTGATAAAAAAAATCTAAAATGAAAGATAAATTTAAGGATAATAAAATTAGGGACTAAATTGTAAAACTATATATTTTAATTTTTCAATTTTTTGAATTGAACGAATTTAATCTTATTTTAAATTATTTAAATTAACTTAAATAATTTAAGTCAAATAACTTAAAATTAAAAAATCGAACGAAATTTTACTAACTCACGTGCATAAAAAATATATATTTCACTTATATTTTTTACCATTCCTCTCCTCTTTAAAAAGGCAGCTACTTAGTGATACCCCTTGAATCAAAACAAAGGAATAGAAAGAAAAAAATGGGGATTCGAATCAAGTGTCTTGTTCATGTTTGGATATTAGTCTGGTTATTATCAGATGAAAGCAAAGTGAGTGGGTCGTCACCTCCGCTCAATCGCAAAAGCTTTCCAGCTGGTTTCGTCTTCGGAACAGCATCATCAGCTTACCAGGTAAGTTTATATCGATTTCATTTTTAATTTTAATGGATTGAGATTTAATTTTAGGGATCTATTAAAATTTTGTTTGGAATTCCTATTTTACGATGACAAAAACCAGTACGAAGGTGGAGCTAAAGAAGGAGGTAGAGGACCAAGTGTGTGGGATACTTTCACTCACAAGCATCCAGGTCCGTCGTCTTCCACTTCTCCTCTATTTCAAAATATAATTCTGAAAAGATTCGAGAGAAATCATGATTTTTGTGTGACGATTTGCAGAAATAATAGCAGATGGAAGCAATGGAGATGTGGCCACTGATTCCTATCATCGCTATAAGGTAGTCTCTTTCTACACGTTTTTCAATGATTGTAGTCCCTTCATTTTTTTTTTTGATTTCTTTATCACTGCGGCAGCGCTCTGGTTAATCGAATTTTACTCTATGACCTATTTTAATTGTTTTTAAAATAATTAATTTATTTATTAAATTTATTTTTTATCTATTTTATCTATTTTAATTTTTTTATTAATATGTTAATAAGTTACATATTTTATTATTGAATATAAAAATAATTGAAAATAAAATTATATTATATTTTATTAATTAAATAAAAATAATTTAAAATAAAATCTCAATCTCTAAATACTCAAAATCGCAAATCACTTTCACCTGATCATGACCACCCCCACTCATTCATCGGCATCAGTCACTCGTTCGCCGATATTATATGTGTTTCTATCAACGAATAGGTAAGTGATATTGACGAATGAGTGAATGACGTCTTTTTATTTAATAATATTAAAATCTAATTTATTTTAATTTTAATTTATTTTATATTTAATAATAATAAAAATATAATTTATTTTTATTTTAAATTATTTTTATATTTATTAATAATCAAATATGTCACATAATTTATTTTTATTTTAAATTATTTTTATATTTAATAATAATAAATATATCAAGTCATACCAAAATATTTAAAAGTAAAGTTTAATGAGTAAATTGAATGCTTTAAAAATTCAATAACCAAAATAAGTTATAGAGCAAAACTCAATGATAATCTATGTAATTTAATTTTAGGGTTATTTAAAATTTTGAAGTTGTTTATAATAAAATTTTGAAATTTTTGAAGAATTTGATATTTTTTAAATAAGTCTAATTATTTTTTATGATATTCAATTAAAAATATTCAAAAATTAAATATAATAATTTTAAAGAAGAAATTAAAATTAAAAAATAATGAATAAATTTTAAAAGTTTAAAACTTTGGGAGGGCTAGAACCCCAACGACCACCGAGAACTTAATTTTTATTATTAAGAGAATTTTTTTGATAAATGAGATTTTTTATTCATCCAAAATAATTATTTGTTTATAATAAAATACAAATTATCAACAAAAATTACCATAAATTAGGGAATAAAAATAAATATAGTAATATACCAATAGCCTATACAATTCCGCACTCGGCAGCAACGGTATGTCGACAGCTTCTCCCATGCGGCCTGCAATTTCGTTTTTGTTATATATAATAGAGATAATACCACATTAATCGAATAATAGCAGATTTGAAAAGTTAATTTTTGTTATATATAATATAATACTTTAAATGAGATAATTTAAAAATTCAAAAATATACTGACAAAGAAAGTATTACTTTTATTAAATTATGAAGAATAACATGTGCGTCACGTGTCACTTGTTTTATAGGAAGATGTTGGGATTATGAAAGAAATGGGCTTAGATGCGTACAGATTCTCTATCTCATGGTCCAGAATTTTACCAAGTAAGTGGAATTTTAAAAACATCTTTTAGACATTTACTTTTTATACACTTAAGAGCTGAAATTTTTATATAAATCAAACAATTATTAAATATTTTTTTATTTTCTCAACACTTTTACTTACGTATGATTTAAGAGTAAACAAATAATTAAATTATAAATATTTTATAAAAAAATCGATATATACCTAAAAGATTAATACTAAAATTTTTATAATTTTTATAATATTTTGATACAACTGTTTGTTAACCTCTTTTTGAACATGCCACTCCCTAGAACTTTGAGTGGACATCTCAGGATAAAGTTGACGTTTGCTTTCTTATCATGACCCTCTATTATAGTTTCGGCTCGTTGTATTCACCTCTTAAATTATAAATGTTGAAACTATATTTTTTTTAGATAAATATGTATGTTTTTGATTAAATAAATATCTAATATTTTAAAAGTTATTCATTTAAATATTTTACTATTAATTTATTAAAAAAAACTATATTTACCAAGATTTCTAAAATAACTCTAAAATTTTTAGATCCTTAGATACGGATAATACTATTATTGTCTATCATATTATCGGTGACGAAATAAAGTGTTCTTCTTTTATTACAAGACTCGAACGTCGTCCGTCGGTCAATTGATCGTCATTTGTTATTGATCTTTTTTTAGTTTGATTTTATTTTGACGATAAATATATCTTATGTCGATTATTGGTGACGAAAAAAGTGAAAATGAATGTGAGGTTTGGTGATAGAAGTGATAAGCATGTCGTTGACTAATAACGACGACAATGACTAAAATCGAGATTTGAAATTTTAAAATTAAGAATTTAAGTGTCGCGTGTCAAAAGTGCGCGTTTAGTGCAAGTGGACACATCGAAAGTAATAAGTGATAAGTATTTATCGGATTATCGTCTCCACAGGGATTGGTAGACTCAATATGTCTTCTTTGTCTTCTTGTTCTGTAGAAAGAAATAAAGTAAAACACAAGTGATTGAGTTTGGATTAACTAAACTAAAATAACTAAGTAAAAGTAAAGAGATTCGAATATTAGAGAGAGATAGGTCAGGATCCAGTTGTGTTGTGTTGTGGATTTGATTGACTTGTCTCTGCCCAATGCAATCGTATATCTCTGCCTCGGCAGCACTGCAGATTTCTGCCTTGACAGCGATAATACTGTCCGCCGCGGCAATCCCTTGCTCGTGGGTGGACTTTACCAAAGTTCGGCAAAGTGTCCTTGGATGACTCCGCTTATCCCTAAGTCGAAGTACTGTTGATGACTACCTCCCGGCGTGAACCAATTATACTCACCAACCAATCTCACACTTCTTTTAGCCGCTGAAACTCTTAACCTATCCCTAGGCCGAGTTAGTATTTCGCGATTGAAACACCGTACTTACCCCTTTCGTGAATCTAACTCTCTCGAGTCTAGATAAATGGATTACTCACAAACTTCCCTCCCGGGCTTGAATTCAAGAACAAGGAATAACAAAGGATAAGCAAACCTTGATAACTTTATTGCATTGAAACAAAGACAAAGTACAATCTCCTCTCACAAATACTAACAACCTTCACCTAAACCCTAAAGAAGCTTAGAATATAATTGAGAGAAAGAAAACAAGTTTATGAGTCGGCTCTCTCTCCCTAGGTATCCGTCTATATTACATTGGATGGCTAGGTCTTTATATAGGCTAGACCTAGGGCAAACCTTTCCTAAGTAGAATACAACTTGGAGTAGGGAACAAGTCATGTACATAATTAAAATATTTCCAAGTTTAATTCAACTAAGGGGGCTTTCCCGCGTGGCCTTGTCTTGGGCTTTTCCTCATGCTAGCCAGCTCCGATCCATGGGCTTCAAGTCCAGAAACGTCCCTTGGATTTTTGTATTCCAATCGCCTACAGTCTTGCTTCCTGGCTTTCAGCTGCTGCCTCGGCATCAGGTCCTGCCTCGGCCTTGTCGCTGCCGCGGCACTGGTTCTTCTGCACAGATATGAAAATGCGGTAAAACGTGTCTTTTCTGTAAATATTATCTTTATAAGCATAACTTCTAAATATATCACATTAAGTACATGCATTGGTTCAAGAGGGTGTAAATTTGGTGATTAATGCCAACAAAAGGTGTAAAAAGTGATAGTGAGTTGAGCACTTATCATTAAGAACTATTTTAAAATTTGTTTTCCTTTTTATAAAAAAAATAAATATTTTTAAAATAAAACATATCACATGTCATATTTGACTATTAACAACAAACACTTAAATAAAAACTTAAAAATTATTAAACATCGTCATTTAAGCCAATTAGTATAACTAGACAACAACATTCACGTAAGTATGTTCACGTAGGGACAAGTAAAACTCATCTCATTTGAAAATATTTAAAAAATATAATAATTAATATTTTCAAATTAAACGAATCAAATTATTTAATTTATATTTTTTAATTCAAATTATTTAATCTTTTGAGTTTAAATTCAAATTGAGTTAATTTTACGAATCTAATAAACTCAATAACAAATTGATTTAAATTAAGCTTAGGTTATCGATTTTTTAAAATGTGCAAATTGGTCTCTTTCCAATCAAATTTATAAAAATATAAATATAAAATATACTTTTAATAAAAATATAAAAATATTTCTAAAAAATAATATATGCATATATATATATATTAAATTATATTTCTACGAAACAATAAATTCGATACTTTTAACAAATAAATTATCTAATCAAACTTATTCTACTAAAAGTATTATGTTTTTGTTGTGAAAGAGCTTTTAACGTGTATGGTCTTAACTTTATTTGCTCCTTGACTGAACTTTATTTCACTCTACTTTTTTTTAAAAGGTTACCAGAACAAAATTATTTAATTTAACTGAACTTTATTTCATTTTATTCGATTTAGAAAATTTAAATTAAATTAAAAGGTTATAGAGATACTTTTATCTATGAGTACGACAAAAATATCAATTTCTCTTGTTAAAACAAATTTAATGTGTCTTTTAGTGTAAAATCGATCAAATTGAACTTTTGACCAACAATGACTGTTATAGTATTGACATGACAGTCTACAATGTTGACATCTCGATCTATGATGCTAACGTGACAATACACAAGGGACGATTAGGTAGTAGAATGGATTAAATTGATTATTTTAACCGAAATTAATGATATAATTAATTTTTTGGCTAAGTAGATGGACATAATTAATTTTAATTAAAAACTCGATAATTTATTTAAGCTAATAAATAAAATTTAGAATATTATTAAAATTTTAAAAATATTAAAACCACATAAATAATTTATTTAAACTTTAAATTAATTTAATCGATTTATTTAGTTTTTGAATAAAATTGGATGAATAAATTTTTTGAGTTTGAACTTTTATAAATAAAATGTATGAAAAATTGACTAACAAATTGGTGTGAATATTTCTTTAGGCTCCTGATAATTTAAAAATAAGTTAAGCGAGGATTCTCAAAAAAATAAAAGTATTCTTTAATTTTTTTAATAAAAATTTATAAAATCAATAAAAATAAATAAAAATATTCAAAATTTTATTCAAAAAAAAATTTTATGTAAAATTTTAAAATGTATTAGAATTTATAAAATGATAAAATTTAATAAAAATATTATAAAGTATTAAAAATTAAACACTTTTATCGAGAAAGTCTTCAAATTCGATAGCTTGAATATTACCATTCGTTAAACTAATTCTAAGTATAATTAATCTTGTATTTGGTAACGATAAAACTCAAATTTTTAATGAAATCAATTTTATGTTAGAGTAACAATAAATCTCTGTTTTTCTTTTCTACGTCAAATTGATACTCATTTTGATGTAAAAAAATAAAGAAAATTTTGGTTTCATTACTATTTTAATAATTGGATGATTCAATTGAAAATAAGTTTAAAGAACAATAGTACAATTAGCATAATCAGACAAAGTTGAAGACTTTTTTTAATAGTTTATAAAAAAAATTAAATTTTATTTTTTATATTTATAACTTTTGATATTTTTAATTTAGTGTTTTATTTAATTTTTTATTTCATTACAATATTTTATTTTTTAATATTTTATAAATATTTAGATATTATTTAAATATTTATATTTTTATCTTAAAGATTAACTAAATTATAGAATTTTCAAATAAAATTATTTATGCCTTTAAATTCGATAAAAAATAATTATGTACTTGAATTTGATTAAAATAGTCAATTCGTTCCTCAATCACGTCATCATCTTACATGTATTGTTATTCATAGATTATCATGTTAACATTGTAACAATCAAAGTCGGTGAAATAGTTAATTTGATCGATTTTACCGATTGAATATCACATTAAGTGGAAAAAAATATATTATGGGTCACACTACATCATTCATGAAACTAACCAATCAAAAGTATCCATTTAATTATTTTTTCACCTCATTAATTTTATTAAGTGAATCTTCAATAATATTTACTGTAAATTAAATTTAAAAACAGTTTTTACTAAATTAATATCACTTGATAAAAATGATTGGTAAAAAAATTATTAAATAAATGTTTTTATTGATTGATAATGACATGGTGAGAATTACTTGTAATATAATTTTTAAGTGCATTTTTGGTAGAAGATTTCCTCTTCCGATGGCTCCGGTTTCGTCTGGAACCACGTCCCGATCAGAATGGAGTGTTGGTCATCGGGTTCAGACTCTGGTAGCTTTTCTCCTCCCTGTCGTCGGGTCTGGTTATTCTTCTAAGAAAGGGAATACGACGTTTAAAGCTCCTGAGTAGTCTCATCTTCTCCCGTGCGATGTCGTCTTGTTTTTTAGATCTTTTTGCTTGTTTTCCTGTTGATGCGTGCTGTTCCCCTTTGAATTTGTGAAGCCATCTCCGACCTAAGAGTTCTTTCAGTTCAAATTCAAAGGTCAATTGATATATTAAGCATTTTTAAAACATATGTTTATAAATTTACACATGAAACCGATTCTAATATTTCTATAATTAAAATATATCTGAATTTATATCACTAAAAATATCTCCTTGACAAATCTTCAAAGCATTATTTATTTGTGGTTGCAGATGGAAAGCTAAGTGGTGGTGTGAACAAGGAAGGAATTCTCTATTATAATAATCTCATCAATGAGCTCTTAGCTAATGGTCTGAATTCATCCTGTTGAATTAACATGATTGTTAAAAAATATTTTTAGGGTTCTTAATTGGAATTGCTAATGATTTTATTGTGACAAACACCTAGGTATACAACCTTTTGTGACTCTCTTCCATTGGGATCTTCCTCAAGCCTTAGAGGATGAATATGGTGGTTTCTTAAGTCCTCTTATTGTGTAAGTAATGAATCAGCACTTCCAGGACAGTTTATCTTCTTTAATATTCAATAGTACAGTAAAATCATTAATTATAAGGGTGTGGCCTTAGGGTAACATTTGTAGGTCAACCCTCTCTCTCATTTTCTTATCTTAGTTACAATGAATTGTAGGTGTGAAAAAACGAACAAAAATTCTCAATCTTTTGTCAGTGTCATTCACCGACACTAAAAAAATTAAACCATAAGCTCTAACAGATTCTAACTCTAAACCCTAAATCCTGAATCTAATATTCTAACATTGAGACATACATAGGAGCACCAAAAAGGAGAGGAGGATTTCAAGTTTGAAAAAACAAATATTAGGTGACTAATACAAGCAAAACACAACTTCAACAGAGAAACTTCACTATTGTGAAATTTGAACAACTTTATCAAACATAACTTTTATTTCAATTTTTCTTTATGTAATATATCAGGGATGATTTTCGAGACTATGCTGATGTTTGCTTCAAGGAATTTGGCAATAGAATAAAGCACTGGACCACATTGAATGAGCCATGGACTTATACTACTAGTGGATATGCATATGGAGTCTCACCACCAGGTCGTTGTTCCGATTGGCTGAACCGGAACTGCAGCGGCGGTGATTCAGGGGTTGAGCCATACTTGGTGGCTCACCATCAACTTCTTGCTCATGCTGTTTCTGTAAAACTCTATCGCCAGAAATACCAGGTGATGAAACATGAATGGCCAAGTACTCATTCCTAATCTAGACTTAATAGTTTGATTGTGTTACTTAAGAAATGAAAATATGAACTGAACAGGCAACTCAAAATGGTATGACTGGGATCACGTTAAATGCACCCTGGTATGTTCCAGTTTCAAATGCAACGCACCAGCTAAATGCTGCTTCAAGAGCCATGGACTTTATCTTCGGATGGTTAGTTTTACACTTGTTAATTATTGTAATTCCAGTTCATCTTCAAGGCTTGAATTTCAATATTTTATGGTGTTTTTTTGGCAGGTTTATGGAGCCAATAACCATTGGGAACTATCCACACACAATGCAATCTCTAGTTGGAAACCGATTGCCTAAATTCAGCAAAATGCAAGCTGAGATACTTAAAGGGTCATTTGATTTTCTTGGATTGAACTACTACACTACAAATTATGCAGCTTATGCTCCTAAGTCTAGTGCTGGGAAGCCAAGCTTCCTCACAGATGCTCGTACTGCTATTTCATGTGAGTCATCGGTTCAAAATGCTAAGCAAACTTAAGATTAATTACCAAATCTGTGATTAGCTCATTTACTAATGAAAGCCTAATGTGTTGATATTGCAGCTGAGCATAATGGTATTCCAATTGGTCCAAAGGTGATCACACCTATATCCAACCCCTTTTCTTTCTTATACTTTATATAAATAGATTGCGGTCTCGATATGAAAAGAGATGTTCACGGGTCAAGTTAGACTATTCAACTATCTAGAAGGTTTGTATTCTCATATTCAAGTTAAAAATCACTTTGTTCAAAGTCGACTTGGGATAGACCAGACTTATCATGTTATCTAAGAAGTCTAACTATTGGACAAATCTAAAGAAAGAGGATACAAAAGATGGGATTCGATCGCAAACTTATTTTCGGTTTTCTTGAATTCAAATGTCAGACAGGTACAAGTTGGATCCGTATGTGCCCAAAAGGGATTCGAGATATTCTACTTTACACCAAGGAAAAGTACAACAATCCCTTAGTGTATATCACTGAGAATGGTATGTATATTTTCTTAATTAACTTTTGCAAATGAATTTCTATATAGTCATGAAAAATAAACTTGTTTGAAACGTAGGGGTCGGTGACACTTATAACAATATTTCATTGCCATTAAAAGAAGCCCTTATTGACAAAGAGAGGATCGAATACCACCGTCAACATCTTTCATCCCTTCATAGTGCAATTAAGTGAGTTTTTTACTCAGATTTTCTTTGGTGCAAAATATAATTAATTCTTATGGGCTTTTTTGGCTTCATGGTTAGGGATGGTGTGAATGTGCAAGGGTATTTTGCATGGTCCCTTTGGACAACTTTGAATGGGGTTATGGTTATACCGTAAGATTTGGCTTGAACTTTGTAGACTACAAAGATGGGTTGAAAAGATACCCAAAACTCTCGGCCAATTGGTTCAAAAATTTTCTCAGGAAACAAACATCACGATGTTTTTTCCCTTTGGGTTTTCTAGATTGGTTACTAAACCATGATACTGTGTGTTTTATGTTGTGCTTCTTCTTTAACAGTTGATAAACGATGTGTTGTGTTTGATGTGAATGTTGTTGTGTTTAGTCATTTTAGTATTGCAACATGTTCTGCGTGTTTGTAAACTGACCTTCAATGATGTTTGTGTCTTTAATGAAGAAACTAGTATCTGAAACCATTTGTTCTTTGAATGTCCCTTTTTCACAAGGATATGAAGTACTATATAGAAGAAATGCAGGGTGTACATAGGTAGCGGTGATTATTGAGAGAGTTGATCATAAGTTGAGTAGTGCTCAACTTGTTCTCGTTAAAAAATTGTTGCTTAACTCGACTCATTACTCATTAAGCTCGTTAAAATTGTGTTCGATTCTTGCTTGTTAAAATAATTTATTGCTCAATTCGACGCATTGCTCGTTAAACTCGACTTGTTACTCGACTCGTTTCTCGTTAAACTCATCAAAAATTTATATTATTTTTTAAGTAAAAGTAAAATTTACTAATACTATATGAGATTAAATATTAACATAAATTAATAAATTTAATCAAAAAAAATCAAAAGTAAAGAATATTTAAAGTTTAAATTTCAAACTAACAATAAAAATAGACCTTTTTAAAATTGAAGAGAGTAATTGGAACCTTAAATAATATATATTTAAGGGTAGGCACAAATAAAATTTTAAAATTTTAAGATGAACACAAACCTTAAATAATATAAAATTTTAAGGATTAATTTATAAAAATTAAAAATAAATATATAAACTTTAAAAAGTTCAGGTGAACTTCTACCCACTCTATATTGAATGTACATCCGTCACTGTACAAATGTTACCGATATAGTCGATACTGTATAGGATATAGTGTGCAATAGTTTGGAGTGTAAAGTGTCGATAGAAATGATATTGTAAATATTCAGTTATGCATTGTCTGGGAATTAAGTATTTGTTGATGTAATTAATTGTAGCAGTTTTTATTTGGGGGAATATTAAAGTTTAAATTTAATTTTACGAAAATAAAATTGGTGGAAAAAGAAATTAGAATTTAAAGTAAATATTATAATATAAGGTGAAGTTGTTCTTGTAAAAAAATAATTTTATTATTATTTTTTAATTTATTTAAGATGATGTTGTCTTGATGGTTGATTAAAAAGATAAAGCCTATAAAAAATAAAATATTATTGAGTGAATCAAATAATCGATATTTGTCAAGAAGAAGAAAATTGATCTTTTTAAAATTAAAAGGAACAATGGAAAAGATGAAAATAAAATAAAGACACAAGATTTATAGTGATTCAAGCTTCGAACAAGCTCTAAATTCACTACCTTAGCTCTCACTAAAGATTTTCAAACAATTCACCACAAAAATCCGTCCCTATTTTTAGGTTATGGAGGCAATTATAAAGTCAATCTTTTTACCCAAAGATTAATTTAACCCTCACAAAGGTTACAAGGGATATGAATTGACAATTTTGATTTCTCTCATAAGAATAGATTTGCCCTTATAGTAAAAACACTTCTCAAACTCAGAAATAAAAATTACAACGAAGAACAAATAAGTCGAGTGTACAAGATATGACAATTGAATGCTTGAAGTTGGATTGATTGCTTGAAATTTAATTGGAGGTTCAATAGTTATTGTTGAAGCTTTTGAGTCTTGTATTTATACCTTCTCATTAAATTTTAACTGTTTGGGTGGTTGAAATCATCAATATAACCGTTGAGACACATTCTTCCTATCATAAATACACTTTTGCAATATAATATATTAATACACGAAACCATTGTACTGAAATAGTGCTAAAATAGAGTCGTCATGTGCATTAAAGAGGGGCGTATCTACGCATATAAACCGTATTGAAACTGGAAGCCTTAAAAACATGGGCATATCGAAACAGTCTTGGAGCTATATCAAAACGTTTTGTCACTACCAAAATGTGTATCGAAACACATTGAAGGGTGTATCGAAACGGGTTAACCAAATTTTAAAATTTTGGTTTCCAATAACTAACAAACAACGATCAAATAATTAAATACTTGTTATTTTAGAAATTTAACTCATTGTATCGAAATACCTAAGTCTAATATCGAAACACGTTAAATAAAATATTCAGTTTCAAATTTAAGATCGTATCGAAACCTCTACTTTTGTATTTTAGTTTTGTATGATTACTCCTGAGTTCGGATTTTATTAATTTCTTTTTGTACTTTTTAATTTTTACTAACAATATAATCCTTTAATAAAATATGTTAGTTAATTCGGTAGTTGGAGCATTACTCTTCCATGTTGTTGGTGTGGGATCAAATCCCCACAGGAGTATTCCAAAATTCACAAATATGCCCAAAATTTAAACTCTTTAATATTAATGATTCAAATCTTTATTTAATCTAATTTTACCATCGTTTATAATATTCACCGATTATCATGATCATTATCTTATTATGTCATTGCAAGAAATCGATGAAAAGTGTAGGAGTCATTTAATAAGGGAAGGGTGTTTTATTTCGTTGTCGGAAACGTAACTAATACTGGTGTGACCAGATTTAAAATTTTAGAGATCAAAAAACTGTTTTAGAATTATTTAAAAATTTAAAAATTATATATATATTATCTTATATCATATTTTTTTCTAATATAATTTATAACCATTATTAAAATAAAACACCTAAATAAAAATTTTAAAAACATTAAAATATTTATTTAACACAAAACTATTTTTAATATTTATTTAAAAAATATAATTTGAAAAAATAGAGTATGGATCGTAGTCGAAATTAAACCAGTCTTTGGCGCAAGCAGAAGTTTCATGAGAGGAAACGATTGGTCTTTGTTTCTTTCAACTTAGAAAAATTATATCATGGGTAAGTCTCATCACCTGTCTATGAGACCAATCAATAAAAACTACCAACTTCATTAAATTTTTCATGTCATAAATTTTTCCCAAGTGAATTTTCATTTGGAAAATTAAAAAATAATGAGGTGGACAGTTTCTATTGGTTGGTCCCATGGATAACGTGATAAGACTGACCCATGATATAATTTCTCCTTTAACTTGGGAACACATTTTTTTCTACTTAGTGCAGTGGAAGTCCACAGCCAAAATTCAAATTCCTTCACAGAAAAATACTCAAAGATCTATCCATCCATGGCAGAGCCATCTTTTGTAAATGGTGGTCAAATGATACCTAAAATTTTTTTGGTTTATCTCTTTTCATATGATTTATGTATATATATTTTTTTAAAAAAAATAAATAACACCATTTTATAAATAATTGACACCCCTTAAATATAAATTTAAAAAATGTCACCCTTAGATAATTTTCTATCAAGATAATTCAAAGCAAGAGTAAGAACCTTCAAAAATGGCGAACCTTCCACAAATAGCGGTTCTGGGAGCTGGAATACCCATGAAGACCCAATACATCACGAGACTCGCAGAGATCTCCCATCTCCTCTGCCTCAAATATATCTGGAGATGTTAGAGGTTTCTTTTCCCTCTTTCTTATGGCTCGATTTTCGCTGTATATTGAAATAGAAATGATTTTGTGATTCACAATGATAAGGAATTTTCGAGAGCAGCATTTCCCTGGAGTGGAATGCAAATGGGGAGACCAAGGTCTAAACGACATCATTCAGGATGCTTCTCTTATTGTTGTTGCTGTCGTTTTGGCAGGCCAAGTTCGGGTTCTTCGCTTCCAACATTACTGTATTTTTTATTAGGCTTAACTCATAAATAAATGTTTAAATTATATATATATTGAAATATATGTTTAATGTTTTTTTCGATTAAAATAAGTGCTTCAATTATATATTTTTCTGAAATAGATACCTAATGTTTTTTTGCCGAAATAGATACCTAAAGTTTTATTCTGTGAATATTTTAAGGTAACACCGTTAAAAAAATTATTTAACTTATAAACAGGTGCTCAAATTATATATTTTTCTAAAATAGGTGCTTAATGTTTTCTTTTACCGAAACAAATGCTTAAACTATATAAATATTATACCTAAATGTATTTAAACATTTACTTTATTCGTTTATATTATCTAAATCTATTACGTACGTAAATCTAGGAGAAGAAGAATCACTACAAATTCGGACAACAACAAATATATAGATATTCGGACAATGAAAGTGAAGCTGTCGTATTTGTATATAGTGGAAAGTCATAATCTCTCTAATTTTTATGAGAATTTATATAATAAATTATTCTTGTCATGTCATTTATAAATCAATTAATTAAATATATTTATTTTATTAATTTTTTATTTTATTTTTAATGAATATCCATTAATATTTTATCAAGTGAAGATTCATTTAATAAAAAATGAGATAATTTTTTTATTAGATATATATATTTAATTGGTTAGTCTCATAAATAACGTGACGGAATAATACATTTTTTTTTACTTTTACAAATTAAAAATTACAATTTCTCCATTTACTCTCTTCTTTTTTAGGAAAAAATTATTACCATGACTTTTTAACTTGGTCAGGATTTTGGAGACCCCGAGAAGCGGTCAATTAGAAGCACATCCGCAGAACAAGAATATAACGTTCAAAGTTCAAAGGAGGTACCTATTAATAAACCTTTTCGGTTTTTTAACTTCTGGTTGAATCATCTTGATTTTATGCAAATCGTTCAAAGTTCTTGGGAAGAACCTGTAACATTAAGGGATCATATGTTAATCCTTTTTAAGAAATTAAAACAGCTTAAACTTTGTTTGAGAAACTTGAATCAGATGCACTATGCAAATATTTTCGGACAAGTTGCTATTAAGAGGGAGATGTTGGAGCAGCAACAACTATTTAATCTTTCTACTGATTCTGGTGATGTAACTTTGGAAAAGAAATTACAGAATGATCTGGCTGATCTTGAGAGGGCTGGGTTGTTGTTTTATCAACATAAAACTAGGCTTAATTGGTTGCAGGAAGGGGATCAAGGGACCAAATTCTTTCATGCTGCTGTGGTTACAAAGAGAAAGAGAAATACAATTCGAATGTTGCTTGATGATCAGGGAGCTAGATTAGAGAGTTTTGATGATATATCAGGGAAATTAATTGGGTTCTTCTTAAAATAAATTGGTTCTATCGACACCAATGTTAAGGAGTGCTCGGTTCAATTTCTTCGAGAATTGTTGGATTTCTCTCTTCTACAGTCTCCTTAGATCGCGATGTAACAACTGAGGAGATAAAGGTTGCGATCTTTGATCAAGGAAAAGACAAGGCTCCTGGACCTGATGGTTGCACTGCCGGATTTTTCCAAGCTACTTGGTCTATTGTGAGAGAGGACTTTGTTGCTGCTGTGAAAGAATTTTTTTTCCTGCTAATCTCTTGTTTGCCTTCAATGCTACCACAATTGCTCTTGTTCCTAAGGTCCCAAATGCTTCTTTAGCTAAAGAGTTTAGGCCTATTTCTTGTTGTTCAGTCATTTATAAGACAATTACTAAGATTCTGGTTTCTCGATTATCAAGAGTCTTTCCAGAAATGATTACAATGAATCAGACTGCTTTTGTGCAAGGTAGGAGCATTTCGGATAATGTCTTATTGGCTCAGGAAATTGTTAAGGGATATAATAGGAAGGGTTTGTCTCCTAGGTGTGCTTTGAAAGTAGATTTGCAGAAGGCTTTTGATTCATTAAGTTGGAGCTTTATTGTGAGTATTTTGGAGGCTTTGGGTCTATTTCCGAAGTTCAGAGATTGGATCCAAACATGCTTTACTAGTTTTAAGTTCTCAGTTTCTCTTAATGGTAGTTTGGTGGGTTATTTTGAAGGGCAACGTGGGGTTCGACAAGGAGATCCACTTTCGCCATACCTGTTTGTCATGGCAATGAATGTTCTCTCGCATATGTTGGATGCTACTGTTAGAAAAGGGTGTCTTTCATTTTCACCCTAAATGTAAAAAAGGTTCATCTAACCCATTTATGTTTTGCTGATGATCTCTTAATTTTTTGCAAGGGTAACCTGGATTCAATCATAGGTATTCAGTGTGTCTTGGAGAAATTTTATGAAATATCGGGGTTAAGGTTGAATGCAGCAAAAACTGAAAATTTTCTTTCGGGAGTGACAATTCGAAAGCAAGAAGAGATCCAGGCAGCAACTGGATTTAAATTAGGCGTGTTGCCTGTGAGATATTTAGGCTTACCTTTGGTCACTCGGAAATTAAACAAGAAAGATTGTATTTTGCTTATTGAAAGGATTAAAAACAGAATAGATAAATGGTCAGGGAAACACCTCAGCTATGCTGGAAGATTGCAGCTTATTAGAGCTGTCCTCTTTAGTATGACTGATTTCTAGTGCATGCAGATAATTCTACCTAAAGGGGTTGTACATGAAATTGAATCCTTGTGTTGTAGGTTCCTATGGAAGGGAAAGAATGTTGCAGCTACTGGTGCAAGAGTGAGTTGGAAGCAAATATGTCTACCAAAATATGAAGGAGGTCTTGGCTTGAAGGATTTATGGGAGTGGAATCAGGCTTGTATGATTCGTTTGATTCAAAAGCTTCTGTCTGGGAGAGAGTCTCTTTAGATTGCTTGGATCAAGGCATATGTTATTAAGGGTGCAGATTTTTGGCGAAAGGGCATTAAGAACCATTATAGCTGGGCATTTAGAAAACTTTTAAAATTGAGAGAACTAGCTTCATCTGTGTTGATTGCTGATAAGTTATTTGGTGTGAGAGAAATTTGGAATAACATAAGGGTAACAAGAGAGTTCCATGGCATAAAATTACATGGTTTCCTATGCACATACCTAAACATGCAGTGATCACATGGATGGCCTTACTTGATAGGCTTCCTACCAAAGAAAGGTTGATGCGTATGAGAATTGAAAATGATGACATTTGTTTGCTTTGTCGTAGTTCGGAGGAGACAAGGGATCATATTTTTTTTGATTGTTGTTATTCAAGGGATGTGTGGAGGATGATTCTTCTGTGCAGTGATGTTCATAAGGAGGCTCTGGATTGGAATGCTGAGATCTGTTGGATAATGGTTAGTCTAAAAGGAAGATCCTCTGCAGTGCTTATATTAAAAGTGGCATGACAGGCCTTCATTTATTCTATATGGGAGGAAAGGAATCGAAGGATTTTTCGTGATGCACATAGAGATTGTTTTGCTCTATTTGAGTATATAAAATCCATTGTTTGTTTTTGTTTAAAGCATAAAGACTTTAAGCCAAGAAATGTACAGAATAATATATTAACTGCTTGGGGAATTCTTTAAGGAGATGGTACCCCATGAAGATTCTTAGTTTGTTGTAGTAGTTTTTCTGCTTCTTGGATAATAAATTTACTTATCCAAAAAAAAAGAATATAACGTACTCATGAAAAAAATTATATAGTTTAGGTATTTATTTTAGTAATAAAAACATTAGGTATATATTTTAAAAAAATATATATAGTTTGTCCATCTATTTATAAGTTAAACAAATTTTTTTAACGGTGTTACCTTAAAACACTAAAGGGATGAAATTTTAGGTACCTATTTCAGCCAAAAAAAACATTAGGTGTCTATTTTAGAAAAAATATATAGTTGAGACACTTATTTTAGATGAAAAAAACATTAGGCACTTATTTCAGAAAAAATATATAATTTAGACACTTATTTCTGAGTTAAACTTTTTTATTACGTTCAGATAAATTGTGACATTTTCAATCAGTAACAAGTAGATGTATAGGGGCAGACACGAATATATGCTTCACGAACAATGTATTTATCAAATTCGATACGGATTTGCCTATATAAGCTGTAGCTAAAGATGCAAAAACAAGAGCTTGATAAGTTGGTATGGATCATATAAGTAAACACAAGACAATAGATACTGGCTCGCCTTTTATGTTAGAAATTAGATAATGCTAATGAATGCCTTGAGACATTGGCTATGATTTTTAATAAGAAATTATTGCATTGATATGAAAAATATTTCCATGAGTGGCCTTTATGAATTCCAGAGCATTTTTAAGGTGAAAATGGTTTGATTCTTTGGATTTGTACAAGTACCAACGTAACTCATTCTAAGCTGGTTCCTGTGTTATTGTTTTGGGGCTGTTACTGCCTTTTCTACAATCAGTCACTTGAATACCCATAAGTTTATACTATTATTTATTTATTTATTTACATTTTGCTTTTGAAGACAAACTACTGCTTTGATGGATAGCAAAACACATCTATACCCTAATCTTTCAGTTTTTATGGAATCATTATTGCCAAGGTTGTTTTTACCTTCTTTATCCCCAGTTTGATCTCATCTTTTAGTCAATAACTCTTGAAATATTTATCTTTCCAAAGGAAAGGAAAGGAAAGGAGATGATACTCCATATTGGTGTAAAATTTATGCAACATATCAAAGTAGGATAACACAAGTATAGCATGTAAAGGGAAACCACTAGGCACTAATTCATACGTGGCAACCGATGGTATTCTTATTCAGTAGCACTAGCAGCCTCATTGTTTTTTTTTTTTCAGTATTCATTTAACTTGATCAAAACATTGCAAATACTCAAGTCTGACTAGCTGTGCTACACCACTCCTAGACCAGGATTGACTCTCCTACGGATGGATTTCAAGGATAAATAACTAATTACAACATCTAAGCAAATTAACAGTCAACAAAACAAAAAAGGAAATTGTGACTTTTAAGGAGATTGTACGATTTTTCAGCTAACCAGCATGTGATCGAATCCAACACCGGAAAGTGTTGGTAATCGATTCACCCCAACATTGTGAAGCAACTGTTGCAGCCACTTCCTCGTGGTTTGATCTTCCTATAAGCATCATTAAAGATGATAGATAATTATTTAAGAGAAAAGATGCACTTCACTGTTAAAATTGAATGGATTTAAATAACCTCATCAAAATCAACAACCAGCAATCATCAATGAGCACAACTTAATCAAACTAAACCATAAATTGAAGATACTACACACTTTAACACACTTGAACCCGTGTCTTCCTGGATGTGGCAAGAACAATCATACCAACCAAGCTAAAACTCAATCAGTTAATACCATTTAACTAAACTAATGTTTGGACAAATCTTCTGTCTAATATCAAACACAAATTGAAGTCAACTTAATGTTTATAAGAATTTAACTTGTACAGTGCCCTAAACTCACTTGCGTATTATTTTAACAATCCAACAGTCATAAATAATGTCATATTGGGTGACTTAAAAATATCTAATTATTTGTTCCATGTAAAAACTTCCAACTGTCATGAAAAATAGAATGCAATTGATATAATTCTCATTATAACCATAAACAAAAAATAGAAATAAGTATTAAACCACAGGGTACTTACACGAAGACAAGCGCTGAAAGTGGCATCGCGTAACATGTCTGGAAGGCAACTTCTTAGAGCATCACAAGCCCTGTATTCCAAAGGCAGGCCCAAAAACATGTCAATTTTAACTGTAAATCTCAAACGCAAGTATTGAAAAGAAAAGAGAAAGTGAAAGAGGGTGAGATTAGAGCCAAAATTTGACATGTGCGGGCACAATCAACTTGACAAAACAAACCTTGGGTTATCTGACAATCGAAGATAACATCGAATAATATGTTTCAAAAGTCGTGAAGAGGGTTGCTCAGAAATTGCTGCAACCATATTTCCTAGAACTCGACCGACTGCAAAAAACCGCTCTGCAGTAGTGCAAATATAGTCCAAGCCAACATCATCTAACAGAATCTTTTGAACTATAAAAGTAGCAACCTGCCATCAAGTAATCATTAATCAGTGTTCAAGGAATCAAGGATCAGACATATAATCCCATGAATTCAGAATGACCACTAATATTACTTAACAAGACAGATTCAACTCTAACAATGAGGCACACAGCTGTCAAATACACAACATTTCCAGATTTATGTTCTTAGCCACATTTAAAGAGGAATTGGAGAAACAGCAAAAGCCAACCAAACCCAAGTGATCACCTAAATAGCAGCCCAGCTTATATTAGGAACTCAACAGCCTAAACCTACCCAAATCTGATCCCCACTTATAGCAAACAGTGGAAAGACACAAATCAAGCCTGTACAATCCAAACTCGGTGACAATTCCACTCAAACCGCAACTTCACCTTCCCATGAACTACCTCTGATATCAACTAATTGAGGTCTAGCCAAAACATAAGGCAAAACCATAGGCCTCCAAGGCATGCCATCTCAACCACAAATTGACCGGAAATATACAGTAAATGATAAGACATGCTTCAAAATGCTAAGAAACCATAAAAATATTGATTCTGATTACTATGAAGATATATAGTATGAGGAAAGTTGAAAGACAGAAACTCTGGTGTGCATAGGCAGGCATTTGCCTAGACCAAGTCCAAGAAAAACTAAAAAGTAGGACTTGGGTCAAGTCTAGTGGAGCCTAAATTATGATACACAAAACCTGTCCATTTTAGTAAAACTTATTTTAGAAACATATATGGTATTCTAAAAATCTAATAAATCATATGTAAACACATCGAAAATACATTATTACATTACATTTTTGCAATTTTATGGTAGTATATGTCCAAGCCTACCAAAAGGAAATTAAAATGTTGTATACCTAAAATATGGACATTAGCGAGCCTGGGGAGGCTGCCTTCCATGGGAACCTCTAGGAGAAATTATATTATGGGACAGTCCCACCACGCCATCCATGGGACCGGCCAATAAAAAGCATCCATGTAATTATTTTTTCCACCTCATCATTTTTATCAAGTGAATCTTCACTTGGTAAAAACTGTTTTAAACTTAAATTATAATAAATGTTAGTGAAGATTCACTTGGTAAAAATGATGAGGTGGAAAAAATAATTACATGGATGCTTTTTATTGGCTGGTCCCATGGATGACGTGGTGGGACTGTCCCATAATATAATTTCTCCACCTCCAGGCATGCAAATGCAATTTTAGTTGTCAAACATTTCCACCAAATTTTACCACTTAAATAGCAAATATATTAAGATGGAGAATGCATATGGAAAGAAGAAAAAGTTCATTACAGAAGGATGGAAAAGAGAAATTTAATGAACTCAACTGTTTTTGATAGCTCACTACCCATCTCCATTGTTCGGAGGCATAGCGGAATTATCTCAGTTGAAAGAAGGAAGCTAATAACTTCTGTATCATCAACCTGTGAAAGAAAGTAAGCTCGTATTATTACTATCTTTATAATCATCTGTTGCGGATTATACAGAGTGCCTCTGTCCTATTTATTGAAGTGGGTAAACATCTATGTTATTCTATATGTCGTGGTAATAACATACATGATCACTTCAATTCTCCCCATGAATTGCTTTGCCTTTAGAACTATGTCACACTCTTCCAGGATCATACATTCCCTTCAGCCTAGCATGTTCTATTAACATGTAACGACACTACAAAGATCAAAATGCTGGCAACTCAATAAACTTAAATCAAAGACTGAAGGAATTACCTTCACCAAGGCACCAATGACACCTAAGCTAGTAAGCCTCAAGTACTCAAAAGGACGTGATTTACTTGTGGTATTAAGGAAAGGATACAGATACAAGGGTATATGAGCTGCAAATGAAAATAATCAGTGAGAACCTGAGAGACATCAATTAAACGCGTACAATTTATATTGCTTCTGAAAAGACTATTTCGTTAACATAAATACAGGAAACAACTAGCATCACAAATGTATAAACATTTAAAATTTGGAAGATATACCATTTTATGGAGAGAAGATGGAAAACAGGACGGGGTAAAAACAACATTTAGAAATTCAATGTAAAGTGAGACCAGAAGTACCCCGTTGATGAAGAACATTGAAATTATTTCTATTATCTGTGTTTTACACTATTTTACTTGATTTACGTTTTGTATCTTTTATTAAATATTTAAAGGGAAATGTGATTAGCATGTGATTTTTAGTGAACGGTCTTGTATAAATACTCTACTAGAGGGTTAATATGATTATTGATTAGCATACAGTAAATAGAGTTTTAAATAACACAAGTTTTCTGGAAAAATCAGAAATCAGAACCTTTCACATGTTGAGAAACCGATTACACATATCAAGACCAAACAAACTCGTCAGATAAGAACATACCATTTAAGAATAACATCCTTGTGTCAGGGTGAGAAGCTACACACTGTAAACAAAGATGAAACTTATGATGCATTAGCAGTGCCTTTGACTTGACAAATACAATAATAATTAATAAACAAAAATAATGGCACAAAACTCTATCTTCTATTCCCCTTGAACAACATTATGAGAGAAAGTGCAAAACAAACTAAAGCAAAAGGTAACATTAGAGTAATAAACTACTCTTAGTGAAGTAAATATTCAATATAACAGAAGAACTTAAAAAGGCCAAAAACAAGTTACCTGAAGTAGAGCAAGGGCATTGCAAACCCGATTTGATTGAGCAGGAGTAAGATTTGGTGGTGAGAGAACAGGGTAAATAGAAACTATCTCCTGTAAGTAAAAATGATTTAGCATCAAAGGACTGAGACAGAGTAAACCTGAAACAATACTAATTTTACAATTTCCAATTGGCAACTCAATTAATAGAAGAATATAGAGCTAGAATCAAGAATTCACTTGTTTTGACCACAAAAAATCCATGATTTAAAATATTCCATCTAAATAACATTTCACATGTGTATGATAAAAATGTAAGTAAAGCAAAAAATTGAATTACATCAGATATACACTTAATTGGAAGTAAATTGAGTTGCATTTTTTCCCAACAAGTCATTTCAGATTAGCCTTTTCATATACCCCCTTAATACAACCACCACCTCAGCTACCTCTTTTTATCCCTTTCTTATTAACTAGGCCTAAAATAGGGTATATTAAAATTTGAGTTATATGTGAATACACATGTGAATGGAATTGCACCAGATAAGAATTTGATATGCTACAAACAACAAAAAAAATGAAAAATAATGGAATCCATTCCTTTATGTTTATAAAGACAACGTTGAACAATGTAAATCTCATTGAAAAAGCCCAAGTCAATACAGAAACACTCAAGCAGTACACTGACATATCAGCAGTAATCATGAATTTTACTTTAACTTCAAATAATATATAAACACATGATAAATAAAAACATAACAATATAAATGAAGCATGTTACCAAAATGCACATGAATTTTACCTAACAACATAACAATACCATCTTTGATAAATAAAAACAAACCATCTTTCATGTTCTAGTTTTGAAGAAAAAAATCCAGTTAGATTTTACTTTAACTTCAAATAATATGTGCATCCTCATCTCATTGAGGTTCATGTCCAAACTTACGGTACTCACTCGCACCATCAGAAACACGAAAGATATCAACTTGCTCAAAGATATGTGCCAGAGCTAATGCATAGATATCAACAGGAGTAGTACTGTAGTACCAATAAGTCAAATGAAGAAAGATCATTAAATAAACTGATCAAGTTATATATAAACACAATTGAAAGAAAAAGGATAAAAAGAAATTACAAAACATTCAGAGAAAAGGAGCAAGTAGCAACTATAGATAGCATACCTGTAAGAGTGCAGCAATAGTACCAAATGAATTCCACAATAACGGAGCCAAATCTTGAAATAGTTCTCTCTTCTAAAAACAGAAACAAAGACAAGTTTATTAAGCATACCTGTATTAGTGTAGCTATAGTACCAAATGAATTCCACACAAAATGAACCAAATCTTGAAATAATTCCTTGTTCTAAACAATAAACCAGAGGAGGACACTGATTTATGGAAGTAACAGAGAAATCCCAAACATCTAAATTGCATAATCGCATACAGAGAATGAACATAAGAGAAGGTAGGGCAAGTATATTAAATTCAATATTCATAATCATATTTGTTTCTTCATTTCAGATTAAACACAGCGCTTTTCATAATCCTATTTCCATTCCAATATTTCATATCTTTAAAAAGTAAAACATATTAAAAAAACGACACCTTTAGACATTGTTTTTATGTGTTTCTTCTTCAACTGAAAATAAAAATAAGACACAAATTAAATTTCCAGAAATTTTCTACTTTATTTAATCAGAACCCTGCTTCATAAACAAAGAAAATAGAAGATTAAAATGAAGCATCACTTACTCAAAAACTTCTATAAAGTAAAATTTTCATTTAAACGAATTACCTTCGATAGTTCGAGAAGAGCGTTTTCTCGGAGATCAGGGTTGCTGAGATCGAGAACCAATAGCTCCGCCGATGCAATCTTCCTATCATTAGACATCGGAGCTCCGGCGACAGTTGGATTCGAGGCGCTGGGTCCCCCAAGAGGGGCGTTCATGGATAGACTTTGAGGCAGATTCATCATTTGCTTCATTAAAAATAAATAGGGGAAAACACACAATAATTTGCTTCCCTTTCCCTTTCCCTTGCAGTTTTCTTTTGTATAGAAATCGGCTATTTTGTTGTTTGGAATGAGAGAGGCGCGTGGGAGTATGTGGTCGTAAATCCGTCAGAGTTTACCTGTTAGGGTAACGGAGGAAATTCTTCTAGAGGAAAAAAAAAAGCTTTCCTTGCGGAATTTTAAAAAAAAAATATTGAGAAGAAGACTTTACTTATAAATAACAATTTGAGAAGAAGACGCTAATAACATGTGATATATTTTAATATTTTTTAAGATTTAGGAATAATATTATATGCACAGATGATCTGTTCTGTGCATTATAAAAATTAACTTAAAATCTAAAATATAACTAAAGATTTATTATATTTTAAAATTTAATTATAGATCGAATTATTTCAAAAAAATCTCATTCTTAGGATAAATTATAAGTGATTCTTTTGTAATCACTAATTTGATTTTTTTTATAAAATCGTTATTAATGTTATTTTTATTTTTATTATTTATTATTAAAAGATAAGAATAAATTTCATAAATAGGTTTTGAACTAGGTTTTAATATTTATTTTGATCATTAAATTTTTAATTGATATACAATAATTATTAATTTTTTGATTTTGTTATTCGAGTCTTAATTGTGGTTAAGTAATAAATAGGTTTTGAACTAGGTTTTAATATTTATTTTGATCATTAAATTTTTAATTGATATACAATAATTATTAATTTTTTGATTTTTTTATTCGAGTCTTAATTGTGGTTAAGTAAAATAATGTGATAATTTAAATAAAATTAATTATTTATATTTTTTTATTTAATTAATTTAATTTAAATTAAAAAAATCAATAAAATATAAATTTATTATTTATAAATTCTTTCAATTTAAATTTTAGTAATTAAACCGATTAGGTACCTATAACTATCTTCAAATCGGTACTCGATCTTCAAGTATTAGTATACCTTGTTTTCTAATAGTTCTTTTCTTATCTGAATAGGTACATATACCTAGCTAGGGGTGAGAAAAACTCGAATCGACTCGAAAAAACCGAGTAACTTGACTCGAAGCGAAAATAGTTGACTCAAAACTTCATAAGATTCGGTTCGAAATTTTTCTAAATAAAGTTCGAGTTATAAAATGAAAATTCGATTAACTCGAAATTTTTAGTAATTAAAGGATTTATTTTTAACTTCGATTCGAGTCTCTATTTGTTAATGATATATATATATATATATATATATATATGAAAAAAATATTGTCATATATGAAGAAATATCTATCTATCTATCTTATATGATCAGAGAAAGTCGTTTAAATTGGAATTAAATCGTACTATAGCATGATAAATAATTACAATTAAATATTTATAGGAACTCAAAAACTCGAAAACTCGACTTGACTCAAATTTCTTTAACTCGACTCGAATCGAAAAAATTTCAAATAAAGTTTGAGTTATAAAATATGGCTCGACAACTCTAATAACTCAAATTTTTTTGATTAGATTCGACTCGATCGAATACTTACCCCTATACCTAGCCTTGCGTATTGATACTTTAAGTGTCACGACCCGGATTTCAGGTTAACCCGAGGTTGTGGGCCTCGTGTTTGGGCCTTGAGGGTCTCGTTAGGCTTAAGGGTTATAGTTTGGGTTTGAATTTGGATGGTGGCACAAGGGTGTTTTGGTAATTGGATAGTAGATAGGAAAAAGAGGGAGGGTGAGTTAATTCTCTACATAATACAGAGAATTGCTTTGGTTACCCATGTTTTCTTCCTTATCCTTTTTCTTACACTATTTTTCTCTTCCAAACTTCCTCTCTAAAGGTTGAATCTTGAGTTCTAAGGAGTGAAATCTTGTTTTCTGCTTGAGGGGAGTGTGTTTGGCTTAAGAAGATTTATCTAGAAAGCTAAGTCTTGTTTTATGAGGTGATGGATGAGGTTTTTGGAGGATTTTATGTGATGAATGGGAATATGTTTTTGGGAGTGTTTTAGGGTGATTAAAGGGTCGTTTTAACTTCCTTAAATCACCTAAATAGAATGGTAACTTGTTGGTAGCTTATCTTTTAGTGAGGGAGCAAGGAGAGACATCTTCAAGCTTGGACAAGGAGAAAGCCTAAGAGGTTGTTGTGGATTTCTTCCAACTCGTTTTGGAGGTTGGTGGTACACTCTCTAAACATGTAGTTTCATTTGCATCATTCTTATGGCATACTTGTTTAGTGTATGATGAATTGTGGTAGGAGTTAGAGATTGCTTATACATCAATGGTGATTGATTATATGGTGTTATATTGGGTTAAAATTGATTAGAAAGTCACTTAAATACTCTCAATAACTTGTAGGAACGTTTCTAGATTTTTAGGATTGCATTTAGGGGTGAAACAGAGGATTTCCGAGCTCTAGACTATATTTTCTCGGCTTCGGTACTGGTATATGGGCTCGAGTACCAGTACACACATCTGGTAAGATGGGTAATTCTTCTCAAGGGTATCGGTAAGACCATAGGGCGTACTGATACGAGGTTGATAATTCAAATTCCAATGACCACTATTGGTATCAGTATGCCAAGAGGTGTATCGATACGGGCTTGGGGGACTGATACTCAATATATGAGTACTGATACTGGGTATCGATACGCTAGTTATTGTATGCTATGTTGGGTATATTGCATCGAATACAAAATTAGTATCGGTACGCAAGTAAGGATCGGTACGCCTGAAAGAGGTAACGGTACGGTAGAGGTCCATACCGATACTTATTGAGTAATTTGCCCAAGTTTTAAGGTTTGAGTTTGGGGGTTCAATACTTTATGCTATGAGTTCCTATGGGTTAATTAAGCTATAAAATAAATATCAAAACTTGAAACTGGTGTCTTTGATGTTTATATGATGATTTATGCCTTGTATGCTTGGTTTTTTGATTGGTTGATGTATAGAGTGGTATAGGGATCCTTGGTGGATTGTCTCGTGTGGTTTGAGTATTTATTTGGTGGGATCCAGATACCTAGTGAGAGTGTTGCAACACAACGAAGGCCATCCGATGTGAGATTTCATGGATGTATGAAGGTCATCTGATGTGAGATTTTAGGTGATGACTTTGCTTGATATGAGATTCTGAACCCCACTCGATGTGAGATTCCGAGTGAAGACTTAATGTGAGATTCTGATTATATTAGCTCGATGAGAGATTTTGAGCAGCACAATGTGAGATTCACGATCGAGTGAATCTCTTAGTTTCAGGTTGGCATTATGCCTCACTTTTGAATTGATTACTTTATGCTTTGGTTGTGTTTGTCATATCATGTGTTTAGGTGATTACGGTAGCGTCATTGCTTAGTACCATATCATCACATTCTCATCTAGCATGAGCATAGTTAAGATTCACTCGAAACATAGTTGATAGGTTGTGTACCCACTGAGCTTTAATAGTTCAGCATTTTAGAATGTATTTTCGTGCATAGGTAAGTAGACGGACAGACGGACGTGATGGAGCACCTTCATCGCAAGACTTCAACATTGACTGGTTGGTAGAATACAATTGTTAGATTAGTGAACTATGTATTCGTAGGACCTTTTTTTATAATTGTAACTCTATATTTTAAATTTCATTGGTCAAATGTTTTGTTAAACTTGTATTTGGGGCTCCTAACTATTTTGGATTTGTTAAACTATTATCGGTATTGATATTGCTTAAATTTACTATGCCATGGTTGACTTATGGTTTTGGATTTTATTTTGAAATATGAAAATTTTTATGCGAACGGGTTGAGCTTGTGGCCAAAATGTGGCACGTGGGTTTGTGGGTGTTACATTTAGTGGTATCGAAGTTTAAGTTTAGTCAGTTCTAGGATGTCCTCGGGGTAAAGTCGGGTGTAGTAACAAGTGTCTAGCGAATACATGCCCATGAGTCTAATATGTAGTTGAAAAGCTGAATTTTGATGTTGTAATCCTTTTTCTTTGACTGTGCAGAAATGAATCATACCTAGAAGAGCAAGAGACGTTGAGGGAAGCTTGGGTTACCATGAAAGGAGATTTGATAAAGATAGCATGCCCGAGATGAACAGGTCTGAGGAAGGTGCTAGGCAAGGGGCGAATTACTTCACTTACTTGCATAATGTTTTGGATCGGATAGTTAGGTTCGCGCTGTGTAATGCTATAAATTATGCGAAAATATGTGCAAATATACACAGTCGAGCAAAGTAATAAAGGGTGAGTAAGTATCGTTCCCACGAGGATTTGGTGGAAATTATGTCAATTTAGTCAAGGCAATAGGAACACTAACTACAAAGGAAATAGAGATTCTGATATTAACAGTTGGAACTGTAGTGACAAATAGTATAGATGTAAAGTGAAATCTGATAAGGGTGTAATAGTGTACGAGTGAAAATGGAATGGATGTTGATGGCTCTATATAAGTGTAATGACAGTGTGAGGTGTATGAAAATGTAATTACAAGTAAGCAATTAATAGAGGAAACACTTCTTAAATGCCAGGAAAAAAGTGAGATGAGCAAACGAAAGTAAGTAATATGACTTAACAATACTCAATTGAAAAACTTTACTGGGAATGAATGACGGGTTCTTATGGACTCCTAAAACTCACTCCTATGAATAACTAGATGTTAATTGGCCTATTCACTCGACAGATTTTTCTGAAATGCTCCCGCTATCTCGAGTCAAAGGAACCTAATAGTCTAAAATGCCATGACATCTTTTCTCGGTCTTAGTTTATTGGAAAAGCCCACTCCTTTTAGTCGTTGAAACCCTCAACTTAAGTCTCTCTCGAGCACCTAAGGTTAGGTTAGGCTCTAGTTACTACCTAAAACCCATTGCTCACGTTGATCCTCCCTTAGTTTCTCTCGAACACTAAGGATCAATAGCTACGTTTCTCTCGAACACCTAGCAATGTACCTAAGCAAAGGATAATCTCATGCCTCTTACAAACTTAGATAATTAAGCATAATTAGCAAAGTAAATAGGTAAACATAAAAACATCAAATATATTCATAAAAGCAAAGATTAGTCATCCACAAAAACAAACATCCATCGAATAAAACATAAACTATGATGGTGTTAAAGTATTTGAATACGTTTAACTACAACCCTCAAGAAATGAAATAAGACAAAGCAAAAGGGTTGGAAGACACCCTTGGTGCTCGTTGCCACTAGTGCTTCGACCATCATGGAGTAGTGCTAGTGTGCTAGCCCCTCTCGGGTGCCTAGCACGCCACTCCTTTCAAGCTCATCAATGGAGGAACCATTGAAAATCGGTGAGGGAAAGAAAAGTTGGTATATTTTTCCACCGCCTCTAGCTTCTTCTTGCTCCCGAAATCCTCTCCAAAAGGGTCTCTTTTTCTATTTATAATGGGGGAGGAATGTCCTAGGTTTTAGGAAAATTCCCTTTGTACCCTAAGGTACACCCCCATTCACGTGAAATGAATTCTCCCCAAGTGACAATGGTCCCCTCCTAGTAGGGGTGTACAAGAAAACCGAAAAACCGAACCCGAACCCAAAAATCAAAAACCCGAACCGAAATTTTGGTTAACCGAACCGAATAAATCGGTTTTGGTTTTAGTTTTTTTTTAAATTATAGAATACCGGTTCGGTTACGGTTTTCAGTTTAATAAAATTTTGGGTAACTGAACCGACCAATAATATTATATTATATTATATATTTATATTATATTATCATTTAATATATGTATTTATTTCTCAAAAATAAAAGTGAAAACCCTAGCTTTATTCTGTCAATGTTCTACCGACTTGACTCTTTCTCTTCTCCTCACTTTCTAGTTTCTAATTTTCTCTAATTCAATTTCTCACAATTTCACAACATCCATCAATTTACTACTCAAGTAACTCAACCACTCAGCATCAATATTAATCTCCAACGATCAACACTATTAGCGTGAAAAAATTGTTCTACGAGTAAATATCATTAATTTTTACTTTGTTTTATATATTTTTAATTTTATTTTAGAATTTACTTATAATGGACTGATCTATGTTCATCTATAAAATGTAGTTCTCTTCACTTTCTACTTTCTAGTTTTTAATTGTCTTTGTGATGATTTAGATTTAAATTTGGTTTGGAAACACCTTTTTATGGAGAAAATTTTTTATTTGAGGATTTAGTGAAAAATAGACATTGATTTTCATATGTGTGTTGGAATGAGAGATAGTTGTTGTTGTGTCACCCGACTTTGTTGTATTTACCTTAGGTGTCGATTAAGTGGAAAAGTTTGATTGTCACCCATCTTTTCTGTATGAATATTGTTAGCAATTAATGTTTTCAAACTATAAGATTTAATGGATTCTTGGCTTTAAAATTTGATGTTTTATATATTTTTAATTGATATTGTTTCTGTTTGGTTTAAAATTTCGGTAGTATTTTATTCTTTAGTGGTTTATAATAATTTTACAGTGGTATATTGTTATTTGTGAACTGAAATATTTCATTATTTTATTTTGCAGATGTCTTTTATCCCTGAACATCAAAGTGTTTCAATAGAAACTGATGGCAGTAATCCTGATTTTTCAGGTTTCAATCAGCCACAAAATCAGACTCATTCAACAACAAATGAAACTCAATGCTCAATGTCTCCGCCCTCAAAAAAGGCCAAAAAAGGAGTTGGCAGCAAAAAAAAGATCTTGGGTATGGGATCATTTCACTAAATCTGAATCTCTTGGTGAAAATATAGTTATATGCTCGTACTGTGACAAATAAATTGCTTGTGCATCTTATAATGGAACTAGTTCTTTGTCTAATCATCTATCAAGGTGTAAAAAGTATCCACCTAATGTTGATAAGTCTCAAAAAAATTTATCTTTTCAGTTTGGTTGTGTGCGTCTTAATGGTACAATACAACCACCTAGACTTGAAAATTGGACATTTGATCATGATGCCTGTAGGAAAGCATTAGCAAAAATGGTGATTGTTGATTAGACAAAGAACTAACTCAAAATATCCTCCCGAGCTTAGATAAATGGATGACTCAAAATATCCTCTCCCGAGCTCAATTGTGAGAACAAGGAATAACAAAGGATAAGCAAACCTTGATAACTTTATTGCATTGAATCAAAGACAAAGTACAATCTCCTCTCACATATACTCAACAACCTTCACCTAATCCCTAAGAAGGTTTAGAATATAATGGAGAGGAAGAAGGCAAGTATAATAATCGGCTCTCTCCCTAGGTATTCCGTCTTTTATGCATTGGGTGGCTAGGTCTTTATATAGGCTAGACCTAGGGCAAACCTTTCCTAAGTAGAATACAACTTGGAGTAGGGAACAAGTCAAGTACATAATAATAAAAATATTTCCAAGTTTAATTTGGCTAAGGGGGCTTTCCCGCGTGGTCTTCCTTTGGGCTTTTCCTTGTGCTAGCCAGCTCCGATCCATGGGCTTCAAGTCCATACACGTTCTTTGGATTTTTATCTTTCCATCACCTATAGTCTTGCTTCCTGTCTTTCTGCTGCTGCTTCGGCATCAGGTCCTGCCTCGGCCTTGTCGCTGTCGCGGCACTAGTTCTCCTGCACAGATATGAAAACGCAGTAAAACGTGCCTTTTTCTGTAAATATTATTTATATGAGCATAACTTCTAAATATATCACATTAAGCATATGCATTGGTCCGAGTGGGTGTATATTTGGTGATTAATGCCCATAAAAGGAGTAAAAAGTGATAGTGTGTTGAGCATTTATCACACCCCCAAACTCGAACTATTGCTAGTTCACAGCAGGAACCCTGCCGAGGCAATAAAACTGTGTCAAGGCCGCAGCAGTCCCAACGGGCAGAACAGTGTAACGGCTAGTCTGCCGAGATTCCTGTCGCGGCAGAAAAAGGAAACGGCAGAAAAAAGGAAACGGTTACAAAACGGCTAGTGGCTTCAACGATCACAAGGCCGAGGCCTATATAAGAAACTCCTTCCTCTTGAACTATTCACTCTTGCTTTCTTATTTTCTTTAGTATTCATAACAATCTCTCTCTCACATTACTCCGTGCCTACTAATCTTCGCTAAACTCCAGATTCTTTTCAAGAAAAACTCCAAGAAATCACATCTCTCAATCTTGATGGCAACATACAAGCGATTCGCCCCCGCCAACGTTGAAGATCGCTTCAACCGATCTTTCATCGCTCGGCAACTGTGGGAAGAGCAAGGTTTCCAGCATGCGGATGAAGAAAATTACGACATAGAGCACTACCTCTTCGATAGAATTAAGTACCAAAACTGGGAAATTTTCTGCCTCCAACCTGCCCAGGCGAATGCTACGATTGTGCGGGAGTTCTATGTGTACGGGCCCAGAAAAGACTCCCTCTTTGTTCATTGCCGCGGCAGGCCAGTCCAGCTCGATGCCGAGACAATCAATAATTTCTATGGCCTCACCCCTAATAGTGACATCCACGCCGAGTTCATGGAAGACGTCACTGCCGAGGACTACGAGCTCATCAAAGATGATCTTTGTTACGTGAACACCCCATGGGAAACCGGTAACCATAGAGGATCCGTAACAAGACAAAGCCTAAAGCCCGAGGCCAAGATGTGGAATACCTTTGTCAAGCGACGGCTCATCCCCACGTCACACAATAGCACGGTGGATTGCAAAAGATTGGTGCTTATCCAATCCATCATCAATAAGAGGACCATCAACGTTGGAGAGATCATCCTTTGGGAAATTCACGAGTGCGGTAAGAAAGATAGGGGACCATTGTATTTCCCTTGTTTGATTACGGGTTTATGTGTTACTGCAGGTGTGCCCATTGAAGAGAGGAACAAATACACGCCCCCACGACGAGGATGAACTAGGGACTTCTGCCAAAAAGTCATGCAAATCACGCAAGCAGAGCCTGTCCAAGCAACGCCGCAGCAGTTCACTGCCGATACTGCTGCCGGGACCCAGTACACGGCAGACATGCCTGGTACTGCCCACACATCTGCCGCAGCAGACCCATACCAAGAGATCTTGCAACGGATGGCAGCAATGGACCTCAGGCAACAAAGGTACATGGCGTACCAAAGGGATTTCAATGGCACCTTAGCCCAGATGATGCTGTACGCTTTCCCGGACCAAGGAGCACAATTTCCGGAGTTTCCCAACAACATGTTCGTCACAGTCGCCCCTTACACCGAGACTACACCAGCCCTAGGAGGACCAAGGCCGTTTTTCCATGAGGACCCTCAGCCCCAATACCAGGCTATCGGCCCATCTAGGGCAGCAGATTCTGTCGCGGCCTCGTCAGTCAGAAGAAGGCCATCCAAGCGAAGGGCTGTTTTCAGCACTCCACCTCGATCACCAATTATCATGGGCAGTCTATCAACCGAGATAGATGCCTATGTGCACCAAAGCTCCACCGCCGCCGGCCCAGGTACACACCACACCGGGGGAGCAACAGCAATGGGAGGAGGAACGGACGTAATGCTCACCGAAGAGATGGCTGATGTAGAAGAAGGAGAAGAGATGGAGGCCCCAATGCAACGAACACCACCCACTCGAGTCCAACCGCCCCGGCAAGCAAAGGCACAACCATCGCCTTCACCGAGGACAAAGCATTCGGCATCAAGGCCGAGGAGGAAAACTGCTACAAGCAGCTCTTCGGAGTCGCTTTAAAATTCTTTGTCCTTAATTCAATATTAATTGCTTTTACTGTTTTTATTTACTGCTTCTTATATTCATATTTTGTTTTGCCACTTATTTCTTCAAATATAAAGCATTGAGGACAATGCTTGGTTTGAGTTTGGGGGTGCAGATTCATTGCCAAGGCAGCAATCTACTACTGTGGCCTTGCCAAAAAGGGAGTATTCCAGCGATTTTTTTTAATTTTTTATGCTCCCCGCCTTACTTGAATTAACTGCCTACACTTTTGCACTGCTCATCATCAGTATCGCCTTAGTTTATTCTTTAAGGCTATAGAAATCTTTCTCCTTACCATGTTTAGGTTCTGTTAAGAAGGCTTAACCTTAGGATGCTTAAGGATGAAAACTTAGAAGCTTACTATAGGAAGAACTTCAAACACTTTTGGGACTTGTTGGATTATAGGAATTCTTTTAATAAACTTAGGTGATAAAGACTTAGATTTTTGGGAAAGTAACTAGAGGTGCCTATCACCGGCTCTAGAAAAATCTCTTCTTCATGCTAGAGGTGCCCGAAATTGGCTCTAGTATGCTTTAAGGAATATCAAAAAGAAAGAAGAAAATAAGTAAACGGAAAAACACAATCCTTGAGGTGCCCAAAATTGGCTCAAGAATTGGTGTTTTAGAAAAGAAGAGAACACTTAACCCAATTCTATTTGTCTTGAACTTAGAGTTTATCTAAGAAAGCCTTTAATCAACTTGTCCACAAAAACGCACACACTCACAATTCTTATAGTTTGTTTCTAAGTAAACCCTTAGGTAGCCGAAAGTTTAAGACTAAAGGATAGGCCTAGTTATGGTGGGGAGAATAGATGGAAATATAAGACCAAGAGAGAGTAGAGTTTGGCAAATTGATGGTTTGCATTGCTTGAGAACAAGCAATAGTTCGAGTTTGGGGGTGTGATAAGTGCTCAACACACTATCACTTTTTACTCCTTTTATGGGCATTAATCACCAAATATACACCCACTCGGACCAATGCATGTGCTTAATGTGATATATTTAGAAGTTATGCTCATATAAATAATATTTGTAGAAAAAGGCACGTTTTACTGCGTTTTCATATCTGTGCAGGAGAACCAGTGCCGCGGCAGCGACAAGGCCGAGGCAGGACCTGATGCCGAGGCAGCAGCAGAAAGACAGGAAGCAAGACTATAGGTGATGGAAAGATAAAAATCCAAAGAACGTGTATGGACTTGAAGCCCATGGATCGGAGCTGGCTAGCACAAGGAAAAGCCCAAAGGAAGACCACGCGAGAAAGCCCCCTTAGCCAAATTAAACTTGGAAATATTTTTATTATTATGTACTTGACTTGTTCCCTACTCCAAGTTGTATTCTACTTAGGAAAGGTTTGCCCTAGGTCTAGCCTATATAAAGACCTAGCCACCCAATGCATAAAAGACGGAATACCTAGGGAGAGAGCCGATTATTATACTTGCCTTCTTCCTCTCCATTATATTCTAAACCTTCTTAGGGATTAGGTGAAGGTTGTCGAGTATATGTGAGAGGAGATTGTACTTTGTCTTTGATTCAATGCAATAAAGTTATCAAGGTTTGCTTATCCTTTGTTATTCCTTGTTCTCACAATTGAGCTCGGGAGAGGATATTTTGAGTCATCCATTTATCTAAGCTCGGGAGGATATTTTGAGTTAGTTCTTTGTCTAATCAACAATCACCATTTTTGCTAATGCTTTCCTACAAGCATCATGATCAAATGTCCAATTTTCAAGTCTAGGTGGTTGTATTGTACCATTAAGACGCACACAACCAAACTGAAAAGATAAATTTTTTTGAGACTTATCAACATTAGGTGGATACTTTTTACACCTTGATAGATGATTAGACAAAGAACTAGTTCCATTATAAGATGCACAAGCAATTTATTTGTCACAGTACGAGCATATAACTATATTTTCACCAAGAGATTCAGATTTAGTGAAATGATCCCATACCCAAGATCTTTTTTTTGCTGCCAACTCCTTTTTTGGCCTTTTTTGAGGGCGGAGACATTGAACATTGAGTTTCATTTGTTGTTGAATGAGTCTGATTTTGTGGCTGATTGAAACCTGAAAAATCAGGATTACTGCCATCAGTTTCTATTGAAACACTTTGATGTTCAGGGATAAAAGACATCTGCAAAATAAAATAATGAAATATTTCAGTTCACAAATAACAATATACCACTGTAAAATTATTATAAACCACTAAAGAATAAAATACTACCGAAATTTTAAACCAAACAGAAACAATATCAATTAAAAATATATAAAACATCAAATTTTAAAGCCAAGAATCCATTAAATCTTATAGTTTGAAAACATTAATTGCTAACAATATTCATACAGAAAAGATGGGTGACAATCAAACTTTTCCACTTAATCGACACCTAAGGTAAATACAACAAAGTCGGGTGACACAACAACAACTATCTCTCATTCCAACACACATATGAAAATCAATGTCTATTTTTCACTAAATCCTCAAATAAAAAATTTTCTCCATAAAAAGGTGTTTCCAAACCAAATTTAAATCTAAATCATCACAAAGACAATTAAAAACTAGAAAGTAGAAAGTGAAGAGAACTACATTTTATAGATAAACATAGATCAGTCCATTATAAGTAAATTCTAAAATAAAATTAAAAATATATAAAACAAAGTAAAAGTTAATGATATTTACTCGTAGAACAATTTTTTCACGCTAATAGTGTTGATCGTTGGAGATTAATATTGATGCTGAGTGGTTGAGTTACTTGAGTAGTAAATTGATGGATGTTGTGAAATTGTGAGAAATTGAATTAGAGAAAATTAGAAACTAGAAAGTGAGGAGAAGAGAAAGAGTCAAGTCGGTAGAACATTGACAGAATAAAGCTAGGGTTTTCACTTTTATTTTTGAGAAATAAATACATATATTAAATGATAATATAATATAAATATATAATATAATATAATATTATTGGTCGGTTCAGTTACCCAAAATTTTATTAAATTGAAAACCGTAACCGAACCGGTATTCTATAATTTAAAAAAAAACTAAAACCAAAACCGATTTATTCGGTTCGGTTAACCAAAATTTCGGTTCGGGTTTTCGATTTTTGGGTTCGGGTTCGGTTTTTCGGTTTTCTTGTACACCCCTACTAGGAGGGGACCATTGTCACTTGGGGAGAATTCATTTCACGTGAATGGGGGTGTACCTTAGGGTACAAAGGGAATTTTCCTAAAACCTAGGACATTCCTCCCCATTATAAATAGAAAAGGAGACCCTTTTGGAGAGGATTTCGGGAGCAAGAAGAAGCTAGAGGCGGTGGAAAAATATACCAACTTTTCTTTCCCTCACCGATTTTCAATGGTTCCTCCATTGATGAGCTTGAAAGGAGTGGCGTGCTAGGTACCCGAGAGGGGCTAGCACACTAGCACTACTCCATGGTGGTCGAAGCACTAGTGGCAACGAGCACCAAGGGTGTCTTCCAACCCCTTTGCTTTGTCTTATTTCATTTCTTGAGGGTTGTAGTTAAACGTATTCAAATACTTTAACACCATCATAGTTTATGTTTTATTCGATGGATGTTTGTTTTTGTGGATGACTAATCTTTGCTTTTATGAATATATTTGATGTTTTTATGTTTACCTATTTACTTTGCTAATTATGCTTAATTATCTAAGTTTGTAAGAGGCATGAGATTATCCTTTGCTTAGGTACATTGCTAGGTGTTCGAGAGAAACGTAGCTATTGATCCTTAGTGTTCGAGAGAAACTAAGGGAGGATCAACGTGAGCAATGGGTTTTAGGTAGTAACTAGAGCCTAACCTAACCTTAGGTGCTCGAGAGAGACTTAAGTTGAGGGTTTCAACGACTAAAAGGAGTGGGCTTTTCCAATAAACTAAGACCGAGAAAAGATGTCATGGCATTTTAGACTATTAGGTTCCTTTGACTCGAGATAGAGGGAGCATTTCAGAAAAATCTGTCGAGTGAATAGGCCAATTAACATCTAGTTATTCATAGGAGTGAGTTTTAGGAGTCCATAAGAACCCGTCATTCATTCCCAGTAAAGTTTTTCAATTGAGTATTGTTAAGTCATATTAGGTTCCTTTGGTAAAGTCTACCCACGAGGAAGGGATTGCCGCGGCAGACAGTATTGTCGCTGCCAAGGCAGTAAACTACAGTGCTGCCGAGGCAGTGATATACGATTGGATTGAACAGAGAGAAGTCAATCAAATCCACAATACGATGCAACTGGATCCTAGCCCATCTCTCTCTATTATTCCAACTCTTTATTTTTATTTAGTTATTTTAGTTTTGATAAATCAACTCAATTCACTTGTGTCTTTACTTTTCTACAGAACAAGAAGACAAAGAGAGCATACTAAGTATACCAGTCCCTGTGGAGACGATAATCCGATAAAATACTTATCACTTATTACTTTCGATGTGTCCACTTGCACTAAACGCGCACTTTTGACACGCGACAAGATTCATCAAGGATTTCTCCAAGATCTCCAAGCCCTTGTGCATGTTGTTGCAGTAGAACCAACCTTTTGTGTTCGACCAAAAATGTCATGGCGCTTTCACATAGTTGAAGCAAAGCCTGATCACTGCACTAGTTGTTGTTCCCCCAGATTGGACTTTACTGTTCGAGCTGATGTGCGACGCGAGCGACTACGCCGTGGGAGCAGTCTTGGGGCAGCGTCGAGGTAAAATTTTTCATGTTGTTTATTATGCTAGCCGTACTTTAAATGAAGCACAACTTAACTATACTACCATAGAGAAAGAGCTACTTGCCGTGGTATTTGCATTTGACAAGTTTAGGTCATACTTGATAGGCACTAAGGTCATTGTTCACACCGACCACTCAACTATTAAGTACTTAGTGACTAAAAGGGATGCTAAACCTCGGCTCATTAGATGGATACTACTGTTGCAAGAATTTGATTTAGAGGTGGTAGATAGGAAGGGAACATCTAACCAAGTTGTTGATCATTTGTCTAGGCTAGAAGTAAACCTGGAATGTCATGACAAAATTGAAATACATGATGAATTTCCTGATGAGAAAATTCTTTATGCCACGACAATTCCGTGGTACACTGACATTGTTAATTTTCTTGTTAGTTGTGTTTTGCCTTTTGACATGACTAGCCAGGGAAGGAAGAAATTTAGACATGACGCACGGTTTTATTTTTGGGATGAGCCGTACCTGTTCAAGCGTTGTGCCGATCTAATTATCCAAAGATGTGTGCCGGAAGAGGAGCAAAGAGATATTCTGCATCATTGTCACACAGGCCCGTGTGGAGGTCACTGCAGAGGAATGAGGACTGCTGCTAAAGTCCTCCAATCAGGTTTTTACTGGCCTACCTTATTCAAAGATGCCCAGGCATTTTACCAAGCCTGTGATCGATGTCAAAAGACTGGGAATATCTTCAGATGACATGAAATGCCCCGACAAAATATTTTGGAGATAAAGTTATTTGACGCATGGGGCATAGACTTTATAGGACCATTCCCATATTCATATGGAGATCTATACATACTTTTGGCAGTGGACTATGTGTCCAAGTGGGTAGAAGCCAATGCAACACCGAGGAACGATTCAAAGACAATACTTAAATTTCTGCATAAGCATATTTTCACAAGATTTGGCGTACCAAGGGCTATCACCAGTGATGAAGGCACCCATTTTGACAACAAGTTAATTGCCAAGGCATTGTAAAGATATAGGGTGCGACACAAAATTGCCACGGCATATCATCCCCAAACCAATGGGCAAGCCGAGGTTTTCAATCGTGAAATCAAGCAAATCTTGGAAAAAGTAGTGAATTTGATAAGGAAAGATTGGTCACCCAAGCTTGATGAAGCATTGTGGGCATACCGAACAACTTTCAAAACCCCCTAGGGATGTCTTCATTTAAGCTAGTCTATGGCAAAGCATGTTACCTCCTGGTCGAGCTAGAGCATAAGGCCTATTGGGCAATCAAGAAGCTCAACTTTGATGCCGATTTAGCTGGTGAAAGAAGACTTCTAGAGTTGAATGAAATGGAGGAATTCATGACCCAGGCTTATGAGAATGCTAAACTCTACAAGGAGCGAACCAAGAGTTGGCATGATCAAGCGATTTTGCCACGACATTTTCATGCGGGACAACAAGTGCTCCTATTCAACTCAAGGCTGAAGCTTTTTCCTAGGAAGCTTAAATTGAGGTGGTCAGGGCCATTTGAAATACTTCATGTATATCCCAATGGGGCTGTAGACATCAAGAATCTAGAAAATGGGACAATTTTTAAAGTTAATGGCCAGCGTCTGAAGATCTACACTGGAGCCCACGTGATGCGAGATAAACCTACCGCATATCTTATAGATGCATGACATACTAAAATGTCATGGCATTTTCAGTTTACTCCTGTTCATAAATAAATAATCTTTAAGTTTGTTTTATTTGCTTTAATATGCTTAACCTTTTTAATCTTTTTTTTATTTTATTTTTAGGTTATTATACACCCTTGGAGGTTGACGGCTGAAGGAAAAAGGAGAAAAGTAGGAAACCCTACCTTGAAATATTGGGCGGTAAAAAGACAAAAGAAGTGGGGGAGTCTTTATTGTTTTATTTTGAATTTCAAAATCCAACCCTCTCTCCTATTAAAATTCTGACACCTTTATTCCCACACCCAATCAACCCCCTCCACACGTTTTCTACCCCACCTCCCCACTAAAATAATAAAGGCCTCAGCTTTATTATTTTTAACTTTACCCATCTTCTTCTTCATCTTCCCCCTCCATAGCCGAGCCCTCTCCATTAAAGAAAAGCTTCAAGCTTTCTTACCTTTTCTTCTCCTTTTCAACCTTAAAATGGTGAGAACCAGACCGCCGGGAGCTGCACAACAACCTCCTACCATTTTTGTGGACGAGCTGGCGGAAGAGAGATTTAAAACTCTTAAAAACCGAAGAGTTTTCTTTGAACTTGGCTTCATTATTTCCGATGACCTAGGACCAGAGGTGACGGATGTGGTGGCGCACCACCATTGGGAGCACTTTGTCTCCCATCCAAGCTCTGTCAACACCACAATAGTGCGTGAGTTCTACGCCAATATTTTCAACCCAGACCAGAAATCCGTATATGTACAGGGCAAAAACATTCACTTCACAAAAACAACTATCAACCGCTTCTTCAAAATCCCCCAAGAGGTGGATAGACATGCTAAGAAAGAGGAAGAGGCTGATTACGAGACATATCAAGGTGTGAAGGAGGATGTATGTCTGCCTGAGACTGAGTGGAATGGCCAACAAACTTCGAGACGAACGGTGAACCGAGAGAGCTTGCTTCCCAATGCCCGGTTGTGGAACCACTTCCTACGATACAAGTTGATGCTCACTTCGCATCACACGACTGTGAGTTTACCTTGACTTATGTTACTGCATTCTATTCTCTTTGGCTGCCCAGTAGACATAGGGAGAATTATTGTACAAGAAACGCATGCTTGTTGGAAACGACCTAAGAGCCCCCTCATATTTCCTAATCTAATCACTACACTATGTCGAAAGAAAATTGTTCCCGAGTATGATTTTGATGAAATTGTGGAAGGAATGAAAGGATTGTCTGCTGAAAAAGTGACTGCACTTATGGGCAACATAGAAGAGCAACCAGAAGCATCTCATGCTGCCTCGGCTAAAGGAAAAAGCCCGATGGAAAGAGATGATACACTGGAGCTATCCAAAATTGCCATGGCAAAAGTGGATGACTTGTCCAAGGACTTAAAGGAATTTTTCCTCTATACCAAGAAGAGGGACGAGGTCATCAAAACCTACTTGGAAGAGTTGCTTCCTCCACTAGATCAAGAGTTCCCTGCATTCCCAGAGTCCATACTGCCCGTTGCATCAGGAAATGCCTCGGCATTTACAGCTGCCTCAACTCTAACTAGACCAGCTGCACCTGATCTAAATCAGGTACCATCACCAGTTGAACCATCTAAGGAGGCTAGACCCATGGAACCGGAACCTGAGGAGCATGCTCAAGAAGCCCAGTCACCTGCACGAAAACAAACTCCTGAAAATGTCACGACATTTTTAGAGGACCAAGCCCAGTCACACGACCAACAAGACCCTGTTGACCCTTCTGCCACCAAGGAACATGATGCCAATTTTATATCTTCGTTGTTTGAAGAACCGCCAGCCCAGCCAACACAACAAGAAGAACCCCAACAAGCAGCCCCACAAGAGGAATCACCAATGCCCTCTCCAAAGAGGAAGAAATCCAAACGTCTACTCAAGATGTCGGCTGGGAGACAATCCAAACCACCTGCTGCTGCCGAGACACCTAAAAAACGGGGAGCAGATGACGAGTCTAATCATAAGGATAGTCAGCCCCAGTGAAGCACCGAACATCGCGCCAAATTGCCACCACACCACCAGCTTAGCCAAGGTAAATTACATTGCATTGCATCTCATTGCATGGCATTTTACTTAGTTTTTTTTAGTTGCATTGAGGACAATGCTTGCCTCAAGTTTGGGGGAGGTATCATTCTCTACTTCATTTCCATTTGCATGATAGCAGTAGTTGTAGAAAAATGCCATGACATTTGTGCAAGTTTTAGGTCAAGTTTATAGGATTATAGTTTGTGATGCCCGATGATGATATACCTTAAATGGCCAATGCTTGAATTGAATATGCATGACTTGAGATGTGGATAGAACATGTTCTAGGACTTGGTGATTGTGATTATCTTATTGTTACACGAGTGTATGTCTTCCATGCTTAGGGAAGTTAGGAAATTTTTATAGAATGAAAACTTAAGCAGCCTGCATGTCTTAATGAATTTACTTGTTAATGTAGAATCCCCAGTAGTTAGTATTAAAAGTTTTGAATAAATGCCTGGACATTTCTGTAGAGAGATACTTCGCTATGCCATGGCATTTCCATGTGCATATGAGTTACTAAAAGAGGCACAGGGTGACGCTACACTTTTAACTTGTCATGGCATTGCTTGGATACTGCGTTTAAATAAATGGAAGCTATGGCATGAGTAGAAGGTAGTGTGATAGGCTAACTCCTCTCATAGCAGTATGTCGTGCATGTTTGTATAAAAAAATTAATATGTTATACATGGGGAGTAGTAAATTGTGCATAAATATGAGAAAACATGCTTGCTAGGATAGTTAACATTCCCTAGAATTTTTCTAACTTGACTAAGCATAGATTAGATACACTACTCATTCATGCACACATACACTCACATTCGACCTTGTCCTAGGGTAGTGTCCTTGAAATTTCCACGAGTCTTATATGCTTACACCACGACATTTTCTGAGGGCTGAAACTCTGACCATTTGCTTGCCTAGTTCTTGAACTTTTTCATGACATTTCTTCTCTTCTACCTGTTATCCATTGCTTGAGGACAAGAAATAGCTTAAGTTTTGAGGTGTGATAACTCCGCAAAAAGGCTATATTTTAGGCCTTTTTACTTAAGTTATTGAGTGTCTTTAGGCTCATATAGGTTCATTTAGTTGCATTTAGGTTCATGACATTGCATATAGTCTTCTAGATATGCCTTGACATTTTTATATGGCAATAGGTGCTATTTAATGGGAAAGGTAGTTCTTTTTAGTTGTGTTGTGCAGGTGAAGCAAAAAAAAAAGGAAGTTGAGGCAATTATTCATGGCATTCGAAGAACGATATCGATGGGAAAATGCCATGGAAAAGCTAGAGGACTCCTGTGCTGAGCTAGACGACAAAGAGATATTTTGATAAGAGTGCCAGCTGGTGCCATTATAGCCGGTCAGGACCACTACAACCTGGCCGTAGCCACCTGGGTAGGGGACCTCAACAATATTGCCTGCTTGCGAGCCACCTCATTAAGGGACCACTGTCACCACTGCCAGCCCTACAGAAATGGATTTTTGCCTATCTTTTAGGGTTTTTCACCCTTATTAAAGACATGGTGACCTAAGGAAAAAAGGAGGCCTTTTTTAAGGAACAAAAACACAGAAAAGAGAGACCTTTGGGGCGGTTTTTGCGGCGGTGGAAAGCTCCCACCTTTCTCCTCCAAACTCCGGTCAAGGGGACCTCCATTGATAGAGCTCGAAGGGAGTGGTGTGCTAGGCACCCGAAAGGGGCTAGCACACCAAGGCGTCTCATGGTGGTTGAAGAGCCGGCGGCTGTGCACACCGAGGGTGTCTTCTAGTCCTCCTTCCTTGATTTGTTTCTTTTATATTTTTATGAGGATGTTTTTTGAATGTTTAAGGATTATGTGGATGATATTTCTTAACATTTAGCTCCACCATGTAAGCTTTGTTTAGGTGGTTACTTTTGTGGATGATTAACTTTTATTGCTATTTAATATATTGTCTTCTATGTGTTTGTATATTTGCTTTGCTCATTGTTGATAATTATTTAGGCATTGTAAGAGGCACGAAAGTGTCCTGTGTCTAGGTACATGCTAGAGCACTCGAAAGAGGCGTAGCTATAGATCCTTAGATCATCCGAAAGGAGCTAAGGGAGGATCTACATGAGCAATGGGTTCTAGACTGCAAATAGAGCCTAGTTGGATCCTAGAGCACTCGAAAGAGGCGTAGGTGAAGGCTTCAACGACTAAAAGGAGTGTGCTTCTTCGATAGGCTAGTGCTACTCGAGTGACATGAGATGCCATGGCATTTTAGTCTATCAGGTTCCTATGACTCGAAAGAGCGGGAAAACGTTAGAAACCTCTGTCGAGTAGGTATACACCGTAGAAGCTATATGTTAGGTAGGGGTAAGGGGTAGGAAACCATAGTAGTCACCACTAGTCATTCCCGAGAGAGTTCATCAATAGAGGGTTAGTACAACATAAAGTTTAAACGTGTTCTTGTATCCTGTTTTTGCCTCCGCATTTACAAACTGCTTTCTTTATTTTACTTGTTATCCTACAATCACACTGCTTTACACTCTCACACCATCACCATACATTCACCTTGCTATCATCATCCATACCATTTTGTCGTGTCATATTTTAGTTGCTTGCTTTCTAGAATTTCCATAGCATTTCTACATAACACTTCACCGTACATATCCATTTTATCTTGTTTATATCTTACCTTTATTTTTCCTTTTTAGTGACACCTTTTTGCCTTGACAAATTTGACAGATAAGTGCTCAACTTACTATCACTTTTTACACCTTTTATGGGCATTAATCATCAAATCTACACCTACTTGGACCAATGCATATACTTAATGTAATATATTTAGAAGTTATGCTTATAAAGATAATATTTACAGAAAAAGCAAGTTTTACGGTATTTCTACATCTGTGCAGGAAGAAGTATTGTCGTGGCAGAAAACTGAGGCCTAGGCAGGACCTGATGCCGAGGCAGCAGAAGACAAGTAACGATATTGTAGGCAAGCTAAGGAGAAAAATGAGGAGAACGTTGCTGGACAAGAAGCCTAAGGATCGGAGCTAGATAGCACGAGGAAAGCCCAAGACAAGGCCACGCGGGAAAGCCTCCTATTTGGAATAAACTTGGAAATATTTTATTTATGTACATGACTTGTTCCCTACTCCAAGTTGTATTCTACTTAGGAAAGGTTTGCCCTAGACCAAGCCTATATAATCCCTAGCCATCCAAGAGGAGGAAGAGAGGAGAGTTTTCGGCACAAAGAGCTTATACCTAGCCAACATCATCTTTTAGAGTTTTCTTTTCTTTACATTATGTTCTAATTTTCTCTAGGCTTAGGTGAAGGTTGTAGCGTATTAGTGTGAGGAGATTGAACCTTGTTTCTTGTTTCAATGAAATAAAGTATCGAAGTTTGCTTATTCTTTGTCATTCTTTGTTCTTACATTCAAGCTCGAGAGAGAAGTTTGTGAGTAATCCATTTATCTAATATCGAGAGAGTTAGATTCATGAAAGGAATAAGTACGGTGTTTTAATCGGGAAACACTAACTCGGCCTAGAGATAGGTTAAGAGTTTCAACGGCTAAAAGAAGTGTGGGATTGGTTGGTGATTATAATTGATTCATGCCGAGAGGTATCATCAAGGACTGGTCATCAACAGTACTTCGACTTAGAGGTAAGCGGAGGCATTAAAGGACACTTTGCCGAACTTTGACAAAGTCTACCTAAGAGCAAGAGATTGTCGCGGTAGACAAGCATCATCGCTGTCGAGGCAGTAAACTGCAATACTGCCGAGGTAGTGTTGTGCGATTGCATTAGACAGAAACAAGTCAATTGAATCCGCTATACAACACAACTGGATCCTGGCCACTTTCTTTATCTGATTTTCTCTTTTTATTTAGTTCTCTTTATTTAGTTTCATCAAACCCCAATTTACTTGTGTCATTATTTTAATTCTTTTTACAGAGCAAGAAGACGAAGATGGCATATTAAGTAGACCAATCCCTATGGAGACGATATCTAATATACTAATCACTTTATTACTTGCGACGTGTTCACTTGCACTAATTGCGCATAATTGACACGCATCATTGACTGCGCACTTTACCATTGATCCTCGTGGGAACGATACTCACTCACACTATTATTACTTGTATGACTGTGTATACTTGCACATATATGTGTGTTCACATACATCATTTATAGCACTACAGAGAACACACCAGTGCACCAAACCTTGTAAAAATGTACTTATGAAGGAACTTAAGTACAATCTTGTAGTCATTTTTAGGCGTCACAATTGCTTCAACCGACTTGGACACGTAGTCTACTGTCAATAAGATGTATAAGTATCCAAATGAAGATGAAAAAGGTACTATGAAGTCTATGCCCCATACATCAAACAACTCAATCTCAAGAATATTTTGTAATGACATTTCATGACGTCTTGAGATGTTCTCATTCCTTTGACATCTATTGCATGCTTTGTAAAATGTTTGGCATCTTTGAACAAGGTAGGAAAATAAAAGCCTAATTAGAGGACTTTTGTAATCCCCAATTCCGACTTAATTTCTTAGATCGAAACCTAAGAATCAAGTTACTAAAACTTTCCCCTCAAGTAAATAATTTAGGTTAAATAATTTCAAAATTAGGGTTATTTTGATAATTCAGAAATCATATTGAGGATTTAAATCTTATATATATATATATATATTCAATTCCTTAAAACAATGTTTGAATATCATATAAAACATCTGAAATAATTTTATAAACACATGCATTCAATAATTCCAAGTAAAAATATCTCATACTCCGAAAATATAACATATTTCATAAAAATTTAAAACATTAAATTAAATTAATTAAAAGAAGATCACACTGAATAATAATTATCTGAGTATTGTGCAAGATGCTCCAAGTACCAGTTCGCCTATAAAGGTCTGAGAATCTGAAAACAGACTAAAGAGGTGTAAGCTAAAGAGCTTAGTGTGTCTCTAGAGTGCAAACAGTCACAAACAAAACATGTTTTACATTTCTGAAAAGTTTCTAAAAATATTTCTGAATTCAAGAAAAATCGAAGCATGATGCTATGATGACTGATGCATGTCAGAAAATCAGAGGGTCTGATATCAAAAAATATACAGAGTGGAGGATTATCCTCGCCAGACTAGAGGTTTCCCTCACGTTACTAATTTTTAAGTCATAAATTATTTCTGATGTCATGATCATAATATGATTTATAAAATCATAAATCAGAACTCTTAAAAGTAACACATTTTCCGAAAAATTAGATGCTTGATTCAAAAACAAAAATTACAAATGCCATGTATGATGATACCATGTATGAACAAATAAACAGTTTCACAGATCAAATCAAGCAATGCAAAAAAATGTTTCACAGATACACACAGAATATACCATAATATAGAATAGGCACAGAAACATATAACACAGGAAGAGACACACCTTAAGCAACAGAATCTCTAACTCTGGGATGGACGCGTCTTGCATTCCGGTCTAGCTGAAACAGGACCTACGAAGTAACATAATAGTATTACTTAACAAAACTAAGACTAAGCCACCAACTAAAAACGAAACTCTGATCCGAAAGCTTACTCAAGTGATGGTCTCGAAGAACATGCCCGATCGATTCGAATAATAGGAGGTAACCTAGAGGCCTTAGAATCATTAATACATGAACGGAAGAATATTCAGAATTAGATTCTTTTAAACAACTTTTTAGACTTTAAGAACTAATCATAAGAAAACACTAAAACGGGCTTTCGGGTTCGAATTTGACAAAATAGATAGCGGATTCGGGCTTAGAGCGTCGACAAAGGTCGAGAAGGATTTTCAGAAAAGTCAACTTTGGTCAAAGTCAAAGTCAACTTTGACTTAACTGGTCAACAGGTCAAAGGTCAACTCCAAAAGTCAAAGTTAACTTGTTCCAAGGTTCGATCAAAGTCATGCTTGGCCAACAAAGTCAAACCAATTAAATCCCGGGTCAAACGGTTAAAGGTCAACTACAACTCGAGTTGGGTCAACTTAGTCAAAATCGGTTCGGTTTAAAATCCATTAAAAAAATCCGGTTCGGGTCAGTCAACCCAAATTAAACTTTTAAAAGTTTTGGCTCACTCAAATAACTCTCACACTAAACCTAAACCAACAACGCAATTCACAAGCCCATCCAAAAACACCACCAACACACTAATGCACAAGCCTAACAAATAACCAAAACAAAACCCACAACAAAACTTAATACAAGAAACACTAGGGTTTCCAGCAACCTTCTAAGGCAGCAAGGAAGAGGAGGACGGTGACAACAACTTCCCGACAACTACTCTGGTGATAGCTTCGGCGACCACTCCGACGTCGCCACACGAAACACTTTCAGATGCAACACCCCTAAATAAATTCAATTTAAAACCAAAACTTAATAAACATAACCAAAACTAAGAAAATCATTATATCTTAACAAAAAAACAAAACAGAAAAAACCCAAAAACAAATGAACAAAACTTACTTAAAACACCACTCTTTCGATCTCTTGTTGGACGAACAAGAGAAGAGAAAAAAAAACTAAAGTTCTAACTTTGATTTCCAAACAAGAATATGAACAAGGAAATAAATGGTAGAAGGATTCAGTCGAACCCTTGAAGAAATTGAAACGAACAAGAGAATGAGGGTTGTTGCACAAGAGAGATCGTGAGAGAGAGGTGTTGCGGCTGCCTTCAAAGTTCTCCAAGCAGAACAGATTTCAAAACTAGAAAAAAGGGTTTTAATTTACCCTAAGCAAAAATGGTTAAACTGCAAGGTTAGTCCTTGCACTTTTTATGGTTCATGAAACTAACACCAAATTTTACCATTTATTCAAAATGGTCACAAAATTTTTTGAAATAAGATCACAATTTTGAGTTATTACAAATTAATCCTTAGCTCAAATTGGGGTTTCTCAAACAAAATTAAATTTCGAATTTAGGCGAAATTTGGGGTTTTACAACCTTTGCAGTAGTCCTCGTCCCTCCGAAGTGACCTCCACATGGACCTGTGTGACATTGGTGTAAAATATCTCTTTGCTCCTCTTTAGGTACATATCTTCGAATAATTTTATTGGCACAACGCTTGAACAAGTATGGCTCATCCCAAAATAGAACCTTGCGTCATGCCTGAACTTCTTTCTTCCCTGGCTAGTCATGTCAAAAGGCAAAACACCACTAACAAGAAAATTAATAAGGTCAGCGTACCACGGAATTGCCATGGCATAAATAATTTTCTCCTTAGGGAATTCATCGTCAATTTCCAATTTTTCATGACATTCCTGGTTAATTTCTAGCCTAGACAAATGATTAACAACTTGATTTTTCATGCCCTTCCTATCTACCACCTCTAAATCAAATTCTTGCAAAAGTAATATGCATCTAATAAGTCTAGGTTTGACATCCTTTTTAGTCACTAAATATCTAATAGCTGAGTGATCAGTGTGACCAATAAATTGAGTGCCTATCAAGTATGCCCTAAACTTATCAAATGCAAATACCACAACAAGTATCTCTTTTTCTCTATCTAGAAACAACCCGACTCGAACAATCTACACGGGGAATACTGAGGCTAATACGGAGACTCGCCCCGATAAACAACCTTAAGTTTTAGTGCTACTTTTTTTCTTAATATTATTTAGATGTTTTACTTTGATACTAAATGTCCATGCAAAGATTATATTCAATTGTAGCGGAAAAAATAAGAAACGAGTCCTAAAATGTACAAACATGCTTCAAGGACCAAAATGTAATTTTTCAAAAATTTAGGGACTAATTATCAAATTAATGTTAACATCCTTTAATTAAGTTCATTAAATGCTTGTATCTCAAATTTTAGTCCCAATTACACGTTATCCACATAGCATATACAACTTACTAGATACATTGCAACCTAGTTAGCAACAATATATTCAAATCCTAAGAGCATGCTTTAACATCAACAATCAAATAAACACATAGGGATATCAAGAATCAAACATCAATATAACTTTTATTATAACTAAAGGAATATAAATAGGCAATTTAAATCTAAGTCACAAAGCTAACATCAACATAGATAATCATTCTAGCCTTTGAAAATATAAATAGCGTAAACATCATTCTCAATATGATATCTCATCCTCATTGCTCTCTAACTTCTACTAATGTTATAAAACATACTTGAGCTTTTACTTGGAGGTTACCTGGATCCTTGTTTCCCCTTACTGTCTCAACATTATTTAGTTTGCATTGCAAGGAAAAAGAGAGGGTAAGCATAAGCTTAGTGAGTATAAAAACTCCTTGCAATGCAACCCACTTTAAAAACTAAGCCATACAAAGTAAAAACCAATTTCAAAACCAAGTCATGCTCTTTGTAAGAAAAACATTCATGGATCTCAATGCCACCATATATAAAATCAGCAATTGTACATAGATCACAAAACACAAAACATTTTTAAAAGCCTTTTCTAAAACATATGTTTATCAAGCATAATCCAAGTCTTACATGCTACCTATAGCAAAGCTCAAACAAAAATCTTATGCACAACACATAAGCTCATGCAATTCCCTTTGCAAAGAAATAATTAAAAACACTTGTCTTTCAAGCCATATTGGTATTTGTGATCTGATTAGTATTACCTCTAATCGTTGGGATAAACGGACTCTCGTTCAGTCACTTGAACAAGGTTACATGGAGGTTTATTCCACTATGCCAAACTCTCCTTAGTGTCCTGGTTAGTTAGCAAACCCGAATGCGATAAAGTCCCTTATACCGCATAGCATTAGCTCCCCTTAATGCATCACTAAGAATTTCACACGTATGTATTTTATATATTTAGTGCACTACCATCCTATTGATCAATCAACTTATCCCTATTAACCATCACATAATAATCCAATCCAAAACAAAAACAATGCTCAAGTTTCAAGTTAAAAATAGTATGTAACCACATGCATCCCACTTTTTCATGCATCAATTGCATAAACTGATAAAATCATTTTTCTCATGTTTGAAAAAAACCATGAGAGCATCATATATATACAATACTTTTGTAAAAACAATCTCATGAGCATTCAGCACATGCATAATCAATAGACTACTCTTTTACTTTATTCTTATCTTTTGTAATTGAGTTTGGGAGTGTTATACTTGTAATTGGGGAAAATATTTCTTTGAGAGAAATTTTAATTGTCATTCTTCATTTCTTGTAACCTTTGTGTGTTTGAATCAATCTTTGGATAGAAAGATTGATTCGTTTTTAATAGTTATCCCTTGAACCGAGAAAAAGGTCGAATTCAATAGTGAATTGGTTAGAAAATCCTTAGTTGGAGCTAAGATAATGGATGTAGAGCTTGTTCGAAGCTTGAACCACTAAAAATCCTTGTGTCATTATTTTCTTCAATTTTCCAAACCTCCCACAAAATTTTATAATTGCCAATTCACCCCCTCTTGGTCATTTTTGATTGTTCAATCCACTCAAAAACATTCTTTAATGATACATTATTGTGTTAATCAAATGTGAACAACAATCAATCTTGCGCTCCTAATAACCGTTGAAATCCTCAAGTTATTCCTAAGCCGGATTAGTTCTCATGCACTTAGTTTGAACCATGCCTATTTGTTTCATGAATATAACTCTCTCGATATTAGATAAATAGATCGTTTTACGAGGTCTTTTCCTAATTCACTCACAAACTAATTGAGTATCAAGAATAAGCAAACCTTGATTAGAAATAAACTCAGTTACTTAAACAAAAAAAAATCTTTTTCACAACCACAAAACAAAATAATTCAAACCAATTAAATCAATTTATGGTTGGGTGATATACAAAGAATAATCCCAAATAATGAATCAAAAGGAAAAGATAAAAATATGTGTTGCTCTCTCCAAATCAGCTCTCCAATTTGACTCTCATATTCGAATCCTTTATGCTTAACAAAATGGATTCCTTTTTATAGGAGAATGCTAGGTTAATTCTTGTAGATGAGAAAGAATTTGATTTGAAAATATATATTAAAGAGATAACTATCCCTTTATAAATTTTCTTTCAAACTTAATTCAAGTCATATCTTGCCATCTTTAACTCAATATTATAGAATCTTTCCTTGCTTTTGAATTTGACTTGATCTACTTGAGATTCTTTTTTACAAATCAGTTGTCTCCAAAGAATTAAATCCTATAAAAAAAACACAATCACAATATCTTTTTTCTACAAAATTAACCAAAATATGAAATTAAATACAATAGTTAAGGAAATTATACGAAAAATGCATGAATGGCTAACAATGCAACTATTAATGTGCATAATTCTAACAATAATATGAGTAAAAAGGTAATAAATAGTAATTTTGAACACTCGTCATACACCCCTAGTTAAGTTGCTTCGAAGAAACCACGGTTTCGAAGAGGCTACATGAGAGGTTGAAACAGACATGAGGAGGCTTTATCCTCACATGTTTCCCTAGGTAAATTTCGAGGAAAATTTTTCTTTAAGGAGTGAAAAGTTGTCACGACCCATGTTTCGGGACTTGTGTCGAGTTAACTCGAGATTCTAGGCCTCATGTTTTGGCCTCGAGGATCTCGTTGGGCTTAAAGGCTTTATTTTGGGATTGGGTTTGTGTTGGGGTTTGTATCATGTATGATTCTCGTACAAGTATATACATTGAACAATTAATAAAGTGAGTGAGTGAGTGAGATCGTTCCCACGAGGATTAGGTAGGAAATTTAAAAACTAGTTAACATACACAAAAAAACAATAAAATCTTCTTTATAAATATTTGCTAAAGTAATTCTATTTTTTTACCAAAATATTATAGAAAAATATAATTGAGAACGGAGTAATAGATAAATAAGTGTTCGAAAAAGTTTGCTAAAAATGCCTCTACTATCCCTAGTCAAAGGCCTAACACTCGAAAATGCTAAGGCAATACCTCCCAGTCTCAACCTTAACACTCCTAATGTTGATAATGTTCTACCCTTTTTAGTCGTTGAAACTATCCCTTATCCCTAAGGTGAGTTAGAATTCTGCTCCCACAGTAACCCCATTGTTCATTTTGGTCTAGCTTTTCCTATCCCTAGATCTAAGCTACCCGAACACCTTAGTAATGGCAATCTCCCGAGAGCTCTTACAAACCAAGGTTTAAGTGAAAAAGGTATTAGCTTTCATGTAAAAACACAAATAAAACCATAAACAATAAAAACATTCATTCAACAAAGTAAATCATCCACAAACAAGCCTAAACTATACTACATTAGTTCATGGCTAGGTTAAGCAAACTATTCGTTCTTCCTTCTTCACTACAGAAAAAAGGTTTTTTACGGCTTTTTTTAGTTCTTTAGAGGTGTTTTTTAATGCCACTAAAAGCATTCCCGGCTCTTAAAAAATACCACAAAAAGTACCGCTAAAACCAGCATCACAAAAGTTTAAGATATATAGCAGCAATTTTGTTTACAAACGCCGCTAATAGATACTCATTAATGGCTTTTGATTTTAAAAATGCCGCTAAAACATATGTAGTGGCGTTTTCTTTCACAAACACCGCTAATAACCTGTTCTTTAGTGGCGTTTCCTTTACAAATGCCACTAATAACTTGTTCTTTAGTGAAGTTTTCCTTCATAAACGCCGCTAATAATACCATGATTCCAAAAAAATAAAATAAAAAGAATAGTACATTTTATAAATATTGATTAATCAATGCATAGTTTCAAGAAAATTCAATGAAAAGGATCACATAATTTAAAATAAAATGTATTGAACTATATCTATAAATTGGTATTTTAAGAATCTTTTTACAAGTAAAAATTTAACAAATACAACATAACTATAAACTGGTGTAAGTAAAAGTTATACTAACTTATTTAAATAGCCTCATACTGACTTTCTAGAAAAATAAGAAACATAAAATAAGAAGCAAACTGCATGAAATTTACTTCAAGTCACTATGTTATTTCCAAGTATATAACGAACCTTTCAGTGCATCATCACTCTCATTTAAATATGAGGGACGTGACGAAGCACTATTATTGCGGGACTTCAGCATTGACCAGTTGGTAGATTAGAATTGTTAGATTAGTGATTTATGTATTCGTAGGATCCTTTTTTATAATTATAACTCTATATTTTAAATTGTATTAGTCAAATGTTTTGTTAAACTTGTATTTGGAGCTTCTAATTATTTTGAATTTGTTAAACTAATTTTGATGCTGATATTGCTTAAATTTATTATGCCATGGTTGGTTTATGGTTTTGAATTTTATTTAGAAATGTGAAAAATTTATGAGAACGGATTGATCTTGTTGCCCAAATGTAGTACCTAAATTTGGGGTGTTATACTAAGCATCTAAACAACATTTAATGTAAAAAAATATTCTCCAACGATTATATTCAATTGTCTAATAACTTCAATGGTCAAAATTAAAAGAGATGATGTATAAACAATATCTTAAAACTACAACAAGAAAAAGAAAAATATCCAAAAAGTATTTTACAAAGCGTAAGTGTAGTGAAGTTATCTTGTCCCTTTGTTCTTTTCCTTCTTTATCTCTATCTTTTTACTCAAGATTTGAGATTTAAGGATTAATATTTGTTTAATTAAGTGATAATCATGTTTTTGATGATTGATAAAAATTAGTTAAATATCAAAAGATCTACAAAACATGGTAAGAAATGTTAAGTTTGATGAAGGTTAAGTTTAGGGGTTAGCATGAAAGAACAAGAATGATATGTTGAGGCTTTATTCTTAGTTTTGTTGATGTTTTTATGTTATAAATCGTTTTTGTTGGTATTTAATTTCGTTGAATAGCTCCTTCTTATAGTGAAAGAGGTTAGAGAATCATTTAAATCTCTTAGGAATGAAAGAGCTTGAAGATTGTTGGAAATCTTCATTCCAATATTGTTAGTTAGAGGTTAATACACCACTAACTCCTATGAATTTTTACAACTCATAAAAATATACTTTGGTACATGTTTTTGATGTTTATGGTTTGTATAAGCTTGATTTATTTTATAATGACACCTTATGAAATTGGTGTTGTAAGGGATTAAAATCAGTAACAATTCATTGAATAACTTCATAATATAGGTTAAGTGAGGATTTTTGACAAAATCCGAATACATATTTAAATTTTCAGGTACATATACCAGTATAAATTTAAATATATCGGTACGCCAATATAATTTGGATGTCAGCTTGTGAGAGGTGTATCGGTAATAATGGCTACATACTGGTACCCTTATATAATAAAAATTCTAGTAATGTGCTCAAATGTTAGTATGCTAGGAGCGTATCGATACTATTGTTATATTTCTTGAGGAAGATTTGGGTGTAGCGGTATGTAAGCCAGGAGTACCAATATAAGTGAGGATCGGTATGTAGTGGTTTAACTACTGATTTAAAGTACTAATGCGGTGGTGATCGTATCAGTATAGGTAGAAGGTTCAATTCTTTCGAACCTAAAGAGCATATCAGTACACATAAAGGAGTACTAATACCTATAGGGGTGTATTGATACCTATATAGGAATATTAGTACTCGTTGGGCAATCTGTCCAAGAATTTTGTGTTTGCATTCGAGGGTTATATAAATGGGACAAAGGGTCCAAGGGGTCTGCTTAAGGTATAAAATGAATATTAAAACTGAACAATTAAAATTTAAATCTCGTATGTGAAATAAATGATTAATGACTTGATAAATTACTAGGTCAATTATATGTGATAAAAACTTAGGAACCTTGCTATATATTGATTGAGTTACCTAAATATTTGAGTCATCCTTATTTTTGAAATCCAGATACATATAGGTGAGTGTTGCAACATCTTAAAGACTATTAAATGAAAAATCTCGATATTTTATAGATATGGGTCTCATTAGAAGATGCTTGATAGAACCTTCAAGTGGATGATGTTTCTATAACCTCATGATATTTACAACATTATAATACAAATTGATTCTAATTTAAATAACTTTATATATCCATATATAATACACATTTTTTTCATATTTAGTTAATATGATATATATATATATAGCAAACATAATTGAGGAAGTCAACTCGAACTTAAAAATTGATCTATTAAAAATATTTGAGTCAAATTTATAAAAAATTAATTGAATCAAAACAAATTAAATTAAAATTTTACTTTTTTAAATCGAGTCAAATTTTACTTCCAAAAACTTCAACATCTAGTTAATTTTGGCATCTAATACTCATCGTAAGTAATTCTTGCATGAAGGGCGACAATACTAGAGCTTATTTGACATTATGCGGAAGTAATATTAAGAAGGCTTTATGATCTTTTACCCCTAAATTATGTATTTTCTCGAGTTAGATCATAAAATACTTTTAGGATGTGTTGTCCCTTAAACTACGAGCTTTTATGTCCCGTTAATATCTGTTAAAAAAATGGGTAAACTATTACATTAGTCACTTTCATTTACTCTCAATACACTTTTAGTCACCAAATTTCAAAAACTACCAATAAGGTCACTTTGGTTTTCGGGGTGTAAAGTTTTGGTCACTCTAACGTTAAGTACCGTTAAATATTGACAAAAAGGTGATCTAACATAATAAAAAATGATAAATTACATAAATAGTCCTTAAATTATTATTATACTTTTGTTTCATCTTTAATTTGACTTTAAAAATTTTAAAATTTTATATTTTTACCATATTCTCCAAAAAAAACCTAACCCTTATCTCAAACCACAAAATCCTCACCCAAATAACATTAAAATAAGGGTTAATTACTGTAAAAGTCACCTTTGTTTGCTCCCAGTACAAATTTGGTCACCGATTTTGAAAATCAACCAATAAGGTCACTTACATTTTCGGGCTGTAAACTTTTGGTCACTTCGACGTTAAATGTCGTTAATGGTTGACGAAAAGATGATTTGACATAATAAAAAATAAATAAATTACTTAAATAATCCCTAAATAATTATTTTAATTTTATTTTATTTAAAATTTAACCCTCAAAATTTAAAATTATATATTTTCACCATCTTTTCCAAATAAATCTATGTTTCTTTCTCCTGTGCAGATTGCAGACCATAAAGTTTACTTTTTTTTTAGTTCATAGTTCTTACCTATACATGTATATGTCCATGCAACTTCTTCTCGTAAAGATAACAAGAATTGAGAAAATCAAAGGTTAGGTATTCACTATCTCCAATAAGATTCGCCGTCGTTGACAATGGTGTTTCCATAGATGAACACATAGTTGCCCGTGTCTCCTCTAACAAAAAAGAACATATGATCCAAAATAATGTTCCACAGACTGAAATGAAACAAGAATCTTTTTTACCTAGCAAACGACATTAAATTAAAACAGATAATCAAATATGACTCAAAATAGTGTTCCACTGACTACCATAACCATATATACTAATATTCATAGTTGAGTGAGTAAAAAAATCTATACAAAAACATATAATTCCAGTTAAATAGTGTTAGAGTAATAGCTCTTAGTCCAAAGCCCATAGGCCCATTTGCTGTGTTTGCTGTAAATCAGTTATAACTAACTGATTCTCGTCCTCCTTGCTATAAATGCAGGAGCTGGGAAAATGTAATGCAAGCTTAATTGATGAATAAAGTCTAGTTATAGTTTTTTACATTCAAGTTGTTAGTGAGTTTTTCTCACATGGTATCAGTAGTCTTCGTTGTTTTTCATGCTTCCGCTCTACTGTTCGTAATCTTCTGATATCACGCTCTCAGGTTCTTTCTTGAGTTCTAGATCTGTTGTAATTTCTTCTGTTTTCTTCTTTTATTTTTTGATTTTCCTTCAGTTCTTCTCGTTTTTTTGTCATATTTCTTGTTTTCTGGCTTTCTATTATGGCTTTAGAAGATGCTTCTCTTAATGCTCCGTCTGTTCCGTCTACTGCTACTGTAAATCAGTTGCCTACTTCTGTTAATGATACTAATGCTCCTAAATTGTTTACTACAAAAAAGATAAATGTGATTCTTGATGACAACAATTATTTGCTATGGCGACAACAAGCTTTTCTTATAATCAAGACTAATCGATTACAGAAGTTTATTGATAGTAATGTCACTCCTCCATCCCAATACATAAAGTTAAACGATCAGGTGAGTATTAACCTTGAGTATGAAGCTTTTGAAGAGCAAGATGGTGCTCTTTCCACGTGGCTGTTATCCACAGTTAGTCAATCAGTTTTACCTCATTTGATTGGGCTGAACACTGCGTCTAAGATTTGGAATACTTTGCATTGGATCTACAGTGGTAAAACCACTTCCAAGTTAATGTATTTCAGGCGTTTACTTCATTCTCAAAAGAAAGGAGAGTTGCCTATGAGAGATTTTTTAATGCAAGTCAAGTCGATTTGTGATAATCTAGCTAGTTGTGGTGAGATTATCTCTGAGCATGAACAAATCACTGCAATTTTAAATGGCTTACCACCTGAATATGAGTCAGTTATAACAGTTCTTACTGCAAGTGCTACGTTATCAAGTATTAATTCAGTTAGAATTATTCTTCTAGATGTTGATGCTAGGCAGATGAACATTAATAATCAGTTTATTGCTTCGGCTCATATGGTTTCTCAGCCTCTTGCAGCAACTCATATGATTCCTCAGCCTATGAGTCTTCAGCCTATTCTTTCTCCTCAGCCTATGAGTCTTCAGCCTATGCTTCCTCAGTCTATGATTTCTCAATCTATTGCTTCTGCTCATATGGTTTCTCCGTCTGCGTGTGCTCCTCTTGGTGTTTCTCAATCTCAGTCAAGTGCTTTGGGTGCTGCTGCTGGTCAGTTTTCTTCTAATATGAATCCTAATCTTGCTTATAATGCTTCTACTGATATGTCTAAAGGAAGAGGTCGCGGTCGATCATTTAGGCCGCAATGCCAATTATGTGGTCGTTTGGGACACACTGTGGAGAGATGTTATTTTCGTTTTGACATGAATTTTAAGAATGAAGCCTCCAGAAATATTGGCAACAACAGTGCTGCTGAACACAAAAGTTTCTCGGCTCAAGCAAATACTGGTTCATATTTTTTTGCTTCTCCAATTTCTGGTTATTATGTTCCTTCTCCTCAACCGACTACTTCTATTTGTGGTGTTCCACCTGCTTCTTCTGTTGGTGGTCCTCCACCTGTCTCTATGACTAGTCCTGGAAATGTAACAACAGCTATCAGACCTATGTTGGTTGTTACTCCTGCCACTCCTGCATCAGTTCCTGTTCCTACCATTGCACCTACAGATGCTCAAGCGTTCATTGCTACTCCTGAAGTCATTGAAGATAATGCGTGGTACCCAGATTCAGGAGCCACGCATCATCTCACCAAAGAATTCAATAATCTGCAGGTTGATACCACTGGTCCAGCTACAGGCAATGTACAAATGGGCAATGGTAATTCTCTGTCTGTTCACTCTACTTCTAGCTCTAGATTGCCTAGTTACTGTAAAGAGCTTAAGTTGAAAAATTTGTTTTTTGTTCCTGGTATAACTAAGAATTTGATCTCTGTATCTAAGCTTACACAGGATAATCAGCTATCCCTTGAGTTTTTTCCTACCTTCTATCAAGCTAAGGACTTAACTACTGGCCAAGTGGTGTTACAAGGGATTGAGAAAGATGGTTTATATACTCTTTCGTTACCTACTCAGCAACATGGATTTGAAAATAATGTTGATATTTCAACAAAGAATGTTAGTCATTGTTTTTCTTCTGGTTTTAGTTCTAATACCTATGCTTTATGGAATCAGAGGTTAGGTCATCCTTCTCATGATATATTGAGAAGCATTTTGAAAGAATGTAATGTTTCATTTCAAATGAATAATGATGCTAGTCTGTGTAAGGCATGTCAGTTTGGTAAATTCCACAAACTACCTTTTGCTAATTCAGAAACTGTGTATACTTCTCCTTTACAATTGGTTGTAGCTGATGTTTGGGACCAGCCCCCATATGCTCAAATGGTTTTAGATTTTATGTTGCATTCACTGATGCATGCACAAGGTACACTTGGGTTTATTTTCTAAAACAGAAATCAGAGGTTAGACATGTATTTGAACAGTTCCATAAGCAAGCAGAAAGGCAATTAGAAGGCAGACTTAAGGCATTACAGACTGATGGAGGAGATGAGTTCATTGCTCTTCAGTCTTATCTCAAATTACATGATATTGTGCATAGGATATCCTGTCCATATACATCTGAGCAAAATGGAATAGTGGAAAGAAAACATAGGCAGATTGTGGAAGTTGGTCTTACCTTGCTTGCCAATGCTTCTTTACCTTTGTTATTTTGGAATGATGCTTTTGCTGCAACTGTTTTTCTTATTAACAGGCTCCCTTCTAAAGCCATTGTTGGTCAGTCTCCATATGAGAAGTTATTTCTTTGTAAGCCAGATTATCATAAGTTTAGGGTCTTTGGTTACTTATGTTACCCTTTATTACGACCCTTTAATACAAACAAGCTTCAATTTAGATCATCAGCGTGTGGTTTTTTGGGTTATTCTTGTCATCATAAGGGTTTCAGGTGTTTAGATCAGTCAGGCAGAATCTATATTTTCAGGCATGTGAGGTTTGATGAGACTAGTTTTCCTTATACAAGTTGGTTAGGTAAATCTAGTGCTAGGAGTGTTCCTCAGCCTCCAATGTTTAAGTCTAGTAGTTTTCCTCAGGTTCCCAAATCAACCTTCAGGTGTTCTCCTTCTCCTCCTATACAAAGTCATCAGTCTACCCCTCCTATTGCTTCTCCTGATCATTTGACTTCCGATCATTCTGTGTCTAGTCAGGACATTCCCCGAGCTAGGTCTGTCTCTCCCTCCCATGAGTCTGTGTCACCTATTGGTCATTCTTACAATAGTGCTACATTAGCCTCTCGTGTCTCTTCTTCTCCTTTGCAGTCATCTCCTCAAAATTCGTCTCCTTCACATGCTACACCTCATGTTGCATCCTCCCCTCATGTTGCACATGCTTCTTCCCCTCATGTTGCACCTACATTCTCTGCTCATACTCCAAATCCATCTCCTTTACATATTTCACCTGCATCTTCTTTACATCCTTCAAATATATCTCCTTTGCATCTGTCACCTACATCTCCTTTGCATGTGTCACCTTTAAATTCCTTGCATATTTCACCTGCACCCACTGTATCTTTTCCTTCTCTTTCCTCTCATTAGTCTACATCCGTTGCATCTGCATCCTCTTCTACATCTGCATCTACATGTCTTTCAGTTCCACCGCCTTGACCATCTTCGAATGTTCATCCTATGATCACACGAGCCAAAGCTGGTATTTTTAAACCTAAAGCCTTGTACTCAGAAGCTCACATTCAAGAACTTGTTGATGTCTTTGAAGCTCTAAAATAGCCTACCTGAAGTCAAGTTGTTCATGCTGAATACGCAGCTCTTCTGAACAATGATACTTGGAAGTTACAATCCTTGCCTGCTGGTCGTAAACCAGTGGGTTGTAAATGGCTTTTCAAAGTTAAAAAGAAGTCTGATGGGTCCATTGATCGATTGAAGGATAGATTGGTGGCAAAGGGATTCTCTCAACTGTTTGGGAGTGATTTCAAAGAGACCTTCAGTCCTGTGGTTCGAGCTGCCACAATCAGGGTGGTGCTTGCTATAGCTGTTCAACTGCATTGGTGTATCAGGCAGGTTGACATTAACAACGCATTTTTCAATGGTCAACTCCAGGAAGAAATTTATATGTCTCAGCCGCCTGGGTTTGAGAAAACTGGTTGTCATGGAGAAAAGCTGGTGTACAGACTTAAGAAGGCCATCTATGTACTCCGGCAAGCCTCAAGGGCATGGTTTGATACCTTGCGTATCTTTCTTACTGGCAATCTTGGATTTACAGCAGCCAAAACCGATACTTCCTTGTTCATTAAAGACAATAATGAATGTAAGATTTTGTTAATGGTGTATGTCGATGACATCATCATCACTGGAAGTCACCTAACAGAGGTTGATCTTGTTGTTCATCGGATCAATGAAGAGTTCTCCCTCAAGGACTTAGGTGAATCAGATTTTTTTCTTGGCATGGAAGTCCTGCAATGTTCTTCAGGACTAATGCTGAGTCAGAAAAAATTTATCTTAGAATTATTGACACGCACTGAGATGCTCAAAGCTGCTCCTACTCCAACTCCGATGATTGTAACACCAAAGCTCAGTGCTGCAGATTCCACCATCTTTGCTGATATTCATCTTTATCAAAGCGTGGTGGGAGCTCTTCAGTATGTCTGTCTAACCAGACCTGACATTGCCTACTCTGTGAACAAGGTTAGTCAATTTATGAACAATCCCTTTGAGATTCATTAGAAGGCTGTTAAGCGGATTCTACATATTTTTGGGCCTCCTCCATGGACGATAGGAGATCTACTTCTGGATTCTACATATTTTTGGGCTCCAGTCCGGTTTCTTGGAGCTCTAAGAAACAACCTGTTGTTTCCAGATCAACGACTGAAGCCGAATATCATGCTCTAGCTAACTCTGTTTCTGAGCTTGTTTGGATTGAACATATGTTAGTTGAAATTGGTGTTGCTACAGCTGGTCTACCAGTGGTTTGGTGTGATAACACCTCAACGGTTTCCATGGCTGCTAATCCAGTTCACCATGCTCGAGTTAAGCATGTTGAGATCGATTTACATTTTGTTCGTGAACGTGTTCTTGCTGGTCAGCTGCTTGTCAATTATGTTCCTGCCTCTGAACAAGTTGCAGACATTATGACTAAACCAATTCCTCCAGTTTCGTTTGGTTCAGTTCGTAGGAAGCTTGGAGTCGTTGATTTGTTGGTCTTTCAGGAGAGTGATAGAACGGGAAGAATGTTAGAGTAATAGCTCTTAGTCCAAAGCCCATAGGCCTATTTGCTGTGTTTGCTGTAAATCAGTTATAACTAACTGATTCTCGTCCTCCTTGCTATAAATGCAGGAGCTGGGAAAATGTAATGCAAGCTTAATTGATGAATAATGTCTAGTTATAGTTTTTTACATTCAAGTTGTTAGTGAGTTTTTCTCACAAATAGTACAGTTAGTTTAACATCTAAGAGAAAATATTTTAACTTCACAGATTCAAGCAAGATGATGATTAATGAAGATGATGATAGAGAAACAAAGCAAACCCACCGGATTCATTGTACAAATCATCCTTGAATATATCTTCCATGGACCATTGAAACATAATATCAATGAAACCCATATTTTTTTAGTCAACGTTTTATGCTTACTCGAACCTTTACCACTGATCTTTTCCTCTGAAAATCTGTGTTGTAAACAAACAAAAGTTTGAAACCTAGAGAAAAACCAAATAAAAATGTCTTGGGGGTTTCTTAGCTACGAAGAATGAAGAAGATATGAAGTAGTAAAGTAAGCTGAAGAGTTAATTTAACCATAATCTTTTCGAAGAATGAAAATCTTTACCCACTTGATCTGCCTCTGAGTACGCCATGAATGTTGTCGTCGTGGTTCACGACGATTGCCATCGAATTGGGAATAAATTTCTCCAACGAAGTAATGATTTTGAGATCGTCGACGTCGACGTCAAACCTTTTTGAACCACTCGGTGATGCGATTTTAAGATCAAATGGACCTCTGGGGTTTCTTGATCGATCCCAAAACCCAGATTTCTGGTTGAAAATGAGTAACTCCGGCAGGTTTCCGATCAAGGGTCGAGCTCTCCTCCCTAACATGACGGTGATTGGTTGTTGAAAGGATGGAGGAAAAAAAATTTGGTGGTTGATTTTTTTAATTCTCTTCTCCACCAAAATTGGAGAGTTCTTTAGCCCATGGTTTAGTTTGGATTTATATGGATGATGATTGTTGTTTTGATGGGTTAATTCTTGAAAATCAAGCTTAGTTTGAATATGGAGTTTAGTTTTTTGGGAAAGATAGTGAAAATATATAATTTTAAAATTTTGAGTGTTAAATTAAAAATGAAATAAAAGTAAAATAATTATTTAAGGACTATTTAGGTAATTTATTTATTTTTTATTATGCCAAATCATCTTTCCGTCAACCATTAACGGTATTTAACGTCGAAGTGACCAAAAGTTTACAGACCGAAAACGTAAGTGACCTTATTGGTTGATTTTCAAAATCGGTGACCAAATTTATACTGGGAGCAAATAAAGATGACTTTTACAGTAATTAACCCTTAAAATAAAAATTAATACCTCTAAGTATAGTTGCTCCCAGAGAAACCTCTTAATACAGTGCTAGGATCTATTGGTGCTTTAAAAGCACTCATACATGATTCTCCAAAACACTCACCAAATCCAACAGAAACACTATCTTTACGCTCCCTGGGTAATGTTTGGAACAATATGGTGTTGTTCCAAATAAAGTTCAATCCAACAAACAACTGATAATTATCGTCACCAATCCTCGCATCATCTCTCACAAAGCGGCCGTAATCAATTTCTAAATCCTCCAGTCAACCAGTAATGCTAATATCTATTCTAAATGGATCCAATGGGAAAAAATCAATAATATCATTTGAAACAGGCTCGTGAGAATCAAATTGAGCACCACTTATATCTCTTTCGTAGTCAAAGCAATCATGATTCAAGTGTCAAGATTCTTTACACCCACCTCCATTATTCTGTTGGATACCTTCCACAAGGTAATCTAATAATTCACCATTCTCAAAGGAGAAACTCGATCTTTAGTCAAATGTGCAGGAAAGATAGGCGATAGAAAAAATTCAACGCCATTGTTCTATGTAGTATATACCGCCAATTCCCTTATTTCCTTTCCTCAATAAATGCTATATAATAATTTCAACCGAAACTCGGGAGGTTTCTCTGGGAGCAACTATACTGAGTATTAATTTTTGTTTCAATGTTAGTTGTGCGAGGATTTTGGGTTGGGATAAGGGTTAGGGTTAGATTTTTTTTAAAAAAATAGTAAAAATGTAAAGTTTTAAAATTTTAAAAGTCAAATTAAAGATAAAACAAAAGTATAATAATAGTTTAAAGACTATTTAAGTAATTTATCATTATTTATTGTAATATTTAACAACACTTAACATTGGAGTGACCAAAACATTACACCCCGAAAACGATAGTGACTTTATTGGTAGTTTTTCAAAATCGGTGACTAAAAATGTACTGAGGATAAACGAAAGTGTCTAACACAATAGTTTACCTAAAAAATTTATGGCCAATCATAATGTTACTTTGTTTAAAAAAAATCACTAGACTTAAATAAAAAAGGTAAATTATATGTGAAGCATGTCAAATTTTTATTTATTTTATTTTCTAAGTCTTTATTTAACCTAAACTTGTCCCATATTTTTTTCTAATTTTTATAATTTACTTTAATATTTTTAATATGATGTATTTTTGTTAATTATATTCTTAAAATTTTGTTTAACCCAAAATTAACTCTTATTTCTTTCTAATTTGTTTAATTTATTCTAAAATTTTTAACATATGTTAATTGCGGTATTTTTAGTTTAGTGCACAAAATATCTCGAAAAGTATTTTAGGGGCTAACTGAAGAAAAAAGTTAATAGTTTAAGGGTTTAACCCTATTAAAATGTCATATAATAAACATTAATCATTAAAAACAAATAAAATAATTGACTAACAGAGCTGATCTAAGTGATAATTAATTTAATATCATTTAAATATGTTTTAAATTCAAAATTTTATGTATACAAAAAATCTTTACTAAAAGACACATCTACCAAAATCAGATGCATAATGTGAATCGAAATAAATTAATTAAAACAAAGCCATGGGAATGGAAAGAAAAAAAATATCACCAATCAATGCACTTTACCCATACAAGAAACCAAACACAACTTTAAAACTTCCTCTTTGCAAGAGTTTGGTGGCATCGGCTCTTGAATCCAGACAATGAAAGCGAAGAACCCAAGAAGGAGAAATCATATTCATAGGCGGAGCCAAACAGGGCATATAAGATATCGAAATGCGAGAAACTCGAGAGTTAGGCTCAAATACCTCCTGGACTGACAATAATTTTCTCAAAGAAATCGCAATGGGTTTGAGTCAAGCAGACGAGGAAGTTTAGTTTCTGTGTAAAAATCAAACACTTAAAACTTATAAATTAATCTGACGGAATAAAATGTTAGGTCATTTAGTTAGGGGTTTAAATTATAAAATTGTACATGAAGATAAAGACGGAGCATTATGGATGGTGAAAGTTTTTTTTTTTTTTTTAATCGTTGTCAGTTTTTTTAGAATTTATTAATTTATTATAAAATATTCGATCCTGACTCCTTCCTTACATGAAGAGAATTGGATTGAAAAGATCACTCAAAAATAAATTTTTACAAAATTTAATTTGTATGTCTCGATAAGAAAATTAAATATAGATAATTAAATAAAGAAATTAATATAAAATATATCAAATCGAGTTTAGAAGAATTAGAGAATTTTTATTATAAACCCAAGTATGTGATGTGTCTCGACTCTCCTTTTTCCTAAACCAGTGCATCCGACTTTGAAATCCAATTAAGGGTCTGTTTGTTTGGGTGTAAATGGTTTTACGGAAAATATTTTCCTAATTTTTCGTTGTTTGATTCATGAAAAATAAAAAAATCAAAAGAAAATCAATTTCAATCAATGAACCCCCACCTTGTTTCTATGAAAAATGACTTACCCATCCATTCTTGGTAAGTTGTTTTCCTAAGTCATTTTCCTTTCTTTTGTTTTCTCTACAAATGAAGAAATATTTTAATTTAATTATATTTTAATATTTCATTCTAATTATATTTTAATTTATTTATTTTTATTTTAATATTTATTTTTATTTAATACGTTAATATTTATTTTTATTTATATTTTAATTTGTTTTCACATTATTTTAATTTATTTTATATTTTAATATTTCATTCTAATTATATTTTAATTTTTTATTTTTATTTTAATATTTATTTTTATTTTTATTTTAATATTTTTATATTTATATTTTAATTTGTTTTCCTCCATAACTGTAATTCATTGTTTTAATTTATTTTATATTTTAATATTTCATTCTAATTATGTTTTAATTTATTTATTTTTATTTTAATATTTATTTATATTTATATTTTAATTTGTTTTTCTTCCTATCTGTAATTTATTGTTTTAATTTATTTTAGATTTTAATATTTTATTCTAATTATAATGGGTTTTATTTTAAATTTTCTTTTTAATGTTTTTGAACTTTTAAAATAAGATCAATATCTAAGAATATTTGTTTAGTTCAATGCCCTAATTCCTCTGAGGGTATTTGGACGAAGGAAAAAATTATAAAGACTTACATCGACGTAAATCGTTATAATTTATTATTGGTTATTAGGTTAGATATATATTAGTGTAAGTCTTTATAAAACATAATTTTTAAAATAAATAAATTTTTAATATAAAATCTTGTTTATTTCATTAAAAATACTAATAAATCAAATATAAAGATATTATACTTGTAAAATATGCACAAGTTAAAATATAAAGACAATTAACTTAATGTGTTTATAAAAATAAAATATGTTGTAAAATATAATTTTATTAACTTAATAAAAAAAATAAAAGATAAAATTTAATAAAATTTGTATTATGTTTATTTACTAAAAATAAATTTTGAGTTTTGTTTAAAAATTTTTACCAAACAACGAAATATGATTTTCACAGTTTTATCCAAACACTTAAAAATAGTTTCCGTAACTAATTTTCCAAAAGATGTAATTTATTTTTCAGAATTTATTTTTCGGAAACAGTTTTCAATGAAACAAACGAACCGTTCCTAAGTGATAATTTTAGGTATTGATTTTAAAAATTACGACAAAAAATAATTTTGAAATATGATTTTAAAAAATAGTTTTGGATTGTTTAGTTTAAAATATGAGTGTTTAATATTATTGTAAAAATATTTTTAGGTAGATAAAATATATATTTTAGACATATATTTAAAATATAAAAAAATATAATATAAAGGAAGATATATTAATAATTTTAAATAAAAATATTTAAAAAAACTAAAAAGCTAAAAATTAAAATTTCTTAGAAATTAGTTTTAACTTAAAAAATACTTTTTTCCTTTCAAATTAACTTATCTCTAATATTAATTTAAAACTCAAAAAGAAATAAAGCTAAAAAACCTCGTATTTATTAGGTCAAATTGAGGGAAGCTTTGGATTTTTAGGGTGTTTAAAGTTTTTATTTGTGTAAATAAAATGTTTAAATTTTATTTTGATATATAAGCCAAAAGCTACAATGTAGGTAGGAGCCACCTGCAGGTGATGTTCTCTTATTTTTTTAATATTTTTTTTGTTAATCTTGAAGGTAGAACGTCACCGTTCTCCCTTTTATATTGTTCATTTTAATTTAGATCCTCAAATATCAATTAAAGATCCTTATTTTTTTTAATTAAAAAAAATGGATTATCCATCCAATTTTAATTTTACGCGAATTGAGACCCGTGGAAGTACGTTTTTTTTATCACCAATTAAAGTAGTAAAAGAATTAAAAGGATTTAAAATATTTTTATTAAAAAAGCAATAAAAGGCAAACGAGATGAATGTATGTGGACGCAAAGCAGTAGATCAGCTCTCCAAATTGTTCCCTTCCAGTTCCACTTGGGATCCCATTGCCTTCCCAATCACCTGCCACTCTCTTTCCCTCTCCCTCAACTTTAAAGTCCCAATCTTTTCTCAAGCAATCTTCCCCTTTGATTTCATCTTCCTTTTTTTTCTTTGATTTCAAGTCCTGAATCCTTTCATTGACTTAAGCGACAATTAAAACTCAATCCTTTATCTCGTTATTCAAAGTTAAAAGATTTTTTAGCTTTTTAACCCATTATTCCATGGCTGAATTGGAAGATATTGGAGCTGAAATTGGGTAAAGATTAATTCTTTCTTTTTTACCGTTTCTAATAAAAAGTTAAACCCTGAAATTTAATTTATTCTCTTTTCTTCCAATATTGGATGACTGTGTTCGATCTTTGGATTTCCTACGATTTGGTCATGGATGTGAGAATTAAGGAAATATCATGGTGTATATTTGTTTTGAAATTTATACTTTTATTTGTTTAGAGAAACTTTAAAATTATTTGTTCCTTTAGACTCAGACTCTTTGATGAATAAAGAATGGGATTTTGTTATTGGTGATAGTTTACTGAGTAGGCTAATAAAATTTTCTCGGGTTTAATTTGCTTAGTTTATTAAGTAATGTGGACGAACAGTGAAGATCAAATATGGATGGTATAAAAGGAAAATCTAGAATTAAGGTTCTAATTTTGGTTTAGACTTTATGTCCTTTTCGCCCAACAAAGGATTTCAGCTTGTTTGAATTAATAATGTATATCATGATGTTTGTTGATGTGTTGGTTGACAGTTCCGACATTGAAGTTGATGACTTAAGGTGTGAAAATATAGCCGAGAAAGATGTCAGCGACGAAGATATTGAAGAAGATGAATTGGAGAGACGAATGTGGAAAGATCGTATCAAACTCAAAAGAATTAAGAAAAAGCAGAAGATAGCAGTCCAACAGGCTGCGGAAAAGAAAGAGTTGAAGAAGACCTCTGATCAGGCTCAGAGGAAGAAAATGTCCCGAGCTCAAGACGGGATTATTAAGTACATGTTGAAGCTAATGGAAGTTTGCAAAGCGCGGGGATTTGTGTATGGTATCATTCCAGAGAAGGGTAAGCCTGTAAGTGGTTCGTCAGACAATCTAAGAGCTTGGTGGAAAGAAAAGGTGAAGTTTGATAAGAATGGGCCTGCAGCCATAGCCATGTACGAGGCAGACTGTTTAGCTATGAATGAGTCCGATAATGGTAGAAATGGAAATCGGCAAAGAAGTCTCAAAGACCTGCAAGATGCTACTCTTGGATCACTCTTGTCTTCTTTGATGCAGCACTGTGATCCCCCTCAGAGGAAGTATCCGTTAGAAAAGAGAATTCCACCACCTTGGTGGCCTACTGGAAATGAAGATTGGTGGGTAAAACTAGGTCTACAACAGGGTCAAAGTCCTCCTTATAAGAAGCCACACGATCTTAAGAAGATGTGGAAAGTTGGAGTGTTAACAGCTGTGATAAAGCACATGTCACCTAATACTGCAAAGATTCGGAGGCACGTACGTCAATCAAAATGTTTACAGGATAAGATGACAGCAAAGGAGAGTGCAATTTGGTTGGGGGTTTTGAGCCGAGAAGAAGCTCTGATTCGACAACCTAGCAGTGATAATGGAACATCTGGCATAACGGAAATGCCACGAGGTGGATGTGGTGATAAGAAGCAATCTGCTATCAGTGTTGACAGTGATTATAATGTTGATGATGGTGTAGGTTCAGTCTCTTCCAAAGTTGAGCAGAGAAATCAGCTGATAGTTGCCGAACCTGTGGTTTATATTAGTGGTGATGATTCCCATCCAGTACAAAACAATGAGCGAGTGGAAAAACAACCTAGGAGGAAAAGACCTCGTAAATCAAGAGATGGTCATCAAGAACATATGCCAAACCATGGTGATCAACAGCCCATGCCAAACTATGGTGATCAACAACATATGCCAAACCATGGTGAACCTGTAAATGCTGAGTTAATAAGCACTTTGCCTGACATCAACCAAACTGATGTATCATTCATGGAATATCATATGCCTGTCACTCAGCAGGAAAATGATGCAAGTACAGCATTGAGACACGTGCAGGAAGGTTTAGGTGTTCAGCCGCATCTACCTGCAAGTGGATACTGCCATTATCCTGCTGTCATTCCTTGTGCTATTGAGATACCCACACAGAGTATGTATGTAGATGGAAGGCCCATGCTCTATCCGTTAGTGCATCATGCTCCTACATATGAATTTTATAATCCCTCTGCGGAATTTGGGCCTGGTAATGATGATCAGCAAACTCAGATGGAGATAAATGTACTGCATATTAGGCCAGAGAATGGTGTTGATGTACGAGCACCAGAGAGAAATGAACATGAAGTTGCTGGGGAAGAGTTGCATCACCTATTGCATAATGAGCAAGATAGAGCTCTTCATAATCCATTTGGTTCTCCAACAAATGATCCTTCATTTTTTGGAGGATATCACAGCCCCTTTGGACTCCCGTTTGATGGTACAAGTTCACTAGATGAACTACTTGACGACGACTTGATACAGTACTTCGGTGCTTAGGTTGGAAATTTTGAGATGCCAGATAGTAGATTGCAAGTAAAATCTCTTCTCTTTAACTTTTGTTTCATTTATGAATGATTCATTATCTATTCCGATCTCAAACACACTGTTTAATGTCAGTTCTGCAGGAACTGCAAACACATGCAATCGTTACTGACTTGAACGGAGGAATTTCTCTTATTCATTAATCTTTCCTCTACAGGTGTTAACAATTTGATCATGCAATGACTGTAAGTCAAGTTAATTTCTGCTCATCTTGTTTCAAAAAAGGAAAACAAAAACATAACTTTTTGTAGTATCATATTCCCAGCTATCCCTGAATGGTACTTACCATGAAAGGGTTTATGTCGAAGTGTGAGTTCCTGAAAGTGCCCATACCATAAACTATTGATGTTTTCTTTGGACAAAACAACTCATTTAGTCAATTTATTTCTTTCCCAATAATTGAATTTCCATCTCTATATAGTTAATCATGTTTATGGACGATTCAACACTCCGCCGCAAACCCCTCAGCGTTACTCTACTTCCCTTGCCATATAAGCTGCAGCTTTTGATTAGTTTGATGCTTTTTAGCTTTGATTTATTGTGTTGTACATATGCACCTTGATGAATGAGAACTTGCAGGAAATGTTTGGAAAATCCATGCAACGTGAAGAGGATGATTATATATATTCTGTATTGCACCATCTCAAAGTTTCCTTTGTACTATAAATTTATGTTTCATTTAGGATTCGATTTTGGTTTGGGTTTCTACATACTACTTGCTGCATTTTTTTCATATAGTTTGGTCTTTTTAGTTTTTATTATATAGTCTTCTTTTTTTTTTTTTTTTTTATAGTTTGGTCTTTAGAGGTTTTTTATATACTACTTGCTGTTTTTTTATATAGTTTTTTATATACTACTTTGCATTAGAATAGAAAAAAAAAAACTTTTTAGTCTACTTTTCTCTAAATATTATGTTTATTACTTATGATTTTCACAAGAGTTTTTTTTTTTTTAAGAAATGTTAAGGTTGCTTAAATCAATGTTTGGAGCAAGATGACGTTTAATGATAAAAACATATAAGAAAAATAAAACTGCTTAATAATAATTATAATAAGGGTTAAAAAATATTTAAAAAATGTTATGAATATATTTATTTACGGTGGATATCCATATATTAAGTTAAATTTTATTAAGTTAAATTTTAATGGGTTTTGGTATTAGGGTTTAATACCCATTGGAATTAGGGTTTCCATGCCTATAAATATAAACTTTAGGCAAAGCATTGTATACAATTATACTTTGAGAATATAATAAAATCTCTCTCATTTTTGTCTCTCATCTTTATTCTTCTATTTTATTCTTGTTCTTTACTTTATTCACAATACGTTATCAGCACGAGACTCTAACCAACGGAGGTGTTTGTCGTTCAAATCTTGAAGGAGTTAGTGAAAAGAATTTGTTACTGGCATAAATCAAAGATAAGTTCTTCTCCCTCAATTATATTTTTATTTTTCTCTCTTGATCTTTGATTTGATTTTTAATTTATTAAAATCTTTGATTTTTTTTGTATTTGTGTAGCGATAAAGTGACTCAAATACCGTGGTTCTTGTCGACAATTCTCGAAAAAGATTTTAACAAGATATTAGTAATTAAATCTATCCTATATTCAAATTAGTGGAAAGTTCGGTATGTTTTATTTATTTAATTTGAGATTTTTTTATCTTTATTTATAATCAATATTTGTTTATTTTATTATTATGATGAAAGTTTATGTTTTAATCATGTTCGAAATATTACATGATATAAAAAAAATTAAACCTTTGATAAATTAATATGTTTTTGTTATGTTGATTTAAACCGAGTATATTGGCTGGACATCCCGTTCTGCGAGGCTACTGGTCTCAAAGGAGGTTCTTTTTAAAGGACCTTGTGGACTGGTTTAACAACGCCGCGTATGAGGATTAAATTTTTATTCTTTATATATATTGAATATATATTGGCTGATCAATTACTATTTAATAGTATGAATATTATAAAGTCTATATTTGCTTGGAAGTAATATTTTTTTTTGTGTCGAAAAACTCGACTATAGACTTCTCCCAAGTTCAAGTTGCGAAAATTGTCTTGATCAAAGAATTTTTATGGGAGGCATTCCTTGAAGTGAATACAAGCATGATGATTATTCCATGCGATTATTGGATTTATGACATTCCATGAAGTGAATGAAAGCATGATGATTATTCCATGCGATTATTTGATTTATGTCATTCCCTGAAGTGAATACAAGCATGATTATTCCATGCGATTATTGAATTTGTTTCATTCCTTGAAGTGAATGCAAACGTGATAATTCACACTATATGGTTAGTGAATAAAACTCAATTATGTGCTAGAATATCATTGATGAGGATATGTTAGGAAAAAAAAACATACTCCACTTTTCATGCCAACAATGTTGTCCTTCAGACACAATATCGTGAAAAAGGCTTTAAGAAATATTCTGAGTTAATTTCTTGCCTTCTTGTGGTTGAGCAAAATAATAAGTTGCTCATGAAAAATCATGAATATCGCCCAACAGGCTCCGCTCTATTCCCTAAAGCGAATGTGACATTATATAACGGAATAAATAAAAGTCACATTAGTAATTATGGTTGCAATTGAAGTCATAAAATAAACATTGATAAGATGATTCTTTTGAGAATACTTATATCCATCATAAGTAGAATTATAAAGATGACAAGAATGATAGAGATCATATCAAAATCTTTATGTTATCAATGTGATGGTATAAACCATTGATCTCGTACTTGTCAAACGCCGAAGTATTATGGACTTTATTCATAATCATGAATGATAAATTAAAGAAAATATAATCAGATTTTCTTTGTAGTGAAAATAATAACGTTATTGATCCAACTCAATTGGATATTGATAATTTTTCTCATAGTCCTTCAAGAGAATAATTCTCCATTTATTTTATTTTTCTTATAACAACTAAAGGAAATAATTAATCTTTTATTTATTTTGTTAATTTATTTTTATTTATTATATATTTATGATAATTTATTTTATATATTATTTATTTATGCTCTATGTTAATTTATCGTTAATTTATTTTATATATTATTTATTTACATTCTATGTTATTTTATCCTATGAAGAATATTATTACTTCAGGAATAAAATCTACAATGAATTGTGGCTATTTATGCTTAGCAGACAGTGCAAGTACTCATATAATACTTAAGCATAAAAAATATTTTCCCATTTAAATACAAGGGAAATAAGAGTAATATATCTCAAAGTACTAAAATATCAGTGCTTCGGAAGAGCTCTTCAGAGCCTATCTTTGATCCGATTTGATATGATATGCCATTTTTTTTAATATTTTTCCATTCCCCGAAGTGAATGGTACAGAGCACATATTTTTCATTTCCCGAAGTGAATGAAATAAAGCACATATTAAAAGGTGCATAATTATGCATATTTTCCCATTTTAAATGCAAGAGAATAATATGAGTATTATATCCGGAAGTAATAATATCATAGAAAGCTCCGACTGAGCAAATATGTTATTGCCAAATGAGACTTTATCTCATATTTACAGTGCATTATGCTCGTTAAGCAAATATGTTATTGCCAAATGAGATTTTATCTCATATTTACAGTACATTATGCTCGTTTAAGTCGCAAAGAGACTTATTGAATTTTAAAGATATTTACAGAAATACATTGAGAATATTAGTCAATGGATGCTGACTATCTCAATATTACGAGTATAATTCAAGGCAATAAGGAAATCTTGGCAAAATTACATGCACTGTCATCCATATTGTACTACATAATAATTAGTACAAATTGAAGCTCATGCTATTGTAAACCAGATGTTTACTGATAATTTTATTTGGCATGACCGGTTAGACCATCCCGGATCAATTATGATGCGAAAATTTGATGACACTTTCATGTGGTCATTCATTGAAGAACTAAGATTATCTTCATGTTAATATTTCATGTGATACTTGCTATAAAAGCAATTTGATTATTCAATCATCAACATCTAAGATAGAGTGCTATTAATTTTCTAGAACGGATACAAGGTGATATATATGGGTCCATACACCTTTCTTAAAAACCATCTAGATATTTTACAATTTTTATCGATGCATCGACTAGATGGTTATGTGTATCCTTGTTATTAACCCGCAACTTGGTGTTTGCGAGGCTACTTGCTCAGTTGATAAAATTACGAGCACATTTTCCAGATTATTTTCTAAAGACAATCAGTCTTGATAATGTTGATGATATGTAATTTTACATGTAGTATCACAAATTCGCATCAAGCCAACAAATGATCGTAAGTTCTCCCCATTACAAATGGTTTTTGGTCAGGAACCAAATATTTCTCATCATAGATGTTTTTGTGTGCGATATATGTTCTAATTGCTCCACCATAACGCACAAAGATGAGTTTTGTTGAGAATATATATAAGAGCTTCTAATAGGGGATTTATTTACAACCCAATTTACTATCATTTTAATGAGTCAGTTTACCCAACATTAGGGGGAGAAAATAAATAGCTGGGGAAAGAAATAAGTTAGAATGAATTATCATTTTTCTCATTTTGATCTACGTACTACACAATGTGAACTATAAGTTCAAAGGATAATTCATTTAGCAAATCAATTGCCAGATATTTTGCTAACTATAAAAGAGTGACAAAGTCACGTATACCAACTATGAATACTCCGATTAAATTTGATGTCATGGAAGGACAAACTCTAGTTGCTAATGGGTCTAACTTACGCTTAAAGCGTAGTAGACAAGTAAGTTCCAAAGATAAGAGATCCTCGAAAAAGAAAAGGAGCTATATTTTATGATGGTCTGATCGAGGAATCAATGATTATGAAAATCTCTATAAGAGATTAAATGGTCTCCAACAGAGACATTGACATGACTCAGGTACCTGATAATAAAGAGATCTCAATAGATTATGTCATGTTTGGTAATAAATGAAACTGAAATTAAATCGACGTCGTTAATATATTTGCATGCAATATAGCACTAGAGATTTTATTTGATGATGTGGATCATGAATCATTGTCAATTGGGCAATGTAAACAAAGAAATAATTGGCCAACATGAAAGAGGCAATTGATGCGAAACTAAAATCTCTTTTGAAAAGAGAAGTATTTGGGCCTATAGTCCGTACATTAAAATGTGTAAAGCTCATGGATATAAACGAGCCTTTGTGAGAAAAAGAAATCAAAAGGGGAAATCATGAGATATAAGCTAATTTGGTTGCACAAGGATTCTCACAAAGACATGAAATTGATTATGAGGAAAATATATTCCTCGGTGGTGGATGCAACTACTTTTAGATTTTGATCAGTTTGGCAATAAATAAAATTACTCGGTTTCTGCCTAATAGATGTTGTTACATCATATTTGAATGGGCCTCTTGACAGTAATATTTACATGAAACTTTCGGAAAGATTTAGATTGCCATAAGCAGTTTATTCAAGTTCTCGAGAACATTATTTAATCATATTGAATATATCTTTTTATGGCTTGAAACCATTTAGGTGTATTTGGTATGATCGCCTCATTGAATACTTATTAGCATAATGCTATATGAATTATTTCCCTGAGCATTTTTATTAAGAGATTTAACTTTGAATTTTTATTGATTGTGTATGTCGATGATTTGAATATCGTTGAGACTCGTGAAGAGACCTCCTCAAATCCTTGTGCATCTATCGACATACAGAAAAATATTGAAATAGACTTTACATGCATAACGCATATCTATTGATCACCCTTATGGTTGTTGCTAAGTCTCTTACTGTAAACAAATATTTTTTTGCCTCACGAAAAGGGTAATGATATTCTTGGTCTAAAGCACAATATACACATTATTTGATCTGGAAGCCTCGTATCTTAATTGGTCCAGAAATATTATTTAAGTGCTACGAGATCATTACCTTTAAATAATTGTTATTCATGAGGCAAAACCAAAATATGTGTTTGGCTAAACATATCTTGAAGATATGTGAATGTTTTTCACAAGATAAGATGCAAGCTATCTTGTATAGAGATAATACAAAATTTATATCTCAAGGTGGATATATCAAATATGATAAAACGAAACATATTTCTTCAAGTTTCGTCCCTCATGATTTTCAAATGAATAATATTCAATGAATCATTTCAAGCAATGACTTGGAAGATTTATCCACTAGTGCATGATCTACTTCAACATTTGAAGATTGTATTCGATATTGAATTATGAAGATTAAAAGGTCTTATGTGATATTTTCATGAGGGGGAGTAAATACGCGTTGCACTCTTTTTCCCTTAACCCAGGTTTTGTCCCAATGGGTTTTCCTGGTAAGATTTTTAATGAGGCAACATGTTATGCGTATCAAATATGTGTGTACTCTTTTTCCTTCACTAAGAATTTTTTTCCCACAAGGTTTTTATCTTAGTAAGGTTTTAACGAGGCACATTATTTTCATGGATATCTAAGGGGGAGTGTTATGAATATATTTATTTATGGTGGATATCCATATATTAAGTTAAACTTTAATGGGCTTTGGTATTAGGGTTTAATACCCATTGGAATTAGGGTTTCCATCTTATGCCTATAAATATAGACTTTAGGCAAAACATTGTATACAACCCTACTTTGAGAATATAATAAAATCTCTCTCCCTTTTGTCTCTCATCTTTATTCTTCTATTTTATTCTTGTTCTTTACTTTATTCACAACAAAAAAAAATAAAAATAGCAAAATTTTAAGATTAAAAAAAATAAAAGGTAGAATTAGAAATAAATTTTTTAATAGTAATTTTAATGTTTAATTTTTTAAATCGAGAATTTAAAAATATATAGACTAAACGTAAGTGATCACCGTACTATTTTTTATTATTAGAACTATAAATCGTCGGATGTTTAGGGATAGGATGAGTCTATCACGTGCGTCGAACATTGTTGAACACTATTAATGTTGAACACCGCTGAACACTATTAAATTAATTAATAAAAGTTAAAAATTTCAAGGACTAAACATATAATTTCAAATAATTTTAAAAAATTAAATAAATCATTTTTATATATTATATATATTTTTAGTATAAATTATTTTTAATTTAAAAAATAAAAAATATTAAATAAAAAACCTAAAACCCTAAACTCAAAGACCTAAAATTACTAAACCTTAAACCCTAAATTCCAAAATACTAAATCATAAACTCTAAACACTAAAATAATAAAATCCTAAACTCTAAAAATCTAAATATATAACCATAACCCTTAAAACCTAAAATAGAAAATTTGAATATATAAAAAAATATAAACCTTAAACCCTAAACCCAAAATTAGTTTAGAGTTTATGATTTTAAGGTCTATGGTTTTAGGTTATTTTAGGGTTTAGAATTTTATGGTTTAGATTTAATGTTTAGGGTTTAGTATTTTTTAGGGTTTTAGGTTTTGGATTTAAGTTTTAGGGTTTAGGGGTTTGGAGTTTAATGTTTAGTGATTTCGTTTTAGGTTTGAAGATTAGGATTTTTTATTTTTAAATTAATTTAAATTAATATTTTATTCAATTATTTAAAAATAAAATAATATATATAGAAAGTAATTTAATAAAAATTTATTTTAAAAAATTTATAATTATATGTTAAGTCCTTAAAAATTTTAATTTTTATTAATCAATTTAATAGTGTCTAGCGGTGTTCATCATTAATGATGTTCAGTGGTGTTCGATGTCCGTTGTAGAATTTTCCTTAGGGATAACAAATAATTGACCTTTTGTTTTTAAAATATGGTGATTAATTTTAATGATTAAGTAACTAAAAGTTAAAATAATTGACTTTATTAATCGTTTTTAAAATTCGGTGATTAATTTTATAGTAAGAAAAATATAAGTGATTATATCAATAGTTAACCCTAATAATTGGGGTTGAGTATGGTTAATCATAAAACTGAAAATCGGATCGAACTGGAATATTTAAATGATTTATGATTTATAAATTTACGAATTATGATTAACTAAATTAAACTGAATTGAACCAAATTTGATTTATTTAATAAATTTATAATTATTTTTATAAGATAAAATTACATATAAAAATACTTAAAATACTATACAAACATTTTTAATTATTATTTTTAATTAAATTTTTTTGATAAATATTTATAAAAAAATATTTTAAGATTTTACTTTTATTAATATTTAAAAGTTATAAAATAATTTTGGGATATTAGTTAGGATTTGTTAAAGTTTGCAATGTTTAAATTAATTATTTTTATTGTTTGAACATAAACCTATTATGTATGGTATTTTTTTAGGTTCTTAATGAATATGGTTTGTATTTATAAAAAAAATTATAAAATAAAATATAACTTTTTTAAAAATAACGTTAATATAAAAAAATAATTAAATCAAAAAATGACAATTATTAAAATAATTTATTAAATTAAATCAAATTTAAATCCAATTCATCCCTACTACTAATAAAGTTTAGCTGCCATAAATAATAATAAAAAATAACGAAATCTTCCAGATGATTCGTGAACAATGCTAACCCTATTAAGCGTCAGGCATGACGCCAACTCAGTTTTGTTGTTCGTATCACCCACGTAATTGCTGATACCTATAAGAACGTTAAAATTTTATTTCCTTTCCAGACAAAATAAAATATATTGACGTTATTTCTAGAAGCTTCTACACCCTTAAATCCCTTCGAGATTAGGTCATCCTTTTCCTACTGTATAATCAAATCCGTACCTTTCGATTTTCCCACAGAATCACAGCATTCATCAATTTCTCTCTTGAATTATCTTATCACCTGTTTAAATAAGTTTATCGTCGTTTCTTCTTCGTCGAGATGCAGATCTTTGTAAAGACCCTCACCGGAAAACAATCACCTCGAGGTGGAGAGCTCCGAAACCATTGATAACATCAAGGCCAAGATTCAGGACAAGGAAGGTATTCCTCCTGATCAACAGCGCTTGATCTTCGCCGGAAAGCAACTCGAAGACGGCCGTACCCTCGCCGATTATAACATCCAGAAGGAGTCGACTCTCCACCTTGTCCTCCATCTCCGCGGTGGCATGTAGATCTTCGTCAAAACCCTGACCGGCAAGACCATCACTCTCGAGAAGTCGAAATCTCTGACACCATCGATAACGTCAAGGCCAAGATACAGGACAAAGAAGGCATCCCTCCTGACCAGCAGCGCTTGATCTTCGCCGGAAAGCAACTCGAAGACAGTCGTACTCTCGCTGATTATAACATTCAGAAGGAATCGACACTCCATCTGGTCCTCTGTCTCCGCGGTGGTGTAAGATTTTGAGCACATGCGATAGGACCGACCATCTATTGAGTCCGTGTCCAAATAATATAACTAGAGGTGGCAAACGGATCGTTCGGTTTGATTTAGGTTCGAATTATTTTGATTTAATTATTTCTGGTTTATTAACATTCAATTTAGATTTAGTTCGGGTCTGATTTGAGTTTTAATTCGATATATGATAATTCGAGTCGATTAGGATATCGGATCGTTGATTCGAATTAATATTGGATCGGTTGCTTATGGTTCAAATCAATATCGAATTTGATGTTTTTGAGTCTGGTTCATATCGAGACATTCGGATCTTTAAATTTTTGGGTTAATTTGGTTTGAGTTAGACTTTAGTATGAATCTAATATTCTATATTCTATATAAAATTAATCATATATTTTTGTAAAAATGTGTTTTTTATTTGTTTTTTAATAAAAAATATATATTTTTTTATTTGTAAAAATCACTGAATATGTATTTTTATTTGATAATATTATTATTTAAGTTTAATTTTAATAGTTTAATATTTTTGAAATCAACCATTATTGATATTAATCATTTAATCTGAATTTAACGAATTATGAGCTAATTTTATAACTATATTTTTAATTTCATATTCGTTGATAGTTTTTAATACGATGGAATTTTTTTTATATTTTTAAAATACAAATAAAAAAATATATAATTTTATGAGCATAAAGCTAAATCTTAAATTAATATTACATATATGATGAGCATATTGAAAAACTCTGTCATTTCTATATTAGCTTTTAATTCATCTTTTATTTTTTACTTTGGCCAACCAATTTCGATTTTGAATTTTTAATGGTTGATCTCTCTTTTTTATTCTTCTTTCTCACTTGGATTAAAATTAAATAATAATAATTTATTTTTTCCTCACATTTCCCTCACTTTTTCTTTATTATTTTACAAATTAGAATACTTTTATTTTTAGACTTAAATCCCTAAGATTTATATTAATTTTTTTCCTTTTAATGGTATCTTCTTTCTCTCTCAAGAATCACGCCAACTCTGATGGAGACTGATTGACAAAAAAATATATTGATTTAAAAAAAAATGTGATACTAAACATTAAATTATTATCAGATGTAGTGATTAACTAGTATTATCATAATACAAAAAGATAATAAAATATATATTATTTTATTATTTATCATATTATTAAAAAATAAACAATAATAAAAATAAATTATTCATTCACTTTGATACAATTATCGTGTTAAAATCAGATTGATGCTCGATTTAGATCGGTTTTGAACAAGTTAATTTCGAGTTGCTTTCGATTCGGGTCAAATCAGTTACGGGTCTATATATCGGTTCTTCTAAAATTTGAATCGGTTTTGATTTCGATTCGAGTTTTAGATCACGTTAGAATCATTTTGTTCGAATTCAATTGATTCTCGGTTCAGATAAATCAGTTAGTTTTTTTTTTTCAGGTCTAAATATAACTGCACTTTGACCCAACAAAGTTTGGTTCGTCTATTGGATATTTATGATAATTATTTTAAAAAATAATATAATTTTTTTTCAATTTTATTTCCGATAAATTCTTGTGTAGTTATAAATTATGATTTTATAATTTAAATTATTTAACAGAAATAATATTATTTTTATAATTAAGATTCCTCCTTTCGTAGAAATATGAGGTTAAAGACAAAGAAAAGAAATATTAGGTCGAAGACAAGTAAAAATAGAGCTGTAAATTCGTTCATGAATCGAAAAGTTTATTTATTTATTTATTAAATGAATAAATATAAATAAAAAATTATTTGATAATATTTATTTAAATTTATTTATAAATATCTAGAGATATTTTTTCTTCAATTAAACTAAATTTTGAAAAATATTAATTTATTTAAAAAAAAACTTAATTTTGATTAATGATTATTTTTTTAAAATTTTAATTATTGATTAATTTTTCATCATTAATAGAGTTAATCAAATTAACTTAAAATATTATATATATTCATTTATGTTTATTTATATTTATTTGTGTACATTTAATATTTAACATACTATATATGTTAAATATGTTCATTTGTGTATATTTAATATTTACATATTATATAGTTAACCAAATCACACGAGTGATAAACCTCCTTAAAATGTTATCTACTGTTATAAAATCAGTTCTCAACTTTAAGATTTTTCACTAAGCTTAATTTTGTTTAGGTTTTAGATAAACTTGTTAATAGATTGACCTTTCAACAGATACCTATATACCCATGCAACCCATAAAGAATCAACTTTAATAAGGATCAACCACCACGAACATCTCATCATATATGCTTTATTCTAAGACACAATATCCTTATCACCAAGGCCCTTTTTTTGGGGTGACAGAAAATCTCAACTCACCCGAACTCTTTTATCATTATCATCAACTACTTTCCATATAAAGGTACGTTGATTGACCTTTTCGACAACTTTTATTGGTAATAGAAAAATTCGGTATCAAAAGTTTTACAAACTGAAGAGAATTGTTTGAACAAGTTGCAATCTTCTAGCAAAAGATAAACATTTAGTATACCAATTCAATATTTTAGTAACAATCTTGCTGACTAAATTATCACAATCAGTAAAAGATAGATTCTTAATAACTAAGGGTACGTCAAGATATCGAACAGACAACTCACCTAACTTGAAACCTAATTGTTCTCTCATTTGTCGTTTTTTAATATAATCAACACCGATAATAAACATCTCACATTTTAACTCATTTATCTGTAGCCCAGACATATAATAAAAGGCTTCGAACACTATTTTTACTCCCAACAACGATTTGAAATTGTCTTTTTTAAAAATCATTAAGTCATCAGTGAAACATATATGTAAACCCCTTGAACCGGTCTAGATGCCACCCGACTTGAACGAGCTACATGGGGAATACCGAGGCTAATCCGGAGACTCGCCCCGATAAACAACCCTAAATTAATTTTCTTTTATCTTTTCTAAATGCATTAATTAGATCCTACATGTTCATGCAAGTACCAAATTTATTTGCAGCGAAAATTAATGAGAAACGAGTCCTAATTAAGCCGAACAAGTTTTAGGGACCTAATTGCAATTTTCCAGAAATTCATGATCTAAAAAGTAAAATTAAGATTTCCAATCCTTAATTAAGTATATTTCATGCTTTAAACGTGACTACAAGTGTACTAGATGTATTTATCAGCCTATAGGCATAAATCACTCAATTCAACAAGATTTCTAGATGATTGGCATCCTAGTTCTATGCTCTCAATACAAATTAAAATCAAAATTCATTAAAGTCATAATTCAACAAGAATAAGCACAATTAAGATGTGAATCAAATCCAAAGACTTTATTAACATAAAAGCAACATACTAATATGCAAAGTTCAATATTCAACTTCTATGTCATAAGATTCATCATCACCATTGCCCCCTAAACTACCTAAGGTTCAAAATATAAAAGCAACATACTTGAGCTATAAAATGAATTAAAAAGCACTAAGAGTATTCCTTGCTTTTCTGGATGATTAACTCACTTCTTATCTGCATTACAAGGAAGAGAGAGAGGTTAAGCTTTCGCTTAGTGAGTGAATTATAAAACAATTTTAACTACTTGTAATGCAGCCCATATTATACGGAAAAACAATTTAAAAACAAATCATGCTCAAGAAAATCATTTGTGAATATTATGTCACTAAGATATTCAAAAATCCGCAAGTGTTTTTCACATGTCACACGGCACAAAACAAGTCTTACATGCTTAATAAGCAATGCTTCAAAACCTTTGAGCTCTTTTATAAAACACATGCAATTTACAAATTGCACAAAAATTAATAAAACATTTACACTTTCGTTTTTCACATGTTGGTTAAGTGACACGAATAGAGTTTCTTCCAAACGTTGGGATAAACGGACAAACATGCGAATGACATCGTACATCAACTCACACAGATTGATTATCACAATCTAAAGATCCCACCTTGGTGTCCGGGATAGTTTTCCATACCCGAGTATGATAAGGTAACAATTATATCACCCAGCACTAGGCTTAACCTCTAATGCATCACTCAAGGAATTTATACATGTACACATTTTAATTTATAGTGCACTCACATCCTATTGATCAATCAACTTATCTCAGACCCATCAAGTTAATATCCAACACAAAACAAAACCAAATGCTCAAGTTTTACCTTAAAAACCGTAGAAAAATCACATGAATTCCTCTATTTCATACACAATGTGCATAAACCAATAAAAACAATCTTTTACTTATTTTCAAAATAAACCGAGGAATCATTAAAACAAATTTAAAAATAGTCACATGAGAATTTGTTCACATGCATAAATACATATGCACAATTATTTAACGAGCATGACTAACACATAGAAAAATAACATAATATGGGAAAACCAATTTACGAGAGCAAATGTAAAACTTACTCCGGAGTATAGGGAGGTTTCTCACACCTTCCCTAAACTCTCAGCACTTTGAAAACAAAGTTAAAAACATTGTTGAAGTAGCCTACTCTCAAATCCACTCACCGATTTACCGAAACTTGCTCGACAAGTCACCCAAAAACACGATTTGGCTTTCCGATCTCCCTCAAACTTGTTCCTCTTGACCTAATTCAAGCATCAAAACCAAAGTTTTTAGTGCATTAAAACTCACCCAAACATCTCTCAAGTCGGACCAATACATGGCAACCCCTAAAAACACCATAAAACCTAACTGAAACTCACTAAAAACCTCTTCGAACATCACTAAAACCTTAGGTCCGGGATTATATACTTAAAAGACATCTTAATTACATATAAAAACTTTATAATTCATATATTTAGGCATCAAAAACCGCCATGTAAAACCCTTGAACGAAAATCAAGAAAATAATGGAATTTTTATCAAGAAAACCTGTAACACCCTAAACCGGGCCTAGAAGTAATTTTAATTAAGACATTAATTAAACAAGTTTTGAATTAATTAATTGAAAGATTTAGAGCTTGTAACATGAAATTAAAGATTGAATTTCATGGAATTAATTATTATAAGCAAGTTAAGATTAAGCTTAACTTGAAGTAGAGGAAATAAATTAGGTAATTAAGAATTAAAATATCACATGATATATTGATTAATCAATTTAGAACTTAATTGAACCAAATAAGAAGTATAAGACTAAAATAGGGGTGCAATTGAAACAAAAACAAAGTGTAAAAGTTTGCATGTAATGGAAAAGAATGATTTGCAAAAATGGATAATTAGACCAAATACTTAGACACTTTTCATGAGCTGGTTACTTTAATGATTTTGGAGCTTAATTTTAACAAAAAAATAAGAATAAAAGAAGAGAAAAAAGAGGGGTAGTGGCCGGCCATGCAAGGAAGAAAGAGAAACTCATCTTCTCCATTACATTTCACCTCCATTTTTGAGTTCAAGAGAGATTAAGAGAGAGAGAGCTTCATTCTTGTTAAAAAAAATCCATCAAAAAGCTTAGAAATTAGTAAGTTAAGATAAGGATTTTACCAACCATAGAAGCTAAGGAAGCTAAACAAGTTTTGGAAGAAGTCATTTGGTGCTACTGGACTGTTTTGAGCAAGCTAGGTAAAGTTATTGTTACCTTTGAGTTTTGATGCTATTTTGGTTGGATTGAAGTTTGTTTTAAGTTATTTATTGTTTGGTTATAATTTTAGAAGCATGAAAAGGTAGATTAGAAAGCTTGGGTTAGGATTTAAACCCATGAAAAGTGAGATAGTCAAAACTGCCATAACATGTAATTCCATGTAGTGATTTTGGAAAAATTCCCTAAGTCGATATAGATGGAGTTTGAATCTAAAAAATTGGAGTATAATAGCCTCATTATTCTAGTTTAATTAAAATTTACGGAACCTCATTCAGAGTTGTTTAGAGAAAGTTATAAGCCAATAGGTTTAGGTGGTTCAAGCTATCTAGAACAGAATGTTCTGGAACAGTGACTTTAAACGGCCATCGTGAATGGCAAGATTGTAATTTTAAGCTGAAAATTGATAGGATTAATATTCCATGTGTATAGAATGCTTGGGAAAAAATGGAACTCGATTTGGAGTTCTATAGAAAAATCTGGAAACGCGTTAAAACGAGATATCAAGGCTGTCCGAAAATGAAGATAGGTCTGTCTTTAGGTAGAAAACTGTATTAAATGGCTTAGTAATAAAATGCAAGCTTATTATGGTTAAATAGATGATTTCATTAGCTTTCCAACGGGTAGAAAGTAAGCAAAAATCCGATGTGCGGATTAAAAGATATGAAAATTTAGTAAAAGGTCGATAATTTGTCCAATAGAGGACAAATTTGAATTGTTGCATTACTAGTTCATGTAATAGCCTGAATTAAATGGTTGAATGCATTTTTGATGAATGTTATGCATATTTGATTTGCTAGAGGATCAAGCCATTGAAGATCTTGTGGAAGAAAGAGGGGTAGAGACCTCAAAGAAAAGGAATCGAGGAATCGTCATCCACACTCCCTAGAGCTTTAGCTTGGAGATTGTGAGTGTAACAAACCCTTAGGTTAGGACCTAGGTCTTAACCACCATATTGTTAAATGGAATGCATGAAAATGGACTAATAAAAATACTTGGTAATTTAAGGGAAGAAGGTCAAAATGTGTGCTAACTTGATTATTGCTATGATTGGTATGTTAGAAAGCCATGCTAGTTATTGTATGATGCATAGCTCGGAAATGCCGAGGTAAGTTAACGGCACGATGCTTGCTGGATCCAAGGTACATTATGCATATAATTGGGTATTCATTTTGGTGATATGCTGGTTTGTGAATGAAAGTTTGAATTGTTGCTTGTTATGGCTTGAAACTTGTGAACATGTACTAGAAAACTTGGTGAAATGAACCAATAATTGGACTGTGGAAACTTGTTGTTAATATGGACTATTAAAGCCTTGGTTACTAGTTGGTCATAGGTAGTACGACATGCCTAGAGTCTGAGCTCTCTTGTTAGGTACTTAGTGTACCGTCTTGTGGTGGATAGTCATTGTCTTGTTAGATACCTTGGGTATCGTCTTGTTATACCTTGGGTACATGTGATGTATTGGCACCTTCTTGTGAGATACTTAGTGTATCGTCTTGCTAGGTACTTTGTATACCGTCTTGTGACTTGTTACTTAGCCTAACTATGAACCGAGGCAAATAAATGAAAATGATCTTAAATAAAATGCTAATTAAATGGATAAGCTTCTTGATTGCATGATAGGATATGCATGCTACTTGATCTTGACTTGCTAAATGAAAGGCATGTATTGAAAAATGCCATGTACTTGATATGTATTGAAAATTTTTAGCTTAGTTTATAAAATTATCCTCAAGTTTTCAATTTTTACAAAATAGTCACTAATTTCAAAATATTTGGGATTCAAGGGTAATTTTTTAAAATTGAGTTGACCTAAATCAAATATATATTTAATAAGCATTATAGGATTTTTTTCCATATTTTATTTCGACCAAAAATCAATTTTTAAGAATTTAATCCCGAACTAGGTTTAACCGGTTAAATCGACCCACTAACTTCTAGGCCCAATTTTGGAACGTTACAACTCTCCCCCACTTAAGAAATTTCTTCCCCGAAATTTTAACCGTGGAAAGAGATGGAAATTTCTCTTCACATTTTGTTTTGTAATCACTAATTTTATCCGGGGTTCAAACCCGAGTCTTAATTTTCGTTTTAATTTCGAATAAAGGGCTGTAATCGTATTCGTTATTAAATCCTTCATACTCACTTTGTAACATCTTTGAAATCATCATAATCTGAACTCTCCTTGGGTTTAAGAGTGATATTAAAATCACCCGTTATTACCTAAGGGATATTGCTCATACTCACTTTGAAAACAATCAAATCTGTCCATAAAACAGATCGTTCATCCTTGCTATTAATAGCATAAACAACCGAGAGGCAAAACTCATACACCCTATCACCAACTAGAGAATAAATAACCTGGTTAGACTTTAACACTTCCTTTATATCCCACTCCTCTTTATTAAGGATCCAAATTCTTCCATTTAATACAAAATTATAATTATGCAACTCTTTTCAACTAAAGTAACGCCCATTTATAATTCTATGTGCATTATTCTTTTTGACAAATGTGTTGCGTGTTTAAAGTGCTTCGCAATATGTGCAAGTTTACACTACACGTTTTAAGTTATACTATTGCGTTGGTCACCTTTGTTTATCCCCAGTATAATTTTAGTCACTGATTTTGAAAAACGACCAGTAAAGTCACTTACGTTTTCGGGGTGTAAACTTTTAGTCACTTCGACGTTAAGTGCCGTTAAATATTGATGAAAATATGATCTGACCCAATAAAAAATGGATAAATTGCTTAAATAGTCCATAAATTATTATTTTACTTTTTATCATCTTCAATTTAATCTTCAAAATTTTAAAACTTTATATTTTCACCATCTTTTTAAATTTAAAACTTTTAGAATAAACATTTCACATTATATTTTCATCATCTTCTCAGACTTCTCTAGTGATGTAGTTTCAGACTCTTTGCTCTTCTTTTCCTTTTCCTTCTTGATATTCTCTTCAGTTTTTGTGTCAACACCACCTTCTTTATTCGTCTTACTTTTCTTCTTCTTTTTTTTTCTTTCTTCTCAAATTCAACTTCATCTTCTTCAATTTTAACTTTCTTAACAATGACTGAAACAGGGTTATCACTACTTTCATTATACTTGTGCTTATTCCCCTTTTTCTTTTCCCCCACTGCAATTTCTTTCACTAAAGGTTCTGCAGAAGCTGCTTGTCTCACTATCATAGAATCCAAACCAATTGACAAGACAATATTTCTTAACCACTCTTTAGGAGTACTGTTATTGGGCTTTTCATGCTTACTCAATTTGTCTTCTGCAATCAATTTCTTCTTCATAAATGTGGTCGGTCCCAAAGTTCTATTTTCTCGGATAAGTATCCCTGTCCATGACTACTCTTTTAATTTTTGCTACCATACCATGATCACAAGTAGTCATAACAACAGTCGTCATTTCAGCGATTTTTAGTGCAATTGTCTCTCCTTTAGTTGTCATCAACACAATTTCCTAATTCCTCTCCAACCTCGATATCGTTCTCAAACCTCAGTAATCTTGAAATCATTAACTTCGCACCATAACAAATAGCATTAATATCAGAGTCCTTAACAACCAACCTCTTATAGTTAGTCAAAAGAACTTCAAGTGACATAATAACCTTCATTAAATAAGTCTCATCTCTGAAATTATCGTAAACCCATGAGCATCCATAACATCATGCAACGTCACCATATTATCTTTCTCGCCTAAAATCCCAGACCTAACCCTCCTAAATTCTTGCATATGCCCACCAACTCCAAGAATCAATCTTAAAGACCCGCTGACGATACCGATAAATTTGGTGTCGGGTAAAATGGAAAAGGTTAAACTGTGGTAGATAGAGGAAATTTGAGATTGGTGATGGAGAAAGAGAAGAAAATAGAGAAATTACAAAAGGAGGGTGTTCCATGTTGGCTAAATATCACCGGTTTCGAATACAAAACTTTATCGGTATCGAAATAAGGTACTTAGAGATTGCGAGTGAGGTTCACACTCCGATCGTTTAAGTGAGCGTCGTCGAGGAGTTTTATACTGTTGAATTCTATTGTAGCAAAGTTTGTGTAATGCCATTAAATTTGAAAAGATGGTAAATATATAAAATTTTACATTTTAAAGGTTTAATTAAAGATAAAACAAAAATAAAATGATAGTTTAGGGATTATTTGTGTAATTTATCATTTTTTTATTGTGTCAGCTCATCTTTCCATCAACATTTAACGACACTTAACGTCGAAGTGACCAAAAATTTACACCCCAAAAACGTAAGTGATTTTACTGGTCGTTTTTCAAAATCGGTGACTAAAACTGTACTAGGGATAAACAAAGGTGACTAGCGCATTAGTTTACCCTATATATAATTATCACCTCCACAGGGATTGGTGCTCCTTTTGGAATCTAATTTCTTGTACTGAAAAGTAAAGACACAAATTGTTTATATAATTTATATTTAAATAAAATAAAGTAATAGAACAAGCAATTAAAGTAAATTAGTGTAATCAATAAGTGAGTTGAGGTTGGGTTATCCTAAATTATGGAATGATGGACGAGTGAATTCTTCCTTATAAATTAGTGTTCGCGCCACTTAATTGTTCCGACAATTGGGCTTAATCAGATCACCTAGTCAGTTCATCAAATGCTGGGCAATTGCAACTAAGGGAATTGCTCGGGAAATTTAAGCAACTATCCTCAAGGTTCGGAAAAGCGTTCTTCAATGGTTTTCGTTATCCTTAATGTGAAACACTGTTAATTGCACACTCCTTGATGATACATCTCTACGTTAATCAATGTACAACAACTATCTTGTGTTTCTGTTAGCCGTTGAAATCCTACACTTATCCCTATGTCGGATTAGTTCTCACGCACTTGAATCAAACCATGCTTATTCGTTTCGTGAATCTAATTCTCCCGAATCTAGATAAATGTATTGTTTATCGAGGTCCTTTTCCAATTCTCTCGCAAACCAAATAAATTTCAAGAATAAGCAAACCTTGATTAAGAACACTTCAAATACTTAGATATAATTCAAAAGAAAAATAAACCATAAAAAATAACCCAAGCCAATTTAAAATAATTCATGTCTTGGAAAAATATCAAACAAGTAAATCCTCCCATCACTCGAATAAAATAAGGAAAAACAGGAAGAAATTTGGCAACCCCTTTGCTTCACTCTTTCTCTCGATGTCCCTCCTCCTTATTTTGGATGACATGCTCTCCTTATAATGACTTGGTTTGGTCAACTTGGATGAGAAGATAAGATTGAATTGGAAATAATCATAAAGAATATTTCCATTTCTCTTTTGATTCCTATAACCTCTTTCCTTCTTTGTTTCGATCTCTAAATCTTTCCTTGTCTTCTAATATTGACCTTATCGTCAAGAATTTCCTTCCAATTCGGTAGCTCATCATCAAGGAATCTGTTTCTGCAAACATGGAAATACACTAAGGCATTATGTTTTTCCATATATTTCAAACAACAAAAGAAATAAATATGAAAAATCAGGAAATCAAATGAAAATGCATGATATCACTAAAATGGAACCAATAATATGCATAAGTCTAATAATAACATGAGTAAAAAGGGTAATAAAATAGCACAATTAAACAGATAACACACCCGCAAACCCGAGTTATTGCTTGTCCTCAAGCAATGCAAACTAACAATTAATTTTCAAGGCATCCAATCTTCAAAGACATGCTTCAAAATTTAACTTCCATCCTCAGAACCGGGGTACAAAGTATGATCACCTTTAAATTTTTCTGAGAACAAAGCAAATTCCCAAAATCAAACTATAATGCTCGTGACCAAGTGTGTGCTTAGTTGTGTACAAGTCAATTTTCAAGATTATAAGTGAACACTCGGTTTAGTTCATTAATTGTCGGGGCATTAATATGAAATTCTACTAGAGCCAGTTTCGGGCACCTCTACCAATTAAGCAATTTCTTTTTATTTTAATTTTTCAACTAGAGCTAGTTTCGGGCACCTCTAGCGATTCTTCAATGCACAAAAACTAGAGCCAATTTCGGGCACCTCTAGCAAGACATTGCTTTTCAAATTAACAAGTTCACTAAGTTCACTTAAACCCAACATTTTAGCAATCTGATAAGTGCTCAACTCACTATCACTTTTTACACCTTTTATGGGCATTAATCACTAAATTTACACCCACTCGGACCAAAGCATATACTTAATGTTATGTATTTAGAAGTTATGCTTATAAAGATAATATTTACAGAAAAGGCAAGTTTTACTGCATTTTTATATCTGTGCAGGAGAAACAAGTGCCGCGGCAGCAATATGGCCGAGGCAGGACCTGATGCCGAGGTAGCAGCTGAGAGCCAGGAAGCAATACTGCAGGCGATCGGAAGAGAAAAATCCAAGGGACGTTTCTAGACATGAAGCACATGGATCGGAGCTGGTTAACATGAGGAAAAGCCCAAGACAAGGCCACGCGGGAAAGCCTCTTAGTTGAATTAAACTTGGAAATATTTTATTTATGTATATGACTTGTTCCCTACTCCAAGTTATATTCTACTTAGGAAAGGTTTGCCCTAGGCCAAGGCTATATAAGACCTAGCCGTCCAATGTACTAGGAGAGCCGATTCATAGAAAGTTTACCCTAAGATTCAATGTTTTCTTTCTCTCAAATTATGTTCTAATCTTTATTAGGGTTTAGGTGAAGGTTGTTAAGTATTTGTGAGAGGAGATTGTACTTTGTCTTTGTTTCAATGCAATAAAACTATCAAGGTTTGCTTATCCTTTGCCATTCTTTGTTCTTGCATTCAAGCTCGGGAGAGAAGTTTGTGAGTAATCCATTTATCTAGACTCGGGAGAGTTATATTCACGAAAGGGATAAGTACGGTGTTTCAATCGCGAAATACTAACTCGGCCTAGGGATAGGTTAAGAGTTTCAGCGGCTAAAAGAAGTGTGAGATTGGTTGGTGAGTATAATTGATTCACGCCGGGAGGTATCATCAAGGACTAGTCATCAACAGTACTTCGACTTAGGGATAAGCGGAGTCATCCAAGGACACTTTGCCGAACTTTGGTAAAGTCCAACCACGAGAGCAAGGGATTGCCGCGGAGGACAGTATTGTCGCTGCCAAGGCATTAATCTACAGTACTGCCGAGGCAGTGATATACAATTGCATTGGACAGAGACAAGTCAATCAATTCCACAATACAACGCAACTGGATCCTGACCTCTCTCTATTAATTAGACTTCATCTTTTTAGTTTTCTTTATTTCAATTTAGTTAGTTTCATCGAAACCACAATTACCTATGTTTTTCCTTTTTACAGAACAAGAAGACGAAGAAGGCATATTAAGTATACCAATCCCTGTGGAGACGATACACGATAATACTTATCACTTTATTACTTGCAATGTGTTCACTTGCACTAATTGCGCACTTTTGAAACGCGACAAGTTTTTGGCGCCGTTGCCGGGGATTGGCAACTAAATTTTGTTTTCTTTATTTTCTTGTTTCTTTTTTTTATTTTTATTTTACTTTGGTTTTTCTTGTTGTATGACCAGGGCCAACCTAACCAACCCTTTGTACGAGTTAGACCCAGAGATCGAACGTACACGACAAAGGTTGAGGAGACAAATCCAAGAAGCTATGGCAGATCACCCGGCAGGAAAAAACTTACCCGCCGGAAATGGAGGTCTTCCGCCGCCACTAGGGCCGCGGCAGCTTATTGTCAGAGACTTCTTGGAAGAAGATTTAAATGGGTTGAACCCAGGAGTCGTTACATCGGAGATAGAAGCAGCCCACTTTGAACTGAAACTTGTCGTGTTCAATATGCTTAACACTATTGTACAGTTTGGTGGGTCTGTAACTGAAGATACAAGGCAGCACCTCAAGTCCTTCATGGAGATATGCAATTCCTTCAAAATCCAAGGAGTCCATGAAGATGTCATGAGATTGAAGTTATTCCCCTATTCACTGAGGGATAGGGCAAAAGCCTGGTTAGAGTATCCAAATTCATTGGAGGAAACATTGAAAGCGTCAATGGCTAGAATTGAAGAATTAATGACATAGCAATCAAGGTTATTGGATGCACATATAGCTAGATTGGATACACCCTTGAAGGATTCAAATGATCAATTGCAGAGATCCATATATGCCATGGATAACATCACCCAACAATCAATCCTTAGGGATACTGAAATCCCAACACTAGAGAACAAAGAGGAAATTCCGGAACCTCTGAGTCTAGAACATGTTGATAAGAAAGATTGTCAAACATTGGATGAGTCTCCCGAAATAATTGCCGCGGCAGAGAAGCCTGAATAGGGCAATGTCACGATACCACTCAACGAGGCCGATGAGAGTAATGCTCTAGAAAATTCTGAGGAGTCTGATTCCCAGGATGTTACGGCAGCAATGATGCTGAAAAAGGAAGCTGAGGATTACTCTCACTCACAGTTGCCGGGGCAGTTACACGACGACATGCTTGATCAACAAGATGGCAATGCCGTGATAATGGAAAATAAGATGGTAACGAATAAACCTTTTGAATTCTTTAAAAACTCATCTCTTCCATTGCAAGTATCTTCCGAGGAGTCAACGTTACACGATTTGAAGCCATCACAAATAGGATATGATTGTTTAGATATTTATGTGGTAATTCCATCTAATAGTAGTTCCAAACCAAAGTCTCTACTGATGGGGATTTCTGAGAGGCATAAAGAACAATGGGGGTTGATTCTTGAAGACTTCAAGGAAGATGATTCTTCATTTGACATACACAGAATTTTGGCAGAGGATTGCCACGGCAATTGGCTAGCAAAGCAATTGCCTCGACAACAAAGGCTATATACAACCATTATGGAAGTCAACAAGAATGAGGTAATTAAATGGTTGGATATTGATATAATTTTTTCTAACGAGATATTCATGCCTTCAGGAACAATATCAAGTTGGAGGATAGGCGTGGACTACAAAAGGAGACAAACGAAAGACACCTCCACCATGATAGCACAAAGGGGAGTATCCGTACCCGCATTAGCCCATATCTTCTTGAGTAGAATTGTCACTCGATGGAGGGTGCAGATGAACTATAAGAAATATCGGAAACGACCCTCCATAAGTTTTCTTTATATTCTTATTTTATATTAATTTTCTCTTTTATTTTATTTGGTATTCTCATGAATTCTCTTTATGGTATTTAGGAATAATTATATTCTCATTATTTGGATGTTTCTTTATTGATGTTTATCTTTTTAGGTTAGAATAATAAGCAAGAATAAAGGAGAAATAGTTCACAGCAGGAACTCTGCCGAGGCAATAAAACAGTGTCAGGGCCGCAACAGTCCCAATGGGCAGAACAGTGTAACGGCTAGTCTGCCGAGATTCCTGCCGCGGCAGAAAAGGAAACGGTTACAAAACGGCTAGTGGCTTCAACGGTCACAAGGCCGAGGCCTATATAAGAAACTCTTTCCTCTTGAACTATTCACTCTTGCTTTCTTGTTTTTTTTAGTATTCATAACAATCTCTCTCTCACATTACTCTGTGCCTACTAATCTTCGCTAAACTCCAGATTCTTTTCAAGAAAAAACTCCAAGAAATCACATCTCTCAATCTTGATGGCAACATACAAGCGATTCGCCCCCACCAACGTTGAAGATCGCTTCAACCGATCTTCCATCGCTCGGCAACTGTGGGAAGAGCAAGGTTTCCAGCATGCGGACGAAGAAAACTACGGTATTGAGCACTACCTCTTCGACAGAATTAAGTACCAAAACTGGGAAATTTTCTATCTCCAACCTGCCCAGGCGAATGCCACGATCGTCCGGGAGTTCTATGCGCACGGGCCCAGCAAAGACTCCCTCTTCGTTCATTGCCGTGGTAGGCCAGTCTAGCTCGATGCTGAGACGATTAACAATTTCTACGGCCTCACCCCAGACAATGATATCCAAGCCAAACTCTTGGAAGATATCACTGCTGAGGACTACGAGCTCATCAAAGATGATCTTTGTTACGGGAACACCCCATGGGAAACCGGTACCCATAGAGGATCCGTAACAAGACAAAGCCTAAAGCCGGAGGCCAAGATATGGAATACCTTCGTCAAACGACACCTCATCCCAACATCACACAATAGCATGATGGATCACAAGAGATTGGTGCTTATCCAATCCATCATCAACAAGAGGACCATCAATGTTGGCGAGATTATCCTAAGGGAAATTCACGAGTGCGGTGTACCCATTGAAGAAACAGATGAATACATGCCCCCAAGACGAGGATGGACCAGGGATTTCTGTCACAAAGTCATGCAGATCACGCAAGCGGAGCTTGTCCAAGCAACACCACAGCAGTTCACTGCCGATACTGCTGCCGGGGCCCAGTACACGGTAGACATGCCTGGTACTGCCAACACCTCTGCCGCAGCAGACCCGTACCAGGAGATCTTACAACGGATGACAGCAATGGATCTCCGATAACAAAGGTACATGGAGTACCAAAGGGATTTCAATGGCACCTTAGCCCAGATGATGTTGCACGCCTTCCCGGACCAAGGAGTACAATTTCCGGAGTTTCCCAGCAACATGTTCATTACAACCGCCCCTTACACCGAGACTACACCAGCCCCGGGAGGACCAAGGTCGTTCTTCAATGCGGACCCTCAGCCCCAATACCAGGCTGCCGGCCCATCTAGGGCAGCAGATTCTGTCGCGGCCTCGTCTGTCAGCAGAAGGCAATCCAAGAGAAGGGCCGTTTTCAGCACTCCACCCCGATCACCAATCATCATGGGCAGTCTATCGGCCGAGATAGATGCCTATGTGCACCAAAGCTCCACTACCGTCGGCCCAAGCACTAACCACACCGGAGGAGCAACAGTAATGGGAGGAGGAACGGACGTAATGCTCACCGAAGAGATGGCTGATGTAGAAAAAGGAGAGGAGGTAGAGGCTCCAATGCAAAGGACACCACCCACTCGAGTCCAACCGCCGAGGCAAGCTAAGGCGCAACCATCGCCCTCACCAAGGACAAAGCAATCGGCAGCAAGGCCGAGGAGGAAAATTGTTACAAGCAGCTCTTCGGAGTCGCTTTAAATTCTTTGTCCTTTATTCAATATTAATTGCTTTTAATGTTTTTACTTGCTGCATATGATTCATATTCTGTTTTGCCGTTTATTTCTTCTAATATAAAGCATTGAGGACAATGCTTGGTTTGAGTTTTGGGGTGCAGATTCACTGCCAAGGCAGCAATCTACTACCGCGGCATTGCCAAAAAGGGAGTATTCCAGTGATTTTTTTTTTAATTTTATGCTCCCCGCCTTACTTGAATTTACTGCTTATACTTTTGCACTGCTTATCATCAGTATTGCCTTAGTTTATTCTTTAAGGCTATAGAAATCTTTCTCCTTACCATGTTTAGGTTCTGTTAAAAGGGCTTAACCTTAGGATGCTTAAGGATGAAAACTTAGAAGCTTACTATAGGAAGAACTTTAAACACTTTTGGGACTTGTTGGATTATAGGAGTTCTTCTAATGAACTTAGGTGATAAAGACTTAGATTTTTGGAAAGTAACTAGAGGTGCCTACCACCGGCTCTAGAAAGTCTCTTCTTCATGCTAGAGGTGCCCGAAATTGGCTCTAGTATATTTTAAGGAATATAAAAAAAAAGAAAAAAAGAAGGAATTTAGTGAAAAGAAAAACACAAGTCTTTGAGGTGCCCGAAACCGGCTCAAGATTTGGGGTTTGAAAAAGAAGAGAACATTTAACCAATGTCTATTTGTCTTGAACTTAGAGTTTATCCAAGAAAGCCTTTAATCAACTTGTCCACAAAAACGCACACACTCATAATTCTTATAGTTTATTTCTAAGTAAACCCTTAGGTAGCCGAAAGGTTAAGACTAAAGGATAGACCTAGATATGGTGGGGAGAATAGATGGACATGTAAGACCAAGAGAGAGTAGAGTTCGGCAAATTGATGGTTTGCATTGCTTGAGGACAAGCAATAGGTCGAGTTTGGGGGTGTGATAAGTGCTCAACACACTATCACTTTTTACTCCTTTTAAGGGCATTAATCATCAAATATACACCCACTCGGACCAATGCATGTGCTTAATGTGATATATTTAGAAGTTATACTCATATAGATAATATTTACAGAAAAAGGCACGTTTTACTGCGTTTTCATATCCGTGCAGGAGAACCAGTGCCGCGGCAGGGACAAGGCCGAGGCAGGACCTGATGCCGAGGCAGCAACAGAAAGACAGGAAGCAAGACTATAGGCGATGGAAAGAGAAAAATCCAAAGAACGTGTCTGGACTTGAAGTCCATGGATCGGAGCTGGCTAGCACAAGGAAAAACCCAAAGGAAGACCACGCGGGAAAGCCTCCTTAGCCGAAGCAAACTTGGAAATATATTATTATTATGTACTTGACTTGTTCCCTACTCCAAGTTGTATTCTACTTAGGAAAGGTTTGCCCTAGGTCTAGCCTATATAAGGACCTAGCCACCCAATGTACAATACACGGAATACCTAGGGAGAGAGCCGACTTCTACTCTTGTTTCTTTCCTCTCCATTATGTTCTAAACCTTCTTAGGGATTAGGTGAAGGTTGTCGAGTATTTGTGAGAGGAGATTGTACTTTGTCTTTGATTCAATGCAATAAAGTTATCAAGGTTTGCTTATCCTTTGTTATTCCTTGTTTTCACAATTGAGCTCGGGAGAGGATATTGTGAATCATCCATTTATCTAAGCTCGGGAGAGTTAGATTCACGAAAGGGGTAAGTACGGTGTTTCAATCGCGAAATACTAACTCGGCCTAGGGATAGGTTAAGAGTTTCAGCGGCTAAAAGAAGTGTGAGATTGGTTGGTGAGTATAATTGGTTCACGCCGGGAGGTATCATTAAGGACTAGTCATCAACAACACTCTGACTTTGGGATAAGCGGAGTCATCCAAGGACACTTTGCCGAACTTTGGTAAAGTCTGCCCACGAGCAAGGGATTGCCGCGGCAGACAGTATTGTCGTTGCCGAGGCAGTAAATTGCAGTGCTGCCGAGACAATGATATACGATTGCATTGGACAGAGACAAGTCGATCAATTCCACAATACGACGCAACTGGATCCTAGCCCATCTCTCTCTACTCTTTCAATCCTTTATTTTTATTTAGTTATTTTAGTTTAGATAAATCAAATCAACTTACTTGTGTTTTTATCTTTCTACAGAACAAGAAGGTGAAGAAAGCATATTAAGTATACCGGTCCTTGAGGGGACAATAACTCGATAAAATACTTATCACTTATTACTTGCGATGTGTCTATTTCCACTAAACGCGCACTTTTGACAATTGGGTATCAATCAAATTCAAAGCAATTAGATCAAATTGAATACTTGATAAATAATTTATGCAATCTACGTGCAACAAATAATAATGAATGCAACTAACACGAACTAATTAAAGGTAAACACCCCCCAAACTCGAGAGAAGCATTGTCCCCAATGCATACAAAAATAAAAATTAAAAATTAAAATGAGTTTGTTATAAAGGTTGTCACCTTGATTTATCAATTTCTTGGTTGCATAAGTTCATTAAGTCTCTATCAATTAACAAGTCACAAATGTGTACAAAAAATTCACTATCATATTAAAATTCTAGGTTCTTTCAATGTAATCCTAAAATCAAAGGCTATTTCAATTAAGTGAAATGACAAAAGTTTCATCATTGGGTATCAATCAAATTCATAGCAATTAGATCAAATTGAATACTTGGAAAATAATTTATGCAATCTACATGCAACAAATAATAATGAATGCAACTAACACGAACTAATTAAAGGTAAACACCCCCGAAACTCGAGAGAAGCATTGTCGCCAATGCATGCAAAAATAAAAATTAAAAATGAAAATGAGTTTGTTAGAAAGGTTGTCACCTTGATTTATCAATTTCTTGGTTGCAATTGATTTAGCTTTCTTCCCTCGTCGTAGTGGTTGAGTTCGTGTTGCGGATGGTGCTGATGGAACTTTAACTTTTCGGTTATCATCGCTAGATTTATTTTCTCCATCCGTGTCCCCAATGATATGAGCTTTACGTTTTGATTTTTGTGGTTCCTTTGGTGGAGATAGTATTGGTTCGGAGATGGTTTCATCCTAATCACTTAATCCATGTACCGAATCTGTTGGGAGAGATTCCTCCATTGGTATTTTTCCTTTATCTTGAACATTGGTTGCCTTGGTGAATGACATTGGTGTGTTCCTTCATGAACCTCATGAAAGAAAGTTGTTGATCCTAAATCCGAGCCATTTGTTGTTGTAAAGGGCGTAGTAACTCAGCAATTCTATCCTTAATTTCTAATGGGAGTGCTTCTGCTTTTTTTCAGGGAAGGAGTACTTGTCGAGGCAATTTTGGTAGCCTGGACAATCTTCGTTGGCACTCCTTTCTTTGAAAATTTCCCTTGTTCTTGTGCTTCCCCTTCTCCCATGATTTTCTAATATTGCTTTTTCTTCCACCCTATTTTAGAAGGCAATTTCTCATCTATCAACCCACTCGACACATTCTCAATCTCACAAATTTGAGTGATTAAACACAAAAAAAAGTGCCCCTACATCCTTTTGCCTACAAGCATAGATTTCATAACAAAAAATTTGTCCAACATTTATAGAACGCTTTTTCAAAATAGAATGAATCAATAAAAGACGAGTGTAAGAAACTGTAGAATTATGATTTGTAGGCATCAAAAACATTGGATGAACTTATTCCACAATTTCGCCTCAGGTTTCAACGAAAGTCGATTTACAGTTCCTTTCAAAGCTCCTTGGTTCTATTCGGTTCCCTCAATTATAAGGTCCTTTAATACTTCCTTATCCTTCTAACCGGTCATACTCTCCACAAAGACTTGGTGTTCATCATTCTCGACATGCATCCCATAAAAAATATTGATTATCGTAGCATCCAGAAAAATTGCCTTACCACGCAAAAAAAATATGGGTGTTACTAGGATAAAAAACATGTGCATAAAATTCTCTTAACCATGTCATATTCGTAGATTTTTGTTGCTGGCACAAGATTTTTCATTTATGATGCTCAATAATCTCATGAACTAAAAATGCCTCCACTATCCCTAGTCAGAAGGCCTAACACTCGAAAATTCTAAGGCATTACCTCCCGGTCTCAAACCTAACACTTCTAATGTTGATGAAGTTCTACCCCTTTTAGTCGTTGAAACTCTTCCTTATCCCTAAGGTGAGTTAGGATTCTACTCCCGTAGTAACCCCATTGTTCAAGTTGGTCTAGCTTTGTCTATCCCTAGATCTAAGCTTCCCGAACCCCTTAGCTATGGCTATCTCCCGATGATCTTACAAACTAAGGTTTAAAGAGAAAAGATGTTAGCTTTCTTGAATAAAACACTTAAATAAACACTAAAAAAAGTAAGCATTCATTCAAATAAAATAAAGATCATCCATAACAAGCCTAAGCCATACTAGTTTAGTTCTCGGCTAGGTAAGGCAAACTATTCAACTTTCGTCCCTTGAGATACATTTTCAACTACTTTAGAAAAGTGGTAAAGCAAAGTGAAGAGGAAGAAAGACCCAAAAGCATGTGCCGTGAAGCTTTCCTGGCTTTTCGCTCCTCCCGAACTTGCACAAATCCCTTGCTTGAAGCTCTCCAACAATGGTAGCTCGGCTAGAGGTTGAAGATGAAGAAAAGCGGCCGCCTTTCTTATTTCTTCTTCCTCGTACTCTCTTAAAGTTCGCTCATTTTTTCTTTTGCTCCTTTGCTACTTTTTCAGCTCTATTTCACCACACTTTTAGAAGGAGGCTTGAGGTTGTATTTATAGAAGCCTTCTAGGGTTTTGTTCCCTAATGATGCAAGGAATATTCTCTGACATTTTCTGTAGAGAATTGCAGCAAAATGCAGGGATTACAGGGGAGGTGCAGCTGGCCTGGAAATAACACGTGAGGACAGTGGGCTGCAGGTGTGTCCTTTCTTCCGTTTAGTTTTGTCCACCCACAATGCTATAGAAACTTGAAGTCCGATCCAACACTTTAAAAATATGCTACAACATCTCTTCCATTCTTTTAACTTTTCCCCAGCAAACTGCACAACACCACCAAAGAAAATACCCTTCAAAACAGCATCTTTAAAAATTAAAAATAAAAGAGAAAATAAAATAAAAACCTAATTTAAATGCAAATGCACATGAAATGTAACTAAATGCAATTCAGATGAACTTGAAATCAAACAAAACCTTAAGTAAAATGGTATAAAATATACGCTTTTTAGAGAGTTAGCACACGCCCAAACTTAAGATACTGCTTGTCCTCAAGCAATGATATATAAAAATGCTATGCATTACTTTCAATCCTCGACAACGGTCTAGGCAGGACATCAATCCTCAAAATAAAAATGCTGTAACAATCTACATGATATTGAGAAGTTCAAGAACTTAAACTTAGACATGATGTCTTGCATGTGTGTGCGGGATTGTATCTAGCTTATGCTTAACAGTGTTAGAAAAATTCTAAGTTCCCTTGTTCACTATACCATAATTCTTAAGATTACTCCCATGCTACTTAGTTTTTTTATAAACTGATTCGAAGGGTGTTAGCTCATCACAACTATCGTCCTTAGCTCTAGGTGAGTATGGAGCAAACATTTCACCCCCAAGCTAGTAGGTAGAGTCATCCCGTGATAACTTTCATTTGCTCATATGTTGTAGCATTATTTTTTTATGTTCAGAGTTAAACTATCTTTTGCATAGAGGAGCATCCTTCTAAAGTTTTATGCTAAAGCATTTATTCATATCTCTTTCTTTTTTTTATACTATAACAAAATGAATTTTCTTTCTTTTCGAACTAACTAAGGCATAGATTCTAATTTCTCTAGAAAATTTCTATCACTTAAGCATAGGAAACATACAATCGTTTCACTTAAAATTCCAAAGTATCAAGTCCTAATTCAGTTCTATTCTTTCTCAATATTTTCTAATTTTCAGTTCAAAAGCATTAAACTTCTCATCATCAGAAATCATTTATTCTAACCTAAAAGCTGTCTTAAATTGAATCTAATACTGTAGCAAATTTACATGTATGCAGAATGAAATGAAAATGCTATAGCAAAGACTTTGCTACCCCCAAACTTGAGGTTAGCATTGTCCTCAATGCGACTATATGAATCTATATGCAAAAATAAAAATAAAAACAAAAAGTAAAGATGCTTACTTTTTGGCGGGTTTTGTTTTTCTCGTAGCCATGCGCTTAAGTCTCTTCGTAGGCTGATCCGATGGTGATGGGTCAGTGTGTGTTATCTCAGCTTAAGTCTCTTTGTAGGCTGATCCGATGGTGATGGGTCAGTGTATGTTATCTCAGCTTCGGTCTGGTCTTGTGCATCCTCTTCCTCGTGTACTGCTGCGGTATCGGGCATTCATTCCTCCTCCTCAACGAATAAAGCGTGTCATCAAGCTGCACGCTTCACCTTTCGTCGTGGGATGGGGGCATCAAATGGATCAGTAGGAGGGGCCTCAACTCCGGGTGAGTTAAGATATCCTCACTGCTTACTTGTATAGTCTGGGCCCTAGAGGACTTTGATTCAGTGGCGAGTCCTTTGCCTTTGTCCTTGGATGTTGCGGAAGATCCTGCTGGGACCTGATGTGATGCTGTAGCCGATGCAGCAGGAGCAGGGAAATACATTGTTGTTGGTGCTATAGGGGTCTTTTCTTGTTGCGGTGGCGCAGGGCTATGCTCGGGCACTGGTGGAGGTTGTTGTTGTTGTTGTTGTTGCGGAGTATGCTGAGGAGGGAAGGGCTCTGGTTCATCTTGGTCGAATATATGAGCTGGGAAGTTAGGGAAGTTGTATCCACCATCCAGCTTCAATTCTCAGAAATTCAACTGGAGGATCAAATCTTTCTTCTGGACATAGTTCATGTATGTCATGAACTTTCCATGTAGGTCGGCCAATTGAATTTGCTTCTTTTCTACTGTAGCAGCCAAAGCGGTGAAATCTGTTGTAGCATTCCTCTGTTGGGCAGGAGGCACTCCAATTGCTGTAGCATTTTCTTCCGTTCTCATCAACTTTGGAATTTTCTTCAAAGCGATTCCCTGTCTTTCCTTCACTAGGTAATCTTCATTGTCTTCATACACTTGCTCCTTTCGGCATAAAGCAGTGATTAAGTAGGGGAAGACAATGGGACTTTACTTGCTCTTTAGCGTGGCATGTGCTTCTTCTAAGATGATTTTCCCACGTTAATAGAGCTCTTGTTTAGGATGGAATGTAGGAGTTGCAGTCTCGTGAGATTCACTGTGGCAGTGTGGCTGGTCGGTATCAAGTTTTGCTTGATGAAATGCATCCAAAGTTTTCCTTCTAGCTTTAAAGAGGTGTGGTGTACCGTAGTATTTGCCTCGTCCCACTCGGTGTTGGGAATGCAGAGGTTTTCCATAAGGAAATCTAGGCTTTGCCCAAGCATTGAAGCAACAAACATGGAATGTTCTTCATCATTACCAACTCCATAAAAATCATTGATACGTTTTGCCGTGAAGGGGACTGCATCTCCTCGAACATACACTGTTTGTTGTCCAGGCCTTGTGAATTGAGCATAAAAATCCTTCACAAGTGACACATTCATGACTTTTTGTTCCTCGTTAACACTGAAGTGGCGAGAGAATGCTTCCCAATTGTGCTCTTTCACTACTGCAGCAACTTTCTCTGGTAAATCTTTGATGGAGGTTTCATCGAAGATGAAACCTTTCTCTTGGTGCACTGACCTCCCTTTGATCTTCTGAAAACGGTCTTTTCTGCATCATTTTCGAACTTGCGGATCTCTATCGGTCTGGCTTGTGCGGCAATCCTTGATGGTTCTACCGTATTTTTGTAGCGCACCATGGTTGTGGAGGTTTTCTTGGAGAGGTTCTTGGAAATTTTTGGAGAATAAGATGAAGTTTTGTGGGTAAGGGATGTTTAGCTTTCTTGGGAAGGAGAGGGGGTTAAAGTAAAAGTAATAATGGGTGTGTAAGTGATTTGGACGGCTAGGGTTATTAGGAAGAGTAGAGGTTATGATGAGTTGTTTAATGTGATGGTAAGTGGGAGAGAGAAAAGGGGTTTTAATTAATAAAAAGGTAAAAAGGGTGTAAAAGGGGTTGAATCCTAACCGGTCTCTTCTCCTACTTTGAAACCAGCCGAACTCCTCACAAAGGGCTTTTGTTCTTCTTCTTTCTCGGCCCATTTCAAATAATTCCAAAATTTTCCCTCCAAGGTTGCAGTTGTATAGTCCTTCGTTGTCCACCTTTGCGCACAGTCCTACTACTGCACAATGCTCTTGTGAGTGCACAGTACTGTAATTTTACCTTTAAAAACGACGTGTTGAATAGGGACAAAATAGATATAAAATTAACATAAAAATAAAAATACCCACTTTTATTCAAACTGAAATTAAAGTGCTAAAGCAAATAAAAGGTATGGATAGAAATGCTTAAGTATTTTGCAGATTTGGGTCTTCCTTGTCATGCACAATCGGAGCTCCATTATAAAGCTTCAGCCTTTGACCATTAACCTTAAAGATTCGATCTCCACTAAGTGTTTTTATCTCCACAACTCCATAAGGATAAACCTTATGGATCAAGAACGACCCTGACCTTCTAGACTTTAATTTTCCTGGAAAAAGTTTAAGTCTTGAGTTGTAGAGTAACACTTGTTGTCTTTCTGAGAAATATCGTGGAAAAAGATGTTTATCGTGCTACCTTTTTGTCTTTTCTTTATAAATCCTTGTATTATCATAGGCATTGGATCGAAACTCGTCCATTTCATTTAGCTCCAGAATCTTATTCTCTCCAGCAGCCTTAAAATCCAAATTGAGCTTTTTTATGGCCCAATAAGCTTTGTGCTCGAGCTCCACGGGGAGATGACAAGCTTTCCCATAAACCAACTTGAATAGGGACATCGCTAAAGGAGTCTTGTAAGTTGTACTATACGCCCATAAAGCTTCATCTAGCTTTGGAGATCAGTCTTCCCTTTTTCGTGTTTACCATCTTCTTTAAAATTTGCTTGATTTCTCTATTGGAGATTTTAGCTTGGCCATTTGTCTGCGGGTGATATGTTGTAGCAATTTTGTGCCTGACTCCATATCGTTGCAATGCCTTAGCAATGAGCTTTTTGTCGAAGTGGGTGCCTTCATCACTGATTATGGCTCTGGGGACTCCAAATCTGGTGAAAATGTTATTGTGCAAGAACTTTAAAACTGTCTTTGAATCATTTCGGGGTGTAGCCACTGCTTCAACCCATTTGCTCACATAGTCTACTGCTAACAAGATGTATAAATCACCATAAGATGATGGAAAGGGTCCCATGAAATCAATTCCCCAAACATCAAAAAGCTAGATCTCAAGAATATTTTGCAATGACATTTCATTCCTCCTCGAGATGTTACCAGTTCTTTGAAATCTATCACATGCCTTGTAAAATGCTTGAGCATCCTTGAAGAGTGAGGGCTAGTAGAATCCAAATTGAAGGACCTTTGCAGCAATCCTTGATCCACTAAAGTGCCCTCCACGCGATGTTGTATGGTAATGGAACAGAATATCTTTTTCCTCTTCTTCCGGCATACATCGTCGAAGCAATTGGTCAGCACATTGCTTGAACAAATATGGCTCATCCCAATAGAAAAATTTGGCATCATGCTTGAACTTCTTTTGACCCTGACTAGATAAATCAGGAAGCAAAATAGCACTGACAAGAAAATTAACTATATCTGCATACCAAAGTAATGTTGTAGCATATAAAATTTTCTCATCACGGAAATTTTCTTCGTTCTCAAAATCCTCTCCTAAATTTTCTGGATTTTCTAGCCTATATAGATGGTCTAGAACTTGGTTTTCAGTTCCTTTTCTATCCTTTATTTAAATATCAAATTCCTGTAGCAAAAGTATCCACCTAATAAGTATAGGCTTAGCATCTTTCTTAGTCACTAGGTATTTGATGGCAGAATGATCTCTGTGCACTATCACCCTAGTTCCTATAAGATATGTTCTAAACTTATCAAAGGCAAATACTACAGCAAGTAACTCTTTCTCAGTGGTAGTGTAATTAATTTTTGCACCATTAAGAGTTCTACTTGCATAGTAAATAACATGGAAGAGTTTACCATGTCTTTGACCTAGTGCTGCGCTCACTGCGTAGTCACTTGCGTCGCACATCAACTCAAATGGCCCAGTCCAATCGGGTGGTATAACTATTGGAGTTGAGGTAAGTTTCTTCTTTAGTTCATTAAAAGCGCTGTGGCATTTTTCATCAAAGACAAAGGGTTGATTTTGCTGTAGCGAATTGTATAGCGGTTTAGAGATCTTAGAGAAGTCTTTGATAAACCTCCTGTAAAAGCCAGCATGTCCCAAAAAGCTTCTAATTATTTTGACAATTGTTGGAGGTGGTAGCTTCTCTATCAACTCAACTTTTGTCTTGTTAACTTCAATTCCTTTGCTTGAAATTTTGTGCCAAAAAACCGTACCTTAGGTCACCATAAAATTGCACTTCTCCCAATTTAGTACAAGGTCAGCTTCTTCACAGCGTTTCAGTACTTTGGTCAGGTTGCCTAAGCATTTTTCAAATATTTCTCCGGACACAAAAAAATCGTCCATGAATACCTCCAAAAATTCTTTAACCATGTCTGAAAAATTGCCAACATACAACGTTGGAAAGTTGCTAGAGCATTACATAACCAAAATGGCATTCTTCGAAAAGCATAAGTCCCATACGGGCAGGTGAAGGTTGTCTTCTCCTGGTCTCTGGTGCTATAGTAATTTGGATGTACACAGAATAGCCATCAAGGAAGCAATATTAAGCTTTTCTCGCCAATCGATCCAGCATTTGATCGATAAAAGGAAGGGGGAAATGGTCCTTTTTTGTTGCCTTGTTCAGCTTCCTATAGTCCACACAAATGCGTCAGACTGTGATTGTCCTTGTCAGGAGCAACTCGTTGTCCTCATTGGTGATCACTGTCGTGCCTCCCTTCGTAGGAACACAATGCACAGGGCTAACCCATGAACTGTCAAAAATTGGGTATATAATTCTTGCATCCAACCACTTTATGATCTCTATCATCACTACCTTCTTCATCACTGGGTTCAGTCTTCTTTGGGGCTCAATAGAATTTTTGTGGCATTTTTCTAGTAGGATTTTGTGCATGCAGATCGTAGGACTGATGCCCCTCAAATCGGCCATGGTCCACCCTAGAGCTTTCTTATATTGAGATAATAAATTCACAAGACTAAGCTCTTGGTTAGGATCTAAGCTAGAAGAAATAATCACCAGTAAAGTATTATGAGATCCCAAATAAACATATTTTAAATGCGGTGGCAATGGTTTTAAGTCTAGAGATGGTGCATATAATAATGATGATTTCGGAGAAATAAATTCAGAGAAATCAATTGATTCGAATTTCATACCTAGCTTTGGCTTGAAATAGCCAATTTGTTGTAGCACCAGATAAGCTTCTTCTTCTTCCTGATCATGCTCCTTCATTAGTTATGCAAAGTCCTTCATTTGCGGAGAATTGTCACAGCAAAAATCTATATTTTCTTTAGTTGTTGTAGCATTTATCTCAGCTATACAGTGACATTCTTCATTCTCATCCATTTACTTGAGAGTGTTAAAGACATTGATAGTCATGGACTGGTCTGCTACTCGCATTGTGAAGTCTCCCTTTTCACAGTCGATGAGAATTCGACCGGTAGCAAGGAATGGTCTTCCCAAGATGATGGGTGCTTTGTAGTCCACTTCACAATCCAATATCAAAAAATCCAAAGGGAACACGAACTTACCCACTTTTACTATCACATCTTCCACCTTGCCTTCGGGCCGGACATGAGAATGGTTCGCCAATTGTAAGATGACAGTGGTAGTTCGCATACTCCCTATACCAAGCTTCTTGAATATTGCCTTAGGAATCAGATTTACACTCGAACCTAGGTCGCATAGTGCTCTGCCCACAATATTGTCTTCTATCGAGCATGGAATAATGAAGCTGCCAGGATCTTGCCTCTTCATGGGAAGCTCAGTCTTCCTAGAATAAAACTCAGATGCTATGGCTACTGTTTCAAAATTCTCAGCTTTTCTTTTCTTTGTAACAATATCTTTCAAAAACTTTGCATATGAGGACATTTGATCAATAGCATCTGAAAATGAAATATTTATATGAATTTGGTCCAGAATACTTACAAATTTTTGAAATTGGATATCCTCTTTATGTTGCTTCAATCGCTGAGGGAATGGTGGTGGGGGTCTTATGTCCTCTAAAGGTGGTACTGGTACTGCTTCTTTTGTTGCAGCATCCGCACACTTCTCACCAAATACATCAGTTTTTAAATTTTCTCCAGTTTCTTCTTGAGCTAATTTTTCTTCTTGTTGTTCAGCTTCTTTTTGCTCCTGAATAGGGGGTTCTTCTTTGAAGCGTGCACATTTCTACTCATTTATCTCATGCTTTCATACTTCATTTCACGCATGGGATCAAAGGGGAGTTATCTTACTAATCTTAGTATTTATTACTTTTATTTACTTTATAGTAAGCTACTTAAGAGTTATATTAATTAAGCTATAAATATGAATAGTCATTATAGCCACATTATTAAGTTTCAGCTTAATTCTAAACTCATATTAAGTTATTTTAAGTATTCTCATTATTTCCATTATTACGTTTTCTTCATAGGACTTACGTAGAGCTTAAGGAGTAAGTATTTGCTCGGTGTCAGCTCAGTCAGCTTAGAAGAAGCTAAACGGAAGACAATGCTAGAAACACAAGGAGCCAACTTCAGAATAGTTTGGAAATGCATAAAACACTCCTACAGTAATTAAAGGACTAAAGGCTAGCTCCATGTCAGCTCACAAAACCCATATGAACTCAAATGAATCATAATTCAAAACGAGGCCTTAGGAGATTCGGATCAGCTCCAAAACACTCCTCACACTAGAAGAGAGTATAACAAAGCTAATGGACCAGCTCACTTTGCTGAAGGCAACTCGGATTAGCTTATTTCAGCTTCAAACTTTAGCTAAGTCTTTCAACTAGATAGCTCAGTTCAATCCAGCTTACTCCCAGCTCGATTAGCTCACCTCAACTCCAGCTATCACTCCCAACTCAACACCCGAAGGTCACCCACCCTTCATGAAGTATCATGTCCTTCCAACACCCACTTTGGGCGCCAAAATCATGGAGGGAAAGCAAGTGGGCGCCAAAACAAAGAGATAGCACTTTTCATTGAACAGATTCATGATGTTCCACTTGTTTGCCAATTTCGAGAAGTATAAAAGAAGAATTGGGTTTCCGTATCTTCATGAAAGTTTTTGATCTATCTCTTATCTTTCCAAAGAATGTTTAATCTCATCAATCTGATATTGGTAGCTCGAGATATGGCCCAATTACTGAAGACTGTGCAGGCTGGACCAAAAAGTTATAACTCTTCTAATAGATTTGGAGGGAGACACCATTCAAATGAATGGTTATCCGAATAGTTAAAGGCTATTTCGGCCAAACCTCTTAGAAAACTATAAATAGGACTTGTATTTCATTTTGTAAACACACAATTCATATTATATAAAATTACTTGTGAGAATTTTCTCTCGTTTAGTTCTTCTTAGAACTTTATCGACTTATCAAGTACTTTTGTACTTGTGGCGTCAACCCTTTCTATCCATCTTGATACTACGGGTTCATTTAGTTTAATATAATAAAAGGGTCAAAGTTCGTTTATCACCACCCCTTAAAGATCAATATAAGATTCAGGATTAGGTTTTCTATAACTTAGTTTCTTCTTTGAGTATCTTTAAGATACTATTTTCATTTCACCATATCACCATCCTTACATATCCTCTCATTCTATCATCATTCCCGACTCTTTGTCATCACCAAAAAACATTCTAAACATTCATTCACCCTTGAGCAATTTGACCCACTTGAGTCTCCAACGATCTCAGCAAAGAGTTGTGACTTTGCAGTGGTGCTCCTTGGGTCTGCAACAAATTGCCTTGATTAGAGATAGTTGTGGAATGCTCCTGCAACAAATTGCTTTCGTTGATGTCATGAACTCCTTCGTTGAATCCATGAATTCTTGCAGCGAAGCTTCCAAAGAATTGTTGGGTTTCTAATAATGAACTGATCCCTTGTTCTCATTTTGCCATGTCATATTCCCTTGAAAACCATGGACTCCTTGTTGTGTTGCCATGGGTGGCTGCCTACCCGAGTTGCTAGCTTGATTTTGTCCTTGATTACCCCAAGAAAAATTAGGATATTGTCTCTACCCTGGGTTGTACGTGTTCGAATAGGGGTTGTTGGAATTTTTGTTGATGTTTCTAACGTAATGTGTAGACTCGTGAAGAGTTAGGCAGTCTTTATCAAAGTGGTTTCCACTACAATGTACATAGCTTACTGCCTTAGCATCTCGTACTTCACTGGGCTGTTGAAGGTTCTTCAATATATTTGTGATAGAAGAAAGTTGTGCTGAAAAAGAATCATTCGCGTCGACTCCAGCTTTCCTTGAATTCTTCTTCTTGTTCCAAGTCTTGTAGTTAGAAACTGATAATCATTTTTGTCTATTTTAACCAAAATATCAAATGCTTCTTCAGGCGACTTGTCCAGCAGTGTCCCATTTGCTAAAGCCTCTAACATCATCCTTATGGGTGCATTGACTCTATTGTAAAACATCACGATTTGAGTCCAATCTTGAAAAACGTGGTTTATACACCTTCTCAGCAAGCTCTTATACCGATCCCAACACTCATGCATCGACTCGTCATCCCTTGTCTAAAGGATGCTATTTCATTTCGCAATTGTGTGTTCATGTTGGGTGGAATATACCTTGCCAAAAAGCTTTTGCACAAAGTCGTCCATGACTCCATCGAACCGGCTAGAATACCATTCAACCACTCTCTATCTTGGTCTCTCAAAGAGTATGGAAATAGCTTGAACTTCAACATATCCTCATGCACTCCTTGTTGGCGGAACGAATCGCAAACCTCCAAGAAAGCACGGATATGTTATCGAGCATCCTCGTGAGGAGATCCTCCAAACCGTCCGATCGAATTGAGAATATTAAACATCACAAGTTTGAGCTCAGAGTGTGTTGCTTGTATATCAGGTGTCACTATCCCAGAATTGAGGTCATCCAAGATCGGTGTTAGGTGATCTCAAATTGCCCTTGGTCTCACTACAGCTTCAGGATTTGCTGCAACATTTTGATTATGAAAACCCTGAGCAGGCAACATTGTTTTCCTTCTTCTTTGCTCTCACCTTCTTTGTCTAAAATATCTTTCGATTTTCGGGATAAATGGTTCGAGGGGTTCTCGAGGATTCAGTCTAGGCATCCACTAACCAAAAACCTATAAAGAAAAACAAAGAAAACAAAGATTAAACAAAAACAAAAAGACTCAAAACACAAAAATAAAAGGATAAAAAGTATGAAAATTATGATTGAAATTGTCTATTGCCTCAATCCCCAACAACGGCGCCAAAAACTTGTTTGTTGCTCTTAGAAGATGATTAATTCTCGTGCAAGTATACACATCGAACAAGTAATAAAGTTTATGAGTGAGATTGTTCCCACGAGGATTGGGTAGGTTATTTCAAAAATAGTTAACATACACAAAACATAAGATAATCCTCTGTATGAACATATGCTAAAGCAATTCTGCAATTGTCACCAAAATGCTTTAACAAAATAAAAGTGTCACTGAGATTGTGGTAGTAAAATAAAGCTTGCACAAAAAAGCGGTAGAAAAATAAAACCAATAATGGAGAAATAAATAAAGCTGCACAAACACAACACAGAGAAGATTTTCAAGCTTAAGACAAGCTAGTCTTGTTACGATAAAGATCTTACTTTTTCTCCTGAAACTTATTATTCTACTGGTTTAACAAGTGTTCGACAGAGTTTACTAAAAATGCCTCCACTATCCATAGTCAGAAGGCCTAACACTCGAAAATGCTAAGGCATTACCTCCCGATCTCAAACCTAACACTTCTAATGTTGATGAAGTTCTACCCCTTTTAGTTTTTGAAACTCTTCCTTATCCCTAAGGTGACTTAGGATTCTGCTCCCGTAGTAACCCCATTGTTCAAGTTGGTCTAGCTTTGTCTATCCCTAGATCTAAGCTTCTCGAACCCCTTAACTATGGCTATCTCTCGATGATCTTACAAACTAAGGTTTAAAAAGAAAAGGTGTTAGCTTTCTTGAACAATAACCTTAAATAAACACTAAAAAAAGTAAACATTCATTCAAATAAAATAAAGATCATCCATAACAAGCCTAAGCCATAAAAGTTTAGTTCATGGCTAGGTAAGGCAAAGTGAAGACGAAGGAAGTCCCAAAAGCATGTGCCGTGAAACTTTCCTAGCTTATCGCTCCTCCCGAAGTCGCGCAAATCCCTTACTTGAAGCTCTCCAACAATGGTAGCTCGGTTAGAGGTTGAAGATGAAGGAAAGTGGCCGCCTTTCTTCTTTCTTCTTCCTCGTACTCTCTTAAAGTTCGCTCTTTTTTTCTTTTGCTCCTTTGCTACTTTTTCAGCTCTATTTCACCAAACTTGTAGAAGGAGGCTTGAGGTTTTATTTATAGGAGCCTTCTAGGGTTTTGTGCCCTAATGATGAAAGGAATATTCCCTGACATTTCCTGCAGATCACCCCGATCACCAATCATCATGGGCAGTCTATCGGCCGAGATAGATGCCTATGTGCACCAAAGCTCCACTACCGCCGACCCAAGCACACACCACACCAGAGGAGCAACAGCAATGGGAGGAGGAACAGACGTAATGCTCACCGAAGAGATGGCTGATGTAGAAAAAGGAGAGGAGGTAGAGGCTCCAATGCAAAGGACACCACCCACTCGAGTCCAACCGCCGAGGCAAGCAAAGGCGCAACCATCGCCCTCACCAAGGACAAAGCAATCAGAAGCAAGGCCGAGGAGGAAAATTATTACAAGCAGCTCTTCGGAGTCGCTTTAAATTCTTTGTCCTTTATTCAATATTAATTGCTTTTAATGTTTTTACTTGCTGCATATGATTCATATTCTATTTTGCCGTTTATTTCTTCTAATATAAAGCATTGAGGACAATGCTTGGTTTGAGTTTGGGGGTGTAGATTCACTGCCAAGGCAGCAATCTACTGCCGCGGCATTACCAAAAAGGGAGTATTCCAGTGATTCTTTTTTTAATTTTGATGCTCCTCGCCTTACTTGAATTTACTGCTTATACTTTTGCACTGCTTATCATCAGTATTGCCTTAGTTTATTCTTTAAGGCTATAGAAATCTTTCTGCTTACCATGTTTAGGTTCTGTTAAGAGGGCTTAACCTTAGGATGCTTAAGGATGAAAACTTAGAAGCTTACTATAGGAAGAACTTTAAACACTTTTGGGACTTGTTGGATTATAGGAGTTCTTTTAATGAACTTAGGTGATAAAGACTTAGATTTTTGGAAAGTAACTAGAGGTGCCTACCACCGGCTCTAGAAAGTCTCTTCTTCATGCTAGAGGTGCCCAAAATTGGCTCTAGTATGTTTTAAGGAATATCAAAAGAAAAAAAGAAGGAATTTAGTGAAAAGAAAAACACAAGTCTTTGAGGTGCCCGAAACCGGCTCAAGATTTGGGTTTGAAAAATAAGAGAACACTTAACCAATGTCTATTTGTCTTGAACTTAGAGTTTATCCAAGAAAGCCTTTAATCAACTTGTCCACAAAAACGCACACACTCACAATTCTTATAGTTTGTTTCTAAGTAAACCCTTAGGTAGCCGAAAGGTTAAGACTAAAGGATACACCTAGATATGGTGGGGAGAATAGATGGACATGTAAGACCAAGAGAGAGTAGAGTTCGACAATTTGATGGTTTGCATTGCTTGAGGACAAGCAATAGTTCGAGTTTGGGGGTGTGATAAGTGCTCAACACACTATCACTTTTTACTCCTTTTAAGGGCATTAATCATCAAATATACACCCACTCGGACCAATGCATGTGCTTAATGTGATATATTTAGAAGTTATACTCATATAGATAATATTTACAGAAAAAGGCACGTTTTACTGTATTTTCATATCTGTGCAGGAGAACCAGTGCCGCGGCAGGGACAAGGCCGAGGCAGCAGCAAAAAGACAGGAAGCAAGACTATAGGCGATGGAAAGAGAAAAATCCAAGGAACGTGTCTGGACTTGAAGCCCATGGATCGGAGCTGGCTAGCACAAGGAAAAGCCCCAAGGAAGACCACGCGGGAAAGCCTCCTTAGCCGAAGCAAACTTGGAAATATATTATTATTATGTACTTGACTTGTTCCCTACTCCAAGTTGTATTCTACTTAGGAAAGGTTTGCCCTAGGTCTAGCCTATATAAGGACCTAGCCACCCAATGTACAATACACGGAATACCTAGGGAGAGAGCCGACTTCTACTCTTGTTTCTTTCCTCTCCATTATGTTCTAAACCTTCTTAGGGATTAGGTGAAGGTTGTCGAGTATTTGTGAGAGGAGATTGTACTTTGTCTTTGATTCAATGCAATAAAGTTATCAAGGTTTGTTTATCCTTTGTTATTCCTTGTTTTCACAATTGAGCTCGGGAGAGGATATTGTGAATCATCCATTTATCTAAGCTCGGGAGAGTTAGATTCACAAAAGGGGTAAGTACGGTGTTTCAATCGCGAAATACTAACTCGGCCTAGGGATAGGTTAAGAGTTTCAGCGGCTAAAAGAAGTGTGAGATTGGTTGGTCAGTATAATTGGTTCACGCCGGGAGGTATCATCAAGGACTAGTCATCAACAGCACTCTGACTTAGGGATAAGTGGAGTCATCCAAGGACACTTTGTCGAACTTTGGTAAAGTCTGCCCACGAGCAAGGGATTGCCGCGGCAGACAGTATTGTCGTTGCCGAGGCAGTAAATTGCAGTGCTGCCGAGACAGTGATATACGATTGCATTGGACAGAGACAAGTCGATCAATTCCACAATACGACGCAACTGGATCCTAGCCCATCACTCTCTACTCTTTCAATCCTTTATTTTTATTTAGTTATTTTAGTTTAGATAAATCAAATCAACTTACTTGTGTTTTTATCTTTCTACAGAACAAGAAGGTGAAGAAAGCATATTAAGTATACCGGTCCCTGAGGAGACGATAACTCGATAAAATACTTATCACTTATTACTTGCGATGTGTCCACTTGCACTAAACGCACGCTTTTGACAATTGGGTATCAATCAAATTCAAAGCAATTAGATCAAATTGAATACTTGACAAATAATTTATGCAATCTACATGCAACAAATAATAATGAATGCAACTAACACGAACTAATTAAAGGTAAACACCCCCCAAACTCGAGAGAAGCGTTATCCCCAATGCATACAAAAATAAAAATTAAAAATTAAAATGAGTTTGTTATAAAGGTTGTCACCTTGATTTATCAATTTCTTGGTTGCATAAGTTCACTAAGTCTCTATCAATTAACAAGTCACAAATGTGTACAAAAAATTCACTATCATATTAAAATTCTAGGTTCTTTCAATACAATCCTAAAATCAAAGGCTATTTCAATTAAGTGAAATGACAAAAGTTTCATCATTGGGTATCAATCAAATTCATAGCAATTAGATCAAATTGAATACTTGGAAAATAATTTATGCAATCTACATGCAACAAATAATAATGAATGCAACTAACACGAACTAATTAAAGGTAAACACCCCCCAAACTCGAGAGAAGCATTGTCCCCAATACATGCAAAAATAAAAATTAAAAATGAAAATGAGTTTGTTAGAAAGGTTGTCACCTTGATTTATCAATTTCTTGGTTGCAATTGATTTAGCTTTCTTCCCTCGTCGTAGTGGTTGAGTTCGTGTTGCGGATGGTGCTGATGGAACTTTAACTTTTCGGTTATCATCGCTAGATTTATTTTCTCCATCCGTGTCCCCAATGATATGAGCTTTACGTTTTGATTTTTGTGGTTCCTTTGGTGGAGATAGTATTGGTTCGGAGATGGTTTCATCCTAATCACTTAATCCATGTACCGAATCTGTTGGGAGAGATTCCTCCATTGGTATTTTTCCTTTATCTTGAACATTGGTTGCCTTGGTGAATGACATTGGTGTGTTCCTTCATGAACCTCATGATAGAAAGTTGTTGATCCTAAATCCGAGCCATTTGTTGTTGTAAAGGGCGTAGTAACTCAGCAATTCTATCCTTAATTTCTAATGGGAGTGCTTCTGCTTTTTTTCAGGGAAGGAGTACTTGTCGAGGCAATTTTGGTAGCCTGGACAATCTTCGTTGGCACTCCTTTCTTTGAAAATTTCCCTTGTTCTTGTGCTTCCCCTTCTCCCATGATTTTCTAATATTGCTTTTTCTTCCACCCTATTTTAGAAGGCAATTTCTCATCTATCAACCCACTCGACACATTCTCAATCTCACAAATTTGAGTGATTAAACTCGAAAAAAAGTGCCCCTACATCCTTTTGCCTACAAGCATAGATTTCATAACAAAAAATTTGTCCAACATTTATAGAACGCTTTTTCAAAATAGAATGAATCAATAAAAGACGAGTGTAAGAAACTGTAGAATTATGATTTGTAGGCATCAAAAACATTGGATGAACTTATTCCACAATTTCGCCTCAGGTTTCAACGAAAGTCGATTTACAGTTCCTTTCAAAGCTCCTTGGTTCTATTCGGTTCCCTCAATTATAAGGTCCTTTAATACTTCCTTATCCTTCTAACCGGTCATACTCTCCACAAAGACTTGGTGTTCATCATTCTCGACATGCATCCCATAAAAAATATTGATTATCGTAGCATCCAGAAAAATTGCCTTACCACGATAAAAAATATGGGTGTTATTAGGATAAAAAACATGTGCATAAAATTCTCTTAACCATGTCATATTCGTAGATTTTTGTTGCTGGCACAAGATTTTTCATTTATGATGCTCAATAATCTCATGAACTAAAAATGCCTCCACTATCCCTAGTCAGAAGGCCTAACACTCGAAAATTCTAAGGCATTACCTCCCGGTCTCAAACCTAACACTTCTAATGTTGATGAAGTTCTACCCCTTTTAGTCGTTGAAACTCTTCCTTATCCCTAAGGTGAGTTAGGATTCTACTCCCGTAGTAACCCCATTGTTCAAGTTGGTCTAGCTTTGTCTATCCCTAGATCTAAGCTTCCCGAACCCCTTAGCTATGGCTATCTCCCGATGATCTTACAAACTAAGGTTTAAAGAGAAAAGATGTTAGCTTTCTTGAATAAAACACTTAAATAAACACTAAAAAAAGTAAGCATTCATTCAAATAAAATAAAGATCATCCATAACAAGCCTAAGCCATACTAGTTTAGTTCTCGGCTAGGTAAGGCAAACTATTCAACTTTCGTCCCTTGAGATACATTTTCAACTACTTTAGAAAAGTGGTAAAGCAAAGTGAAGAGGAAGAAAGACCCAAAAGCATGTGCCGTGAAGCTTTCCTGGCTTTTCGCTCCTCCCGAACTTGCGCAAATCCCTTGCTTGAAGCTCTCCAACAATGGTAGCTCGGCTAGAGGTTGAAGATGAAGAAAAGCGGCCGCCTTTCTTATTTCTTCTTCCTCGTACTCTCTTAAAGTTCGCTCATTTTTTCTTTTTCTCCTTTGCTACTTTTTCAGCTCTAATTCACCACACTTTTAGAAGGAGCCTTGAGGTTGTATTTATAGGAGCCTTCTAGGGTTTTGTGCCCTAATGATGCAAGGAATATTCTCTGACATTTTCTGTAGAGAATTGCAGCAAAATGCAGGGATTGCAGGGGAGGTGCAGCTGGCCTGGAAATAACACGTGAGGACAGTGGGCTGCAGGTGTGTCCTTTCTTCCATTTAGTTTTGTCCACCCACAATGCTATAGAAACTTGAAGTCCGATCCAACACTTTAAAAATATGCTACAACATCTCTTCCATTCTTTTAACTTTTCCCCAGCAAACTGCACAACACCACCAAAGAAAATACCCTTCAAAACAGCATCTTTAAAAATTAAAAATAAAAGAGAAAATAAAATAAAAACCTAATCTAAATGCAAATGCACATGAAATGTAACTAAATGCAATTCAGATGAACTTGAAATCAAACAAAACCTTAAGTAAAATGGTATAAAATATACGCTTTTTAGAGAGTTAACACACGCCCAAACTTAAGATATTGCTTGTCCTCAAGCAATGATATATAAAAATGCTATGCATTACTTTCAATCCTCGACAACGGTCTAGGCAGGACATCAATCCTCAAAATAAAAATGTTGTAGCAATCTACATGATATTGAGAAGTTCAAGAACTTAAACTTAGACATGATGTCTTGCATGTGTGTGCGGGATTGTATCTAGCTTATGCTTAACAGTGTTAGAAAAATTCTAAGTTCCCTTGTTCACTATACCCTAGTTCTTAAGATTACTCCCATGCTACTTAGTTTTTTTATAAACTGATTCGAAGGGTGTTAGCTCATCACAACTATCGTCCTTAGCTCTAGGTGAGTATGGAGCAAACATTTCACCCCCAAGCTAGTAGGTAGAGTCATCCCGTGATAACTTTCATTTGCTCATATGTTGTAGCATTATTTATTTATGTTCAGAGTTAAACTATCTTTTGCATGGAGGAGCATCGTTCTAAAGTTTTATGCTAAAGCACTTATTCATATCTCTTTCTTTTTTTTATACTATAACAAAATGAATTTTCTTTCTTTTCGAACTAAATAAGGCATAGATTCTAATTTCTCTAGAAAATTCCTATCACTTAAGCATAGGAAACATACAATCGTTTCAATTAAAATTCCAAAGTATCAAGTCCTAATTCAGTTCTATTCTTTCTCAATATTTTCTAATTTTCAGTTCAAAAGCATTAAACTTCTCATCATCAGAAATCATTTATTCTAACCTAAAAGCTGTCTTAAATTGAATCTAATACTGTAGCAAATTTACATGTATGAAGAATGAAATGAAAATGCTATAGCAAAGACTTTGCTACCCCCAAACTTGAGGTTAGCATTGTCCTCAATGCGACTATATGAATCTATATGCAAAAATAAAAAGAAAAAAAAAGTAAAGATGCTTACTTTTTGGCGGGTTTTGTTTTCCTCGTAGCCATGCACTTAAGTCTCTTCGTAGGCTGATCCGATGGTGATGGGTCAGTGTGTGTTATCTCAGCTTCGGGCTGGTCTTGTGCATCCTCTTCCTCGTGTACTGCTGCGGCATCGGGCATCCTTCCTCCTCCACACCGAATAAAGCATGTCATCCAGCTGTACGCTTCACCTTTCGTCGTGGGATGGGGGCATCAAATGGATCAGTAGGAGGGGCCTCAACTCCGGGTGAGTTAAGATATCCTCACTGCTTACTTGTATAGTCTGGGCCCTAAAGGACTTTGATTCAGTGGCGAGTCCTTTGCCTTTGTCCTTGGATGTTGAAGAAGAACCTGTTGGGACCTGATGTGATGCTGTAGCCGATGCAGCAGGAGCAGGGAAATACGTTGTTGTTGGTGCTATAGGGGTCTTTTCTTGTTGCGGTGGCGCAGGGCTATGCTCAGGCACTGGTGGAGGTTGTTGTTGTTGTTGTTGTTGCGGAGTATGCTGAGGAGGGAAGGGCTCTGGTTCATCTTGGTCGAATATATGAGCTGGGAAGTTAGGGAAGTTGTATCCACCATCCAGCTTCAATTCTCGGAAATTCAACTGGAGGATCAAATCTTTCTTCTAGACATAGTTCATGTATGTCATGAACTTTCCATGTAGGTCGGCCAATTGAATTTGCTTCTTTTCTACAGTAGCAGCCAAAGCGGTGAAATCTGTTGTAGCATTCCTCTGTTGGGCAGGAGGCTCTCCAATTGCTGTAGCATTTTCTTCCGTTCCCATCAACTTTGGAATTTTCTTCAAAGCGATTCCCTGTCTTTCCTTCACTAGGTAATCTTCATTGTCTTCATACACTTGCTCCTTTCGGCATAAAGTAATGATTAAGTAGGGGAAGACAATGGGACTTTACTTGCTCTTTAGCGTGGCATGTGCTTCTTCTAAGATGATTTTCCCACGTTAATAGAGCTCTTGTTTAGGATGGAATGTAGGAGTTGCAGTCTCGTGAGATTCACTGTGGCAGTGTGGCTGGTCGGTATCAAGTTTTGCTTGATGAAATGCATCCAAAGTTTTCCTTCTAGCTTTAAAGAGGTGTGGTGTACCGTAGTATTTGCCTCGTCCCACTCGGTGTTGGGAATGCAGAGGTTTTCCAGAAGGAAATCTAGGCTTTGCCCAAGCATTGAAGCAACAAACATGGAATGTTCTTCATCGTTACCAACTCCATAAAAATCATTGATATGCTTTGCCGTGAAGGGGACTGCATCTCCTCGAACATACACTGTTTGTTGTCCAGGCCTTGTGAATTGAGCATAAAAATCCTTCACAAGTGACACATTCATGGCTTTTTGGTCCTTGTTAACACTGAAGTGGCGAGAGAATGCTTCCCAATTGTGCTCTTTCACTACTGAAGCAACTTTCTCTGGTAAATCTTTGATGGAGGTTTCATCGAAGATGAAACCTCTCTCTTGGTGCACTGACCTCCCTTTGATCTTCTGAAAACGGTCTTTTCTGCATCATTTTCGAACTTGCGGATCGGTCTGGCTTGTACGGCAATCCTTGATGGTTTTGCCGTATTTTTGTAGCGCACCATGGTTGTGGAGGTTTTCTTGGAGAGGTTCTTGGAAATTTTTGGAGAATAAGATGAAGTTTTGTGGGTAAGGGATGTTTAGCTTTCTTGGGAAGGAGAGGGGGTTAAAGTAAAAGTAATAATGGGTGTGTAAGTGATTTGGACGGCTAGGGTTATTAGGAAGAGTAGAGGTTATGATGGGTTGTTTAATGTGATGGTAAGTGGTAGAGAAAAAAGGGGTTTTAATTAATAAAAAGGTAAAAAGGGTGTAAAAGGGGTTGAATCCTAACCGGTCTCTTCTCCTACTTTGAAACCAACCGAACTCCTCACAAAGGGCTTTTGTTCTTCTTCTTTCTCGGCCCATTTCAAATAATTCCAAAATTTTCCCTCCAAGGTTGCAATTGTATAGTCCTTCGCTGTCCACCTTTGCGCACAGTCCTACTACTGCACAATGCTCTTGTGAGTGCACAGTACTCTGTAATTTTACCTTTAAAAACGACATGTTGAATAGGGACAAAAGAGATATAAAGTTAACATAAAAATAAAAATATCCACTTTTTATTCAAACTGAAATTAAAGTGCTAAAGCAAATAAAAGGTATGGATAGAAATGCTTAAGTATTTTGCAGATTTGGGTCTTCCTTGTCATGCACAATCGGAGCTCCATTATAAAGCTTCAGCCTTTGACCATTAACCTTAAAGATTCGATCTCCACTAAGTGTTTTTATCTCCACAACTCCATAAGGATAAACCTTATGGATCAAGAACGACGCTGACCTTCTAGACTTTAATTTTCCTGGAAAAAGTTTAAGTCTTCAGTTGTAGAGTAACACTTGTTGTCTTTCTGAGAAATATCGTGGAAAAAGATGTTTATCGTGCTACCTTTTTGTCTTTTCTTTATAAATCCTTGTATTCTCATAGGCATTGGATCGAAACTCGTCCATTTCATTTAGCTCCAGAATCTTATTCTCTCCAGCTGCCTTAAAATCCAAATTGAGCTTTTTTATGGCCCAATAAGCTTTGTGCTCGAGTTCTACGGGGAGATGACAAGCTTTCCCATAAACCAACTTGAATAGGGACATCCCTAAAGGAGTCTTGTAAGTTGTACTATACGCCCATAAAGCTTCATCTAGCTTTGGAGATCAGTCTTTCCTTTTTCGTGTTTACCATCTTCTTTAAAATTTGCTTGATTTCTCTATTGGAGATTTTAGCTTGGCCATTTGTCTGCGGGTGATATGTTGTAGCAATTTTGCGCCTGACTCCATATCGTTGCAATGCCTTAGCAATGAGCTTTTTGTCGAAGTGGGTGCCTTCATCACTGATTATGGCTCTGGGGACTCCAAATCTGGTGAAAATGTTATTGTGCAAGAACTTTAAAACTGTCTTTGAATCATTTCGGGGTGTAGCCACTGCTTCAACCCATTTGCTCACATAGTCTACTGCTAACAAGATGTATAAATCACCATAAGATGATGGAAAGGGTCCCATGAAATCAATTCCCCAAACATCAAAAAGCTAGATCTCAAGAATATTTTGCAACGACATTTCATTCCTCCTCGAGATGTTACCAGTTCTTTGAAATCTATCACATGCCTTTTAAAATGCTTGAGCATCCTTGAAGAGTGAGGGCTAGTAGAATCCAAATTGAAGGACCTTTGTAGCAATCCTTGATCCACTAAAGTGCCCTCCACACGATGTTGTATGGCAATGGAACAAAATATCTTTTTCCTCTTCTTTCGGCATACATCGTCGAAGCAATTGGTCAGCACATTGCTTGAACAAATATGGCTCATCCCAATAGAAAAATTTGGCATCATGCTTGAACTTCTTTTGACCCTGACTAGATAAATCAGGAAGCAAGATAGCACTGACAAGAAAATTAACTATATCTGCATACCAAAGTAATGTTGTAGCGTATAAAATTTTCTCATCAGGGAAATTTTCTTCGTTCTCAAAATCCTCTCCTAAATTTTCTGGATTTTCTAGCCTATATAGATGGTCTAGAACTTGGTTTTCAGTTCCTTTTCTATCCTTTATTTAAATATCAAATTCATGTAGCAAAAGTATCCACCTAATAAGTATAGGCTTAGCATCTTTCTTAGTCACTAGGTATTTGATGGTAGAATGATCTGTGTGCACTATCACCCTAGTTCCTATAAGATATGTTCTAAACTTATCAAAGGCAAATACTACAGCAAGTAACTCTTTCTCAATGGTAGTGTAATTAATTTTTGCATCATTAAGAGTTCTACTTGCATAGTAAATAACATGGAAGAGTTTACCATGTCTTTGACCTAGTGCTGCACCCACTGCGTAGTCACTTGCGTCGCACATCAACTCAAATGGCTCAGTCCAATCGGTTGGTATAACTATTGGAGTTGAGGTAAGTTTCTTCTTTAGTTCATTAAAAGCGTTGTGGCATTTTTCATCAAAGACAAAGGGTTGATTTTGCTGTAGCGAATTGTAGAGCGGTTTAGAGATCTTAGAGAAGTCTTTGATAAACCTCCTGTAGAAACCAGCATGTCCCAAAAAGCTTCTAATTATTTTGACAATTGTTGAAGGTGATAGCTTCTCTATCAACTCAACTTTTGTCTTGTTAACTTCAATTCCTTTGCTTGAAATTTTGTGCCAAAAAACCGTACCTTAGGTCACCATAAAATTGCACTTCTCCCAATTTAGTACAAGGTCGGCTTCTTCACAGCGTTTCAGTACTTTGGTCAGGTTGCCTAAGCATTTTTCAAATATTTCTCCGGACACAAAAAAATCGTCCATGAATACCTCCAAAAATTCTTTAACCATGTCTGAAAATTGCCAACATACAACGTTAGAAAGTTGCTAGAGCATTACATAACCAAAATGACATTCTTCGAAAAGCATAAGTCCCATACGGGCAGGTGAAGGTTGTCTTCTCCTGGTCTCTGGTGCTATAGTAATTTGGTTGTACACAGAATAGCCATCGAGGAAGCAATAATAAGCTTTTCTCACCAATCGATCCAGCATTTGATCGATAAAAGGAAGGGGGAAATGGTCCTTCTTTGTTGCCTTGTTCAGCTTCCTATAGTCCACACAAATGCGTCAGACTGTGACTGTCCTTGTCAGGAGCAACTCGTTGTCCTCATTGGTGATCACTGTCGTGCCTCCCTTCATAGGAACACAATGCACAGGGCTAACCCATGAACTGTCAAAAATTGGGTATATAATTCTTGCATCCAACCACTTTATGATCTCTACCATCACTACCTTCTTCATCACTGGGTTCAGTCTTCTTTGGGGCTCAATAGAATTTTTGTGGCATTTTTCTAGTAGGATTTTGTGCATGCAGATCATAGGACTGATGCCCCTCAAATCGGCCATGGTTCACCCTAGAGCTTTCTTATATTGAGATAATAAATTCACAAGACTAAGCTCTTGGTTAGGATCTAAGCTAGAAGAAATAATCACCAGTAAAGTATTATGAGATCCCAAATAAACATATTTTAAATGCAGTGACAATGGTTTTAAGTCTAGAGATGGTGCATATAATAATGATAATTTCGGAGAAATAAATTCAGAGAAATCAATTGATTCGAATTTCATACCTAGCTTTGGCTTGAAATAGCCAATTTGTTGTAGCACCAGATAAGCTTCTTCTTCTTCCTGATCATGCTCCTTCATTAGTTATGCAAAGTCCTTCATTTGCGGAGAATTGTCACAGCAAAAATCTATATTTTCTTTAGTTGTTGTAGCATTTATCCCAGCTATACAGTGACATTCTTCATTCTCATCCATTTACTTGAGAGTGTTGAAGACATTGATAGTCATGGACTGGTTTGCTACTCGCATTATGAAGTCTCCCTTTTCACAGTCGATGAGAATTCGACCGGTAGCAAGGAATGGTCTTCCCAAGATGATGGGTGCTTTGTAGTCCACTTCACAATCCAAAATCAAAAAATCCAAAGGGAACACGAACTTACCCACTTTTACTATCACATCTTCCACCTTGCCTTCGGGCCGGACATGAGAATGGTTCGCCAATTGTAAGATGACAGTGGTAGTTCGCATACTCCCTATACCAAGCTTCTTGAATATTGCCTTAGGAATCAGATTTACACTCGAACCTAGGTCGCATAGTGCTCTGCCCACAATATTGTCTTCTATCGAGCATGGAATAATGAAGCTGCCAGGATCTTGCCTCTTCATGGGAAGCTCAGTCTTCCTAGAATAAAACTCAGATGCTATGGCTACTGTTTCAAAATTCTCAGCTTTTCTTTTCTTTGTAACAATATCTTTCAAAAACTTTGCATATGAGGACATTTGATCAATAGCATCTAAAAATGAAATATTTATATGAATTTGGTCCAGAATACTTACAAATTTTTGAAATTGGAGATCCTCTTTATGTTGCTTCAATCGCTGAGGGAATGGTGGTGGGGGTCTTATGTCCTCTAAAGGTGGTACTGGTACTGCTTCTTTTGTTGCAGCATCCGCACACTTCTCACCAAATACATCAGTTTTTAAATTTTCTCCAGTTTCTTCTTGAGCTAATTTTTCTTCTTGTTGTTCAGCTTCTTTTTGCTCCTGAATGGGGGGTTGTTCTTTGAAGCGTGCACATTTCTACTCATTTATCTCATGCTTCCATACTTCATTTCATGCATGGGATCAAAGGGGAGTTATCTTACTAATCTTAGTATTTATTACTTTTATTTACTTTATAGTAAGCTACTTAAGAGTTATATTAATTAAGCTATAAATATGAATAGTCATTATAGCCACATTATTAAGTTTCAACTTAATTCTAAACTCATATTAAGTTATTTTAAGTATTCTCATTATTTCCATTATTATGTTTTCTTCATAGGACTTACCTAGAGCTTAAGGAGTAAGTATTTGCTCGGTGTCAGCTCAGTCAGCTTAGAAGAAGCTAAACGAAAGACAATGCTAGAAACACAAGGAGCCAACTTCAGAATAGTTTGGAAATGCATAGAACACTCCTACAGTAATTAAAGGACTAAAGGCTAGCTCCATGTCAGCTCACAAAACCCATATGAACTCAAATGAATCATAATTCAAAACGAGGCCTTAGGAGATTCGGATCAGCTCCAAAACACTCCTCACACTAGAAGAGAGTATAACAAAGCTAATGGACCAGCTCACTTTGCTGAAGGCAACTCGGATTAGCTTATTTCAACTTCAAACTTTAGCTAAGTCTTTCAACTAGATAGCTCAGTTCAATCCAGCTTACTCCCAGCTCGATTAGCTCACCTCAACTCCAGCTATCACTCCCAACTCAACACCCGAAGGTCACCCACCCTTCATGAAGTATCATGTCCTTCCAACACCCATATTGGGCGCCAAAATCATGGAGGGAAAGCAAGTGGGCGCCAAAACAAAGAGATAGCACTTTTCATTGAACAGATTCATGATGGTCCACTTGTTTGCCAATTTCGAGAAGTATAAAAGAAGAATTGGGTTTCAGTATCTTCATGAAAGTTGTTTCTCTATCTCTTATCTTTCCAAAGCATGTTTAATCTCATCAATCTGATATTGGTAGCTCGAGATATGGCCCAATTATTGAAGATTGTGCAGGCTGGACCGAAAAGTTATAACTCTTCTAATAGATTTGGAGGGAGACACCATTCAAATGAATGGTTATCCGAATAGTTAAAGGCTATTTCGGCCAAACCTCTTAGAAAACTATAAATAGGACTTGTATTTCATTTTGTAAACACACAATTCATATTATATAAAATTACTTGTGAGAATTTTCTCTCGTTTAGTTCTTCTTAGAACTTTATCGACTTATCAAGTACTTTTGTACTTGTGGTGTCAACCCTTTCTATCCATCTTGATACTTCGGGTTCATTTAGTTTAATATAATAAAAAGGTCAAAGTTCGTTTATCACCACCCCTTAAAGATCAATATAAGTTTCGGGATTAGGTTTTCTATAACTTAGTTTCTTCTTTGAGTATCTTTAAGATACTATTTTCATTTCACCATATCACCATCCTTACATATCCTCTCATTCTATCATCATTCCCGACTCTTTGTCATCACCAAAAAACATTCTAAACATTCATTCACCCTTGTCAACACCACATATCCTTCTGTTTCAAATTCAGTCCCTAAACTACTCCGTTCATTCATTTCACCTATTTCTTTCATGCCTTATCCTTAATTCTTCATTTGCAGCCACTTCTTGCAAGAGACTTGTTTCCTTCCTAGGTCCTACAATCAAAGTTTGTCATTTAGCATCATCAACAAGATCGGCACACATCATTCTTTCTCCTTTCTTTTGAACTGCTCTCCCGTGTTGATTTGTCTTCCACTCCTCAAGGTTAGTGCGCTGCCATGATTTTTAGTGACTTCAGTATCACTAGGAAAATTGCCTATTGGTCTTGCTTGTAATACTTGAGCAATTTGACCCACTTGAGTCTCCAACGATCTCAGCGAAGAGTTGTGACTTTGCAGTGGTGCTCCTTGGGTCTGCAACAAATTCCCTTGATTAGAGATAGTTGTGGAATGCTCCTGCAACAAATTGCTTCCGTTGAAGTCATGAACTCTTTCGTTGAATCCATGAATTCTTGCAGCGAAGCTTCCAAAGAATTATTGGGTTTCTAATAATGAACTGATCCCTTGTTCTCATTTTGCCATGTCATATTCCCTTGAAAAACATGGACTCCTTGTTGTGTTGCCATAGGTGGTTGCCTACCCGAGCTGCTAGCTTGATTTTGTCCTTGATTACCCCAAGAAAAATTAGGATATTGTCTCTACCCTGGGTTGTACGTGTTCGAATAGGGGTTGTTGGAATTTTTGTTGATGTTTCTAACATAATGTGTAGACTCGTGAAGAGTTAGGCAGTCTTTATCAAAGTGGTTTCCACTACAATGTACATAGCTTACTGCCTTAGCATCTCGTACTTCACTGGGCTGTTGAAGGTTCTTCAACATATTTGTGATAGAAGAAAGTTGTGCTGAAAAAGAATCATTCGCGTCGACTCCAGCTTTCCTTGAATTCTTCTTCTTGTTCCAACTCTTGTAGTTAGAAACTGATAATCATTGTTGTCTATTTTATCCAAAATATCAAATGCTTCTTCAGGCGACTTGTCCAGCAGCGTCCCATTTGCTGAAGCCTCTAACATCATCCTTATGGGTGCATTGACTCTATTGTAAAACATCACGATTTGAGTCCAATCTTGAAAAACGTGGTTTATACACCTTCTCAGCAAGCTCTTATACCGATCCCAACACTCATGCATCGACTCGTCATCCCTTGTCTAAAGGATGCTATCTCATTTCGCAATTGTGTGTTCATGTTGGGTGGAATATACCTTGCCAAAAAGCTTTTGCACAAAGTCGTCCATGACTCCATCGAACCGGCTAGAATACCATTCAACCACTCTCTATCTCGGTCTCTCAAAGAGTATGGAAATAGCTTGAACTTCAACACATCCTCATGCACTCCTTGTTGGCGGAACGAATCGCAAACCTCCAAGAAAGCACGGATATGTTATCGAGCATCCTCGTGAGGAGATCCTCCAAACTGTCCGATCGAATTGAGAATATTAAACATCACAAGTTTGAGCTCAGAGTGTGTTGCTTGTATATCAGGTGTCACTATCCCAGAATTGAGGTCATCCAAGATCGGTGTTAGGTGACCTCAAATTGCCCTTGGTCTCACTACAGCTTCAGGATTTGCTACAACATTTTTATTATGAAAACCCTGAGCAGGCAACATTGTTTTCCTTCTTCTTTGCTCTCACCTTCTTTGTCTAAAATATCTTTCGATTTTCGGGATAAATGGTTCGAGGGATTCTCGAGGATTCACTCTAGGCATCCACTAACCAAAAACCTATAAAGAAAAACAAAGAAAACAAAGATTAAACAAAAACAAAAAGACTCAAAACACAAAAATAAAAAGATAAAAAGTATGAAAACTATGATTGAAATTCTATTGCCTCAATCCCCAACAACGGCGCCAAAAACTTGTTTGTTGCTCTTAGAAGATGATTAATTCTCGTGCAAGTATACACATCGAACAAGTAATAAAGTTTATGAGTGAGATTGTTCCCACGAGGATTGGGTAGGTTATTTCAAAAATAGTTAACATACACAAAACATAAGATAATCCTCTGTATGAACATATGCTAAAGCAATTCTGCAATTGTCACCAAAATGCTTTAACAAAATAAAAGTGTCACTGAGATTGTGGTAGCAAAATAAAGCTTGCACAAAAAAGCGGTAGCAAAATAAAACCAATAATGGAGAAATAAATAAAGCTGCACAAACACAACACAGAGAAGATTTTCAAGCTTAAGACAAGCTAGTCTTGTTACGATAAAGATCTTACTTTTTCTCCTAAAGCTTACTATTCTACTGGTTTAACAAGTGTTCGACAGAGTTTACTAAAAATGCCTCCACTATCCATAGTCAGAAGGCCTAACACTCGAAAATGCTAAGGCATTACCTCCCGATCTCAAACCTAACACTTCTAATGTTGATGAAGTTCTACCCCTTTTAGTTTTTGAAACTCTTCCTTATCCCTAAGGTGACTTAGGATTCTGCTCCCGTAGTAACCCCATTGTTCAAGTTGGTCTAGCTTTGTCTATCCCTAGATCTAAGCTTCTCGAACCCCTTAACTATGGCTATCTCTCGATGATCTTACAAACTAAGGTTTAAAAAGAAAAGGTGTTAGCTTTCTTGAACAATACACTTAAATAAACACTAAAAAAAGTAAACATTCATTCAAATAAAATAAAGATCATCCATAACAAGCCTAAGCCATAAAAGTTTAGTTCATGGCTAGGTAAGGCAAACTATTCAACTTTCGTCCCTTGAGATACATTTTCAACTACTTTAGAAGAGAGGTAAAGCAAAGTGAAGAAGAAGGAAGTCCCAAAAGCATGTGCCGTGAAACTTTCCTAGCTTGTCGCTCCTCCTGAAGTCGCGTAAATCCCTTACTTGAAGCTCTCCAACAATGGTAGCTCGGCTAGAGGTTGAAGATGAAGGAAAGTGGCCGCCTTTCTTCTTTCTTCTTCCTCGTACTCTCTTAAAGTTCGCTCCTTTTTTCTTTTGCTCCTTTGCTACTTTTTTAGCTCTATTTCACCAAACTTGTAGAAGGAGGCTTGAGGTTTTATTTATAGGAGCCTTCTAGAGTTTTGTGCCCTAATGATGAAAGGAATATTCCCTGACATTTCCTGCAGAGAATTGCAGCAAAATGCAAGGATTGCAGGGGAGGTGCAGCTGGCCTGGAAATAACGCGTGAGGACAGTTGGCTGCAGGTGTGTCCTTTCTTCCGTTCTATTTTGTCCACCCACAATGCTATAGCAACTTCAAGTCCGATCCAACACTTTAATAATATGCTAAAGCATCTCTTCCATTCTTTCAACTTTGCCCCAACAAACTGCACAACACCACCAAAAAAAACCCTTCAAAGCAACATCTTTGAAAATTAAAAAATAAAAGAGAAAATAAAATAAAAACCTAATCTAAATGCAAATGCACATGAAATGCAACTAAATGCAATGCAGATGAACTTGAAATCAAACAAAACCTTAAGTAAAATGGTATAAAATATACGTTTTTTAGAGCGTTAAATAAACCTAAATTAAAAATTCTGGACCAAATTGTAATTCTCAGAAAGTTATGGGTTCGATTGAAAGGTTTTAAATGTTCAGACCCTTGTAAGATAGTTTTACCATTTTAAAAATGGTAACATTCTTCTTCCTCTTTCCGTTTTGAATTATTTTGCTTTAATGCCTTTCCCCTTTTATTTTCATTCTTTCTTCGAATTTGTTTCAAATCAAAAGAATTCCTTATCCCGTTCGTTTTACTCTGCACTTAATCCTGGTACTGGTAAGTTTTCAAATCCTTTTTCTTTTGTTTCAGCTCGATTCTGTCATGGTGATAAGGGAAAAGTTATTTGATTTCTTTTTTGATCGAGTGTTAAGGGTTTTTGAGATAGTTTTTATTCAGTTTTGGGTATGAGAGTGTTTTAAATTGGTTTTAGATCGAATCAGGGTGGTTCGAATCTAATCTGGAAAGAATTTTTGGAAGAAATCGAACCTGGGAGAATCTGGATTTTCCAAATTTCCCCGGAAAATCTAGGGAAAATACAAGAAGAAGAATAAGAGGTCAGTATTTTACTAGCCTATTTCACAAGGATCGAGGTCACTATTTGAAGTTATCGGACGATTCATAATTTTGGAAGTTGCATAGGCAAAATAGAATTGCTACTTGGGAAGCTAATATCTTAAGGTTACTCAAGTCATATGTAACACAAACCAATGCTAGACGGTCTCGAAATCGAAATTCAGAAAGTATTCAAAAACAAGATCGGGTCAGTTGCGGAGATCAAAGCTCTTCTTCCGAAACCAATGATGTAACATAGATTCTCGTATCAAGCAAGAAACTTAGGGCCATAGAAAATAGGAATTAGGGTTAGTATTGATGTATAGGACCAGTTCCCCCTAATATTGTAATAGACCCTCTATGTCCCGTGAAAGTAATCTAGTGGGGTGATTACCAGAAGAGATCAATACCTTTACCTGATACATTTTGCATCATTTGCATCCGCATCTGCATCATACGTGCATTCGATTATTTTTTACATTATTCTAACTATATGCATATCGTGATAGTGCATTTAAAAACTAGCCATATCGCATTCACATCTCACATATTATCGGATAAAATAAATGGAATATCGTGTTACCAATCTTGAAAGAGGGTAAAAGTCTTTGGAAGATCGTCTCGAGAATATTGAACAGAGTATCAGTGCATAGATTGCCCAGTCCCAAGATTCAATTCTATCCGAGCTAGCCGCACTACTAGGCAAGAATCTCGAAAAGGAAAAAGTGGAAAGTGAAGGGACACCTGAGCCAGATGGTACTACATCTCACCATAAGATTTAGTCCAATACACCAAACGATGCAAGAACGATGCGTATCGACCTTGCAAGTTAGCTAGCCCCTGCTCCCGAAAACTAGCCTATTGACTTTGGACAATTCTACGAGGAAGAGGTCCTTTTGAGCTAAATCTGATTGAGAATATTAGAACCGATGTCGAAAATAAGTCAAGGCTATGCATGCCACGAGAAAAGTAGGAGATGATGCCATCAAGCTAACCCTGGTATCCGACTTGGTCCTACCTACAAAATTCAAAGCCCTAGACTTTGCCAAGCATGATGGAACATTATGCCCCTCTACACATCTCATAATCTACTATAGGAAAATGGTTAACTTTTCAAGGATGAGAAAATCCTGATTCATTGCTTCCAGGATAGTTTGGTTGGGTCTATAATTCAATGGTACACTCAACTTAACCGTGGGAATATCAGATCTTGGAAACATCTCTCTAAAGCATTTCTAGAACAATATAAACATGTGACATATATGATTTCCAACAGCATCATGTTGGAGGGTATATGGCAAAAATCCAATGAGAGTCTGCGTCAGTAATCCCAAAGATGAGGGGGAGGTGGCTGCCCAAATCCAACCACCTATCCCCTAGCATGAAATCACATCGACGTTCATGAATACGATGAAGGGGGCTTTGTATGACTGCCTCATCAATCATACTAATCAAAACTTTTCCAATCTAATCAGAATTGGATAGCCATTAGAGATGACCATCATGAGTTGGAGGATATAAAACGCTAACAACCCTTAGAGGTACGACAAAAAGAATGATGGTGAGGTGAATGTTGTCAGTACCATCAACTATGCCATTTCCCAACCATAGACGACCGAGAAAGCACAAAAAAATTATCAGAAAGAAGATGGAACCTCTAAATGGGGGCATGATAGAGAAAAATTCACTCCTCTCCCAGTTTCATACAACGAGCTCTATTCTCAGTTGTACGAGGTAGGTCTGGTGCAACCTTACATCCTTACATATTGTGAGTACTGATAAGTGCTCAAAAGATCATTATTTTATACACCTTTCATGGGCAATAAGCACTTATCTCACACTTACTTGGACTGATGCATGCGCTTAATATGCAATATTCAGATATTCTGCTATTATAACTTACAAAGCTAATATTTACAAAAAAATGTAGAATTTACGATATCTTCTGTACATGCAGGAACAACTACTGTCGAGGCAGGGTTGAGGCCGAGGCAGAAGCTGGGCCGCGGCGGCAACTGAAGCTCCAGCATCAATACTGTAGGCGATTGGAAGAGAAAAATACGTTGGACATTTCTGGACATGAAGCACATGGATCGGAGCTGGTTAGAACGAGGAAAATCCTAAGACAAGACCACGCGGGAAAGCCTCTTAGTTGAAATAAACTTGGAAATATTTTATTTAAGTACATGACTTGTTCCCTACTCCAAGTTATATTCTAATTAGGAAAGGTTTGCCCTAGGCCAAGCCTATATAAGACCTAGCCGTCTAAGGGAATAAGAGAGTCGATTCTTAGAGAGTTCACCCTAAGAATCAATGTTTTCTTTCTCTCAAATTATGTTCTAAGCTTTCTTAGGGTTTAGGTGAAGGTTGTTAAGTATTTGTGAGAGGAGATTGTACTTTGTTCTTTGTTTCAATGCAATAAAACTATCAAGGTTTGTTTATCCTTTGCCATTCTTTGTTCTTGCATTCAAGCTCGGGAGAGAAGTTTGTAAGTAATCCATTTATCTAGACTCGGGAGAGTTAGATTCACGAAAGGGGTAAGTACGGTGTTTCAATCGCGAAATACTAACTCGGCCTAGGGATAGGTTAAGAGTGTCAGCGGCTAAGAGAAGTGTGAGATTGGTTGGTGAGTATAATTGATTCATGCCGGGAGGTATCATCAAGGACTAGTCATCAACAGTACTTCGACTTAGGGATAAGCGAAGTCATCCAAGGACACTTTGCCGAACTTTGGTAAAGTCCAAACCACGAGCAAGGGATTGTCGCAGCGAGCAAGTATCATCGCTACCAAGGCAGTAATCTGCAGTGCTGCCGAGGCAGTGATATACAATTGCATTGGATAGAGACAAGTCAATCAAATCCACAATACAACGTAACTGGATCCTGACCTCTCTCTCTATTAATCAGACCTCATCCTTTTACTTAGTTTCTTTATTTCAATTTATTTAGTTTCATCAAAATCATAATCACTTGTGTTTTTATTTTATTCCTTTTTACAGAATAAGAAGACGAAGAAGGCATATTAAGTATATCAATCCCTATGGAGACGATACACGATAATACTTATCACTTTATTACTTGCGATGTGTTCACTTGCACTAATTGCGCACTTTTGACACGTGATAAGTTTTTGGCGCCGTTGCCGGGGATTGGCAACTAAATCTTGTTTTCTTTATTTTCTTGCTTTAGTTATTTTATTTTTAATTTTTATTTTACTTTGGTTTCTTTTTGGTGTATGACCAAGGCCAACCCATCCAATCCGTTGTACGAGATTGACCCTCAAATTGAACGTACACGGAATCGGTTGAGGAGACAAATCCAACAAGCAATGGCAGAAAATCAAGTAGATCAAAACATACCTGTTGGCCACGGAGGACTTCAGCAGCAGCCACTGTCGCAGCCCATACTGCCGCGGCAGCTCACTGTTAGAGATTTCCTGGTGGAAGATCTGAATGGATTAAACCCTGGAGTCGTTGCACCAGAAATAGAAGCAACCCATTTTGAATTCAAACCTGTCATGTTCAATATGCTGAATACTATTGGACAATTTAGTGGGTTTGCAACTCAAGATACCAGGCAGCATCTCAAATCTGTCATGGAAGTTTATAACTCATTTAAAATTCACGGAGTCCATGAAGATGTTTGAGATTAAAATTGTTTCCCTATTGACTAAGGGATAGGGCCAAGACCTGGTTAAATAGAATTCCAACAGGATCAATAGGATCTTGGAGTGAACTCTGTCGAGATTTCATTACGCGCTTTAACCCTACTAACTTACGCGCTATAGAGAGTTATTGCACAGATGCCCATTACATGGATTTCCCTTGTGGACACAAGTGACAATGTTCTACAATGCCACTAATGCCCCCACAAGGATGATGCTAGATGCCTTAGCCAATGGGACACTCCTTGACAAAGCTCTTGAGGAAGCTATAGAAATTTTGAACAAGCTCGCAAAGAATGATTTTTAGTTCTCTACATCTAGGCGAGGAGGAGGAATGAGACGCCAGGCCACAGTGAATGAACTCGAAACATCCAATTCAGTGGCAGCACAATTGGCATCTCTAACCAAGATGGTTCAGAACATGCAATTACAATAAAATACTCATGAGGTTAAAACGATCAATTCTTCTGAGTATATGCAAGATGAGGAAACTGGTTTTTATGTGAGAAACTACAACCGGAATAATAATATGATGTCTAACACATATAATCCGGCATGGAAAAGGCACCCAAATTTTTCATGGAGCAATCCTAATAATGCCTTGAATCCCACTAATCAGACCTCAAGTTATCAGCAGCCAATGCCGCAGCAGAATATACAGCAGATGCCGCAGCAGCCGATGCCGCAGCAGCAGTCCGACAGTTCATTGGAGAACATTCTCAAAGACTTTATGATGAAAACAGAAATCATACATGGCAGAGAACAGTAATTTTATCAAAAGGACGGATGCTTTCATGAACAAGACCGAAATGAGGATGCAAAATCAAGAAGCGGCTATTAAGACTCTAGAAACTCAAGTTGGTCAGTTCGCTCAAAGACAAAACACTAGACCACAAGGAGGATTACCTAGCAATACTGAAGTTGCTAAGGGAATGGGCCATGAGCAATGTAAAGTGATTACAACAAGAAGTGGCCTACATTTAAAAGAAAAACTAAGTAGTTCAGCAAACAAAGTCCCACAGGCAATACAAGAGGACTCAGATAGGGAGGAGCAGGATGTTGAACCAGAAAGTCAGGCCTCAGAAATCCTAGCAGAAAACTCTGCCGAGGCAGACAAACCGGCAGTACCTCAACCAGCTGTCGAGACAGTAAAAGACCCAATGGTGTCAGGTATTAAATTCAAAACTCATGAAACCTGGAGGAGATGAGACCACCACCACCTTTCCCACAAAGGTTGAAAAAGCAAAAAACAGGATCTCCAGTTTAAAAAAATTTTAGACATCCTAAAACAAATCCACATCAACTTTCCATTCGTTGAGGCAATTGAACAGATGCCTAATTACGCTAAGATTTTGAAAGACATGATATCTAAAAGAAAAAGGCTTGGTGAGTTTGAAACAGTGGCAGCAACTGAAGGATGTATGGCAATGCTACACAATCGCATGCCGCCAAAATTAAAGGATCCTGGATGCTTTACCATACCTTGTGCGATAGGTAATCATTATGAAGGAAAGGCCCTATGTGACTTGGGAGCAAGCATCAACTTAATGCCGAAATCAGTCTTCCAAAAGCTTGGAATAGGAAGAGCAAAACCCACAACTGTGGTACTTCAACTAGCGGATAGATCATTTGTGCACCCTGAAGGAAAAATTGATGATATATTGGTAAGGGTAGACAAATTTATTTTTCCCGCTGACTTCCTTATCCTTGATTGTGAAGCATATGATAATGCGCCAATCATATTGGGGAGGCCTTTCTTAGCAACTGGACGCACCTTAATTGATGTGGAAAATGGAGAGTTGACAATGAGGGTTAATGACCAACAAGTCAAACTCAATGTATTCCACAATTTAAAAAATATGATGATCCAGAAGATTGCAAAGCCATCCACACAACAGATACCAAAATATCCTGCCTTGGCAGCATGCTCGGCAGGCAATTTGGCAAAACGATCAAGTTCAAAGTGGAAGCAGCACATCAGGATGGACATAAAGCAAAAGGGAGTGGACAACATCTGAATTATAATTCTGACCAACAAGAGATAAACACCTTAGGAGATGCATTTGCATGCACTCCTCCAGTGACTTGATCTCTTCCCTTTTCTTTTTATATTATTATATTAGGATCAGTTTAATTTATATTTATTTTCCATATTTATTTTATGCTTTCATTATTTTTTTGTTTGTGTTTAATTTTTATTTAGGACAATAAGCAAGAATAAAGGAGAAATAGTTCATAGCAGGAATTCTGCCGAGGCATAAAACAGTGTCAGAGCCGCAGTAGTTTCAACGGGCAGAATAGTGTAACGGCTAGTCTACCGAGATTTCTGCCGCGGCAGTAAAGACTAACGGCTACAAAACGGCTAATGGTTCAAACGGTCACAAAGCCGAGGCCTATATAAGCATCCCCTCCCTCTTCAACTATTCACTCTTGCATTCTTGTTTTCTTAAGAATACTCAACAATCTTGCTCTCACAATACTCTCTGCCTACCCTTCTTGAAATTTTCAGAATTCTTCCAAGAAAATCTTCAAGAACCTAATCTCTCACAATTCTTATGGCCACCTAAAAACACTTTGCCCCTGCCGCTGTCGAAGACTGCTTTAACATGTCTTTCATTGCCCGGCAGTTGTGGGAGGAACAAGGGTTCCAACACTCGGATGAAGAAAATTACAGCATCGAGCACCATCTATTCGACAAAATCAAGTACCAAGAATGGGAAATCTTTTTCCTACAACCTGCCCAGGCAAATGCTACCATCGTGCGGGAATTCTATGCACACGGGCCAAGCAAAGACTCCCTCTTTGTCCACTGCCGAGGCAGGCCTATCCAGCTTGATGCCGATACCATCAACCAATTCTACGGACTCACACCTGACCATGATGTACATGCGGAATTCATGGAGGATATCACTGCCGAGGATTACGAGTTGATTAAAGACGACATTTGCTACACGAATACTCCATAGGAAACTGGTGCCCATAGAGGATCGGTAGCACGAAAAAGTCTGAAACCCGAGGCCAAACTATGGAACACCTTTTTCAAGAGACGCCTCATCCCCACCTCCCACAACAGCACTGGATACAATTGCACCGAGGCAGTAATCTGCAGTGCTACCGAGGCAGTGATATACAATTGCACTGGACAAAGACAAGTCAATCAAATCCACAATACAATGCAACTGGATCCTGACCTCTCTCTATTAATCAGACCTCATCCTTTTACTTAGTTTCTTTATTTCAATTTATTTACTTTCATCAAAACCATAATCACTTGTGTTTTTATTTTATTCCTTTTTACAGAACAAGAAGACAAAGAAGGCATATTAAGTATATCAATCCCTGTGGAGACGATACACGATAATACTTATCACTTTATTACTTGTGATGTGTTCACTTGCACTAATTGCGCACTTTTGACACGCGACAAGTACCATGGAAATATTTCAGGTCATTCTAAATTGTCTCTACTTTAAGAAATTAATACGGAAAATGATTAACACAGGGTTGTTGAAGTTCGAGGAATCGATAGTCTTAGATTTGAAGACCAGTGATAAAGATGAATTTTGGTGGCGGTTTCAAACTCGTTAGTTAAGTATTTAACCAATTTGCAAACATGAAGTTGGATTTACTACTTTTAGCCCAAAAAGAGATAAAGATATTTTGTAAAGGGTACTTATTTTAAAGTGATATTTCTTTCACCCATCAAATGGTTTTATAATTTTTAATTCTTCGAATATTTCATTCATTTTTAAGGGATAACCCTTGCTCTCCCATGTTCTTATGATAAACATTTTTAAACAAACACCTACATATATCATTTTCATACCAGGTCCTCGTATTTCAAATGTGATAGCATCTTTGCTCCAAACTCAAAGAAAAACTTTAAGGTTTTATATATTCAGAGGAAACCAAATATTGAGGGGATATTGAAAATGTGAGTCTCTAGTGGTCTACTTAGGCCAATAAAGGAACAAAATAAGTGAATAGATAATGGACAACTCCTATTTTAGAAAATTACTCCTCAGGAACTTGTTGTTCAAGATTCTTGAATCGAGAGTCGACCTTAAATTTCTATCCCATAAAGACCTTCTTAGAACTTCCTTGAATGGGACGATGAATGACATTTTCTTACCTCACCTGAAGAACAAGGTAAGATCAGACAAATTAGATACAAAATCAGAAGGATGTCAAAAGGAAGCAGTCAGAAGCTAGGACTAAAAAAGCGAGAGAATATGAGTGAAAGGGTGAGAGAAAGAGAGAACTGGAATGGTAATCGAAAGGCCAAAACGAGCCCGAAACAAGTAAAGAAGTGATTTTTTCCAATTCCAATACTAGAAGATTGAAAAAGATGATCGAGTCTAAGCAATATCAGAAAATTGTAGAAAGAAGATCGAGTTTAAGTAGTGGATAATCAGGAAATACTTTAATTTGGTGATACACTCACAAACTTGAAAGAAAAAACGAGAATGAGAAACAATGTTGCACACAATTCATATTTAGATTATACAATCCATAGTTAAAAAAAACTCAGCCAGAAGAAATGAGGCAAGAATAGTGATGGGTATTTTACATGGCCTGATCGGGTTCCGACCCAGCCCAATCGAATCTGATTTTTGGATGAAAAATTGTGTTCAGATCGGTTCGGGTCGGATGATTTTTTTAAAGTTGCATCGGGTCAGGTCGGGTTCGGGTTTAGGGTGTAAAAATATTTGACCCGACCCAGGACTAAATATATAATTTTCTCATAATTTTTAGGAATATTTATAATAATGGTCCTTTATCTATATATTTTTATAATTAGGTCCTTAAAATTAATTTTTCATTTATAATTTAGTCCTTAAAATTATATTTTTTATAATTAAGTCCCTAAATTTATTTTTTTTACAATTTAGTCTCTAAATTTATTTTTTATAGGTCAGGTCGGATAGGATTTTTTGGAAAAACAATATTCGGGTCAGGTTTAGTGTATTTTTGTTCGGTTCGGGTTCAGGTGGGCCGAAAATCCAACCCGACCCGTGCCCATCTCTAGACAAGGAGAAGCAAAGAATCTTCGTTCTGAACGCCTCACGATCTCACAAATTTGCAAAGAAGTGAATATCAAAGCCATCCGAGATAAGACAACCTTTCTCAATTTCGGAAAATAGAATGAGCTCTAGGGTGAAAACCTAAAGCGAACTGTCTATAGAGACTAAAAAAAGAAAGATAGAAAGAGAGAGAGAGGAATATTCGAAGTACATAGATCATAAATACAATTATACCTTTACACCGATAATAGATCTAGGTCATACAAGTTTTCAAAGACCATTTTGATCATTCAGGGACGTCCAAGTTAAATGAGAAGATTTTCAGACCACACTCCTCCCAAAGGTTAACCTCGTTTCAAGGACAACGAACTTCGAAGTGTCTGATCGATACCTAAATGGGGGAAGGATGGGGTAAAATGAGATAGTGAGATTAAGAGAGCCACTAAAAGGGGTAGTATTTAGGGGTTATTCCTTTTGAAAGCTCGATGGTCCAAAAGAGACTACGCATTTGTGTATATTCCCGCAATAGTCGAGGATCCATTAAATATACTCTTCATTATAGTTGAAGTTTGCCAAATTGGGGTAAATATATCATTGAATTTGACATTTAAGAGGGCAAACTTTTCTTAAACACACTCTGAAATCACATACATTTTTTAAATCTTTCTTTCATTTGAAATACATGCAAATAAAATCTTTTTTTAAAAGAATTAAAGAAAACTAAGAGTTAAACTTCATCGAGATACCTAGAAAAAAATAGAGTCATGACACGAAGATGTCTGATCAACCCTCATATCGATCTAGACGAGAATGCAAAGAATATGAACGGGGTATCGTTGTCCGCAAAAAGACAAAATCAAAGCCTAAATCAGAATTGACCATAAATATCATCAGGACTAATAGAGTTTGGTTAATGAAGGTTACTTGGTCAATAAAATGAGGACCAAGGCATCAAATTTTTGAAACATGATTAATAGAGTGTCACGCATCATTGCATATTTTACAAATAGGTTGCATTTGTGCACCCCGAGCATACAATATGAATATATGCATAATGAAAATGCTTATGCATCAGCTTTTTTGATAAACAGTCTTACAAAAAAGACATATGGTAGTTGAGAAGAGGATTCTAAAGAGGACTCCGTGCAGATCTGTGTCATCCCATAAGATTCTTACTTTAGCACCACCTTCCAATAGAAAGAAGAAAAAGAAAAAAATTTTGACCAAAGAGGTCGATTTCCCAAATCTCCAAACCATCATATTTGATGAGAGTCTTTTGATGGTCAAACAGAAAGAACCGGGTCATCACCAAAGGTAATTGAAAAAAAAAAGAGAAGAAAAAAAAGAGAGAAAAAATAAAGAACAAAAAAAACTGAGCAAGGGATTATGAACCCCACAGTTAGAAGGGAATATTGTCACCAAAATGAAAAATGAAAAGCATATCGAGAGCTAAAACTAGCAGGTCATAGAATTCTAGGCACTAGGTTAATCTAGATACCTTGGTATTTTCAAATTCAAAAAAGAGATTAGCAACATGTGTAGGCGTGAGACCCGATTTAAAGAAAAAGATTGGAAGCTATTTCGGCATGAGTCCTGAGAATTTGAACATGATTGGAAGCCACTTGGCGTGAGTCCCGAAATACTTGAAGATGAAGGTTTAATACAGAAGGTACCAACATGATTAGAAGTCCCACAACAAGAGAGATTGCAGGAATTCTATACACAAAGAAGTCACACACACCAAACATAGAGACTCATAGTTCTATACTGGAAGAGCTACCAGTTGAAAAGTTCACCCATGATGCGACAGTTTTATACAGGAGAAACCGACAACATCAGAAATGAGGAGTTCTATATAGGAGGGACCCCTTATTTTCATTTTGTCTCTAAGATTGAAGGTTTCATATATGAGGGGCACGCATCTCGAGGCTTTATAGTGAAAGGTTTTATATAGGAGAGACCCTAACTTTGATCCAAAAATAAGAGTTTTATGTAGGAGGAATCTTATTTTGCAAGATTCGTCGTAACGCGAAAGGTTTTATACACGAGAGACCGACAACGTGGAAGACCTGGAGTTTCCTATAGGAGGAACCCATATCTTCGTTATTGTCTCTGAGTGAAAAGTTCCATATAGGAGGGACATTTAACTCGAGGCTTCAAATTGAAGGTTTTGTACAAAAGAAACCTAAACTCAAGATCGAGAAGTGTAAGTTCTAAATAGGAAGGGCTTTTATTTTGCAAGATCTGCTCGAAAGGCGTTGGTCATATACATGAGTGACCTAAAACTACCTGAAGGCAAGTTCAAAACAGAAAGGACTTACGAGTCTAGAGAATCAGGCGAAGAAGGTGGAGAGTTTTAAAAAATCACTTCATTCTAAGACCATTGATAAGAAAGTCGGTTAAAAATGATTGTTTATGGTCTTTTCCCTTTCCTTGTTTCACAAGAACGAACAAAGAGGAGAAACTGTAATCACTCATTTTTAACCCCTTTTTTAAATTTAAACTTTTAAATTTCGAATAAAGGACTATTATTAGTATATTATGTGTACATTATATTACGTTACTATTAATTTATTTGTGTGCACTATTATACCAATGTTATGTGCAGGTGCTTATTATGTAGTGGTTAAGTGTGTATTTGTGTCATTATTTGTATACATGTATTATCGTAGTGCTTAAGTATAAATGGTACGTATTTATTATATGTGTTACCTAGGTGTGCGTTACTAAGCATAGAATTGTATGTGTGTGTTCGAAATACGTGTCTTGGGGTTACATTGATGTTATGTTATGCATGTGGTGTATATGTATTTTCCTTATTGTTATTTACTATTAATAGCATTATTAATATTGTTAAACCGACTCATAAATATTAAAATATAAGACCCAAAAAATATATAATAATAAGTAGTATAACAATATTCCAAAATCCATGGAATTTTACATCCCTTTTAAATAGTTTACAAAACTCATGTTATAAAGTCCATCTTTTGAGCCCAACTATAATGGAAACCCTAAAACCCTAACCCAAATGTTTTCATCTCTTATGAGGCCGCTAAGGATATCAACCATCGGATCAAGAAGAGAGATCAATGGTCAAGATTACAACCGGATGAACCTTCTAGAATGCCACACGCCCAAGCATCAACTTTTTGAGTCACCCACGCACGAGTGGCTCACATGCGTGCCTATTCGATCATGTGACTTCTCGCATGCCGCACTCCGTTTAGTCGTCCAGCGACCTACTATTGTTGTACCATTTCGCCGCCTGTGACATGCAAAAGCAAAGAGAGATTATGCAAACTCAATCTCCAGAAAGGGAAAAACCGAGATTCTAAAAAAATGTCATATTGAGAAATCCCAGATTATCCAACAAAGGAAGAAATTGGGGATAGTGATGAGATGTTTTCGAAACTGAAAATGGATTGAAATAGAGGAAATAAAAACCAAACCAGTGTAATCAAATAGAGGGGTCATATTGAAAACCAAAAAATCCATTGAGAGCAAAAAATCAGAGAGCAATATCAACCAACACCACCATTATAAAAAAAAAATCATCAACCTTGTAAAAAAAAATTTAAGATTGAATCAAAAAGAATAAAAACCCAGAAGTTTTTCTTCTGGTAAAAATCTCTTTCTCTCTATAGATTTGTATACATGTAATGTTTAATAAAAAAAAAAAAAAGAGAAAGGTCTCGGTTTACTCCCCTAATCAATTGTCGATCCTTCACCGATGATGAACTCCCAAAAAGCGAGCCAACGTGAGAATATGAATCAAACAAGGGACCCCATTCTTCTTGTTCTGATTTTTTCTAGAATAAGAGGGGACCATCTTCTCTGGGATGAACCTCTCGTCTTCTGAATTTTCTCTTCTTTCTTATGCTAGTGAAAGAGATCGATGAAGTGGGGTTAGCTTTTGGCTCAAACTCCGCTGAGATTGTAGGCTCTTGGAGGGGAAAGGGATGAATCTAAATTTTCATTTAAATTTCTGAGGAAAGTTTTTATTTTTTGGAAAATACGTTTGAGTTTGGTTGAAGGTTTGAATGCCTGTGTAGTTGTTTTAAGAAAAACAAAAATGGCCTTTGTGGCCGATTGGAGATTTAAATATAAGGTGGCCATTGAATTTTAGGTTTTATAACCATTTAATCCCTCTATCCATTTTGCTTTTACAAGATAAGGGCCTCCGTTTTTTTTCTCCACAACATGGATCCTACGAGTTTTATTTTCCTTTTTAAATCAGCCCCCAATCAAGCTTTAACTGTTCTTTTTATGGATTACTCGCATTTCTGACCCTTTGTGTTTTGAAATTTCTCTCAATTCCTTCCCTTTTGATTTCGTTTTATTTTGGCCAGCTCTGATCGGTTCATTTACATTCATTTTATTTTCCATACATATTTGTTTAGTATTACATCATTGCATGTTGCCTTTTAGCACAAAATTGACGGATACATATTTTACGTATTTTGCACTGATCGTCATGCATGTTCTTGTAGGTTGAGTAATGAAAATGAATTTGTTGATCTTGTATACCCTTAGGATATTTCATTAGCTTCATATTGACATTCATGTGAATTTTAGGTAGATCTGTGTTTCGTTAATGATCGTACGCATTCTAAAATTAGAAATAAAATCATGTTATTAAAAACATGGTAAAGTATAAGATAAAAATATGCATGCATTTTGTTTACAGATCATTAGCATATGACATGGAAGATTCCACTTTTTTCTTATTGCTTTTAACATCTAAATTATGTTGTTTTCGAGTGTTAACCAGTTTCTATTATTCTATTTTAGTTTTGCTAAGTGTGTATAACGATATTTAATTTATTAATACGGCCTCTAAATTCGTTCATAAGCGAAGTTAACTCCAATGTGATGATGGTGTAGCGATTCTTTTATTTAAAAAAATTAAATAAAGGTTTAAAATTTCGGTAGTTCAGTGGGATTTGAAAATTCGGTATCCGAAGATAACACCTGAAGAACAGGATGTCACTCCTAATGGAATATCGTTAAAATTTAAAAATCCACGGTAATATTTAAAAAGTCGGTATCCCGGGAGATAACACCTGAAGAACAGGATGTCACTCCCATTGGAATACCATTAAAATTTAAAAATCGGTTAATCGATTCGAGTCGCCATCGATCATTCAAAAAGGTGGATCGAACACCGAAAATAAAACCAGAGAAGATTGGATTCCGGAGTTGGTTACGTTTGGGGAAGGATTAGCACCCCATAACGCCAAAATTGGTACCTAAAGGTTCACACCGTAATTTTTGAGAAAATATAAAATTCGAATTAAATTAATTTTTAATTTTAAAATGTGTATCCTAATATCTACGACAATTCAAAGGAGATAACACTCGGAGACCGGGATGCTACTCCCAACAGAATATATCAGGATAATAATTTCTAATAAAGACAATAAAAACTCGAATATAAAAACAACGACTAAAATAACAATATAACAACATTTAATAATAAATATAAAACATAAGATAATAAGATAATAATAAAACGAAATAATGATAATAAAACTAATAATAACATAATACAGGCCCAAATCTGCAAGAAAATAGAACTTAGGTGGTTAAAAATAAATAAACAGTGAAATCAGGGGTTAATTTGAACAAATCTAAGAGGCAAAAGTGTTTTAAAATAAATAAATATAATTAAATGAAATACTTTAATAAAATAAAATCTAAGAGGCAAGTCTTAAAATATACACAAATCTAAGTTATTACTTTATTTATGATTTTAGTAATTTGAAAAACATATATTTAAGTACTTTTATTTAAAATAAGTATATTTTTTTTCCTTTTTTCACCTAAACCAAAAAGTGTTTTAAGTTTCCAACTTCAGTTTATCAATAAATATATTAATTCAGCTTTTATTGAGAGTTTTTGAATAAATATGTAAAGAAAGTTAAGTACGAGTAAAAAGAACAATACAGAGACTGTAGTAAATTTGAAAACTAAAACTAAACCATATAATTTCCCTAATCCCCCTTCTAAATCTGATTCAAATGCAGAGACTGTGTAGTAAATTTAGTCGTTTTATTTAGGCTTTTAAGTACGAAATAAATATTTAAATTATATTTTTTCTAGATAAATATTTAAAGTATGTTTTAAATTAAATAGGTGTCTAATATTTTTAAGTTACTCAAATAATTGTTTGTCGTTAGAATTCGTTAATTTTTAATACTATCTAACACTTGTATTTTTTAAAAATTTTAAAATTATATTTAAAAATAAATAATCCCAGATTAACCAATAAATTTAAAATCCTTAACACTCAAAATTTTAAATCTCCCAAAATTCAATCACTTTCAATGGTATTGATTGTGTTTTGACTGAGGGAATGAAACGTCCTTACTCTAGTACGAACGACTCACACATCGTTTATTGTCCGTTATGTCGTCGCTCGTCGTAAATTATTTGAATAAATCATTCGACGATTTTGATATTTTTACATGATATCGATCAGTCTTTGATGATGAAGTGATGAGATAAATGATCATGATGGCCTAACAACATATATAATGAACTTCGGCATGATAATCAATGATAAAATTATCTCAAATTAAGATTTAGGTTTTAAGTTTTAAAGATTTTAAATTTAAGGGTATTATTTTATATTATTTTTATTTATTTTTAAATATAATTTTAAAATTTTAAAAGAACTGACATATATCAAGTAACATTAAGAATTAACAAACATTTACCTAAATAATATATCTATTTAATTCAAAATATACTTTAATCATTTACTTAAAAAATATAATTTAAATAATTATTTAACCCCTAACTCTTTTATTTCTAAGAAAATAGCAAGGTTAGATATCTGAGGCATTGAATGAGATATTTTGTGAGCCTGTATTAATTAATAAATAGAAGGAATCGTAGGTTCTAGAAACAAAGACATTGCGAAGGAGTTGAATTCAACGATAAAATATCTCTTCAAATATCTGACTCACAAACAAGTCATTACAAAGGCCATTCCCACTCCCCTACTCTGTAATTCTCAACTGCCGTCCTTCACACATGTCTTCCCCAGCCGCCGCTGCCATTCCAACACCGGTACTGGACTCGGAGGCCTCAGACCTACTCCAATCCATCACTTCCCATGGAGGATACGCTTTTACACGCATGGCCACATTAGCCGCTGCCGGAGACCAACGCGCGGCAGAGGCGGCATGTGAGATGGCATGGGAGCAGCTTCACTCTGGACCGTGGCACTCTGTTCTCCCCGTATGGCGCGACGCTTATTCCATGGCGTGCCTCCACGTGGCCAAGTTCCATTTCTCAAATGGGGAGTTCAGAGATGCCCTTAGGTCTTTGGACTTGGGGATTATAATGGGAGGTGCTTTGCTTAGGAAAGATTTGGACTCTGCGATCGAAGTCGTTTCGGCGGCCAAGTCCAGGCAGTATAACAACGGAGTAACTGATGATAATAAAGGTCGAGAAAATGCAGGGTCTCGATTGCTGGTTCCTCTGCAGGAGTTCGATAATTCAGGGGTAAGGTCCGTTTTCTACACTTTTAAAGAGAAACTTGTGTGGTAGTATAATATCCGGATTTAATAGCTGGTGTTTACTTTTGATCCTTTAGGTACTACGAATTTTGCCAATAAGATCATTGTCTTCCAAGATTGTAGCGAAAAGGTCCGCCCTATCTTTGGAGGCATTTCTATGCGAGTATTTCCTCTTAGGTTCTCCGGTTATAATTACCGATTGCATGGCACACTGGCCGGCCACGACAAGGTGGAATGATGTGGATTACTTAAGAAGGGTTGCTGGTGATCGTACTGTTCCAGTTGTGGTGATTAATCTTCCTTCTCTTTTTGAAAATTCAGTAGAGATCAAAATTGTAACATTTGTTCTGCTATATTCCGTTTTCTTAAAACTCGTTTTACCCCTAGCTTCATATATAGTTTCTTGGGTGGATCTTGATAATCTAATGTGTATGCAGCTCATATATTGCTTTCTTATATACTTCCTGTCCTGATAGTTTTAGTTTGATTTCCAAGGCATCGATGCCGTCCTATGCTCAGTGAGCTATTATTACTGATTCTGCTTTTGTTTCTTTTTTGGCCTTGTAATTAATTTACTCCATCATTAGGCTCCTGCATAGAGTCACATAGCTGAGGATTGTTACTGATTCTATGGTTACTGAATGATTGATCTCTGAGTTTATCCCAAGTGATTATTATTAGTCCTTGTTGGATGAAGCCATTATTGCCAACTTTGAATCCAAGTATGGTATCCTTCTACGCACTGATTCTAACTTTTTCTCATGGAAGAACAGTGTTCCTACAGCTAGAAGATGCTTCTGTTGTCATAATTAGACAATCTAGTGGGCTAGCACCCAGAATTTGCAAATGTTCAAGCTTTTTCATAACCCAACCCTTCCTTATTTGTGAGTTACTATATGGCTTTTTATTTTTTTGCTTATTATGATCAATTCATGTAGTTCTCAAGCAATTTTGTGGTAAAAGAATGTGAGAAATGGAATATTTTTGCCAGGTCATAGGATTCTTAATAATCAAAATGGACAAAAAGCTTCCGATCTTTCCTTTGGTGGATAAATCTTTTAGAGATGGACCGTTGTAGTTGGGTCCATGGTTAATTAAAGAATTTGTTACACTTTATTCTGCAAAGCATTAGGAGGTATCAAAACAGAAAGGAATTGATGTGTTAGAAAACCTTTTGAAATATTCATGCTGTAGAAAGTGATTGGTTAAGAAATGGTTACCTGTTGGAACTTGGGGGTTGGCTTAGATGGTTCAGCCACCCACTTTAGGATTTGGGAACCCCAAAAATATAGTTAGCAGAAGTCTTTAGAATTGTAAAATTATTTTGTAACTTTACTACCTACTTATTGTCACTAAAAATTCCTATTACCGATGGAGGTTGTATTATCGAAAGCTATTTAGTTCCATTTCTTTCTTCATTATTTATTTTTGCAATAATAATTGCGGTGAAGATCATTACTTTGTATTTTAACTGAAAACTGGTAAAGTTTTGAATGCTTTTCAGGTTGGAAAAAATTACTTATGTTCAAATTGGAAGCAAGAGCTTATTACATTTTCCGATTTTCTAGAGAGGGTTCAATCAACTGGCTGCCGAAGTAAGGTCCCCACGTATCTTGCACAACACCAATTGTTTGATCAGGTACTAGTATTTCTTATATTTTATTATTTGGCATATCTAATTTCACTGCTTTGTAGTGAAGCCCCGGTAATGTTGTTTATAACAATGGCAGATAAATGATTTGTCGAAGGACGTTTCTATTCCTGAGTATTGTTATGCTGGTGGTGGGGAGCTGAGATCTCTCAATGCGTGGTTTGGTCCAGCTGGGACAGTGACACCTTTGCACCATGATCTGCACCATAATATACTTGCTCAGGTTAGTATGGACATGCATTGCTTTTTCCTAACAAATGGTAAGGTTGATTTTAGTTTCATGAAAGTAAATAAATACTCCATCCAGGAGTCTTAAGACTGGGAGAACACTGAAGCTACAAAATGAGATGCTGAGTATGTTTTCTGTTTTGGAGCTGAGATCATAATAGAAGCAGTACCTTGTCTCATCTTTCCAGTTCATTTAGTAAATAATAATTAGCAACACTCAAGGGCTCCTTAAAATTAGTTGCATTAAAGGGATTAATCCGGAATCATCTTACTCGACACTATTGCATATATCCATTATGCTTTTTGATATATTCATTAGTTCCTTGTGCATTTTATTTCTGCTTCAGATTTGTGTGCAAAACCGGATGTCCAATCTGCTAATTTAAATGATGTAGTTTGATTTTGGGTTCTTAAACAGGAAGTCAAAGGCATTTTCTTAGATTTGGTTTTCATGAAATTAGAAATGTTTTAATATGTTCCCTCGTCTGCTTTTCTTTTTAATTTAATCTAAAGACATTCTGGTATGAACCAGATAGATCTTTAAGGTGTCTAACCGGTACTTAGGGAAAGGGTAATGGTGTGTGTTAGGTTACAATATAGCATTTCCTAAATTGTGTTGTTCAAGGGCACTAGTAATTCATTGATGATCACCACTTTTTGACATGCTTGACTATTGCCAAGGATGTACTGTGTGTGTGGAGGGAGTAGTCGCCTCCTTTAAAATTTGAATTTCGTATATGATTTTGAAATTTTCTAAATATTTTCTATTGAAAATTTATTCCCCCCCCCCCCCCTTTAAAATTTTATAATTTCGCCACCTAGAATTTTAAAGGTCCCCCCTAACACAGTTTTGTGTCCGTCCAGTCTATTGCATCAACTGTTCTCTGGCTTTTTTCATTACCCTTATGCTGCATTTTCTATGCACTTACGTTGTTGGGTGATCTACTTCAAACCTTTCTGTCTTGGATTTAATCTCGATTGATATTCTGCTCCATATTTTTAGGTTGTTGGTAAAAAGTATGTAAGGCTCTACTCTGCTTCATATTCTGAGGAGCTTTACCCATACAGCGAAACCATGCTCCACAATTCCTGCCAGGTACCTCCTTACTTGGTCCCTTTGTAAGCCCTAAATTTTACTTAATTTCTTAGATCACAAGTTAGGGTTTACATTACTAAAACTTGTTTCATAAGTTAGGGTTTCATAAATTAAAAGTAATATTTGGATAAATTATTGAATAATTAATAATTTAAAATACAGAAAATCTCAACATTTTAATATTTCACGTTCAACCCATAAAATTTAATAAATATTAACAGTCCAGAAAGTTCGAATAAAAATCCAAGGCCAAAGTTTATTACATAATAATATGTCCGAAATAAACATGATTATTCTGAAAACTATAAAACATACGCAGAAAGTCTGAATTCGGAAACCTCCAAGTATCGTAGTAGATCAGAATATCTGAAACAAAAACTGAGAGGGTATAAAATAGGGAGACTAATTTGTTTCTAGAGCAGATAAATAGGATCACAGAACAAAATAATGCAAATGATGTAGTGAATACATGATGTGCACCCAACTCCGAACGCTAACAGAAGAGTAGGTTCTCCTGAACCACTCTAACTCTGTCACACCAACAAAAGTGGAAACTCGACCCGTAGGTGGAGCCACTGAACAGAAATGATATCTCGACCCGTAGGTGGAGCCACTGATCAGAAGTGATAAATCACTAAACTTCCCCGTACGGAAAATCCAACCAATGGATGTTATGAACATATACAGAATCAGAATGCGTGCCTTATATTTTAACAGGAGGCATGCATGATAAGCATGATCAGATATACAATTAACTCAGAGCATAACATTATGAGATGTTTCAGTATCATACAAGGATGATGCAAATTACATGATCATACGAAAAAATAGAATCTGCACACTCAGAAGTAAACATAATTGATAAAAGAGAACACACCTGAAGCAGAGAGCTCAACGTCGAGAGTGACGTCTACTGGACTCGGCTCTACCACTAGACTGAGCGGGAGTAGAACCTACGAGTAATAAGTATTAGACACACTACTATTCCACTAAACCGGTAAGTACACAAAACGAAAATAAACTGAAAACTCACGTGCGTGTCCCGATGACTGATGAACAGGAGGTCGTCTAGGAGGAGGAGGAAATTGCTCGGGGTCGGAATCCACGTCACCTGAACCAAATAGAAACTATTTTAAAAGCCGATACAGATAACTTTCATATAGACATTCGAACTTAAAATCTTTAAAAACGATACTTCGGGTTCGATTTCAAAAAACAGACTGCGGCATTGAACTCAGGACGTCGAAAAACATATACTTGGACCGGTTCTGAAAAAGTCAACGCTGACGTCAGCACTGGTCAACGCTGATGTCAGCATTGGTCAATGGTGACGTCAGCAGTGACGTCAACGAGTCAGGTCACGAGTCGATCGAGTCAGGTTTCGAGTTGATCGGGTCGGGTTTCGGGTCGACCAGGTTTTCCCCAAATTTTCCTGGGAAAATCTGGATTTTCCAGATAAACCCAGAAATCCAGTTTTAAAAATTAAACTCCCCCCTTAATTCGATGCTACAAGATCCATAATACACCTTTGTTCGATTCCAAAACATTATTTAAACCTCCCCATCAACAACAACTCAACAAAAACGATTTAAAAACTCTTTACTTACTCCGGTGTAAAAACTCAAGCAACAACCCCCCTAGATTCAGGTTCAAAACAACCTAACAACCAAAACAACATTGTTCGAATCCAAACAACACACCAACCTCTCTTAAAAGACTGAACCGAACACAAAACCATTTCAATTAAAAAAAAAGCAGATCAGAAACGAAATAAACAAGATACAGATTCGAAACTTACCACCAAAGAAATGAGTAACAAGGAAAGAAAATTTAAGACAGAAAAAGAAACCGAAGCGGAAAAGAAGGGATGAGTATCGGTTATCAAAAATAATTGGGTTAAATACCAGACAAGGGTCTGGACTTTTAAGAATTTAAAACTGAACCCCCAACTTTCAGAAATTTTCAATTTAACCATTGATAAATCCTCAAATCTTAGGGTTTTGAATTTAGGGATTTGGAATTTAATTTGGAAACAAATTTAGGGTGTTACACCCTTCTTTTGTGTTGATGAACATTGTTCATGTTGACAACTAACATGTGCACGAAAACACTCTCACTCCGACATGGAAACACTTTAATTGTTTTTGTTGGTGTACATTTCTGTAAGAGAACCTTCAATATATCTAACTGATGGAAATGAGCAAGGCTGTAAAATCTAATGTCTTGGGATGAAAGAAAACTACGAACTACTTATTGATTTCATCTAGAGCTCTATAGGCATTCCTTAAACTTCTTCGCTTGCTTCAGACTCTCATTTATTTGTTAATGTGGTAAGCTTTAGTGATGAACACTGACCGAATAGATGTCGAATGTAGGTTGATCTGGAGAACCTAGACGAGTTGAAGTTTCCCAAGGTGTGTGACTTAGACTTCATAGACTGCATTTTAGAGGAGGGAGATATGCTTTATTTTTTTTTTTGAAAGGTAGGGAGATATGCTTTATATCCCCCCTAAATGGTGGCATTATGTTCGATCCTTAACGAGGAGTTTTTCAGTCAGCTTTGGTGGAGCCATGAGTCTGAGAGCGAGTAGTGTACTGGTATACTGGTAGTTTCTTTTCTATGTATTATTCGTAGTATCAACTCTCAAGTAAAAAATGGCATTTTTCTCCACACTGTCCTCTTTACTTTAAGTCTTGTTGTGTCCCCCAGTGTCCTCTGTAATAAAATTAATTAACACCTCACAAGATTACATTCTGAACCTCTAAAATGGTAGAATTTTGACTTAATCCTTGTAAAACTGTAAAGTCATGAATTACAATATTCATGAATCGGATCAGATCAAATTCAAGTTGAACTTCTGTATGTAATACCGATAACGAAGTCAAGAATTCAGATTGGACCAATATCGAGCCTTAACAGAGAATACTTAGATACACTTATTATAGAATAAGAGATTCGGCATCATTATTTTGGCTCAGAAGAATACGATTATATCTTAAGTGTATGTATACATCAGACACTATAGGATAGACAATCGGCCAATCTACCCAAAAAGACTTGATTCTTAGTCATGATACCATTAAATATAATATCTTTAGATCGATACGAATGGTTTAATCCAATATGGTTTAATCCAATATGAAGTGTTATTTGGGTTATAGAAGTGATCTACTATAAAAATCTAAATATTTTTTTAATACTTTTAATTTTATAAAACAATTTTGTTTAAAATATCATTTTAAGAAATCATTTAAACATATAATATCAGATAAAAATATATATTACAGATACTAACATAAAATAATACATAACATATATACCCATTAATTATACCAGTATCATATTTTGAAAGACACCAAAAAATATTCTAAATGTCGATTATGATATCATGATAGATTTCTTTTAACATACAATGATAAAAACAATTTAAATTTTAAAAAAAAATTCAATAATACAGAACTACCATAAAATATTATAGGTCATGTAAGGCAAAACATCAAACTTATAAGATTATTCATGACATCACAAAAGAGAACATGGTTGTATTATACTTGTTCATCTAAGTATAATTCGGAAAGCCTATAGTCTGGAAGAATCAGAGTTAGATTGTTCAGAATAAATGAAAGAGTTTAATGTGTTTCATAAAATGCAGATCGTAAGCAGACAAAAATTATTTAAAATGTTAACTACGTTTCAACTGTACATAGATATATAGTTTCTTAGAACTGCATACATAACGAATTACTTTAGATTTTGATGGTGTAGGTGTCAATCTAAGAGGTTGTTTTAGGTCCATAAAGAATTACTCGAGCCGAAGCCTTAGAACCTATCCAAAAAGTTGTCTTGGACCTAAAAAAATTATCAATTGGATCAGAATTAAATCTATAAAAACTTTAAATCATAATCCATAAAATATTTTAATAAAATAATTTAGTGTAATCCGTATAACGGTGTAAAAACAAGAATTATGGATATTTTTTTAGTAGAATGAAAATCTAATATATCAATCAGGAGAATGAAAATCAAGTATATCAATCAATAAATAAGAAATCAAGAATATCAATTAATAGGACAAGAATCGTGAAGTATACTTTCAAATTAGATATAATGGTATATTTTTATATAAATGGATAAGACATATCTCAAATTAGATAGAAAAAATCTTAATTTTTAATTAGAGAGAATATTCATGTACACACTAGTCAATTGATTTACTTTTTGATGGCATTAGATGATTACCATAAGGGGAATATTTGATATTTATCGACATTGTTATGAATATCTTTATTTATGGTGAATATCTTAATTGAGATCTTAATGTACTTTATTGCTTCTATTAGGGTTTAATACCCATTAGAATTAAGGTTTCTTATGCCTATAAATATAGACTTTTGGAGATAACATTGTACACAACCTTACTTTCAGAATATAATACAAGTCTCTCTTTTTGTCTGTCACCTTTGTTCATCTATTTTATTCTTATTATTTACTTTATTCACAACACGTTATCAGCACGAGACTCTAACCAACGGAGGTGTTTATCGTTCCAATCTTAAAGGACTTATTCAAAAGAATTTGTTACTAGCATGAATCAAAGATAAGTTCTTCTCCCTCTATTGTATTTTAATTATCGATTATTTTCTCTCGTGATCATTAACTTGGTTTTTAATTTTTAAAAAATTATTGGTTATTTAGTATTTGTGTAGAGATAGAGTAGCTCAATTTTTGTGGTTTTTGTCGATAATTCCCGAAAAAGATTTTAACAAGATATTGGTGCTTAAATCTATCATATATTCAACTTAGCTTGAAAAGTCAGATACGTTTTACTTATTTATCTCGATATAGTAGACAATTAATTATTCTCAAATTAAGGGATGATTATTCAAAGCATGAAATTATCATGTATTTAAAATACAATGACATATACGAGTAGTACTTTGCATCTATTTAATTTGAGATTTTTTTGTCTTTAGTTATGATCAATATTTGTTTATTTTGATGATGAAAGTTTATATTTTTAATTATATTTTAAGTATTAAATAATATTGGAATAAATATTAAACCTTTAATTGATTAATATTTTTTCTGTTATATTGGTTTAATCCGAGTATATTGATTGTACATCCCATTCTGCGAGGCTACTGGTCTCAAAGGAGATTCTTTTTAAAAGACCTTGTGGACTGGTTTAATAATGTTGCGTATGAGGATTAAATCTTTGTTCTAAGTATTGTATATATATATATATAATATTATATATATTGGTTGCTCAATTATTCTTTAATACTATGATTGTTATAAAGTCTATATTTTCTTGAAAGCAATATTACTTTTGTGTCAAAAAATTCGACTATAGACTTCTCCCAAGTTTAAGTTACGAAAATTCGTCTTGATCCAAGAATTTTTACAAGAGACATTTCCTGAAGTGAATGCAAGCATGATTTTATGCCATGCGATTATTGGATTTATTTTATTCATTGAGGTGAATGCAAAAATAATACTTCACTATATGGTTAGTGAATAAAACTCAATTGTGTGAATATTTTAAATTAAATTAAAATTTTATGGTCTTTGTGGTCAGAATATCACTAATGTTGTCATGTAGACACAATATCGTGAAAATATTTTAAAGACCTATTGGCTCTACTCCATTTCTTGGTATAAATTTTTTGTAATTGAATATTTTTTATTTCAACTAGTTATAATAATGTTGCGTTTATTATGTGTCTAGGTTCTTATGCAAGTTAAAGTCTTATTGTCGTAATAAGCGTTATCTAGAAGGATCAATTGCTGAAGGGTACTTAATAGAGGAATGTATGACTTTTTGCTCTAGATATTTGGAAGATGTTGAAATGAGGTTTAATAGACCAAATAGAAATGAAGTATGCAGTACTAATAGCTTAGCTGAGACTTATTTGTTTGGAAGCTATGGTGAAGCACTCGACAAAGTTGAAATTGTACAATTAGATGATAAGTCTTGGGTACAAGCACATCGATATGTTCTTTTTCATCATGAGTCAATAGAGCCCTTACGCACGTAAGTTTCTATAATCAATAATGTAATTACTTAAGATTTTATATTTAACATTCTTTAACCACGTAACTTACTTTATAGTGAATATAAAGAAGAGTTACAATCTCGTATACGCACAAGAAGATTAAATCTACGAGAGAGCCATAAATTGTTTGCAGAAACTTTTCATGAATGGTTAGGGAAGACGGTAAGTAACATAATATATAACTTTTCTTGTCTTATTATATCAATATGAATGTTAATCAAAGTTTTATTTCAACTGTAATAGGTTTGGGATGGGAGAGAAGTTAGTGAAGAGGTCAAATGGCTTTGTCAAGGCCCGAATATAATTGTTCGGAGATATAATGTCTTTCTCATTAACAGGTATAGGTTTCATACGAAATCTCGAGAAAGATTAAGGAGGACGCAAAATTGTGGCGTGGTTGTTTTTCAACTACAAGTTAAGGGACAATCATCCTGTGGAGGGAGATGTTGAATATTATGGAATTATTACCGACAATATTGAGTTGGATTATTATGGGAAACGGAAGGTTGTGTTGTTTCGTTGTGATTGGGCTGATGTAAATAGTACTCGAGGAATTAAAAAAGATCAATTTGGTTTTACAGTGGTGAATTTTCTCGATTAATTCATACGGGCCAACAACTGATGGACGAACCATCTGTATTCCCTTCTCAAGTCAAACAAGTTTTTTATTCTCATGATCCAACAAAAGATGGTTGGTATGTTGTACTCCGTAACACCCCTAGAGACTTAATTGATATCGGGGATGTGAGTAGATATGACATTGAAACAAGATCAGAAACTTTGCCTTTTGCAGCACAAAACTTAGATGGAACATGTTCTACTTCTAATTCACAGTTTCAATGGGTTCGTGACAACAATGATGGAGATTTTAATGAAAATTAACTGCATATTGTAGTAAGATTTCTATTGAGCTTTATTAATTTTTTTAGTAGAGTTATTGTCACTAATGATTTTTTTTTGTTGATTACATGTATTATGCCGAGGAGGAAATTAAATACCTTAAATATTGTTCAAATTCCTCGAATAGAGGAAGAAACAAATGAAGATGAGTTTTCTGGTTTTGGATCTTCACAAGTTCCTGAAACGGTTGAAAATATAGAAATAAAAGGTATTTTTTAAAACTTTATCTGAATCATACTTATTTGTTATTGTTGAAATTATTTGCATAAGATCTGACTTGATATATTTGATATATAGGTGGAAATGTTCGAAGGCGTAAGACTAGAGGGAGGACGACTTTGACGGAATTATACGATCTCCCCATTGGAGAACGTGTAAAAGTTTCGAGAAACGATATTGGCCTACCTATTAGTGCAGAAGCAGGTGTTTTGACAAGTTATTTAGGCATTGTTGCACGCAATGCTTCAATTTTACCAATCAATTATGAGTCATGGCATCAGATGTCAAATAGTAACAAAAACCAAGCTCTTGATCTTGTTAAGGTAATAATATTATTATATTAGTTAATTTATTACATTTAAATAGTAATATTTATTTTTGATTTTGTGATTTTTAGGATAAATTTTCTTTGGAGGTCTTGGACGATTATGTGAAGCATGTATTAGGAAAGAAATGGAGAGACCATAAGAGCTTCTTAAAGAAGACATATTTCAAGAACGATCTGAGCCTTCAAGAGAAATTTCAAAATGTTCCCTCAGGAATACTATGGTATCAATGGGAAGATGCAGTCAGGTTTTGGAGTTCAACAAAAGGGAGGTAACATCTACAATTTATAAAAATAACATTATATCATTACAATTGATACTTTAAATGTAATAAAAATTGGAAATTAAACAGGAAAGAGAGCGCGTAGGAGTTACTAGTAGGCAAAAACAAAAATTTACTCACACAACAGGGACGAAGAGTTTTGCTCGCATAGCTAATGAAGAGGTATTATTTTTTTAAAATATTATTTCTTCTTGTATTACATTAAAGTTAATATTGATGTTTATTATATTTTGTAGCTTGTGATGACTGATTCTAACATTGGACGGGTAAAGCTATTCGACATTACTCACACCAAAAAGTATGGCTCTCCAATGAATCCTGAAGCTGAAGAAATTCTGGCATATTCATTGCTCTTAAAATTGTAGTATGTTGTAAATAATTTTTTGATTTATTATTTTTCATAAATGATTATCAAACGAAAATGAAGGAAGAAAGACAAAGATAGAAGCTACGTCTTCAACTGATGGCTCTGCTAATATTACTGATATCGAGAATCAAGTTTTTTCTGAAGTTTTGGGTTCTGAAAGATATGGCCGTGTGCGCTGTCAAGGATCATTTGTGACACCAACTAAATATTTTGGATCAAACTCGTCTCAGTACATGCCATCACAAAGTCAGTCTTCTCAAGCAGAAGTTCAACGTTTAAAGCAACAATTAACTCAATTCCAAACAGAGATGGAAGCTAAAGAAGCTGAGAGAGAACAAAGAGAAGCTGAGAGAGCAACAAAGGAAGCAGAGAGAGCAACAAGGGAAGCAGAGAGAGAGAAACAAAGGAAGTAGAGAGAGAAGCAGCATATCAGAATCTTCAAAAACAATTCCAAGATATGATGGCGATGTTAAAGCAGAACCAACCAAGGAATCCGTCACCTTAGTTGATTTTAGGTTCATTTGGTTTGTACTTGTTACTGAACTGTTATTTTACTTAAACACTAAATTATTATATTTTACTTTATTTGATATTAGACTTTAATTTATTTTGGTGGTTAACTATTTTGGATTTAGTAGATATATTCTTTTGTAATTGTATTATTGTTGAAATATTAATTACAGGGAAGCTTTTGGTAATAATAATAATCTAAAATTTATTTTTTAAAATGCAGTACCTATAGTGGCGTTTGAGAAAAACGCCATTAAAAACCCATTAACTATAGTGGTGTTTGTAGAAAAACGCCACAATAGTACAGGACAACTGTGACGTTTTTGATACAAAACACCACTATAGATCAGGGCAACAGTGGTGTTTGTAGATAAAACCGCCGCTAAAGTGAACGATCTTCAGCCGTTTGTCTATCCAAACGCCGCTAAAGATCATGTACTTTAGCGGCATTTTTTAAAAATAAACGCCGCTACTTTTAGCAGCACAGGTTTTAGCAGCGTTTCTTGTGGTGCTTTTCTTAACGTCGCGAACACTTTTAGCGACGCTTAAAAACGCCACTATATATCTAAAAAAACGTCGCTATAAACATGTTTTGCTGTAATGAAAGAAAATTTACATGCATAATGCATATTCATTGATCACCCTTATGGTTGCTAGGTCTCTTAATGAAACAAAGATTCATCCCGCTTCAAAAAAAGGGTGATGATATTCTTGGTCTAAAAGCACCATATATACATTAATTGATCTGGAAGCATCTTATCTTAGTTGGTCCAAAAATACTATTTAAGTGCTACGAGATAATTACCTTTAAACAATTACTATACTTGAGGCAAAGCCAAAATATGTGTTTGGCTAAACATATACAAAAGATATGTGGATTGCTTTCACAAGATAAGGTACAATCTATCTTTTTAAAGATAATACAAAAATTATATCTCAAGGTGGATACATCAAATATGATAAAACAAAACATATTTCTTTAAAGTTTCGTCCCTCACGATCTTCAAAAGAATAATATTCGATGAATCATTTCAAGAAATAATTTGGAAGATTTATCACTAGTGCATAATCTATTTCACTATTTGAAGATTTTATTCAATATTGAATTATGAAGATTCAAATATTTTATGTGATACTTTCAGGGGGAGTAAATACGTGTTGCACTCTTTTTTCCTTAACCGAGGTTTTGTCCCATTGAATTTTCCTGGTAAGTTTTTTAATGAGGCAACATGTTATGCGTATTGATAAGTGCTCAACTCACTATCACTTTTTACTCCTTTTATGGGCATTAATTACCGAATACACACTCACTTGGACCAATGCATGAACTCAATGTGATATATTTAGAAGTTAAGCTCATAAAGATAATATTTACAGAAAAGGCACGTTTTACTGCGTTTTTACCTCTGTGCAGGGAAACCAGTGCCGCGGCAGCAACAAGACCGAGGCAGGAACTGATGCCGAGGCAGCAGTAGAAAGACAGGAAGCAAGACTGTAGGCGATGGAAAGATAAAAATCCAAGGGACGTGTCTGGACTCAAAGCCCATGAATCGGAGCTGGCTAGCATGAGGAAAAGCCCAAGAAAAGACCACGCGGGAAAGCCCCCTTAGCCGAATCAAACTTGGAAATATTTTAATTATGTACTTGACATGTTCCCTACTCCAAGTTGTATTCTACTTAGGAAAGGTTTGCCCTAGGTCTAGCCTATATAAAGACCTAGCCACCCAATGTACTAGAGGCGGAATACCGAGGGAAAGAGAGAGCCGAATTCTATACTTGTCTTCTTTCTCCCCATTATGTTCTAAACCTTCTTAGGGATTAGGTGAAGGTTGCCGAGTATATGTGAGAAGAGATTGTACTTTGTCTTTGTTTTCAATACAATAAAATTATCAAGGTTTGCTTATCCTTTGTTATTCCTTGTTCTTGCATTCAAGCCCGGGAGGGAAGTTTGTGAGTAATCCATTTATCTAAGCTCGGGAGAGTTAGATTCACGAAAGGGGTAAGTACGGTGTTTCAATCGCGAAATACTAATTCGGCCTAGGGATAGGTTAAGAGTTTCAGCGGCTAAAAGAAGTGTGAGTGAGATTGGTTGGTGAGTATAATTGGTTCACGCCGGGAGGTATCATCAAGGACTAGTCATCAACAGCACTCTAACTTAGGGATAAGCGGAGTCATTCAAGGACACTTTGCCGAACTTTGGTAAAGTCCAACCACGAGCAAGGGATTGCCGCGGCGGACAAGTATCGTCGCTGCCAAGGCAGTAAAGTGCAGTGCTGCCGAGGCAGTGATATACAATTGCATTGAGCAGAGACAAGTTAATCAAATCCACAATACAACGCAACTGGATCCTGACCTATCTTCCTCTATTATTAAATCTCTTTATTTTTGTTTAGTGATTTTAGTTTAGATAAACCAACTCGATTCACTTGTGTTTTTACTTTTCTACAGAACAAGAAGGTGAAGAAGGCATATTAAGTCTACTAGTCCCTGTGGAGACGATAATCCGATAATTACTTATCACTTATTACTTTCGATGTGTCCACTTGCACTAAACGCGCACTTTTGACACGCGACAAGTTTTTGGCGCCGTTGCCGGGGACTTGCAACTAAATTTTGTTTTCTTTATTTTCTTGTTTGTTTTTTTCTTTTATTTTACTCTTGTTTTTCTTGGTGTATGACCAGGGCCAACCCAACCAACCCTTTGTACGAGTTAGATCCAGAGATCGAAAGAACAAGGCAAAGGTTGAGGAGACAGATCCAAGGAGCCATGGCAGATCACCCGGCACGACAAAACTTACCTGCCGATAATGGAGCTTTACCGCCGCCACCTGGGCCGCGGCAGCCCACTGTCAGAGACTTCCTGGAAGAGGACTTAAATGGATTATACCCAGGAGTCGTTACACCGGAGATAGAAGCAGCCCACTTTGAACTGAAACCTGTTATGTTCAATATACTGAACACTATTGGACAATTTGGTGGGTCTGCAACTGAAGACGCAAGGCAGCACCTTAAGTCCTTCATGGAAATTTGTAACTCTTTCAAAATCCAAGGAGTCCATGAAGATGTCTTGCGATTGAAGCTATTCCCCTATTCACTGAGGGATAGGGCGAAAGCTTGGTTAAATAGCATTCCAGCAGGATCTATTGGATCTTGGAGTGAACTCTGCCGTGATTTTATTACTCGTTTTAATCCAACTAATTTATATGATAGAATTCGTAATGAAATCACTTCTTTTCGACAGGCAGATGACGAACCAATGTACGAGGCATGGGAACGCTACAGAGATTTACTACACAAGTGTCCTTTGCATGGATTTCCCCTATGGACACAGGTGACAATGTTCTACAATGCCATGAATGCCCCGACAAGGATGATGTTAGATGCCTCGGCAAACGGAATACTCCTGGATAAAGCACCTGAGGAAGCTATTGAGATATTAAATAAACTCGCGAAAAATGATTTCCAATTTCCAACATCTAGGCGAGGAGGAGTAAGACGCCAAGCCATAGTAAATGAATTAGACTCATCGAGTTCAGTGGCAGCACAATTAGCCTCTCTTACCAAGATGGTGCAAAACCTACAGTTACAGCAAAATACCCGTGAGGTCAAGGTAACTGATTCATATTGTGACTTATGTGGAGATAACCATTGTTCCTCTGATTGCATGAATCAAGAAACCGGTATGTACATTGGGAACTACAACCGAAATAATATGATGTCCAACACATACAACCCCTCATGAAAGAGGCATCCAAACCTATCATGGAGCAACCCTAACAATGCCTTAAATCCAATCACCCAACCTTCAGGATTTCAGCAACCGATACAACAACTGCCGCCGCCGCAGGCCCAGCAGTCAATACCGCAGCAGCATATACAGCAGCAATCGATAATTCACTAGAAAACACGCTTAAAGCCTTTATGATGAAAACCGAGTCTTACATGGCAGAGAACAGTAACTTCATCAAAAGGACAGACGCTTTTATGAATAGAACTGAGATGAGGTTGCAAAATCAAGAGGCGGCCATTAAAACGCTGGAAACTCAGGTTGCGCAGTTTGCTCAAAGCATAAATACTAGACCACAAGGAGGACTACCTAGCAATACTGAAGTTGCTAAGGTAATGGGCCATGAACAATGTAAGGCAATTACTACTAGGAGTGGTCTAAAGCTGAAGGAAAAGATCCCAGAGAGCCAAATTCAATCAGCGGATCAAGCAAAAGAAGAGGCCGAGCAAACTGATTCTGATAACACTGACCCGACAGAGAGCACAGCAGCTCCTGAACAGCCTGCCGAGGCAGTAACAACTCCAGTTGTGCCAGATATTAAATTCCAAACTAATGAAACCCTGGATGAGATGAGACCACCACCACCTTTCCCACAAAGGTTAAAAAAGCAAAAACATGAGTAGCAATTTAAAAAGTTCCTCGACATCTTAAAGCAAGTCCACATCAACATACCGTTCGTAGAGGCAATTGAACAAATGCCTAACTATGCCAAGTTCTTAAAGGACATGGTGTCCAAGAGGAAACGAATAGGTGAGTTTGAGACCGTGGCTGCCACCGAGGGATGCATGGCAATGCTGCACAATCGCATGCCACCAAAGTTAAAGGATCGTGGTTGCTTCATCATACCTTGTGCGATAGGTAAAAGTTATGAAGGTAAAGCCCTATGCGACCTTGGAGAAAACATAAATCTCATGCCCAAATCAGTCTTTCAAAAGCTTGGAATTGGAAGGGCAAAACCTACAACCGTTATGCTTCAACTAGCGGATCGATCCTATGTGCAACCCGAAGGCAAAATCGAAGACATACTGGTAAGAGTAGATAAGTTTATTTTTCCTGCTGATTTTCTTGTCCTTGATTGTGAAGCAGATGAGAATGCACCGATCATCCTTAGGAGACCTTTCCTTGCAACTGGACGCACCCTAATTGATGTGGAAAAAGGAGAGTTGACAATGCGGGTCAATGACCAACAAGTCAAACTCAATGCATTCCACAACTTAAAAAATATGATGATCCAGAGGAGTGCAAGGCCATCCACACAGTAGACACTAAAGTATCCTGCCTTGGCAGTCTGCTCGGCAGGATATTCGGCAAAAAGGTTATGCCCAAGGTAGATGGACACACAGAAAGAAAGAGTGGCCTACAACCGATTCACAATACGGGCCAAAGAGAGAGAATCAAATCGGGAGATGCATTTGCATGCTCTCCACAGTAACCTGATCTCTTCTCTTTTTCTTTATTAATATATTAGGGTTAGTTTATATTTTTCGAATTTATTTTTTTTGCTTTAAGTATTTTTCTTTTGTGTTTTTAATTTTTATTTAGGAATAATACGCAAGAATAAAGAAGAAGTAGTTCACAGCAGGAACTCTGCCCAGGCCGAAAAACAATGTCAGGGCCTCAGCAGTCTCAACGGGCAGAACAGTGTAACGGCTAGTCTGCAGAGATTTCTGCCGTGGTAGAAAAGGAAACAGCAGAAAAAGGAAACGGTTACAAAACGGCTAGTGGCTTCAACGGTCACAAGGCCGAGGCCTATATAAGAAATCCCTTCCTCTTGAACTATTCACCTTTGCATTCTTGTTTTCTTTAGTATTCATAACAATCTCTCTCACATTACTCTCTGCCTACTCATAATCTTCGTGAAATTCCAGATTCTTTTCAAGATCTACTTCAAGAAATCACATCTCTCAAATCTTGATGGCAACCTACAAAAGATTTGCCCCAACCAACGTTGAAGATCGCTTCAACCGATCTTTTATCGCTCGGCAACTGTGGGAAGAACAAGGTTTCCAGCATGCGGACGATGAAAACTACGGCATTGAGCACTACCTCTTCGACAGAATTAAGTACCAAAACAGGGAAATTTTCTGTCTTTAACCTGCCCAGGCGAATGCAACAATCGTACGGGAGTTCTACGCGCACGGGCCCAACAAAGACTCCCTCTTTGTTCATTGCCGCGGCAGGCCAATCCAGCTAGATGCCGAGATCATTAACGACTTCTACGGTCTCACCCCGAACAGTGATGTTCACGCCGAATTCATGGAAGACATCACTGCCGAGGACTACGAGCTCATCAAAGATGATCTTTGTTACGTAAATACTCCATGGGAAACCGGTACCCATAGAGGATCCGTAACAAGACAAAGCCTAAAGCCCGAGGCCAAGATGTGGAATACCTTTGTCAAGCGACGCCTCATCCCCACATCTCACAATAGCACGGTGGACCGCAAAAGATTGGTGCTTATCCAATCCATCATCAACAAGAGAACCATCAATGTTGGAGAGATCATCCTACGGGAAATTCACGAGTGCGGTAAGAAAGATAGGGGACCATTGTATTTCCCTCGTTTGATCACGGATTTATGTGTTGCTGTAGGTGTGCCCATTGAAGATACGGACGAATGCACTCCCCCACGGCGAGGATGGACGAGAGACTTTTGCCACAAAGTCATGCAGATCACGCAGGCGGAGCCAGTCCAAGCAACGCCCCAGCAGTTCACTGCCGATACTACTGCCGGGGCCCAGTACACGACAGACATGCCAGACACTGCCCACACCTCTGCCACAGCAGACCTGTACCAGGAGATTTTGCAAAGGATGGCAGCAAAGGACCTCAGGCAACAAAGGTACATGGAGTACTAAAGAGATTTCAACGGCACATTGGCCCAGATGCTGCTGCAAGCTTTTCCGGACCAAGGAGCGCAATTTCAAGATTTTTCAAGCAACATGTTCGTCACTGCCGCTCCTTACACCAGCTCCGGGAGGACCAAGGCCCTTTTTCCATGCGGACCCTCAGCCCCAATACCAGGCTGCCGGCCCATCCAGGGCAGCGGATTCTGTCGCGGCCCCGTCTGCTAGCAGAAGATCATCCAAGCGGAGGGCCGTTTTCAGCACTCCACCCCGATCACCAATCATCATGGGCAGTCTATCAACCGAGATAGATGCCTACGTGCACCAAGGCTCCACTGCCGCCGGACTAAGTACACACTACACCGGAGGAGCAACAGCAATGGGAGGAGGAACGGACATTATGATAACCGAAGAGATGGCAGATGTGGAAGAAGGAGAAGAGGTCGAGGCCCCAATGCAACGGACACCGCCCACAAGAATCCAACCGCCCCGACAAGCGAAAGCGCAACCATCGCCTTCACCAAGGAAAAAGCATTCGGCAGCAAGGCCGAGGAGAAAAATTGTCACAAGCAGCTCTTCGGAGTCGCTTTAAATCTTTGTTCTTAATTCAATATTAACTGCTTTTGCTGTTTTTATATGTTGGTTATTCTATTCATATTTTGTTGCCCGCTATTTCTTCAAATATAAAGCATTGAGGACAATGCTTGGTTTGAGTTCGGGGGTGCAGATTCACTGCCAAGACAACAATCTACTGCTGAGGTATTGCCAAAAAGGGAGTATTCCAGTGATTTTTTTTTATGCTCCCCGCCTTACTTGAATTAACTGCCTACACTTTTGCACTGCTTATCATCAATATTGCCTTAGTTTATTCTTTAAGGCTATAGAAATCTTTCTCCTTACCATGATTAGGTTCTGTTAAGAAGATCTAACCTTAGGATACTTAAAGATGAAAACTTAGAAGCTTACTATAGGAAGAACTTTAAACACTTTTGGGACTTGTTGGATTATAGGAATTCTTTTAATGAACTTAGGTGATAAAGACTTAGATTTTTGGAAAGTAACTAGAGGTGCCTATCACCGGCTCTAGAAAGTCTCTTCTTCATGCTAGAGGTGCCCGAAATTGGCTCTAGTATGTTTTAAGAAATATTAAGAAGAAAAATTTAGTGAAGGGAAAAACACAACCCTTGAGGTGCCTGAAATTGGCTCAAGGATTGGTTGCTTAGAAAAGAAGAGAACACTTAACCAAATTCTACATGTCTTAAACTTAGAGTTTATCTAAGAAAGCCCTTAATCAAACTTGTCCACAAAAACACACACACTCACAACTCTTATAGTTTGTTTCTAGGTAAACCCTTGGGTAGCCGAAAGGTTAAGGCTTAAGAATAGGCCTAGTTATGGTGGGGAGAATAGATGGACATGTAAGACCAAGAGAGAGTAGAGTTCGGCAAATTGATGGTTTGCATTGCTTGAGGACAAGCAATAGTTCGAGTTTGGGGGTGTGATAAGTGCTCAACTCACTATCACTTTTTACTCCTTTTATGGGCATTAATTACCGAATACACACCCACTTGGATCAATGCATGAACTCAATGTGATATATTTAGAAGTTAAGCTCATAAAGATAATATTTACAGAAAAGGCACGTTTTACTGCGTTTTTACCTCTGTGCAGGGAAACCAGTGCCGCGGCAGCAACAAGGCCGAGGCAGGAACTGATGCCGAGGCAGCAGCAGAAAGACAGGAAGCAAGATTGTAGGCGATGGAAAGATAAAAATCCAAGGGACGTGTCTGGACTCAAAGCCCATGAATCGGAGCTGGCTAGCATGAGGAAAAGCACAAGAAAAGACCACGCGGGAAAGCCCCCTTAGCCGAATCAAACTTGGAAATACTTTAATTATGTACTTGACTTGTTCCCTACTCCAAGTTGTATTCTACTTAGGAAAGGTTTGCCCTAGGTCTAGCCTATATAAAGACCTAGCCACCCAATGTACTAGAGGCGGAATACGAGGGAAAGAGAGAGCCGAATTCTATACTTGTCTTCTTTCTCCCCATTATGTTCTAAACCTTCTTAGGGATTAGGTGAAGGTTGCCGAGTATATGTGAGAAGAGATTGTACTTTGTCTTTGTTTTCAATGCAATAAAATTATCAAGGTTTGCTTATCCTTTGTTATTCCTTGTTCTTGCATTCAAGCCCGAGAGGGAAGTTTGTGAGTAATCCATTTATCTAAGCTCGGGAGAGTTAGATTCACGAAAGGGGTAAGTACGGTGTTTCAATCGCGAAATACTAACTCGGCCTAGGGATAGGTTAAGAGTTTCAGCGGCTAAAAGAAGTGTGAGATTGGTTGGTGAGTATAATTGGTTCACGCCGGGAGGTATCATCAAGGACTAGTCATCAACAACACTCTAACTTAGGGATAAGCGGAGTCATTCAAGGACACTTTGCCGAACTTTGGTAAAGTCCAACCACGAGCAAGGGATTGCCGCGGCGGACAAGTATCGTCGCTGCCAAGGCAGTAAACTGCAGTGCTGCCGAGGCAGTGATATACGATTGCATTGAGTAGAGACAAGTCAATCAAACCCACAATACAACGCAACTGGATCCTGACCTATCTTCCTCTATTATTAAATCTCTTTATTTTTGTTTAGTGATTTTAATTTAGATAAACCAACTCAATTCACTTGTGTTTTTACTTTTCTACAGAACAAGAAGGTGAAGAAGGCATATTAAGTCTACTAGTCCCTGTGGAGACGATAATCCGATAATTACTTATCACTTATTACTTTCGATGTGTCCACTTGCACTAAACGTGCACTTTTGACACGCGACACGTATCAAAGATGTGTGTACTCTTTTTCCTTCACTAAGATTTTTTCCACAATTTTTATCTTAGTAAGGATTAATTTGGTTCAATATACATGTCATCATCATAATAATGCATAAACCATTAATTATTATGTTTCATACAACAATTAAGAAATAGTAAAGTATTACTTCAAATTAGTTTTACGTTAGTTGACTGATGATACTCTACTTAATCGATCTTGAAATTAAATTTGACGTCCCTTGACTTTTTAAATTCTTTAAATTAAATAAATAAATATAAAAATTTAGATTCAATGTTAAATTCGGAGGTTTTGGGTTAAAATTTTATAAAATAGACACCAAAAACTGACTCAAAACATTAAAAAATCTAAATTATGAATTTTCAAAAAATTTTAACTTTCTAATCAAAATCAATAATTACGTTGATGTCATCAATCAATAAATTGACTAAAATCGAGTCAACAGATCAAGTTTGGATCGAATTTAAGTTAACGAACAACTCTAACTTAATTAGAAGAGTAAACTTTGGGATGGGCACGGGTCGGATTTTCGGTCCACCCACACCCGACCCGAAAAATCACACCCTTCACCCGCCACCCGATTCGACCCGGGTTTAGGGTGAAAAAAATCCGACCCGACCTGACCCGATTTTAAGCTTTAAAATCCGGCCCGACCTGAATCATTAAAAAAATTAAAATTTTAGGGACTAAACTGTAAAAAAATAAAATTTAGGGATTTAATTATAAAAATATTTAATTTTAGTGACCTAATTGTAAAAAAAATTAATTTTAGGGATCTAATTGTATAAAATATATATAAAGAGGGATCATTATTGCAAATATCCCTAAAATATATATGGGAAAATTACACTATTAGTCCCGGGTCGGGTCGGATCGGATTTTTTTCACCCTAAATCCAACCCCGACCCGAGACCACCCTTAAAAAAACCCTGACCCGACCCGAACCTGAATTTTTCACCAAAAAATCCAACCCGATCGGACCGGGTTAGGTCAGAACCCGTCAGGTTCAGGTTCCGTGCCCATCCCTAAATAAACTCAATTCGATTCAGGTCAAACTTAAATTAATTCGGGTCAGTCAAGTCGAGTTGAATCAGATGAAACAAATTAAGACTAAACCTGATTTGGGTTTAAGACCCAATGCCTATCAAGCTTTTAGGAACCGGCCAACCCATGGCTTATAATAAGCATGATGGGTTATTTGACCGGGTTAGTCGGATCAACCCAAAATCGAAGATCAAACATGTTTCAAAGATGTACCAAACGACCGAAAATCGTCCAAGACGACATGTGATTGCCACGCGGCCCCAAATGGCTGAAAAATACACTAATATGCATTTTTAATCAAATTAATTAACCCAAAATATTTATTAACTAGAAATAAAACCGAAATCTCACATGAACTTACCCAAACATGTAAAAATCAATCAGAAAACACGCAACTATGAAGAGGCCTTTATCGATGTCAGATGAATGATCGACTGACATGGTTTTATTCATCTCGGCACAAGAATGACGACTATGATGATGATCAAAATCATCAATAAATCTAAATGGTATGAATCCTAAGTTTGACGAAATTTCAACAGACTCTCGACGATGATCAAGACAATAAATGCACAAATGGTTTGAGAGGTTTTGATCGGGGTGGTGACAAAAATTACCTTACCTCAATTGGTTAGGTAAATGATACATGAGGCCATAGGTTGTGGGTTTTTTAATTGCCTTACCTCAATTTTGAGCTTTCTTAAATTCTCTCACCCAAAAGCTAATAAAAGGAAAATGTCATAGCCCTTAATGTGGAATTGGGGGAATTAGGGTTAAAGATAGGGGAATTAAGGATTTAGAGTGAATCGGGGAATAGAGATGAATGGAAAGAGAAGGTCGAATCTGATGGATAACAAAATTAAAAAAACCAGAATTGATCCGATGCTTAAAATTGAAAGAATAAACGAGAAAAAACAAATCTCAAATTCAACAAAAGAAGTATAACAAAGGCATCAATTTGATTAGATTTCTCAAATATAGATTTAAACATTCTTTACTTCTTCACAAAACAAGAAAATCATATCAGATCTTAAACAGAAATAAAACAGAGACTACATACAAGATTAAGTTCTTTCCCCTCTAATCCTCCTAGCAAGCTGAATATTCTTGGGCATAATAGTAACCCTCTTCGCATGAATGGCACAAAGATTGGTATCTTCGAAAAGTCAAACAAGATAAGCTTAGGAAGCTTCTTGGAGAGCGGCAACGACGCTGCTTTGGAACCTCAGATCCGTCTTGAAATCCCGAGCGATCTCCCTCACCAGCCTCTAGAACGGGAGCTTCCGGATCAACAACTCCGTACTCTTCTGATACTTCTTAATTTCTCTCAATGCCACCATACCTGGCCTGAATCGGTGTGGCTTCTTCACTCCCCTATGGCCGGAGCCGACTTCCTTACAGCTTTTGTCGCCAACTGCTTACGTGGAGCCTTTCCTCCGGTTGACTTCTTGGTTGTTTGCTTAGAACGAGCCATAGATTACTCCGGCTTCAAAGGAAGAAAACTTGATTTAGAAATACCTGATGAATCGATGGAGATCGACTGATGAGAATTGGTATTGTGGAGTTGATTATATTGAGAAATGGATAGAAATAGAAAAACAGAGAGATTGAGTGCGTACGCAGAAATTTTGAAATTTTTGAAGGATTAAATATGGACGATGCGATTACATTATCCCAACTATATAAATCGATGGTTGTGAACCGTTTTTAGGGTTATTGATCTGTATACAATATGAATCGCCAATAATACGTGTTTACCAAAGTCACGTGGATTATGTTATTCGCGAGTTCCCGCACTAATTTGTATACTTTTCTAATTCAAGAAAGTTAATTAATTGACAGCCCAATACAATTTAAAAATTGTCACTTTAAAAAGGTTAAATCTGATTATTTAACTTTTAAATATTAATAAAATATGCATTAAATTTACGATATTATTATAAAAGGGTCTTTGTGTCTTTCTATAAGATTTACACATTTATGTATATATAGTGTGTTGTATTATTTTCTTGTTTTCAAAGTGCTAAAATTTTGTGTATATTTTTATGGGTTTAAATAATTTGTCTTTTATTATAATTTTATTAGTGTTTTATTTTAAAATAGTAAATTTAGGGTTTAAGGTTAAGGGTTATGATTAAAGTTTAGATAATTAAAGATATGATATATTTTTTAGAATATAGTAATTAAATTTTAAGATATGAATAAATAAAAAAAATTAGGATATGAAAATAAGGATTAGAGTTTAGAATTTAATTTTTAAGAATTTTTAATAAAAATTATAATTAATTGCAAAAATATCTTATCCCATTTTTATATGTTAATAAATCGTTTTAGGGTACTTTTGACTATTTTATATATACATGTTAGTTTTATATTTTTTTCGTGACGTATTATATTTAAGGATAAACTACATAAATGATTTCTCGACTATACTTTAATTATTTTTTGCGTTCCTTAACTATCATGAATTATAAAAAAATTCAATGACTTAAAAATTATAACAAATTAGTCCAATATTGTTAAAAATTAACGATTGATGACATAACAGTTAATATAAATTAATATAATTATATAATTAATCTTTAAATTTTATATTTTTTTATTTCACCCTAATTTTAGAAATTAACTCACATAACTTAAGTAATTTATCAATTTAGCCTCTTTTTACGTCAAATTAATCACCCCTCGGATCCCACTCTATGACTCGACCATTTCTTTTTGGTGCTCTTTGCTTTTATCAAATTAAAGGTTTTATCACCCGTATAAAAATTATAAGAATGCAAAATTGGGTTCTCACAAACTCCTTAGCTTGAACAGAGTCCTTCTGGAATCCTTCATTTGGGATCGACGGCTAGAACCAAAACCCATCTCTATCCCTATCTCAGTCTAGTTTGGTATGAGTTCTTTCAATGCACACATCTTTTTATCTCTTCGCTTCTATATATACGAGAACATAAAACACAACAGTTTATCAGATTTCACTTTCGGCAACAAATTATTACTATTTTTTGTTTATTGATCTTACCCTCTCAGATAGGTTGTGAACTTTTCTTTTTCTTTTTCCCTTAACGCCTCTACTTCCTCGACTTGTTCCCTCTAGTTCTTCCATAGTTGTATTCTACAGAACATATGGAAATCTTATGAATTAAACTGGAAAAGCTATTGTCATTGTTAAAAACGGGTAGTGACTCTTTTTGAGGTGGCTTCATTTTTTTAGCCATGAAATCCCCTTAAGGGATTGCTACTTGTTGGAGGCAAAGATCTGTCATTATTGCCTCATAAATCCTCAGCTCCTACAGCTAATTCTTTGTTGAAATAAACTTAAATGAAATATTTAGTGAGTCATAAAATTTAGGAGTTAATGGGGAGTTACAAATTTGAAATGTCAAAAAGTTAATATGGGAGTTACTAGTTTTTATGGAGTTTCATATAGGAGTTACAAGAGTTATGATTTTTATTAGGTTTTATTATGTAATAATGCATAGTGTTTATACAAAGGCATTGCCTATTGCTTTGTAAAGTGTGAGTAACAGAGTGAGTGAGAAGGTGAGAGATAAGAGTGTGAGAAAATAGAGAGAGACACATGTATGTGGTTAAGTGTGAGTAAAAAAATGTGTGAATGAGTGTGATTTGTGGTTATGTGTGGTTGTGATGAGTGTGAGAGAAGGAAGTAAAGTATTTTGAAATAGTATTACATTTGTCAATTGCCCGAACAATTTTCATTCTGTGGGCAATTTATTTTGTGGGCAATTTTTATTCCCAGACAATTTCATTCGAACTCTATTTTATTTAGAGTCTTCATCCTTGACTGCTCATTGCTTTTGTTGCAGCATAGGTAATATTTGTATGCAACTTCAGTTTCTTCAGCACTGATTTGTTGTTGGCACCAGTGGCTATGATGATTTTAGGATCAGGCAACAACAGAGAATGCAACCGTCAATCTCAAATGAAGGATTCCTGAAGGAAGGTCCACCTTATTCTGTTTAAACTAAGGAGTTTGTGAGAACCTCATTTTGCATTCCCATAACTTTTCTTCACATGATAAAAACTTTAATTTGACAAAAACAAAGGACAACAAGAAGAAATGGATCGAGTCGTACAGTGGAAAATGATAGGATCCGAGGTGGTGGTCAATTTGGTGTTGAAGAAGTGATTAAATTAATAGATTTATTAAAATTATGTGAGTTAATTTCTAGAATTAGGGTCAATAAAAATAAGTATAAAATTTGAGTGCTAATTATGAATTATATTAATTTATATTAACTACCACGTCATCAACCGTTAATATTTTAAGGGCACTAGACTAATTTGTTATAATTTTTAAGTCGTGAGACTAATTTATAACTTATGATAATCGTAGAACGCAAAAGATAATTTGTAACACCCCGACCCGGATGTCACATTGGGCCTCCGACCCAATACCTGTATTTCAAATTTTCTTTCCAAATCCCAAAAATAAAACCAACTCAAGTCCAAATACGATTCATAAAATCCATTAAGTTAAAATATAAGCCCAAAATAATAATAAGTAATCGGAGCTCCAAAATATTACAAACCGTTTGAAAACATTCAACTCGAATAAATAATAACAAAGTTACATTACATAGGGTTTGACAAAGTACTAGCCCACTAAATCTAATAATTATACTTTGACAACACAGTCGATGCTGAAATCCAAACCTTAATGGTGCTCCCCGGAACCAGCTTCACCTAACCTACGCACGAAAACACATTTCGAACGCTGAGCTACAAAAGCTCAGTGGGTACGCCGAAATCGACCAACCTTATGCATATCATAAGTAAAAAAACAGAACATATAAATATCATGCATGATATGATGATCTAGCATGCTTGCCTACCACATGACATAAGTGAATGTATACTGACGCACACAGCATATACATAGCAAAACAGACAACACAAGGTAGTGAGACCCGCGTCCACACAACATCAGGATCCTAAACTATGAGTAGGGCCCGTGTCCATACAGCATCGGGATCCCATACTCAAGGATGAGGCCCGCGTCTACACAACATCGGGATCCTACATCCAGGATTTGAGGCCCGCGTCCACACAACATCGGGATCCTCCAAATCCTATACTCGGAATGTCACATCGAGTATCTTCGAATGAGGCCCGCGTCCACACAGCATCGGGAACCTACATTCAGGATGGTCTTCAAAATCATCACCCGGAATGTTACATCAGATGGCCTTCGACGTGTTGCAACACTTTTGGATATCTGGATTTCCATCAAACAAGGACTCAAACCACACAACCGATCCACCTAGAATCTTAACATCAAAGCATACTGAGACTCATTAAGACTTAGCCTTTTTGGGTTAAGAACATCGATAGTGGTTTAACAACTCATTTCATTGTTTAAGATTCATTAGGACCTTTACTTATAATTACCGAACCTAAATCTCTATTTAACTTGGCAAAATTACGCAGGGGTATCGATACACCTAAGTGGGGTATCGAAACACCCTGTATCGATACCCATCCAAAGAGGGTATCAAACACTAGTATCGATACTGGTATCGATACCCTTTGACCAACTTTAAGGTCAACGAAAGGGGGATTAACTGCTTCGATACGAGTATCGAATCGAAGATGCCATTGGAGAGTTTGGTATCGAAACCTGTATCGATACCCCTCCCCACTAGCCTATTTTTCCCTCAAGCCCGGTATCGATACCCTCTACACGAAACGCAGGTTTCATTTAGAAATTTTCTAAGGATTTTTCCTAAACTTACTCTAATTGAATCTAAGGCATTCCTACTTGATATTATGATTATTTGGAATGTTTTAACATCAATTTCCAGCCATTTAACACACTAACACAAATTCCACCATTAAAGCTTATCAAGCTACAAACCAAGCACACATGCACAAGATCTACATGAATGATATCTACCATGAAATGCATGATGATGAAAAGAGTTGGGAGTACCAACCTCAGCAAAAACAACAACAAAACGAGCTTCTTATCTTCAAGCTTTTTCCTTGCCAACTCTTTGGGAAGAAGCTCCAACTTCTTTCTCTATAAGAAAGAGTTAAAACCGACCATTAGACAAGCTTAGGAAGGTTTCTTAAGCTGGAAACTTGACTAAAACTGAGAAAGAAACCCCCAACACTCTAAACCTATATTTGCTTCTTCACCCATACCAAAATCAAACTTCAACATTTTTACCTCTTTAGATAGATCTCCTGATGCTCTACAACAACCCCTCAACACACTAAACGATATTCTAACTCAAACACTGAAAGTTAACCCCTTTTTCTTAAAGTTAACCCCTTTTTCTCAAACACTCAAACGAAAAAGATGGTGACTTCACCCTCTGTTTTTTCTGCAGAAAACCACCCTAAAACCTCCTTCTTTCAACTTATTTGAGCATTTAATAGAATGCCCCTAGCCTACCACTCAAAGCCCAACACAACAAGACCCAACAAGGCCCAAAACCACTCAACCCAGGCCCAAAACTGAAGCCCAAACTCTCGGGTTAATCTGACATTCTGATCCGAATTCGGGTCGTTACAACTCTCCCCTCCTTAAAGAAAATTTCGTCCTCGAAATTTACCTGTTAGGAAGAGATGAGGATACTGAGCTCTCATGTCCTTTTATGCTTCCCATGTTGCTTCTTCGATTCCATGATTGCTCCATAGAACCTTTACCAAAGGTATGCACTTATTCTAGAGTTTCTTAACTCCTCTATCCAAGATTCCTATAGGTCTTTCCTCGTAAGTTAAATTTGCATTGACTTCGATTTCCTCAAGCTGAACCACATGCGAAGGATCAGAACGATAATGCCTCAACATAGACACGTGGAACACATTGTGTATACATGTCAACTTCGGAGGTAGAGCTAGTCGATAAGCCATCGGTCTAACCCTCTATAGAACTTCATAAGGCCCGATGTACCTTGGACTTAACTTCCCTTTACGACCAAACCGGATGATTCCTTTCCACGGAGATACCTTGAGAAACACTTTCTCACCAAGCTCATACTCGATGTGCTTACGCTTCTTATCCGCATAAGCCTTCTGTCTGTCAAAAGCTGCTTGCAACCTCTCTTCGATGATCTGAAGTTTTTCCTTGTTTTCCTTAACAAGCTCCGAACCCACTATCTTCCTTTTATTAAGCTTTGTCCAACACAAAGGTGTCATACACCTACACCCGTACAAGGCCTCAAAAGGAGCCATCTTAACACTTGACTGATAATTGTTGTTGTAAGCAAACTCTACCAACGGTAACTACTCCTACCAACTACGAGCAAAGTCCATAGCACAACACCTAAACATATCCTCCAAGATCTGGATAACTCTCTCTGACTGTCCATTGGTTTGAGGATGAAAAGTTGTATTAAAGTGCAACTTGGTATCTAAAGCCTCGTGGATAGACCTCCACAACCTCCCCATGAACCTCGGATCCCTATCCGATATGATCGATGAAGGTACATCATGCAACCTCACGATCTCCTTTATGTACAACTGTGCCAACTTTTCCAAACTAAAGTCCATCCTTACCGGTAAGAAGTGAGCCGACTTGGTCAACCGATCAACTATAACCTATATAGCATCATGCTTCCTCAACGTCATTGGTAACCTGGTAACAAAGTCCATGGTCACTCAATCCCACTTCCACAGTGGAATCTGGATCGGCTGAAGTGAACCTGAAGGAACCTGATGTTCTGCCTTTACTTGTTGGAACACTAGACACCTTGTCACAAACTCTAACACCTCTTTTTATGCACGACCACCAAAAGAAAGGACGAAGATCTTGGTACATCTTGTTACTACCCGGATGAACATAAAACGGGCTACGGTGAGCTTTCCTCAAGATACACTCCCTTAGATCCTCTAAGACTGGAACACACAACCGACCCTGAAAGTACAAGAACCCACCATCTCGTACCTCAAAGTCTGACATCTCACCTCTTTGAACAACATCTAACCGAGCTACCAACTCCTCATCTAACACCTGTTCCCTCTTTATCTCTTGAACAAGCATGGTTTCCACACGCAACTCTGCTAAAATACCACCATCATCTGTCATCCTCAACTGAGCAAACAAAGCTCTCAAGTTCGACATGGACTTCCGAATCAAAGCATTAACGACCACATTCGCCATGCCGGGATGATACTCTATGACACAGTCATAGTCCTTTAACAACTCGATCCACCGACGCTGTCTCAGATTCAACTCCTTCTAGGTAAGCAAATACTTTAGACTCTTATGGTCGGTGTATATGTAACATTTCTCCCCGTAGAGATAATGCCTCCATATCTTCAAAGCGAAGATAATCGCTGCAAGCTCAAGATCATGTGTAGGATAGTTCCTCTCATTGGGTTTCAACTGTCTTGAGGCGTAAGCAACCACCTTACCCTCTTGCATAAGAACACAACCTAACCCATTCAAGGAAGCATCACTAAACACCACATAATCCTTTCCTAGTTCCGATTGCGTCAAGACCGGTGCCTCTGTCAGATATGCTTTCAACTGCTTAAAACTTTATTGTCTCCTTTCGTTCCACACAAATAGAACACCTTTCTGAAGCAACTTGGTCAAAGGTGCCGCTATGTTCGAAAAACCCTTAATTAACCTTTTATAGTATCCGAAAAGTCCAAGAAAATTATAGACTTCCGATACATTCCTTGGTGGTTTCTATTCCACCACAGCTTGGATTTTTTGAGGATCCACCTGGATGCCATACGCTGCAACGATGTGGCCAAGAAATGCCACCTATGACAACCAGAACTCACACTTACTAAACTTGGCGTACAGACGCCTATCTCTCAAAACCTGAAGAAAAACCCTTTAGGTGGTAGTCATGCTCCTCCTCTGAGCGTGAATACACCAAGATGTCATCGATGAACACAACCACAAACTGATCTAGGTAAGGCTGGAAGATCCGGTTCATCAAGTCCATAAAAGTTGTAGGTGCATTCGTGAGCCCAAACGACATCACTAAGAATTCATAGTGTCCGTACCACGTCCTAAAAGCGGTCTTTTGGACATCCTCATCCACCACCTTCAACTGATAATATCCCGATCTCAGATCTATCTTAGAAAACACACGAGCACCCCTCAACTGGTCAAACAGGTCATCGATCCACGGTAAAGGGTAACGATTCTTTATTGTGACCTTATTGAGCTGACGGTAGTCGATGCACATCCTCATCGATCTGTCCTTCTTCTTAACTAACAAAACCGGTGATCCCCACGGTGGCACACTCGGTCTGATAAAAACCCTCTCAAGTAACTCCTGGATCTGTTGCTTCAAGTCTCTCATCTCCACCGGTGCCATACAGAAAGGTGCTATGGACACCGGTGCTGTCCTTGGCAACACCTCTATATGGAACTTAACTCACAGTCGGGAGGTAAACCGGGCTACTCCCCCGGAAACACATCAGGATACTCATAAACTATCCTCAAACTCTCTAAGGCTGGACTTACAACGCTCACATCCACCACGTGAGGTAAGAAAGCCTCACAGCCCTACTAGATCAACCTCTGAGCTGACAAAGCTGACACAACATTCGATAAACACGAGTTCCTCTCACCCCTCACCACGAGCTTAGACCCATCAGCTACTCGAAGCTTTAAACTCTTAGATCTGCACCCCAAACTCGCATTGTGTTCGAACAACCAATCCATCCCAATGATTGCGTCGAACTCCTAAAACGGTAAGACCATAAGATCGGCCGGGAAGATAGACCCTTGCACCTCGATCGTACAACTCGATACACTTTATCCACCAACACATCTAACCCCAACGGACTTGTTACACGGACTCCCACCTCTAGATCCTCCGCTGGTAACCCCCACTGTTGCGATATCCCACTACGGATATACGAGTGGATAGATCCCGAGTCCACAAGAGCAACTATAGGGACAAAAAACAAGCTGAACGTTCCTGAGATCACATCTATCGCAGCATAGTCCTCCTATGCTCTCAACGCATACTGTCTCGCCGATGCTCTAGTAGTGGAATGAAAGGTGCCTCCGGATGCATGAATAGCTCCGCCACGCGAGAAACCATGACCCCCTCTAAGCCTGAAAAACATTCCTCTAAGCCTAGCCTGGGGGTGATGTCACAACCTCCAGGCAATCCCTCACAAAGTGCTCCGAAGACCCACACTGAAAGCAAAACCTAACATTGCCCTAACACGGTCCCCGATGATTCTGGACACACTGGTTGCAAACTTGAACACTGACACTCCGCTGCAAACCCTCCGGACCCCTAGTAGTAGAAGACACAGACTGCCTCCTATGTCCCATAGACTCTGATCTCTGGTTCGACCTTGAACCCTGATTCGATGCTCCTCTACTCTGGTTCCAACGTCTCCTACTCCTACTGGAGTGAGACTGAGAGTTACCCGCATGACTTTGACTAGCTCCACCGATGACTCCCTGGCTAGAAGACAACCCATAGGTCAACCTCTGAACCTGCTCTAGTGACTTGGCACTAGTAGCCAACTCCGAGAACACCTTAGGCGATGCAACAGTGAGATAAGTCTGGATCTCCTTCCTCAGACCTCTCAAGAAACTCTTACATCTCATGTTCTCTGTAGCAACAAGCTCTGGAGCATACCGGCTCAACTGAAGGAACTTCTGCTCATAAGCAAAGACCGAACGGTTCCCTTAAATAAGATAGGTAAACCGCTCCCTCAAGGTGTCGATGTGAGTCTCACCCACATACTTGCTCTCAAACTCCTCAAGGAAGTCCTCCCACTTTGGACGATGAGGATACCAACCCTGTTATATTGTCTCCCACCACTCTCTAGCGTTGCCTTTCAGAAGTGACAACACACAGGACAACTTGTCCTCCGATCTCAACCTCATCTGTCACATTATCCACCTCGTATTATGCAACCACTGATCCGCTTGCATGGGATTATCATGTCCCGTACCAAAGAAGTCAACAGCTTTTTCTTAAACTCTGAAACATCCCCTCAACACACCAAACGAGATTCTAACTCAAACTCTGAAAGTTAACCCCTTTTTCTTAAAGGTTTGGGTGAGGGAGAGATGAAGAACAAGGGGGAAAAGATGGTGACTTCACCCTCTGTTTTTTTTTTATAGAAAACCACCCCAAAAACCCCTTCTTTCAACTTATTTGAACATTTACTAGAATGCCCCTAGCCTACCACTCAAAGCTCAACACAACAAGACCCAACAATGCCCAAAACCTCTCAACCCGAGCCCAAAACCGAAGCCCAAAACTTCAATCTTTTATTCCATCTTCGAATTTAAATACAAAAGCCTAAAACACAACTCTTCAAAAAAACTCTCTCAACTCTCTCAATATTTTTCAAAGTTGTGGTGTAGGAGTTGTCTAAATTGTGATGTGTGAATTACATGTGAAGGAAGGGGGTTTATATAGGATTTTTTAACCCATAAATACATGAAAAATAAAGAAATTTAAAGCCCCAAATCACTAATTTTTGGGTAAAAAATCACCCAAAAATTCTTGATTTGATTCCCATAGTCATTTCTTTAATTTGACCAAATTTGCTTCCTTATTTTGATGACACATTCCTTTTGAATCGAATGTGAAAAATCAAGATTGCAATCTCCTTCCTTTTCTCTTCAAATCAGCTCAAATTATTTTCGTTCTTCGATTCGATTATGATCAGCTTTCTTTTTTTTTTCTAATTTGAGCGAAAAATTAATGACAACATCTGCCTCTTCTTTGCTTATTACACTGAAACAGTGATAAAGCAAAGAGCAAAAGACACTGATTTTTATTGGTTGTAAACTCGTTGGACGAATCTATTCTTCTCACACTTAAACATATTCCATTCTCTTTATGCCCGAACGGATAGGCGAGTTCTATTCTTCCCGTGTCCGAATAGATAGGCATGTATTAAAGATAAAGGTTCCATCCTCCTCATGCTCGGACGGATAAGCAGGTTCTATTCTTCTAATGCTTGAATAGATAAGCATCTTCAAAAAAGGGTTCCATTCTTCTTATTCACAAATGGATATGCAGGTTTATTTTCCTCATGCTCGAATAGATAAGAAGGTTCTACTCTCCTCATGCTCTAGTAGATAAGCAGTTTAAAAGATAATGGTTCCATTCTCCTCATGCACGAATGGATATGCAAGTTCTATTCTCCTCATGTTCGAATAGATAAGTAGGTTCTACTCTCCTCATGCTCGAGTAGATAAGCAGTTAAAAAAAATAAGGGTTCCATTCTCCTCATGCACGAATGAATATGCAAGTTCTATTCTCCTCATTCTCGAATAGATAAGCAGGTTCTACTCTCCTCATGCTCGAGTAGATAAGCAAGTTTGAAAAGAAAAGGGTTCCATTCTCCTCAAACATTAATGGATATGCAGGTTCTATTCTCCTCATGCTTGAATAGATAAGCAAGTTCCACTCTCCTCATGCTCGAGTAGATGAGCCGTTAAAAATAAGGGTTCCATTCTCCTCATGCACAAATGGATATGCAGGTTCTATTCTCCTCATGCTCGAATAGATAAGCATGTTCTACTCTCCTCATGCTCGAGTAGATAAGCAGTTGAAAAAAAATAAGGGTTTCATTCTCCTCATACACGAATGGATATGCAGGTTCTATTCTCCTCATGCTTGAATAGATAAGCAGGTTCTACTCTCCTCATGCTCAAGTAGATAAGTAAGTTCAAAAAAAGGTTCCATTCTCCTCATGCACGAATGAATATGCATGTTCTATTCTCCTCATGCTCGAATAGATAAGCAGGTTCTACTCTCCTCATACTCGAGTAGATAAGCAGGTTCAAAAAAAGGGTTTTATTCTTCTCATGCACGAATGGATATACAAGTTCTATTCTCCTCATGCTCGAATAGATAAGCAGGTTCTACTCTCCTCATGCTCGAGTATATAAGCAATTTAAAAAATAAGGGTTTCATTCTCCACATGCACGAATGGATATGTAGGTTATATTCTCCTCATAGTCGAATAGATAAACAGGTTCTACTCTCCTCATGCTCGAGTAGATAAGCAGTTTAAAAAAATAGGGGTTCCATTTTCCTCATGCACGAATGGATATGCAGCTTCTATTCTCCTCATGCTCGAATAGATAAGTAGGTTTTACTCTCTTCATGCTCGAGTAGATAAGCAGTTTTAAAAAAAATAAGGTTTTCATTCTACTCATGCACGAATGGATCTGCAAGTTCTATTCTCCTCATACTCGAATAGATAAGCAAGTTCTACTCTCCTCATGCTCGATTAGATAAGCAGTTTAAAAGTAAGGGTTCCATTCTCCTCATACACGAATGGATATGCATGTTCTATTTGCTGAGAACATTTTTTATACCTGTCAAAATTGAACATATGATACAATTTTGATGAAAATGCCCCTAGGAATGCCTAGTATGCATTTTTTTGTTTTTCTTTGGGTTTTTCTTTCTTATTCTTTTTTTCCCCGATAATTTCCTCTTCAATATTATTCTCCTTCATTTACAAGTGCATTTGCTTGTTCCACCCAGATAGACAGACATGCTTTTTTATTTTTCTATTTTCGATTTGCTCATTTTGCTCACTTAATCCAGGCGATGATCATAATCCTTTTGTTTTCGTCTTTCCTGAGGTAAGAAAACTTTGCTAATCGGATGAAAACTCTCACATTACTATAAATATTCTCCAATAAAGATAACTTCCATGCTTAAAGGTATATTGGTACCATCTTCTAAGCTTCTCGTGAGTTCTCCGATTCTTGCCCCTTGCTGAGAAAATTAATGTGTTTGCATGCAAATATTTGTTTTTTGACCTCTTTCTTCTATACCCAATATCGTCAGAGACCTTAAGTCGATATAGACTTAAAACATTAGCGAATGTCTTGAATGCTGCTTTTGCTGTGTAGATTTTGAAACCGAAAAAGATGTATAATGAAACAAAATTCCTTCCAAGATATCAAGCCTTTGAGGGAGTTATTTTATGTATGCCTAATCCATGAACTATCTGAGTTGCCCTTTACGAGTTTTCAACTTGGATCCTCCTTTGATTTCAAGACGCCGTTTACAAATTTTCATCTTGAATCCCCCTTGTTCTTTTTTCCTTTTTTATTCTTTTTTTTCCTCTTTTTCCTTTTTTCTCTTTTTTTGTATCTAAGTTGCCCTTTACGGGTTTTCACCTTTAGACACTTTTTCTTCTTTTTTAGGCATATTTTCTCTTGACTGGGTCTGAATTCAACAAATTCTCCTCCTCAAAGTTTCTCCTGAGAAAAAAACCTTTGACACAACATAAGTTTCCTTTTTAATTAAGTGCAAACATTTCTTGGATATCTTCTAGATTGATAACATTTTCTTTAACATCAAGTCTCATTCTTGAAATTCTCTTGGTCAGATCTTCTTATCATAAGCTTGCATGATTCTCTTTTTATACATCTAACCATAGCAAACAACTTTCAAATTTTTTCATCAATTAGGTTCAATTGGTCATATCTTGCTTGGACTCATTCAATTTCTTCTAGCTCTACTTCCATCAGATCGTGGGGGCGAGATTTCAAACCGGATCGACACTTTAGCTTTTTCCTGTAAACTGGTTGAAAACGATGTTGCCCTCATTCCACTTGAGGCACTTATTCTATGTTGAATAATTGCCCTTAGACTCAATATTAATACCAATAAACCTTTTTTTCATGAATTTATGTTACTTTACTCGTAAGATGCAAAAAAAGGCTAGAAATAAGGTTTTGAAGAGAATAAAGGCTAGAAATGAGAATTTAAACTTGAAAGTTGTGGCAAACACAAAAAGAACATAGTCAGATGCCCTAAAATTCATAGTATGAATGATTCACGAATCCATCAACCGGATAGTGTCCAATTTTAGTGTCTCTCTTTAACTCACCAAGTTTCAATATTCCCACTTTTCTAATCTCGATCAAACATTAGAAGTTCAGTGGTCCTTGAACAAAGGTTAACTCAATTAGGCGGAATGTATTCTAAAAACAAACTTCTTTTTCACAAATACTCATGTGTGATCCAAATGGACTTTTAAGGCTTGTAATGCAAGGTAGGTTATGGTTGCAAAAGAAAGGATACATAGGCTCAAATATATATTCAAGAGTGATTGAACCAAGGATCAACTTTTCTTGATGAAATCTTCATTTGCTTATTCTCAAGATCACTCTAGACTGCCCATTTTGGGTTTTCACCATAGAGTTCATTTCTTTTTTGCATATATCTGATTTGAAGGATTTAGCATAAGCTCTATGCTTTCATCTTCTTTCACGATTTAACTCGTATCTCTTTTCCTTCTTTTCTTTTTTTTCTTATTTTTTTCTTTTTTCTCTTTTTTTTTGTTTTTTTTTTCTTGTCTTTTTTCCTTTGACACATTTTTTTACTTAAAAACAACATTTCATCCTCTTTGCTCCCTAGTGTGGGGAGTGATCCTTGGTTAGGGTTCAAACATAAGAAAAATGTTAGGCTCAAAGGGGACAAGTGATTTTTATTTTCTTATTTGAGAAGGGAAATAAAGGAATGTCAAATGTCATTTCACACACAAATATTAATAAACAGAAATAGTCTTCAATTGGTAGATGTTTTAGAGCTATCACTTTATTCAAAATCCCATAACAACAATGTCTAAAAGGAGAATTCAATCAAAATGAGATTTTTTCCATTAATCATGAACGCACATTTTTGCCCTCTATCTCGGGATTAGATTCAAGAATCATTCATAAAATCAATAATAGAGGTTCTACCAAGAGGGTGTATTTTGGAAGAGAAATAGATCAAATGAATGAGAAAGAAATATTTGCCACTTGTAAAAAATAAATGAAATGCATCTTTAAAACGATTAAAATAACATAAAGTCTTATTAAAAAAGATCTCTAATATTCGCAAGCCAAAGCAAAAGGATTTGTTCTACGTGTGACTCCACCGTTGACTAGGAAAATCTTCTATTGTCAAATTATTAAGCATTAGCATAAGTGAATTTCATCCAAGCTCAACCTCTCTATGGTACAACAAGATTCAATTGCTGAAGTTATTCACGTCATAGGATACTCCTTGTATTCTTCTTCCTCAAGTTTCTCATCTTTGATAGTTCATTATCTAACAGTGGAGGATAAACTTGGGTTGTCGTCTCTCGCCACCACTGTGCATATTGACGAAAGCCTCCATTGTGTTTCTGCTTCATTCCTTGTAAGATGAGCCAATTCAAGATCATATCAGTGACATGCTTATACTGTTTGCTGAAAACCCATGCTAAATCTCTTTTTGTTCGTATACTTGCCCAGATTAACTGAATGTACCGAGATGTAGACTTGAACAAACAAACCAATCACCAAGCTTATCTATTTAACATCTATGTCCCTCTGACTGTTTTTCTCCAAAAAGGTTTTAAGGATAACATTGTTCCCACTTCTTTTCAGTTGTGGCCTTATCAACAGCTTCATTGAGGTCAAACACCTTGTAATCTTGGATTTCTTCATGATTAGTAATACGTTGGTTTAGGGCACTAATGAACTCTTTCCGATATAAAGTTGAAACTTGACTTTGAGCGAGAAGGATTCCTTTAGAGCCCATGGAAAAGTGTAAGCAATCTCTAGCAAATCATTGATTTCATTAGTTGTTTTCTCTTTGATTGGGTCCTAAACCCCCAACATGACTTCTATCTGGGTAAAAACATCCAATAAGCTCATGTATTCCTGAAGTTGTCGACTTATCTTCAGTGATCATTACCTTGGTATCATGCTTTTGTGAAACCTTGCTCCTTTTTTAGATTAATTCTTTATTATTTTTGAATGTATGCAATGATGTAAAAACACAAACAAATACAAACAAAAAAATAAACAAAATGCAAATGCATGAATGCAAAAGAAGGGACATTGATCCATTAAGGTATTACTCTTAGAAGTAGCTTTAATTGGATACCGAAGATCCTTATTATAAAAGATTCAAAATTATATCACGAGTATATGTTATCCTGAGTACCCAACTTTTTCCTTGATCAACCATAAGAGTCTCACTCATACTTCTTATATTGACGCAAAACTTCAACTTTCTTGGAATACATCTTAGATTTGGGCCATGACACTCTAGTCGATCATGTCTCATTCTTGGAATCTCATAGCATTGTCCTTAAGATGAGTGAACTATTCTTCATTGTCCCTTTATTGATGTCCACCAAAACCTTTTTCTGGAATTTTGAATGATGCTCTTCATGGTCTCTTATAAATATGTACAACGACTCTAATGTAGCATTTGACTCGAGTCTTCGGCTTTAGCCTACAACTTAGCAATCAAAGTCTAGCTCTGTTTTAACTTTTTGTTGGAAGTGTCATATATTCCCTACAATTCATTAAACTGGACTTCGTTGTTTCGAGCCTTCTTTTTCTATGCAATCACTATCTTTTCCTTTTCCAATAACTTATTTGTTCTTCAAATTTTCAATCGTTTACTTGTTCTTCACTCGCATGTGCTCGCTAATTAACCTCGAACCATAGATGTATTCTCGTATAATCTCCTTTTTCTAAGGAGTCTTCTACCCATTACGAAAAATCTTATTCTTTTCCTTATGAATAAACCTTGTTGTCACAGACCCTCATTTTCCATATAACAAGTCTATTTTCCTTTTCCAGTAACTCATTTGTTCATCAAGTTCTCAAACGCGTACTTATTCTTCTTTTCCTCATTTATAGGTGTTCGTTGGTTAACCTTATACTAAAGCTTATTCTCGTATGATCTTCCTCTTTCTAAGGAATCTTTTATCCTTACGAAAAACCATATTCTACTTTAAGCAATATTCTCCAAACTCGACCCCTTCTATATATGAGATGCATGATGCAAAGAATAAATATGCAAACAACAAAATATTAAAATAAAAATAAAGAGGTCAAAAATAGTTTTATTGTATGAATAATAATTTGGCAGCGTATTTCAATATTTCTGGGCATGTCTCCATGGATTATTCATACGAAATCATTTTGACCAAATTCTAACTCTAAGGTTTTCCACATTGCTCTAATGGGGTGGGCTTCTAGATTCACACACATGGTTTGGTTCTAGAAAGGTCCCCAAGCTGTCCTCGCTATCCCCTACTAAGGTTAGTAAGTCCCCTGATTCTCACCCATTATAGGCTTCCAACGAATCAAGTTAAACTTAGGAGGACTCATTTTCCTAGGTCTATGCGAAGGATAATATCCTTACGAAGACTTAGGCCATATGAGCCCCGAAGGTACTTACTAAACCCATGCGGAGAATTAGTTCTCATGAGAGCAATAGTATGTTCCCTTCACTTAAATGATCGGGACAAAGCTCGGGTATAGAGCTTGAAAATAAGTTTTAAATGCGTAAAATGGAATCAAATTCGTAAGTGGACAATTAAGTTAAGTTTTATATAAACTTGCAAATTTCTAACATTAAAACATATTGTAGTCGGCTTTTGGCTTGACTCTCTTTTTTGTAAAAAAAACAAAAGTCCCCAGCGGAGTCGCCAAGCTGTCGCAACCCCTTTTTCAAGCAGTTCGACGATTTTATTTTTAAAAACAAAAATAACGGAGTCACCACCAATATTATTTAAAGGTATGATTGGATCACCTAAAAACGAGTTATTTTAATAAAATCATTTTGTTTTATTAAAACAACAATTTTGGTCTGTGAAAAAAAAAACGGGTTCGGGAGTCGATTACGTATAGGGAAGGGTTAGCACCCCCACAACGCCCAAAATTGGTACCCAGCCGATTACAAAACATTTTAATGTCGAAATTTGCAAGTTCGTATAAAATTTAAGTTATTGTCCATTTATGAATATAATTCCATTTTAACGACCCCACTGCCAAAAGACTAAACTTTAATCCCCACCAACATTTATGGCGCTAACCCGTTACCTCTCTTTAATGGAACACCGCATTAATTAAGTTCCACTTTTTTAATGAAGCAAGCAAAAAAAATTATGTGTGTTGAAACTTTTATTTAATTTATGTCATTATTAATCCTACAAATATCTAAGTGAATTTTGCCTATTAAGATTCAAATATAATTAAGTGTTCTTTATTAATTTTTGGTGAAGAAAATTTTATTTACTATATTTACAAGGCTCTAACTAAGGTAAATAAGAAACTAACCCAAAAGGCTTAGCATAATTTGTAACTATAGCAATAATTTTTAAACCTAAGGATTTTAAGAAAAGAAAAAAATTAAAACTAATAATCAAAATTAACCAAAAATATTTACAATTTCTAAAGGCATGTTTAAAAAATTAAAAAAAAAGAAAATCTTACGTACAAATTATAATTTAAATAAAAGAATTTATAAGAGATAAAAAAATAAAATTATTTTAGGTTTTTAAAGAATGGATAAGTGAAAATGATTTAAATTTGAAAAAAAATAAAAAGTTGTGGAGATGGTGAATAACTTGATTAGAAAACATTTTTTTTGTAAAACTCTCACCAATGAAAAATAAATCAAACATCAATTTTTTTTTTAAATAACTAAAAGAAGAAAAAATAATTAAAAAAAACTTTTTTACATACAATCAAACAAAGATAAAAGGTAAAACAATAAACAATAAAAATAACTCAAAAGCTTCAATATTTTATTCCATCTTCGACCCATAAATTCAACCCATAAATTCATGGAAAATAAAGAAATTTAAGACCCAAAATCACTAATTTTTGGGTAAAAAATCACCCAAAAAGTCTTGTTTTGATTCCCATAGTCATTTCTTTAATTTGACCAAATTTGCTTCCTTATTTTGATGACAAATTCCTTTTGAATCGAATGTGAAAAATCAAGATTGCAATCTCCTTCCTTTTCTCTTCAAATCAGCTCAAATTATTTTCCTTCTTCGATTCGATTATGATCAACTTTTTTTTCTGATTTGAGCGAAAAATTAGTGACAAACCAAGTGTTAGAAAAAAATAGTTATCTAATAATATATATTGAGAAAAAAATAGTCTCTTAATAATAAATATTAAAAATGAATTTTAAGAGTACATTATTATAGTAAATATTAAGAAAAAATTAAGCATTTTGATAATAAGTGTTAGAAAAATTTGAACCCTAGTAACGAGTAGGGACTGAGTTATATAGGGGTTGGGAGGGACAGTCGCCCCCTCACCCCCGAAGAATTTTTTTTCACTTTGTTCCCCTATTTAATTTTTTTAAATTGATTTTTTATGAATTTCTCCCTACTTATAATCATTTATGTTTTGCTCCCCTCAACCTCAAATCTCGGCTCCGTCCCTGGTAACGAGTATTGAAAATAATTAAAATTTTAATAAAATATTAAAAAATAAATTTTAAGAATAAACTCAAAGAAACAAGTATTAAAAATAAAATTATAATATCGAATATTAAAAAAATTTGTGTCCTACATAGACACTCTTCTTGTCAATGCTTAAGGACGGTACAAATTATAGGAGTGTTCATGGTAGGTCAATCTTACCGTTTAGCCTAAACGGTCAGTTGATTGTTATGACGATTATTGAATTTTGTTAACCGACGGTTCAATTATAGGCTATTTTATAATCTATTATAATTTTTATCACATGTTCATTATTTTTTAGAAAATAATATAAATATCTCTTAAATAAATAATATATTAAAATATTTATAAAAATACTTAAATAAAAATAATCTATTAACTTACTCCATAATTTAAAAATACTACGTATTATAAAGTTTCAATACAAGACAAAACACACATGCTATGAATATTTTAAAGTTTAAAAAATTTACAACACATAACATTATAACAATACACCATCAAAATTCAAGGTAAAAATCATTGTCAAAGTTTTAAAGACAAATCTTTAAATTACGTATAATAATCAAAGTTCAATATATCAAAACCATTATCAAAGTTTTAAAAATTATTTTATATTTTAATATATAAATAATTTAATAACAGTTAACCTTACATTAACCATTAGTAACAATTTGTAACCGTAATCATTAACCATCAATTTTAATGGTTTGGTTAATTAAAACCATTTAACTTTAAAATTTTGATTAATTAACCTATAAAATATATCAATTATATCGATTAATAATTAAGGTTAACAATTACGGTTATTCATGTACATCCTTAATAACTATATAACTTGTTATATTAACTGATTAAAAATTATATATTTGAGCAAATGTTGATGATCGGTTGGTCATAGCTGTTTATTTACTTTCATCTTTTTTCAGATCCTGAATTTAAGATCCATCAAGAATATTTATGAATCATGGTACAATCATGTAACTGTGAATCATGTGTTTATGTTTATGGGGTAAAATTTTTATGCTATTGTATTTTTACTTACTTTTTATAATACATTCGTGGAATGTATTATCTCATTCCATATATTTTATATGATAATTAATGATTTGTTTTCAAAAAAATAATTATTATAAAATTAATTAGGAAATAATGTAAAAAAAATCACTTTTTCTTATGTAAGCATTCATTTGATTTATTGCTTCATTAACCCGAAAAACGATTTAAAGTTATTTTGAAAATGATATGATAAGAGAAAAAAAGACCGTGTATATATCATACTATTTTTATCTAAGTACTGTTAATAGGGTCGAACGCATGCGTCAGAAGGCGAATTTATAAACATTTAGGGATATCTTCACGAACCGCACCACAGGGCCCGAGACAAGCAAACGACAGGCTGCTACAAATGCCATCAAGAGCATGTTGGGAATCCCAACACCCACTCTAGCACCTCAGGGGCCCAAATCCGAGTACCAACACTCCCACCAGCACCCACTGGAGCCCATGTCCGAGTTCCAGCACCCTTAGGTGCCCAATTTCGAGTTTGGCCCAAAACTTGGGGTTAAAGAGCCTTTTCCATTAGATTTGACAAGTTTATCCCATCAATCTTATCCTTATCTCTTAGCCTTGTAAATATGGCATGTAGCATAGAATATGGGATTTGGTGATAAGGTTGAATTACAACTGTTGATGTACTCTTTTTTGAGCCGTTGGATGTAGGGCTCTTTAACTATAAATAGAGGCCTTCCCCACCTCATTGTAGACACACTTCTTTATTGAGGAATAAACAACATTCACTCAATCTCTCTTATTCTCTTTGCCTTTCAGTTGTTCTTTCTTTTCCTCAAAGATCTTAGCACTCTCTAACTTTGATCTTTTTAGGCTTACTTAGGCGTTGCATCGAGCAAGAGCGTCTAAGGCCGCACATTCTTGAGTAGAAGATTTCTACGGATGTGAAAAGTGGTATCAGAGATAGTTTTAAGCACCGTTGATCAAGAGAGATGACAGGACAAAGTGCAGCCGAGATCCTAACAACTGATCGTGAGACTCGTGCAACTATTATTGTTGGGAATAAGCGTAAGAGCTCAAGGGACATCATTTCGTCCTTGGAAAAGAGAGTCACCAAGATTGAGAACTCTGTTGCTGAGCTCAAGGTGACTCATGACGAAGCCGATGGGCGCTTCGAGAAGATGGATTCCATGAAGGATGACATCATGAAGGACGTTCAAGAAAATCTCGATGGTTTGTACGAGATGTTGAACGACCAAGACACCTCCATCAAAGAAAGCATGGAGAAAATGAAGAAGAAGATGATGAAGGAGATCAAGAAGCTCAATGTTGAACTTTTGATCTACAAGAATGCCATGGTGAATGGCATGGTGGCTGAGGCAACCGTGGTCAAGCCCAAGATCGACACCCCAAAGCCAAAGTCGTTTAAGGGGACTAGATCAGCACAGAAAGTGGAGAACTTCATGTGGGGACTTGAGCAGTATTTCAAGGCAATGAGTATCGTGGGGGATACTGAGAAGGTAACAATTGCTTCTATTTTGACTGATGCCACTCCGTTTTGGTGGCGACGTAGGTGCTCTAATGAAAAACGTGGATGCACCGCTGTTGAAACTTGGGTTGAGTTTCAAGCAGAATTGAAGGAGCAATTTTACCCTGTCAATGTCGAGAAAGAGGCAAGATCGAAGCTTCGAGGACTTAAGCATACTAGAACCCTCTGTGACTATGTGCAAGAATTTAGTGAACTTCAACTTCAAATTCCGGATTTGTCCGAGAAAGATGCACTTTTCCAGTTCATGGATGGATTAAAGTCGTGGGCGTGTACCGAGTTGGAACGGAGAGATGTGAAAGAACTCTCCAAAGCTATGGCCATTGTAGAATCATTGAAGGAACATAGCACCAACAAAAGTGAGTCGACCAAACCAAAGTCAAAGTATCAAGCATACTGAAGCAATAGTGAGGGAGACAAGCCTAAGAGTGATGGTAACCCACGCAATTACAAGAAATCAGGAATTAAGTGCTTCGAGTGTGGGGGTAATCATATCAAAGTAAACTGCCCACAAATAAAAAAAGTTGTTGTCATCCAAGAAAAGGAAGAAGAGACCCTCAAGCTTGGCTCCATCTTTAGTTGCATGGAGGTCAATAAGGGTTCCAAGAATAAGGGACTAATGTTCGTGAACATCACCTTAGTAGGCCAAAAGTTGAGCGCACTAGTGGACATCGGTGCCTCTGAGTTGTTCATGTCTAAACAAACTGCAAAGAAGCTTGACCTTCAGGTTTAGAAGGCAAGTGGTTTTATCAAAACCGTTAATTCTGTGGAGGCTCCGATTGCAGGGATAGTAAAAGGAGTGAAACTCGACATTGGGGGCTGGTCTGGTAAGGAAAACATCAAGGTCATCCCACTTGATGATTTCGACTTTGTCATTGGCATTAGTTTTCTTAACAAGATTAATGCGCTTGTTGCACCGTTTGTCGATTGTCTATGCATATTGGACTCGAGGGGTCAATGCATTGTTCCGGTCAATCGAGAAGCTGGAGTTGGAGCCAAGATGATCTCAACCATCCAATTCAGCAAGAAGGTGCACAAGGAAGTACCAACTTATGTTGCAATGTTGGTGACCGAGGAGCCAGCCATGTCCGAGAATGTTCCAGTGAGAGTGGAACAAGTTTTGGCAGAATTCTGTGATGTGATGCTTGCCGAGTTGCCAAAGACTCTCCCACCGAAGAGGGAAGTAGATCATAAGATTGATCTTGTGTCGAATGTGGAGTCACCCGTTAGAGCCCCTTACCGAATGGCTTCGCTAGAGCTAGAGGAGCTACGCAGACAATTGAAGGAGCTCCTCGATGCTGGTTATATCCGACCGTCGAAGGCACCCTATGGTGCACCGGTGCTCTTCTAGAAGAAACATGATGGGTCACTTCGGATGTGCATCGACTATCGGGCTTTGAATAAGCTCACGGTAAAGAACAGGTACCCGATCCTGCTTATTGTAGACTTGTTCGATCAGCTTGGTGGTGCGACATGGTTCACCAAGTTGGATTTACGGTTCAAATATTGGCAAGTTCGAATTGCAGAAGGAGATGAGCCGAAGACTGCTTGTGTAACGCGCTACGGCTCCTATGAATTTTTGGTGATGTCATTCGGCCTCATAAATGCTCCCGCCACCTTCTGCACGTTGATAAATAAGGTACTACAACCCTTCCCTGACCAGTTCGTTGTAGTTTACCTGAATGATATTTTCATCTACAGCATGAGCCTTGGGGAGCATGTGGAACACTTGAGACAGGTGTTCAAGGTCTTGCGAGAAAACGAGCTCTACATCAAAGAAGAGAAGTGCTCGTTTACCCAGAAGGAGGTCCCTTTTCTAGGCCACATAGTTGGAGGTGGCAAGATCTGGATGGACGGGGCCAAGGTAAGGGCTATCGAAGATTAGGAGCCGCCAAAAAAGGTGACCGAGTTGCGATCCTTCTTGGGGCTTGCCAACTTTTATCAAAGGTTTGTCCAAGGCTACTCCAAGATTGCCGCACCCTTAACCGAATTAATAAAGAAAAATAAGGCGTGGGATTGGAGCACCGAGTGTCATGAAGCATTTGAAGGACTAAAGAAGGCCATGACGAGTGAGCCAGTTTTGGTGTTGCCAGATTACACTAAGCCTTTCGAGATATACACCGATGCGTCATATGTTGCCTTTGGTGGGGTCCTTATACAAGAAGGAAATCCGAATGCATATGAAAGTCGGAAGCTAAATGAGACCAAGAGGAGATACACGGTCCATGAGAAGGAAATGACAGCGGTAGTGCATTGTTTGCGCACTTGGCTACATCACATTCTTGGGTCCAGGTTTGTGGTTTACACTGATAATGTTGCCAACAATTATTTTCTCACCCAAAACAAATTGTCTCCGAAGCAGAAACGTTGGCAAGAGTTTCTTGCAGAATCTGACTTGTCCATGGAGTACAAGCTAGGGAAAGTGAATATTGTTGTTGATGCCTTAAGCCGAAGGTACAACATCGAATCTATAAGTTTTCCAAAGGGACAATTGTTCGAGCGCATCATAGAGGGGTTTTCACATGACCCAACAGCCAAAATGTTGATTGACTATGCCAAAGAAGGAAAAACCCGGAGGTTTTGGCTTGAGGGAGATCTGCTCTATACACGAGGATAACGCTTCTATGTGCCTCAATTTGGAGAATTGCACAAGGAGCTCATGAAGGAATGCCATGATTCCAAATGGGCTAGTCATCCGTGGATGAGTTGGACGATGACACTTATTTTTTAGCACTACTACTGGCCGCGCATGGGCGAAGATGTCGAAGCCTATGTGAGGACTTATCTTGTATGCTAGCAAGACAAGATCGAGATGAAGAAACCCGCGGGATTGTTGCAGCCTTTGCCCATTCCCGAGAGATCATGGGAAAATGTTTCCATGGATTTTATTATCGGTTTGCCCAACACTAATGGACTGTCAAACATTATGGTTGTTGTTGACAGGTTTTCTAAGTATGCAGTATTTGTTCCAGCATCAAAGGTTTGTCTAGCCAAGGAGGCTGCTTATCTTTTCCTCATGCACGTTGTGAAGTATTTTGGGGTGCCAAAGATGATTATTAGTGATCGGGACACGCGGTTCACTGGGAAATTTTGGACAGAGTTGTTCAAACTTTTGAGATCAAGTTTGAACTTTTCAACGAGTTTCCATCCATAGACTGACGGGCAAACCGAGCGAGTGAATGCACTTTTGTAGATCTACCTGAGGCACTATGTGAGTGCCACACAACGCGATTGACCAAAGCTATTAGATGTGGCCTAGTTTTCTTACAACTTGCAGCAGAGCGAGGCAACAAACCAGAGTCTGTTCGAGATTGTTAATGGGCAGCAACCGTTTACACCCAGCACAATTGGCACCAAGTATGAGAGGCCTAATCCAGCAACTCACGAATTTTCCAAGGAGTGGCAAGACCATCAGGACTTAGCCCGAACTTGTTTGCACAAGGCGGGGAAAATGGACCAAGAAGTGGGCCGACACAAAGCGAAGGGACGTGAATTTCCATGTTGGGAATCTAGTCCTTGCCAAGTTGATCGGGATCCTGTGCAACCCAACAATGCACAAAGGGCTTGTGTGGAGATATGAGGGTCCTTTCAAAGTTCTAAAGCAAGTAGGCACCATGGCCTACAAAATCGAGTTGCCATCGACCATCCGAGCTCATCCAGTGTTCCATGTCAGTTTGCTCAAGTCATACCACCAAGATGAGTTGGATCCGGATCGAGGCAAGTCACACTGAACGCAGTCGGAGTGAAGGTTTCCTATGATAATGAGGTACGAGACATCCAAGTAGAAAGAGTTATTCGTAAGACAGGAAACCGACCAAGATACGAGTATTCGTTCTTTGGAAGGGACTTCCTGATAGTGAAGGTAGTTGGGAGCTTGCCGAGGATCTTTGGCAATTCAAAAACTAGATGGAAAGGTATCATTCCAGTAGAGTGACGAGGGCGTCACTAGAAACAGTGAGGGAGAATGTCACGGACCACACCACAGGGCCCGAGACAAGCACACAACAGGCTGCTACAAATGCCATCAAGAGCATGTTGGGCATCCCAACACCCACTCTAGCACCTCAGGGGCCCAAATCCGAGTACCAGCACACCCACCAACACCCACTGGAGCCCATGTCCGAGTTCTAGAACCCTTGGGTGCCCAATTTCGAGTTTGGCCCAGCACTTGGGGTTAAAGAGCCTTTTCCATCAGATTTGGCAAGTTTATCCCATCAATCCTATCCTTATCTCTTAGCCTTGTAAATATGGCATGTAGCATAGAATATGGGATTTGATGATAAGGTTGAATTACAACTGTTGATGTACTCTTTTCTGAGCCGTTGGATGTTGGGGGCTTTAACTATAAATAGAGGTTTTTCCCACCTCAATTGAAGAATAAACAACATTCACTCAATCTCTCTTGTTCTCTTTGCTTTTCAGTTGTTCTTTCTTTTTCGCAGAGATCTTAGCACTCTCTAGCTTTGATCTTTGTAGGCTTACTTAGGCGTTGCATCGAGTGAGAGCGTCTAAGGTCACACGTTCTTGAGTAGAAGATTTCTACGAACGGGTCAATATTTTCAATCAAAAATAAAGTAAAGTACAAGAATGATCATTAAATTATCTTTAAAATATGTATGAGTTTCTAGTTCAAGTGGTTAACGTAACGGTTGTTGTTTCTAGAAGTTATAGGTTTGAGCACCAGTAATTGCAACAAAGTGATCGAGTGATCAATATCAAATAGTTGAGATTATCTTCTAGAACAGATATTATTGTAATCACTGTTAACTAAATAAAAAAATCATCAAAGTTTTAAAACATACGGGAATTAAACTTTAGTTTTTATATAAAATTATCACTGAACCTTTAATTATTATTAATAAGTGACATGATTGGGGATGTTTAAAAATATTTGATACGATCTAAAAATTTGGATATCCGATTTAATTTTTATTTTCAAACCGAATATCTGGTCTGATTTTAAAATTTTCAGATCGAATATGGATCATAATATTTTAAGTTTTAAATTATCCAAAAATTCAAAAATTTAACTTTTCATGAATATTATATATTGTTATAATAGAACAATGAATACCCCACTTGACAATGACAAAAATTTGAATAATAGAATATCTAATCCTCCGTATTAAAACATTCAATCAATTTATTTCTAATTTAACCATCATTATTGATGTCTAATTTGAATAAACGTGTAAACATTAATGATTAAATATGTAATTATACAAATTATTGTAACTATCAAGTCTCCCGTAAACTATAGCTAACAGCTTTGTGCCCGTTTCATAATAAAAACTAAAATTTTATGTCAGTTATATAACTTCTGAAAGTTTGTTGATCATTTTGTATTTATAAAGACAATTTAGTGATATTTATATACTTTACTCTAAAAATATATTAAAAAATTTAAATCATATACGAATATTAAAATTTTAGGTAAAATAAACATAATTTTTTAGTATTACAATAAGAAAATGACAACAAAATAATAAAAAAAAAGACATGCAGAATAAACTACTTCAAAATAGCAAAACATACAAAGAATGACCACTGAATGCCCGGAAGCTCATGTATGATATACACACCAAACAGTACATATATATATATATATAATCAATCAGCTTCTAACTATATATATCCATGTGTTTATTCTGGATTTTCAAGATCAAGCTGTCTAACATTATGTAACTAGAACTAGATCCGATCAATCAACTCTTCTACCAGTAAAAGTTATATACACAGGAAGCAGGAAATGAAAAATCATACCCAGTTGTTAGGAAGTGAAAAATCATGAAATCTGAAGGAGACTTCCCCGGCAGTATCTCGATGTAATTGACGGTCTGGCTGCTCGATCGAGGGTATGCTTTCATTTGGTTCATCAGGTGGCAGGGGAAGGATCTGGTTGTCGTTAGGTTGGTGGGCTAATCTAACTTCAGGGGGAAATGGTAAAGCAGATGAAGAGGGAACCCACTGCCTGACATTGCTAAAACCTCGGGACACCAACGATTGATCCCACAAGAACACATGCATTAGAATTGGCACATTGGCATGCCGGTGTAGGGAAAGCTTTTGACTTAGGGAGACAGTATCGAAGCATCGAACAGCTCCGGTTGAGGAAACCATCCATGGAAGAACCTTCTGGTTTGATAATCTTGAGACAACCAGCAGCCTAGATGCACTCAATGCTTCTTTGTAGAGGGTGCTAAGTCCCGATCTCGTCGAGGGCAAGTTTTCATCACTATCAATGACAGATGATATGTAGATGAATCCCTGTTATTAAAAATAGAAAACAAAGATATAAGCAAATTATGTCATAGACAATAGTGGAGAATCAGATGGCATACCTCTTCTGTGCGGCTAATGGCGAACCCGAGCTTTATGTCGTCTTCTTTTAGTTTGATCTCGATTGAAATTTCTTCCACAAGAGGGGCATACCATAGACGAACTGCTCTAACGACTCCGATGTCAACCCCATGATAGTCCTCAAAACCATATAGACTTGCATTGGCTAGGTTTGATAAATCAGATAATGAGCCAGCATTCACAGTAGCTGAGGCTGTTTCCCCAGAGATCTGCACAAAAAATTGCAGAAAAATCAGTTCCAATAATCAGATGTATATGAATCAGCGTGCCTAACGGGTCAACCTGAGTAGCTGGTGTCTCATGAGTTCATATAAGAGAATTGCTTCAAGTCACTACTGCTTCTAGTCTAGAGGATTAAAGCTTTGACATGTTACCTTAGTGAGCAAGGATTCGGTCTGGATATTCATGAAAACAATGGGTACCCCAGAGACCTGTGATGCAGTAAGCCAAGCATTTGCTCGAGCAAGGGTATCTTCCAAGTCGTTGTATCGAGAGGCCATTCGATCTGAAGCCTTGGGAAGGAGGAGAATAGAAAGAAAGCTGCTTAAGTTGGGAACTGATAGCACCTCCTGCATCCTCCTTTCCCATGGATATGAAACATATCCATCCTGAAGCCTTGTCCTTTCCAGTTCACTGACCATCCTGGAGCTCCTTGAAGCTGCAAACTCATTGTTTAACATCAAATCCGAAAGGGGGGAGGGGGGATTTAAGAGAAAACTGAAGGAAAAGATTCAAACTACTATTTTCAACAAGATATGCCAGTGCAGAACATTTACTTATGGAGAACTTCTATGCAGAGATAGAATACCAATTAATGAGCAACAAATGGGGTTAAAAAGAAATGATCATCAACTCGAACAGAAAACTGAGTTAATTATCGGATTAAAAAGTATAAATCCAGCAACACATTACTGAACAAGTAGAGAACAATGACCTTTAAGTGGCATAAGACAAGGACAATGTATGCTTATTTAATACTTATACAACCATATTTCATAGGTTACAATCATGTCAGCACACTGGATTTCAAATGTCTTTTACACCATCGATGCCTGTTGAAATTAGTAATGGTAAAAAAATTCAGTAAAGGGAAATCATTTATGATGTTCTTACAGCTTAAGGACTGCAGGTTTGATTAGACTAACTCGTAATCACTTTAAAGAAGACCGCTCACACCGGAGTCCAGATAACATAGTTTGTGTATACAGAACATCAGATTGAAGACATAATCCATCTTAAAGTTGACATAAACTAAATGATCACACAGGCTTCCCCAACTTCCATAGAGTTAGTCTCTCTACCAATTGCAAACAATTGAAAAATGGTTTACAAAACCCAAGACAGAAAAGATGCAACATTTGGTTCTTGTAGGGAAGCTTTGTACTACAAGCTGGTATGCATTCCAGTCTGAACACCAGAGCACACAAATGGTAAACAGGTATGAAAATAAAAGCTAGCTTTGAAAAGTAGATGAACATTAATGGTTGTAATCAAGCAAAAGGCAAGATTTAGGTCAATTATCATGAAAATACATACATTACATTCAGAAACACATGTCTCGGAGAATATTGACAGATACATCAACCAAAAAAAGTTTGACTTTTAATGATGTTTCTACTATTTAAATTAATTTCTTAGTAATATAAAACAATTTTGTTATTTTCAGATATTTAATTATGAATATTGTTTTATGACATTTTGGCATCAATATATAACAAAACAAAATTATGAGGCAGCAGTAGTTGACATAGAAAAATATCTCATACATTAATGCAGAAATAAATAATTTTTCAAAAGTAATATTAAGATTAAGATTTAAAGATTTAGGGTTCATTTCTAAAGTTTATAGTTTGTGATTAGAATTTAGGGTTTAAAGGTTAGAATTTATATTTTAGGATAATATAATTAGTAATTTTTGTTTTAACTTATAAAATATTAAATTTTAATCATAAACTCTAAATTCAAAAATACAAAACATACACTTTGATCCTTCAAAGTCAAACTCTAAATAAAATCTACAAATCCTAAATTATAAACATAAACTTAAATCCTACTATGTAACCCTAAAAAATTTATTTTTAGGGCACGTATATTAAATATAAATAATTATTTTATCATAAAAAATAATAAAACTTAAAGAATATTTTATTTGTAAATAAAAATATTTACACGTGTCGAACACACATTTGGTACGGAACATAACACGGCAGAATCCAAGTATGGTCGAAAAGTCTAAAGTGCAAAAAAAAATTATCACCCGCGTGAGCTGGCCAACTCAGGCTAAAAGAACAGTCAAAGAAAACTTAACTCACCTTGCAACTCGAGGCACTCGGACTCGGTGCGATCCAAGAACCCGACAGCATAATTTGGATCCTCTATAGACCTCAACATGTATTGCTTTTTCCCAGCAGAAACATTAGGCACGATACACGCTTGCAGCTGAGCGAACTCGTCGTCGCCTCGCCTGACTCGTACGAGAATCAAGGTCTCCTTGTCCTTAAAAGAGCCGTGAAGGATCCTCTGGACTCCACGCTTTCCGCCTTTGAAAGGTGCCTTGTGAGTCAATCTTGAACCAGATCCGATACGGATCTCCTCAACGATATCGCCGGTCTGGAGCATGTCTCCGGCCCATTCGTCGGCCTTCGAGCTCCCTTTTAGACACTCGATCGAGAGTACGTGCGTTTGCGTCGATCTCATGCTTGCCGAATGTAGATTTCGGTCCATGGGCATTTTCCGGGTCGGAAAAAAACACTATATAATCGTTACAAATACCCTTCCGATCATCATCACCGGCGAAGACAGAATCAGCGAAAAAATTTAGAAAAATTGTTGAAAATAGTGTTTTTTTGAATGAGGAAATGGGTATATGATATTGAAAGTAAAGATTTTGTAAGAACTGAATCGAGAATTGAAGAAGAGATGAACAGAAGGAGAATGGAATCCGACAGAGGAAGGCAAAGTCAATGAGCAAGATGAAGGATTGGAAAAAAAGAAAATAAAGAATAATATATATTATTTTCTGGAAATTATTATATTAAGATTCGGAATCGTAAAAAAATTGAGATACGAAATAATAATTTTAAATAATAAAATTAAGATACGGAATAATAATTTCTGAGGAAATTGTGCAGTGATTTCTGACTTGATTACATAAATCTTGATTTAAAGATAACTTAAGATCTTAAATTTCAGGTTTATTTATGTAAACTATATGTTAAATGTCTAAATATATAATGATTTTTTAATTAAAAAATTTAAAATGATTTGATTATTTATATAATTATGTAAGTTATTTTTATTATTATTTATATATACGATAGAGACATCATATAATATTTTGTTATAAATTTAAAATTTTAATATAAATATATTATTGTCATATTTTCGTATAAAAATAAATTGTTTAAAAATTCATTAATTAGTCTAGTGATCGGAGATATTATTTTATGTTATTATATATGAATTTAAATTTTGGTATATAAATATAGTATCTTATTATTTAATAAAAAATAAATTATTTTGATTTAAGTTCATATGTATAATTATTTTTAGTTGATGGATCAATTAAAAGGTTGAAACATTAAAAGTTAATCTTATGCGAGATTATAAAATGTAACTTCAATGTTATATTTGGCTACAAGGGTCATATCGCAAGGAAAATATTAATTACTACATGAGATTTTGCAAATAGTTATAATATAGTACAAATTACAAACCATTTAAAATATTAGACTCAAATAAACTAGAGTTACAAATTATATAGTGTTCAATAAGTACTAGCTCATTACATCTAATAATTTAATTCGAACACATAATCGATGTTGAAATCTCAGCTTTAATGGTGCTCCTCCGAAACAGGTTTCACCTAACCTACGCACGAAAATACATTTCGAAACGCTGAGCTACAAAAGCTCAGTGGGTACATGCCACTCGGCCAACATCATGCATATCATAAATAAGGTAAATCAAGACATGTAATATCATGTATGATTCAATGGCTCTAACATGCTCGCCTAACACACGGCATAAGAAATGTATACTAACGCACACAACATATACATGTCAACCAACCAAACACAAGGTAGTGAGGCTCGCGTCCACACAGCATCGAGATCTTACACTACGAGAAGACCCACGTTCACACAACATCGGGATCCCATATTCAAGGATGAGACACGCCTCCACACAACATCGAGATCCTACATCCAGGATTAAGGCACACGTCCACACAACATAGGGATCCTCCAATCCCATACTCGGAATGTTTCATCGAGTATCTTCGAATGAGGGCCGAGGTCACACAACATCGGGATCCTCCATTCGGAAAGGTCTTCATTACATCACCCGAAATGTTAACATCGGATGACCTACTTTATGTTGTAACATTATTCTGGATATCTGGATTCCATCACATAAGACTCAACCACACAATTGATCCACCTAGGATCTTCACACCAAGAATATACTAAGATTCAAGTTTTAATATTTCTTATAGCTTAAAATATTCATAGGGACCCCTCACTTAATTTATACGAACTCCCAACTCAGTTCTTTTATATTTGGGTAAAATTTCTCAGGGGTTTCGATACACTTATATGGGGTATCAAAATGCACCCTATATCGATACCCTTAAAATGAGGGTATCGAAACGCCCAAGGTATCGATACGCTCCCATAGCGTATCGATACGTGATGACCACCCTTCGAAGATGACCTACCCATTTTGATACATCCTATATGAGGTATCAGAACGCTTTGCTACTGGAAGTTTGGGTTTCGATACACGGACAAGGCGTTTCAAAATGCCTGCCTTCTAAGCCTTCGTTTCTTCTCTATGGTATCGATACACCTTCAAAGGGAATCGATATCTCTGCACGAAAATGAAGAAATGAACCTAGAAATCTCTAAGAACCTTCCCCAAACCTTAACCATTCTATTCCAAACTATTTGTACACGTTAATGAGTATATTTGAGTGAGTTACTAATCACTTTTAATCTTTAAAATGTCTTGATACAAAATTCACCATTAAAGACCCTTAAGCTAAACAACCAAGCATTCACACATACATTCACATGTAATGCACCCTAAAGATGATATGTTTGATGCAAGAAGATTTAGAGGGTACCAACCTTAGCAAAAGATACAACAAAATGAAATCTTCTTCCACTTCAAGCCTTCACTTTCCCAAGCTTGTAGATGACCCTCAAACTTGTTTCTCTACAAGAGGAAGAAAAACAAGGGATTAGACACATTATGGGAAGATTTTCGGAGATTAAAAAACTAAAAAAACTAAGATTTAAGATCCCAAAACACAAATCCCAAACTCAACTTATAACCCCCTTCAAAACCCTCTTACTCCACCAACCCGACACATCTTCACCTTTTTTTTATAGATCATTTTAAGCTTTATAACCTCTCTTCTATCACTAGCACGAGATTCTAAAACAAAAATTCAAAGATTCCACCTTTAACTCTTTCTTTACTTGCCACAAGATGATGAAGAAGAAGTGAGGAAAAAGGGATGGTGAGATCATTCTCTACAGAGGATTAACATCCCCACCCCCTTTGTCAACTATTTGCGCATTTACCATAATGCCCTCAACCCACAACTCAAGCCCAAACACAAACACTCATGACCTAACAACCTAGGCCTAACAAGGTCCCAAACCACTCAACTCGGGGACTAAAATCGAAGCCCAACTCTTCGGGTTAACCCAACACTCAGATCCAAATCCGGGTCATTACAACTCTTCCCTCTTTAAAGAAAATTTCATCCTCGAAATTTACCTATCAGGAATATATGTGGATACCGAGATCTTATGTCCTTTTCCACTTCCCACGTTGCTTCTTCGATTCCATGGTTTCTCCATAATACTTTTACCAAAGGTATATTCTTATTCCGAAGCTCTTTTACTCCCTTGTTCAAGATTCCGATAGGCCTTTCCTCGTAAGTCAAATCCGTATTGAATTTGATTTCCTCAAGCCGAACCACATGTGAAGGATCAAAACGGTAACGTCTTAACATGGACACGTAAAACATATCGTGTATACGTACTGATACGATGTAGCTTGTCGAAACGAACTTTCTTCATATGTTACGAATCTAGGATTATTGTAAGCACATTCCCGCAACAAGAACATCATGAAAACAAGAATGAATCAAAGTTATAATCATGATGAAATTAGTAAATAAAGGAAAAAACGAAATTAAAAAGAAAAGAAAGAAAAATTTGGCTTTTTGATAGATTTCAAAAACAAGAAGATGAATGCTTCAAGAAACATCCATGTCAACAACTTGAACTTTCAACAATGGAGAGTTATATTGCTGGAATCAAAATGAAATGCTAAACTCGAAAGAACCTGCACAATCTATTGAGCAAACCCGAATCGAATCTATTTAACATCAAAGGATTTGGACCCTCTAGATAGAGATTTAGGAACCCTAAGTATCAAGTTTGACAATTAAAACTAGTTTGAATGTTAGAAAAGTTCTAAAAAGAACCAAATAAGAGAAAACTCTCAAAGTAATTTTTATTTCACAAATGTTTAACTTTTTTACAATGTTTGTAGTACAAATATATAGAAAGAAGAGAGCCTAACCGAAATTACATATGTCGCTAATATTAAAAGAGTTTAAAAATTAAATTTGAGTGAAAATAACTCCTTTTGGCAACCATGCTTTCTTAGCTAAAAGTTTGAACGAAAATAACAAATTAAATGTGTTTATTTGTTTTAAATTCAAACAAATAACTCCTAAAACTATCTTGGGCGTCCAACCATCTTAGCCACAAGTTTTGGCACATTGAACATGTGCTAATTTGTTTGAATTTGAACAAAAACTATTCAGCCTTATCCAAATTGCCTCCTAGTGCTTAAAAATAAGGGTTGCTTTTGGCTTGCTCTCCCTTGAACGCCTACACATGTGCACAAGGTTCCCATGTGTGTCTCACATGCATGGACATGCCTATGACACCTTCCCTTCGTGTAGGATAGATTTTAGTTGCCATAGGTCACTTAAGTTTGAGTTGAGCTAGCTGGAAATTGAGTTAAGCTGAAATGAGCTAGCTAAGAGTGTTAGGAGCTAAATGGAGCTGAGAGCTAAGCCTATGAGCTACCGCAAGCTAAGGTGAGCTGCGTGCACTCTGTTGAACTTCTTCTAAGCTGAATAGAACTCACTTGAGCTGGTGTTTAGGTGCATACACTCGCTTGAGTTGAAGTTGAGCTGCATCCACTATCTTGAGCTGGAGTTGATCTACATACACTCTCTTCAGCTGGTGTTATACTATGTTCCTACATGTAAACATCACAAGAATCCATCAAATTATTGTAAACTCAATGGAACATAAATAAAAGGTGTAAACACTAGCAAACTTATTCAATAACATACATGAATATATAAATAAGTTAGAAACATAATAAATACTATCAAACCAATCCTTAAAACATACTTAATAGCATATATACATACTTAAACATATATAATAAGTAGTATAGTCTAATATGTCACATACAGCATGCAACACATAATAAAACCTATGTTCTTAGGCATAAACATGTTCAAATGAATTTAGAAATGTAGCACAAGTAAGGAAAAGAACTTCCTTGAGTTTTTTTTACCTTAGAACGCATCATCATGGTTGGTGGTCTAGATGTGCTCACATCACGTGCTAACTCTGAAGGTATAGCCAACCGATAAGCTACTGGTCTAACCCTCTAAATAACCTCATAAGGTCCGATGTATCGTGGACTCAACTTCCCTTTACGACCAAACTGGATGATCCCTTTCTACGGAGATACCTTGAGAAACACCTTTTCATCAAGGTCATACTCGATGTGCTTAAGCTTCCTATCCGCACAAGCCTTCTGCTAGTCAAAATCTTCTTGCAACCTTTTTTGATGATCTGAAATTTTTCTTCAGTTTCCTTAACAAGCTCCGAACCCACTGTTTTTCTCTCTTTAAGCTCTTTCCAACACAAAGGTGTCTTACACCTACGCACGTACAAAGCCTCAAAAGGAGCCATCTTGATACTTGACTCTAATTGTTTTTGTAAGCGAACACTACCAACGGTAACTACTCCTCTCAACTATGAGAGAAGTCCACAACACCGAAGCATATCATCTAAGATTTGGATAACTCTCTCAGACTATCCATCGGTATGAGGATGAAAAATTGTATTGATGTGTAGCTTGGTATCCAAAGCCTTATGGATTGACTTCCACAACCTTGCTGTGAACCTCAAATCTCTATCCGATATGATCGAAGATGGTACATCGTGCAACCTCACTATCTCCTTGATGTACAACCAAGCTAACTTTTCCAAACTGAAGTCCATACGCATGGGTAAAAAGTGAGCCTACTTGGTCAATCGGTTAACTATAACCCATATAACATCATGCTTTCTTAATGTAATTGGCAACCCGGTGATGAAGTCCATGGTCACTCGATCCCACTTCCACTTTGGAATTTGGTTAGGCTGAAGCAAACCTGAAGGAACCTGATGTTCTGCTTTTACTTGCTGACAAGCCAAGCATCTTGTCATAAAATCAAAACATCTCTTTTCATACATAACCACCAAAATAAAGGACGAAGATCTTGTTACATCTTGTAACTACCAAGGTGGACAGAAAATGGACTACGATGAGCTTCCCTCAAGATACGATCTCTTAGATCCTTTAGAGCTGGAACACATAAACGACCTACGAAGTACAGGAATACACCATCTAGTACCTCAAAGTCAGACGTCTTGCCTCTCTAAACAACATCTAATTGAGCTATCAACTCCTCATCTAAAGCTTGTGCTCTCTTTATCTCCTAAACTAGCGTGGGCTCTATACGCAACTCCGCTAACAGACCATCATCCTCGGTCATCTTCAACCAAGAAAACATGGCTCTCAAGTTCGACATGGACTTCCTACTCAATGCATCGATGACCAAATTCGCCTTGCTAGAGTGATACTCTATGAAACAATCATAGTCCTTCAGTAACTCTATCCATCGTCGCTGCCTTAGATTCAACTCTTTCTGGGTAAGCAAATAATTCGAACTCCTGTGGTAGGTGTAGATGTATCATTTCTCCTCATAGAGATAATGCCTTCATATCTTCAACGCGAAGATAACTGCTGCAAGCTCAAGATCATGCGTAGGATAGTTCCTTTCATTGGGTTTCAACTGCCTTGAGGCTTAAGCAACCACCTTACCCTCTTGCATAAGCACACAACCCAACCCGTTCAAGGAAGCATCACTAAACACCACATAATCTTTTCCCAGTTTTGGTTGCATCAAGACTGGTGCCTCCGTAAGATAAGCTTTTAACTACTCAAAAACTCTATTGTCTTCTCTTATTTCACACAAACAATACACCTTTCTGAAGGAACTTGATTAACGATGCTGTTATGATCGAAAAACCCTTAACGAACCTCTTGTAGTATCCGACAAAGTCTAAGAAAACTACGGACTTTCCATACATTCCTTGGTGGTTTCCATTTCACTACAGCCTGGATTTTCTAAGGGTTAACTCGGATCTCATCCGCTGCAACTATGTGGCTAAGAAACGCCACTTCTGACAACCAGAACTCACACTTACTGAACTTAGCGTACAAACACTTATCCCTCAACAATTGAAGAACCACTCTTATGTGATAATCATGTTCGTCCTATGAGCGTGAATACACCAAGATATCATCGATGAACACAACTAAAAAATAATCCAGATAAAATTGGAAGATCTGATTCATCAAGTCTATAAAGGCTGCAGGTGTATTCGTGAGCCCAAACGACATCACTAGGAACTCATAGTGTCCATACCGCGTCCTAAAGGCAATCTTTTAGACATCCTCATCCATTAACTTCAACTAGTAGTACCTTGACCTCAGATCGATCTTAGAAAAAATGGGCACCTCTCAATTGATCAAATAGGTCATCAATCCTAGGGAAAGGGTAACAATTCTTGATCGTGACCTTATTTAGCTGACAGTAGTAAATACAAATCTGCATCGATCCTTCCTTCTTCTTAACAAACAGAATTGGTGCTCCCCACTGTGACATATTCAGTCTGATGAAACCTCTCTCAAACAATTCTTGGATCTGCTCCTTCAACTCCCTCATCTCTGCAGGTGCCATACAATACAGTGCTATGGACATCGGTGTTGTTCTTGGCAACACCTCTATAAGAAACTCTAACTCATGATCGGGAGGCAAACCACGTAACTCCTCTAGAAACACATCAGGATACTCATAAATTGCCCTCAAACTTAGAACCACAAGCTTAGAACCATCTGCTACCCGAAGCTTTAGACTCTTAGATCTACACCCAAACTTGCATTGTGTTCGAACAACCAATCCATCCCAAGGATTGCATCGAACTCTTGAAACGACAAGACCATAAGATCAGACGGGAAGATAGACCCTTGTACCTCGATCGAACATGTTCGATATACCTTATCCACCAACATATCCAACCCCAACGAGCTTGTCACACGAACTCCTATCTCTAGATCTTCCGTTGGTAACCCTCACTACTGTGATATCCCACTACGGATATACTAGTGAGTAGATCGCAAGTACACAAGAGCAACTATAGGTACGGAAAACAAGAAGAACGTACCTAAGATAACATCTATCTCAGCACAGTCCTCTTGTGTCTTCACCGCATACCGTCTTGTTGATGATCTAGCAGTGGACTAAAAGGTGCCTCCTGATGCATGGCTAGCTCCGCCACGCAAGAAACCACGACCTATCTAGGCCTCAAAAAATAGTCCTCTAAGCCTTACCTGGTAGTGACGTCATAACCTCTAGACAGTCCCTCACAAAGTGATCCGAGAACCCACACTAAAAACAAACCCTGACATTGCCCCAGCACTATCCTTGGTGGTTCCTACCGCACTAATTGCAACCCTGAACACTGACACTCCTTTGCAAACCCTCCAGGCCCCTAAAAGAAGAAGAAATTGATTGCCTCTAACATCCCACAAACTCTAACCTTTGATCCAACCATGAACCATGATTCGATGCTCCTTTATTCTAGCTATAATGGTTCCTACTCCTACCAAAGTGGGACTGAGACTTACCCGCATGGCTCTGACTAGCCCTATCAGAGCCTCCCTAGCCAAAAAACGACCCATAGGTCAAACCCTAAACTTGCTCAAAAGATTTGTCACTAACGACCAATTTAGAAAACACACTGGGTGGTGTAACAATGAGATAAGTCTAGATCTCCTTTCTCAAACCTCTCAAGAACCTCTTACATCTCATCTTTTCGGTAGTAACTAGTTCAGGGGTATACTGGCTGAACTGGGGGAACTCCTGTTCGTAAGCAAAGACTGAACGGTTCCCCTACACAAGATGGGTGAACCGCTCCCTCAAGGTGTCAATGTGAGTCTCATCCACATACTTCCTCTCAAACTCTTCAAGAAAGTCTTCCCACATAGGGGGAAGAGGATACCAAACTTGTTCTATTGTCTCTCACCACTCTCTCGCGTTGTCTTTTAGAAGCGACAACACACATGATAGCTTAACCTCCGACCTCAGCCTTATTTGTCGCATTATCCACCTTGTATCATGCAACCACTAATCAACTAGTACGAGATTATCCTGAACCGTACCAAAGATGTCAACCGCCCTTTGTCTCTACACCTTCTCAACCGATGCCTCATGAGGCGTAGAACATGGCCTCGGTATAGCTCTCACTATCCTGTGCAAGGTACGGTTCAACTGAGCAAAGTAATTGGCTCATTGGCCAACTGCATCGTCCGGTGACACCTTCTCATCGGCTCCATACTCGTAGTCGAAATCTTCTCCTCAAGAACCCAAATTTCCTTACGATTTCTTACACTCCTTGGCATACTTAGAACTTTTGTATAACAAAAATAACAACCAACCAAGATTACACCATCAAAATTTTAGCTTAAAGGAAGTACGATATCGACTCCTAGAAATGTACTAGTCTGACACCTATATACCACACTAGACTCCCCCGATGACTTCCTAGAATCGACTAAACCTATGCTCTATTACCACTAAATGTAACACCCTAAACCCGGTGTTACATTAGGCCTCCGATCCAAAACCCGTATTTTAAAATTTCAGCCTCAATCCCATTTAAAATCTTATCTAGTCCATATAAAACCAAGTCAATCAATTTAATTCAAATTCAAATTATAACTTAAAACAAATAGTTCAAAATAGTATGATCTCCAAATTAATACAAACCATAATCGACGTTGAAATCTCAGCTTTAATGGTGCTGCTCCGAAACAAGTTTCACCTAACCTACGCACAAAAATAAATTTCGAAATGCTGAGCTACAAAAGCTTAGTGGGTATACGTCACTCGACCAACATCATGCATACCATAAATAAGGTAAATCAAGACATGTAATATCATGTATGATTTGATGGATCTAACACGCTCGCCTAACACATGGCATAAGAAATGTATACAAACGCACACAACAAATACATGTCAACAAACCAAACACATAGTAGTGAAGCCCGCATCTACACAACATCGGGATCCTACACTACGAGCAGGGCTTACATCCAAACAACATCGGGATCCCATACTCAAGGATGAGGCCCATGTCCACACAACATCGGTATCCTACATCTGGGATTGAGGCCCGCGTCCACACAGCATCGGGATCATCCTTTTGGAAAGGTTTTCATTACATCACCCGGAATGTTACATTAGATGACCTTCTTTGTGTTGCAACACTATTCTGGTTATTCGGATTCCATCACACAAGACTCAATCACACAATTGATCCACCTAGGATCTTCACACCAAGAATATACAAAAATTCAAGTTTTAATATTTCTTATAGCTTAAACAACTCATAGGGACCCCTCACTTAATTTATACGAACTCCCAGCTCATTTCTTTTATATTTGGGCAAAATTGCCAAGGGGTTTCGATACACCTATATGGGATATCGAAACGCCCCTTGTATCAATACCCTTGCAATGAGGGTATCGAAACGCCCAAGGTATTGATACGCTTCCTTAGCGTATCGATACGCGATGACCACCTTTCCAAGATGACCTACCCACGCCCTATATGGGGTATCAGAACATTTTGCTACTGAAATTCCTTAAATCGAAACGCCCATCAAGGGGTATCGATACAATTAACTACTCGAAATTTGGGTTTTGATACACGGATAAGGCGTTTTAAAACGCCTGCCTTCTAAGCCTTAGTTTCCTCTCTACGGTAGAACTAGACCTAGAAATCTTTAAGAACCCCCCAAAGCTAGCCTATTCGATTGTAAACTATTTGTACACATTAATGAGGATATTTGAGTGAGTTCCTGATCACTTTTAAGCTTTAAAATATCTTTATACAAAATTCAGCATTAAAGACCCTTAAACTAAACAACCAAGCATTCACACATACATTCACATGTAATGCACCCTAAAGATGATATGTTTAAAGGAGGAAGAGTTTGAGTGTACCAACCTTAACAAAAGCAACATCAAAATAAATTCTTTTTCCACTTTAAGTCTTCACTTTCCCAAGCTTGTAGATGGCCCTCCAACTTGTTTCTCTACAAGATGAAGATAAGCAAGGGATTAGACACATCTTGGGAAGATTTTTGGAGCTTGAAACACTAGAAAACCTGAGATTTAAGATCCCAAAATACAAATCCCAAACTCAACCCATAACCCCCTTCAAAACCCTCATACTCCACCAAACCGATACATTTTCACCTTGTTTTGTAGATAGATCCTTTTGAGCTTTACAACATCTCTTCTATCACTAGTACGAGATTCCAACAGAAAACTTCAAGGTTTCCACCTTTAAATTTTCCTTTCCTTGCCACAAGATGATGAAGAAGAAGAGAGGAAAAAGAGATGGTGAGATCATTCTCTGTAGATAATTAACATCCCCACCCCTTTGTCAACTATTTATGCATTTACCATAATGCCTTCAGCCCACAACTCAAACCCAAACACTCATGACCCAACAACCTAGACCCAACATGGCCCCAAACCACTCAACCTAGGGCCCAAAACTGAAGCCCGAGTTTTGGGTTAACCTGACACGCGAATCTGAATCCAGATCGTTACAAGAATAACAATATTCGATATAGGGTGACGATGGGCGAATCAAGATTTTTTTTTGTATTTTTGACTCTGTTTTTAATATTTTCTGATATGATTTTTAGGAATTCTTATTAACATTTTGAATTTCTTTTATTTTATACTTATTCCTTATGAATTCCTACGATTTTCGGTTAATCTCTATACTAAAAAATAAATAAAACTTAATATACTAAAATAAATATTCAACATTAAATCTCTAAAATTAAAAAAAATATATAAATGATAAATTTAAATTTTATCAACAACAAACAAATTATTTCAAAACTATAACAAACAAAACATTTCAAAACTATAAAACAAGACTAAAAATATTACCTATTAAACTATGAGAACATGCCTTACCTTCAAAAGAAAATATGTAAATAATAATCTATAATTCTAAAATATGATCAGTTTGTTTTAAATGGATCTAGATTCGAAAATCTTTCTAACCATATAAATTTTATCTTTTAATTTTACTCATATGATTAATGTCGAATTTTATAATTCATTACTATTGTTATTTTTAGAATCAGTCTGTACTCTTTTCTTCTAACCTTTGTTCATAAAAAAATTAATAACTCTTAATATATAACTCAAAATTATTTTAAATGAATCTAGATTTTTATATGATTATAAAAATATAAGGCTCATTTTCTTATTTAATTGGTCAATTTTTAAAATCATTATTAAAATTATTTTTTAAGAAATCACTAAATTTTGATGATCTTTCAATATTTAAATATTCATATTTTTTTTTAAAAATACATATCAAAATTGATCATAATGTATTTTAAATAAAAATAGACAAAACCATGTTCACAAAGATATATAGATCACTTTCTAATTATTTTATAGAATTTACAAAGAATTTTCAAACTTAATCAATCAAATGAAGTAAACAAACTTAATGATTATAGGTACGCTTAACGGTGGGATGAATCTATCATGTGTGTTGAACATTACTAAATATCACTAACATTGAGTATTGTTAAATATTATTAAATTAATTAATAAAGATTAAGAATTCTAAGGACTCAATGTATAATTATTTTAATTTAAATTTAATTTTAAATAATTTATAATAGTATGTTGAGTCTTTAAAATTTTTTAATCTTTATTAATTAATTTAATAATATTTAACAATATTCAATGTTAGTATTGTTCAACAATGTTTGACGTACGCTAAATGTAATTTAATAATAAAAAGCCTAATAGAATTGGTGCTTTGCGTAATTTATCAAAATAAAATTTTTAAGTTAAATAATAAATATGTATTTATTAATTTATTATATATGTGGTAAATAAAAAATATTTATTAAAAAAATTTCGATTTCAAAAAATAACATTAAACCCCGATTAAAAAAATCATCAAACTTTTATTTATTTGAATTTATTATTTATTATGCTATTTTTTTCAATTTTGGAATGATTTTTATAGTATAGTTGGGAGCATCAATATGAAAAATTATTCATTACCAGTGGATGTGAATGACGCCCCACTCTTCATGCCCTCCAAAGTCCAACCTAACAAAAATTAAAAAAATTGCAAACCCTTCCCGTCATGTCCCCATTTACGATGTTGATATTAATATTTATATAATAATGAAATTGATTTGTAAAAAAATATGAAATTGTTGACTTTCCAAATTTATGATTTATTATTGGCATAATGTTTAAAAATATTACGTTCAAGTTCATTAAATTATTGGCTCGATTTTGAACCTAATAAGTGTTTTAAATAAAAAAATATATTTATTTTAAAAGATTTTGGTTAAATCGTTTTCTTTGTAAAATATGTATTTTATAAACGAATTAATAATATGTATGAACATGTGTTAATTTTTAATTACCTTAAGATTATTAAAAAATTATTGGTTCAATTTATTTTAATCACTAAATTATATTTTTTGCATTTAACTAGGAATGAGTTTTTGACCCGACACGATAGAATCAACATTTAAAAAAAAATATATCAAGTTTAGGTCAAGTCAATCAAATTTTTTAAGGTTGGAAAAGGGGTCTGTTTAAGGTAATTATTTTTGGATCGTCTCAAAATACAATAGTTACGCGTGTAATGTCGTACGCAATATGAGTGCAAGTATACACTTTCACCAAGTTATAATATATAAGATATTGTCTCCACATTGATTGGTTATACTTTTGTAATTTATTATTCCTACATGGAAAATATAAAAACACAAATGATTTGAAAAGAGTTTTGATTTTAAACTAAAGAATTTAAAAATTATAAACTAGATGATTGAGAAATCATATTGAAAAGATAGGCCAGATTAAATTGTTTCTTAGTGTTGAATTGAAATGTAATTATCTCAGTTTTGTAATACAAAGTCAACTTTGTTGCCTTGGCGGGTTGCTAAAGGGTTGCTGCGGTGGGTGGCTTTGGCTGCCTCGATGGGTATATGCCTAGGTGGCAAAGTGACAACTTTAAGATTCGTTAGATTGTCCCTTAGTGATTCCTTCTTATCCTTAAGTCAAAATATTATTGATATCTACTTCTTGATAATATCTCCCGACATGAATCAAGGATGAACAACAATCAATATTACATTTTTATTATCCCCTGAAATTCGAACTTATCCCTAAGTCGAATTAGTATTTATCAAAGTAGATAAAAACCGTGTTTATTTGTTGAGTCAAACTCTCTCGATATTAGAAAAATAGATCTTTTCTTACAAACTAATCATAGCCTTAAGGGAGTTTAGAACATGATAGGGATAGTAGACGACAAAGGGTTTTGATTGCTAGCTATGAAATGTGAGATGATTTTTTCTCCTCATAGGATATGGTATTTATAGGCTTGTATTAGGTCAAGTAACTTCATTACATGACTAAATCTCTTTATTTTAATTCCTAATTGACCCTCGTTTGACTTTTTCCACGTGCCTTTAACACTGATTTTCATGTTTTTCTCAACTCCAGTCTTATGTTGTTGTTTTTTTAAAAAGTTCACCTTGTTTTTCTCTTTAGATCGCCTACCATATCAACATTTTTCAAGTACTATCTCAATAGATGTTAAGTCCTGCTTCGACGGGTTATTGTCAGGACGGGTGCAATACTTTGTCTCGACGATAATTAATCTTTTGTTTTGATTGAAACTGCATTCGTATAATTCTTTTAGTCTAATTTGACATACTCATTTCTTTAGCTCAACATGTCTTAGAAACGTTTGATGACAAATTTTCATAACACTTACAAACTATAACTTAACTCTCTCATAATCATTACACTCAACGTTAATTTAAATAACAAGTTTTGTTTACCGTTGGTAGTAATACTGCAAAACTGAAGTGATAACATTGATTGAAAATAAATAAAATAATCTAAAAATAAATGAATGGTGTTGTGGTGAACACCATTACCTTAGAAACAAATTCGCTCCAATAAGAGTAATTGATGTTACAGGCAGATTGTCCTTCAAGATTAGCACGGTCTTTTCGATAATTTGTACACTCAAATTTCGGAGTAGAATTCGGTGGTATTAATCTTCTCTAAAAAAAAGCTGAAGAAAGCTTAAAAATCTTTGTATAAATAACAATGGATTATTTGTATTTGGATGTTTGGACCACTTGAAACGAACTTGGAAAAGCTCTCTATATAGTGTTTAGAATAGTGTGGAAATTTCTAAAAAATCAACTAAAATGTTCTGATTAAAATTAATCTTTAAAGTTGATTAAAACACCTAAATTACACGCTTTTAAAACAACTATAAATTTTATAAAAGTTACAAATGAATCAAGCCTTAAAACAAGGTAGATTCATACCAATAAGATGATCAAAACCCAGTTATTAAAAACACATGAATTGGGCAGGAAAATTCAAACAATTAATTCTCCAACTTGTCTTTATTTGCTGTCAATTACAACTATGAAATAGGCTATAACTATCATTTGAATTTGGACTTCAATCCATCCAAATTCACTCATAAACTTTATAAAATCAACAACATTCAATTGTGCCTAAATTAAGCTGTCAAGTTGTATTTGAATTCAACATTAAAAATTCATTAAAGTAATTTCAACACAAGACAATAAATTAAATCCACATTAAAAGCTTAGATTTTTCTCACGTATTCAAGCATCCTCCAGTAATCCCCCACAAATACGAGAGAATCTTTTTAAAACAAAGTTATAGAAAACAAATATTTTTTTTAAACAGGAGAAGAACAATAGCGAGATTAGTTGCTTAAGCACTAATGAACGCATCTGGAACTAATACATAGTAGAATGAGTAACTCTTCTCTTAGACAAGTGAATGAATCTGGAACTTTCTAAGTTAAGGGTGAACTCATAACAAACAATTGACCCCTTTATCCACCGAAATCCTCGATGTGTCAAAAAAATACAAATGTATATAAATATACAAATGTAAAATAAAATATAGTCATCTAAACTCAGTATTCTAGTAAGTGTTTTAGAAAAACAACCCAATATTTTTCATGGAAGGTGGCTAATCCTTCTCACTTAGATAGATTATTTTATCAAGTTTATTTAACATAAACCACTCAAATATGAGCTATTAAATAATTAAGGGATTTTCTTCAAGCTCAACCTCTAAAAAATAGGTTAATTCTTCAAGTTCATTTCAAAAATGAATCATTCAAACTCTGAAATAAGAATTCATCTAGAAAAAATACTCAACCTCTTTAATCGGTGAATTCAACAAGTTCTTCTCAAAAGAAAAACACAGAGACTTTAAGATTGAATTTATTAAGAGTTTAAGAAAACTCATCCTCTCTAGTGGCAAATTCATTTAATCCTTCGCGATAAGACTACCCATTCACTCAGGGCTATGAACTTGTTAAGTTAGTTATTCAACCAATATTGGTAAATTCATCAAGCCTTTCTCACTAAGACCACCCAAAAATTAGGGTATTATCGATTGGTTTGTTGTTTGTTAATATGGTTCAATCTTGTGAAAATATACACATCGAACAAGTAATAAAGTGAGTGAGTGAGATCGTTCCCACGAGGATTGGATATGAAAGTTTAAAACTAGTTAACATACATAAAATATAGTAAAATATTTATATGGATATTTGCTAAAGCAATTCTATAACTATCACCAAAATAATGTCGTAAAATAAAATTGAGAAAGGATTAATGAGATAAAGCTGCACGAGCACAACACACAAGATTATTCAAGATAAAGACTGGCTAGGCTTGTTATGGAAAGTTCTTTACTTTTCTCGGCGTGAATCAATTATAATCACCAACCAATCCCACACTTCTTTTAGCCGCTGAAACTCTTAACCTATCTCTAGGCCGAGTTAGAGTTTCCCGATTGAAACACCGTACTTATTCTTTTCCTGAATCTAACTCTCTCGATATTAGATAAATGGATTACTCGCAAACTTCTCTCTCGAGCTTGGATGCAAGAATAAGGAATGACAAAGAATAAGTAAACCTTGATATTTTATTGCATTGAAATAAGAAACAAAAGTACAATTTTCTTCTACAACTACTCCACAAACTAACCTAAACCCCAAGGGGACGATGGAGGAGTTTAGGGTTTTCTATGAACACTTGATTTCGAGATGTTCTCCTCTCTACAATGGCTATGGTTTATATAGGATTGGCCTAGGGCAAACCTTTCCAAAGTAGGAATACAACTTGGAGTAAAACACAAGTTAAGTACATAAATAAAAGATATTTATTTTATTTCCTAGTTTATTCCTATAAGGATTCTTTTCTCACATGGCCGTTGACCTTGACTTTTCGTATGTTTCCCAGCTCCGATTTCTATGCCGCTTGTCTTAAAACGTCCACCTTATTTTTCTCTTCAGATCTCCTATCATATCGACATTTGCCCTTCAGGTGCTGCCGCGGCCTCCAAGTGCTGCCGAGGCGGGTACTAATCTGCATTCCAGCTTCAGCTTCCAGCATCCATCTTCTTGTTTGGAAATTCCTATGATGCAGTTTCCTGTCTAAGAAAGAAAACCATCAAATGCATCTGTTTTATGCCAAATAATAGATAAATTCATGAATTGAGTATTGGGATGCTGAAATATGGAAATAAGCACAATTATCCAATATTGCCATTAAATCTGTCGTTTATTAGCAATAATCGAGTGGGAAATTGGTATAAAGAATAGGACTTTTAGGCACTCGTCACACCCCCAAACTCGAACTATTGCTTGTCCTCAAGAAATGCACAAGATAGATTTTTAAGTAAGAAATTTTAATGTAATATACTGTCCTGCTTGCCGCGGCAGAATTCCTTTCTTGACTCGGCCTCTTCTAGGTTCTAGGAATTCCTCGGAACTAGACTATGAGTCTTGGTGAGTGTGTGCGTAGCTGTGTCAAAGTTAATAGTAGCGGTACCAGGCGTAATAGTAGCGGTGTATGCGTTTACCAGCGGATAAGATAACAATTAAAATATTTGAATTCTTAAATAAATATTAATTTAAATGCTACTTTAATTCGGAAAATTTAAAATTCAATAAGCGGTAATTTTGTAAAGGTGTAATTTTTTGGGCGATTTTAAACGCTAACACTGTTTTTAGTCATAACCAACTCTTGAATCCAATTTATTTTGAATCTATGGTTTTTTACGGTGTTTGATATACCAAAGTGACCAGTGGCGAAATTAATTTTTAAAATCTTTTTCAAGTTTCCAAATTATTTTCTAAATTTTTTTAATTCATTGTTAAAATCATTTTTAAAACCATTTTATAAATCCTTTTCTAAAATTTTATTTGTTTTTCAAACCCTAATTCAATTTGTTTTCTAAAATCCCAAAATTTCCTTTTATTTTAAACCTAAATTTATCAATTTTAAAACCGCCAATTTCTTATATTTAAAACCTAGATTTCCCCAATTTTTCAAATTTCTCATAATTTTCAACATTTTATTTTAAACCCTAAATTTTGAAATATTTTTTATTTTATTTTGAGACTTTTAAATTAAATTTTTTTAAATTTTTAGCGAAAGGATCGCTACACCTTTGTACTTAGAAAATTATGGTGGGACTGAAGGACTGACGAAGACTTGATGAGATGCCTTGGCAGATATAGTAGGGGTAGGCGCTGGTGCAGATGCTGGTTTAGTTCTTCGTTGCTATGGCACAACATATTTGTGCTTAGATTGTTGTTGGGTTGGTCTTGTTTAATCTCAAAATCCTCTCCTTAATTATCTGGATTTTCTAGCCTAGATAAGTGTTCTTCTACTTGATTCTTAGTTCCTTTTCTAAACTTTATCTCAATATCAAATTCTTGTAACAAAAGTATCCACTTAATAAGTCTAGGCTTAGCATCTTTCTTAGTCACTACGTATTTGATGATAGGTGATAAGTGCTTAATTCACTATCACTTTTTACACCTTTCATGGACAATAATCACTTAATCTACACCTACTTGGACTAAAGCATGTACTTAATGTGAGATATTTAGATATTTTGCTTTTGCGACTTATAAAGATGATATTTATAGAAAATGCAAGCTTTACGGCACCTTTAATTTGCAGGAAGATCAGATGCCGAGGCAGGACCTGAGGCCGCGACAGCACCTGGTGAACAAGTACTGATATGGTAGGCGATCTGAAGAGAAAAATGAGATGAACGTTTCTGGACAAACAACACAAGGATCGGAGCAGGGAAGAGCATAGAAGGTCAAAGTCAAAGGCCACGCGGGAAAAGAATCCTTGTGGGAATAAACTTGGAAATAAAACAAATATTTTATTTATGTACTTGACTTGTGTTTTAATCCAAGTTGTATTCCTACTTAGGAAAGGTTTGCCCTAGGCCAAGCCTATATAAACCATAGCCGCCCAAGAAGAAGAAATATAACGCACAAGAGAAAAGAGTTCTCAATAGATTTTTAGAGTTTTCTTTGTTTCCATTATGTTCTAAATTCTCTTAGGGTTTAGGTGAAGGTTTTCGAGTATGTGTGAGAGCTGATTGAACTTTGTTTTATTGTTTTATGCAATAAAAATATTAAGATTTGCTTATTCTTTGCCATTCATTGATCTTACATTCAAGCTCGGGAGAGAAGTTTGTGAGAGATTTATTTATCCAATATCGGGAGAGTTGGATTCACGAAAGGAATAAGTACGATATTTTTCTAGCTGGAAAATACTAACTCGTCCTAGGGATATGTTAGAGTTTCATCGGCTAAAAGAAGAGTGAGATTGGTTGGTGGTTATCATTGATTCACGTCGGGAGGTATCATCAAGGACTATTCATCAACAGTACTTCGACTTAGGGATAAGCGAAGTCATCCAAGGACACTTTGCCGAACCTTGAAGAAGTCCACCCAATAGCAAGGGATTGCCGCGGTGGACACTGATCTTCACTGTCGAGGCAGGAAACTGCAGTTCTGCCGAGGCAATGTTGCATTATTGCACAGAACAGAAACAAGTCAATTGAACTCAAAATACGATTCAACTAGATCCTGCCCATTCTCTAAATTTGATCTTATTTCCATTCACCATTCTTCTTTTATTATTTAGTTGTTTTAGTTTCCAAAAAAAACAATTTAATCTGTGTCTTTTATTTCTTTTACAAAGCGAGAAGAGAAAAGAAAGCATATTAAGTACACCAATCCCTGTGGAGACGATACTTGATACTTATCACTTTATTACTTGCGACGTGTACACTTGCACTATTTGCGCACTCTTTTTACACGCAACAGCAGGATAATCAGTGTGCACTATGAACCTAGTTCCTATCCGATATACCCTAAACTTATCAAAGGCAAATTTTACAATAAGTAACTCTTTCTTAGTAGTGGTATAATTAATTTGAGCATCATTAAGAGTAAGACTTGCATAATAAATAACATGGAAGAGTTTACCTCATCTTTGACCTAGGGCTGCACCCACTACATAGTCACTTACGTCACACATAATTTCGAATGGTGCAATCTAGAATGTTGGTATAACTATCGGATTTTAGGCAAGCTTCTTCTTTAGTTTAGTAAAAGCGATATGACATTCTTCATCAAAGACAAAACATTGATTTTACTGTAGGAAATTACAAAAAGGCTTGAAAATCTTTGATAATTCCTTGATGAACCTCCTATAGAATCCAACATGTACAAGAAAGCTTCTGATGTAACCCCCTCGACTTGGTCTAGATACCACCCGACTCGAACAAGCTATACGGGGAATACCGAGGCTAATCCAGAGACTCGTCCCTATAAACAACCCTAAAAAATTTTCTTTTTATCTTATCTTGATGCTTTAATTAGATACTACATGTTCATGCAAGGTTGTAGAGGAAATCGATAAGAAACGAGTCCTAATTTTACGAAAAAAGTTATAGGGACCTAATTTTAATTTCTAGAAAATTAAGGACTAAAAATGAAATTAAAGTTATCAATCCTTAATTAAGTTCATTACGTGCTTAAATCTCAAATTTCAGCTTAAAACGAGGTCTTCAAGTTATTTAACTGCAGACTCAAATTTAGTGACTAAAACGTAAAGTTTCAAACTATTTTCCAACTTATCACTAACTTAAAGACCACTGGTATCGATACCCCAAGGCCCCGTTTCAATAAAATTTAAAATTGTAAAGAGTGGTATCAAAATGCCAGCTTCGCTTATCAATACTGAGGCCATTACTCGATCGATGTCCTACGTAGCAAGCCCGTATTTCAATACAATCGAGACCACGTATCGATACCATTTGAAACTGTAAATACCGGTATCGAAACCATGGTCAAGGTGTATCGATATGCCTACTTTTGCTCATGCCTGTATTTTGATACGAATTCATGTGGTATCGATACCTAGGCTAATGTTCCAGGATTTCCTTCACGTTTTTACCAACATATCAATACCCTATGAATGGGTATCGAAACTCTCTGTCCAGAAACTAAAGATTGCTTAGGTTTAATGCCTTGGACAAAAACCAAAGACTTTCTAAATACTTATATATACCTAAAGGCATAAATCACATCTCACAATATATTCTCTTGATGCATCACCACCTAGTTCCATAAGCAATACACACTATACATAAGTATACTTTATCAAAGAAAACATGGCTGATTATAACTTCAAATCATCATAAATCAATTCTCAAAATACCTCATCAATATAAGAGTATACCAAATAGGAATTTCAAATTCCAAAATAACCTAAAACACCTAGGTTCATAAGGTTATCATTTAAGCAACACCAACGTTGATAAACATCAAATATGTATAAGCATACGACTACTACGAGTTTCATCATCATAACAATATTCTTAACATGGTAACTCAGCCCCATTGCTCTCTCACTACTACTAATGTTACAAAGACATACTTGATCTCTTACTTGGCAATTTCATGGAATCCTTGCTTGCCCTTGCTGCCTCAACATCTTTTATCCTGCATTGCAAGGTAAAAGAGAGGGTTAATCATAAAGCTTAGTGAGAGAATAAAACACATTTAAAACTCATTTGAAAACACCTTGTAATGCAACCAAAATAAACCACTTTTATCAATTTAAAAACACATGTCATGCTTTTATAAAACAAAACGTTCTTGGCTAACAACGCCACTTTTAAAACTCAGTAAGTGTCATCAAACCATGGCTAATAATGCCTTCACTAAAATCTAATAAAAATAACTCTTTGAAATCCCATGCTTTATAAGTAAAAACACAAGTCTTACATGCTACTAACATTACAATGTTTACACATGCATCTAAATGCACAAATCTCAAGTCTTGCATGCTAACAACATAGCAACGCTCAAATCAAATGCATACCAATACACAAAACCCTAGTAAAAGTGCATGCATAATCCCATATGCAAACAAGTAAAACTATGACACTTGCCTTTGAAAAGTAAAAACATATATTGGTGCTAGTGATCCGATTTGTACTACCCCAAATCGTTAGGATAAACGGGCAACCACATGATAGTACTACCCCTAGAGCATGCGCATGTTGATACTACCCCCAACATAATAAGTCTCACCTTGGTGTTTGGTGACAGTACTACTTCTATCAACCCGGATGTGAAAGTACTACCCCTATTACACAACATTAGAGTAAAAGCCAAAATGCAACACACACGAAATTTACACACGTACAAATTTTGAATGTTTATATTGCATAAAAAAATGACATATTAACCACATGCATCCCACTATCTCATGCATCAAGTGCATAAACTGGTAAAAAACACTTTTCTCATGTTTTCAAAATAAAATCGTGGTAGCATCAAAAAAATTTAAACCCTTTTTAAAAAAAACATCTCAAGAGAATTAAAACACATGCATAATCAAGTGTGCAAAATACCATAAAAGCATAACAAATAACATAGTAAAAACATGAAGTAATATGGGAAACTTTAAGAAAGCAATACTTTAAACTTACTTCCGATTATAGGGAGGTTTTTCACACCTTCCCTACACTGCCCGATCGAATTAAACATACTGAACATAACAGGCTTTAGCTCAAATAAGCTACTTGTATCTCAAGTTTCACTATCCCAAAATTGAGGTCATCCAAGATCGGTGTTTAGTGATCTCGAATTGCCCTTGGCCTTACTACAACTTCAGGATTTGCTACAACATTTGGATTCAGTGGATCCTGAAGGTTATATATGGTTTTTATTCTTCTTTGCTATCGCCTACTTTATCTAAAATACTTTTCAATTTCTGGGATAAATGGTTCGAGGGATTCTCGAGGATAAGATCTGGTCATCCACCAACCAAAACCTACGAAGAAAAATTAAAGAAAACAAAGATTAAACAAAAACTAAAGAAATAAAATAAATTGGTATAAAAACTACGATTGAACTTTACCTATTGCCTCAATCCCCATGAACGACGCCAAAAACTTGTCGATTGGTTTGTTGTGTGTTAATATGGTTCAATCTTGTACAAGTATACACATCGAACAAGTAATAAATTGAGTTATTGAGATCGTTCCCACGAGGATTGGGTAGGAAAGTTCAAAATTAATTAACATACAAAAAAGATAATAAAATATTTTGTATGGACATATGCTAAAACAATTCTATATCTTTCACCAAAATGCTAGAGCAAAATTAAATTGAGAAAGGATTAATGAGATAAAGAAGCACGAGCACAACACATAGAAATATTCAAGGTAAAAACTAGATAGACTTGTTATGGAAAGTTCTTTACTTTTATCCTGAATGCTCACTATTTTACTAGTTAAACACATGTTTGACAGAGTTTGCTAAAAATGCTTTCATTATCCCTAGTTAAAGGCCTAATACTTGAATAACTAAGGCATTACCTCCCACTCTTAATCCTAACACTTCTAATATTGAAAAAATTCTATCTTTTTTAATCGTTGAAACCCTATCTTATCCCTAAGGTGAGTTAGGATTTTGTTTCCACAGTAACTCTATTGTTCATGGTGGTCTAACTTCGTCTATTCTTAGGTCTAAGCTACCCAAACCCCTTATCAATAAAAATATCCCAAAAGCTTTTACAAACTAAAGTTTAAGATAAAAATGTAAGCTTTCATGAACAAAACACATATAAAACTAGAAAACAGTAAAGTCATTCATTCAAAACAATAAAGCATCCATAACAAAACCTAATCCATACTAAAATCATTTCATGGCTTGGTTAAAAAGACTATTCACACTTTCTTATTTGAAATATATTCCCATTAAAATAAAGAGAGATAAAACAAAGCTAAGAGGAAATAAATCCCAAACACCATGACGTGATCTCTTCTAGCACGTCGCTTCTCCCGAAGTGTAGCAAATATCCATTGCTTGAAGCTCCCAATAATGGTGGCTCGTTTGGAGGTAAAAGATGATGAAAATGGTCGTCTTTCTTCTTCTTTCTAACCTTACTTTTGCTCTTTTTTTGGCTCTCTTTAATCTGCTCTGATCTCCCTTTTCCATGAAGGTGTTGCTTGGTATTTATAGGAGACTTCTAAGGTTTTGTGCCCTAAAGATGCAAGGGAATATTCTCTGACTTTTGCAGAGAATTGCAGGGAATAATAGCTTGCCTGAAATTCACGAGCAGGGACTGGGGTTGCACATTTTTCTTTTCTACAAATCTGTTTGGTGCGCCCAAAATACCATAATATCTTTGAGTCTGATCCTGCACTGAATATGCTATATCATCTCCTCCTTTCTTCAGCTTTGCCTTAGAATATTTGCGATAAACACTAGAAAATACCTTTCTCAAGCAGCATCTTTAAAAATAAACACATAAAAACCTAATCTAATACAAATGCAAATAAAATGCAACTAAATAAAATGCAAATGTCCTTTAAATCAAACAAAATCTTAAGTAAAAGGGTATAAAATATACACTTTTTAGAACATTAACAAATATGAATTTATTAAGAGTAATAAAATGCAACCTAGGTATGTATATTGTTCATCATAGGGATAAGTAATAAATAATATACATTATGATTACTCTTCATGATTTCGTTTAACCACATTGAACTTAGATAACTAAGTTGGGTATCCACCATGAATTCTTCAACAAATGGGCTTTAAACACATCCCCCTCGACGAATCTAGAACAAATTTTCGACTTAACCTTTTGGTAAGTGGACTAGCTAGGTTCTTTTCTGACTTCACATACTCTAAAGAGAGTAATTCGTTCCTTATTAAATGTCTTACAGATTCATGTATTATGTGAATGTGTCTCTTGTTACCATTGTAAGCTTGGCTCTTCGCCAAATATATCGCAGCTTGTGAATCACATAATAAGGACACCAGAGGAGTTAGTTTCCCACGTAAAGGAATTTCTTTTAAAATATTTCTAAGCCATTCAGTTTCTTGCGCAGCTAGATTAAGAGCAATAAACTTTGATTCTATAGTAGAGCGAGCGATGCAAGTTCGCTTTGCAGACTTCCAAGAAATCGCTGCACCACCTATGGTAAAGAAATACCCTCTCGTTGAGCATACTTTGTCATTATCGGTAACCCATTTAGCGTCACAATATCCTTCTATGACTAAAGGAAAGCCAACAAACTTGAGTTTCAAATCTATAGTACCTTTATGGTACTTTAGTAAGCGTTTGAATGCAATCCAATGTTCCCCACTATGATAGTATATCTAATTAATCTGCTTACTGTATAGGCAATATCAGGTCGAGTATAGTTCATTAAGAATATGACTTTTAATAATTTTAGCATACTCTTCTTAGGAAATACTATTTCCTTTATTTTTAAAGAGATGTATACTAGAGTCATAGGGAGTTCATACAGGATTACATCAAAGATGTCAAATTTCCTTAACACTTTCTCAATATAATGTGTTTGACTTAAAGAAAAACTCTTTTTAGTTTTGGTAAATTTTACTCCTAATATCACATCGACTTTTCCCAAATCAGTCATCTCAAATTTAGTAGATAAGAAATTTTTGTTTTGTTAATAGATTCAATGTTAGTACTGAATATCAATTGTCATCGACATATAAACTTATGATGACATAATCAGTTCCAAACATTTTCGAATACACGCATGCATGTGCCCCATTAACAATAAAACCAAATCTCGGAATGTTTTATAAAATTTCTCATAGCACTATTTTGGAGCTTGTTTAAGGCCATTGAGAATTGTTAAGTCTAGACACTTTGCCTTCCATAAAAATGTCTCAAAACTTGGTGCTTGCTCCTTATAGATATCCTCGTATAGATCTCCATTCAAATTGTAGTTTTTACATTCATTTGATGTACAAGGCACAGATCGTTGAGATTTTTGTTACAGGAGAGTACGTATCAAAGAATTCGATATCAAACTTCTGAGTTAACCCTTTGACTACTAGCATTGTCTTATATTTTTGGATTGACCCATTTGGTCTTAGTTTCTTTCTAAAGACCCATTTGTTATTGATAGGTTTAAATCATCTAGGAAAATCAACCAACTCCCAAATGTGATTAACTTAATTGATTCTAGTTCATCATTAATGGCACTTCTCTAAAAACTAGAATCAATTGAACTTATAGCTTCATTATATGTTTTTTTTGGATTTTCATATAAAAAAGATTGAGCTATAGATTCATTTATAGTGTCTAAGTCACTAAATTCTATAATAAAGGAAGTTATGAAATCTGGTCAAAAAGAAGTGACAGTCTTTTTTTCTCTTACTTCTTCTAAGCTCTATTTGAAATTCTAAAGTCTCTTTTCCATGAATACTACAAGAAGCAATAGTATGATTTTTTTGTTGTATCTCAATGTTTAGTCTAGTTTTTTTAAGAGGAAAGGAAACCTCAAAAAATACTGCATCCCTAGATTCAAAAATTGAGAAATCATTTAAATTCGTAAACATGTATGCGACACTATTTGTAGCATAACCTATAATGCTACATCAAAGGTTTTAGAACCGATAGTGGTCTTCTTGGAGTCAGGAAAACTTACTTTTGTCAGAGACCCTCACACTTTCAGGTATTGCAGATTTGGTGCATGTCCTTTCCATAATTCGTATGTGGTACAATCTAATTGTTTATGAGATACTCGGTTTAATATATGATTATCCGAGAGAATAGCTTCCCCACACATGTTATTAGATAAACTAAAAGTTATCAACAATGAGTTCATCGTCTCTTTTAAAGTTCTGTTTTATTCTCCTATCAAGTTGATTTTTAACTTCAGCTTTATAAATAAAGAAGAAAATTTCAGCTGATCATATATTAAAACATATTTTCTTAAAGAGGTGTGTGAGAAAAATTACATAATTAATATATGAGACCTTTACTCAATATTTTCCTCAACAAAATGACATTGTTGAGAGGAAAACAAAACTTTAAAAGAGATGATTAACTCATTATTGATTAGTTCTGGTTTATCTAATAACATGTGGGGGGAAGCCATTCTCTCAGCTAATTATATATTAAACCGAGTACCTCATAAAAAATTAGATTGTACCACATACGAATTATGGAAAGGACATGCACCAAATTTGCAATATCTAAAAGTTTGAGGATTTCTAGAAAAAGTAAGTTTGCCTGAATCTAAGAAGATCACTGTTGGTTCTAAAACCTTTAATGTAGTATTTATAGGGTATGTTACAAATAGTGTTGCATAAAGGTTTATGACTTTAAATGATTTCTCAATTTTTGAATCAATGGATGTATTATTTTTTTGAGGATTCTTTTCCTCTTAAAAAAATTAGACTAGACATTGAGATACAAGAAAAATTCATACTAATGTTTCTTTTATTATTCCTATAACAAAGACTTTAAAATTTGAAATAGAACCTAAAAGAAGTAAGAAAAAAAGTAGCCACTACTTTTGGACCAGATTTCATAACTTCCTTTATTATAGAAATTAGTAACTTAGAAACTATAACCGAACCTATAACCCAATCTTTTCTTTTATCCAAAGACATATGATGAAACTATAAGTTCAGTTGATTCTAGTTTTTGGAAAAATATAATTAATGATGAACTAGAATCAATTAAGTCTAATCACATTTGAGAGTTGGTTGATTTGCCTAATGATTTAAACTTATCAGTAACAAATGGGTATTTAGAAAGAAACTAAGACCAGACGAGTCAATCCAAAAGTATAAGACAAGACTAGTAGTCAAAGGGTTTACTCAGAAGTTTGACATTGAATTTTTTGATACGTACTCTCCTATAATAAAAATATCAACAATCTGTACCTTGTTTGCGATCGCATCTATTCATAAATTGCATTTACATTAAATGGATATAAAGACTTTATTTTTGAATGAAGATCTATACAAAGAGATCTATATGGAGCAACTACCAGGTTTTGAGACATCTAGTATGGAAGGCAAAGTGTGTAGACTTAAAAAGTCTATCTATGGCCTTAAACAAGCTCCAAAATAGTGATATGAGAAATTTCATAAAACAATTATGAGCTTTGATTTTTATTCTTAATGGATCACATGCATGCGTGTATTCGAAAATGCTTGGAAATGATTGTGTCATCATAAGTTTATATGTGGATGACATGTTGATATTCAATATTAACATTGAATCTATTAACAAAATAAAAAAATTCTTATCTACTAAATTTGACGACAGATTTGGGAGAAGTCAATGTGATATTAGGAGTAAAAGTTACCAAAACTGAAAATAATTTTTTTTTAAGTCAAACACATTATATTGAGAAAGTGTTAAAGAAATTTGACAACTTTGATGTCAATCCTGTACGAACTCCCTATGACTCTAGTATACATCTCCTTAAAAATAAAGAAAATATCGTTTTCAAACAAGAGTATGCTAAAATTATTGGAAGCCTTATATTCTTAATGAACTATATTCTTAATGAATTCTTATTTCAGTGTTTAGTTGATTATTTTTTAAATGAAATAGAAAAATTCACCTATTTTTGAGAGCTTGAGCTTGAGAGAAAAGCTCTTAATTATTTCATAGCTCTTATTTGAGTGAATTATATTGAAATAAACAAAATTGGGTTGTTTTTCTTAAACACTTACTAGAATCCTGAGGTCAGATGACTATATTTTATTTTACATATATATTTATATACATTTGTATCTTTCTGACACATCGAGGATCTCGGCGATGAAGGGATCAGTAGTGTGTTATTGATGAGTGCATAAAGGTCCTATTTTTTATATCATTTTTACACTCGATTATTGTTAATAAAAGACAGATTTAAGGGCAATATTGGATAATTCTGCTTATGTTCCATATTTCAGCATCTGAATACGTAAAACATGAATTTCTCTATTATTTGGCATAAAACAGATGCATATGATAGTTTTCTTTTCTAGGCAGGAAACCACATCATATGAATGGCCAACAATAAGACGGATGCTGGAAAAGAAGCTGAAATGTAGATGAAGCACCCGCCACGACAGCACTTTGGATGCCGCGGCAGCAGATTGAAGATAACAACTGGTGCTCGATAGATAAAGAAAAAGATGTCGATTCTAATGGACATAAAGAGAGAGAAAGACGGAGCCGATTTAAGGAGTCAAGCCCTGGTCAAAATCAAACGCGGAAAAGAAGAGTTATTTTAGGAAATAGAATAAAGTATCATAGTTTAATTAGGAGATTGTATTTTTTACCTTTTAGAACTCTTTCCTTGCATGGAAGACTTTAACCTAGAGCTTGTCCTATATAAGCACCCATTAGGTCAAGATTTAAGGTTCTGAAGTTGGAGTCAGGAACTTTACCTACAATATACTCTTAAGCCGCCGACTACACCATGTTCTAAACTTCTTCGGAGGTTTAGGTTGTTTCTGGAATAGTTGGAGAAGATGGTTGTGTTATGTTCGATATTTATTAATACAAAACGTATTTCATAGTTTATTCTCTCTTGGTATTGACTCTTCTCGCATATGAGCTTGAGAGATAGTATGTGAAGAAAAATCTATTTGCCTAGCATCGGCAAATATAGGTTCACGAAACGAGAGAATACGGTCTTTGCTCTTGGGCATTGACTAATTCGATTGAGAGATTAACCGCACAGGATTTCAGCGACTAACAAGACGCATGTGTTTGGTTGTTGTTCGCCCTTGATTCACGCCGGGAGGTATCATCAAGACGTGGGTTGCAACAATTCTCTTCCCTTAGGGATAAGGAAGAAGATATACAAGGATGCTCTGTCGAACTATGGAATGTTGAATTATCGACAAGGCATAACCCCGCCTACGCAGCTGCGACGACCCTTTGTGCAACCCGCCAAGGAGGCAGTTCGACCCATTGCATTAATAAGTGGATACCTATACAACTGGATTCTCCTCTACAAAGCATTCAACTTAGCCTCACTTTTATCATCTTTAGTTCTCCGTTATTTAGTTTAGTTTTAATAGTTAATTTAGTAATCTCAACTCAACAAACTATTTGTATTTTTACTTTCTATAGTGCAACCATATGAGGTAGTGAAGTCGACACAGTCCTTGTGGGTTCGACAACCTCAAATATTACAATCTGACAAAAGGTGGAAAATTGAAGGACTTCTGAGCCTCCATCAGATTTGGAGCCATTGCCGGGGACTGACGCTCAATTTTACTACCAATTATTTCTGGACTTTTTTCTTTTTAATTTTACTTTTATTTTTATTTTTCCTAATTAACTAGGGTTGTTTTGTGTATGACCAGGTCTAATCCATCTATAGAACAATATCCGTACGATCCTGAAATCGAAAGAACCACAAGGCGTTCACGAAAAGGGATACGTGAAAGGATGAACATAGCACCTGGCCAGCGGAACAGCGCTGGCATGAATGTTGCCGCAGCAAACAACCAAGGCGCATTCGCAGTTGTTGATCTTGCCAATCCACCTCAACATGAGCGTGTACGAACAGTTCGTGATTATTTAGAGGAAGATTTGGATGGATTAACTCCTGTCGTTGTGATCCCTAATATAGAGGCAGAACATTTTGAATTAAAGTCGGTCATGTTCAACATGATCAACACTCTAGGCCAATTTGGAGGATCGGCCAACGAAGATGCTCGACAGCATCTTAAGTCATTTTTGGAAATCTGCAATTCGTTTAAGCTGCCGGGAGTTTCTGCCGACATACTAAAGTTGAAATTGTTCCCCTATTCACTGAGGGATAGGGAAAAATCCTGGTTAAACAACCTCCAACCTGGATCGTTGAACTCATGGACTAAACTTTGCCGAAGCTTCCTTGTCCGATTTAGTTATACCAACATGACTGATAAGTTGAGAAACGACATCACATCCTTTAAGCAAGATGAAGACGAATCAATGTATGAGGCTTGGGAAAGATACAGAGAATTATACAGAAAATTCCTCGTGCATGATTTGCCCAAATGGACTCAAGTGTCAATCTTCTACAACGCAGTAAACACCCATACGAGGATGATGCTTGATGCCTCCGCAAACGGTTCCCTCTTAGATCGCCCACCCTATGAGAGCTTAGAAATTCTGGATAGGTTAGCAAAGAATGATTATCAACACCCGACCACCAGAAAAGGAATAACTAGGCGAGGTATGACAAGCTCTGACTCTTCAGATTTTATCCTAGCTCAATTGTTAGCTTTGACAAATATGGTTAAGGATCTACAAAAGCCAAGTCACTTTCTAGAAATTAAGGCAATCACTATTTTCTGTGAAATATATGGTGACAATCATGACACAAACGCATGCCCGCAAGATCCAGAATCTTCCTTTTTTGTTGGAAATTTCAATAGAAACAATATGTCCAATAATTATAACCCATCATGGAGGAAACATCCAAACTTCTCATGGAGTAATCCTAACAATGCACTTAACCCGCAACATCAATCAATGCAATCTACTGGATTCCAGAAAAGCAACAGATTTGCTCAGCAGCAGATGCCGCAACAGACAATGCTGCCGCCAAAGCAAATAACAGATGTCCAGACCCTGGAAAACACACTGTAGACATTCATGGCTCAGACTGGCGCTTATATTACAAACACCAATAAGTTCATTCAAAGAGCCGATACTCTCAAGACGCTGGAAACTGCAGTAGGACAGATTGCACAACAAATGAAAAGCCGCCCTATAGGAGGTCTCCCTAGTGATACTGAAGTCGCTAGAATTGGTCCTCATGAACAATGCAAAGCGATATCCACCAAGAGTGGATTACAACTAAAGGACCCTGAAATACCTGCTCAGACAGTAGGTAAGCAACCTGAGACAGTATCCCCAAAAGAAACTATTGAAGAAAAACCTAAGGCACAAGAACCAGTAGACAATGCCAATAAAGATGCCACAGCCGCACCACAGATACGCTTTCAGTGCTTTGAAAGGATCGAGGATCTGCGTTTACCACCACCTTTCCTACAAAGGATAAAACAACAAAAGCAGAAGTACCAATTTAAGAAATTTCTTGACATCCTTAAACAGGTACACATCAACATACCTTTAGTAGAGGCAATTAAACAAATGCTCAACTATGCCAAGTTCCTTAAGGACATCATCTCCAAGAGGAAAAAAATTAGGGAATTTGAAATTGTTGCCGCAATAGAAGGGTGTGTGGCAATGCTGCACAACAAGGCTACAACTAAAAGAAAAGATCCTGCTAGCTTTACAATACCTTGCTCCATCAGTGATCAATATGTAGGCAAGGCATTGTGTGACTTAGAAGCCAGCATTAATCTAATGCCTAAGTCAATCTTCCAAAAGCTAGGCATCGGGCAGGAAAAGCTAACCACGGTAATGCTGAAACTGGCAGACTGCTCTTACGTGCAACTGGAAGAAAAAATTTAAGATATTCAGGTAGGAGTGGATAATTTTATATTTCCTTCTAACTTCTTGATTTTAGATTGTGAAGCAGATGAACATGCTCTAATCATATTGGGACGGTCGTTTCTAGCCACGGGTAGAACATTGATCGATTGTAAAAATGGAGAATTGATCATACAGGTAAATGACCAACAAGCAAAGATCAATGTATTCAAGACTCTAAGGCATCCGAATAAACCAGACGAGTGTCAAAAAATTGAGGTAAAATCTGAATTTAACTTCAATGCAGAGACGGACTACCTAAACAAGACCGGCTAAGGCAACCGCTGCCGAGGCAGCATACCCCTTGACCAGAAGCATACGAGGAAGAAACCACCTGATGATGAGGCTCTAACTGGATCATCACATCATCCTCCAAGAAAAAAAGGGAAGCTGGTTACTCTGGATGATGCAATTAATTGCACTCCTTCAATAACCTAATTTTTCCTTAATCTTCATATTTTACGTTTATGTTTTAGGAATTAGTATTTTAGTTCTCAATTTTAGAACTGATATTTCAATTTTTGCAATTTAGATTCCAGGATTTTTATTATTTTCACAACACTTATTAATTTGATTTTCAGTTTTTTAGGTACCATGAAAGAGGAATAAAGGGAGGTAATCAGCCCAATTCATTAACGGCCCAACCCAAGAAGAAGAATAATTCTTGGCGGGAATTATACCGCTCAATTTCAAAGGCCGCGTTGATTCTGCTACCAATGGATGCCAACTGGAATTTCGTGGCGTGCACGCTAGCGGGCATTTATTACGCCGCACCCTCAATTGTTGTGCCGCCCTCGCTTATATAATCAAGGGCAATTGTTATTCCCCCTCACTCTTTCTTTCTTCTTATCGTTATTCTGTGCAACTTTCTTCATCTTTCTTCCACAAATGACAACCTCACAACCAAACCCTGCCGGTGCGGCAAACTACAAACGATTTTCTACACCGGCAATCGAGCAAGAATACGAGAGAAATTTCAAAAACCGACAATTATGCGAGAAGCAAGGCTTCCAATACACTGCTGTCGAAGATCTTGGAATCGAAGCCTTCATAGTTTCAAAGATAACTTTTCAGAAGTGGCAAAATTTTGTGAAGCAACCAGATCCCATAAACGCCGAATGGGTTCGAGAACTCTATGCTCACTGTCCAGTGGCAAACAATCCATACACCTATCTGCGAGGACGGGCTATACCGATGGAAGACATCACCATCAACTCCCACTTTGGCCTGCACATAAAAAATGACGAACATACAGAGTTCATTGTTGCCCTTACAACCGATGACTATGAAATGATGAAGGCAGAACTTTGCTTGCCTGAAACGGGATGGAACACAGGGAAAAACAGAGAATCTGTTAATCGTTGTGACTTAAGGCCTGAAGAAAAACTTTGGAACGCCTTTTTCAAAAGGAGCTTGATGCCAACCTCTCACAATCAGATAGTAGATCGGCAACGTCTGGCACTCATACACTCAATCATTCACAATCGCAGAATCGATGTCGACCGCATCATCAGCGAACAAATCTTTGAGTGTGCTGCTAGAAAAAAGGTATGCTTTACTTCCCGTGTTTAATCACATCTTTGGGATATTTGGAACGTGTAACGACGCTGCCGACCGATATACTTACACCGGTGAGGAAATGATGGACGAGGGAAGTCTATATGAAGCGGATGCAAGTTGTAGAAGCTATACTAGAAGCATACATTCCTCCAACTAATGGGGCAGTAGATGCCGAGGCAACTCAACCTGATAACACTGCCAAAGTAGCAGAAGAAACTACTCTAGCTCCAGCAGGAGTTCTGGAAACACTACAACACATAGAGAGAAGGCAGCTGGCCTTCGTGACTTGTGTCCGGGAGTTCAACTGCGCCGTCATCGTCACCTTCCTTGAAGAACTCCCCACTTGTTCGAATGTCTTCCCGAGTTCGTAGTCGACCTCTCCATGCCAAAAACTGCTCCAACCGCACCTACCAGATCAGCCACTGCTACTACCGCTGCTGCAACAGAGCCATTCTCAACCAACTCAGCAGCACCAACAATGAGGGATGACTCCACACAACGAGCTGCTACACCACAGGTCTCCAGTCCCCTAAACTAGAGCACTTCCTCCGATGACATAGAGTCACCCATAAAGGCAGTGGATGATTATCTCGACTTAGTGCTGTCCAGCAAGAAGAGAAAAGCAGCAACGTCTCCGATCAATCTCGACACCGATGAGGAGGTAAGCAACAATCCGAAACCTCTCTGAGTCCAACAACCACGATCTGCTAAGAAAACAATGGTAATTCCATCAAGGGCAGCAGCAAAACAACCACCAAACACCCACCGAAAGCTTCTCATCAACAGCGATTTGGAGGATTCTTTTGGATCTTCTTCTTCGTAAAAGGGCGATAGTCTTTTCTAAATTCTCTCTTTTGTTTTTTATTTTTCGTCCTTCTTTTATCTCCTACTTTTCATGCATTGAGGATAATGCATCCCTCGAGTTTGGGGGAGTAGTCCCTTTTGTAATATGTATCTGCCATGTATGGAAAGTAATTAGATTATCCTATTACTGCCTAAAACTTCTGCCTTAACAGCTTTTATAATTTGATGCAAATTTTTTTTTAAGTTTTTTGAATTTTATTGAATTTGCCTTGGCAGTAATATATTATCTAGTTGCCGCAGCAATATGCACCATTCACCAGACTTGAAATCAGACAGGTCTCTTTGGATTTGTACTTAGGATTAGACTATGAGCCTGAAAATAATTAAACATTGTTAATCTTAGTTGATTTTATAAGTTCTTTTCTTTGAAAAGCAATAAGGACTTAGGCTTAGATTTTAACTAGAGGTGTCTATAACCGGCTCTAGTTTAGTCCATAGAGGTGCCCATCACTAGCTCTAGGACTTAGTCTTCCTCCCACTTACTAGAGGTGCCCGAAATTAGCTCTAGTGAGAAATAGCTAAACACTTGAGCTGCCTGAAACCGGCTCAAGCAATATAAGTATGTAGCAATATATATTTATATACCAAATTAGGGAGAAAGAAAGAAAAAAAATTAAAGAAAAATCTTAGTAAGTAGTTTTGAGCTAGTAAAAGGGTTAGAACTTAGAAAATCAACTTCGACATAGCTATGCACACACCCACTAAGACTCATAGTCCAGTTCCGAAGAATTCCTAAAACCTAGAAGAGGCCGAGTCAAGAAAGGAATTATGCCACGGCAGGCAGGACGGTATATTACTTTAAAATTCCTTACTTAAATTTATCTTTTGCATTTCTTGAGGACAAGCAATAGTTCGAGTTTGGGGGTGTGATGAGTGCATAAAGGTCCTATTTTTTATACCATTTTACCACTCGATTATTGTTAATAAAGGACAGATTTAAGGGCAATATTGGATAATTCTGCTTATTTTCCATATTTCAGCATCCGAATACGTAAAACATGAATTTCTTTATTATTTGGCATAAAATAGATGCATTAGATAGTTTTCTTTCCTAGGCAGGAAACCATGTCATATGAATGGCCAACAAGAAGACGGATGCTGGAAAAAAAGCTGAAATGTAGATGAAGCACCTGCCACGGCAGCATTTTGGATGCCCTGGCAGCAGATTGAAGATGACAATTGGTGCTCGATGGATAGAGAAAAAGATGCCGATTCTAACGGACATAAAGAGAGAGAAAGACGGAGCCGATTTAAGGAGTCAAGCCCTGGTCAAAGTCAAACGTGGAAAAGAAGAGTTATTTTAGGAAATAGAATAAAATATCATAGTTTAATTAGGAGATTGTATTTTTTACCTTTTAGAACTCTTTCCTTGCATGGAAGAATTTAACCTAGAGCTTGACCTATATAAGAACCCATTAGGTCAAGATTTAAGGGTGTGAAGTCGGAGTCGGGAATTTTACCTACAATATACTCTTAAGCCGCCGACTACACCATGTTCTAAACTTCTTCGGAGGTTTAGGTTATTTGTGGAGTAGTTGGAGAAGATGGTTGTGTTATGTTTGATATTTATTAATGCAAAACGTATTTCATAGTTTATTCTCTCTTGGTATTGACTCTTCTCGCATATGAGCTCAAAAGATAGTATGTGAAGAAAAATCTATTTGCCTAGCATCGGGAGATGTAGGTTCACAAAACGAGAGAATACGGTCTTTGCTCATGGAAATTGACTAATCTGGTTGAGAGATTAACCGCCCAGGATTTCAGCGACTAACAAGACGCGTGTGTTTGGTTGTTGTTCGCCCTTGATTCACGCCGAGAGGTATCATCAAGACGTGAGTAGCAACAGTTCTCTTCGCTTAGGGATAAGGAAGAAGACATACAAGGATGCTCTATCGAACTATGGAATGTTGAATTATCGATAAGGCATAACCCCGCCTACGCAGCTGCGGCGACCCTTTGTGCGACCCGCCGAGGCGGCAGTTCAACCCATTGCATTAATAAGTGGATACCTAATACAACTGGATTCTCCTCTACAAAGCATTCAACTTAGCCTCACTTTTATCATCTTTAGTTCTCCGTTATTTAGATTAGTTTTAATAGTTAATTTAGTAATCTCAACTCAACAAACTATTGTGTTTTTACTTTCTATAGTGCAGCCATAAGAAGTAGTGAAGTCGACACAGTCTCTGTGGGTTTGACAACCTCAAATATTACAATCTGACAAAAGGTGGAAAATTAAAGGACTTCCAAGCCTCCATCAGTTATGAGTTCACCCTTATCTTATAAAGTTTCAGATTGGTTCACTTATTTAAGAAAAGAATTACTCATTCCACTATATGCTAGTTTCAGATACGTTCACTAGCGTTTAAGCAACTAATCTCGTTATTTTTCTTTTGTTTTAAGAAAAATATACTCTTTCAATAACTTTGTTTTAAAAAGATTTTCTCGTATTTTTTTGGGGATTACTAAAGAATGCTCGAATATATGAGAAAACGAATTTGTACAGTTCTTTTAGTCTAATTCGGCTTACTCATTTCTTCATCTCAACATGTTTCAGAAACGTTTGATCATAAATTTTTCATAACACTTATAAACTAAAACTTAACTCTCCGGTGATCAGTAAACTCAATGTTAATTTAAACAACAGGCTTTGTTTGTTTCGGTGTGTACAAAACACTTATTGGTTAAATAAAATTGTATTTATTTAGAAGAAACAAACAAGAAGATATCAAGATTTCAATCCATGACTAATTTGAACACGTATGACAAGGTTCGCCCAAAGGAAATTAGACTTGGTTCGGTCCAAACTGTGCAGCTGACTCCGTAACATAAAAAAAATATATTAAATAGATATATTTCGTAATCTTAATTAATAAAATTTATTTATTTATTAAAAATAAATCTTTATTTTTTATGTAAATAAAATAAATAATAATTTGAAAATTATTATAAATTTAAATGAACATCACATCATCGCGGTTGATTCTTTATCTGGCCCAATTCTATCCCATCAATTTTAGGGGTGAGTGTTCGATCGAATCAAGTCGAGTCGAGTAAAAAAAATTTCAAGTTATTCGAGTTGAAGAGTAATATTTTACAACTCAAACTTTATTTGAAATTTTTTCGGGTCGAGTCGAGTTTAAGAAATTCAAGTTGAGTCGAATCGAGTCGAGTCAAGTTTTCGAGTTCATATAAATATTTAATTGTAATTATTTATCATGTTATAGTATGATTTGATTCCAATTTAAACGACTTTCTCTAATCATATAAGATAAGCAAGCATATATATATTTTTTCATATGTAGCAATATTTTTTTATATTTTTATATATCAATGTATATATATCATAAAAAAAATTGAGAGATTCGTCTCAAACTTAAAAATTAATCCTTTAATAACTAGAAATTTTGAGTTATTCGAGTTATTCGAATTTTCATTTTAAAACTCAAACTTTATTTAAAATTTTTTCGAATCGAGTCTATAAAATTTTGAGTCGAGTCAAAACGAGTCGAATATTTTTACCTCGAGTTGAGTTGAGTTATTTGATTTTTTTCGTGTTAAATAGAGTTTTCTTCGCCCCTAATCAATTCTATTAAATTTTAGATTCCTTAATAAGAAAAGCCACGTTGATGGGTTTTTTTCTTATTTTTATTTTAGTTCTAAGTTTTCCGAAAATCGAACTGACCCAATACACCCATTTTAGAACACTTAAAGATTGATAATTACTATTATATCAAATTTTTAATTGATTAATCTTTTTATCTTTTATCTTTTTAGTACACAAAAATTTTAATGAGAATATTAATTATATATTATTTAAACAGAAGAATCAATTATATATTATTTAAATAATCAAATTAATTATATAATAATTCATTTAAATACATTAAAAATTACATAAATTAAAATTTAATTTTAAAAAAATTAATTACAAAAAATAACATTTCTATCGATATATAAAAGTAATATACCTTATTCGTATATTTTTCTCAACACCAATTTCTTTTCTCTCTTACGCTAACACTTCTAGGGATGTAAAAAGCTGACCCGACCTGGAAACCCGTCTGAAACCTATTCGAGTCAAAACTTGGTTTGACCCGGGGATGTAATGACCCGAACCTGATCTGTATCCGACTGTTGTCGACCCGAACCGAGTTGAACCTGTTACTGTAGTAACCGAACCTGACCTGTATCCGACCGAGGTTGACTTGAACCCAATTTCAACATGTTACTGTAGACCTGAAACCTGACCTGTATCCGACTGAAACGAACCCAAACCCGAGTTTAACCTAGCAGATAATCAATATTACCCAACTGAATTGACCCGAGACCTGATTTTACCCGACCTGATAAATGACCCGACCTGTTATTAACCTGAACTAATATCAACATAACATTTATATAAATAAGTTATATAACATAATTAGTTAATTACTTATGTCATACTTTTAATACAAATATAAAATAATAATATTATTATACATATTAATATTTATATAAATATTTTACATAAAATACTTATATTATAATTTTAATATGGACATAATATTTATATAATTAGTGTTTATTAATTTTTAATTAATAATTCATAGTTCAATTTTATTACAAATATTTATATTGTACATATAACATACTTATATAATATTTATAATGATCTTATTATAAACATAGATACATTTATATTTTAATATTTATAACATACTTATTACCAATATTTATATAAATTATATTACAAATATTTATTAATTTTAAATTGTATACTAAAAAATCTGATATTATACTTATAATTTATAATTTATAATTTATAAGTTTAGCAAATTAATAAACTTCATAAAATTTAACATAATTTAAGTCATATGTATAACCAAATTAATAATTTGCTAAAAATTATTCAAGTCCAACTGATATGATTTTAAATAATTTATGTTTAAATTAATAAACTTCATAAAAATTAATAATTTGCTAAAAATTATTCAAGTCAAAATAATTTAAGTTCAAATTTAAATACCCAATATCCATCAGACATGATTTTAATTTGCTAAAACTAAGATTATACAACTTCCTTAAGCAATTGAAAAGCAAAAAACTGAGATCACTTTAGAATATAAATTTAAATTATACTGTAAATTGAGAAATGTAATTGTTGTATTATTCAATAATGTATATAACTTACAAAAGAAGCTTAATAAAAATTACAAATGAACATTATATACAAAATTTTATAGCAAAAGTTTAAATTATAAAATGTGAGCTCTCAAATCTTATAGCAAAAGTTTTACAATGTTATATGCAAACACTTTGTTATCAGAATTACCATCATCAAACACTAATAAATCTAAAAGCCACCGGCAAGGTTAATTATGGGTAACTTCTTACCTAAGAAACCTACATAAAATAACCAAGGATAACTAATTAGATAAAAAAATCAACAGCTTTGAGAAATCAACAACATTAATCCAATCACTAACCAGCGGCATAGAGCAATCAACCATAGCAACAATAATCCTATGTTATAATTCATAACTCATAACATACCAAAAAAAAATTTAACAGTAAGCATAATATCATAAACATCATAAGCATAATATCATAAATAAGCATACAATTAACAATAAGCATCATACAATTAACAGTAAGCGTATAATAAGCATAAGCATCATAAGTCATAACATAAGTCGTATCATAAGCATCATAAGCATAATATACCCTAAACCATAAGCATCTAAACATAAATCATAACACAGTACCATTCATAAGCATCATAATCATCATACAATTAACAATAAGCATCTAAACATAAGCATCATAACATAAGACATATCATAAGCATCATAAGCACTAATATACCCTAAATCATATCATCTAAACATAAGTCATAACACAGTAAGTATAATATACCCTAAACCATATCATCATAAGGATAAGCATCATACAATTAACATTAAGCATTTAAACATAAGCATCAAAAATTAAAAGTAAGATAAAATCATAAGCATTAAGATAAAATACCTATTTTCAGCTCCACAAAGGTATTCACACAATATCATTCAACTCCGAAGAAAGCTTGAAACAAAGTAAAAAAGAAATAAAATTATAAATTAATAAATATTGAAAACAAAAAAAAACATTAAAAAATCAGAGGTTTTACCTTTAACTTGATTTCAATCTTCAGTAGGACTTAGAATTGAAGAGTCTTGCACAATAGTAAGATAATCTTCATCTTTTTCCTCCGATTCAAAATCATACAACCAATTACAGGTTGTTACAAAAATTTCAACATTTTTGGTAAAAGTTTAGCTCTCAATTTGTTCAAAATTCTTCGTCTCATACTGAAGGATGATTCAGAAGCAACAAAAGTTATTGGAATGGTTAAAACATCTCTTGCCATCTGCGCAAGAGCAGGGAAAGAAATAGCTTGTGCCTTTCAATACTCCAAAATATCAAATTGGCTATCCTTAGAACGAGGGATCAGGGAAAGATTAATGTATGAGTCCACATCAGATTTTCCACTCTTTGAGGCAGCTAAATTTGCATCAAAGTTCTAAAAATAAAGGGTATTAACAATTTGTAAAAATTTAAAAAAGAATAATATATGAACTTAAAAAATTAAATCAATTCACCTGAAAAAGATTAGACTTTTTAAAAGTTGGAGGTCGACTAGAACTGGATAAACTTGTACTTTGAGAATAGTTGCTTTGAACAGAAGAATTAGAGGAGGAGGAGAGGATAGACTTTGAATAAAATATATATAAATTAACAAACTTATTATAAACAATACTCACCCTTCTTTCAACCTCATCCTCAACATAGAGGACAACATACAACTCCTTTAAAAGTTGTAACTTATATTTGGGATCAAGTAAAACAGCAAAGAAGAGAATAGTTGAGTGATCAGACCAATACTTCTCATACAACTCAAGCATTGGTCCTGCCATTTTAGAAACACCCTCACAAGGATCATTGTGAGCATCACACAACTTCTCTATAGAAACAATATTAGCCAAGTACAAATTAGCAGTAGGATACTTGGAACCCGAAAACATATTAGTAATTTCAAAGAAAGTGTAATGACCCGGATTCAGATCCGAGGGTCGGGTTAACCTGAGAGTGTGGGCCCTTGTTGATGGGCTTTTGGGGGCCTTATTGGGCCTAAGTGTTGTTGTTGGGCTTGAGTTTAAATTAAGGTTTGGGGTAGAATGGTAAAAGGCTAAATGAGATGTTGGAAAGAGAGGAGAGGGGTTTAATTTTCTACATCTTTTGCAGAAACATGATCTCACCTCTTCACTCCTTTTCTTCATCTTTTCTCTACCCATTTTCTTCCCCAAACACCATCATCAAAGGTTGGTTTTTGATAGTCAAGCTTGTAGAATCTCGTTTTAAGGTAAGAGAAGTTTTTGTTCAGTTTCATGTGATCTTTCTAACAAGGTAAGTTTGGTTTGAAGTGGTGGAGGTAAGGTTTTAGAGAGGGTTTTTGAGGATGAACGGGATTGGTTTTGTAGGAGAGTTTTAGGATGTTTTTAAGGTTGTTTTAGCTTCCTTAAATCATCTAGATAGAGTGATAATGGTTTGGTTATCTTCTTTGTAGTTGGAGAGCAAGGAGAGCCTTCAAGAAGCTTAGGAAAGGAGAAAGCTTAAGTGGGAAGAAGGAGTTCGTTTTTGCTGTTGCTTGCTAAGGTTGGTACTTCCAACTTGTTCTTACATTATACATGTCATGGTAGATTGCATAGCATATAGATTCATGTATGTATGCTTGATTTTGCTTGATTTTGCTTGGTTTGAGCTTGGTATGCTTTAATGGTAGAAATGGTATTAGTGAGTTAAATGGCTGAAAAATCGTGCTAAGACATCCTAAACATCCCTAAGAACTAATAGGAACACTTTAGAATCAAATAGATTAATGTTGGGGAACAACCCTTAGAAATTTCTAAGTGCAGACATGTTTTTCGTGCAGGGGTATCGATACTCGGGCTACCGGTATCGATACCCATAAGTGGATTTTGGCTAAGTGGCCAGGTGTATCGAACCATGGTTCGATACCGGGACCTATAGTGGCATAATGGCATCGATACTCGTATTGATGCTGGAGGTTTCCCTTTTGTTGACTTTGAAAATGGTCAAAGGGTATCGATACTGGTATCGATACCCATGGTTCGATGCCTTCTTTGGGTGGGTATCGAGGCAGGGTGGTTCGATACCCTACATAAGGGTATCGATACCCCTGCGGAAACTTGGCAAGATAAGTATTGTTTAAGGTTCGAAAAGAGAATTAAATGTTGTAATGAATCTTATAATCGATGCAATGAATTGTAAACATGAATTTAACGATATTAACCTCGATAGTCTAAGTTATGTAAGCCTTGATATGTTTTGTTGTGAGGATCCTAGATGGATCGTTTATGTGTTTCGAGTCCTTGTTTGTTGGAAATCCGGATATCCATAAGTGTTGCAACACGTCGAAGGTCATCCGATGTAACATGCCGGATGATGTTTGAAGACTTTTATTCCGAGTGTTGGGCGGCCTCACTCGAAGATGTTCGATGTAATATTCCGAGCATGGGGTTGGTTGGGCGGCCTCTACCCCTTTCCGAACGTTGGGCGGCCTCGTTCGAAGATGTCCGATGTAACATTCCGGGCATAGGATTTGAGGGCAGCCTCAATCCTGAGTGTAGGATCCCGATGTTGTATGGACGCGGGCCTCACTTTTGTGTGTTATTTTGTGATATGATATGCATATGTTGTGTGCGATATTATGCTTTGATTATGCCATGTGGTAGGCAAGCATGCTAGATCATCATACCATGCACGATATTTTATATGTTATGTTTTACTGCTTATGATGTGCATGATGTTGGCCGAGTTCGGCGTATCCACTGAGCTTTCGTAGCTCAGCGTTCGAAATATGTTTTCGTGCGTAGGTTAGGTGAAGCCGGTTCGTGGAGCACCATCAAGGTTCGGATTTCAGCATCGACCGTGTTGTCAGAGTACATGTATTAGATTTAGTGGGCTTGTACTATGTCGAACCCTATGTAATGTAACTCTGTTTATTTTAATTTGGGTCGAATGTTTTAACGGGTTGTAATATTTTGGAGCTCCGATTTCTTTATACTATTTAGGCTTGTGTTTTTAAATTAAATGGATTTTATGAATCGTATTTGGACTTGTATTTGATTTTATTTGATGGGCTTGAAAGGAAATTTTGGAATACAGGTTTTGGGCCGGAGGCCCAATGTAACATCCGGGTCGGGTGTTATAGAAAGGCTCAAGGTAATCACAGATTAATTGAGCAGTTTCCCATTCAAAATCAGTAATTATATCAAGGTCATTTTCCCTATTAACAAATAAGTTAATAGTTAACCTAGCTTCAAGTGCCCTACAAAACATTAAGTAAGTAGAGTTCCATCGAGTAGGTACATCCAAAATCAACTTACTAGAAAAAGAAGAACCACAATCTTTCACAGCCAACTCAAAGCTGCAAAGTCTAGAATCAGAAGAGTCAATAAACTTAACAATTTCTCACAAATTTAATAACAGAAGAGTCAATTACCTTCAAACCTTTTTGAACTATCAAGTTCAAAATATGAGTAGCACATCGAATATGAAAATACTTACCACTGCATGGGAGGAGAGAAATGGCATGCAAATCATCTTTCAGACGCCTAACCATTCTATCATTGGCAGAAGCATTATCAAGTGTAATTGTAAAAACTTTCTTCTCAAGACTCCATTCACATAGTAATTTTTTCAAAAACTTATAAATAGACTCACCATCATGGGGAGGGGGAAAACGTCGAAAATTTAAAATTTTCGATTGAAGTTTCCAATTATTATCAACATAATGAGCAGTAAGAGCATAGTAAGAACGAGAAGTGCAAGCAGACCATCCATCACATGTAAAGCAGATACGACTTGAAATAGAATGCAAAGAATCAAGCAACATTTTTTTTATGTGTTTCATGCTTTAACATGCAATGTTTGGTAATGGTATACCTAGATATATGTCTAACAGCTAGATTTAAATACTGATGCAAAGCCCTAAGTTTATCATACTCAACTACACTTAAAGCATAACCATGACAGAGAATAGCCTCGGCAAATAACTTATAATACCTTTTCTAATCAAAAGAAGATCCAGTATTACTACTAATATTAGAAGCAAGATAGTCTTTATAAGTTTGGCATTTTTCGGTATCCCTTTTCGGGTTAGAGGTACCAACATAAGAATCAAATTTGTATTTTTTGATTTTGCAATACTTACATTGGGCATAAATACCTTCTGGAAGCTTAATGAAAGAGTAATGATCCCAAACAGGAGAAGTTCTTCTCCCAAACTCATTGGTATTTCCACTAATAACCTTCCTCTTTGAGCTGCGAACAATTTCAGAATCTCCCTCATTTGCATCCCCTTAAAACCAGAAAACAAAGTGTATAAGAACCAATAAAATATAAAATAAGAATAGAAATTAAGATATAAAAGAGAGGAACATACCCTTTTCAGAGTGTGGTTCACATAGCTCATTTGGACCTCTGTCACCAAGTCCATGATCTTCCAATTCATATGAAAACTCATCCATATTACTTAAAAATAATATAGATTTTGTCAGATAATAAATTAATAAATAAATAAATAAGGGTAGATAAATAAATAAAGAAAAAAAAGAGAACAAATAAACAAATAACAGTGATAAACATTATATATAATGCATATTGAAAGAACAGAAAACAATGATAAATATAACCATTTTTAGAAAATAAACAAACAAAATAATGATAATTTCAAAGGAGTTTAGAATAAAGTATCTCAGACCCAAAGCAAAAAAACCCTAAGACTTGAACAATGGTTTAATCCTTGTACTTGGCGTTGTTAAACCAGTCCATGAGGTCCTTTAGAAACCTCCTTTGACACCAGTAGCATCGTAGGTCGGGTAGTCGAACCCATATACTCAGATTAAACCATTTACGGAGAATAGAGAACAACCAACAAAATAACAGTGAAAACAAATAATACATATTATTTATATAGTGATAAAAAAACAGTAATACATAAACAAATAAACAGTAAAATAGTGATAAATAAATAATAAAACATTGATAAACAAATAAACAAATAAAATTTATCAGACGCAAAGCAAAAAAAACCTAAGACCTAAACAATGGTTTAATCCTTGTACTTGACATTGTTAAACAAGTCCATGAGGTCCTTTAGAAACCTCCTTTGACACCAGTAGCATCGCAGGTCGGGTAGTCCAACTCATATACTCGGATTAAACCATTTACAGAGAATAAAGAACAACCAACAAAATAACAGTGATAAACAAATAAACAAATAATACATATTATTTATATAGTGATAAACAAACAGTAAGGCATGAACAAATAAACAGTAAAACAGTGATAGACAAATAAAATATATCAGACACAATCAAGCAAACAGTAAGGCCTAAACAATGGTTTAATCCTTGTACTTGGCGTTGTTAAACCAGTCCATGAGGTCCTTTAGAAACCTCCTTTGACACCAGTAGCATCGGATGTCGGGTAGTCCAGCCCATATACTCGGATTAAACCATTTACAGAGAATAGAGAACAACCAACAAAATAAAAATGATAAATATAATCATTTTCAAAATATAAACAACCAAGAAAGAACCTAAAATCCTAATATATAAAGCATATATACAGAACAATTCATAAACATAAACATAAAAATAAAAATAATGATAAACAAAATATGAACAACCAAGACAAAACATGGGATAAACAGAATCAACCAATCAACCAAATAACAATAAAAATAAAGTAGAAAATAAAATAATAAAAGTACAGAGAACATATAGAGATAAAAAAAAGAGATAAGAATCCGAAAGAACAGAAAGAATACCAGAACTTACAGAACAGATTCACACAGCTAACAAATTAATAATGAAGAACCTAAAAAAACGCATAATTAATACCTGAATGAATATGAAAAAGAAAAGAAAAGAAATACATTGAACTTACATAGAATACGAAGGGATAGGTTAAAGCTTCTGGAAGGAATACGAAAAGATAAGAATTTGAAGGGTTTAGGGTTCAGAAGGGTTTGGGGTTTAGGGTTTAAGTTTAGGGTTTGGAGATTAGGGTTTGGGGTCTAAGGTTTAGGGTTTATGGTTTATGGGTTAGGGTTTAGGGTTTATGGGTTTATGGGTTAGGGTTTAGGGTTTAGGGTCTGATCGAAGAGAAACAAGTTTAGAAAAGTTTGGATGTTTGTGAATGATCTGGAATGGATTTCAGAAGAAAAGTGTTTCAGTTCTTGATAAAAATGATGTTTGATCGAGTAGAAACAATGTTTAGAAGAGGTTAGGTGTTTGTGAAAGATCTGGAAGGGTTTTGGGATGAACAAGGGATGAACAAGTGACGAACATTGAAGAACAGGGGATGAACACTGAAGAAATTCAAGTGTTTCAATCGAAAAACTTGAAGATTTCTGGGACATTTGTTGTTATTCTAGAGATAAGGCAGAGGATTCTAGAGAGAGATTGAGAGGGAAATTTCGATAGAAATAAGAGGGAGAAAATGAAATGAGAAAGTGAGCCTTTGGCCTAATTTTTGGCTTTATATAGTGATTGGGTCGGGTCAAAAGGATCCGCGTGTTTTCAATTGGATCACGTCTAATTATTCAAGTCATCCACTGTGTTTTTAATTTCTTACAAATGGGTACTAATTCGTTTAAAATTAAGACCAAAATTTTATTTTCTTTCTAATTCAATTAGTGTATTATTATGTAGTATTTAATTTATATAGTATTTGTATATTAATTAATATATAGTATTTATATATGATATATATACGTATTAAATATGTATAATATTTATATATGATATATATATGTAAATGTAAATGTAATATATGTTATATGTGTATATTATATATATAATATATGTATATTATACATATATTATATATAATATGATACAATATAAACATATATATACGTTAAAAATAAATATGTATGTATGTATGTATGAATTATGATATATATAATATATGAATTATGAATTATAATATGTTATATATGTATGATATAATACATATTATAAATATATATATGTATAATATGATACATATATATATACATTAAAAATAAATATGTATGTATGATATATATAATGTATATATGTATAATACTATAAATCTATAATACATATACATATTACATACATATATATTAATATATATAATACATATACATATAACTATAAGTATATAACATTACATATTTACATTATTAACAATTTAACATAACATACATATGTATATATATATATATGTAATTATGTATAGTGTACTAATAGTCTAATACACGTGACATTAAGTTATTAACACACATTAATACATATATATATAATACATGTATGATATATGTATAATATATTATATATATATATATATAACAATATAACATACATATTTATATAATACATTATACGTGTGTGTATATATATATAGATTATAGCATACATGATATTATATATATATATTAATATATACATGTACTATATACTAATGTATATATACATATATATAAATTATAATTACATATTGATATAACATACATATTACATTTACATATATGATATATATATATATATATATACTAAACTACTAATTAATAATTGTTAGAATGTATTTACATATATGATATAACATATATATTACATTTACATATATGATATATATATATATATACTAAACTACTAATTAATGTAATGTACATATTGATGTAAGTGTAACATACATATATGAATATGATATATATTATATATACATATATACAATTATACATATATCATATATGATATATATATATATATATTACACATTGATACATATATTATATATATGAATGTTAGAAATTAGAATGTACTCATGTTAATGTAGTTATGTTATGTATTATGTATAATTAATAATTGTATACATTATAAATATATATAGTTAATGTATATCATATTTTAATATTTATTATAATTTTATTTTTCATATATATATATAATATTAATTCATTTATAATATTATTCTATTTGCAAAAATAGTATTATTTCATAAATGATATTATGCCATAAATAGTATTATTCCTTATTCTAGTATTATTTTACTTCCAAAAATAATATTAGTTCAATTATAGTATTACTCCATATATAGTATATTTTCTACATATAGTATAAATTCCTTATATAGTATTAATTTTATATATATTATTATTCCATTTATAGTATAAATTTTATATATTGTCTAATTTTTTTATTTTTGAAATATATTAAACTATAGTATAATTATAAATTTATATTGTATTAAAGATAAATTTTTAATACTTTTAATCATTATTAATATTATAATTTTTGTAATTTAATCCTTATAACTTACAATTTTTTTTGAATTGATTATTACTGATTTTTCTAATTTACTTTAATGTTTCTAATTTTTAATTTTTGTAATTGAGTCCTTACAAGTTAATGTTGATTTTTTTAAATTTCAAATTTTAATATTTAACTTTATGGTCTAATATTTATTCGTTTTTTTACGTATTAATACAAAATCAAAATTAATAATTTAAGTTAATATGAATATAAAATTAAAATTAATTCGACCTAAAACAAAACCGACTTGAAATGAACCCAACCTGAAATGCAACCGAACTAAAATGAACCCGACCAGAAATGAAATTGTCAATTATCCGATTTGGACTCGAACTTGAAATGGACCCGACCTGAAACGGATCCGACCTGAAATGGACCCGCACCCGACCCGAATATAGTCAAAACAGCAATTTAACCTGAAATGACCTGTATCCGATTTTACCCGACCTGACAATACTCGACCTAAAACCCATCCGAGTAACTGTTTTTACATCCCTCACGTCACACACTTCACCTCACGTCATTTGCACCCTCTCACAGCACACAATCTAGAAAAAAAATATTGTCGTTTATAGGGCTAGGTTCAATATATATTATCAGTCGAAACTTTACCCAATCGATAGTATGTCTCTTTCATTAAACTGACTATTGGAAAGTGATGAGATTCTTTGAGTACTTCATTAATACACTCAACAAGGTTGGTTGTCATTTGCTCATATCGTCTACTACCTTCGTCATAACACTGAACTCATCTTTCCCTCTCAATACTGTTTGCCCAATTCTAAACACGTTGGTCATTCTTTTGTAAAATTTCTATTTTCCTCTCAATTTTTGGTCGGATCAGTATATAACCTATTTTATAAATAATAATATTAATATAAGAAATAATAATAATAATAATAATAATAATACACGAACATTAATTAAATATTCTTACCCATGCTTAAAATTTCACTGCGAAGGTATTGATTTTTGAAAGTTTAGAAATTATTCTTGCCAATATGTCGAATACAGCATGCAAGATATGCGTGTGAAGGTGTCCAACGACTTCCTACTCGATTCATAGCTGCTTTGATACTTGTTTCTCAATCAGATATAATACAAACCTCATCTTCTTGGACGACATACTCACGTAGATTGGTTAAAAAGAAATTTCATGCTTCAATAGTTTCATGTTCGACAATTGCGAATGCAATAGGAAATACATTGTTCTTACCATCCTGCGCAATAACAATCAACAATATACGAGAGTATCTACCATATACAACCTTGTACTTGGCCTTGTTGGTCACATACATCCTTCATTTGATATCTCACTATCGTTTCTTGGATGAAATGAATCATCGTTAGTAGTAAAATCGGTAGTTTGTTGTACGATTTATCATAGTCACTGTAAAGAAACTCTATGGCCTTATCCCATACACGCCACGCTTTCTTGTATTTTATATGATACTCAAATTGTTGAGCAATGGTTGCTTGAATCTTTGAAACGAGAATTCTTGAATTTGTTTCTAACAGCTTCCTCACGTGATGGCTTATTACAGTTGAGTTCAATTTTTTGTGGTCTTAGTCGATAGACGTTCGCAAACATGTATGGTTGTCATTGTATTCCGTGACCTCCAAACTGTAATTACTAATTTTATTCGAGATCTAAACCCGATATTTAATTTTTGTTTTAATTTCGAAATAGCGGGGTTAGGTTTAATTATTATAAATCCGAAAAAAATTATTATGAGTAATTATTTTCTTTTTATCATCATACTTTTAAAAATTTAAAATATTATTACAATATGTTATTTTGTTTATTTAAAAAAATATATTATAATATTAAATATTCTTTTTGTCGTTATTTTGATTCATTCTTCAGTTTCATTTTTATTTATTATTACTAGTATTAAATAATTATTATTATAAATATCGTTATTTTATATTATTATTATTATCATAAATAAATAAACTCAATCTAATTATAGCAGCCCATTTATTTATTGAAAGTTCATTTATAATATTAAAAAATCTAAAAATATTATTATAAATTAATTTAAAAATTATAATAAAAGGGGTCTAATTTCTCATTTTTCTTCACAAATGCAGCACCCCATGGTGCCGCACCCCTAGGTGCCTGTTCTGCACACCCATGGTCTTGATCAAGCATTCACTCTCTACTACAAATCAACACCAAATGGTCCCCTTATTCTCTCTTTAAGCCACCTGCAGTGATTTCAGACCAAACCAATAGAAAATTTAGTCTGTGTTTTTTTTACCTTAAAAATTTCATGTAAATCTGGCTATAAGAGTCAAATGAAAAAAGATTGTAAGGGAGGATTTTTTCGGAGATAACAAAAGGATATTTTCTTCAAGGTATCTTTATTTATGTTCATATCAATAGGTTTTTATCTTTGACTAGAATCAAAGCTTTTTTTTTTTCCTGAGTTTTAAAATCGTTTTTAAGACAAAGAAGAAGATAACGAAAGAAAAAATTCTTATTTTTATTCTTGCTCTATCGTTCAAATCTAAAATTATTTTTTTAAGAATCAAGGGTTTTCATATTTTCTAAAAAAAATGTTGTTTTTAAAAAACCAAGAATCAAAGAGATTTTAAAAAGGATAGATACAAACCATTGTTAGGAATAACAAGCGAAAGGATGCTTCTCTTTTGTTTTTCCGAAATCAAAATCTAAGTTTTCTTTTAAATCTTAAATGGAATAACAATGGTTTTCAATATCGAGATTCAAACCTCGACTATATTTTTTCTCTTCAAAAGCTAAAATCAAAGGCAAAGGAGGTAGCTTTCGAAACTTAACTATCGACTGAGCAAGAAGTCGCTGCATATAAGCGTTTTCAGACGTCTGACCCTAATCGATGTTTAGTCGTTGAAGAATGACCATGGGTGCCGCCTGGTTCTGTTTCGAAGAAGAGAATGAGTCTCTTGGTTTTCATTTTTGCTTTTCTGGAAGTAAACTTTGTACGTTTTAAACTTTCACTCCTTTCCTTTTTTAATGCCCACTTTGAAAAATCCACAAGCTTTGAGGTAAGATATTTGCAGTTTCTATTTCTCCAAATTTAAATGCATTTAATATTCCTTTTATTTCTTTATTTATCTATTGATATGTTGTATTGTCACTATGCAAGTATATAGTACTTACTTTTTGTGTATATACGTATCCCTTGTATTTATTTAGATGTGCCTTTGCTTAATGTTATATTTTTTATTTATTTTCTTGTTGTCATATATTATTATTTTATTTTGGTCCTTTTTATTTTTTTTCGATACGACCTTATGGTGACCCGCAACTGAGAATGATCCGTATTATTATGGCTCGTTTAGTGTAACTAACTAATATCTAACATTTATTTTTTGCATCTAACTTTTATTTTTACCGCAGTTTATTTTGTACATTTCTGTTTTTTATTTTGTACACCGGATGATATTTATTTTGTCGCATCATAAATATAATTTAATTTAATGCGAGTTCTCTTTATTTGGTCGTAACTGGTCCGGTACCAAACTTAGTGGTGGCGATGTATGCGTTTACCTTTGAATATCGATATGTTTAAAATATACTCGAATTTCTTAACAAATTTTAATTTAATTTCACTTTAATTCAGAAGTTTCCAAATTAATTAATAGTACTTTTATAAAGGTGTTAATTTTTGGACGATTTTAAACACTAACACCGTTTTTAGTCATAACCGACTCTCAAACCCAATTCATTTCGAATCTCTACCAAAGTAACCGGTTGCGACTCCAATTTTAAAATCTTTTTCCCATCATTTTTCAAATTGTTTTCTAAGGCTTCTTAATCATTTTTTAAACCACTTTTTAATATAGTGACCATTTTTACTTCTTTTCACAATTTTAATTCTCTTTTCCAATTAAAATCTCAGTTTTCACTAATCCCTAATTTTTCATTTAAAAAACTAATTTTAAATTTCCTTCTATTTAAAACCCTAGATTTCCCAATCTTTCAAATCATTTCCAATTTCAAAACCTAATCTTTAATTTTTCCTATTTTTTAAATAGCGACATTTTTATTTATTAAACTTTCAATTTTTTTATTTAGAGAGGGTCGCTACACCAACGATTAGAACACTTTAGTTTCGTCAATCTGATCTTCCAATTGCATTCATGGTCATATTTTACACATTTGCAAATAAAGTCTTCTGACCTGATTCTACAACAACATGGTTCTTTATGATGTACTCTTTCAATGCCAAAGTCGTTTCTTCATTTTCGTCAAATTGAAGCCCAATCGATAATTAACCATATTGACTCGAAGTTGAAAGAGGCATATCAAGAAATTGAAGAGCTCTCATTGAATCAAAATCCTATGAAACCATGTGAGCCGGAGGTTCATAGAATGTTAGGTCGATTCCGATGGGACAAAAGTCTTCAGCACGAAAATTAGGTGCATCACCAACATCATCAGAAAATAAATCGGGATCATCGATATCTTCATCTTTACTGAAATCAACAAGTGTTTCACCCGAACGACCTCGTAGGTTTTCTACGTCAACATCATCAATCGGATCACTATTTGGTGCGGATGATAAACCGTATCTTGAAGTATCGATAGGATTCAATTTAGTCGATATCTCACTAGACAACATTACGACAAAACTTCCTCCGGGGAGATCTATATCATTATCGTAGTCCACTCTAGAGGATTCTCCAACGCTATTGCTCGATGGGTTCAGAACATCATGGACCTCAACAAATAACTCAATATACTGAATCTCCATATACTCGTGCTCTACAATCATCGTTCTAATATCATTATCATCTTCAAGATTAATTGCAACATATCTAACTGGATTTTCACAGGTTAACCACCGGTAACGCAAACTATGAACTCTTGCTCTAATCTTCTTTGATATTTTCTCCTTCAACTGTCGAAGCGAGACATCTTTTGGAAATCTCAATTTAGTATCATCTTCAAATTCAAACAAAATTTCGGCTTTGATTTTCACCATTTGACCATTGTAATACACGATCGTCAAAAATCTATCTACGCTCATTTTATCTCCATATTCGAAATAAATTTATAAAATTTCAAAACTAAATAAAAAAATTCAACATATATATAAAGATAAATTCAAATAGCAACTAACAAATACCAATTTCAAATACATAAAATAAATTCGAATATAAAAGTAAAGTAGAAAATATCATAAAAATCTTGAGAAAACAAAATAAAGCAACTAATAAATATCAATATATCGAATGCAACAAAAATTTCAAAACTTCATTAGAAAATTTTCAAAACTTCAATAGAAAATTTTCTTTTCTCTCTTCTTCAACCTACAACCGTCAATCTTTCAGATATCAACTTCAACTTTTATCACCTAACTATTTTGAACACTTATCAAATTCTCCCTCACTTATTCAATGCTTGTCCTCAAGCATTCCTCAACTAACATACCAAAATCAAAAGTTGCCATACTTTAATTCACTACATGTCTCAATCTCCTTAATGAAAGAAAATCAAGCAATAATTGTAACTAAGAAGTAATCAAGCATGTGGCAAAACTAGGAACAATTTCAAATGAAACAAGACATTTCCAATTCTTAGCTAATTTAATGATGCAAACTTGATACCCTCACAAGGATTCGCTCATTTTGCTCTAAATGTTTAGATTCAAAAGAATCGCTCAAGCCGAAATTGGTTAAAGCATTACCATAAGCCTGCAAATAAATCTAATATCCACCACTAAAAATTGAACATGATGCAAAAGTCAAGAGGTCTTTAAATAAGGTTGTAACGAGGGTAGGGTGAAGGTAGGGAAAAAGGCCAAAAATAGGGGTTAAGTGTAAAGACAAAAGACATAAAGTATAAGAAGTAATCCACGATATAATTCAAGTACAAAGAGATAGAAAAAAAATAAATCAATCAACACACATTTTCATTTCTCCTTTCCTCGAAACTTTTTCTCTCTTTTTTCATTTTTTCTTTGTTTTTTTTTTCGAATACACACTTTTTTTCCAATACACATTCTCTTTTTTTTTCGTGGAACAAATATGATCTTAAGTCTTGACAAGGGTGCAAAAAGATGGAAAGATAGGAAAAAAAAGGTATATGGTTTACATTAATAAGGTGTAAAATAAAAAATGGGTATAGGATCAAATTGGTTCACTAATGAATAAAAATAAAAGGTAGGCTATTTTAGGTAATGAAATAGTTAAACCTAAGTGCCTATATCATACCAAAGCATCACATTCATGAATTTAGTCTCAAAAAGTATTACATCACAAGTTCTAGAATGCTAAAAATCAGTTTGATACACACAAATGAATAAAAGAGCAAGAATGAAAGAATGTGCTCATTAGGCTCAAGATCTCGCAAAAAGGGTAAATATATCAAGTAACAACATTTCAATTAACTAATAATGGAACATCAATGAATCTTAATCAAAAGTCTCTAATCATGCCAACAAATTATCATGAATCCTAAGTTCCAATCAAAGCGAGATTAAAATCCATTAAAAAATTAAGAGATGTAATAAATTAATTGATTGGCAACAAGCAACTTCAAGCATATTAATATCAAAATAAAAAGATTTCAAGCATAAAATAAATAAGGTGAAATTTAAATTTTGCATGCAATCCCTCCCCCCTCACTTAAATTGTTTTGTCTCAAAACAAGAATTAAAAACAAGAGAGGAAAAAGAATACTCCCCGATCTAATGATGACCGTGTGTAGTTTTGCACAAAATTTTGAGTGTTGGTGTCGAATGCAAAAATTGTCTTGGTTCTGATCAAAACTTTAACGTTGTATAAACGGATTAACCTCACGAAAATTTCCCGAGGCTTATACAAAACCAAGAAAAGGATGGAATATTAATAAGGTGCAATGGAAATATGTTCAAAATTTACCTTAGACCCGACATGTCCCAAATATGCCGAGAGTATTGAGAATTTAAAATTTGCAGCATCCGGCATTGAGTGGTCCGAATTGGCAGTGGGTAGTGATCGAAAGTGTTTGGTTATGTTGGAATAAGAAGAAGAGAAGTGTGGCATGGGAAAGGGAAAAGAATAGGTGAGGGTTTGTAGGGCTCTTATCGATTTTAGGGTTAAAGGTGGGGCCCTCTACTTTGCAATTTCGAATTCCAAAATTATTGCTTGCCTTGGGTTCGACTAACATACACCGAATGGGGGAAAAGGTTTTTCTAACATGAACCAAAAATTTGATTCCCCTTATCTGATCAATTCGGCTACTGTAGCCTTTTTTAAACTTGATTCCAATATTTGAATACAATTGCCAAATTGTGTGTGAAAGGCGGTGTCCACACCATTATCAATCAAATTTAAAAATATATTCCACCAAATTTATCTTTTGAGTTTGAATTTATTTCAAATCCTAACCTGTAAAATAGATAGATAAAATAATTAAAATCAAGATAAGAAAATTTTAAAACATAAAAAGAAGATAAAGATTTATTTAAAATACGAAAGGATAAAACAAAACTTAATCCTAAATAAATTATTACTATGTAAATTTATTTAATTATTCTCAACCTAAGTAAACAAATAAAATAAAATAAAATTTATTGAAAATAAATAAATAAACTAAAAATGGGTTGCCTCCCATTCAGCGCTTTTATTTAACGTCGTTAGCTCGACGACCTGATTCAGACTTCAAGCGTGTTCAAGTCGAGTTCCTCAATTAGACCAACAAGGGCATTTTCATAATACGACTTCAACCGTTGTCCATTCACTTTGAAACGAACTTCTGAATCGTCTTGAATTTCGATTGCACCATAAGGAAAAACTTTGATCGCAATGAAGGGCCCTGACCACTTTGATCGCAATTTGCCTGCAAAAACTTTCAGTTTAGAATTAAAAAGTAAATTTTTTTTACCAATACTAAAAGATTTAAAGGAAATATGGCGATCATGAAATTCTTTAGTTTTATCCTTATATATCTGAGCACTGTCATAAGCGTTGCGCCTAATTTCTTCAAGCCCTTGAATGTCAAGTTTCTTGGTTTCGCCGATGACAACCATTTGCATATTACACTCTTTTATCGCCCAGTAAGCTTTATGTTCCAATTCAACCGGTAAATGACATGGTTCCAAAAACTAGGCGATATGGAGACATGCTGATTGGTCCTTTGTAAGCAGTTCTATATGCCCATAAGGCATCGTTCAGTTTCAGGCTCCAGTCTTTTCTACTTGGCTTCACAATTTTATCCAAGATGGATTTAATCTCTCGATTCGAAACTTCGGCTTGTCCATTCTTTTGAGGATCGTAAGTCGTGGCGATTCTTTGTGTGAAACCATATTTCTTCATTAATGCTTCAATGATTCGATTGACAAAATGAGTTCCTTGGTCACTAATTATCGCCTTTAATTCTTAAGCCAATTTTAAACACTGTGTATTTCATAACATACATCAGAATCGACTTTAAGAATTTGGACATAGAGAACAACTTTCTTCTATGCTTTGATTCAAGACCTTGGTCGAATCAACGTTGTAGAATTAGTAACTAATGTTACTACTACTAACAAATTCTGTTAAAACATATTTGTTCACTTTGTTTGAAAAGAGATCAAGTAAATCCGTAATAACGACATTAATTAAATTCTCGAAAACAATTTTATTTATTATATATCAAATTTTAAACTTCACACAAAATAAATTCATTGAATTATTTCTAAGTTAGAATCATCCTTGATTCTCACTAAATAATAAATCTGATTTATTTTTCTTTAAAATAAATTCAAACGATTTATTTCCAAACAATAAATCTTATAAATTTAATGATTTATTATTGTTTTTAGGAAAATAAACTCAACGGTATTTTTCCAATTAGAATAATGCAAGATTCTCAAGAAAATAAATCTGATAATTTATATTAGAATCAACACAAGATTCTATCAAAGATATAAATTCACTGATTTATTTCACTTAAATATTGAGATTAGTGGCACGAAAACCCAAACATAAATATCAAAACAACTTAATTCTTCAAAATGAATTAATCCTTTGATTTAAATTTCTTTGATTGTTGTTTGAAAGATCAAATAAATCCCTTAAAACGATAAGAAATAATTCCGAAAACGAATTATTTATGAGATCTTTGTTTCCAAACCAATCAAGACATTCTTTGTGTTAACACTTTCTCAAGGGAAATTATTAATTAAAATAATAATCCAAAGTGTTTCCAAGCACAAATAATAATTATCTCAATAATTATTATTTCACAAGAAAAGGATATTCCTTTCTTCGTACTATATTCAACATTAAGGTCAATATTATTTTTTTAAATAAATAAAATTGCCTTAAACATAATAATATCAAAATATTATTATCAAATTAATATCATAATTTATGATATTAAAATTTCCATAACAGACACACATATATTCATTATATCATTAAGGAATATTACCTTAATGAAATATTCACATATATGGTATTTTCACAAATATCCCATAAAACTTATTTAAGGAATTCACGATTACCTTAAATTTAAATATATGGTTTTAATATTACCATATTTCATATCAAATAGGCAATTTAATCATATACTGAATAAATGCTTTATTTGATCAATAGAAGATATTGTCTAAAGTCAAACCTTTATTCCAATGAATAAAGTTTTATCAATACATGCAATCATGTATTCACATAAGGCAAAAATTAATTTTTCCATATCCATTGTTTCTCTTTTAATAAAGGAAACAAACCCAGAATTAATTATAATTCCAATAAATCAAAAATTAAATTTTCGTTTATTTGATTTTGATATTTCACAAAATCCGTAACCTCAGTTACTTCTCATGACAATTTCTGTTGAACAGATTTACCCCAATTTGAGATTTTAGCAAACCCGTTTAAAAACGGCAAGATAATTCCTGAAACAAATTATTTGCTTTCTCATTTTTATTCTGAAGAATAAATTCACCAAACTCGACTTAATCATCCGAAAATCTTGTTCGCCTCTATAAATTTTTCAAAAAAATTATTAGTACGAAATAAAATAATTCATAATATTTCCAAAAATACAACTACAAAATATTATCACATTTGATAATAACCGTAATCAAATTTAATTATAAAAGATTACCTTATCTAGGTAATATTCCGTAATTAAATGTGGGTGGCCACTCTTGGCAAAAAGCCAGTACACCACATTCCGTAATTAAAAGTGGGTGGCCGAAATTCATGGCAATATGTCAGCATATTACCTTGCTTATTTCAATTTCAAAGTGCGCAACATTTCAAGATTTAGCAAAGTTAAAAATTCCCACATCAAGATTTCTATCGAAGATGCATATATGTCGAATAATACTTCGATCACAATAATATGTTCGTCTTGGATTAAACAATTAAATCTATTTTAAGATTGTTAGACAATATAGGTTTAATCCAATAATAAATAAATAATAAAAAAACTAAATATTATTATTTAATGAACATAACAAATATATATATGGAATACCCTAAACTCAGAATTAAACAAGTGTAATAATCATTTTTGTCTGGGAATACCCTAAACTCTTAAACCAAATACCCTAAATCTTAAATCGAATCCCTAAACTAAAACTAAAACTTTAATATTATATATGGAAAATAAAACAAATAAGTCATAAATTGAAAAATTCAAAACCAAAAAAATTATTATTATTATTATTATATTTTTGCAGCTTTTAATAAACATATGGATATCGTGTTCTGAAACACTTTTCTTTTTATTCGTGCAGGTTTGTCTTTCAATGAAAGGAAGAGATGAACAAATCAACCGAGCCTTGACTCTCCGTCAGTGGTGTAGCGGGTCAAATAGACAAGTTTATTTCTCAAGCAGTTTGAAAGAAGAATCAGCTCGAGTTTAAGGAATTGAGACATTGGTGCTATCATTTGACAAGAAGGAGTGAACAATTTGATCAGATGATAGTGGCTTAACATGTCGATAAATTTGTCTGGCAGAGCAAGTTGAAAGACCAACCATTTTGAAGTTGGAGATGAATATCGTGGCGTGGACCGAGTGATGCGGTGCGGAATCGGCGTGGTTAATGAAATGGTGGTGTTTGGCTGAAGATGAAGAAGGTTTGATGGTATAGTGATGGTTGTTGTGTCCTACGAATCCTCTTGATCGCAATTGATCAAGCAAACGCCATGACAGGCTCTAACCCACCCTCCTATATGCAATTACCTAGGCAAGCGAGAGTGTGAAGAAAGAATCACCAGCAATCTATAGAGAAGATTGTGTTGAAACACTTCTAAAATTCACAAGCAAACAATACCTGCAAAAAATATACTCAATAAAATTTATTTTCCAAAAGAAATATCTCAATTGTTCATCTTATAAGAGAATAGGCTACCTCCTTTTATAGCCTTAAAGGAGCCAGTAAAATCCCTAAGAAATAGCTATTTAATCCCTAAAAATCATCTGATAGTTTAATAGAAATGAATCCCCTAAAATCATCATATGCTAATTAAAAGAAATCCTATAGAATAAATTAAAATATTAATAATTATAGTCAAAGCTTTATAATCCAGCTTTGAATTATTTTATTTTAATATCTAATTCATCCAAAAGCTTTATATATTAGCTTTTGGGTTGAATTTTACAAAATCCCGTAATAATCCCGTATCCAGTTTTATGCATGCGCAGTCTTCAGTAAAATGAATATATCTTGAGCTCCCGATGTCCGATTGATGCGTTTCAAGATACGTTGAAAAGTTAACTGAATGACAGTCAATTTATTAGAAGAACACTCTGCCCAGAAATGCCCGGATCCCATTCAAAAATTCGTCGCAAGTTAGTTGACTTTCTAGACTTTTCAAAATGATTCAGCTTTCTGCCCGATGTTCTTTGCTTTAGTCCTATCATGCATGTATCATTCCCCCACTCCTCAAAAAGATTCGTCCTCGAATCTAAACCGGTGATTGGAGGAAACTCATCAAGGTACCGTGGAAGAGAATTCGTCTTAAAGAATCCTTGTGCTACGTTTCTTTTTTCAATATGATTTACAAGTGACTTCTCATTTGCATCATCATCATCGTTTTGATCGAAAGACAAATCATTCTCATTTTTGGTCTGTTTAACCTCTTATAACTCATTTTTCATATCCCCCTCACAAAAAGTCTGAATTTCATCAAAGTACATTTATTTGGGAGAACTAACTTTTTCAGAGTTCACAACTAGGTCTAGCAAATAACTTTTTGTTTTGGCACATTTTGCAGGTTCTTCTTTGTTTGGTTGTTTACTATCACTTTGGACTAGGGATGATTGTTCTTCTTTAGGCTTTGTTTTACTAGAGTCTAATATGATATTAATAAGGCTTTGAAAAGATGAAACTTGAGATTTACCTTTATTAAATGAAGTGTATTCCTTTCGATGAGCCTTAGACTTCTGTAATTGATGTTCAAGTCGGATTGCTTCTTCGACTACATCCATAAGAGTATCATATGGCTGGAATTCATTGTTGAAAATCTCTATATTCAACCCGAAATATAATCATTCTATTGTGTCATCTTCTTCCTCAAAAATATCTACTCGATTCATAAGCTCTAGCATGGTGTTGAGTATTTCTCCACAGACATAGTACCTTGTTTCAATTGTTGAAGTTTTCTCTTGTTGTCACTATAATATCCTGGTGGAATGTATTTATTCCTCATGACCCGCTTCAATTAACTTCATGAATCAATTTGTCGTTTACGTTGAAATCGTCTATCTTCCACTAATCTATTCCACCAACGTGAAGCATGGTTAGTGAATGCAGTGATAGCCAATAAACATTTTATTGTATCATAATATTTATAAAGCATGTCCTCAATCTTGTTCTCCCAATCACAATAAGTATTTGGATCAAAAGTTCCTTTGAAAGAAGGAATTTTGGGTTTTGACATAATCAATAAAGGCTTATTTTGGTAATTAGATCCCGAAATATAACGAGGCTTATCTCCAAAAGTATGAAACATCTTGAAAATTCAACAAGAAAAATAAGGGAAAAAAAAAAAGAAAAAGAAACTCAATCCCAAGGAATCGAATTGAATCTGATACCAAATGATGCGGTGCGGAATCGACGTGGTTAATGAAATGGTGGTGTTTGGCTGAAGATGAAGAAGGTTTGATGATATAGTGATGGTTGTTGTGTCCTAGGAACCCTCTTGATCGCAATTGATCAAGCAAACTTCATGATAGGCTCTAACCCACCCTCCTAGATGCAATTACCTAGGCAAGCGAGAGTGTGAAAAAAGAATCACCAGCAATCTATAGAGAAGGTTGTGTTGAAACACTTCTAAAATTCACAAGCAAACAATACTTGCAAAAATATATTCAATAAAATTTATTCTCCAAAAGAAATATTTCAATTGTTCATCTTATAAGAGAATAGGCTACCTTCTTTTATTTAAAGGAGCCAGGAAAATCCATAAGAAATAGCTATTTAATCCCTAAAAATCTCACATTGATAGTTTAATAGAAATGAATCCCCTAAAATCATCATATGCTAATTAAAAGAAATCCTATGAAATAAATTAAAATACTAATAATTTTAGTCAGAGCTTTATAATCTAGCTTTGAATTATTTTATTTTAATATCTAATTCATCCAAAAGCTTTATATATTAGCTTTTGGGTTGAATTTTACAAAATCCCGTAATAATCTCGTATCCAGTTTTCTGCATGCGCAGTCTTCAGTAAAACGAACATATCTTGAGCTCCCGATGTCCGATTGATGTGTTTCAAGATACGTTGAAAAGCTAACTGAATGACAATCAATTTATTAGAAGAACACTCTGCCCAAAAATGTCTGGATCCCATCCGAAAATTCGTCGCAAGTTAGTTGACTTTCTAGACTTTTCAAAATGATTCAGCTTTCTGCCCGATGTGCATTGCTTTAGTCCTCTCATGCATGTATCACAGAATGACAGTTGGACCGAACAAAAATGGTCATTTTATGTCTTTATTCTACCATTGTTTCACAACGAAAAACAAAAAAAGACAACTATAATAACCATTTTTGTCCGGGAATACCCTAAACTCTTAAACTAAATACCCTAAATCTTAAATTGAATCCCTAAACTAAAACCAAAACCTTAATATTATATATCCAAAATACAAAAAATAAGTCATAAATTGAAAAATTCAAAACCAAAAAAAATATTATTATATTAAATAAAAATCCGTATAACTATCTAATACATTAACCCAATATTACAACCAAAACCATAGTCCATTACCTAAATATTGTGACCCAATCTGCCTATTAATATCCCAAGCCCGAACCAAAATACAAACCCATTACACCACCCAACCCATTACATTACCCAACATGAAGCTCGTTAAACCTATGACCCAATAACCGGTAACCTAATAACCCATACCCACTTAATTTGGTAACCGGTTGACCTGGTCCCCAACCCAGGTACAGACCCAACCTTTCCCCTTCTCCCAGCAGGCGTTTCAGTGTCTGGAGAATTCCAGAATTGACTGTCCATCTTCCATAACCGACCGGTTCTCCTCCACGTATGCAGCCACGCTGATGCCACGCAAGCACCAGCTCAGCGCCACGTCAGGGACACATATGCCCCCATAGATCCACGCCGACAACCATGTCAACATAGGTCTCTACCCCTTTGAATCTGGCCACCTCGCATGGTCCCAACACTTTGCAAATCAGACAAAACAGAAGGACGAGAATGGTCCCTCCTCAATCGTACACCAGCAACGCATACGCAGACAAAACAAAGAATATCAGAATCAAGTTTTAATTTTGTTTTCATTGTAAAAATCAGCTATATAGCCCCAATCCAGAATCATTGTAACCCTAGACAGGTATTGAATAGAAATTCGAATACAAGGTGAAATTTTAAAAGCTTTTTTTGTTCTTTCTTTCTATTCGAAGTACAAAAAAACTTTTAGGGATTTACCTTTTAAAACTATTCGGTTCCCGTCGCCGGTTAACCTTTTTGCTCGATCGAACCTCCGATCTTCAGAGTCTCCAAAGGGGTTTCGGTTAGTTTTTGAAAAAGAAAAATAGGGTTCTTTTTCTTTTTCCTTTCGAATCGAAAGGTGGATTTTTGATCTCGATTTTGTGGTTTTTAACACAAGAAAAGGGTTTTCATTTTAAATCTGGTCTTTTGAAAAAAAAAGGATTTTAGAGATTTTTGCCATCGTCGGCCGCCATCAACGGCGACCGAAGCGAAGACGCCACCACCGATTTCTGGGTTTGAGGCTAGGGTTCTTCAGAGCGTTTAAGCTCTTTGTTCTCCTCAAATAAATGAGAAAGAATGAAGCTGTGGCCATTTTAGCCTTTTTTTTTTTCTATATTTATGTGGAACTCAAAATGCTGCCGTTTTGGACAGCAAGATCCACGTGGTGACCCGACCCGGAGGGAAGGATCCACGTATTTTGAAGTTATGGGTTAGTGGTGACTTTGGTCCTTCAATTTCATAACCCTTTCGACTTCGGCTCCGTGTAAATAACAATTTTAGTCCTCGAACGTCATGTTTTATTTTGATCTCGCCATTTTCATTATTGTTTTGATTTTAAATTAACCCCTCTGTTTGTTTTTTTTAACTTTTCGATTCTTAAATTTATTTTATTTATTTTTCCAGTACCAGGGGTGTATATTATGTTTAATTTATATGTTAATTTATATGTCTGCATTACATCCTCATACTTACATATTTTGCTATCATACGCTTTGATTATTTTTGCATTCTTAATTTGTTTGTGTAGTGTTATGATTACTTCAAGTTTCGAATAAATCTATACTTTATATATTATATTACAGCATGCTATGGCTTATTTTTCTTTATAATATGCACTTCCTATTCAATACATTATCTATATTGTTTTTATTGGTTTTTTTTTGGAATAACACCTTTCGCATATAACTTTTTTTTTTTTTACTTTATTTCTTATAATGCTTTTTTTTTTCATTTCGTTTTTTTTTATGTACATGCATTTGCTTTTAATTCTGTTAGCATTTTATTTATTTAACTTATTTATTTATTTGTTCCTTTCGTTATTCAATCGGCTTTACAGTGACCCGCAACGGGAGTGATCTGTATTATTTATAGTCCGTTTAGTGTAAATAAATAACATCTAACATTTATTTATCGCTTTTACTTTCTTGCAATTTATTTTATCGCACTTTAATTTATCGTATTTATTTTCCCGCATTTATATTCTCGTATTTATTTTCTCGCATTTAATTTCTCGTACATAATTGTTGTAATTAAAATTTTTGTACTTTAAATTTCTTGTACATACTTGCTTAAATTTGCTTAACATGTGACACATTTAATTAATAAAAAAATCGGTATCTCAATATTCGGTCGTAACGGGCCCAACACCAAGCGTAGTGGTGGTGGTGTATGCGTTTACTTTCGAATATTGAGGTCTTTAAAATAGATTCACATTCTTAAACGGATAATAAATTAATGAAAAATATGAACTTGCAAATTTTCAATTCTGGCAATTATATTTGATTAGATACCAATTCTTGGGCGGTGTGGGGTATTTATATCCCATCCGTAATTGACTCCCGAACCCATTTTTTAGAATCTCTGGTTTTAATGGTGTCTGGTCTACCAAAGTGACCGGTGGCGACTCCATTCTTTTCAAAATTAATTCCATTTTTATTTTTAATAAAATCCCTAATTGTTTTTATTTTCAAACACTAATTTTTTAAGTTGACCCCTAATTTTGAAAAAACTCAATTTTAAATCTCTTTTCTAAATTAAACTCTAATTTTTCAAATAAATCCCAAATTCATAAATTTTGAAGACAATTTTAAACCTATCCCAAATTCACTATTTTTAACCAAAATATCCGATTCTTTAAATAAATCCCAAATTTTCACTAATTCAAAGAAAAATTTTCACTATTTTTAGATGTGTTTAGAAACTGAACTTTCCATTCTTATTTATAGGAAAAATTAGGTCAAAACCAGTGAGAGTTTTAATCCAAATTAAATATGAATTTACTAAGAATGATCAATTTTATCTTATCTAATATTCTTAAGTTGTATTTAAGTAAAATAAAAACTCTTCTCGAATATTAAAATAAAATATTTGTAAGCCCACAAAGGTCTAGACTAGTTTGAACATTTACATCTCCCACATTAAGCACCCCAACCTAAGAGTCAAATCATTCAATGATAACTATGTGGGTAAGTGTATATAAACACTTCTCACTTCATTTATCCCATAAATATGGGATAATGGGGTTTCATTCCTTATTCTATTCCAACCTTCTTACTTTCAGCATCAATTTTCCATTCATCACTCAATAATTTTGAGCATATGAGCTACCGTTGTAAAAATCTCGCGGAGTAGAATAGGAATCAATAAATTCCTTATTCGAATCCTCATCTTTATACTTCTAAAATATGCCTCAAAGATGGTCATTTCTCAATGTTTTTCTAACATCTTCATCTTTTGTTCATTACCACAAAATAAGCAATAGCCTATAAAAAATAACCATCCATGTGATGATAGAATGCTTTGGTATCCTTATCCCAGACCCTACAGTTATGTGCCATGGCACATCATGACATATTTTGTTTACAATTCTAAATATTATTCACCTTTGTGATAGGGCCGAGAGAGAGTGCCTGAAGAGCAGGTCTAAACTTCAACATCTTCCTTTGATTTCAGCTAAAGTTTGCACTATACAATCCATAGGTCTTGGACTTCAAAAGCATAAGCCTAAACTTATATAACTCAGAAAGAACCTTATGTAGAGAGCAAGTCCTTGGCTTAATAAATTAAGCAAGGTCTATTAGGTCTTTTACCCTTAATCCACCTTTATTTTTGAGAGTATATATGGTTATTTATCCTACTTTAGCGCCTAGAACAGGCTCATCTTTACCCCTTTAGAAGAACCGCATTCGAAACTGTTCAATTTTAGTGATCATACGCTTGGGAAGCACAATCTATCGACACCAATGATTCACAATAGTGAAAATAACAACATTAATCAATTGCAGCATACTAGCATAAGTGAAAAACCTAGTAGACCATTGCTGACCTGCACTTTCTTAATTAAAACTTTTGATTTTTTTCCTTTCTAAAGAATCGTCAGGACTTGGGGGCAGACTATGTTATAGATGGGAGGGGTCTCTCCTCCCTATTTTTTTAATTGATAATTTAAATTTTTTAGACTTAAATGTCATTCAGTTAAATGTTGTTTTCTACTTTTAAATTTTAATATTTATAGGTCAATTCTTAATGTTTGATCTTAATTTTATCTTTATCTATATTTGATTTTAGGTATATGTGGTTCGTCCGAAGAATTATCGCACCTAATAAAAAAAATATAAAATGAAATTAATGCTTAAACATAACAACATAAAAATTAAGATAAAATATAAGGCGCACATAATATTTTAATGAACTTCATGCAATTTGGAGTTGTAGTTAACGTTTTAAGAGTTGAATTGAAAATGGACCGATGATACTTTCTACTATTAGTTCAATTGATTCAATTAATTAGAATAGTTGTTAAAAAATAATTAAAGTAGATTTTTAATTAATCAGAGAAAGATTATATTCTCAAAGTAAATATCGAAATTTAAATATTTTTTTAATTAATTAGAATGATTCATCATTTTAAAAATTTATAATATATTTTAAACATTTAGTGTATAGTATTTTTTATTATTCATACTTTTTTATTTATAAATTAAAAGATATTAAATACCGAAATATTCTTGATCTTACGCCCTCTCATATTAAATATAACGTATAACAATTTGTATTTAAGAATTTATAGGTCGACTGATGTAAGCACATCATGTCACGACACGAAAGCTGATTTGGAGGTCTTACCAATAGGACCTATTACGTGTTCTAAGGTAAAGAAATTCAGGGAAGCTTTTTTTCTTATTTATGCTAACATTCTTGATTCAATTGAGAACGTTCACGCCTTAGAAAATTGTATTTATAATGTGTTATATGCTGATATGTGACATACATAGTGTATAAGTACTTATAGGTGTGTTTACGTGTGTGTATATATTATTTATAGTGTTTCCATTGTGTTTTGTGTGTCTCGTGTGATTAACATAAATTACTTATTATATATGTTTAAGTATGTATCTAATTTATTTGTTATATAAAGGTTCATAAGAAATCGGTTGATGCCACCATTTGGTTGAAGCGACATAAGAGAACATGTACCAACTAATTCGGTAAAGGAATTGACAATTCCAGCAAATTGCTCTTCAACGTGTCCAACAGTTTATGCTGCAATGTGAATTTTAAATATTAGCACATTTAATATGTGCCAATACCGTCCACATGCATCAAGGAAACATGTGTCAATACCGTCCACATGCAATTTGAATTCCAGTAAGTTTGTTTCTTCAATTTCAAATTGAAGAAATCCATGCACATTTAGCATGTGCCAATTTTGGCAATTCCACCGATTGGCACATTAAACATGTGCTCAATCCAATTGGCCCATATCATTTCAAATTTTTGGAGAGAAGTTGTTGCCCGCTTAATTGAAGGAGTTACCTTGTTTGAATTTCAATTTAACTTTTTTCTTTTCGCCATGTATTTTCAACTGACAACTCCTCTTATGTCTATATATGTAATTAAATTATGTAAGAAAGTTTACACATTTGAATGAATAAAATTTACTTGAAAGTTCCTTTCTTAATTTGGTTCTTTTTAGAACTATTCGACACTCAACTCGATTGATTGTCTTGATACTTCAGATTCCTAGATTGCTATCTAGAGGGTCCAAGTCCTACGACGTTAAACAAATTCGATTCGAGTTCGATCAGCATATTGTTCGAGTTCTTTCGAAGTTTAGCGTTTTCCACCACCGACCGTTTTTTAAGTCTTCACCGTCGTCGTCGTTGAAGTCCTTTCCGAAACGCCAAAATTATTACTTATATATAGATATTTTTATGTCAAATTGTTCATCTTTAAATTTTCTACTTAATATAATTTTGTCGTATAATTATTTCTTTATCGTTTTTATTGCAGGAACGTACCTACAACATTCTTCGATCCGAAACTAACGAGGAAAGTCCATTTCGACGAACTATGCGTCATATTATGTGGTATCAGAGCCTAGGTTGTTGGATTCGTTGTAAATTTCTACACGTCGTGTATTGTAAGTTTGTACGTCGAATTTAAAAAAAATCAGATTCGAATATAAAAAAATAGTTTTGAAAAAAAAACAGATTCAAAAAAATAGATTCGAATAAAAAAAAGATTCGAATATAAAAAAAAACAGTTTCAAAAAAAATAGATTCGAATTAAAAAAATCAGATTCGAAAGAAATTATTATTATTATATGTATTTATTATATATCTCTATATGTATTTAGTATTGTGTCTTTGTATAATTAGAAACTTTGTATGAACTCTGAATTGCAACTTTAATGTACTCGAAAATCGTCGGAGCGTACTTTACCTGTTTGTTCGGTGATAGGAACGTTGTAAGCCCGTCTTTGCAGTAAGACTTTCTAACTTTTCATTTTTATCCTTTGTTCGTTTTTCGTGTCATTTTTCTTATTTCCATTATTTTTTCTTTCTTTCTTTTATTTTCCATCTTACTTGATTTTCTTTTGTTTCGTGTCATCTTTGTTCTTGTTTTTATTATCTGTTGTTCCATTTAGCCATACCATTGTAACGAGTTTCGAGACGTTGAATTAGTTCTTTAAAGAGCTGATTTTCGAGAAAGTGTAAGGGAAAAGGAATTGAGTGTGTGAGATCAGAAGGGGAGACAAAAAGAGCCATTTAAGTATTCTCCTGAGTGAAACACGAGCGTTGAGTGCTACATTTTTGAGTGCACTGTTTCTTGGAGTGACTATTGCGAGACTTTTGTTGTGTGTGCTGTGAGGACCTTTTATTTTTCACTAACCGATAATAGTATTGTCCTTTTTGTTTGTTTGTGTTATTTGAAAATGACAGGTTCCGATGACAATACAGTTGACCAAAATCCACCATTTCTGCTAATGCAAGCCTTAGAAAGAATGATGCAACAAGTAATGGCTTCTTCCATAGAGCCATTGCAATCTAGGATGGATAGGCTTGATGGAGGTTCCAACTCTGTTCATGAAATGTTGAAAGAAAATGAAGTCGATCTTTCACCGAGACAGCATACTCCTAGACAAGGACGTGTGCAACAGGTAGACGATAATTTGACTAACATTAAGATTTCTATTCCTTCTTTTCAGAGACGTACAAATCCTGATGCATACTTGGCTTGGGAAAGCAAAATTGAGCACATTTTCGAGTGTTATAATTACTCGGAACAGAAAAAGGTTCGACTAGAGGCGACAGAGTTTTTTGATTATGCCTTAATATGGTGGGACCAGTTATTGCTAAGGAAAAGACGTTCTGATGAAGGCAAAGACGTGATTATCGATAGTGTTAGTTGCACTAATGTTGCTATTTTTATTATGATTGAAAAACTAGGTTTGAAAACGATAAAGCACCCAAATCCTTATAAGTTACAGTGGTTGAATAACGGAGGAGAGATTAGAGTGACCAAGCAGGTTGTAGTTCCGTTTGCCATTGGAAAGTACAAGGATGAAGTACTTTGCGATGTTGTTTCGATAGACGCGAGTCATTTATTGTTAGGACGCCCATGGCAGTTTGATAAGAAGGCTATGCATGATGGCTTCACAAATAGGTATTCTTTTGTACATGCAGGTAAAAAGATTACCTTGGCACCATTGACTCCGAGTCAAGTGCAAGAAGACCAAGTGAGATTGCGAAAGAATATCGAGGAATCGTGAGGGAAAAAGAATAAGAATGTATACGCGAGTAACAAAGAAATTAGGAAATGTCTTTCCTCTCAACTTTCAGTACTTGTTTTGTTATTTAAGGATAATTGTTTATTGGCTGAGATTTCTAGTGATTTGCCTGTTCGATTTCATCTCTTTTGCAGGATTTCGAGGATGTGTTTCCGGATGAAACACCTAAGGGATTGCCCCCTATTCGTGGCATTGAGCACCAGATTGACTTTATTCTAGGTGCCACAATTCCGAATAGACCAACATACCGAAGTAACCCCGAAGAGACGAAGGAGCTTCAACGACAGATTTTTGAGTTGTTGGACAAAGGTTACATTCGAGAGAGTCTGAGTTTGTGTGTCATACCAGTGTTGTTGGTACTGAAGAAAGATAGAACTTGGAGGATGTGTGTTGATTGTCGAGCAGTGAACCAGATTACAATCAAGTACCGACATCCCATTCCTCGACTCGATGACATACTGGATGAGTTGTGTGGAGCGACTATCTTCTCCAAAATTGACCTTAAGAGTGGATATCATCAAATTCGCATGCGAGAAGGTGACGAGTGGAAGACCGCCTTCAAAACCAAGCTAGGTTTGTACGAATGGTTAGTGATGCCTTTTGGTTTAACTAATGCACCTAGTACGTTTATGCGATTAATGAATCATATTCTTTGATCTTTTATTGGTAAATTTTGTGTTGTATATTTTGATGATATTCTGATTTATAGCAAGACTTTACCATATCATGTAGAGCATTTGAGAGCTGTTTTGCAGACTTTACGAGAAGAGAAGTTGTTTGGTAACATGGAGAAATGTGTGTTTTGTACTGACAAGCTTACATTTCTTGGTTACATTGTTAATTCTCAGGGAGTTGAAGTTGATCCTGAGAAGGTCAAGGCGATTCAGGAGTGGCCACGACCGACTTCAGTTAGTCAGGTTAGATCGTTTCATGGTTTAGCCAATTTTTATCATTGGTTTGTTCCCCACTTCAGTTCTATTACCGCTCCCTTAACAAGGATTGTAAAGAAGATTTCAGTCTTCTTTTGGGGTAAAGAACAGGAAGACGCCTTTCTGAAAATAAAAGATTGTTTGACAAAAGCGCATGTTTTAGCATTACTTGACTTTGATAAGATGTTTGAAATTGAATGTGATGCTTCTGGAGTTGGTATAGGTGCTGCTTTGTCACAGGAAAAGAGGCCCGTTGCGTATTTCAGTGAGAAGCTTAGTGGAGCAACGTTGAATTATCCTGTCTATGACAAGGAGATGTATGCACTGATTCGGGCTTTGGATACTTAGAAACATTATTTGTTGCCTAAGGAGTTTGTAATCCATACTTACCATGAGGTCTTGCGATACATTACAGGTCAGCATAAATTGAACAAACGATATGCTAAATGGGTTGAATTTTTAGAGTCTTTTCCTTATGTCATTCGTTACAAAAAGGGTAAAGACAATGTCGTAGCTGATACTTTATCACGTCGATATGCACTATTGAGTTATCTTGATTTCCAATTGATTGGATTTGCATATATTCGTGAGTTGTACTCTGATGATCCTGATTTTCGAGATAATTATAATGCTTGTGAGAAAGGTGTTGTTGGAAAGTTTTTCAGGCACGATGGTTATCTTTTCAAAGAAAACATGATATGCATTCCACAGGGTTCTATGCATGATATTTTGATTCGTGAAGCGCACAAAGGTGGATTGATGGGACATTTTGGAGTCGCTAAGACGTTACAAACATTGAAGGAGCATCTATTTTGGCCTAAGATGCGCAGAGACGTTGAAAGGTATTGTGAACGTTGTGTGACTTGTAAGAAAGCAAAATCGAAGGTTTCACCGCATGTTATGTACTTACCTTTACCTATTCCTGATTCCCCTTGGACTGATATTTTTATGGATTTTGTATTGGGATTACCTAAAACTAGGACAGGTGGAGATAGTATTTTTGTTGTGGTTGATAGGTTCTATAAGATGGCACATTTTATTGCATGCCATAAGACCGATGATGTTGTTAATGTGGCTAACTTATTCTTTAGAGATGTACGTTTACATGGTATTCCTAGGTCAATTGTTTCTGACAGGGATGTGAAATTTTTGAGTCATTTCTGGAGGACTCTTTGGAGCAAACTAGGTATGAAACTTATATTTTCTACTACTTATCATCCCCAGACTGATGGACAAACTGAGGTTGTTAACAGGATTTTATCTACTTTACTTCGTTCCATCATTAAAAAGAATATTAAGACTTGGGAAGATTGTTTGCCACATGTTGAATTTGCTTATAATCTTCTTGTACATTCTGCTACTAAGATGTCACCATTTGAGGTTTTTTAAGGTTTTAATCCTATTACTCCTCTAGATATGTTGCCTTTGCCATAGGAACAGGTGATGAACAGAGACGGTAAAGCAAAAGCAGAATATGTAAAGAAATTGCATCAACAAGTGAAGGAGAACTTAGAACGAAGGACTCAACAGTATGAAAAGCAAGCAAACAAAAGAAAGAAACGAGTCACCTTCAATGTGAGAGATTGGGTTTGGGTTCATTTACAAAAGGAACGTTTTCCAGCCCAACGACGGACCAAGATTTTACCAAGAGGAGATGGTCCTTTTCAGGTGTTGGCGAAAGTGAATGACAATGCCTACAAGATAGACTTACCGGGCAAGTATAATGTAAGTGCTACATTCAATGTTTCTGATTTAACCCCTTTTGATTATTCTATAGATTTGAGGATAAATCCTTTTTAAGAAGGGGGGATGATGTAAGCACATCATGTCACGACACAAAAGCTGATTTGGAGGTCTTACCAATAGGACCTATTACGCGTTATAAGGGAAAGAAATTCAGGGAAGCTCTTTTCCTTATTTGTGCTAACATTCTTGATTCAATTGAGAACGTTCACGCCTTAGAAAATTGTGTTTATAATGTGTTATATGTTGATATGTGACATACATAGTGTATAAGTACTTATAGGTGTGTTTACGTGTGTGTATATATATATATTATTTATAGTGTTTCCATTATATTTTATGTGTGTTGTGTGATTAACATAAATTACTTATTATATATATTTAAGTATGTATCTAATTTATTTGTTATATATAGGTTCATAAGAAATCAGTTGATGCCAACATTTGGTTGAAACGACATAGGAGAACATATACCAACTAATTCGGTAAAGGAATTGGAAATTCCAGCAAATTTCTCTTCAACGTGTCCAACAGTTTATGTTGTAATGTGAATTTCAAATATTAGCACATTTAATATTTGCCAATACCATCCACATGAATCAAGGAAAACATGTGTCAATACCGTCCACATTCAATTTGAATTCTAACAAGTTTGTTTCTTCAATTTCAAATTGAAGAAATCCATGCACATTTAGCATGTACCAATTTTGGCAATTCCACCGATTGACACATTAAACATGTGCTCAATCCAATTGGCCCATATCATTTTAAATTTGTGGAGAGAAATTGTTGCCCGCTTAATTGAAGCAGTTACCGTGATTGAATTTCAATTTAATTTTTTCTTTCAGCCATGTATTTTCAACCGACAACTCCTCTTATGGCTATATATATGTAATTAAATTAGAAAGTTTACACATTTGAATGAATAAAATTTACTTGAGAGTTTCTTTCTCAATTTGGTTCTTTTTAGAACTATTCGACACTCAACTCGATTGATTGTCTTGATACTTCGGGTTCCTAGATTGCAATCTAGAGGGTCCAAGTCCTACGACGTTAAACAGATTCGATTTGGGTTCGATCAACATATTGTTCGAGTTCTTTCGAAGTTTAGCATTTTCCACCACCGACCGTTTTTTAAGTCTTCACCGTCGTCGTCGTTGAAGTCCTTTCCGAAGCACCAAAATTATTACCTATATATATATTATGTCACATTGTTCATCTTTACATTTTCTACTTAATATAATTATGTCGTATAATTATTTCTTTATCATTTTTATTGCAGGAACGTACCTACAACATTCCTAGATCCGAAACTAACGAGGAAAGTCCGTTCCGACGAACTCTGTGTCATATTATCGACTCAATCTAAACTGTGAGTCTTACATTTTAAGTTAAGATTATGGGTCTTTGGGTGCTTGAGAGGACCCCAATGGGCCTTCATATTATAGTAGAACTTGGATTTTGGGTTGCGGAGTGTTGAGGAGGATGTTGGAGGGATAAAAAAGGTAAATTATCTTATTTAAAAGAGAAAATGATTTCTCATTGTCTTCTCTCCTCACTCATTCTTCGGATATAAATCGTCTGCCTCTTTTTCATGTCCTTTTTTATGTCTCCATTTTAAATTAGAGGATTTAGGATGTAGGGTTTAAGATTCAAGGTTAGGGGTTGTGGTCAGGGTTTAGAGAATTAGGGATAGGGTGTATTTTTTAGGGTTATGGTTTAGGATATAGAAAATAAGGGTTAGGGTTTAAAATTCAATCTTTTAAAAAATCAATAGGAGACATGAAAGGAGTTATGATAAGGAAACTGAGGATTTTTGCTCTCATCCGTCGCCTCTATCAAGGAAAGGTTGAATCTTTATAAATTTAAGTTAAAATTTTAGAATTTTAGTTGAGGGTAGAGAAACCTTCATCTAAATTTAGATTTATATTTTGAGGTAAGAATAATTATGATTGGTTGAAGATAGAAATAGTGAGTTTTATGGGGATTGATAGAAATGAATTAAGAGAAGATTTAAACTCGTTTTTTCAGTCCTAGAAAAGGTTGATGTTAGCCTTTTATTCTACTACAAATTGTAATCAAAATTTACAACTTTTTGTGTAGTGAAGGTGGTGGGCGAGAATTCTAAAGGCAAAAAAAAATGCTTGAGGACTAGGAGCAAAGAGCTTTATTTTCAGTTGTTGAAAGAAGATTAGTACCCTTTCAAAAAAAATTCATGCACATCTTAAGGATGATACTTTATGTGCTTTGATTCGATAAAATGAGTGTTTAAATCCTTGAAATGCTTATGAATACACAGAATTGATATTAAGAATATGTAAAATTGATAAAAAAAAAAATCACCTAAAACCTCTTCTATAACATGTAATTTTAGTTTGGGGATGTATTGGGACCGTTTTAAGACCCTAGGGATGAACCTGTAATGGTACCCCATGTAACTTATGATGATAATAGGGGGAGTATCAATATAAATTTCAATTAGTATTAGTATACGGTTCACGGTTCAAGACATAGCGATACGAGTTATTTTGTATCGGTATTTTTTAAGTAAGTAAACTTGATACCAAAGTGTATTAGTGTCCAAATTAGGTTTTCTTCCCTAATGCTTGTGTATTTAGTACAATAGGGTTAGGTATTGATACCTAGTGAATTGTATCGATACACGAGGTTGAGTATCAATATATGGATAATTTGTCTAAAAAATATTATTTTGAGCTAGAGGGACTAAAAAATTATAAAAATTATGACCGTGTTTTGTATACCAATTTTACTTAGCTTTTACACGTGTTTAAGCTTATTTTAGTGGAGCTCGTGCAGGGAATTGTTGGAGACAGAGGAATATTGTATTGGAAGGATAACATGAATTAGATTGAATTACGTTGATTCTTATTTGTACGAAACTTATTAAATGAAGCAAGAAAGCAAAATCCTCTTAAAGAAGCTTTGTGTATTTTAGGGTCTCTACCTCTAGTTTTTCAGCCTATATAAAGAATACATGAGCCACAAACAAAGGGAACTTAATCTTGCACGACAGCCCTTAGTCTTTAGCTATCAAAGAATCACCGGATTCAAAATTCTATAGGAGTCTTCACAAACAAAAAAAAACATGGATACAGACTTGAGGAGTGCAAGAACTGTAGCAAAATTAGAGAGCTTGGAGAACATTGAGAAAACTTGATTCTTTCTTTTCTTTGCTTAATAAATTGTTGTTTCTTAATACTTTTATTATAAATGTTTTACGCTCAAACAAGAGCTAAATAATTTTGCTTGGGTTTATTTTTTAGGATATTATGTTTTGATTATTTTATTTTAATGCTATAGTCTATTATTTTATTTATTATTATTTTTATTTATAGTTATTGTAAGAGTTATCGATACAAACCTTTAAATTATTAATATGACTTAATATCGAGAGAGTTATGATAAACAAATGTGAACAATGGGGTTAAGCTGTTAACTTGGTCTTAATTCAGCTTATACATAAATTTAGAATGTTAACGACTAATAAGAAAAAAAAAATAAATAGATAATAGAGTAGTTAGGTTTCATACAAACATACTATCTTACTTGTATTGTTATTAACTTTTATACATTAAGAGAGCAAAGATTTAGCTAAAAAACATTGTCAAATATGTAAAGTTTTATTTAATTTACAGAGACATATATTATTACAAATCGTTATAACATTCAAATAAGTAATTAAAAAAATATTCTAGGCAATAAACTCAACTTTCATAGGATTTGAATATTTGTTACATCTTCTTGTCTTGATTATTGCTACCTTATTTTATTTGCATTTAGTTTTGATAATCACTATCAGACGAATACTTGTTCACCGACTTTTAATTATGATTGCTTTATATTTATTAATTTAATCTTAGTAGGTTTGATATTTTATTTTATTATTTGATTGATGAATATTATTACTCTAAATTGTATATATATTTCACAAGCATCAAAAACATGATTCAATAGATTATTAATAGAATAAAACGAGTCGTGTAATCAAAAAAATCAAGAATTCACCCTTACCTATGATCATAACATGTAGTAATTTGGTAAATATTTGGGTGATTAGTTGTTTTATAGAAACTCTAAGATTTTTTGGAATCATTGATATTGTTGTGTGTTGAAATGATAAACAAGTAACTAAGAAAAGGAGAATTGATTGGCAAAAAAAGTAAATTTCTCATTGAATCAATACACATATTTATATAAAGAGAACGTAGGAAGAATGTTGATTAACAACTCTAACTAACTTCCAGCTAATGATGTCAGCTCAGCAGTACAATAACAAACCTTCAGTTACTAAAATAACAAACCTTAAGCTGCTAATATTCAACATTCACCCTGTTTTTTAATTCTTTTTCTTTTGTGTGCATACATTTTTCATATGAAAGCACATTAACTTTTTGTCGAAATTCAGCAAAATATGCACTAGACAAAAGCTTTAGTGAAACCATCAGCAACTTGATATATTGCTGGTACATAGTTGATTTGTATCAACTTCTCGGACACTTTTTCTCGCACAAAATTTACATCCAAATCTATGTGCTTAGTTTTTGCATGATACATTGGATTCATGATCAAGGAGACTACACTAGTATTGTCACTCCATATTGTTGAAATCTCTCCTTGAATCACCCCATTTCTATCAACAATGACCTTAACCACATAACTTCTGAAACTGTATCTGCTATACTCTTATACTTAACTTCCATTGTAGACCTTGAAACACTTTTTTGCTTCTTTGAACTCCAGTTCACCAGGCTATTTCCCAAGTATACACAGCCTCCAAATGTAGACCATCGATCATCCAAGTTGCTTTCCTAGTTTGCATCAGCAAATACTACTATGTTGGACTTAGCTTCATTGTGTTCATGATTTTGAACATGAAACACAAGGCCATGATGTAGAGTTCCACTGAGGTATCTCAGTATCCTTTTTACTGCCTCCTAGTACCATTCACAAGGTGAATGCATGAACTGAGTAACTTTATTGACACTATAGGTAATGTCAGGCTTTGTGTGACACAAATATAATAAGACACCTACTATACTCCTATAACCCTGAGTATCAGTTATAAGACTCTAGCATCTCTACTAAGTTTAACTGAGGCAAGTAAAGGTGTTGTTGTTGCCTTGGCTCTATCCATTCTTGCCTTTTTAACAAATCCCTCACATACTTTTTTTTGGCTTAAAAACAAACCAGCGTCACACCTTCAAATTTCTATTCCCAAAAAATAACTCAACTCTCCCATGCCCTTCAAGTTGAACTTTCCACTAAGCTGAGTGACCACCATATCCATTACAGCATTAGAACCATCAATGATTATGATATCATCTACATAAATTAACACATATGTATAGATGACTCCATTGAACCGAATGAACAAGGAAGGATCTACATCAGACCTTACAAACCCAATATCAACCAGGTATTCTATAAGCTTTACATACCAATTGCGTGGAGCTTCCTTTAATCCATACAAGGCCTTCTACAACTTGTAAACCAGCTTTTTTCCTGTAGCAAAAATTTTTTCAAAGCTACTAGGTTGCTCCATTGATTGTCAACTACCAAAGCCAAGACTACATTTAGAGTTGAAAATTTAACAACTAGAATAAATGTATCAACAAAATCCCTCCCAGGAACCTGAAAAAATCCTTTGGCAACTATTCTAGCTTTGTATCTAGACACACTACCATCAATATTTCTTTTTATTTTGAATAGCCATTTGTAGCCTATTGTGGTCCTTTTCTTTGGTAATTCAACCAAGGTCCAAGTGTTATTTCTCAGCACTGCTTCATATTCTTCTAGAACTGCAACCTTCCATTTTGGTGCTTGAAGAGCATCATGTATAGAGTGTGGTATGTCATCATCTAGCATCGAACAGAAGAAGATTTTGGGTTTTCGAATACCCATATTGCTCCTAGTCACCATCGGATGGGAATTAAGTGGTTGGACCTAATCCATTATGAGGTCTATGTTAACTACTGTAGGTGGGCATGCATTACCACTTCCTTCCTCAGTGTGAGAGTTGTTACTCGAACTATGATCACCCTGACCTTCAAAATTAACTACTTCTTCAGATTTTGACATGGCTCGATCTTCATGAGATCCTTCTGCAGTATTAGGATTCATAGACTGCTCTTCGGGAGATATAAGTTTTTGACTAGCTGGCATGTCTTTAGGGTCACCTGAAGATGCATCTCTACTATTTTCAGCAACATGATTGGGAGACGGTGCACAAACCTCATTGATTGGATTAGTCACATCATTATTAGATGCATCTTCAGTAGGAACACAGTGAGCTTCTCTTGAGTCTCCAAGTTGTACTCGAGCCTTGGTGCCACCAAATAAATTTGCTACGAGAGGAATGGTCTGAGGAATGGTTCGAGCACAAGCTGATCTAGCTGTAGCCTACTTCTTGTGAGATGAAGTCCTTGAAAAGGGAAATACTGATTCATCAAATATCATATTACGAGAGACATAAATTTTGCCATCTGAAGCCAAACAATAATATCCTCGATGAGAAGGACTATAACCCATGAATGTTTAGGGTGAAAATCGAAACTCAAGCTTGTGTGCAAGAAATGATCTAAAGATGTGGGTAGCATCTTCACCCAAAAACCTTCATAAATTTGTAGTCAGGTGGTCTGCCAGCCAACTTCTCATATAGAGAGACACCTTCCAGTACCCTTGTGGCATAGGACCAATAATGCTTGGGCATCGAGGCTTGAGCTATAAGAGTTAGAGCAAGCTCGACAATATGTCGATGCTTGCGTTCCACGACTCCATTTTGCTGGAGGTATGAGGGCATGAGACTTTATGCATTATCCCTTCCTAAAGAAGCAATGAAGATAAAGATCGAAATTCTTCTCCCCAATCACTCTGAACCTCTCGAATGGTAGCATCAAATTGAGTTTTTACGAACTTCTAGAAGGACTGAAAAGCAACAAGAGCCTGAGATTTCTGTTTGAGTAAGTAAACCCTTGTGTGTCTTGTGAGAGCATCAACAAAAGATACATAATAACTAAAACCATTGGAAGAAACATGTGCTGGTCCCTAAAAGTCTGTGAAAACTAGTTGGAATGGACTTGTGTAAGTTGTATTAGATTGGTAAAATGGCAAACGATGACTTTTTCCCATTTGACAAACCATGCAAATTGAATTAGATTCATTTCTTAAACAAGGTAGCTGTATATCACAACGTTTAAAAGCAAGAAGCAAAGTATCCTTAGAAGGATGCCTTAGTGTACGATGCCACAAGTCATAAAAATCTAAGGATTTTTGTAGCACGTGTAACTCAGGCTGCACTGGGTTACTTTTATTGAATGAAAAAACAGTAGTAGTGAAACTATTAAAGCTGTAAAGACCTCCATCTTCTCGTCCTTTAAGTAAAACATCTTCTGTAACTTCATCTCGAACCAAGCAGGAATGAACATGAAACTCGAGATAAACTCGGTTATCTCTAGCAAGCTTAGAAACCGAAAGAAGGTTTTTAGTTACATGAGGAACATGTAAAAGACTATTCAACTAAAGCATGCATGTATGAAAAGGTAAAAAAGCCTGACCAATAAAATCAATAGAAAGAGTCATGCCATTACCAACTAGTAGTTTACCTGGACTAGAATATTCCATTCCATCCTTGAGTAATTCAGTTTATGGAGTGACATGATGTGTCGCCCCTGTCTTCACAAACCATTGATTGTTATTAGTTGTAGCAGCATACGCCTGTATGCCTGAAGTAGTGGGAGTAGATCCTAAGAATTGACATCCATGATCCACAAGCTCACCCTCAAGAGTGCACATATTTATAGCAGCACTATCATCCTTGGCTTGTTGTTGACCAGAAACCCTAGCACTAACACCAACAAAGTTTTCATCAAATCGATGCCAACATCTATCCACCAGATGGCCAAGTTTACCACACAATTGGCACTGAAGCCTTGTCCTCCCAAACCGACCACGTCCTCTCTGAGTTGTAGGAGGTCGAAATGGCCTAGTGTTGAGGACTGAAGAAGCTCCAGTGAGCTGCACTGTGTTAAGACTTGGGGAAAAACCAATGTAGTTAGTGAACTTAACAGAGTTTCAGCATCAATTAGCAAAGAAGTGGCTGCTTCGAGGGTATATAGTTCATGATTGGAAGTGATAATGGCCACAAAGGGTTGATATTCCATGGTCAAACCATTGAGTATCGTAGCAATCTTTTCTAGGACAGAAACGGGGTTACCATAAGATTCAAGAGCATCACATACCTCCTTAACTTGGGATATATATGCGTGCATAGAGAGATCACCTTTTTATAGAGATTGAAGGCGATAGTGAAGGTTCATGATTGTAGTCGTTGATCTACTTGCAAAAAATTGGAACACCATGGCTCAGATCTCAGCAGCTGTCTCTGCACCAACAAACTAGGATAGTAGATGAACACTAATTGTGGAGAGCAACCACTGTGCTAAGGCAGTATCCTGATCCACAAAGGCTTCATATTCTTCATTTTCAACCATTGTCACCACGAATGTTCGCTGGAGGAGGCTTGAGTGTTCTAGTGAGTAACTTCTCAAGCCGATGACTCCGAACCACCAGTAAAATATACTGCTTCCATAAGAGAAAGTTTGATTCATCTAAAACTATATTAACTCTCTTGTTGGAGAAGGATTTACTAACTTTCGACAAAGATCCACTAGATTCATCATTTTCAAGCAGCGAAAATGTAGGTTCAGGAGGCTTCGCCATTGAAGAAGCCTCACAGACTTAAATCCTCGGAGAGGAGAAGAGGAAGAAGATGACACAGAGAAAGAGCTCACAGGAAGATCCCAACGATTGATACCGTGTTGAAATGGTAAACAAGTAACTAAGAAAATGAGAATTGATTGGCAAACAAAGGTGAATTTTTCATTGAATCAATACACATATTTATACAAAGAGAACGTAGGAAGAATGCTGATTAACATCACTAACTAACTTCCAGTTAATGATGTCAGCTCAGCAATACAATAACAAACTCTCAGCTACTGAAATAACAAACCTTCAGCTACTAATATTCAACATTGTATGTCATGTGAGCTTTTGTGTGTTTGAATGATTTTGTATTTTGGGATTTGAATATGAGAGTATTGCAACACCATTTTAAAATAGGTTAAATTTATGTTTTTGACGTTATATACCTCTGGATCTTATTGAAAGGTACTTGAGAGATTTCAAGTACAAAGCATACGTTCATGATATTATGTGATCCTGGGTCTCTCTTAGAATGTATATTCTCGATATGTGACCCTAAATCTCACTCTAAATTTGTAGTTACAATTGTTATAGGGTGTTTTATGATGTCATGCTTTATGCATGTTGGCTGTTAAGCATGCTTTTATGCGACTTATAGTAGTGTCACGTAGTTTCTTTTATAGTGCCATTTTTTGCTACACACTTATGTTTATGATTTGAACGAAACATGATAAAGTTGAGGTGTGTCATTAAGCATCATGAGCTCAACGTTTTGAATAATGATTTTCGTTCGTAGGTTTTAGAATCATTGAAGAAGCTCCCATCGGAGTAGGACTTCAGTTCATCTATGTGTTCGAAAATATAATATTTAGATTTGTCATGTAATGTATTTATAAGATCTAAATTTTATGTTTGTAAATTGGAATGCCCTCGTAAACAATTTAACAGATTCTTATTGATCAATTCAAAATGTTAATGGATTTATAAAATTTAATAGAGATTGGGCTAAATCATGTAAAAATTTTATGTGTATAATTTTAGCTTAAATCTGAAATGTAATGTCAGATTTAGGACGTTACATTACATATTTATAAAATAATAAAATAATATAAATTCAAGTGATCACTACACGATTATGCGAAAACCTTTGCTCTCTCGGTTAAATCAATTTTAATTGAATAATTACAGTTTTAATACACCTCAATTATTAATAATTTATGCTATCTACTTTTAAAACAATTTTTTAATTTAAACTTCAAATTTTATAATCTAATTTTAATCCTAATATTATATTGTTGAATTTACAACATACATATACATGTGTGAAATAAATTATTGGCAATATAGACAGGGACAACTGAAAGGCGGAGAGGGACTGAGGGCCATGTCCTCATATTGTAGTTAATTTAATTTTATCACTTGATAATTTAAATCATAATCAAACTATCACTTATTTCTTTAATATTCAATCTTAACTCTATTTTAATAAATTATACAAACGTGAGGAGAACTAAGAAGAGTGAATCTTTATTAAAAAAAAAGTAGGGGCGAATCTTTAAAGAGACCAGGGTTGTCATGTCCCCTAAATTTTAAAAAATTCAAGGAGAGAATTTGAATTCGAACATTAGAGAAGACATTGCTGGAAGGGAAGATAAAAATCTCAAACATGAACTATTATAAAATTGACATATAATTTATCAAAAAATTTAATTAAACTCTCAAAATTTTAAAAAACTTTAATTTAAACCTTTATTTTTTTTTAAATTTATATCACCCTAAACTTTTACTTCAAGTTTTATCGTTTGAATTGAAGGAGCATACTCCCCAAGATTTTTGTCAACTTTATTTTTAGCCTCTAAAGTTTTAAAAAAATTAATTAACCTCTCAAAAAACCTAGAGAATTGTATTAAACCTTAAAAGTTTTAATATTAAGTATTTTTCATTGAAAGTTTCCATTGTATTAAACCCGTAAGGCAAATAAAAAAGTATGGATGACGATCTGTATTATATACCTCTTGTTATTAATAAAATGATAACGTTTTATATGGTATTTGATATTGTGTCATTCTACTATGGGGGTTAAAAACCCAACTTTGTAGGTTTTGCAGGATTGAGAAAAAAAATGAAAATAGAGTTTTTTTTTTGTTTCTATCGTTTTCTTCTCTTCGTACTTCTTTAATTTCTTTCTTCAATCTGCTATTTTCTTTCATTTCTTTACTTTGTATTTATACCTGTTACCAAAGGCATCAAAGCCATTTTTTCTGGCGTTATCACTTTTTTCACTCTGATTCATCTTCTTCACTTTCGGTTATGGGTAAAACTGATTTGGGCGAAGGCGTTAAAACACGCAGCCAAACAACACTGGATTTTACCACTCTTCATGGGGATGTTCAAGCTTTGGATGTTAGAGTTCAAGACCTAGAACCCACCATTGAAGGTCATTTTCAAAAATTGAGTTTTGATTTGGATGCTCATTTAAAGACAATAATCTCTACCATGGAAGTAAGGTTGCAATCTACCCTTCAGAAATTCTTTGAAAAAAATAGGGTTCTACCAGAACAACTGGTAGTATCTACGGCACCACTGAATTCTTTGTTCAAGCATCAAATAGTTACTGTAGACATGTTGCCTAAACTTCCTGAGCCACCATCTTTTTCGTTGTTAGTGGAAACAACTTCTGTTGTTAGAGGAATGGAACCACCCCTTTCATCGGAATTGAAGCTTCATGGTGTGTACCGCACAATGGGGTTAGAATTAGGCTTTCGTGACCCAGATTGGGGCAAGGCTCCATTACAAATGGAGGGTCAAACAATGAATTTTGTTGCTGGTTGTGGGTCGGTTTTGAATGATTCTACCAAAAGTATCTTGGGTCCACGAACTCATGTTGGGTGTGATGTTTCGCTCCAAAATCAGTTGAGTTCAAAGAATTACACACAACCGATTCAATGTCGTTTTGATAATACAGTTCAAACTAATTCAACAAATCCAATTCAAGGTATTTTTCATCAACCAACTCATGTCTATAACTATAACGCGGATTATGCTGAAAATATGATTGTGTTTCGGGATGGAGTAGTGAATAATTTGAATCGAACAAATGTTACAAATGTTAATGTCTATAGGGATGGAGCATTGAATAATTTGAGTAGAGAAGATGTTAGGCTCAATCCAAATATTGCTAAAAATTTGGCTTATAAATTGAAATGTCTGAAATTTGATGGGAATCGATTTCGTGATTGATGGTCTAAATTAGAGTAATTTTTTGAGGTTGAATTAATTCCCGAAAACTCTAAGATTAGATTAATTATGATGAATTTGGATGGCAAGGCTTTACAATGGCGCCATTTGATAGTTAGGAATATAGGAGGAATAGACAACTTATCATGGAATGAATATTTAAGACTCATGCGAGATAGATTTTCTCCCGATAAATTTGAGGATCCTATGTTGAATTAGTAACATTAACTCAAGTGAGAACTGTTGAATAATATTATGAGAATTTTGTTATTATTTTAAATCAACTTGAGTTACAAGAGAATTATGCATTAAGTGTTTTTGTTAGTAAACTGAAAGAGGATATCAGTAAACTGTTGAAATTGTTTACATCTCGTACCTTGTTAGATGCTTTTCACAAGGTTCGACACTTGGAGACAATTTTATATGGCACGCCCGATAATTCTTTTGTTCTAACATTTAGTCCTGAATCAAGACCCACATCACTAGATTTTGAATCAATTGTTGATCAATAGCTCCAATGATAAGTAATTTTTTTAACTCTAAGACTGCTAGCACAGTGGCTAGTCCTCAAGGAAAGAATTTTCCAAAGGTAATGAATCAACATAAAATTAAAGGTTTTGGTAGTCAATTGTCACAAGCTGAAATTGAAGATCGTCGAAAAAAAGGATTATGCTTCTGGTGTTCTTCTAAGTACACACCAGGACATCGATGCACTCGATCTCAACTATATCAAATATTAATGAAAGATTCACCCAAGCTAAACGATGGAGAAGAATTTATAAATTACAGGGATGCTATGGATGGAGACATGCTCACTGAATCATATTTAAGAACAAAAAGGAGCCTTTTCTAATCCTTGAGGACAATGATCTTTCAGAGCTGGGGATTGTTGTTATATAACTTTTTTTATTAAATAAAACGATAATGTTTTATATGGTATTTGATACTGTCATTTTACTATGGGGGTTAAAAACCCAACTTTGTAGGTCTTGCAAGATTGAGAAAAGAATGAAATATAGTTCCTTTTTATTTCTGTTATTTTTTTCTCTTCATACTTCTCTAGTTTCTTCCTTTAATCTACTACTTTCTTTCATTTCTTTTACTTTGCATTTATACCTGTTACCAATCTAATGTTACTACCAAATTAATTAGAATAAATATGTGCCACGCCTTTGAGACAATTTCAGTCAGTATTTCTTCTATTAAGTCAAACATTTTATCTAAATGAAAAATGGTAATATCATAGACTAATACAAAAAAGACATTTTAAGCATCAATATAATAAAAAAACAGTTTAAGAATATATAAATTATGAATTAAAATTGTCTTAAAATTATATGTTTTTTATATAATAACACTATTTGACAGACTAATTTAGATTGCGTATTGTATAAGTTTACAAGGGCAACTCTCTCAGCCTATTTGCTCCAAAAATAATATTATGATTCGAATTATTAATTTTATTTAAAGAAGCTAACGTCTTATCATGCTAGACCAACTGATTGCTAGTTATATATTATTTTTATAAACAGATTTTATACATCATCGTGAATCTTGGTTCCATTGGATATATAGGTAATTTAAGAGTTTTTACTTGAAAAAATAGGGTGTTTGAAGTTTATTTTAGAATCTAAACCAAAAGCTACAATGTAGGTTAAGAAACACCACATGTAAATGACGACGGGGAGGAAAACGTCCTTAGAGGCATTCTCCATTTTCTTTAAATTTTATTTCCAAATATTTAAAGATTAGATCACGTGCACATGACGTTCTCCGACCTATATTATAAAAATTAATCTAAAATTTAAAATATAACTAAAAATTATCTATATTCAAAAAATATTTAAATTAGATTACTCTCAAAATTTTCCATCCATCTTTAATTATTTATTTGTCAAACGGTTAAATGCAAACAACTAGGCCATGCAAACCCTATTATTAGTTTTCACATCAAGAGAAGGACATGGTTGAGCAAAGGCCACAAATCCTTGCTTCCCCTTTTGTACAAATTCAATACCATTTATGATTTATTTCAAACAATATGACATTTATGAGAGAGATTAGGCAAAAAGGTGACACATTTTCTCCAATAATCTTCTTACTTCCTTTCACGTGAACCATCAATGTTGAAAAATGGAAACATACAAGAAAATAGGCTAAAAAAAGGAAAAGTAATTATATGTAATAAAATACTACATAAATCAACAACCAGTACAACATAAATATCACTTGCTACTGTTTTGCTGCTGCTGCTGCTGTTTGTAACCACATGAACACCTTGCACGATTCTCCAACAGTGTCTGAATATATCAAAACATGGCAAATAGGGAAGCAAAAACAAGATGAATGAACCAAAATGGCAATAAGAACAAGTACAGATTTTTGGGTTGGTGTGTTTTCATTTAGATGTTTCTATGAAACATACCTCCACCTGTTTTTGGAGGTCTTTGACATAATCAACTGCCAAATCTAACATGTCAGCTGTGTTTGTTTGCTTCAAACATAGAAAGAAAACCTCAGTTTTTTTTCCCTAGAAAATTTCATGTATACAGAGATGTATATGTAAGTCAAGGGTTTGTACATTGTCCATGTTTGGAACAAGGTCTTGAAGCTTCCTCATGCGTTCGCTTATTTTTGTTCTTCTTACCTAAATGAAAACAGAATTTAAGTATAGATCAAATGTTTTCCTTTACAAGATTGATGTTCTGTGCCAAATGTCATTGGAATGGGGAAAGAAAATAATGTACAATTTACCCTCTCAGCAATGCTTCTAGGGTGAGTGGCACACCCTCTCTTGGCCCGGATCTTGCACGGAACCGAATCCTGATACTGCAACAGCTTCTCGATGGCAGACGTATCAGGCGAACTCTTCGGTAAACTCAAATGATGAGCCAAAAGTGGTGGCGGATGGTTTCCAGTCACCATTGTGTTCTTAGAGTTTAACAAAAAGAGAGTCAGCCGTTTTTAGCTAAGAATATTTCAGATATAGGTAAGTAATGAATGTTACCACCTGAGTTTCAGCTCCGTCGACGTCCAATTTGGAAACCGATCTATCGTCTTCATTGAGTTTTTTTACACCGGACATGTTATCGGAGACCATCATCGAGTCGTCCCAAGACGAAACCGAAAACCCCAAGGAATAATTGTTATGAAGATTTTGTCTCAATAATCCAGCATTTTCGGAGCTCGGTTTCGGACTCATTAGCCTAGACGGAGGCAGCCTGCTGTTAATGCTTCCATAATCTCCCATTCCTCTCATCACACCATAGCCTGCAACTTCATAAGAGTTTAAATTAAGTGCCAAATATTACCACTGAAACTACTAACCATATTAATTGTATTCTAAAATGAAAATCTTTATGAACTGCCATGAAACATGCAGAAAAGACTTACTATTTTCAATGTTTATATTGGAGAATAAACCTGCAGGGGAGCTACTATGTCGTATAAGACTCGAATTACTGCCATGTACCATCTTCATCTGTGTTGGCCCCGTCGTCTTTGTCGAGCTAGGAACCAGGAAATCTATGGTTGAATTTGGTTGATGATTTGATAAATGCTGTTGAGGTTGGCTTTGATAGAAATTCTTTGGAACAGAGGAATAATTCCCCTGCTGCTGAATATCCCCTGTTTCCTTGTTCATTTGTGTCATAATCTGCGCTTCCGGCTCGATTTTTACTTTCGTTTCTCTAACGGGTGAGTTAGACATTGTTGACCCAAGATTCTGGCCGGAAATGTTCTCCGGATTATCCCCAACCTCATCACCGCCGTAGTCGCTGTTCGATAGAAACCGGGCGATAATTCGTTCTGTTTCGGGACTCGACGGCCGGTTCAGAATCTCTTGACAGAAATCCCTGTCCAAGATGTTCGAGAAATACGAACTGGGTGCAGATTGGTACCTTGTCAAGCCGGTGTTCATCTGTTTTTGACGTTGTTGAGGTTGATGACAATTAATCCGGCGTTGAAGATCTGACTCCATTCCCCTTCTCCACCGGTAGAAACCAAAATGTTTTCTCTTCTTTTTTTTTTTCTGGGTTTTCTATCAGATCAGTACTTTGAATAATCGAAGTGTCTAGAAGGACCCACTATGAAAACAAACTCTCTGTTTGTTTCCAAAGAAAGTAGCTCCGGGAAAAAAATATTTTCTGGGAAAGCTCCAAAAACAGAGGAGCCTGGGAAAAGAGATTCTACCCAGAGTTCTTCGACACAAAACAGCTCTTACAATCAAATCTGAAAGAAACCCAGTTTTCTATTCTGGAAAACCAGAGCACTAAGCTGAAGAAGATAACATTAATTAGAAAAAATGATAATAAAAGTGAGCCACTCAATGAAAAAGAATATCCTGTATTTCAACAGCACAAAAAACGAACATGAACAGAAAATTAAATCTCCTCCCAACCTTTATGTCTCTCCAATTTCACTTGCTTCAATTGAGTCCTGGGAGAGAGGAGAAAGAATTGATTTGGATTTAGTTTGACTGATTTTGATAAAAAAAAAAAAAGGTTAATTAAAATTTGAATATCAATCTTCACAATTAAAAAGATATAATGAAAGAAAAATATTGTGAATATTTATCTTCGGTTATTAATCTGGACCATTACGAGTGAAATAAGTTGAGTTGAAAATTTTCTCATAATATATTTATATAATCTTCGATTTATAGAGATAAAGACATTAAACTTTCACGAAAAAAATTGTTACGCGATATCGGTTCATCACGGTATTTGTGGTTTCATCATTAAAAAGTAATCAGTTGTTTTTTTATATTTTTCATATCATTTTTTTAAGACTAAATATTCATCTTTTTATTAACATATAAATAGGTAGTGAGTGGTTACGTAGAAATTAGTTAGGAAAATAATGACATGAAAAATAAAAATTAATTGACGAAATTTTAGTGGATAGGGACTAGGGAAGACAATTGATCGGATTTGGATTAGACTTTATAAAGTTCAAGTCTAATCCAATTAATAATTGGACTTTCAATAGAGTCCAAGTCCAAATCCAAATCCATTTACATGAATCTAAATTCGATAGTCGAAATCCAATTATTTTTTTTTAAAGTAACAACTTAAATATATATCTTTAAACGAAAAAAATTATCAAACAAATATACTTAAATTTATAGCACAAACAAATCTCAATAAATATTCTAATCCAAAATAAAATAAAGTAGCAACTCAAACTGCAATTAAAAAATTCAACAATAAATATATTATCTTTACATAAACTACTATTATCTTACTAGTCTACTTACATTTTTATTTTCCACATCACAATTATAAAATATCTAATAAATACTATAATATAAGGAAATAAATTAAAAATATAATCAAAATATTCAACTATTAACGTTAGACATAGAGAAAAAATTTATAACGATCAAACTTTCATTGTTCCACTAAAGTTCAATAAAAAACTATAAAATAAAAGAAAAATCATAAATAAAATTATATAATATATTAATCATTTAAAATATTAACCCTATATAAACTCAATTAGAATTTCAATATATATATATATATATTAAATCTAAAAATTTTAAATATTTTCATTCAGATTTACATATGGATCGAATTTATATCGGATATAGATTCAGATTGAATTGGATCGGATCATGGCAATATCCATATCCAATCCAACTCTTATTAGGGCTCAGACTTTTTTTTGATTCAGATTTTTTTTAATCTAATTTGGATCGAATTTTTTCTTCGAATCGAATCGGATTCAGATCGGTTTCGGATTGTATTGTCATCCCTAATAGGGACACAAATGACGTGGTGAACCGGGATCACTTAATAATTTCTCGTTCAGGAGGGGTAATTGTTCCCTCCCCGAAAATTTTTATATTTTTACTTTAATCCTCCTATATAAATTATCTTAAAAATTAGTTTATTTTTCAATTTGTCCTTCACTTATAAATATTTATGCCTTGTACTCTAACCTAAATCTTAATTTTATCCATATCAATTTAGATTAGCTAACCAATAAATTAGATATCGATAATTATACAAAAATTATTATTAAGATGGATATTGTATATCTCGAACACAACATAAACCAAATATAAAGATTAAAAATCTTCTTTTCTCATTTTTTTTAAAAAAAATAACATCTATACATATTTTAATTTTTGTTCTCATATATATTATACCAACAATAATATCTATCCAATTAAATTCAATTGACGTAAATTGAAAAAGGGGGCATAATTTAAAATGTTGGAATTTTTGGGTTTCTTTTTTTTCCCACAATTTCATAGTCATTAAATGTGGGATAACCCCGGCAGAGAGGAACATAGATGTGTCCTCTTTTAGAAGGAAGCCATGAATTTTGTGAATAAAATGACAGACCCCATCAATAAAATGACTTTATGTCCTTGTTGGACCACATTTATAATATTTATTTATTTACTATGCTTAAACTACTTTTCATTTTTTAATTTTAAATCAAAAGTAAATTGATGTTAAATGAACTTGAATAATATTAATTAAATTATAAATATTATTTTTTAATATTATTATTCAGAGAAACAATTATAATTCTCGAATATAACATAAAATGAATGATAATAACAACAATAATACACATAAAATTGTCATTTTTTCTCAAATTAATACTTGAATTTCTTGTCTTAAATTGTACCTAAACTTAGGGGTAAATCTCAATTTCGTACTTGATTATGATATGACACTTTAATAATTAATTTGGTTATTACTTATGACAATGTATTTTGATCGATTAATGTTGTATGAATAACTTAACTAATTATGATAAAATATATTTGATCGGGTGAAAAAGCTATTAATCTCTATTTTTATCATATTTTCATAAATTATTAGGCTTGAACCCACTAAAAACATTTATTTTCCTTTTTTAAAGTTGAAATACTTATAAATTACAAAATATGTTTAAATTTTTTAAAAATTACAAATAACAACAAATTCGAAGCGAACTCACAGTGAGCTGTCCCCTTGTTTTAAAAAAATAATTGGCATTGATATTCATTGGGGACCACTGAAGAGCCACGTGGCTATCTATATACCGTACAGTGAAGGGACTAGGGATTATTAATTTAAGGGCTTATAATCTTTTAATGTGCAAAGACAATATCATCCTTTGAATGGAATTTCAACAAGAGGATAGTTCCGTGATTTAAGCGTTTCTGCGTAAGTACAAATAGTATTATTTTTAATTAATGTTGAAGTTTTTGTTGAGTAATTGGATTCCAAATCCTATAAATAATATTTTTCCCAAATCTTTTAAAAAGTGAGAACACACAAAGTATGATTGCAAAATAAATTAATATATAATTAATCTATGCTTCACATCACAACAACTAATAATAAATTTGATTACATATCTTATATACAATTTTTAATATAAAAATATAATAAAACAATTATTGTTTCTTTAAACTAATAGCGGAGCTATGTTAAGATTCTTGACCTTTCGTGTTTTCAACAGAGGTTGTACGAGCTACTGAATAGGTCATAAATTGAGACTTGGGTATATAACTCGACTTTGAAATTTATTGAAAGGTAGATTGATTAACACCTTGATTCTTGCCCCCTTTTGAAAGCAAAGAGGGACGAAGATTAATCCATAAGTCTTTTATCATGTCGTGCCTGACTTCCCCTTTTCTTTTCCTAAGCTTTTTGAGTGGCCTAAATAGCAATAATTCTGTTAAACAACACATGGAAGTCGATAATCCTGAACATAGTTCATAGTTTGTCATATAAGCTATCAATGGACATTTGTCTTGATGTATGCAAAGTTATATCTTAAGTGCTTACAAAAATATCGAACATATTGCTCCATTAGCCTTCCTTCTTGCTTCAGATGCACGAATATCCTTATTCTATCGATTAGATGTTATTCACTGATGCATTTCTTGCAAAATTTCTTAAAAAATTTCTATGTGATAAATTTCTTGGGGATAGTAAGAACAACGGTCTCTTATCAATTTTGATCTTTATATGAAATTAGTGTCAAAGTACATTTGAGTTTATACTCATCAGAACATGGAGCTGCTTGTTCAAGATCTTAATAGTCATATCTAACCAATACTCAATTATTTTAGGGTTATCATCATCTAACCCCGTAAACGCAACTTGTCAATCGATGCCCGAAATATTAAAAAGGTAACCATATATTCGGCCGACCAACATCATCTTGCTTCATGGAAACAACAAATTGTTTGAACATCCCAATCATGCTTTAAAAACACTCTCGTTTAACAAGGTGTAACGAATATGGTGGTGACAATCATTTTGACCTCAATAAGGGATTAAAGGATTCCTCTTGGCTTGTTTCTCTTAATTGTTAGAGGAGTCAACATGATGATCATCATCACGTCCCAATTGAACAATCGACATCTTGTTTACTATTTTAAAAGAACAAAAGACTATATTAATTGTAAGCTACATATATTATACATAAATAACTCCTAAATGATAAATGCATATGCAATCGTGAAATAAGACTCAATTTAGCTTTAAAACTAACTAAGTTCTAATTTTGGTACCACAAATGTAACACCTTATTCGATCTGGTAAAGAACCAAGTTGGACACATTATCGAAAACTTGAATCAAAATGTAACCCCTTAATCTTGACTTGAGGTGTGTGATAGGTTAAAAACATTATTTTAAAACTTTAACATCACGTAAACACATAAAATGATTCAAAACATAATTTGTAAACCAAATATTGAGTACGTAAACAAAAGTAAATAATCTAATTAAAAATATTGAAAATTGAATAACTAGTTCTATGCATGAAATTTAAAAATATCTCAATCCCTAATTTTCCCAAAAAATAACTGAAGTAAAAAAAATACTTGTAAATAAACATGATGAAAATAATAAGAAAACATTGTCTGGTTGAGAGCTTCGGGTATCAACTCCAAGGGCTAGGTATTTGAAAAAATTAAACTAAGAATAAGCTATAGAGGTAGTGTATCTCTAAAGTGCAGTCACATATCATATATCACATTATCACTCAGTTCACAATCACAAATATAAGATATATATATTTGCAGTAATAAACACAGAGAGTGATGAATGCAATTTCACAAAGAATGTAGTCTCATACTTTCCACGCCAATTACAATGGTGGCAAAGCCAACCAACCGATCACAGTGACGGTAGTTCTCTAGAACTCCTCACCCCTTATTTCGCCAAACACAGTGTTGTACAACCGTCTTCCTTAATACAATTCTACCCCATACACGTACTATGCAATCAATGTCACAGTTTTCAAAAAGAAAAGTCTCATCACAGATATTCGTATAGTATATGAAGCACATAGTTTAGATAATCTGATCATAGTCTCGTAGTGTATCAAAAGGTTCATAGTATCAAATAACATGTCAATATATCACAACCACAATAAAAAGATAATCACAGTACTAAAAAAAAATAGAGTACAAGAAGAGAACACACATCACGTCGCACAAGAATTAATGCTGACATGTTCGTTTTCCACGGTCTGAGCAAGGTTCTAGTCTAACTGAGTCAGAATCTAAAAAAAAGTTATAATAAACAATCTCATTCTAAAATAGTACTATGCCACCTAAATAAACTAAAAAGAACACATACATGTATCTCGAGCAGTATTTGTAGGAGTCGATTGAACAAGAGGTGAAGGTGGTAGAGCCAAAACGTCCTTTTTAGAGTTAATGTCGTGTAAAAAGACTAACAAACTCTAATTAAACTCTTATTCAAGTCCATTTACTCAAGTTATACTTTAAAACGATAAAAACAAGGCTTTCGGGTTCAAATTTGGCTAAACGGACTCAGGACGTCGAAAAAGGTCAAAGATAGGTCTTTTGGAAAATTTAATTCTGGTAAAAAGTCAACGGCCAGAGTCAAAGTCAATGATCAAATGGTCAACTGTCAACGGGTCAAAGATCAACGAATGATGTCATTGTTGACATCATCGATGATGTCACAAATAACGTCATCGCGGACATCATTGATGATGTCATCATAAGGGTAATACTAGGTCGGGTTTGATTATGGGTCAGGTTACAATTCGGTCCCGGTTTCTTGGATCAAAACCCAAAACTCAGCCCACCTTCCCCTTTCTCCCCTAGACCACTACCAATCACTAACTCCAACCCAAAACCCCTTACCCGAAGCCCCTCTTCCTAGCCACCAAGCTATTCGACTACAACCATGGGACCAACAACCACCAACATCCAAGACTCACAGACGACAACACATCGACGATGAAACTGAACCCCAATGGTAACCCCTCAACCCCCCAACTCAAACGACAACCAACATACATCACTGGTCACCCAGATTACTATAATACAACAACAACAATAACCTTTATCACTACCGACGACCAAGATATCCCAACAACCGGAGCATCACTTACCCGACGAAGAAAAGAAGTTGGTTTAGCGCGAAATAGGCAGTAAAGGCTGGAAAAGAAAAACTCGATGGAGTTCTCAGACGGAGGAGTCCTAATCGAGGCCACTTTATGATCTCCAACGTCTCTTCCCTTGACTTCCGATGAGAATCGAAGATTTGGGGTCTATTACTCTTAAGGGAAAACAAAGAGGCTAACAACAATAGAGAGGGTGAGAGAAGGCCTAAAAACGACTATTATATCATTATACTAGGAGTTTTACTCCTATTTGATTTAGGTTAAAAGCCCTAACATCCCAAAATACCCCTAAAATAAAACATAAATTAAATTGAACTAGGGTTTTAGAATTTGGGGAAAATTGAAAATTAAGGTTTTGAACCATAAATTAGATTTCCCTAATTTAGAAATTTCAGTTGTTATAATTCTCCACCCATGAAAGAAATTTCAGCCTCAAAATTTACCTGATGGAAAATGATGTGGATATTGAGCTTTGACGATAATGGGCTTCAAGTAGAGTAGTTTGTTTTAGTTCAGAATTTCTTCGTAACATAGTATCGGCTCCGACAACAAAGAATATCATTTTGATCAATGTTAAAGTCTCTAGAAGTTCCTTCCTCAACCTCTTTCTTACGATGCATCAAGAACATATCATTTGACTATTTCTATGAATCTCAGAGATTAGATTAGGGATAACTCGAAGTTTCGTTAAGAGACTACTGTCCTCATATAAACTCAAGCGAGCAAAAATAACTCTCAGATCTGTAATCATAAGATGAATCAAAGTGTCGGCCACCACATTAGCCTTTCTGGGGTGATACTCAATCTCACAGTCATAATCCTTCAAAAGTTCTAACCAACGACGTTGCCTCAAATTAAGTTCTTTCTAGGTGATTAAATAATTAAAAATCTTGTGGTCGGTAAAGATATAACACTTCTCCCCACAGAGATAGCGTCTCTAGATTTTGAGAGAAAAAACCATATCAGATAATTCAACGTTATGTGTAGGGTAGTTACACTCATGCGATTTTAACTGACGGGATACATAAGCTACCACACTAACATCTTGCATAAGTATGCAATCGAAACCAGTATGTAAAGAATTACTGTATACGATATAAGGCTTCACAGACTCAGGTTGTATCAAAACTAGAGCTTGGGTCAACACCAGTTTCAATTTCTCAAAGCTGGATTGTTGTGCCTCAGTCCAAACAAAAGGGTCATTCTTCCTCAAAAGTTTGGTTAACGGAGTTGCAATGATTGAAAATCCTTCCATAAACCTCCGATAGTAACCTGCTAAACCTAGAAAACTCCGAATCTTAAAAATATTCTTGGGTTTCTTCCATCCCATTATAGCCTCAATCTTCTTCAGATCTACCTTGACACCTTCAACAAAAACTATGTGTCCCGAAAATATAACCTCACGAAACCAAAATTCACATTTACTAAACTTTGCATATAACTTGATACGAATCCGGTTGTGGAATATCCGAATTTGTATTTGTGATTGCCTGATCGTGATTCTAGTAAGTAACTGAAATTAGAAATAGGAATTTTAAAATGAAACTTACAAGGTGATATGGAGTTGATAGATAATATTGTGAAATAGAATGATGATAAGATGGTTGTTGTGTTTAGGATGAAGTATAGAAAATATGGATGTATGGATGATGGAATTGAAGAAAAGGAATGTAATTGATGGTGCGGTGTAAACAAAGAAGGAACCAACACTAAAAAGTGAAGACCCGTTCCTTAAGAGTTTTTAAACCGTGACTTGGGTGAAAGGCTAATGGATTGTGACCCTCTAGTTATAAGAACTAGGAACCAGCAATATAAAAAGATGAAAAGGGATGAATGCCACAAGAACAATCTACCATTAAAGTACTCCTCCATCATTAAGCCACTGCAACTTGTATGGATATGGATACTTGGTTGTTTCTAGGCCAAGTTTATCTACCATTAAAGTACTAGCAACGTTAGTGCAACTACCACCATCGATAAGGACAAAGCATACCTTTCCATTAATATGGTAGCGAGTATGAAAAATGTTCTCGCGTTGCTGATCCCCATCAATTGCTTGCATGCTTAGGCTCCTTTCAACAACAAGGACCTCTCCATCTACAGCATGTTCCAACTCTTCTTCTTCTTCAAATTCTTTTTCATCATCTTCCTCCTCCTCTTGGTCAGTTTCGATCTCTCCATCATCACGAATGAACATAGTATTGCGGTTAGGGCATTGGCTAGCAATGTGACCTCTCCCCAAACACTTGAAGCATTATACATCACGGGATCAAACTGGCATGGATGGACTCTTTCCCTTGTTGGTTTCGGTGATGGGTTTGATATTCTTTGATGGTCCGGCTCGTTCATTAGGAGTAAAGGATGGATTCTTTTTTAAGTTACCTTGCCCACATTTGGAAGTAGAACCTCCATAGACTCGTGTTGCACCTTTCCTTTTGAGTTGTTTCTCCATCTTCATGGCCATATGAACCATGTCTTCTATTTCCACATAATGTTGCAACTCAACAATGGCTCCAATGTTAGGATCAAGACCAGATAGAAACCTTGCCATTGCCATTGTGGCTTCTCAATCCTCATCAATGTTGTCTCGGATCATGGCTACTTCCATCTCTTTATAATAATCCTCAACACTACGATTGCCTTGTGTAAGGTTTTGAAGCTTGTTAAACAACTCTCTATGGTATTGAGTTGGAATGAATCTTCTACGCATCACAACTTTCATCTCATTCCAAGTAGAAATAGGATGTTCACCATTGCGTCTCTTGTTAGATGTCAATTGATCCCACCATATAAGTGCGTAATCCATAAACTCAATGGTTGCGAGTTTTAACTTTTTAAGCTCTGAATAGTTATGACACTCAAAGATGTGTTCAACCTTCTTTTCCCATGCAAGGTATGCTTTGTCGCGTGTAAAAAGTGCGCGTTTAGTGCAAGTGGACACATCGCAAGTAATAAGTGATAAGTATTTTATCGAGTTATCGTCTCCTCAAGGACCGATATACTTAATATGCTTTCTTCACCTTCTTGTTCTGTAGAAAGATAAAAACACAAATGAGTTGATTTGATTTATCTAAACTAAAATAACTAAATAAAAGATAAAGGATTGAAATAGTAGAGAGAGATGGGCTAGGATCCAGTTGCATCGTATTGTGGAATTGATCGACTTGTCTCTGTCCAATGCAATCATATATCACTGCCTCGGCAGCACTGCAGTTTACTGCTTGGGCAGCGACAATACTGTCTGCCGCGGCAATCCCTTGCCCGTGGGCAGACTTTACCAAAGTTCGGCAAAGTGTCCTTGGGTGACTCCGCTTATCCCTAAGTCAGAGTGCTGTTGATGACTAGTCCTTAATGATACCTCCCGGCGTGAACCAATTATACTCACCAACCAATCTCACACTTCTTTTAGCCGCTGAAACTCTTAACCTATCCCTAGGCCGAGTTAGTATTTCGCGATTGAAACACCGTACTTACCCCTTTCGTGAATCTAACTCTCCCGAGCTTAGATAAATGGATGATTCACAATATCCTCTCCCGAGCTCAATTGTGAAAACAAAGAATAACAAAGGATAAGCAAACCTTGATAACTTTATTGCATTGAATGAAAGACAAAGTACAATCTCCTCTCACAAATACTCAACAACCTTCACCTAATCCCTAAGAAGGTTTAGAACATAATGGAGAGGAAAGAAACAAGAGTAGAAGTCGACTCTCTCCCTAGGTATTTCGTATGTTTGTACATTGGGTGGCTAGGTCCTTATATAGGCTAGACCTAGGGCAAACCTTTCCTAAGTAGAATACAACTTGGAGTAGGGAACAAGTCAAGTACATAAAAATAATATATTTCCAAGTTTATATTCGGCTAAGGGGCTTTCCCGCGTGGTCTTCCTTTGGGCTTTTCCTTGTGCTAGCCAGCTCCAATTCATGGGCTTCAAGTCCAGACACGTTCCTTGGATTTTTGTCTTTCCATCGCCTATAGTCTTGCTTCCTGTCTTTCTGCTGCTGCTGCCTCGGCATCAGGTCCTGCCTCGGCCTTGTCTCTGCCGCGGCACTGGTTCTCCTGCACAGATATGAAAACGCAGTAAAACATGCCTTTTTCTATATATATTATCTATATGAGTAAAACTTCTAAATATATCACATTCAGCACATGCATTGGTCCGAGTGGGTGTATATTTGATGATTAACGCCCATAAAAGGAGTAAAAAGTGATAGTGCGTTGAGCACTTATCATGCTTCTAAATCCGTTCTTCCTTGGAAAGGAGGAATGGTAATCTTGATGTTGCTGAGATTATCATCCACTCTTGGACGTGCTCTTTGGCCTTGTTGTGCCATACTATGTTGGGATGATTGATCATGTTCATGAACATCATAACCCCTTTCAGGATACTCCTCATTACCATGATAAGCTTGTGAAATTTCAAGTTGGTCAATTCGTTCTAATAAGGGATCCAATTACTGTTGAATCATCTTTGCCATTGCTTGTAGCAATGCTTGGTTTTGCAAATTGGGAACTCCTTCACCACTGTGACCATATCTTTGTGACATGATTAGAAAAAAAAATTAAACCTTATCAACACAATTCCTCACCTTTCCACTCCAAAGAAAATGCACTCACACTAGTGTTTCACTCGGGATAGGCTTTTCCCCTTAATGCACACTCTTGCCTTTTACCACTATTGCTCTCTTTTCTAAGTCCTTAGAGAACTTACTCAAGGCTCAACAAGTATTCTTTGTGGAATTCGGCTAAAAAGAAGTGATTAAAAACAGGAAAAAAATATGCAGAAATAAGGTAGAATAACAAGATAAGAAGAAAATAGCTATGTATTACCAAAAGAATAATTTTTTCAGAATGAAGAATAATATCCCTCCCTCTTTAACTTTTTTTTTGAATTCTTTTTTCATTTTTTTTGACTTTTTTTGTTTTATTTTACTAACCCGAGAGAGAGAAAAATAATCTTCTTACTGAATCGCCAATGCTCTGATACCAATTGATACGAATCTGGTTGTGGAATATCCAAATTTGTATTTGTGATTGCCTGATCGTGATTCTAGTAAGTAACTGAAATTAGAAATAGGAATTTTAAAATGAAACTTACAAGGTGATATGGATTTGATAGATAATATTGTGAAATGGAATGATGATAAGATGGTTGTTGTGTTTAGGATGAAGTATGGAAAATATGGATGTATGGATGATGGAATTGAAGAAAAGGAATGTAATTGATGGTGCGGTGTAAACAAAGGAGGAACCAACACTAAAAAGTGAAGACTCGTTCCTTAAGAGTTTTTAAACCGTGACTTGGGTGAAAGGCTAATAGATTGTGACCCTCTAGTTATAAGAACTAGGAACCAACAATATAAAAAGATGAAAAGGGATGAATGCCACAAGAACAATTTTGCAAGCCGATAAAGTTCAAAAAGAACTGTAAAAGAGAAACACTCTCAAGTTATAATATATGCCAAAAGTTGTATCTTTTACAATGGAATGAGTGCCTATTTATAGGTGTAAGACAACAACAAATTGATTGGCCTAGAAAAAGATTAAAGACTCATTATTCTAGTGTTAAAGGCCTATTAATTTGTAGGTTATCATATCTCCTATTGACAGCCAAAAAGTTTGATCTAGACGGATGAATGTGAACATTCTTAGGATGAATGTAGACATACATATCATCCACAAGTAGAAACCCTTGGGATGATGGTTGATTAAGTTGTCATTCATCCTCCATTAAGGGGCTGTTGATAAAGCATTGAATTCAGCAATTGAATGGTCTCTTGAATTTTTGGAAGAAGCATCTTATGACTATTCCTGTATTGAATTTCCAGCATGCACTGTCTTCAATAATTTAATCATATCTTAAGCTCTTGATATCGGATTGAGGTGATTCAAATTGCATTAGAAAGATGAGGAATAGGGGAATAAGTTTGAAGAAGACCTCAAGACTCAAATATGCTCGTATCCAATCCAAAAATGGAGAACAAGTTGACTGGTATTCCTTGAATTCTCTCCTTAAGTGTTGTTTTAATTGCTGCCTTTACTCTCCCTTAAGTGGTGATAACGAAGGCTTTCATTGCATTTCTTTTCTTTCTTGCTTGTTGAAACTGACATACTTAAAGTGATGTAAAGACTCTCTTGAAAACCTTAAAACCATTGCTGTAAATAACAACCTTCAAGTGGTGTAATTGCTCCATTGAATTGCATTGTAACCAATCAACCTTGATGTGTCTTCAAGGGTCTTTAATTGATGTAAATGCCTTGTCATTCCTGAGAATATGATCAACCATTTGCTTCAAAAGAATATCTTAGATGAAATATATAAGCAACCATTAGTTAACAACTTTATTCAATAAAAATGAAAGTGAATGCATGAAACAAATTTAATGAGCTAGTTTAATTAATGAAAATAGTTACATTGAATGATCTAGTTTAATTAATTAACTCACACACTAAATGAACTCATAAACATAAGCGAACTAACATGCTTTAAATGAACTATCATGCATTAATTAAACTAATGAACTTAATTGCACTAACATGCTTAAATGATCATCAAACATTATTTATTCATGCACACATACTGAAACTAAATTTAAAAACTTAAGAAAGAACTCATGCACAAGTAGGAGGTTGTATTGTTCCAACAAAGTTGGTGTTGCATTCTCTAATTTCTAGCCTTGAACAAATAGATTTCCCATGGCCTCTTGGAATTTCTTGGTTTTAGAACGAGTCATAGGTCCAATAGGAAATTCTTCTCGTTCATTGTTGGCTGTGATCATATCATAACTTTTTTCCTCAGAGTCTGTAAAACAATTCAGAGATGTTCTTCATGTTCATTCTCAGATTTAGAATAAACCAAAATGTTGTCGATAAAAACCACCATAAACTGATCAAGATAGGACTGGAACACTCTGTTCATCAAGTCTATGAATGCTACAGAAGCATTGGTTAATCCGAAAGGCATTACGAGAAATTCATAATGGTTGTAACGCGTCCGAAAAGTTATCTTGAAGACATCAGAATCTTTAACTTTGAGTTGGTAGTAATCAGATCTCATGTCTATCTTAGAGAAAACTTTTGCACCCTAAAACTGATCAAAGAGATCATCAATACGAGGGAAGGGATATTTATTCTTTATTGTCAACTTGTTTAATTTACGATAGTCGATACATAACCGGAGCGTCTCATCCTTCTTTTTGACAAAAAGAATTGGAGCTCTCCATGAAGAAACACTTGGTGTAATAAAGCTACTATCCAAAATTTCTTACAACTAAATCTTTAACTCTTTAAGCTCTTTAGGTGCCATTCGATAGAGTGCCATAGATACCGGAGTTATTTCTGGATAAACCTCAATACCAAACTTAACCTCATCAGGCTTATGTGGCACCCCAGGTAATTCTTCAAGAAACATATCTAAAAAGTCTTTCACTAACACAAATCTTTTCAATTCCAGAATTTGATTGTCTCAGATCAAGAATGTACGCCAGATAGGCCACAAAACCCTTCTTGATCATCTTTTTAGCTTTAAGGGCTGATGTCACATTGGATAAGAATCTTCTTCGCTCTCCTACTAGAACTAATATTAGTTTATCAGGTGTTTTTAGAAAAACTCTCTTTTTATCACAATCCAAGTTAACCCGATGATTGGATAACCAATCTATACCAAGGATAAGATCAAATTCATTGAACGAAAGTTCCATAAGGTTTGCAGGAAACATATCTCCTTGAACTTCAAGGGTTACCCACGAGACTTTGCACAATTACAAAAATGTTGTTTTCATTTACTAGAATCTCAAGACCACCCGCTACCACACTCGCCACATAAGAGTCCGTAGACTCATTATCAAGTAAAGCAAAATAGTTTATAGAATGGATAGAAAAGGTAACCGCTATAACATCTGGTTGGTCATGGTCATCACGAGTCCTGGTAGCATAAATCAAACTTGGTTTCTTAATACCCGAAGCAACTGCAACTGCACTCTAAAATGATTCTCTCTTACCCCCTATATCGGAGACGATAGACTTTTTTAGTACTCTACCAGCACCAGATGTCTAAAATAAAGTTTGTGATTGATTCTTCACGAAGGAGGTTGTAGGCGATTGAGGACAAGCATTGAAGAAATGATCAAAGGATCAACACCTAAAATAAGCACCGATCATTCTTATACATTATCCACCATGTTTCTTGTGGCAGAAGGGACATATTAGTCGGGAAGCTAACGACCCACCTCCACTGTGGTAGATACAATCGATTTTGACCTCTAATTACTCTACTGAACTGACTCTTCTCTAGTTCTCTTGCCCGAATAACTAGGGTACCATATTGAAAACCTGATCCATGATATTTCTTACCCCGATCTCTCTCATATTTTGACTAAATCACACAAATAGATTCCATTCTTTCCACCGTCTTAGCCTGATCAACCAACTTGCTAAAAAAATTATCTTTAAAAGAACCTACCTTCTCACGGATTGTAAAGCAGAGACCATAAATTTTTGGCAATTATCTTTTTTAGTGTCCACTAAACCGGGTGCATATTGAGACAGTTCCACAAAACGAATCTCATATCTAGATATTGTCATATCCTCTTATTTTAATTCAATGAAAGCATGACGTCATTCAGCTAAATATTAATCTCCCATATAACGGTTTTAGAAAGCCTGACAGAAAGTCTCCTAAGTCATCTAATCCATGGACATTAATCTCTATTTAGCTTTCCACCTTCGTTGTGCTTCACCTTGTAGTAGGGAAACAATAGCTCTCAATTTCTTACGTTAGGTTACTACATTTCCTCGAACATTCTCTAAAGGTCCTCCATCCAAAGTTCAGAATCCGATGGGTGTTCATCCAAAACACTCGCAAATACCCTTATCTTTGTAATCAAGAAAATAGCATATACTTGCTTTCTATCATTTTTGACTGATCACGGAAGTATTTTAGTAACTTCCGATTAACGCGAAACTATCTAATTCCACCGTCTTACTATCATCAGAATCTAACAGATCCTTCTCATGACGTGGTAGTTCACGTGTATCTCTTTCCCAGATTGTCAGTTGACAGTATGTCTCAGGTTGTGGGTCAACTTCTTGATTTTGCATATCAGCTTGATCATTAGTATGATCAACAATAGGAGATGGCTTACTAACAGTCGAAGAAGCACAACCTCAACCTCTAACAAAAGCAAGCCTAAGACTCCTATGAGGTGACAGTATTTATCTATAAGAATAGAACCTAAATTAGATTTGGTACATGAGTCTCAATTTAAAAACACAAGAAAAATCTCAAAGTAAAACACATTTATTTTAAAAAAATCTCATATCCCCAAAAATATTTAATGCATGCATGTATTTCAAAAATTTATAAAAACACTAGTTTGGGTCTCACAGTCTGAGTGTTCAACTTGAGTCTAATACCAAAAATGTAATCACTTAATCTTGATTTGAGGTATGTGATACGTTAAAAACACTATTTTTAAAATTTTAATATCAGGTAAACACATAAAATGATTCAACACATAATTTGTAAACCAAATATTGAGTACATAAACAAAAGTAAATAATCTGATTAAAAATTTTGAAAATTGAATAACTAGTTCTATGCATGAAATTTAAAAATATCTCAATCTCTAATGGAACCAAAAAATAATTGAAGTAAAAAAATACATGTAAATAACCATACTGAAAATAATAATAAAAAAATTATCCAGTTGAGAGCTCCGAGTATCAACTCTTAGGGTCTGATATCTAAAAAAAATTAAACTAAAAGAATGAGCTAAAAAAACAATGTGTGTCTAAAGTGCAGTCACATTATCACTCATTTCACAATCACAAATTTATATATAGTCACAATAATAAACATAAAGAGTAATGAATGCAATGTCACAGAGAATGTAGTCCCATACTCTAAACGTCAATCATAGTGGTGGCAAAGCCAACCGATCACAGTGAAGGTAATTCCCCAGAACCACTGACCCCTAATTTCGCCAAACACAGTGTTGTAAAACCACCTTCCTCTATACAATCTCACCTCACACATGCTATGCAATCAATATTATAGTTCTCAAAAATAAAAGTCTCATAAAAAGTATTCGTATAGTATACGAAGCATACAGTTCAGATAATCTGATCACAGTCTCGCAATGTATCACAAGGTTCATAATATCATATAGCATGTCAATATATCACATAGTCACAATAAACAAATAATCACAGTACATAGAAAATCTAGAACATGAAGAGAACACACCTCGTATCGCACAAGAATTAACACTGACACGGGCGTTTTCCATAGTTTGAGATAAGTCCTAGTCTAGCTAAGTTAGAACCTAGAAATAAAGTTCTAATAAACAATCTCATTCTAAAATAGCACTATTCCACCTAAATAAACTAAAAAGAATACATATGTGTGTCTCGAGCGATATTCGCAGGAGCCGGTTGAATAGGGGGCAGATGCAATGGAGGCAAAATGTCCTTTTCAGAGTCAATGTCATCTAAAAAGACTAACAAACTCTAATTAAACTCTTATTCAAGTCCACTTACTCAATTTATACTTTAAAACGATCAAAACATGGCTTTTGGGTTCGAATTTGGCTGAACGGAATGCAAAAACGGACTCATAACGTCGAAAAAGGTCAAGATAAGGTCTTTTGAAAAAAGTCAACTCTAGTTAAAAGTCGAGGATCAAAGTCAACGACTAGAGTCAAAGTCATCGGTCAAAGGTCAACGGCTGAATCGTCGATGATATCACAAATGAAATCATCTTTGACATCTTAGATGATGTCATCACAAGGGTTACTCAGTCGAGTTGGATTACGGGTCTGACTACAATTTGGTAACGAGTTATTGGGTGAAAACCCAAAACTCCGCCCACCTTCCTCTCTCTCCCCTAGCCCACTATTAATCACTAACCCTAAACCAAAATCCCTTACCCGAGGCCCCCTTCCTAGCAACCAAGCTATCCGACTACAACCAAGGGTCACACAACCACCAACATCCCAAGACTCACCGACGGCAACACACCGACGATTAAACTGAACCCCGATGGTAACCCTCGATCCCTCAACTTAAACGATAACCAACATACACCACCGGTCACCCATCTCACTACAATAAAACATCAACAACAACCTTTATCACTACCAACGACCACGAAATCCCAATAGCCTGAGCATCACTTACCCATGATGGAGAAGAAGTTGGTTTAGCACAGAAAAGGCAATAAAGGTTGGACGAGAAGAACTCGATGGAGTTCTCAGATGGAAGAGTTCTAATCGAGGCCATGTTGTGATATCCTACGTCACTTCCCCTAACTTTAAATGAGAACCGAAGATTTGGGTGTTGTTACTTTTGAAGGAAAATAAAGAGGGCAACACAATGGAGATAGTGAGAGAAGGCCTAAAAACGATTGTTATATCAGTATACTAGGAGTTTTACTTCTATTTGATTTAGGGTAAAAAACAGACTTCCCAAAATACCCCTAAAATAAAACCCAAATTAAATTGAACTAGGGTTCTAGAATTTGGGAAAATTGAAAATTATAGTTTTGAACCATAAATTAGTGATTTCCCTATTTTAGGAATTTGGTTGTTACACGGGACATACAATTTCATAGTTCAATACTGAACGCATAATCACAATACTAACACATTCTTCTTGTTCATAATGTTTACCAAATTATTCATAACATTTCTTATTAAAGACTGATTTCATGATTTAGGGGTCATTTGCAAAGAATTCAAGATTCAGGGCTAATATGTAATCTCTAATATTTTTGAATTTTTTAAAAATTTAAGGCCATATTCACACACACAAAAAAATCATATGGTATTAGACTTGCTTGCAAATTTTCAACTCATTTGGAGGTCTATAATTCATGTAATTAGTCCATTGATTATTTAAGACCAAAATGAAAAGTTTAAAAGTTCATTTCAAATCATAATTATTTTAATTAACTTTGTACTGGTATTCAAAAAGACTATACCGACACGGTATTAAATTTCTAAATTCTAGCAACCAATTTTAATATTGGTATAAAATTCATATCCATATATCCATATTAATACGTTAAAGTGTTATATCAGTACGCCATTCATATTTAAAAAAATCTAAAAATCAATTTGTATTTAATAAGCATTACAATATAGAAAAAAAGGTATTTGTATTTAATTTGTCAAACTCAAAATACTAATCACTTAATAAAAGAAGTAATACTTGTTTTATAACGTATTTCTTTTTAAATTACAGTTATAATTAGCTTGTATACATATAATTTATGTCACTGATTTTTTATTAAATTCATAAAAAAATTATAATTATACCGCAATCAAGAAGCAAAATAATTAAATTAAATAATCCAAAAATTCTTACAACCCAAAACAAAGAAAAATAAAAATTTCTATGGAGATAAGCATACCAATAAAAATTTCTATGGAGATAAGTATACCAATAAAGATTCTTACAATCCAAAGATTCATGCAAAAATTACCGCTACTCAGGACTGATTTCATCGGTAAATAACCATCAACCGAGTAGGGATAAATCTTTTCAAGTGACCACTGAAAAAAACATAAATTAGAAACTAGCATCAATTGTATCTCTTTCGAACAACAATCGATCGCTAGGGTATGTTAAAACATGCCACAAAGACAGATGCATCAAATCACAAAACCAAAACAAAAACTTGTCACAAAGACAAAAGAAAAACGTGTCAAAAGGACAAAAAAAGCGTCCTATACAAGCAGGATTTTATATTAAAATTAAAAAAAAATAATAGATTTAGTGGTCAACAACCAATACTAAGATTGATTGTTGATCCTAAATCAATATAATACATAGATAAAATTATAGTTTTGGATTTATTGAATAGTGTCAATGATAAAGGACTATATTATTCCTACCAGATGTCCTCAATTCGAGCAATATACAGTAATATGCAAAAATAAGTAAATTTTATCTAAATTTAAAATCAGATTAAAATACAATCTTAGAATAAAATTAAAATAATAAACTATAATTGTAATCAATAGCATTGATGTAATGCAACTGAAATTAATAGTCACATTATACAGATATATCGTAATATATAGGGTTGTTCAAATTTGTGTTATAGTCAAATTAAACGATTGAATTAAAGTTTTTTTAGTTAATTGATTAATTAACAATTAATGATTTTTAAACTTTGACTTTCAATTAATTTAATTCAAAATAGGTTAATTAACGGAAATTTATATCTATTATATAGTTTATATATTATATTTTTTTTTGTTATTAAACTTTTAAAAATATAAATAATTATTAATTTTTTATATAAAATGATCAATAACTTTTATCAAATTAACATAAAATAATTATTAAATTTTTTTAAATTAGCACAAAATATTTATTAAATTTATTGAATTATTAAAAATTCATCATTAAACTTTTTAATATTTATCAATAATTTTTAATATCCAATAAATTTATAATGTGCTATAAATCAATGATTATTTTATAATAAATTTATAATGTACTATAAATCAATGATTATTTTATAATAAGTTTTAACATACTTTAGTGAATATTTGTGTAACTAACCTAAAGTTTTATAATAAAAAAAATTGGTTAATTTAAAAACTAACCGAATTAATTAATTTTTTTATTCAATTAAAAAATACTCAAAACATCTATTAACTGTTAATAAAAAATTACTTAATAAATGTTTGATAATTCAATTTAATTAATTAATCGAATTGACCGATTGAATATATCTAATAATATATATTCAAATCTAATAAAGAATCAACTTTTGTTTGAGGTTAATTTTTTTCTTCAAAAAAATTGTTTATTTAATTTGGACCCCTCAAATCTAGAAAAGAAAGTTCATAGATAGATGTGCCTTTAATTAATCATCTCTTTCCCTTTAAGTACGGTTCTTAACATTCTTAATTTTCAAGATTGCATTGCGTAGAAGCTATGACTAATTTAAAAATTCAATTTAGTCCTTTTCTTGTCATTTGGTCAACAAATTCACACATGTTGAAAAGAAAATTAGAAATTCAATTTTTTACGATTTTCATGTTTTTTTTTTGTCCAACGCAATCAAAATTAACCCTTTTTACTCAGTGCCTATTGTCAAATTATATCATTAGTCAGTATAGCTTACATAATTTATAGATTTAGTCCTTGTATTCTAATTTGATCAATTTTAATCTTTATTTTTTGAATTTTAAAATTTTAGTCCTAACTAAAATAGTATAAATTATAACTAAATTACAAGTACTTGAAAATGCTTAATACATTACCTAAAAATGATGAAACTAAAAAATACGGACAAAATCAATAACTAACAAATAATATAGAGAGTAATAGGAGAGTTCAACCTTTAAAAGAAGTTCGGCGGATTTGAAGACCTAAATTGGATTGTAAAATTTAACATATTCATAGTTGAGTTTTTTAATTAAAGTTTGTGTTGTTATTTTAATTTATTTTATATTAATTATAATATTTTTAAATTTATTTATATTATTAATTTAAATATATTTATTTAATGAAAATTATTTTTTATTTAAAGATATTTGTTTGAGTTATTATTTTAAAAAATATTTAGAATTAATTTTTGAATTTAAATTTTAGATATTTTATTGGATCAAACTTGAATTTATGTAATTAGACTTGGATTCGGACTTAATTTTTTAAAAAAGTCTGATTATTAATAATTAGATTTGATTTTATAAAGTTCGATCCAAGTCTGATCTATTATCATCCTAATTCATCACCTACCTAGGAAAAAAAGTTAGGATTAAATTGGAGAAGGTTAAGGTCAATTAAGTGTTTAAATTAAAAATTGATAGTGAAAAAGATTTTATTTGACTAATATTTAAGTATAACATCAATAAATATTTATAACATTTGAGTGAATAATTATTTTGATTTTTATTTTTTAAATATTTTAACCTCAATGTTTCATTTTAGGTTAAAATAGCTTATTCATGGATAAAAATTGTTAGTCAATTAATGTTAAATTACTTGAAATGGTGTAATAAACATACATGACAATGCACATTGATAGATCAATATCATATAGATAAATGTGTTAACTTTATAAAATGATGAATCAATCAAAAAAATAATTTTATAAAATTGTATAAAATATGAAAATATTTTTTTTTGATATTTCATTCTGTCAAGTTATTTCAAACTATTTATAGTCAATTGACCGATAATTTTCATCCATAGAAGACCAATTTTGACCCAAAATACAATATTGAAGGTGAAAATACTTCAAAAAATAGTTATTAAAATGATCATTCAATCAAATGTTAAATATATTTTTTTAACATTATATATTGTCATAACCCATTTTCATAGATCCATTACACATTTCCAAACCCAACTAAATAACCCAACAAGACCCGGTAAACCCACTCAGCCACTAAAACCCTTAACCCGAGCTCATTACCCAACCCAACAAAAATTAACCAAAATAACAAAAACCCTAATATCCTTATCAAACCCTAGCAGCTCAGCCCCTAGTCGCCGCCGACCTTCCATGACTATCAATCTTTCGCGCATGGCCGTCACACGCTCGCTAAGTGGTCAAAACGATTGGCCACCATCCCACCGCCTCGGATCTGTTACACCACCTGATAACTCCGCAAAATGCTATATTTCAAGCCTTTTTACTTAAGTTATTGAGTGTTTTAGGATCATACTATTGCATTTAGTAGGTAGATATTTCTTGGCATTCATGGTGTGGCAATAGGTGCTATTTTACGCGGAAGGTCGTGCTTTTGGCTGATGTTGTGCAGATAAAGCAAAGCTAGGAGCAAGGGAGATTTTTCATGGCATTCGCAGAAAGATAGCGAAGGAAAAATCTCATGGCAAATATGGAGACCTCTTGTGTTGCACAAAAAGATAAAAAGATATTTTGCAAAGGAGTGTCAGCTGGTGCTCTATGGCTGGCTGTAACCACTTTGAGGGGGACCACTGTCACCATGTCAGAAATGTCATCACGTGAATGGGGTAAAATAAGGAATTTCCCTAAATCCTAGGGTTTTCACCCCCCATTATATAAGGATAGGTGACTTAATAAAAGGGCAACCTTTAATTTTAAAAAGAAGAGACCTTTGGAGCTATTTTCATGGCACAAGGAAAGCTAAAGGCGGTGGAGAAAGCTTTCACCTTTCTTCCTCAACCACCGTCCGAAGGGTCCCTCCATTGATAGAGCTTAAAGGGAGTGGCGTGCTAGGCATCCGATAGGGGCTAGCACGCTAAGGCGTCCCATGGTGGTCGAAGAAGCCGACGGCAGTGCACACTGAGGGTGTCTTCCAACCTTTCCCTTTGCTTTATTTTTATATCTTTGAGAGGTATTATGTGGATTTTTGTGGATGATATTTGTGGATGATGTTTATCTTTTAAACTTTCACACCACTATGTGTTTGCTTTATTTTGGTGGATGTTTTTGTGGATGATTATCTTTATCTTTTTATGAATATTCTAGCCTATTATGTGTTTGGTTATTTGCTTTGCTCATTGTGTTTAATCATTTAAGCATTATAAGAGACATGAGAGTGTCCATTGTTTAGGTGCACGCTAGGTGTTCGAGAGAAATTGATATGTGCACGCTCAGAAAGACAATGACCATGTACAAATTAATCAAGACCCAGAAGTGCTACCACCAGGTCCTATCACGCGTTCTAAGGTCAAGCAACTTAAGGAGGCATATATACTCACAAGTGCATTACAGCCTTTGGCGATCAAATGGCACTAAAAGGGAAGTTATACAATGTATTTCATGTTGAAGACATGTAACACATTGAATAAGCACCACATGTTTACTTAATTTCAGCTTTTAAATTCGTTTCAATAGTTATGTCATTCATTTTGATTCATTATATTTATTTTCTTTGCAAGGTATGTTGAACACAGCTTAAGGTACTATTGGTCAGCTCCGTTTTAGCTCAAATGCACCATTTGAGCTCAAAACAAAGAATCATTGTTTGAGGCACTTATCAGCTTCCGATCAACACCAAAATGTACCAAACACTCCTAGGCAACGCAATGAAGTGGATGCTAACTTCGTTCTAGCTCACGAATCCATAATGAGCTCAAAACGACAAATAGTGAATTTCCATCCATATGGGATTCAGATCAACTCATACACACTCGTATGAATTAAGGAGAGTATTTTGGCCCTAAGGATCAATTCACTCAACTAGGGGATTAGCCGTTCAGCTAAAATCATCACTCAAAGATGGAGAACTTTCAGCTAGCTAAATCAGCTAGCTAGCTCAACTCAACCCAGCTCAACATTAGTTCATCCAACTCATCTTAGCTCACCCTACAACCTTCAGCTCAACCATGGAAGGACATGTACCCTCCCCAAGAGACACAACCGACCAACCATGGAGGGAAACATGTTTTGGGCGCCAAAACAAAGAGAAAACACTCTTCATTGGGTAGATTCATGATGGTCCACTTGTGTTCCAATTTCGAGCAGGATACAAGTAGAATTGGGCTTCGGTTTCTTCATGAAAGTTGTTCCTATATCTCTTATCTTTCCAACGCATGTTGAATCGCATCAATAAGATATCGGGAACTCGAGATATTTCCAATTTACTGAAGACTGTGCAGGCTGGAACTTTAAACCAAAAAGTTACAACAATTATTGGAAGGAGACACATTCAACCGAACGGTTAAAGAGAGAGACACCACTAATTGAACAGAAACCAAGGCTCTATTCGGCTACCTTTTGAAAGGGAAATGTTCCTTTTCCACACCCTTTCATTTCCTATAAATATGTAGCCATTTTGGCATTTGAACACACAACTTTGATTCAGATTATTTAGTTTGTGAGTTAATCTCTCATTCTTGTTCTTTTAAGAACTTCATCGACTTATCAAATCATCTCTTTGATTTGTGGCGTCACCCTCCATCCTTTATACTTTATGTTGCTATAATTACATTTTCAAGAGGTCTAAGTGCATCTACCACCCTTAGAGTTGCAACTAGATTGGGTTTATGTTCCTATAACATAAGTTCAACCTTTGACCCTTTGAATACTATCATTCCAACATCACATAAACACCATCCATCTTCCATTTTCGTCCACCATTCTTCACCAGACCTTAACTTATCCTTCTATATCATTTACTTCACTTAAACACCTCCATTTTCTTGCCTAATCAACCATCAACACCCCCACGCATTCCCTTCACCAAAACAACTTCCTTTTCATCTAAACAATACCTCATACCATAAACCCTTCTTCAATCATCCTTATCTTATTTACAGCATCATTTAACATTTTTTTGTTCAAGAAACAAGTGTGATACAAGGCTTTCTTGTATTCTAAGGTCCGGACAATCAAAGCTTCTCTCTACAACAACAATTGGAGAGTTTGAGCGTATCAAAATTCTAGCCATAGATCCTTAGTATTCGAGAGAAACTAAGGGATGATCTACGTGAGCAATGGGTTCTTGACTGCAAATAGATCCTAATCTGACCTTAGGTGCTCGAGAGAGACTTAAGTGAGTGATTCAAAGACTAAAGGAGTGTACTTTATCGATAGGATAAATGTCACTGTTAAGACTGAGAGGAGATGTCGGAGCATTTTAGATTGTCAGATTCCTTTAACTCGCGGGAGCACCTTAGAAACCTCTATTAAGTGAATAGACCACATAGTAGCTAGTTGTTCGTATGAGTGTGGTTAAGAAGTCCATAAGAACCTCCATCAATCATTCCCAATAAGGCTCATCAATCGAGGATCATTAAAACACATAGCTTACTCGAGATTTCGCATTTTGCTTTTGCCTTGGCATTTACAAAGTTTCCTCTATTTCCTCTGTTTACTTGCAATCACATTACCATACTCTTCAACCACCACATTCATACATCTATCGTGCCACCACCATCCATCCCATTTTGCCTTGACATATTTTAGTTGCTTGCATTCTAAAATTGTCATAGCATTTCACCATTACACCTTCATCGTACATATTCTTTTCCATTTGTTTATACCACTACTTTTATTTTCCTTTTAGTTAGTGACACCTTTTTGCGTTGATAAAGTTGACTTACACTTTACCCCGATCCTTGTGAGAACGATACTCACTCACACTTTATTACTTGCATGACTGTGTATACTTGCACATATGTTCACATAATTTATAGCACTACATAGAGCGGACCAAGTTTTTGGTGCCATTGCCGGGATTTGGAGAGAAAAGTTTGTCATTTTTATCTTGGCATTTTTGTTTTACTTGTTTTCTTTTTCAAGGTTTTTCCTAGTACGTGACTAGAAGGTCTACTAATGGACCTCTCTATCCAATAGTGCCTGAGATTGAACGATTGTTTCGAAAAAGGAGATGTATTCAGTGTGAAACTAGATCCATGTATGGTGTTCAAAATCATGGAGTTCAGAATCAAGATCCAGTAGTTTGAAATGTCACGGCAAATTAGAACGTTGCTGCACCTCGACCAAGGGCTATTCGAGATCATCTAAATCCTATCTTGGATGATCTTAATCCTGGCATCGTGGTACCAGAAATTCAAGCTACACACTTTAAACTCAAGCCTGTCATGCTCAATATGCTGAATTCTATTAGGCAATTTGGAGGTATGTCGCATGAAGACTCAAGACAACATATTCAATCTTTCTTAGAAGTTTGTGACTCATTTAGTCAATAAGGAGTATATGAGGATATGTTGAAGCTCAAGCTATTTCTTTATTCCCTAAGTGGCCGAGCAAGGGCATGGTTGAGTGGAGTACCATCCGGTTTGATAGAGTCATGGGTTGATCTTTGCAAGAGCTTTTTGCTGTGGTATAATCCATCAAATCTCAACACTCAGCTTAGAAATGACATTTCTTCTTTCCGATAAGGTGATGAAGAGTCAATGTGTGAATGTTGGGATCGATACAAGGGATTGCTTCGGAAGTGTACTAATCATGGATTTCAAGATTGGACTCAAGTTGTGATTTTCTACAACGGAGTCAATGCATCGACCCGAATGATGTTAGATGCCTTGGGAAATGGAACTTTACTAGACAAATCACATGAGGAGGCATTCGACATTCTTGACAGAATTGCCAACAATCATTATCAATTTCCTTCTACAAAACTTGGAACCGGGAGAAAGGCACAAGGGACTTTTGAGCTCGAAGTTAAGGACTCACTATCTGCCCAACTCTCAGCTATCACCAATATGTTGAAGAACATGCAATGTTCCAATGAATTGAAGGAAGTGAAGATTGCCAATTCAGCTTGTCTATTATGTCATGACAATCACCATGAGAGTGAGTGCCCAGGAAATCATGAGACAACCAATTATTTGGGCAATTTCAAAAGAAGAAACAACAATCCCTACTCCAACACATATAATCCAGGATGGCGACAACATCCAAATTTCTCATGGGGAAACCAAAGATCCAGCAATCCTAATCCACAAGCTAGAAACCAAAATGCTAGTGATGAAGGTTGTACTGAAGTTCCTTCATAAGTACATCTTCACGAGGTTTGGGCACCAAGAGCCATCATCAGCGATGAAGGCACCCACTTTGACAATAAGTTAATTGCCAATGCTTTACAAAGATACGGGTTAAGACACAAGATTGCCATGATATATCACCCTCATACCAATGGTCAAGCCAAGGTATCAAACCAAGAAATCAAGCAGATTTTGGAGAAAGTGGTGAATCCAAGGAGAAAGGATTGGTCACCAAAGCTTGATGAAGCGTTATGGGCATACCGTACTACGTTCAAAACCCCACTAGGAATGTCTCTATTTAAGTTAGTCTATGGCAAATCATGTCATCTCCTAGTCGAACTAGAGCACAAGGCTTATTGGGCAATTAAGAGACTCAATTTTGATGCCTAATTAGCTGGAGAGAGAAGGCTCTTAGAGTTGAATGAGATGGAAGAATTCAGAGCCCAAACGTATAAAAATGCAAAATTCTAAAAGGATAAAACCAAAAGATAGCATGACCAGGCAGTTTTGCCACGACATTTTCAAGTTTGTCAGCAAGTCCTATTATTCAACATGAGGCTGAAACTCTTCCCTGGGAAGCTTAAATCAAGGTGGTCTGGGCCATTCAAAGTTCATCATGTTTATCCCTACGGAGCAGTGGACATTAAGAACATTGATGATGGGATAATTTTTAAGGTCAATGGTCAGCGTCTGAAGATCTACACTGGAGCCCCTATGATGCATGACAAACCTACCTTACATCTTCAGGATGCCTAACATGCTGAAATGTCATGGCATTTGCAGTTTACTCCTGTTAATACATAAATTGTTTCTAAATATATTTTATATGTTTTATTTTATATGCTAAGTCCTTTTGGTGTTTTGTTTTTTATTTTTTAGGTTAAATATCAATCTTGAAAGCTGACGACTGAGGAAGAGGCAAGGGAAAAGCACAAAACCCTAGCTTTAAATATTCGGGTAGCAAAAGGACAAAAAGGATGAAGTCTCTTTTTATTTATTTATTTTAATTCCTTCTCTCTCTCCACCTTTAATATTTCCATCATTACTCTATAACCCCCACCACACGTTTCCTATACCCTACCCCTACTAACCTTTAATACTTTCTTCTATTTATTTTTCTCTTTCATCAACACCCCATATTCTTCCTCTTTATTTTCTTCTCCATAGCCGAAACCACCATTAATAAAGCTTCAAACTTTTCAACTTTTCTTGCTTCTTCTAAGACGAGAATGGTACGATCAAGACAACCGGGCTCCGCTCCACAACCTCTTACAGTTTTCTTAGACGATGCGGCAAAGGAAAGATTTAAAAGCCTGAAGAACTGAATTCTCTTTTTCGAGCTCGGCTTTGTCTTCTCCGGCGAAGATTTTGGGCCAGAGGTAATGGATGTAGTGAAGCACCACCACTGGGAGAGATTTGCGGAACATCCAAGCTCTGTAAATGCGACTATTGTGAGGGAGTTCTATGCGAATATTCATAGCCCGGACCAGAAATCTGTATATATCTGGGGCAAAAACATTCATTTCTCCAACACAACACTCAACTGCTTCTTTAAAATTTCACAAGAGGTGGACCGCCATGCAAAGAAAGAGGAAGAGGCCGACTATGAGACTTACCAGGGAGTCAAAGAGGACTTTTACTTGGCTGACACGGAGTGGAACGACCAGAAAGCTAGTCGAAGAACAATCAAACGAAAGCGCCTCCGTCCACACGCACGACTGTGGAACCACTTTTTGTGCTACAAGCTCATGCCTACATCGCACCACACCACCGTAAGCTTAACTCGGTTAATGGTCCTTCACTCTATACTTTTTGGCTGCCCCATGGATATTGGATGAATTATTGTACAAGAAACCCATGCATGTCTTAATCGACCAAAGAGACCTCTAATCTTCCCAAATCTTATCACGGCACTCTGTCGAAAGAAGGAAGTACTAGAGAATGATTATGATGAGATCCTAGAAGGAATGAAAGGTTTAACTGTTGAGAAGGTGGTTGCATTGATGGGGAGTGCTGAAGAGCAGCCTAAAACTTCACATGTTGCCACTACCCGAGGAAAAGCCCCAACTCAATAGGTCGAAGTGTTGGAGTTTTTCAGAAATGCCATGGCAAAAGTGGATGACTTGGAGTGATTTAAAATAATTCTTTAGCTACACCAAGAAAAGAGATGAAGTTTTCCAAGCCTAATTGGCAGAGATGTTCCCCCACCTAGTTCACGAGTTCCCGAAGTTCCTTGAATCCATACTGCCCATATCTGCTAATGCCTCAACATTTCCATTTCCATATCTGCCCATATCTGAAGAAGTCAGGCCAGTGGAAACAGCTTAGGAAACTCAAGCCCCTACACCCGAACAAGAACCTGAAGATGCCACAACATTTTCGGATGATCAAGCCCAATCGCCACCGCCTCAACAAGACCAGTCTAGTGAAACGGAATACGATCCAAGCTTTATTTCTTCTTTTTTCGAAGACCCTCTGCCTGACCAGTCTACTCAGCCTAATGAACCAACACAACCGACCAATCTGTCCATCTAGAAGAAGCACAACAAGCAACCCAACAAGAAAAACCACCAATGCCCTCGCCCAAATGAAGACCACGTGCTTTCTGAAAATGTCAGCTGGTCGACAAGCGAACCCACCCAAAGCTGCTGCTGAAAAATCACGACCATGCAAAGATGATGACTCCGACCAAGACTTAAGCTCACCCCCATTGAAGCGTCAAGCAACTTGTCGCTTTGCTGCCACCGCACCACCTTATGCCTAGCCAGCATACTTTGCATTTCATTAAATGCATAGCATATAGTTTAATTTTCTTTTCTTAGTTGCATTGGGGACAATGTTTGCCTCAAGTTTAGGGGAGGTATCGTTCCCTACTTCATTTTCATATTGCATGATAGCAACATTTGTAGACAAATTCCATGACAAATTAATAGGTTTCTAGATGAGTTATTGGATTAAAGTTAATGATGCCCTATGATGATAATTTTTTTATGGTCAATGCTTTGATTTAGAGATGGCAAAAGGGTATAGCTTTGTGGATTTCGTACCGCACCAGCACCAGTTGGAGTGGGGATGGGTATGAGTTTAGAGGGTAGTGGGCAGGTGTGGATGTAAGAAATCATACCCATCATGGGTAGTGGGTAGGTGATGGGTTTAAGACCTTACCCGTACTATATCCACCCGCTCCGTATCCGCCCGCCATATGAATTTTGAACCATTTATATTTATAAACTTTGATTATGCCTTTTTATTATGGTATTTTATGTATTAAGATATTAATTTATTTTAAAATCTATGTTAATCTTAAGCCTGTAAAATTTGAACTCAATTAATTTAGTTTGAAAAACTAATGATTTATAATTGTGCTTGAATTAATCAAGTTGAAAATTTGTAATGTGTGTATAAGTAACATTTATAAAAGTGTAAATATGTTTTTTATAAGTTAGCTATATATATTAGTTAGTTGTTAAATTACTTATCGTTAGTTAGTTAGATGTAGTTAAACTTATATAGGTGTAAATATGTTATATATACACTTAATCAGTCAATAAAGTATGTGAAATTTTACTCTTTTTTATAAAAGTGTAAGATTTATTTTTACATAATTCGATATTAGCAGTTGTTTGTAGACATGTACAAGCGGATACGTTTTAAGTGGTGGGTGTGGAGATGTATTTAAGAATGTACCCGCGTGGGCAGGTGTGGATTTGAAAATTGTACCCACCGTGGGTGATGGATAGGTGGTAAATATAAAAATTTTAGGTGGGTATGGATATGGAGGAAGGGTATTCGTACCCACCCGTCCATTTGCCATCCCTACTTCGATTGAATATGCATGACTTGGGATATGGATAGAACCTTCTTTAGGACTTGATTGTTTGTGTTTATTTTATTGTTACACAAGTGTATATTTTCTATGCTTAGGAAAGTTAGAAATTTTTTATAGAATGAGAATTTGAATAGCTCAGCGGTTTTAATGAATTTAAATGATAATAGAAAGCTCCCGTTAGTTTAGTTTATGAAGTTGTGAATAACTGTAGAGGAATACTATGATATGCCATGGCATAACCATATGCATATGAGTTAATGAAAGAGGCACAGGGTGACGCTACAATTTTAACTTGTCATGGCATTTCCTGGATACTGCGTTTTAATAAATGACAGCTATGGCATGAGTAGAAGGTAGTGTGACAAGCTGTCTCCCCTCATAGCAGTTTGCTTAAAAAATGAATGAAAAAAAAGATATTATATATATTAGGGGAGTATTAAACTTGTTCCTAAATGAGAAAACATGCTTTGCTAGGATAGTGAACCTTCTTTAGAATTTTTCTAAGTTAACTAAGCATAGATTGGATATACTCATGCACACACACTCGCATATGATCATGTCCTAGAGTAATATTCTTGAAATTTCCTCGAGTCTTATATGTTTATGTCATGAAATTTCTAAGGGTTGAAACTCTAACCATATACTTGTCTTGATCCTGAACATTGTCATGACATTTTGTCTCTACTAGTTGCTATCCATTGCTTGAGGACAAGCAATAGCTTAAGTTTGGGGGTGTGATAACTCCGCAAAAAGTCTATATTTCAAGCCTTTTTACTTAAGTTATTGAGTGTTTTCAAGTGCATGCATGAGAATTTAGATGCATTTAGGATCATAACATTGCATTTAGTATGTAGATATGCTTTGGCATTCATGGTGTGGCAAGAGGTGCTATTTTACGGGGAAGGTCGTGATTTTGGTTGATGTTGCGCAAGTAAAGCAAAGATGGGAGCAAGGGAGATTTTTCATGGCATTCGCAAAAGGATGGCAAAGGAAAAATGTCATGGCAAATATGAAGACCTCCTGTGCTGCACAAAAGACAAGAAGATATTTTGCAAAAGAGTGTCAACTGGTGCTCTACAGGCTGGCTATAACCACCTTGGTGGACCATTGTCACCATGTCCGAAATGCCATCACGTGAATGGGGGTGAAATAGGGAATTTACCTAAACCCTAGGGTTTTCACCCCCCATTATATAAGGATAGGTGACCTAATAAAGGGGAAACCTTTAATTTTAAAAAGGAGAAACCTTTGGAGCTATTTTCGAGGCACAAGGAGAGCTAAAGGCAGCAGAGAAAGCTTCCACCTTTCTTCCCCAACCACCGTCCGAAGATTCCCTCCATTGATAGAGCTTGAAGGGAGTGGTGTGCTAGGCACCCGAGAGGGGCTAGCACGTTAAGGCGTCCCAAGGTGGTCGAAGAAGTCGGCGGCAGTGCACACCGAGGGTGTCTTCCAACATTTCACTTTGCTTTATTTTTATACCTTTGAGAGGTTTTATGTGGATTTTTATGGATGATATTTGTGGATGATGTTTATCTTTAAACTTTCACACCACCATGTGTTTGCTTTATTTTGGTGGATGTTTTGTGGATGATTATCTTTATCTTTTTATGAATATTCTAGCCTATTATGTGTTTGTTTATTTGCTTTGCTCATTGTGTTTAATCATATAAGCATTGTAAGAGGCATGAAAGTGTCCATTGTTTAAGTGCACACTAAGTGTTCGAGAGAAACCTAGCCATAGATCCTTAGTATTCGAGAGAAACTAAGGGAGGATCTACGTGAGCAATGGGTTCTAGACTGCAAATAGAGCCTAATCTAACCTTAGGTGCTCGAGAGAGACTTAAGTAAGGGTTTTAACGATTAAAAGGAGTGTGCTTTACCTATAGGATAGATGTCATTACTGAGACCGAGAGGAGATGTCGAGTCATTTTAGACTTTTAGGTTCCTTTGACTCGAGAGAGCAGGAGCACCTTAGAAACCTTTGTTGAGTGAATAGACCACATAATAGCTAGTTGTTCGTAGGAGTGAGGTTAAGAAGTCCATAAGAACCCCCATCAATCATTCTAGTAAGGCTCATCAATCGAGGATCATTACAACATATAGCTTACTCGTGTTCTCGCATTTTTCTTTTGCCTTTGCATTTACAAAGTGTTCCCCTATTTTCCTCTATTTCCTCTCTTTACTTGCAATCACATTACCATACTCTTCACACACCATATTCATACATCTATCGTGCCACCACCATCCATCTCATTTTGCCTTGACATATTTTAGTTACTTGCATTCTAAAATTGTCATAGCATTTCACCATTATACCTTCACCGTACATATTCTTTTCCATCTGTTTATACCACTGCTTTTATTTTTCTTTTAGTTAGTGACACCTTTTTGTGTTGACAAAGTTGACTTATACTTTACCCTGATCCTCGTGGGGACGATACTCACTCACCCTTTATTACTTGCATGATTGTGTATACTTGCACATATGTTCACATAATTTATAGCACTACACAGAGCGGACCACCGACATACAAAACATTAAAATGAAGAGATTAGATCTGAAATCTAAGAAAAAGCATAGTTTTTTGTGTATTTTTAATATAAAAATAGGGATATATAAACCCCAATCGAATAGATATAAAGGAACTTTTAAATCTAAAAAAAAAAGAAAAGAAAAAATCAAAGAAAAAAATTAGAACAAAACACCATTCAAAAAATCAAGAAGCATTCGAGAGTATCGATCCAAGAGAAATAATCCAATATTTGAATCAAAAACACATAAAAAGGGAGAAAAGGAAAAGATTGAAGCAAAAACAAACCGGAAAAAGGTAAAAAAGGTGAAGAGTTACTCATTTTTCGATTAGGTTTAGGCTCGTACGAGTCGAATCTCAAAAATCCAACCCCAAATTCGTGCTTAGAGTATCGAGGAGCTTCAAAAAGGCATCTCTTTTTCCATATTCAATGAACTGGCGTGGTGGCCGATGACGGTAAGGGCGGCCGGCGAACATTAACTATAATTGGGGAAGGAATTCCCAGGTTGATAAGTGCTTATAAGTCCTCTTTTATCGGCCCCTTTTACTATAACTAGTGTTAGTTTTCGAGCCAATTGAGTGGAAATATGAGTCATTTCTACATATTCTCTACAGTTCAGCATTAATGCACTTAAATATATGATTTATGCAATATTTAGGTGAAAAGGTACTGATGTTTTTATTCCCTGACAAGTAAAATGTCACAGCGAAAGTTTGCCTCAGCAACATAATACCACGGTGAAGGTTGCCAAGGCGGCAAGATGGCAACTGCAGTCAAGATTTTTCACCAGACATTGTAGAGACATGCTACGTTGAGGAATGGGTAGATCGAACTAGTCCAAGAGAACTGTGCTGATGCAGTTCCAAGTCTAGAAAAAGTACATCAACTATTGTGACAGCCACTCGCCACGGCAACAGATGCCGAGGCAGCACCAGGAAAACAAATACTGATATGATAGGCGATCTGAAGAGAAAAAAAGTGGATATTTTAGACAAGCGACATAGAAATCGAAGCTAAGAAACACTGTTGGACTATTATTTCTTGGTTTCTACTTTTATGTTGTCTATTATTTTTGCCTTGTGCTCAGATGCATTTATTGAGGACAATACATCCCTTAAGTTTGGGGGTGCACTATCAATATTCTTATGATCAGATATGCCAAGTCCCAATTGCCCTCTAAACGGTTCATTTATGCAAAAAGCAAAAAAAATTAAGTTTGAGATTTTAATGAGTTACTTGCCTCGACAGTAATATGCAACCTAGCCGTTGTAGCAGAGTGCAGCCATCACCAAGCTTAAAATCAAAAGGTTTCCAAAGAATAGTACTTAGGATTAGACTATGAGACTAAAATATTTATACACTGTTGGACTCAGTTCGTTATAGAAGTTCTTTTTTTTTTGAAAAAGCAATAGAGACTTAGACTTTAGATTTAGCTAGAGGTGCTTATCATCGACTCTAGTATAGTCTTTAGAGGTGCCTATCACTGGCTCTAGGACTTAATAAATTTTTCCACTTACTAGAGGTTCCTGAAATTGACTCTAGTAAGAGTAGTTTAACACTTGAGGTGCCCAAAACATGCTTAAATAGTATAAATATACTCACATATATATTTTTACAGAATAGGGAAGAAGGAAAAATTAGAATAAAAATCTAAGTCGAGAGTTTTGAGCTACAAAAAGGATTAGAACTTAGAAAAGCATTTGTTTTATGGCTACACACACACACTCACGATACTCATAGTACAGTTCTAAGGAAATCCTAAAAGCTAGAAGAGACAGAGCAAAAGAACGGAACCCCACCGCAGCAACTAGGAGAGCATATTGCCATAAAAGTAATTAACTTAGTTTATTTTGCATTGCTTAAGGACAAGCAATAGTTCAAGTTTGGTGTATTTGATAAGTGCTTAGAAGTCCTATTTTATAAGCCTCTTTTACTGTAATTATTGTTAGTTTTCAAGTTAATTGAGTGACAATATGAGTCATTTCTGCATATTCTCTACAATTCAATATTAATGCACTTAAATATATAATTTATGCAATATTTGGGAGAAAAGGTATTGGTGTTGTTTTTATGCCTTGAAAGATAAAATGTCACAGCGGAAGGTTGCCTCAACAACATAATGCCACGACGGAGGTTGCCTCGCCGGTAAGTTGCCAAAGTGGTAAGATGGCAACTATGGTCAAGATTTTTCACTAGACATTGCAGAGACATGCTACATTGAGGAATGAGTAGATCGAACCAGTCCAAGAGAATTGTAATTACGCTGTTCCAAGTCGAGAAAAAGTACTACCATTATGATAGCAACCTACCATCACCTGGAAAACAAATACTGATATGGTAGCGATCTGAAGAGAAAAAAGGTGGACATTTTAAGACAAGCGACATAGAAATCGAAGCTAGGAAAGACATAGAAAGTCAAGGCCAAATCCATGTGGGAAAAGAATCCTTATAGGAATAAACTAGAAAATAAAATAAAGATATTTTGTTTATGTACTTAAGTTGTATTTTATTCCAAGTTGAATTCCTACTTTGAAAAGGTTTGCCCTAGGCCAAGCCTATAAATACCATAGCCTCTGTAGAGGGGAAGGCATCTCAAAATCAAGTATTTATAGAAAACCCTAAACTTCCTCCATCACCCCCTTGGGGTTTAGATTAGTTTGTGGAGTAGTTGTGGAAGAAAGTTTGGAATTTGTTTAATTCTTACTAATGTAAGTTATTGATACATAGTTTATTCTCTCTTGGTTCTCACTCTTTCTTGCATACGAGCTCGGAAGATAAATTTGTGAGGAAAAACTCATTTGTCCAGACGTGGGATAGTTCGGCTCACGAAACGAGAGAATACGGTCTTTTCTCTTGGGCATTGACTGATCTGATCAGGATTTCAGCGACTAAAAGGAATCATACCATTGGTTGTTGTTTGCCCTTGATTCACGATGGAAGGTATTATCAAGATGTGACCATCAATAGTACTCCGAATTAGGGAAAAGGAAGAAGCAATTAAGGATGCTCTGTCGAACTATGAGTTATTGATTTGCTGCCAAGGCATAACCTGTAACCCCCTAAACCTGACCTAAAAGAAATAGGTCGAATCTACAAAGTCACGTTTGAAAACTTTACCCTCAAGAAACCAATTTTAAAAATTATACTTTAATTTAAAATAAAACCATAGTGATAACATAAATATCCCAAATATCTCAAAGTTCAAAAATTATAAATAATAACCTGAATATCTAAAAATAGTTTGTTTTGATAATGAAATAATTGAATAAAATCTGAGACTCTCCAAGTACCGCATCATCTAAAGTTTAAAGATCTGTAAGAGAAAAACTAAGAGGAGGTAAGCTAAAGAGCTTAGTGTGTCTCTAAGGTGCAGATAAAAAATAACAAAACATGATTTATAAAATTATTTTTCAAAAGTAATATTAAAAAAAATACAGTTCACATAAATAATTTTGTCAAGAGTAAAGTTTTAGAAAAATGCAAATCATGATGTATGAATGATATCACACGCACAACAAAAATCCCAACTACAACGTCACCAGTCCGAAGCGAGGAGTTCCCCAGAACCCTCACCTACAACGTCACCAAAATCTGAGTGGTCTTAGGCTTCCGGAAAGCTGCCACGACTTCCTCCGTACACAATCCCACCCCATGCACACAATATGATGTAACATGATTTGAAAATCCGAAAACAATCACAATTCAATCCGAAATCACAATTTATTCAAAATCTCAATATGTCAGGAAACAAAAATACACACGATAAAAAAATCATATTTACTCTCAAAAGTGTGAAATCTCAAATCTAAAAATTTTCATATTTCTCAAATCACAATGATATATATGCATGATAACACAAGTGCACCATCAAAGTCACAGTACAAAAATTAGACATGCTAACAAAACATGATTATTTTTCAAAACACAAAATATTAAGCATGTCACAGACAAAATATATTTTTAACATATATAGCATTAGTATTGGAATAGTATGATTACGATAGATTGTTAATTTATAAGACGATGACCTAAAGATTTAGTATTGGAGTCTCAGATTTAAAATACATAAAAAATAATAAGGCAAACATCGATCAAAATCATAGTAGGTTTTCAGAAAATTCTTATTTATCTAAAAATATTTCAAATATATGCAGAAAACGAAAATATTTTAAAAACAATTATTGTCAACTCCACAGTCCGAGTGTTGAACTTAGCTCTGATACCAATAAATGTAACCCCTTAAACCCGACCTAAAAGAAATAGGTCGAATCTAGAAAGTCACGTTTGAAAACTTTACCCTCAAGAAACCAATTTTAAAAATTATACTTTAATTTAAAATAAAACCATAGTGATAACATAAATATCCCAAATATCTCAAAGTTCAAAAATTATAAATAATAACCTGAATATCTAAAAATAGTTTCGTTTTGATAATGAAATAATTGAATAAAATCTAAGACTCTCCAAGTACCGCATCGTTTAAAGTTCAAAGATCTGTAAGAGAAAAACTAAGAGGGGGTAAGCTAAAGAGCTTAGTGTGTCTCTAAGGTGCAGATAAAAAAATAACAAAACATGATTTATAAAATTATTTTTCAAAAGTAATATTTAAAAAAAATAAAGTTCACATAAATAATTTTGTCAAGAGTAAAGTTTTAGAAAAATGCAAATCATGATGTATGAATGATATCATACGCACAACACAAATCCCAACTACAACGTCACCAGTCCGAAGCGAGGAGTTCCCCAGAGCCCTTACCTACAACGTCACCAAAATCCGAGTGGTCTTAAGCTTCCGAAAAGCTGCCACGACTTCCTCCGTACACAAGCCCACCCCATGCACACAATATGATGTAACATGATTTGAAAATCCGAAAACAATCACAATTCAATCCGAAATCTCAAGATGTCCGAAAACAAAAATACACAAGATAAAAAAATCATATTTACTCTCAAAAGTGTGAAATCTCAAATCTGAAAATTTTCATATTTCCCAAATCATAATGACATATATGCATGATAACACAAGTGCACCATCAAAGTCACAGTACAAAAATTAGACATGCTAGCAAAACATGATTATTTTTCAAAACACAAAATATTAAGCATGCCACACACAAAATATATTTTTTGGAAAAACATATATAGAACTAGTAAAAGAACACGCCTTAGCTAAAGCGACTCAAATTACTGAATAATATTGTCTTCTACTCGAACAAAAATAATGAATGAAAACAAAGGCTTTAGAGAATCTTGATGGAAGAAAATAATGTAGGGTTTTCTCTTAGATCATAATATGTATTTATAGAGAATAATAACAAATTCCCATTTGAATTAGAATTCTATTAAAACAAAATATAAATATAATAAATATTAATAAAAAAGGTTGTAGAATTTCAAAAGGATTTTCTTTCCTTATTTAAAAATCTTTATATAATATATATACTATTAAATAAAGAGTTTTAATAAAACAATAATTAGAATAAAATAATATTTTTAATAAAAAAATAACTAATTTTAGTAGAATTGAAGTTTAATTTTAAAACAATCTGAATATTCAAGAGTTCTCAAACTTTAAAACATATATGATAATAATAAATTAATTTAAAACTCTCAAAAAATAGCATTTCAAAAATTGGGAATATGAAAACTAGGGTTTTAATTTAGGAATTTCAAAATTAGGGTTTTAAAATTAGGAATAATTTTTGGGGTGTTACAACTCTCCCACCATTAAAAGAAATTTCGTCCTCGAAATTTTTCAGACTTAGCGACAAATTTTAAAAAGCACAAATGCCTAGAGAGAAACTTTAAAAGAACATAGGTAACAAATGACAACAAAAAGTTCTCAGAGAGACTTTGATTTTAAAATTCATAAGAATAGTATGATTACGATAGATTGTTAATTTAGAGATCCTATGAGGTGATATAGTAATCTATCAACAAAAGACAATGACCTAAAGATTTAGTACTAGAGTCTCAAATTTAAAATACATAAAAAATAATAAGGCAAACATCGATCAAAATCATAGTAGGTTTTCAGAAAATTCTTATTTATCTAAAAATATTTCAAATATATGCAGAAAACGAAAATATTTTAAAAACAATTATTGTCAGCTCCACAGTCCGAGGGTTGAACTTAGCTTTGATACCAATAAATGTAACCCCTTAAACCCGACCTAAAAGAAATAGGTCGAATCTAGAAAGTCACGTTTGAAAACTTTACCCTCAAGAAACCAATTTTAAAAATTATACTTTAATTTAAAATAAAACCATAGTGATAACATAAATATCCCAAATATCTCAAAGTTCAAAAATTATAAATAATAACCTGAATATCTAAAAATAGTTTCGTTTTGATAATGAAATAACTGAATAAAATCTGAGACTCTCCAAGTACCGCATCGTTTAAAGTTCAAAGATCTGTAAGAGAAAAACTAAGAGGGGGTAAGCTAAAGAGCTTAGTGTGTCTCTAAGGTGCAGATAAAAAAATAACAAAACATGATTTATAAAATTATTTTTCAAAAGTAATATTTAAAAAAAATAAAGTTCACATAAATAATTTTGTCAAGAGTAAAGTTTTAGAAAAATGCAAATCATGATGTATGAATGATATCATACGCACAACACAAATCTCAACTATAACGTCACCAGTCCGAAGCGAGGAGTTCCCCAGCACCCTCACCTACAACGTCACCAAAATCCGAGTGGTCTTAGGCTTCCAGAAAGCTGCCACGACTTCCTCCGTACACAAGCCCACCCCATGCACACAATATGATGTAACATGATTTGAAAATCCGAAAACAATCACAATTCAATCCGAAATCTCAAGATGTCCGAAAACAAAAATACACACGATAAAAAAAATCATATTTACTCTCAAAAGTGTGAAATCTCAAATCTGAAAATTTTCATATTTCTCAAATCATAATGACATATATGCATGATAACACAAGTGCACCATCAAAGTCACAGTACAAAAATTAGACATGCTAGCAAAACATGATTATTTTTCAAAACACAAAATATTAAGCATGCCACACACAAAATATATTTTTTGGAAAAACATATATAGAACTAGTAAGAGAACACGCCTTAGCTAAAGCGACTCAAATTACTGAATAATATTGTCTTGAACTCGAACAAAAATAATGAATGAAAACAAAGGCTTTAGAGAATCTTGATGGAAGAAAATAATGTAGGGTTTTCTCTTAGATCATAATATGTATTTATAGAGAAAAATAACTAATTCCCATTAGAATTAGAATTCTATTAAAACAAAATATAAATATAATAAATATTAATAAAAAAGGTTGTAGAATTTCAAAAGGATTTTCTTTCCTTATTTAAAAATCTTTATATAATATATATACTATTAAATAAAGAGTTTTAATAAAACAATAATTAGAATAAAATAATATTTTTAATAAAAAAATAACTAATTTTTAGTAGAATTGAAGTTTAATTTTAAAACAATCTGAATATTCAAGAGTTCTCAAACTTTAAAACATATATGATAATAATAAATTAATTTAAAACCCTCAAAAAATAGCATTTCAAAAATTGGGAATATGAAAACTAGGGTTTTAATTTAGGAATTTCAAAATTAGGGTTTTAAAATTAGGAATAATTTTTGGGGTGTTACATAACCCGCCGAGGCAACTAAGGCGACCCTTCAACGACCCACCGAAACAGAACTTCAACCTGTTGCATTGTAAGAACGAGATAATTACATTCTGAATTCATACAACGAAGTAATCTAACATAACTAACTTTTCCATCCTTGATTTCTTGATCATTTATTCTTATCGCTTTAATTAGTTTTCTTAGTTATAATACAAACTCAATTATTTGTACGTTTAATTTTCTATTGTGCATGAATAATAAATTGCATAAGTAACGTCAATCCTTGTGGGATCGACATCTAAAATACTATAACTTGAGAAAAGGTGAATGATTTATTATAAAAGCATAGGACTTCCTAGTTGTCACCACAGGTCTATAGAGCTTTAGTTCTTTGCTCTGATTTGGTTGAAAATAAAAGATAAACAAATGGGTTATTAAGGAGCATTTGGCCATATATATCAATACCGAAACGGCGTCGTTTTGATGCCCGCTTATAGCGACCCAAATGGTATCGTTTTGAGCCCTTGACCCGCCTACAAGACCCGTATCCAAACCCAGACCCGGGCTTAACCTGGGAAAGAAGGAAAATTACGTCAACAATCCCTAAAATTTAAGTATCCTCACAATTATATCTTCCAATTTTTTTATTTCTTTCTAATTTCGTCACTATTTTGCTTTATTTTAGCCTTCTAATTTTTTATTCTAACATTTTGGCCATTATTTTGCTCATTATCATTATTATTACTTATTATCAAGCTATATTATTATTATTATTATTATTATTATTATTATTATTATTATTATTATTATTATTATTATTATTTTCTTTTTGCTATGTATTATATAATATCATTATTATTATTATTATATTTTATAAGTATTATAAAACTATAATATTTTTATTAAGTACAAAAAATTAAAGGGATCACACTTTTAAAACTAAGACCAAATTTATCTTTTCTATCATATAAAATATTTCGTAATCGACAGGTGTCAATTTTGGGCGTTGTGGGGGGTTGTTCCCTTCTCCACGTGTAATAGACTTTCGAACTCGACTATGGTTTCGCAAACCCAATTTTGATGTTCCAATCGTATCGTAAAAAAATCAGTGGCGACTCTCCGAATAATTTTCAATGAATATATATCTAATATTAAAATTAAAATAGACCTAAAATATCATTATAAAAGAATTAAGAGAGACAGAAATCTCTCCTATCCGAAGGATATGATTTGTGCATGAAATATTAAATTAGTTATGAGAATAAAATTTTAAACTCTTCCAACCCACTAAATGATCTAGTGAAAAAATCTTAACGGTAACGGTATGTAAGTTTTCTATTTTCACTTCGATTTTTGAATCTAAAATTCCAGCCATGTTTTAAAAACACCTTGTTAATTTGTGATTTAGGGAATCAAAAAGTTATGGTACTTGTTTTGTTCTTAAAAATAGAAATTCCAGTGGGTTTGATTAGGAATTTCACCCCTTTACAAAAATTAATAAGCTAATCCATTTACTTTAATTTATCATCATTTAGTCATTTACTTCTAAAAAAAACTAAGGAACTAGTCCAACTAGATGGAACCGTTAAAGTTTGCTGTTGAATCTTGACATTATAAAATCAACAATTTATATGTTAGGACTTAGGATTAGTAAAACGTCATCATCTCAACAATTTAGCAAAAATGAGTTCAACATCATGTGTTTACCAACAACTTTAATTTTACAGTATGAGGATCAAATTATAATAAATTAAAATAGAGTACTTAACTTTCAAATTTTGTAAAATATAGGGCTCAAATCATAACAGAATTAAATAGAGTAATTAACGTTTCAATTTTTGTGAAATACAGGAATAAGATTAAGAAATAAAGCAAAATGTATATTTTCGGGACAGGGCTAAACCTAAGACATCCAAAAAGTTAAAACGTCGTTTAAAATAGGTTTAATATACTTCCCCTAAATTATCCATGTTTTTTTAATTTGTCCTTAAATTTTTTGGTTTATTGTGTCCTTTAAATTTTATGAAATTTGACAAAAAATTCCTTGTTTAAGGGATAACTTCGATGATATAATTTAGGGGACAATCTAATAACAACTTAAAATGTAAAGGATAAAACAAGTTAAAAATAATTTAGGGGATAAATTGAAAAAACATGTATAATTTAATGGAAAAATGTATTAAACCTTTAAAAAAGTATTAAATAATTTAAAAAGGAATTTATTATTTATATTGATATATTTTAGAATTAAAATTTTAAATATTTTTATTAAATTATAACTTAAATTAAATTTTAAAAAAATTCAAATTTATAAAAAAAAATGGAATAAAGTCAAGAGCATAACAAGCTTGTGAAATTCAAACAATTGGTTTAATAAGTTGAAGCGTTAAATGTCTATATCTTTAAACGAAGTTAATGATTCAAATATTAACATTATAAATAAAATATTAAATTAAAAAATATTTTTTAATAATTTTTTTTAAAATTTAGTTTAAAATAATGGTTTAATGATTCTAAAATCAATGATTTGAAGAAGAAAAAACGTCGATTTCTAAAAAGGTATAGAATTTCGTGAAAGTAGATTCCCACACTGTTAGGACGTGGCAACACAAGAGTCACAACATCACTTTGCCATCTTATTGTTCTTATAAGGAACATATTCTCACCCAAAATATTAGTGCAACCAAATACCCAATATTTACCACTTTGGGTAGCAAATCTGTAACCACACTTTTATCACCTAACCCAGTTTATTCACTGGACCATATATTATTCTTGGGTGCATTTAGGGATGGCACTAGAATCAATGTTTTAATTTAACAAGTGATTTTAATAAAAAAATAATATTAAATTAAAATTTTAAATTTAAATAATTTTATTTATAGAATTTATATATTATCAAATGATTTAGATAAAATTATAAATAAATAATATTTCATAAGATGATTATTAAAAAACTATAACCAATAATATAGTTATAGATTATGAGTTTAGATATTTAAATATAACCGATAATCTCTAGAACAAGTGGTTAAAAGTTCTCAGTTAATACTTTTCTCTCTTATTGGTAGTGGTGTTAAAAAATATCCGATCTGGATAAATTGACCGGTTAACTTATCAAATCAATAAAAAAATCTAAATAATTTTATAATTTTTTCAACTCCGGGGTCATATATCCGACCCACTACTTCTCGGGTTGGACCTAAGCTACAAAATTCTAACTTTTCGAGTATTTGATTACCCGACTACCTGAATTTATTTAGAATTAGATTTTTTTATATTTAATAAATTCATATTTATATATTAAACTAATAAATACATATTTTATATATTTATACTAAACTAATAATATAATTTTATATTTAAAAAATACATATTTTTATATATGAGAACCCAATTACTTGATTTTACGGGTACCCACAATATTCGAATACATAATTAGTGGATATCCGACCAACCTGGACTAGGACATAGGTAGGGATGACAATGAGACGGAATGGGTAAAATTAAAACTTCCTCCAAGACTTCGATCCGATCCAATATTAATATATTTTATTCTTGACCCGACCTGATATAATAAATATTATAACTCAACCCTAATCCAACTATGATATTTTAATGAAAAATTAATTAAACCTGACCCCAAAAAATTAACAAAAATATTAAACATTATATATAAAAATATATTAAGTGTGATCGGGTCGGAAAATTTTTGCCCTAAACCTAATCTAACTTTATTTTTTTAATAACCCAACACGAACTCAAATATGAGTTTTTTAATAAAAAAATTATCTTTAACGGATTCAGATTATATTATCATTCCTAAATACATATCGACTGAACTTCTACCCGAAGACCCGGTGTAACCTTTTTTTTTTAAAATGGAAACAAATAATAAATAATAAATACGAAATAATATATATATATAATACCTTTTAGAAATCCATATTTTCTGGAACCAAAATTTTATTAGAATCAAAATTCTCCATCTCCCTAAACACCCCGATCACCGTCTGTTTTCCCTCACCGCCGGTCCGTGGCTCTCACTGCTGGCACCACCTGAACCACCATCATCTCCCGACCAAAAACCCTCAACCGATGCGCCGAACCGCCGCCGCTATCGCCGGTAATCGAGGCCGAAAGCCTCATCGGTTAGGGTTTGAACCCATATTGTTGTTTCATTCGATCCGGCCGCCATCAACGCCGATCAGGCGCGTCGCTTGCTCTGTTGTGTTCACCGTTCGAAGCCGTCCAAAACCCCTCTGGTTTTATCTCCGATCGTCGCTGTTTGAGTCTTCGCCAGAGTATTTCTCGTTTTGGTTTTTTTGGGTAAGCCTTTCGAATTGTTTTCTTATACTTTTGTTCGGTTTTAAGGTGTTTTAAGTTGAATCACTGAAAAATCTGGTTTCTAAGAGTGTTTTCCGGTAGTTTAGGGCCGTGCGTGGCCTCCACGCGCCGTCGGGGCGAGTTTCGGCTTCCCTGGACGGTGGCCTGGATCCGCCGGTCCAAACCGGCCTAAACCCGGTCCGAACCGGCCTTGAACCGATCAACTTGAACCGAACCAGTCTTGAACCGAACCGGTCAAACCCTAACCAGACCCGTTGACCCGACCCGTTGACCGTTGTCTGTGATGTCAGCATGACGTCAGCGTTGAATATTGACTTTGATTGCTGACGTCAGCGTTGACTTTGACCCAAAAAGTCAAAATTTTCAAAAACTCCTATTTTATGTTTTTCGACGTCCTGAGTCCATCCGTGAAGTCTGTTTCTCAAAATTCAAACCCGAAAAGCCTCCAATTTGGACTTTAAAGTCTCGAGTCAAACTTTTCTTCTAAGTTAAGTTAAGCCCAGAGTTTATTTTAAGGTCTAATATTGATACCTGTTTGTTTGTAGGACCTCATAGTTCTCCCGATCGTGTACCAACCCAGCCCAGTTCCTCCCGTTTTGACCGATCCCGAGATCCGATCGTGACCCGTATATTTTAATACCCGTAAATAGTTAATTCAATATTTAACTCCAGTATTATTAAAAATTCTATCTTGTATTTTTAGGGTCCAATACTGCTACAGAGCGAGGCTCGAACGCCCAGTAGATCACCTGTCTGTTTCTGCCATTGAGGTGTGTTCCTTGTGTGCTATATAATCGTATTTTATTGTTTTACGTTTTAAAGTAAATTAAGTATGTGCACATGATTGTTTTCTGGATTTACTTAAGTACTCATTTTGAACTATAAGATTGATTATTTTATGATTACTATATGTCCGATAAATCCTGTTTGATATTCCCTGATTTATGTACACGTGTTGCCTGCTTAGTTCCGGTTACTACCATCATGATTCTTGTTATTATTGCATGTCTTCCATTTTAGCATTGGGATGATGAGTAGTGTCTAATATTCGGTTCAACCTTGATCCAGTTGGTAATTCCTCCTTTTTACGGTTCCTAACTACAGTTAGGATAATTCTGCCTGTTATTGGTTCCCGTGCTTTAGCTGGCGTAATTCCGCCTGTTCCCTAAGGTAATTCCTTAGGTCGGTACCTTCACCCTAAGGGCTTAGGTTAATGCCTGTATCAAATGCTGTTCAGGGGAACTGTATCCAGGAGTTCGGTTGGAGGGTAGCATATCATGCATATACACAATCTGATTTTCTGTATTATTGTTTAATGATTTCATTCGTATTTTTATTTGCACTGTTGGAACACACTGGGATTCATAGCTCATACCTGTTTTCTTCCCCCTTTTAGATATCCGTAGGTAGACATCCCGGACTTGGCATTTGGAGGATCTACAAATTATTTGGTTACACTTTGATGTAACATTTTTAAACTTTTCTAGTTTATGTTTAGGGTGACATGTGCCTATATATTATATTACTAGTGATTTAAACGTATTATTTTTTTTGTTATTGGTTTTTACGAATTATTTTGTGAACAATGTTTTCCAGATACCTTGTTTCGGTGACATTTTATATATTTTAATTGTTAGACAATATTTACCTTTATTCGCTCAAGTTAATTAATTTTCATGCAATATGATTTATAAATAAAAAACAATGTGACCACTTTAGTCGGGCTTCCCGCATAGGCCAATTTAGGGGGTTACATTTAGTTGGTATTAGAGCTCCTGGTTTTAAGATTCTCGGACTGTGTTGGGTCTTAAATAAATGTTTTCTGTTAAATTGTTATGAATTTATATCTGTAAGGCCATGTCACCTATATTTTTCTGTATTGTGTATGGTTCTCCGGTGCCAATTCTGATCTCCTAAATTTTATCTTTGTAGATTTCCTGAATATTATGAGTGCCTGTAGAGCTCGTCGATCCACCCGAGGGCGTGGTCGAGCGACCAGTTTTGTTGATCCTGTAGAGGAGCCTATTAGTGATCCTCCACCCGTCATTCCTCCTAACCCACCTGTTCCCACAAGTACCACTATACCGCCCAACCCTCAACCTGCTGCAGGCATTGATATGTCTACCCCTGTCAGAGGGGCATCAGTACCTAGCACCGAGCCTGCTACTGCAATGACTGATGAGACTCTTAGTAGGCAGTTCCTTCAGTTGTTACAAGGAGTTGTTAGAGCTTCGGGTGCGATGTCGGATCCACCTATCTCTCAGATCCTGATCACGAATGGAGTGAGAACCTTTTCTGGATCTTTGACTGGTGCACCTTCAGATCCAGAGACCTGGTTGTACGATACTGAGAGATGGATGGATCAGTTGGGTTTGGAGCCAGCTAAGAGATACCTTGGAGCTGTGTCTATGCTTGATGGTGGTGCCCACATCTGGTGGGAGTCTGTGGTTAGTAGCGTACCCTCCGACAGGCTGACATGGGACTTTTTCAAGGAAAGGTTCAAGAACCGTTATCTGGGTGATCGATATATGAGGGAGAGGCGTTAGGCCTTTAGAGACTTCGTACAAGGTACTATGACAGTGGTTGAGTATGAGCTTCAGTTTTTAGATCTGATGAGGTATGATGTTGGGATAGTGGCCACAGAGAAGGATAAATGTGATAAGTTTCTAGAGGGTCTCCGTATTGGTATCCGAGACCGAGTAGCCACGCATCATGATGTGGTTTTTGAAGATCTGGTGAACCGGGCAAAGACTGCAGAGGACTTACAGAAACTTTCTAATAGTCAGGTTATGAGGGATCAGGACCGAGAGAGGGGTAGAGATAGAGACCGTAAGAAAGACCATGGTCGATCTAGAGGACATTTTAGCCATGGAGAGTCTTTTAGTCGTCCTGATAAGAGGGCTCGATCTGCACCGAGTCAGAGAGGTGTTTCCTATCATCAGCCTGCAATACCTCATGACTCTTCTGTTAGTTGGGGTGGTTCTTCTAGGATCCCATCTGTAACTGCATGCGACTTTTGTGGCAACATGCATAGGGGAGAGTGTAGGAAGAAGACTGGAGCTTGTTTTCGGTGTGGATCTTCTGAGCATTTCTTGAGGGACTGTCCTCACCCACCCTCCGTCAGTCGACCATCGAATCAGACTCTTGTGCGCTCTCAGGCACCATCTAGATCTCAGACATCCGTATAGACACCCGCTTTGGGGCGATCTCAGGGTAAAGCTTCTGAGTCTGCTGTTAGATCTGATACCAGGAGTCGAGGCCATCAGAGTGGTGGGCCATCTATTTCCGAGGCTCGTCAGCCAGCACTCGTTTATGCCATTAGACGTCGGGATGACCGAGACGAGCCTGATGTTATCGCAGGTACTTTTACCATCTTTTCTGTTTCGTACTTTGCGTTGCTTGACAATGGCTCCACACATTCTTATATATCTAAGTCAGTATCTGGACACCTTTCGATCTCAGTTGAGAACACTGAGAGTGTCTTTACCTTTATGAGCCCAGTGGGGCAATCCTTATCTGTGGATAAGGTTTTCAAGAGATGTCCTTTTTCTTTTGAAAGGTTTTTCAAGAGATGTCCCCTTGTTGTGGGAGGGGAAGTGTTTCTGGAGGATCTCATGGAACTTCCTTTAGAGGAGTTCGATCTAATTCTAGGGATGGACTGGTTATCTGAGCATCGTGTTAATTTGGACTGTGAGGCCAAGAGGGCCATATTAAAGACTCTTGATGGACGGTCTGTGGTCTTGGTTGGCGAACGACGAGGTTTTTTGTCCAATGTGATATCAGTTTTGTCGGCTAACAAGATGATCCGAAAAGGATATGAGACCTTTATTGCTTGTTTTCTTAACACAAAGGGGTCTTTATCTAAGATCGAAGAAATTCGCACAGTTAGTGAGTTTCCTGATGTTTTTCCTGAGGAGTTGCCTGGTCTCCCTCCGGATAGGGAGGTTGAGTTTGAGATTGAGACTTATCCTGGATCAGCACCAATTTCTATGGCCCCGTATCGTATGGCTCCAAAAGAGTTAAAGGAGTTGAAGGCTCAATTGCAAGAACTTTTTGACAGAGGGTTCATCCGACCTAGCTCTTCACCTTGGGGAGCTCCAGTTCTCTTTGTTAAGAAGAAGGATGGTTCTCTTTGGTTGTGCATCGATTACCGAAAGCTAAATAAGCTGACAGTGAAAAACAAGTATCCTCTACCCAGGATTGATGATTTGTTTGATCAATTTCGTGGAGCTACAGTTTTCTCGAAGATTGATCTTCGATTTGGGTATTATCAGCTAAAGGTTAAGGGCTCTGATGTTTCTAAGACTACTTTCCGCACCCGATATGGTCACTATGAGTTCTTAGTGATGCCTTTCGGTTTAACCAATGCCCCTACAGCTTTTATGGATATGATGAACCGTGTCTTCCGGCCCTACATAGACCAGTTTATTGTGGTGTTTATCGATGATATCCTGGTTTACTCTCGCTCAGAGGACGAGCATGTGGGGCATCTGAAAGTTGTGTTACAGACTCTCAGGGAACATTGGTTGTATGCTAAGCTAAGTAAATGCGAGTTTTAGCTTAGTGAGATGACATTTCTGGGGTATGTCGTTTCAGCTAGAAGTATTCAGGTGGACCCGAGTAAAATTGATGCAATCACTAGTTGGAAACCTCCCAAGAATGTGTTTGAGATCCACAGTTTTCTGGGCCTAGCTAGGTACTATCGACGCTTTGTCGAGGGTTTTTCCATTATAGCCGCCCCTTTGATGAAGCTTCTGAGGAAGGATGTTCCTTTTGTGTGGTCTGAGACCCAGCAGACTAGTTTTGATCAGTTGAAGTGAGTTTTGACCCAAGCTCCAGTTTTGACCCAACCTGAATCAGGGAAGGACTTTACAGTTTACAGTGATGCTTCGCATTCTGTTCTTGGTTGCGTCTTAATGCAGGATGGTAAGGTGATCGCATATGCGTCACGCTAGTTGAGACCACACGAACTTAATTATCCTACCCATGATCTTGAGCTTGCAGCTGTGGTTTTTACTCTAAAAATTTGGAGACACTATCTCTACGGAGAAAAGTGTTATATCTTTACCGACCATAAGAGCCTGAAGTACCTCCTTACCCAGAAGGAGCTTAATCTAAGACAGTATCGTTGGTTGGAGCTTCTTAAGGACTACGATTGCGAGATTGAGTATCATCCGGGAAAGGCCAATGTTGTGGTGGACGCTTTGAGTCGTAAGACCATATCAGACTTAAGATCCTTGTTCCCCAGGTTGAGTATATATGATGATGGTAGCCTATTGGCTGAGTTGAGGGTTAAACTGACTCTGGCTTAGCAGATTAGGGCCAAACAGCGATTGGATGACTCTTTACTTTCTATTATACAGCAAGTGGAAGAAGGATCCACTTCTGTTTATTCTTTTGATCAGGATGGAGTCCTTTGTTTTAATGGTCGTTATTGTGTACCCAACGATCCTGAGTTGTGATAGATCATTCTCAGTGAGGCTCATAGTAGTCCTTATGCTATGCATCCTGTAGGAGATAAATTGTATCAAAATCTAAAGCAGAGGTACCGATGGGTAGGTATGAAAAAAGATATCTTAGATTATGTATCCAGATGTCTAACTTGTCAGCAGGTGAAAGCAGAACATCAGCATCCCTCTGGCCTTTTACAGCCTATAAAGATCCCCGAATGGAAATGGGAACGTATCACAATGGACTTTGTTACCGGGTTGCCTTTGACCCCGTCCAGGAAGGATTATGTCTGTGTTGTGGTGGATAGACTCACAAAGTCAGCTCATTTCATCCCTGTTCGGATAACATATTCTATGGAGAAGCTGGCTAGACTGTATATTTCTGAGATTGTTAGATTGCATGGAGTACCCTTGTCTATCATTTCTGACCGAGATCCGAGGTTTACTTCTCGTTTCTGGACAGCTTTACAGTCTGCTTTGGGTACTCGTCTGAATTTCAGTACGTCTTTTCATCCCCAGACAGATGGTCAGCCTGAGAGAGTGATACAGATCGTAGAGGATATGTTACGGGATTGTGTCTTAGACTTTCGGGGCAGTTGGAAAGAGTTCTTACCGATGGCAGAGTTTGCCTATAATAACAGCTATCAGGCTAGCATCCGTATGGCACCGTGTGAGGCTTTGTATGGTCGTAAGTGTCGTACTCCTATCTGTTGGACTAAGTTGTATGATCGAAAAACTCTGGGACCCGAGTTAATTCAGGAAACTGAAGAGACTGTCAGATTAATCCGGGATCGTCTGAAGAAAGCTTTTACCAGACAGAAATCTTATGCTGATCAGAGGAGAAAAGATATCGAGTTTGAGGTTGGTGATCAGGTTTTCTTAAAAGTCTCTCTCTAGAAGAAAGTTCTGAGATTTGGGTGTAAGGACAAGTTGAGTCCGAGATATATTGGACCATACCGTATTCTAAAGAGAATCGGGCATGTTGCATATCAGCTGGAGTTGCCTCCACAGCTTAGCCGTATCCATGATGTGTTTCATGTATCCATGTTGAGACAGTACCATCCGGATCCGAGTCATATTATTCAGGTTCAGGATGTTGACTTACGTCCAGACTTGTCTTTGAGGAGGAACTTGTTCAGATCCTGGAGTTTGATGAAAGAGTTTTGAGAAGAAGGCGTATACCTATTGTTAAAGTTCATTGGAGGAACCGTAGCCCTTCTGAGGCCACCTGGGAGATCGAGGAATCCATGAGAGATCAATTTCCGCATCTGTTCAACTCAGGTAAATTTTGAGGACGAAATTTCTTTCTAGGGGGGAGAGTTGTAACCTTTATTTTTAAAATGGAAACAAATAATAAATAATAAATACAAAATAATAATATATATAAAAAAATACCTTTTAGGAATCCATATTTTCTGGAACCAAAATTTTATTCGAATCAAAATTCTCCATCTCCCTAAACACCCCGATCACCGTCTGTTTCCCCTCACCGCCGGTCCGTGGCTCTCACCGCCGACACCACCTGAACCACCATCATCTCCCGACCAAAAACCCTCAACCGATGCGTCGAACCGCCGCCGCTATCGCCGGTAATCGAGGCCGAAAGCCTTGTCGGTTAGGGTTTGAACCCTTGTTGTTGTTTCATTCGATCCGGACGCCATCAACGCCGATCAGGCGTGTCGCTTGCTCCGTTGTGTTCACCGTTCGAAGCCGTCCAAAACCCCTCTGGTTTTGTCTCCGGTCGTCGTTGTTTGAGTCTTCGCCGGAGTATTTCCCATTTCGGTTTTTGGGTAAGCCTTTTGAATTGTTTTCTTATACTTTTGTTCGGTTTTAAGGTGTTTTAAGTTGAATCACTGAAAAATCCAGCTTCTAAGAGTGTTTTCCGGCCGTTTAGGGCCGCGCGTGGCCTCCACGCGCTGCTGGGGCGAGTTTCGGCCGCCCTGGACGGTGGCCTGGAGCCGGCCAATCCAAACCGGCCTAAACCCGGTTCGAACCGGCCTTGAACCGAACCGGTCAAACCCTAACCAGACCCATTGACCCAACCAGACCCGTTGACCGACCTGACCCATCGACCGTTGACCGTGACGTCAGCGCTGACTGTTGACTTTGATTGCTGACATCAGCATTGACTTTGACTGCTGACGTTAGCGTTGACTTTGACCCAAAAAGTCAAAATTTTCAAAAGCTCCTATTTTATTTTTTTCGACGTCCTGAGTCCATCCATGAAGTCCGTTTCTCGAAATTCAAACCCGAAAGCCTCCAATTTGGACTTTAAAGTCTCGAGTCAAACTTTTCTTCTAAGTTAAGTTAAGCCCAGAGTTTATTTTAAGGTTTAATATTGATACCTGTTTGTTTGTAGGACCTCATAGTTCTCCCGATCGTGTACCGACCCAGCCCAGTTCCTCCCGTTTTGACCGATCCCGAGATCCGATCGTGACCTGTATGTTTTAATACCCGTGAATAGTCAATTCAGTATTTAACTCCAGTATTATTAAAAATTCTATCTTGTATTTTTAGGGTCCAGTACTGCTACAGAGCGAGGCTCGAACGCCCAGTAGATCACCTGTTTGTTTCTGCCATTGAGGTGTGTTCCTTGTGTGCTATATAATCGTATTTTATTGTTTTATGTTTTAAAGTAAATTAAGTATGTGCACATGACTATTTTCTGGACTTACTTAAGTACTCATTTTGAACTGTAAGATTGATTATTTTATGATTACTATATGTCCGATAAATCCTGTATGATATTCCCTGATTTATGTACACATGTTGCTTGCTTAGTTTCGGTTAGTACCATCATGATTCTTGTTATTATTGCATGTCTTCCATTTTAGCATTGGGATGATGAGTAGTGTCTAATATTCGGTTCAGCCTTGATCCAGCTGGTAATTTCGCCTGTTTACGGTCCCTAACTACAATTAGGGTAATTCCGCCTGTTATCGGTTCCCGTGCTTTAGCCGGGGTAATTCCGCCTGTTCCCTAAGGTAATTCCTTAGGTCGGTACCTTCGCCCTAAGAGCTTAGGTTAATGCCTGTATCAGATACTGTTCGGGGGAACTGTATCCAAGAGTTCGGTTGGAGGGTAGCATATCATGCATATACACAATCTGATTTTCTGTAGTACTGTTTAATGATTTCATCCGTATTTTTATTTGCACTTTTGGAACACACTAGGCTTCATAGCTCATACCTATTTTCTTCCCCCTTTCAGATATCCGTAGATAGACATCCCGGACTTGGCATTTGGAGGATCTACACATTATTTGGTTACACTTTGATGTAACATTTTAAAACTTTTCCAGTTTATGTTTAGGGTGACATGTGCCTATATATTATATTACTGGTGATTTAAACGTATTATTTTTTTTTGTTATTGATTTTTACGAATTATTTTGCGAACAATGTTTTTCAGATACCTTGTTTTGGTGACATTTTATATATTTTAATTGTTAGACAATATTTACCTTTATTCGCTCAAGTTAATTAATTTTCATGCAATATTATTTATAAATAAAAACAATGTGACCACTCTAGTTGGGCTTCCCGCATAAGCCGGTTTAGGGGGTTACACCCGGTACTTCGGTACTTAAAAATTTTAAGTATTTTGATTTCAACACCACTCCCTAGCTTTAAAGTGTAAACCCATTATTAGTAAAATTTTCCTCCCCTTTCCTAAATAAAAGTTATACAAATATATATTTATATTTGAATATGATTTTGTATTTCAGTATAAACGATATTTTTTATTTAAACTTTATTGATCAAAAACTTTTAGTAGAATATTCGAAATATATTTTAAATTTAAATTCATATTTTTTGGCTTCCGATATTAGACATAAAACAATATCAATTCAGATTCGGATATTAAGACAAAGAATAATTTATGAAAAAAAAGTCTGAATTTTAAGATAAACTTATAGTTTAAGATTTAGATAATTCGAATAATATAGATATCCAATTTGAATAAAGTTTTAAGTAATTATTAATAAAAATGTTTAAAGAATGTTTTAAACTTATAGTTTTAAATATTTTTATATAATTATTAAAAATGTTTTAAATAATTATAATTAAAGTTTTAAAAATTTAACCATTAAAAATTAACGAGGAACAATTTTAATGGAACATAGGAAATAATATATATTATATAAAAATGTAACTTTCATTTAATAACGGAAATTATATACATTGATATAAATTAAAAAAAAATAACAATTAAAAATATACACTTTTAGTGTGTAGGGTTTAAGATGTAAAAAAATAGAATTAGGTTTAGAATTCAAAATTTTAAAAAATTTAAACTGAAAACATAAAAGTAAATGCTATTAGGGACAGAAGATTTCTACTCTAATTGTATATAAAGCCATATAGATATTTTCGAAATCCTGAATAAAAGTTTAAAAATAATTTTTATAGAACAAAAACATATTCTATTACTTTAAATAATTAATTAATATTTTAATAATAAATCATTATTTTTATTTTTATGTTTAACAAACACTTTAAATATAAGTAAAACAATAACATCAAACACCATCTTACAAGATTATTACTTGAAAAAAATATTAAAGCTATAAAAGTAGAAGGTGAAACCCTGAATATGTGCTCCTGCTAAAATGTAAAGCGTTTATTCTTCTTTTGTTGCTTGATGTGGACCGTTCATTAGGGCTCATGTTGCCAACATTGTACTGGAATTTGACTGCCTGTAAAAGGCAGTGAGATTAAGAATGGAAAAACATATATGTTTTTGGGCATATTGTCCTACTTGGATCAACATCCTTTCTTGTCAGCTCCGTGTCACTTCCACTCCAATAATACATCAAAAGTTCATAATGTGAATCCTTTCTAGAGCTCTGTGCTTTCATATATGTCATTCTCTAACCTAAGGAGTGGTCAAGCCCCGGGTTCGAATAGTTTTGTCGGTCTACCATGTATAAGAGATTGAAATTTAGACTCAAAAAGAGGGACCAAATTTTCATACTTGGAATAAAGAATATCTTCATTTTTTCATGTTTTAATTCATTAACTGTAAATAAATGAAAATAAAATTGCATAGCATGAGTGTTATAGTGGACAACGATGTGATGGTTGCCGTCGAGATTGGTTCAGCAGCCAACGTTATGGTTGAATGTTGAAATAAATGGTGCAAGATTCATCTCTGAAGCTCTGCAATGGTGCCAAAAGGAAATTCCTCCTTTGACCTCTTGCGACGAAGCTGATCGGATGGTATTCGCTTATTCCGCAGTTCATTATGAAGCTAAATTGCCTGATTGAACCCTGCCTCGGGAGCTGCTGAATTGCAGCTGAGCTTCATGCCAAGACTGAAACTATAGTTGACACTGCTATATACATAGCACCCCTTTTGGTTTATGGACTCCAAGGACACGCTATTCTCCTTACCATCTAATCCAGAAACTAAACAGAAACTAGAAGTAGCATCGCGGTTAGGAGAACCGGTTACCACAAGGTTCTTTTCGGTTCCTTGATGAACTAAAACCATTCCGGGGGAGTCAAATGGCTCAAGCACGACAGTTCTACCAATGGCTTCTCCAATATTTGAAATTTTCTTGTGTGTGTCATCAAAGATGAGCCTGAATGTAGCATGCACAGCAGCATTGGTATCGGTTTCAGGTAACTTCTCCATTCGGATTGATTGGTCTGATTTTGTTAAGACAAAAGTCGAGTCGCCTGACTTTTGGATAAAAGTGACAAGATGAATGTTATATACAGCGGGAACCGGAGTTATCCAGTTGGCGAATGAACCTGTTGAACCAGTTTTTATGTCCCAGTCGCCACTGCTATAACCGCTAAGCAGGTAAGGACCATAAAGGATTGCCTGAACAGAAGCGTATTCAGGACGATCATCTGGAAAAAAAAAAACTTTTGCTGATTATAGAAGTTCTTAAAGATTGCGAAGAATTGCAAATTTATCATACAACTATGATACCTTTTATTTGTTCTGTTCGAAGGCTAATCGGAAACTGAAGGGTTTGTTTATCTCCAGCACTCCATTTTACTGTTAAAAAGCTACCTGAAATAATGCAATTCGTATTACTTCCTGTTCTTTGAATAACATAGAAAGATAACACACAAAAAGCATCAACATATCAAAAGAACCGACATATTCTCAGAAAATAAGTGCAAAACGACGATCATGTTGCACACCTGGTGCTGGTATGGCTAGATTCTAGTCATTTAATGTTGCCTTGGACCCTTTCAATTGAGTCCAGATTGGTATCATTAAATTCAAGGTAGATGATTTTCCTGCTCCCTGCAATAAAACATATTCCGGATTATCAATCTATGTTTGCTTTCCATATCATTATTAATACGTGCACACTTGCATTGAGTTGAGTACAATACAAGGTAAACAAGACCCTGAATACGATTTTTCTTCTGGTTTCGACTAAAAAAATAGGGTCAAGGCAAAGAATATGAGGAACATATGCTTCTATTTGAGTAAAACGGTACCGGCCCACTCATAGATTGAACTAGTGTAGGTAACGATCTTCTGGATCTGTTTTATGATTCAAATTCTATACACATATATGCGACGAATAGTTGCTTAATACCTGTTTCGAATAGGAAGTCAAGGTGACGCAAAGGTAAGGATCACAAGAAACAACTGGATCAACTTTCTGGTTGAGTACAAAATTTTCGGATTTCCAATCTAGAGTGCTTGATATATACTGTATGATGTAAAGACTAGGAAAATCTCCTTCCTCTTCGAAATATATAGAATCCCCTAACTTGGAAAATGATTCAATTCCTGCAAAGCTAGAGAAAAAAATGATTAATGATGCGAAGAACCGGAGATAACACTGACACATTAATAATGTATGGAGAAAATTTTATCAGACTTCATTCATTATGAAAGTAGTAGGTAAATAACGGCAATAATCACGGACCTGTGCCATAGCAGCACCAGAAAGAGACAAATGGGGTTCCCCACTGGTGGTAGCTTACAGCCTTGGAGACCCCACGACCTTGTGGCAGCATGTAAATCATCACTCCGGGCTGTGTTCCCCTTTGGATGCTTAGTACACCGTTCGTGAGGGCTCGCTCGTAATAATCTGCATATGCCACTTCTTTGGTCCATCTAAACAGGTAACGCCATAACGAAAACATGATTCATTTCAAATAGGATGAAAGGAACCGTGATACGATACAACCAGTAAATATAAGTCACTTGTCATTAGTTAAATATAAGTCCAAAAAAGGACAGTGAAAAAGGCAGTCCATAATTTGAAAGGATATCCCGAAAGGACCTTCAAAGATAAAAGAGTGATGAGCATACCATCAGCATGTTATAAGTTGTACAAGACTCTTCATTCTCTGTCTGTAATGTGTTTGCCAATCGTTTTGGGTCGGACCTTCTCGCAGGTGAATGCCATAAACCATAAGAGAGCAGAACCAGAAACGAAACAAAGGTAATTAAATAAAATCCAGAATCCAGATCATTTCTTAAACCATTCATTGGGAAAGAACATCAAAAGTAAATGTATTGAAATGATTATTCGATAAGAAACAGAATTTTATATCTGTAAACTGAGAAAGCTAGTACCAGAACTCGCCGATGGATGTTCCTCCTATTGCAAAGGTATGAGAAGAATTAATAATGTCCATAAAGGAAGTTGCTATTTGCAAACTAAGAACTGAGAAACTTTATTCAATCTTGATGATTACAAGCTAAGGTTTACTATCCTTTTATACAAGCTGGAAGTTGAAACTAACATGGAAAACTGATTAACAGAAAGCTATAACAAACTATCAATCTAATATCCCCCTCAAGATGGTATTTGATGAATGTCAATAAGACCCATCTTGATTATAAACTGCGTGAATGTTGGGGAATGAAGAGCTTTGGTGAGAATGTCGGCGAGTTGACCATTAGAACGTACATGAAAAAGCTTGAGAAATCCAGCAACAACACGTTCACGAATAAAATGGCAATCCACTTCGATATGTTTGGAGCGTTCATGGAACACCTGGTTGGTAGCAAGGTGAATTGGAGCTTGGTTATCACAGTAAAGAAAAACAGTGGAGACAGAAACGTTGAATGACGAAAGAAGGTTAGCAAGCCAAACTAATTCGCACGTAACGGATGCCATAGCCCGATACTCGGCTTCACAAGATGATCGACTAACTGTATGTTGTTTCTTCGATTTCCACGAAACAAGGCTGCTTCCAATGTATGTGCAAAAGCCAGTGGTGGAGCGACGAGTGTCCGGACACGAGCTGTAATCAGAGTCAACAAAACCACTGAGTTGAAGAGTAGACTTGGAAAAGAATAACAACCCCAAACCTAGTGTCCTTTTGATATACGAAAGGAGATGATACACAGCATAAAGATGAGGTTGGCGAGGGGAAGAAACAAATTGACTTAATAAATTCACCGTATAGGTAATGTCAGGTCTTGTGTGAGTAAGATACAATAGAAGACCAACCAATCTACGATATAATAGAGGATCAGCTAATAATTCGCCTTCATGAATACTTAACTTCTGGTTGGGAACCATTGGTAGTTCAGCATGTTTCTTACCAAGGGAACCAGTGTCATCAAGCAAAGATAGGGCATAGTGACGTTGAGACAAAGAAATTCCAGATTCACTTCGAGCTACTTCAAAGCCTAAAAAATACCGCAGAGGACCTAATTCTTTGAGTTTGAAATGGTGTTGTAGGAGACGTTGAACATCTGTTAACAATCCAAGATTTTTTCCAGCAAGCACAATGTCATCCACGTATACCAAGAGAGCAATGAAATCATCACCAGATCCTTTGACAAACAATGAATGCTCGGATGGCGTTTGCATGAAGCCAAGTTGAAGGATACTTGAGAAAAAACTTGGAACCACTGCCGAGACGCTTGTTTTAGACCATAGATGGATTTATGCAACTTACATACCAGATTCGAACCTTCAACTGTCGAATTATAACCAAGAGGAAGTTTCATGTAGACTTCCTCATTGAGTATACCATTAAGAAATGCATTATTGACATCAAGTTGAAGCAAATGCCAATTATGAATTGCTGCTAATGTGAGTAACACTTTAAAAGTTGTCATTTTAGCCACAGGAGAGAAAGTATCTACATAATCGATACCTTCGATTTGAGTAAAACCTTTGACTACTAAACGAGCTTTGAATCTATCAATCGTTCCATCAGGTTTATGCTTAATCCGATAAACCCATTTACAATCAATGGCCTGCTTGCCTTGTGGTAGTGGAACAACGGACCAAGTTTGAAGGTTGTGCATGGCCTGAAGTTCATCCTGCATAGCATCTCTCCAGGCAGGATTTTTAACCGCCTGATGATAAAAGTGAGGTTCAGAAATAGAAGAAATATTACCAATGAATGTCAAATATGAGGGAGACAATCGTGTAGGTGTAACATGGTCTTCGACTGGATAGAGACATGAGGAAACTTTGTTGCAATGATAATTTTGCAAATATGAAGGCTTGTGGATCACACGAGAAGAGCGTCGAGGCTGAAGTGTAGATGGAGCAGGACCTTAAGACTCAATAATATGAGCAGGTTGAGGCTCGACAATACCAATACCTTGAGGCTTAGGCTCAACAATATCAACACCTTGAGGCTTAGTAAGATCGGCACCGTAAGGCTCAATAATAACAACATCTGGAGGCTCAATAATATCAACACCGTGAGTCTCATCAATGTTAGCACCTTGAAACTCAGTGGGCGTGCAAGTAACAGAAGATGATCCAATTTCAACACCATGTGATTCTGGTAATGTTTCTTCAGCAAGACCTTGTGTTGCTCGAGAGGTAGCGGGAGAGACATCGGGTAAACATGGTGGGTAATGAAAAATCAGGAAAAAGATCTGTCAAAGAGTCAATATTGGTTGTAGTATGAAAAGGAAAAATATGCTCATGGAAGATAATATTTCGAGAAACAACAATAGTTCCAGTACTTAAAATGTAAGTATGATATCCTTTCATTCTAGGAGCATAACCCAGAAATACCGTAGGCAAAGCTCTAGCAGCAAATTTGTCTCGACCAGCTCGAAGACTAGAAACAAAACACAAGCATCCAAAGACCTTCAGATGTTTATAATCTGGCATTTTTGAATATAAAGCCTCAAATGGAGTTTTTCCATCCAACACTACTGAAGGCAACCTGTTAATCAGAAAAGTTGCAGCAAGTAAACAATCTCCCCAGAAGCGTATAGGTACTCTTGATTGAAAATATAAGGCTCGTGCAACAGCCAACAAATGTTGGTGCTTTCTTTCCACCACCGCATTTTGTTGAGGAGTCTCTACACAAGAAAATTGGTGAATTATTCCAAGCCTGGAGAACAATTCAGAGAATTTTAACTCTGGAGCATTGTCTGATCGAAAAATTTTAACATCATGGCCATATTGTATCTTAACCATCTGGACGAAATCTAGAACAATCAATATAGCATCAGACTTATGTCTCATTAGATATGTCCAAGTGCAACGAGTAAGATCATCAACTATCGTTAGAAAAAAACGATGATTATCATATGTAGTATGCTTGTAAGGACCCAATGTATCACAATGAACAAGCTCGAATGGTCGAGTGGCGCGAGAAGTAGAAATAAGAAAAAGAGGTCGATGTTGCTTAGCCAAAGGACAAATATAACAAAGATAATGTTTATTAGATTCAAAATGCAATACATCCTTTAACATTTGTAGTACATGTTTACTCGGGTGGCCTAATCTTTCATGCCATGGTGCTAAGCAAATGGAAGAAGACCGTAAGCTACAAGATTTTTCTGTCGGCATGTGAAGCAAATAAAGGCCCTAGAAAAGTTCACCGTTCCCAATCACACGCTGAAGGTCCTGAATCGAGCAATGAGATTTGTAAAAAAGGACATGAAGATTAGAATCTTTTAGTAATTCACTAACTGCCAAAAGATTAAACATGAATTTAGGTACATAGAGAACATCTTTGAGAACCAATCCAGATGATAATTGAATGTTACCAACCCAGTTGACTGAAATAACAGACTTATCAGGAAGCAAAATTGTCCCATGCTCAATTCGATGCAAGGAAAGGAATAAGTCTTTGATATAGCAAACTAACTATCAATCTAATACTATTGCCTGGAATCAAAAAAGAGGGGAAGAAAGCAATTAAAATGTTTAATGAAGTATCGGTGACCGTCTGAAATAAAATCTAAATCATTGGATGAAAAATGAGATGGAGACGTTTAACAAAGAACCCTAGAATCATGGCAAAAGAAATCCCCACGATCATACGAACTTCCATAAGAGGAAGAAAATTATAGTTCCACCACCAGTCAAGAAAAATGCATATCAAGTAATGTACCTTCTAAAGTGGATCACCAATCACTTCATACTGCATTTGAGCTCCGATAATAATAGGAATGTGTGTATTAGCATGGAAGCCCGATATATCATCAGCCTAAAGGAAAAGGAGATAAAATTTTCAAAAAAACATGAATTAATCATTAGATAGAATTAACTTCAGAAGTCTTGAAAGTTACCTGAACTACAAACATTCATAAAAAACAAGGTTTATCGAAAAGGTGAGCCAACAACAAATGTTGTGGATCTCCCTGCTCAAAGTAACATGAAAAATCGCGTCAAATATATTCAACATTGTCTAAGAACTCTTCAACTGCAAGGGGAATGAGAGTTGAAAGAATACTAACAAGTCCGAATGCTAGAAGACGAATTGTACTACTTAGAAAAATCTATACACAACCATTTCTTTCTAGTGAATAAATTTAGAAGGTATGCAGAAGGCAAGATAGTAGATTCTGAATGTATTAGAATTTTATATGGTAATTTCTATCAAGCTTACAAGTTTGCCACCAGTTGGATGACATCACACATCTGTCATGTAAGGCAAATATATTTTCTTTTGTAAATGATTTTCAACTCATAAGCTTGGCTTGGATCGACCGAAACTAATTCTTAAAACCCTAATAATTCCTTTGATCATTTTTGGTAACTACTCTTCCACCTTAATTCTTTTGATTAGATATATTTTGGAGATTAAATCTCTTTTAAGTATTTTTTTTCTGAATTCTTCATTCTCATCATTTTCTGGTTCATTCCACTCGAATCCTCCCTTCATCCTTTTAGTTCGATTCAGTTTTGGACGTGTTTGGTAAGTGTTCAAAACCCTCCTCTTTTTGTTTCGAATTTGTGTTGTGGACTTAAGGGTTTGGAGTTTTTTTTTAAGTAGAGTATTGGTTGTTTAAGGATTTTTGTCTTGGTTTTAAGGTGTTTGGTTTTAAATCAAGTTAAATCAAATATAGGGAAATGTATCGAATTTGGAAAACTAGACCTTTCCCAGATTTTCTCGGGAAAAACTGGAAACAGACTCGTTGACCCCGTTGACCGACCTGACTCGACTTGTTGACGTCATCTACTGACATCACTGTTGACATCATTTGCTAACGTCACTATTGATGTCATCTAATGACTTTAACGTTGACTTTTTCCAACTCGGTCCCTCTTTATACTTTTCGATGTCCTGAGTTTGATGGCGTTGTCCGTTTTTCAGAATTCGAACTCGAAGTGTTATTTTGAAGGATTTTTAGTTCGAATGTTCAATTAAAAGATATCTTTGTCAGACTCTAAAATTGGTTTACTTTTTGGTTCAGGTGACGTGGATTCGAACACCGAGTATCTTCTTCCTCTTTCTCTTGTTCCTTAGACTTCGGGACAAACACATGAGTTTTTCTGGTTTATTTTTGTTTCTTGTATTTTCCTGTTTAGTGGCATAGTAGTGTATCTTACGTTATTATTATTCGTAGCTTTTACACCGCTGACCTAGTGTTAGGGCTTAATCTAATGGACGTCATTCTTGACGTTAAACTATCAGCCTAAGGTGTGTCTCTCATGATATTTTATGTTTACTACTGTGTATAGATTCTGTTATTTCTGTATATCCATGATGATTGCCTCATTTTTGTAATTTTCTTAAATTAATTGTATAATATCATGCTCTTTTTTTTAACTAAATGCATATCTTATTCAAAAACTATCATGCATGCCTCCTATAAGTTTTAAGGTAAGCATTCAGACTCTGATACATGTTCATGTCATTGCACTGAGTTGGATATTATGTTTGGGGAAGTTCAATGATATCACCTTTTGGTGAGTATCACTTCTGATTAGTGGCTCCACCTTTGGGTCGGGTTTCCACTTTTGATTAGTGGCTCCACCTTTGGGTCGAGTTTCCACTTCTGACGATGTGATGGAGTTAGAGTGGTTCAGAGGAACATACTCTTCTGATGGTGTTTGGTGTTGGGTGCATGACATTCATACATTATATCATGTGTTCTGTTCTATGATATGATATTATGTATTATGATCATGTTATATCTGCACATTAATGACACACTAAGCTCCCTAGCTTACACCCTTACAGTTTCTATTTCAGATATTTAGTCGTAGGCTTCGGTACTTGGAGGAATGTTGATTCAGAACTACTGTTGATCCGTATGTTTTTAATATTTCAAACTTATTTTAATTTTGGTCAATAATTTCTATATTGGAATTTGAACATTTATTCGGTTTTCATAACTTTATTGTTTATTATTATCAAGGGTTGAACCTTCAGATATTTTAAATTTTAAGTTTTACAATATTTCCATTATTATTGTTTTTAAAAAATTTATCAGAATTTTATATTTAATTCATCTAATCCCTAACTTGCAAAATAAGTTTACTTAACGTAATTACTAAGTTTTAACCTAAGAAATTAGGTTAAATTTAGGGGTTATATTTAGTGCTATCAGAGCCCGATTCAACCCTCGGACTGTGAGGTCCAAAATAATTTTTTACCTAAAAATGATTTTGTAAACCAATTTGATAATCCGGATTCTCATTTTGACTTACATTTAAAATTTTCTGAAATATTTTGAATACTACTCCAAGTATCGGTTCTAATATACCATTATACCATCTCGTAGAAGTACACGTCTTGTGACCGAGAGAGGTCATGGCCGACATTGTGGCTAAGTTCGTACCACTGCTTCTGTGAGTGATGTCCCGCCTCCTGTGGATCTTGTACGGGATTAGAGCTTAGCATATCATATAGGAGAGGAGGAACAACCTGAAATTCAAATCAAGGCTCAATAAGCTGAAGTTAATCAGCCCGCTTAGAGTGAGGGACCATATGCTTCTGGAGATAGTGAGTCTATGGGCTTAGATTATGTCATTATTCAAAGAGAGTTGTTTCGTATCTTCGTCAGAAAGAAGGTGTTAGAAACCCATTTCTACCGAGTTTTTAGCTACCAGCATGACGATGTTTGATGGTAAGACCAGAACAAACCCAACAGACACAGAGTATTGGTTAAAGAAACTTTAACGACTGTTTGTTGAGATAGAGTATCTTTCATATATGAAACTGAGGGTAGCAATATCATTACTTCAGGGGGAAGCACTAAACTAGTAGGAGGCTGAGAAGAAAGTTAATATTGGTGATCAGATCAGTTGGGAGTTTTTCTAGCAAGCTTTCAAGGATCGTTATATGGGACTTGAGTACCTTGCAAAGTGCCGATATGACTTCTTGAATTTACAACAGAATGATATGACAGTCAATGACTAAGATCGAGTTTCTACGATTACTTTAGTATGCTTCGGGTCTTGTTACTATTGAGAAACAAAAATGTGAGTATTTTTTGAAAGAAATCCAGGTTCCGATTATGATTGGAGTAGCTCTACATCATGACACAGAATACAAGATAATCACCCTACGAGCTAGAACAACCGAGCATAATGAGAATTTGAGGATTCAACAGGAATCTTAGGGTCCAGACCGAGGTAGACGTCAACCTGCGCCATTAATACAGTACAGTCAGGTAAATCAGTCAAGGAAGAGGGGCAAAGATGAGTATGAGTATCAGCGTTCTTCTCGAGCTAGACCAACAATTTCTAATATTCTAACTGCTAGTGGTACTGGTTCCACTAGTACTTGTGCTTTGCCATTATGTTCTTTCTGTAAAAAGTAGCATACTGGTAAGTGTAGAGTGAAGAGTGGAGCTTGTTTCTGTTGTGGGTCTTTTGAGCATCGTTTTAGGGATTGTAGGTTAGGGGTAGAGGTTGATCTTATCAGTTTAGAGGATCAACTAGATCAAGGGCATCTCAACAAGGATTGATATATACTACTAGGAGGCATGAGGATCGAGATGATCCAGATGTTATCGTTAGTACTTTTTCTACTGGTGTTATTTCCTTTTTGCACTTCTGGATAATGGTTCTACCCATTCATATATTTCTAACTCAGTATCTAGTCATATGGAAATTCCTTTAGAGGATATTAGTAGTTCAGTATCAGTATAGAGTCTTGTAGGTAATCATGTTGAGGTTACCAAAGTTTATAAAGATTGTCCTCTTGAGGTTCACGGGGAGATCTTTCCGGCTAATCTGATGGAGTTACTGTTTGGGGAGTTTGATCTGTCACTCGGGCTCACCAAGTTAATATGGATTGTGAACGAAAAAAGGGCAACTCTGAGGATGTTCTATGACCGTGATGTGACTCTTATCGGTGAGTGTAGAGGTTTTCTATCTTATATTATTTTGACCCTGAAAGCCAAAAAGATGATCAGAAAAGGGTTAGTAGCCTATCTTGCTTATATCCTTAACCCAAGACAATCTGATTTAGGGATGGATAAAATCTGTGTTGTGAAGGAATTTCTAGATATGTTTTCGGAAGAGTTACCGAGTGTACCCCCTAAGTGTGAAGAGGTGGAGTTTTGTATTGAGTTATATTCGAGAATTATTCATGTGTCTATGACACCTTATAGGATGGCTCCGAAAGAGCTTAAGAAGTTAAAAGTTCAGTTACAAGAACTTATGGATAGAGGTTTTATTCGACCTAGTGTTTCTCCATGGGGAGCTCCTATTCTGTTTGTCAAAAAGAAATATGGGTGGCTTCATTTGTGTATTGACTACAAGAAGCTGAATAAGTTGAAGGTTAAGAATAAATACCCTCTTCCTCATATAGATGACCTCTTTAATCAGTTTTGAGAAGCTTCTATGTTTTCTAAGATAGACCTGAGATCTGGTAATTACAAACTCAAAGTTAAGGATTCTGACGTGTTTAAAACAACCTTTTAGATACGTTATGGTCATTATGAGTTTCTGGTGATGCTTTTTGGACTCACTAATGCCCTTACAACATTCATGGACATGATGAATAGGGTGTTTCGACCTTATCTTGACCAGTTTGTTGTGGTCTTTATTGATGATATACTGGTTTATTCTATATCTGAGGCTAAACATGATGAACATCTTTGAATTATTTTACAGACTCTAAGAGATAAACAACTATATGCAAAATTCAGTAAATGCGAATTTTGGTTATTTGAAGTTATGTTCTTGGGTCATTATGTTTCAACTAAGGGTATTCAGGATGACATGAAGAAAATTGAAGCTATTATGGAATGGAAACAACCTAAGAATGTTGCAGAGATCCATAGTTTTTTGGGTTTTTCGGTTATTATCGGAGATTTGTTGAGGGTTTTTCTTCTATTGTTGCTCCATTGACCAAACTTCTAAGGAAGATATTCCGTTTATTTGGTTTGAGGCTCAATAGGATAGTTTTGAGAAATTTAAGTCTGTTCTGATAGAAGCACCAGTTCTGATACAACTAGAGTCGAGGAAACCATATATAATATACAATGATGCTTCGTACAATGGATTAGATTGTGTTTTGATATAAGATATAAAGGTAGTGGCTTATGCTTCTCGGCAGTTGAAACCGTATGAATGTAACTATCCTACCCACGATCTTGAGTTAGCAGCAATGATCTTCACTCTGAAAATTTGGAGATATTATCTCTATTGTCGCATGTCAAAAGTGCGCGTTTAGTGCAAGTGGACACATCGAAAGTAATAAGTGATAAGTAATTATCGGATTATCGTCTCCACAGGGACTGGTAGACTTAATATGCCTTCTTCACTTTCTTGTTCTGTAGAAAAGTAAAAACACAAGTGAATTGAGTTGGTTTATCTAAACTAAAATAACTAAACAAAAATAAAGAGATTTAATAATAGAGAAAGATGGGTCAGGATCCAGTTGCGTTGTATTGTGGATTTGATTGACTCGTCTCTGCTCAATGCAATCGTATATCACTGCCTCGGCAGCACTGCAGTTTACTGCCTTGGCAGCGACGATACTTATCTGCCGCGATAATCCCTTGCTCGTGGTTGGACTTTACCAAAGTTCGGCAAAGTGTCCTTGAATGACTCCGCTTATCCCTAAGTCAGAGTGCTGTTGATGACTAGTCCTTGATGATACCTCCCGGCGTGAACCAATTATACTCACCAACCAATCTCACACTTCTTTTAGCCGCTGAAACTCTTAACCTATCCCTAGGCCGAGTTAGTATTTCGAGATTGAAACACCGTACTTACCCCTTTCGTGAATCTAACTCTCCCGAGCTTAGATAAATGGATTACTCACAAACTTCCCTCCCGGGCTTGAATACAAGAACAAAGAATAAAAAAGGATAAGCAAACCTTGATAATTTTATTGCATTGAAGACAAAGACAAAGTACAATCTCCTCTCACATATACTCGACAACCTTCACCTAATCCCTAAGAAGGTTTAGAACATAATGGAGATAAAGAAGACAAGTATAGAATTCGGCTCTCTCCCTAGGTATTCCGTGTCTAGTACATTGGGTGGCTAGGTCTTTATATAGGCTAGACCTAGGGCAAACCTTTCCTAAGTAGAATACAACTTCGAGTAGGGAACAAGTCAAGTACATAATTAAAATATTTCCAAGTTTGATTCGGCTAAGGGGGCTTTCCCGCGTGGTCTTTTCTTGGGCTTTTCCTCATGCTAGCCAGCTCCGATTCATGGGCTTTAAGTCCAGACACGTCCCTTGGATTTTTATCTTTCCATCGCCTACAGTCTTGCTTCCTGTCTTTCTGCTGCTGCCTCGGCATCAGGTCCGGCCTTGGCCTTGTCGCTGCAGCGACACTGGTTCTCCTGCACAGATATAAAAATGCAGTAAAACGTGCTTTTTCTGTAAATATTATCTCTGTAAGCATAACTTTTAAATATATCACATTAAGTACATGCATTGGTCCGAGTGGGTGTATATTTGGTGATTAATGCCCATAAAAGGAGTAAAAAGTGATAGCATGTTGAGCACTTATCATCTATGGAGAGAAGTGTTATATCTTCACAGATCATAAAAGTTTGAAGTACATTCACACTCAGAAGGAGCTTAATTTGAGGCAACGACGTTGGCTAGAGCTTCTCAAGGCTAATGTCGTTGTGGATACTTTGAGTCGTAATGCCATTTTGGATTTAAGAGCTCTGTTCGCTCGGATTAGTTTATTTGAGGATGGTAGCCTACTGGTAGAGCTTCGAGTTATTCTTACTCTAATATCTGATATTCAGACTGAACAACCCAATGATCCTTTGTTAGCCCATCGTACTAAGGAGGTTAATTAGGAAACATCTCACGACTTCTCCTTTGATCAGGATGGTGTGTTATGTTTTTGAGGTCGATATTGTATTCCAAGGAATTATGATTTGAAGAAGGTTATTCTTCGAGAAACACATGATAGTCCCTATTCTATGCACCTTGGTGGGTATAAGGTGTATAAGAATCTCCGGGAGAAATATTGGTGGAAATGTCTAAAGAGGGATGTTATTGGATTTGTGTCTAATTGTTTGAATTATTAGAAAGTTAAAGAAGAGCATTAGCGATCGTCCAGACTTCTTCAGCATATTGAGATTCCTCAGTGGAAGTGGGAGCGTGTGACTATACACTTTGTTAGTGGTTTACCTTTAACTCCGTCAAAGAATGATTCTATCTAGGTTATTGTTGATCGGTTGACTAAGTTTGCACACTTCATTCTAGTTTGAACTACTTATCCGTTGAATAAGTTATCCCGGATACATCTCTAAGATTGTTCGATTGTATAGGTGCCTTTGTCTATTATTTTTTTATCGGGATCCAAGGTTTACATCAAATTTCTGGGGATCTCTTTATTCTGCTCTGGGTACTCGGTTGAACTTCAGTACTTCTTATCACCCTTATACTAACGGTCAGTCTGAGTGGGTGATTTAGATCTTATAAGATATGTTGAGAGAGTGTATTTTGGTTTTTAGAGGCAATTGGGAGGATTTCCTACCGCTTGCAGACTTTGCGTACAATAATAGTTACCAGGCCAGTATTAAGATGGCACCTTGTAAGGCTCTCTACGGGCATAGGTGTCACACCCCTATTGGATGGACTGAGCTTAATGAGCATAGGTTATTGGGACCAGATCTTGTGCATGAGGTTGAGCAGACTGTCAGGTTGATTCGGGAACGGCTTAAGGCCACTTTTGATAGACAGAAATCATATGTTGGTTTGAGGTATAAAGATCTTGAGTTTGAGGTAGGTGATGATGTTTTCTTAAAAGTATCTTTGTGGAGGAAGGTATTTCACTTTGGTTGGAAGGTTAAGAACAGTCCTCGTTATATCAGACCTTATCGGATTATCAAACGAGTTAGACCAGTAGCTTATCAACTTGAGTTACCGTCAGAACTTTTAAACGTATTCATGATTTCTTCCATGTTTCTGTACTAAGATTCTATCGGGCTAATCCGTCTCATGTACTTTCAGTTGAAGATTTTGAGATCCGTCTAGATTTATGTTATGAGGAGAAACCAGTTAAGATCATTTCTCAGGATCAAAAAGTCCTTCAGAGGAAAACCATTAAAGTAGTTAAGGTTCTATGGCGTAATCAAGGTTATGATGAGGCTACGTGGGAGCCCAAATCTGTTATCAAACCTCAATTTCCGCATCTCTTTGATCCAGGTAAATTTCGAGGACAAAATTTCTGTAAGGAGGGGAGAGTTGTAACACATTAATTCTTAAAACCCTAATAATTTAAATCCATAATTCGAAACCCTAGAATTTGGATTTTCGAATTAAATCTATATTGGATTTCTAGGACTAAATTGTAAATTCAAGAAGTTTGAAGGTTTTGTTGAAAAGTTTTAAGAGTTCAGACACTTGTTTGTTAGTTTGACCATTTTATTTTTACTAACTATTCTTCCTCCTTAATTCCTTTGATCAGATTTATTATGTAGATTAAATCTCCTTTAAGTAGTTTTTTTTTTTTGAATTCTTCATTACCATATTTCCTGGTTCATTCCACCCGAATCCTCCCTTCATCCTCTCAGTTCGATCTAGTTCTGGACGTGTTTGGTAAGTGTTCAGAACCCTCCTCTTTTTGTTTTGAATCTGTGTTGTGGACTTAAGGGTTTGGAGTTTTGTTTTTAAGTAGAAGAGTGGTTGTTTATGGATTTTCATCTTAGTTTTAAGGTGTTTGGTTTTAAATCAAGTTAAATCGAATATAGGGGAATGTATCGATTCTGGAAAACCAGACCTTTTTGGGGAAAATATAGAATTTTCTAGATTTTTTAGGAAAAATTTGAGAATTTCCAGATTTTCTCGGGAAAAACTGGAAACAAACCCATTAATCTAGTTGACCGACCTGACCCGTGACTCAACCCGACCTCACCTACTGATGTTATTTTCTGACATCACTGTTGATGTCATATATTGACATCACTACTGACGTCATCTGCTGGCGTTAGTGTTAACCAGTGCTAACGTCAACAATGACCAATGTTGACGTTAACGTTGACTTTTTTCAACCTGGTCCTACTTTATGTTTTCCGATGTCTTGAGTTCGATGGCATTGTCCATTTTTCAAAATTCAAACCCGAAGTATTGTTTTTAAGGCTTTTTATTTCGAATGTTCAATTGGAAGTTATCTTTGTTGGACTATAAAATTTGTTTACTGTTTGGTTCAGGTAAGGTGGACTCGGACACCGAGTATCTTCCTGCTCTTTCTCCTGTTCCTCAGACTTTGGGACACGCACGTGAGTTTTTCTGGTTTATTTTTGTTTCTTGTGTTTTTCTGTTTAGTGGCATAGTAGTGTATCTTACGTTATTATTATTCATAGCTTCTACACCGCTGGACATAGTGTTAGGGCTTAATCTAATAGACGTCATTCTTGACGTTAAACTATCAGCCTAAGATGTGTCTCTCATGATATTTTATGTTTACTACTGTGTATAGATTCTATTATTTTTGTATATCAATGATGATTTTTCTAAAATTAATTATATAATGTCATGCTCTGTTTTTTTAACTAAATGCATATTTGATTCGGAAACTATCATGCATGACTCTTGTTAGTTTTAAGGCAAGCATTTAGACTATGATACATGTTCATGTCACTACATTGGGTTGGATATTATGTTCGGGGAAGTTTATTGATATCACTTTTTGGTGAGTATCACTTTTGATCAGTGGCACCACCTTCGGGTCGAATTTCCACTTCTGACAGTGTGGTGGAGTTAGAGTGGTTCAAGGAAACATACTCTTCTGACAGTGTTGGTGTTGGGTGCATGGCATTCATACATTACATCATATGTTTTGTTTTGTGATATGATATTTTGTACTGTGATCATATTATATCTGCACATTAGAAACACACTAAGCTCCCTAGCTTACACCCCTACAGTTTCTATTTCAGATATTCAGTCCTAGGCTTCGGTACTTAGAGGACTATTGATTCAGAACTATTCTTGATCCGTATGTTTTTAATGTTTCAAACTTATTTTAGTTTCGGTTAATAATTTCTATATTGGACTTTGAACACTTATTCAGTTTTCAGAGTTGTTATTGTTTATTATAATCATGGATTGAACCTTCAGATATTTTAAATATTAAGTTTTACAATTGTCGCGTGTCAAAAGTGCGCGTTTAGTGCAAGTGGACACATCGAAAGTAATAAGTGATAAGTATTATCGGATTATCGTCTCCACAAGGACTGGTAGACTTAATATGCCTTCTTCACCTTCTTGTTCTGTAGAAAAGTAAAAACACAAGTGATTGGAGTTGGTTTATCTAAACTAAAATAACTAAACAAAAATAAAGAGAATTAATACTAGAGAAAGATGAGTCAGGATCCAGTTGCGTTGTATTGTGGATTTGATTGACTTGTCTCTGCTCAATGCAATCGTATATCACTACCTCGGCAGCACTGCAGTTTACTGCCTCGGTAGCGACGATACTTGTCCGCCGCGGCAATCCTTTGCTCGTGGTTGGACTTTACCAAAGTTCGGAAAAGTATCCTTGAATGACTCCGCTTATCCCTAAGTCAGAGTGTTGTTGATGACTAGTCCTTGATGATACCTCCCGGCGTGAACCAATTATACTCACCAACCAATCTCACACTTCTTTTAGCCACTGAAACTCTTAACCTATCCCTAGGCCGAGTTAGTATTTCGCGATTGAAACACCGTACTTACCCCTTTCGTGAATCTAACTCTCCCGAGCTTAGATAAATGGATTACTCACAAACTTCCCTCCCGGGCTTGAATGCAAGAACAAGGAATAACAAAGGATAAGCAAACCTTGATAATTTTATTGCATTGAAAACAAAGACAAAATACAATCTCCTCTCACATATACTCGGCAACCTTCACCTAATCCCTAAGAAGGTTTAGAACATAATGGAGAGGAAGAAGACAAGTATAGAATTCGGCTCTCTCTCCCTAGGTATTTCCTGTCTAGTACATTGGGTGGCTAGGTCTTTATATAGGCTAGACCTAGGGCAAACCTTTCCTAAGTAGAGTACAACTTGGAGTAGGGAACAAGTCAAGTACATAATTAAAATATTTCCAAGTTTGATTCGGCTAAGGGGGCTTTCCCGCATGGTCTTTTCTTGGGCTTTTCCTCATGCTAGCCAACTCCGATTCATGGGCTTTGAGTCCAGAAACGTCTCTTGGATTTTTATCTTTCCATCGCCTACAGTCTTGCTTCCTGTCTTTCTGCTGCTGCCTCGGCATCAGGTCCTGTCGCGGCCTTGTCGCTGCCGCGGCATTAGTTCTCCTGCACAGATATAAAAATGCAGTAAAACGTGCCTTTTCTGTAAATATTATCTTTATGAACTTAACTTCTAAATATATCACATTGAGTTCATGCATTGGTCCAAGTGGGTGTATATTTGGTGCTTAATGCCCATAAAAGGAGTAAAAAGTGATAGTGTGTTGAGCACTTATCAACAATATTTCTATTATTACTGTTTTTAATACTTTATCAGAATTTTATATTTAATTTATCTAATCTCTAACTTGCGAAACAAGTTTATTTAACGTGATTCTTAAGTTTTAACCTAATAAATTAGTTTAAATTTAGAGATTACGGAAAGCATATTTTAATATGCACAACTAAGTTGCATCTCCTAAATATCGTACTCGATGGAAGTTCTAAATGTTTTACAATCTGACTATGCTGGAATGTAGTCAAATCAACTTTGATGAAGCAAAGAATGCAGCTAAAAGCTAAAGGAATTATAAGAAACAGTTTACCTACCGTTACGGTATTCAATCTGTAGAAGACGTCATTCATGCCACCGGTTTCTTCATTAAGTGACTGCCAATGTCTCTCCACACTGTGCTTTGTTATCACATTCTGAATACGGCTATAAAAGTATTTTACCATCCATTTTGCCATAGCTAAAGATTCAGCATTACCGGAAAATGTATATTAGTTCATGAGACCTGCCAAGATCTGCAAAATCGATCGAGTTTGAAGTCATTATGTATCTTTTTAAAACCGAACCACATAAGCATCCTTCAAAGCCACAGACATAGAATCTACCTTGTGAATGGTGTAGTAAGGGGCCCAGACTGGTTTTATTGCCTCAAAACGATCAAAAAGTTCAGACGAAAATGCCGAAAGATATTCTGTGCCCATTTTTTTCTTGCAGACGGATAAGGAGGACACAATTGCCGACATCTTCTCTTTGAGAGTGTCATTGTGAGTGCTAGCCCACATCTGTGCTGTTGCACTCAAGTAATGCCCTTTGACATTCAAAAGACAGTTTAAGCATTACAAATTCACAATGAACATGAAATAAAATATCAAAAAGTTGCAATAAAACTCGAGAACCGAACTTGGTTCGAACACATTAGAACAACATCAATACTTTAACAGAATCTATGTTCAACAGCTGCAGAAAGTAACTAAATTCTTGATAACAACATTAATTTACATTGACAGTCAATATAACTAACAAATTTGGATAGCAAAGAAATCAAACTAAAGCCATCGATTACCGACGAAATGACCCCGGAGTTCAACATCTGGTGCCTCCCACCCTCCATATGGCTTCCCTGGAGTTGGCAAACCAGCAGTTTTTCTAAAACTCCACACTAAACCATCCACATCAAGCATCAACAAGTACTCCAAGTTGGTTTGCTGTGCACGCCAGTGACTCGAATTAGAATCCAATCTAACATCATGCAGTGAGACCTCTTTCAAAGAATCAGCCGCCAAGTTGAAACGATTAGGGTGCTTAATTTTCTGATACATCATGGACCAGCTCGATTTATCTCCGTCTCTCAACATCTTCCTTGGTAACAAACCAGACCAAGCAGAGTCATCAGTCGGGATCAAGTGGTAATGAGCAAACATCTCCTGTCTCCATGTTTGGTTATCAGATTTCAACAGCTCGTAACGAAAACTATGGGACAACAGCTGAGTTGGAACGTTTGTACACTCTTTACTCACAACAACAACAACAACACACAGTAAGAAAACATCAACGGCTAGAAACGGAACAAATTCCTTCATTTTCTTTTCCTGAGAATCAGAAGTTGAAATTCTCAAACTTTAATGAAAACCAATGAAATATATCCAAAACCCAGAAAGTAAATAACACTAATACATGTAGCTGTTTAAAAGATAAGCAACATGTGACTGTCCAATGTCCATTCCCTGAATTTATACAAAAATCCCAAAGCAAAGTCTTGGTAATCAAACAACAATTGAAAGAACCATCTCGTGAAAGATAAGAACTGCCTTTTGTCTTTGCATGGTAAATAACAAAAAAAACGATATTTAAATTCTACACTTCGGAAACAAAGATATTATGTAGGGGAAAAGAAGAGACAGTGAAGAATCACGGGTACTGGGTCATTTTTCAAGGGTTCTGGTTTGGAATTGGATGTGCTGTTGATTGAGACACAAAGAAAGAGAGAGAGAGAGACGGGGAGTGGGTACATATATTTGCAGTGAAAGAGGGAATTCATGTAGCAAAGTGAAGAGAAATCTGATAGTAGTATTAAATTTAGGGTAAATTACACGGATAGTCATAATATTATGGGGTTGGTATCAAAATGGCCATAATGCTTTAAAAGTGTTAAATACACCGGTAAACTATTAATTTGGTATTAAAATAGCCACGGTAAACTATTAATTTGTTATATCGAAATGGCCATAATGCTTTAAAAGCGTCAAATACACCGGTAAACTATTAATTTGGTATTAAAATAACCACCGACCGTTAAAGACTAAACGGACTAATGAAGCAACTTGGTCAAAGGTGTCGCTATGATCGAAAATCTTTAACAAACCTCCTATAGTATCCAGCAAGCCCAAGAAAATTACGGACTTCTGATACATTCCTTGGTGGTTTCCACTCCACCACAGCTTGGATTTTCTGGGGATCAACTCGGATTCCATCCGCTGCAACTATATGGCCAAGAAACGCCACCTCAGACAACCAGAACTCACACTTACTAAACTTGGCGTACAGACGCCTATCCCTCAAAACCTAAAGAAACACTCTTAGGTGATAGTCATGCTCCTCCATCGAGCATGAATACACCAAGATGTCGTCGAAGAACACAACCACAAACTGATCTAGGTAGGGCTGAAAGATCCGGTTCATCAAGTCCGTAAAAGCTACAGATGCATTCGTGAGCCCAAACGGCATCACTAAGAACTCATAATGCCCGTACCGCGTCCTAAAAGCGGTCTTTTGGACATCCTCTTCCACCACCTTCAACTGGTAGTACCCTGACCATAGATCTATCTTAGAAAACACACGGGCACCCCTCAACTGATCAAACAGGTCATCGATCCTGGGCAAAGGGTAACGATTCTTGATCGTGACCTTGTTGAGCTAACGATAGTCGATGCACATCCTCACCGATCCGTCCTTCTTCATCACAAACAAAACCGGTGCTCCCCACGGTGACACACTTGGTCTGATAAAACCTCTATCAAGCAACTCTTGGATCTGTTGCTTCAACTCTCTCATCTCCTCCGGTGCCATACGGTACGGTGCTATAGACACCGGTGTTGTCCATGGTAACACCTCTATATGAAACTATAACTCACGATCGGGAGGTAAACCAGGCAACTCCTCCGGAAAAACATCAGGGTACTCACAAAAGGTCCTCAAACTCTCTAAAGCTGGACTTTCAGCACTCACATCCACCACGTGAGCTAAGAAAGCCTCACACCCCTGCTGGATCAACCTCTGAGCTGACAAAGCTGACACAACATTCGCTAAGCACGGGTTCCTCTCACCTCTCACAACAAGCTTAGAACCATCAGCCACACGAAGCTTCAAACTCTTAGATCTGCACCCCAAACTTGCATCGTGTTTGAACAACCAATCCATCCCAAGGATTGCGTCGAACTCTTGAAAAGGTAATACCATAAGATCGGCCGGGAAGATAGACCCTTGCATCTCGATTGGACACCTCCGATAAACCTTATCCACCAACACATCTAACCCCAACGGGCTTGTCACACGAACTCCTAACTCAAGATCCTTTGTTGGTAACTCCCACTGCTCCGATATCCCACTACGGATATACGAGTGGGTAGATCCCGAGTCCACAAGAGCAACTATAGGAACAGAGAACAAGCTGAATGTACCTGAGATCACATCGGTCGCAGCACAGTCCTCCTATGCCCTCACCGCATACTGTCTCGTCGGTGCTCTAGTAGTGGACTGAAAGGTGCCTCCTGATGTATGGCTATCTCCGCCACGCGAAAACCCACAACCCCTCTGGGCCTGAAACACAGTCCTCAAAGCCTGACCTGGTGGAGATGTCACAACCTCTGGGCAATCCCTCATAAAGTGTTCCGAAGACCCACATTAAAAACAAACCCTGGCGTTGCCCCAACACGGTCCTCGATGATTCCGGCCACACTGATTGCAAACCTGAACACTGACACTCCGCTACAAACCCTCTAGACCTCTAGTTGTAGAAGACACAGACTGCCTCCTACGTCCCACCGACTCTGATCTTTGGTTCAACCTCGAACCCTGATTCGATGCTCCTCTACTCTGGTTCCAACGGCTCCTACTCCTATCGGAGTGAGACTGAGAGTTACCCGCATGACTCTGACTAGCTCTACCGGTGACTCCCTGGCCAACAGACGGCCCATAGGTCAACCCCTGAACCTGCTCTAGCGACTTGGCACTGGCAGCCAACTTAGAAAACACCTTAGGCGGTGCAACAGTAAGATAAGTCTGGATCTCCTTCCTCAGACCTCTCAAGAACCTCTTACATCTCATCTTTTCTGTAGCAACAAGCTCTAGAGCATATCGGCTCAACTGAAGGAACTTCTGCTCATAAGCAAAGACCGAACGGTTCTCATGGACAAGATGGGTAAACCGCTCCCTCAGGGTGTCGATATGAGTCTCGCCCATATACTTACTCTCAAACTCCTCAAGGAAGTCCTCCCACTTGGGACGATGAGGATACTAACCCTGCTCAACTGTCTCCCACCACTCTCTAGCGTTGCCCTTCAAAAGCGACAACTCACACGATAGCTTGTCCTCTGACCTCAGCCTCATCTGTCTCATTATCCACCTTGTGTCATGCAACCACTGATCAGCCTGTAAGGGATTATCCTATCCCGTACCAAAGAAGTCAACAGCTCCTTACCTTCGCACCCTCTCCACCAGTGCCTCACGAGGCGTAGAAGATGGCCTCGGTATAGCTCTCACGATCCTATGCAAGGTCTGATTCAACTGAGCAAAGTAGTTGGCCCCTTGATCAACTGCATCATTCGATGGAACCTCCTCATTGGGCTCATACTCATAGTCGGAGTCTCCTCCACGAGAACCTCAGCTTTCTTCTTGATCTCTCACACGCCTTGGCATACTTAACCACTTCTACACAAAGAACAACAACAAACAAGAGTACACCATCAAAATTTTAGCTTTAAAGAAAGTACAATATCGACTCGTGGGAATTTACATGTCTGACACCTATATAACACAATAGACTCCCCCGGGGACTTCCTAGAACCGACTCAACCTAGGATCTGATACCACTAAATGTAACACCCGACCCGGATGTCACATTAGGCCTTTAGCCCAAACCTGTATTTCAAAATTTCATTTCAAAGCCCATTAAATAAAATCATATTTAAGTCCAAATACGATTCATAAATCCATTAAGTTAAAACATAACCCAAAATAATAGTAAGTAATCGGAGCTCCAAACTATTACAAACCATTAAAACATTCAACCCAAATTAAAATAAACAGAGTTACATTACATAGGGTTCGACATAGTACTAAACCACTAATTTAATACATGTACTTTGACAACACGGTCAATGCTGAAATCCAAACCTTGATGGTGCTCCACGAACCGGCTTCACCTAACCTACGCACCAAAACATATTTCGAACGCTGAGCTACGAAAGCTTAGTGGGAAGCCGAACTCGGCCAACATCATGCATATCATAAGTAGTAAAGCATAACATATAAAATATTGTGCATGATATGATGATCTAGCATGCTTGCCTACCACATGGCATAAACAATGTATAATGACGTACACAACATATACATGTCAAAACAACAACACAAGGTAGTGAGGCCCGCGTCCACATAGCATCGAGATCCTACACTACGAGCAGGGCCCGCGTCCACACAGCATCGGGATCTCATACTCAAGAATGAGGCCCGCGTCCACACAGCATCGGGATCCTACATCCGGGATTTGAGGCCCGCGTCCACACAGCATCGGGATCCTCTAAATCTCATACTCGAAATGTCACATCGAGTATCATCGAATGAGGCCCATGTCCACACAGCATCGGGATCCTACATTCGGAATGGTCTTCAAATTCATCACCCAGAATGTTACATCGGATGGCCTTCGACGTGTTGCAACACTTTTGGATATCTTTGTTTCCATCAAACAAGGACTCTATACACACACAAATGATCCACCTAGGATCCTCACATTAAAACCTATTGAGACTTAACATAATTTAGTCATTCAGGGCTTAATATCATCAAACTCGCATTAACAATTCATTTGATTATTTATAAGATTCATTTGGACTCTTAATTCTCTTATCGAACCTCAAACAATACCAAACTTGTCGAGTTCTTGCAGGGGTATCGATACCCTTATGTGGGGTATCGAACCACCCTACCTCGATACCCACCCAAAGAAGGCATAGAACATGGGTATCGATACTGGTATCGATACCCTTTGACCATTTTCAAAGTCAAAGAAAAGGTGGATTATTGGGTTCGATACCGGTATCGATGCCATTATGCCACTAGAGGGCTTGCTATCGATACCTGTATCGATACCCCCCTCTTTTTCAGCTTAATTTCTCTCAGGGGTATCAATACACGGGCCACCGGTATCGATACCCCCTACACAAACTTGCAAGTTTCACTTAGAAATTTCTAGAGATCATTCCCAAACTCAAGCCAATCAATCCTATAGTGTTCCTATTCGTATCTAGAGATGATTAGAGTATTTTAACATCAATTTCGTGCCACCAAACACATTAGTCCGAGATTCACCATTAATGAACTTTTTCAAGCAAACCAAGCAAACCAAACATATATACATGATTCTCTACATGTTATGCATTCTACCATGAATGGATGATGAAATAAAGAGTTGGGAGTATCAACCTTGAGCTAAAAATAGCCAAACCCGAGCTCCCTACACCCTTAAGCTTTTCCACCTTCAAAGCTTGATGATGGCCCTCCAACCTCTTTCTCTTGTTTTGTAGATCCTTTGGTGTACAACAACTTACCCTCAAGCTTCTAAACGAGAAACACCACCCACAACAACAAGATTACTCCTTTAACTCTTTGTTGGAAGAAAGAAGAGATGGGGAAAAAGGTTAGCAATGGTGACTTTACCATTTTTTTTTACAGAGGGATTAACTACGCTCCCCCCTCTCTTTGTCTCAACCTGCACGAAGACCAAACTACCCTTTACTAAAACCTCTCTAGCCCAACCAAACAAGTAGCCCCACAAGGCCCAAAACCTCACAACTCGGGGCCCAAAACCGGAGCCCAACCCTCGGGTTAACCTGACGCACGAATCCGGAAATTTGGGTCGTTACAAATTTACTTTTATTTATTATTTATTTATGTTAACTTACTTTATATATTATTTATTTATCTTTTATGTTTATTTTTCCTTTAAAAGAATATGATTACTTCCGGAATAAAATATGCAATAATTTATGGCGATTTATGCTTAGCATACAGTGCAAGTACTCATACAATACTTAAGCATAAGAAATATTTTCCCATTTAAATACAAGAGAAATATGTGTACTATATCTCAAAGTACTAAAATATTCGTGCTTCGGAAGAGCTCTTGAGAGCTTATCTTTGATTCGATTTGATATGATGTGCTATTTTTAATATTTTTCCATTCCCCGAAGTGAATGGTATAGAGCACATATTTTTCATTTCTCGAAGTGAATGAAATAAAGAACGTATTATAAGGTGCATAATTATGCATATTTTCCCATTTTAAATGCAAGGGAATAATATGAGTACTATATCTGGAAGTACTAATATCACAAAAAGCTCCGACTGAGCAAATATATTATTGTCAAATGAGATTTTATCTCATATTTACAATGCATTATGCTCGTTGAGCAAATATGTTATTGCCAAATGAGATTTTATCTCATATTTACAGTGCATTATGCTCGTCAAAGTCGCAAAGAGACTTATTGAATTTTAAAGATATTTGCAGAAATATATTGAAAATATTAGTCAAGGGGTGCTGACTATCTCAATATTACGAATATAACTTAAGGCAATAATGAAATTTTGGCAAAATTACATGCACTGTCATCCATATTGTACTACATAAGAATTAGTACAAATTAAAACTCATGTTATTGTAAACTAGATGTTTACTCATAATTTTATTTGGCATGACCGATTAGACCATCCCGATTCAATTATGATGCGAAAATTTGTTGACACTTTCATATGGTCATTTATTGAAGAACTAAGATTTTCTCCATGGGTATATTTCACGTGATACTTGCTATGAAAGCAATTTGATTATTCAATCATCAACATCTAAGATAGAATGCTATTAATTTTTTGGAACGGATACAAGGTGATATATATGGGTCCATACACCTTTCTTAAAGTCTATCTAGATATTTTACAATTTTTATCGATGCATCGACTAGATGAATATATGTATCCTTGTTATTAACCCGCAACTTGGTGTTTGCGAGGCTACTTGCTCAGTTGATAAAATTACGAGCATATTTTCCAGATTATTTTCTAAAGACAACCAATCTTAATAATGTTGATGACATGTAATTTTATATGTAGTATCACAAATTCACATCAAGCCAACAAATGATCATAGGTTCACCCCATTACAAATGGTTTTTGGTCAGGAACCAAATATTTCTCATCGTAGATTCTTTTTTGTGCGATATATGTTCTAATTGCTCCACCACAACGCACAAAGATGAGTTTTGTTGGGAATATGTATCAGATTTAAATATCTTGAGTTTCTGATAGAGAATTTATTTACAACCCGATTTATTGACTATCATTTTAATGAGTCAGTTCACGCAACATTAGGTGGAGAAAATAAATAGATGGGGAAAGAAATAAGTTGGAATGAATTATCATTTTCTCTTTTTGATCCACATACTACATAATGTGAACTATGAGTTCAATGGATAATTCATTTAGCAAATTTGCCAGATGATTTTGCTGACCCTAAAAGAGTGATTAAGTCACGTATACCAGTTATGAATACTCCGTTTAAATTTGATGTCATGGAAGGACAAATTCTAGTTGCTAATGAGTTTAACTTACGCTTGAAATGTAGTAGACAAATAGTTTCAAAGATAAAGAAATATTCGAAAAAGAAAATGAGTTATATTTTATGATGGTCTGATCGAGGAATCAATGAATTATGAAAATCTCAAGAAGATATTAAAAGGTCTTCATCAGAGACGTTGACATGAATCAGGTACCTGATAATAAAGAGATCTCAATAGATTATGTCATGTCTAGTAATAAGTGGAATTGAAATTAAATCGATGTTGTTAATATATTTGCATGCAATATAACACTAGAGATTTTATTTGATGATGTGGATCATGAATCATTGTCAATTGGGCAATGTAAACAAAGAAATGATTGGCCAACATTAAAGAGGCAATTAAGGCGAAACTAAAATCTCTTTTGAAAAGAGAAGTATCTAGGCCTATAGCCAATACATTGAAATGTGTAAAGCTCATGGATATAAACGAGCCTTTGTGAGAAAGAGAAATCAAAAGGGGAAATCATGAGATATAAGCTTATTTGGTTGCACAAAGATTCTCACAAAGACATGAAATTGATTATGAGGAAAATATATTCCTCGGTGGTGGATGCAACTACTTTTAGATTTTGATCAGTCTGGCAATAAATAAAATTACTCGGTTTCTGCCTAATGGATGTTGTTACATCCTATTTGAATGAGCCTCTTGACAGTAATATTTACATGAAACTTCCGGAAAGATTTAGATTGTCATAAGCAGTTAATTTAAGTTCTCGAGAACATTATTCAATCATATTGAATAAATCTTTTTTATTACATGAAACAGTTTAGGCATATTTTGTATAATCGCCTCATTGAATACTTATTAGCATAATGCTATATGAATTATTTCCCCGAGCATTTTTATTAAGAGTTTTAGCTCTGAATTTTTATTGTTGTGTATGTCGATGCTTTGAATATCGTTGAGACTCGTGAAGAGATCCCCTCAAATCCTTGTGCATCAATCGACATACACAGAAAAATGTTTAAAGAGACTTTACATGTATAACGCATATTCATTGATCACTCTTATGGTTGTTATGTCTCTTAATGTAAACGATATATTCCACCCTCGAGAAAAGGGTAATATATTCTTGGTCTAAAAGCACCATGTATACATTATTTGATCTGGAAGCATTGTATCTTAGCTGGTCCAGAAATATTATTTAAGTGTTACGAGATCATTACCTTTAAATAATTGTTATGCATGAGGCAAAGTTGAAATATGTGTTTGGCTAAACATATCCTGAAGATATGAGAATTGCTTTCACAAGATAAGATGCAAGCTATCTTGTCTAGAGATAATACAAAATTTATATCTCAAGGTGGATACATCGAATGTGATAAAACGAAACATATTTCTTTAAAGTTCCGTCCCTCGTGATCTTCATAAGAATAGTATTCAATGAATCATTTCAAGCAATAATTTGGACGATTTATCCACTAGTGCATAATCTACTTCAACATGTGAAGATTGTATTCAATATTGAATTATGAAGATTCAAAGATCTTATGTGACATTTTCATGAGGGGGAGTAAATACGTGTTGTACTCTTTTTCCCTTAACCGAGGTTTTGTCCTAATAGGTTTTCCTGGTAAGGTTTTTAATGAGGCAACATACTATGCATATCAAAGATGTGTGTACTCTTTTTCCTTCACTAAGAATTTTTTTTCTCACACGGTTTTTATCTTAGTATGGTTTTAACGAGACATATTATCTTTATGGATATCCAAGGGGGAGTATTATGAATATATTTATTTATGGTGGATATCCATATATGAAGTTAAATTTTAATGGGCTTTAGTATTAGGGTTTAATACCCATTGGAATTAGGGTTTTCATCTTATGCCTATAAATATAGACTTTTGGACAAAGCATTGTACACAACTCTACTTTGTGAATATAATACAAATCTCTCTCTTTTGTCTATCATCTTTGTTCTCCTATTTTATTCTTATTTTTATTTTATTCACAACATTTTCTTATTAATTTAAAATTTCTATTTAAAATATCTTAGAACAAGTTCTTTGGACTAAATTGACAGAATTGTTTTTTGGAAATTAATTGGAAAAGTACCACAATCAGAATTTTTATAGAAAATTAGGGGTATCAATAACTAAAATTGAATATTTTTATAAATAATTTTAAATATATTTTAGTAAGTTTAATTTTAATGTAAATACTAATTACACATCCAATATTAAAAAAATTATAAATATAGTTATTTTTATAAATTTGTGCGTTAAAATAATCAATGATTTTAAATGAAATAATAATATTAATGATGATATACATAGAGGTGAGCAAAACTTAACTCGACTCGAAAAAAACGAATAACTCGATTCGACTCGAGGCGAAAATATCTGACTCGTTTTGACTCGATTCAAAATTTCATAAACTCAACTTGACTCGTAAAAATTTCAAATAAAGTTTGAATTGTAAAATGGAAATTCAAATAACTCGAATAACTCAAAATTTTTAGTAATTAAAGATTAATTTTTAAGTTTGAGACGAATCTCTAATTTTTTTATAATATACATACATTGATATATAAAAATATAAAAAAATATTGCTATATATGAAAATATATATATATATGCATATCTTATATAATTAGAGAAAATCGTTTAAATTGAAATTAATTCATGTTATAACATGATAAATAATTACAATTAAATATTTATAAGAATTCGAAAACTCAACTCGATTCGACTCGAATTTCTTAAACTCGACTCGAACCGAAAAAATTTCAAATAAAGTTTAAGTTATAAAATATGACTCGTTAACTCGAATAACTTAAAATTTTTTGACTCGACTCAACTCGATTGATTAATCACCCCTAGATATACATGTGATTTGGGAAAAGTAACTAAACTATAACTAAGTGATCTACCAACAAATATTGACTGCAATGACGAAACACATTATTCTTGTAGTAATCCATTTTTAACCCAACACAACCCAACAACCCCACCCGTCAGCCCAACTCCCATATCCAATCCAACAATTAAACCTTTCTTAATATTCAGAATACCCAAAACACCCTTAACCCTAATAAACCCTAAAAGATAACCTACTCTTATCACATGTCTTAGCTGCCGCCGTCCCTTCATCTGCCTTTCTGCAGGAGTGCCACATGTAACGCCATGCGTACCGCCAGTCACCACCCAAGCCTCTGCCAGCCACGCTGTTCCACCGCCCAAATATCTGATATCACCGCCCAAAATGCCTGTAAAATTAAAGAAAATGGAGATTACAATCTGAAAACATCAGATCTGGGTACATCAGTAATAAATATAAAAGGGTTTTATATTTTCTATGTTTTTTTTCTCTATTTTCGAAATGGGTATTAAGACCCACAATGTAATCTGAAAAAGGGACTTCTTCCCTTCCGAATGAAATGAAAGAAGAGATTCAACCAAAAACAAAAATCATGCATGCTTTCTTCTTAGATTCGAAATAAAAACGAAAACAAAAGAAGTTGAGAAGATAAAAAAAAAAAAAAAAAACTTCGCTTATCTTTTTGGTAGATCTACTCCATTGTGTATCTTGTTTCAATATTTTTGAGTCCGGATTCGGATTCCCCACATTAAGAGCTTTCGAGAAAACCCGAACTTTTTTATTTCGATGAACTCCAGCGGCGGTGGCCGTTGCCGGCGAGCGGTGGACCACCGCAAACATCCTCCAATCGACGGTCGGAAGGTATACAGAGAAAAGAGGGAAATAGGAACGGCTGAAGCAAAATGAAATGAATCTGTTTGATTCATTAAGTTATAACATTAGAAATGGGCAAATTACAGAATTGGCCACCCATGTTTCATACCTTTGTGTTATTAAACTTCAGTTTAATTTTCGTTGCATTTTAGTCTCTATTTCTCTTATTTCGTCCCTTTATTTTTTGTTTCCATATGATTTCACCATTGTTTCTTTAGTTTCATTTACATTTATTTATTTATTAATATCTGCCACGTATGTTTATATATTGTTATTGTTGTTTTGACAAATGTTACTGAATTTTTATTAAATCCATAGAAAATTATAATTACAACGTAATCAAGAAGCAAAATAATTGAATTAAAAAATTCAAAAATTCTTACAACCCAAAAACAAAGAAAAATAAAATTCCTATGAAAATAAGCATATCAATAAAATTCCTATGAAAATAAGCATATCAATAAAATTCAGCAGTTTCCTGAATCTCCTTGTCTCTGTCCAAACGAGACGCATAGTGAAGGAAGGAGTTGTAGGCGATTCAAACTGTCGTGCAAAAAGTATCGCTACCCAAGACTGATTTTAGCGGTAAACAACCATCAACCGAGTGGGGATAAATCTTTTCAAGTGACCACCAACAAAACAATAAATCAGAAAACTAGCATCGATTGAATCTCTGTGCGAACAACAACCGATCGCTAGGGCATGCTGCAACATGCCATAAAGACAGACGGATCAAACCCTAAAATAAAAATAAAAACATGTCATAAGGACAGAGAAAAACGTGTCACAAAGATAGAAAAATAGAGATCCTTATTAAAATAAAACAAGAAAAAGAAATAAATCCGGTGGTCGACAACCAATACTAAAATTGATTGTCGGCCACCGATCAAAAGAAAAGATTAAAATGGAAAAATAAAATAAAATTTAGGAAAAGAAGAACGACGGCTAGGGGTTTTCAGAAATTAATTTCCTTTTTATATATTGTTGTTGTTATTATTATACTATTATTTATTACTATTATAAATAAGTTGTATTGTTGCTATTTAAATTATTATATTATATTAACATGTTGTTTTATTGTTACTATGTTAATTACTATTGTAAAATTACTATTTTATTTTGCAATATAATCATTATATACTATATTATTATAACACGCTATTAAAATTATGTTAATATTATTATATTTTGATATTATGATCTTTTTTATTATTATTATTATTATTATTATTATTATTATTATTATTATTATTATTATTATTATTTTAGGTTACTGTTATTATATCTTTATTGTATTATCATATTTTATTATACGACATGTATATTATAGGGCATATAGGTTTTGATGGTGAATAATAAATTGTTCTATGTTTATTTTTTTAATTTTAGTTTTTGTATTTATCAATATATTAATATAAAATTAATATGATCGTTATATTTTGCATTAGAATTTATTATTTTGGTATATTCTATTAGGAGTAATATTTCGGTCTTCAGGTGTTATCTTCTTTGAATTACCATGAATATTAGGATTAAATATGTATTTTAAAAATTAAAAATTACATTAATTTGAATTTTATATTTTTTTTAAGTAATTACGATGCGAACTTTTATGTACCAATTTCTGAGAGTTATGGGGTGTTAATCCTTCCCCAAACGTAGCCAACTCTCAAATTCAATTTTCTTTGGTTTATTTTATTTTTGGTGTTCATCTACCTTTTTAAAACGATCGGCGGCGACTCCAACCAACTCAACTAATTTTCAAATTTTAACAGTATTTTAATAGGAGTGACATCATGTTCTTCAAGTGTCATCTTCTACAAATACCAAATTTTTAAATCTCACCGAACATTTTTAAATTTTCAAAAAAAAAAGGTCGTTACAGTTCTCCCAAGGAGAGAACTCGGATTCGAGCCTTGGAGAAAACATTATTGGGAGGAAAAGTCACGAATCCCAAATATAAACTATCATAAAATAAACATGTAATTTATAAAAAAAACAAATTTTAATAATTGAGTGACACAATTGTAACTATCGTAACTGTATTAATAATTGAGTGATGTCTAATGTAGTTTATTCAAATTTTTTTGGTAGGTCAAGTGACCTACTGTTATCTACTGTAGATATATCCTGCTCAAAACAAACAATATCACATTTAATCTTTTATATTTATACATTCAATCAAATTGTATAATTTTTAGGGATTAAAAATATTATTATATCATACTACATTAGATATTCATTTCAATTTTAATGATAAATACATCTTTGTCTTTTAAAAAAAAGAAAAACTTATTTTTTATTGAAACTCGTAATTAAATAACCTCAAGTTATTTTATCCAATACTTTTCCTTATTTGGATATCCAAATTAAATGACCCCATCAAATTCAACCCTCTCTTAAGCATTAACCATAGTCTTCAAGATAATATCAGCTAATAATGGAAAACATAAACATAAAGAGTCACTAATAGTAGTTATCCCATAGCTACTACATTCATTAACTGTCCCTCGCTAGGAAAAGTAGATATTCATTAAGGAAAAAGTGGTTGGTTTCCCTTGTTTGTCTTCAATATTTATGTTGAATGAGCAAATTAGGGACCACCATGAACAGATATTGTGCCTGTTTAAGGGCTTTCAATTTGTTGTAAAGACGGGTCAAATCTATGCTTAAAATTTCAAACTTGAAGAGTAAGGAGGGAAGCAAGAGTTACACATGTTAATCAATTTCTCACCGTTTTTGACCATATCAAAAGCATGTAGTCCGGATTGAAACATGTATTTGGTGAATAGAGTTTTGAGTAAAAAATATATGATTGAATTATTTTTAAGTGATTTATAAGTGAAATAATATTTAGAGAACAAAAAATCGTAAGAACAAAGTATGATGAATCCTCTAAAATTGAATAGGTTGTTGGAGATTTTTTTGACGTTAAAAATTTTAATGTACGAGTCGTAAAGGCTCTTTTATTCTCGAAAATTATAAAGAGAGTTCTACAAATAACTTAAATTTGAAAAATTCATATTTAAGTAAAACATATTATTGTATATAATTTAAAATTTTGTTTTTCCGAATGAACGAGATTAACGCATATGCTTCAAATAATCACTTGAATTTAATTATTAAAAAAATTATATTAAAATATAAGGTTAATTACCGCAAAGGTCACATTTGTTTGTCCTTAATCTAAATTTAATCACCGATTTTGAAAATCAACCAATACAGTCATATACGTTTTTTGGGCTATAAACTTATAGTCACTCTGACATTAAAAGATGTTAAGGGTTAACGGATAGATGATTTTGCACAACAAAAAAATAAATTACTTAGATAATCACTAAATAATTTTTTATTTTTATTTTATTTTTAATTTGACCCTTAAAATTTTATATTTTCTTCATCTTTTCAAAATTATACGCAAGTACCTGAAGAGAGAAGAAAACCCAAATGCAGTGGAAACAACTTCAATATCATTATTTGAATTCACATCGAATTCTAATTTTTGTTGTGTATCTAAATCCTTTAAATACTCAAAATAGATATCTCGGCATTAGCATGAACGATTCTTCGAGTTTGTAAGGCATGAGGAAATTTGATCTTTGCTGAATGACCTTGAGACTTGAGACCATGATTTGCAGCATTTTCAACAATAGGATCATATGTTGGTACATATTGCAGTCCAGGGTCATGACCACCTATTTTATAGCAAATAATTGATGTGAGTTTGATAATGAAACAACACATATATAGAATGTATGTTTTTTACAGATACATGTTTACATATAAGCTTAAAGATATAATTTTTATCTTCTAAATATATGAAAAACTTTGATAAAATCGAAAATGACAATAATTTTTCTACAAGGTGAAATTAAAATCAAAGGAAAATTATGTTATAAACAAACCTTGTTTGACCCCAAGATCCGAAACAGTAATAGAAGGTAAATCATCAGTAACAACATCACTGATATGTTTAAACTTCAGCAATTCCTTAAAGTTCATCCATGGCTTAACCCACACTTAAGCATCATAAAACTGTTTTTGTCGACATCAATGGCTTTCACAGTCAAATGGTGAGGCGTCCCGATCACGACTTGTTCGGTCGCTTTCACCACCATTAGAAACTCAACCATATCGTTCTTTTTCTTGTTGTGTTCGTCGACAGCGAAGCGACCAAGGTTTTTGACTTCCACGCTGTTTTGGGAACCGCAGGAAGGGCAAACTTCGCCGTGATGGTAGCCATTGGTTCAAAGTTGAGGGTTGACTTGAGAGATTGTTGAAGAAAAGAATTGAGATTGCTATGGAGAATAAATTGAGGATTATGAAATTGGGTTTTCTCATTTGTGTTTATATAATGAATTTGAAGAAGATTTGTTCATGTGAATTAGAATTTATCATTTTAGGTTGTGCTAAGCAAAGAATAAATTATTTTACTTATTAAAATAAAATATAAAATTTTGAAAAGATGAAAAAAATATAAAAGTTTAAAATTTTGAGGATCAAATTAAAAATAAAATAAATATAAAATAATTATTTACTAACATTCTAGGTAATTTATCTCTTTTTATTGTGTTAAATCATCTTTTCGTGAACCCTTAACGATTTTTAACGTCAGGGTAGTCATAAGTTTACATCCCGAAAACGTACGTGACTGTATTGGTTGATTTACAAAATTAATGACTAAATTATATTAGGAGCAAACAAACGTGACATCTGTGGTAGCTAACCTTAAAATATAATTATTTTATAAATAAGAAATTAATATATACATACTACAAATTTGCTTAAAAATAATATATTAAAAATTATTTTTTATAATATAACATTTATTAATAGATATTAAATATTTGTAATCAATAAATCATTCAAACAAGTATTGAATTAGAGACAGATCTTTTAAAAGACTGATAGAATAACTAATCATCAATAAAATGTTTATTTACTAATCGTCAAATAGTATATTTATTTTTGCACGGAAAAAATTTATAGTGTTTATTTTATATCATAATTAAAAAGTATTTTTTGACCATATGTATCAAGAAGATAAGAGGATTATGAACGGCAATAATATTAACAACGATAGATAATTTATATTGTTTTTTTTGATATTTTTTCCTACTCAATCTCGTGGTGTCATCATCATAAGTTAATTGCACACATGATGGGCCATTGTCATAGTTGTCCATCCTGTCTATCTCACTCATGGTGTTCGATGTAAAATCAGATAGTCTAAAGATTGTTCTGATATCATTTATTACGAGATTATTATCCTTTTCCAAAAGATATGTCTAATAAGACGTACAATGTTATCATTTATATATTTCAATGCCTCTATTTTCTTTTTTGATATGAGATTATTGCCACCACCTCTTTCTAGACGTGAATATATATAAAGATAGATGAGATTCGGTTACATGGCGTATAACTTATTTAGTTTTACACTAATTTATGGTCATTGGATAAATGAAATACATGGATAAGATTAACCATAAAAATGTTAAGATTATATATTAAAAAAATAAAAAAATAATCTTAATTATTTATTATCATTATTTACAGTTCAAAATTAATATAACATAATACTATATAAATAAATCTTAATATATATATATATATATATTATTTTTCCTCATTTTAAAGAAATTAATTACTTAATACTTATATGGGATCTTTTCAAAGATTTTTAAAACATCTTCGATCTAATTTCTATTTTTACTAAAAAGTAAATTAATATTACCTTAAATACCAATGCTAAATATAACTTTTATTAATATTTTGATTTTGTATCCTCTAGTAAGTTAATTTTTTTTAAAGAATACCACTAAATTGATTGTTATAAGTATATAACTACTATTTAAAAATTTATTAATTATAATCTATTCAAGCAATATGGTTGATACCGGTTTTCAATTTCTCAATTAATTTGTTTATTCGTTAACATTCATTTTTTGTTTTGCTAATATATTAATGGTAAGGGGAGCGAGTCAAGCCATATATAAAATGAACCAAATTTTTTCATCAACATCTTAATGGCAACACTCATATTTTCATAATAATATGAAGGTTGAATTTATTAGAAAAGAAAGAAAAAATTTTAGAAAAAAAAATAAATTTTGGACCAACAAAATATGTCAAATGGACTCCAAAACAATGATAAAGATTAAAGACTAGAGTATTATTGTTTATTGAGTAGAGTAGTTTGTAAATAATTCGAATTCGACTCAATCAAAATTTGATTAAAGTTTGACTTGAATTAACTTAACTCAAAATCAAACTCGGCTCAAGATCTTAATGAGTCAAGTACAGTAAAGTTCAACTCAACTCGATAAGTTTATAAGTAACTTGTTATTTTTTTATAAATTCTTTTATGTTTTTTATGGTTACCTTAAAATATAATATTCTAAAAAATTTAAATAATAGTTGAAAAGTCTATAAAAGCTTACTAAGTTAATAGATAATTTATCCATAAAATTTTCGTTTCAAATTTTCAAAACGTTTTGTATTTTTCGAGAATTAAAAAATTAATTTATATTAAGAAGAAATTAAATTATAATAATGAGTTTTTCTTTTTTATTAACTTAGGTATAAAATTAGAAAATCAAAAATCTTTAGTTTTCGCTTCTCAAATAAATAATATGATTGGAACTTAAAACCTAAAATTTTAAAGCCATTCTCTCATTTGTTATCCATTGAAGTTTGTTGAAAAACTAAAAAGAGTCTCACATTCGAATATCAACTTTATTTCTAACTCGATCATGACAAGTTCGTTTATTCATCTCCTTAAATCTCACATTTTTTAAATTTCTATGTTTTTTTGCTCGTTTAAATTTCTATGTTTATATTAAGCTCAAATAGTATCATTAGATTTTATATTTATTTTAAAAAATAAGATAAAATTTTGGTGAACATAACGAAAAATGAATTGATTTGAGCAACAAATTTTTTTTAATAATCATGAGTCAAGCAAACTTTTATCGAGCTTAATAAGCAACAAGTCAATTCGAGTAACAAGATTTTTTAACGAGCACAAGTCAAGCACTATTCAACTCATGAAAGAGATTAATCTACTAAAGAGTACCGACTATCCGTAAATCAGAATCGAACATCGTAAAAATATATTCACATACGCAGATTTACTACAATAGTAGATGATAACTGTTCATAAGACAAAAATGTGCCACAAGACTGAGAAAGAATGTGTCTCAAAGCAGATGAAAATGTGCAATAAGATAGATAAAAAGTTAGAAAAAATATATAAAAGAGAATAAAAACTTAATATTAAAAAGTAAAAGTAGAAGGAATATCAACGATTAGGGGTGAGCAAAACTCGGCTCGACTCGAAAAAATTGAATAACTCGACTCGAAGTGAAAATACTCGACTCAAAAAATTTCAAATAAAGTTTGAGTTATAAAATAGAAATTCGAATAACTCAAAATTTTTAGTAATAAAGAATTTATTTTTAAGTTCGAGATGAGTCTCTAAATTTTTATGATGTATATATATATATTGATATATGAAAATATTAAGAAATATTATCACATATGAAGAAATATATACATACATATCTTGTATGATTAGAGAATGTCGTTTAAATTAGAATTATATACTATAACATGATAAATAATTAAAACTAAATTTTTATAAGAACTCGAAAACTTGACTCGAAAAAAATTCAAATAAAGTTTAAATGGTAAAATATGACTCATAAACTCGAATAACTCAAATTTTTTTGACTCGATCGAATATTCATCCTTACCGATAATGACTGTCAGTGTTAAAATTGATTCTACCATAGATGATGTTGAGAAACTAAATCAAGAATTCAAAGCAAAAGAAAGTTAGGTTTTTATTTTGGAAGAATGACGATAGGTTTATGGAGAGCTAGGTTAGAATTCTTGGCAATACTCGTATTTAATTGAACGACACTTGGTTTACCTTAATTTATATTTAAAAAAATGATTATCCTATATTGTATTATTAAGAAATTCATTATCATAGTTACTCAAGTGTAACTCGATAATTAATTGACATGTTGTTAATATAACATATAAAATAATATAATATTTGTTGTGAATAAAATAAAGAATAAAAATAAAATAAATGAACAAAGATATATGAGAGACAAAAAGAGAGAGACTTTTATTATATTCTCAAAGTAGGGTTGTGTAATGTTTTTTCTAGAAGTCTATATTTATAGGCATAAGATGGAAATCTTAATTCTAATAGGAATTAAACAATAAAGTATATTAAAGTATTATTTAATATATGTATATCCATCATAAATAAAGATATTCATAACACTCCCCCTTGTATATCCATGAAGATAATATGCCTCGTTAAAACCTTACTAAGTTAAAAACCCTATGGAAAAAAATTCTTAGTGAAGGAAAGAGTACACACATCTTTGATACGCATAACATGTTGCCTCATTAAAAACCTTACCAGGAAAACACATTGAGACAAAACCTCGGTTAAGGGAAAAAGAGTACAAAGCGTATTTACTCTCCCTCATGAAAATATCACATAAGATCTTTGAATCTTCATAATTCAATATTGAATACAATCTTCAAATGTTGAAGTAGATTATGCACTATTGGATAAATCTTCCAAATTATTGTTTGAAATGATTCATCGAATACTATTTTCTGAAGATTAAGAGGGACAAAACTTTAAAGAAATATGTTTCGTTTTATCACTTTGGTGTATCCACCTTAAGATATAAATTTTGCATCATCTCTACACAAGATAGCTTGCATCTTATCTTGTGAAAGCAATTCACATATGTTCTGGATATGTTTAGCCAAACACATATTTCGACTTTACCTCAAGTATAGTAATTATTTAAAGGTAATGGTCTCGTAACACTTAAATAGTATTTCTGGACCAATTAAGATATAATGCTTGTAAATCAATTAATGTATATTGCTTTTAGACCAAGAATATCATCACCCTTTTTTCTTGAGGTAGAATAGATCTTTATTTACATTAAGAGATCTAGCAACCATAAGGGTGATCAATGAATATGCGTTATGCATGTAAAGTCTTTTTAAGCATTTTTCATGTGTATGTCGATTTATGCACAAGGATTCCATTGTTAAGGATATCTCTCCATGAGTCTCAATGATATTCAAATCATCGACATACACAAAATAACAAATTTAAAGTTAAACCTCTTAATAAAAATGTTCAGGATTTAATAATTCATATAACAATCTACTGATAAGTATTCAATCAGGCGATTATACTAAATACGCCTAAATTGTTTCAAGCCATAAAAAGATATATTCAATATGATAATGTTCTTGAGAATTTGAATTAACTGCTTATAGCAATCTAAATCTTTCCGAAAGTTTCATGTAAATAGTACTATCAAGAGGCACATGCAAATAGGATGTAACATCCATTAAGCGGAAAGTAAGTAATTTTATTTATTGTCAGACTGATCAAAATCTAAAATTAGTTGCATCCACCATCGATTAATATATTTTCCTCATAATCAATTTCATGTCTTTTTAAGAATCCTTATGCAACCAAATGAGCTTATATCTCGTGATTTCTCCTTTTGATTTCTCTTTCTCACAAAGGCTCATTTATATCAACGAGCTTTACACATTCAATGTATGGGCTATAGGCCCAAATACTACTCTTTTCAAAAGACATTTTAGTTTTGCCTCTTTTCATGTTGACCAATCATTTCTTTATTTATATTCCATATCATCAAATAAAGTCTCTAGTACTATATATATTATCGATGTCGATTTATTTTAAGTTCCACTTATTACCATACATAATATAATCTATTGAAATCTCTTCATTATTAGGTACCTAAGTCATGTTAATGTCTCTGTTGGAGACCTTCTAATCTCTTTTAAAGATTTTCATAATACGTTGATTCCTCGATCGAACCATCATAAAATATAATTCTTTTTTTTTCGAGGATTTTTATCTTTGGAACCTACTTGTCTACCACGCTAAAGGCATAAGTTAGACTCATTAGCAGCTAGAGTTTATCCTTTTAAGGACATCAAATTTAATCAGAGTATTCATAGTTGGTATACGTGACTTAGTTACTCTTTTAGGGTCAGCAAAATCATTTGGCTATTGATTTGCAAAATGAATTATTCTTTGAATTTATAGTTCACATTATTGAATACGTGGATCAAACTAAGAAAATAATAATTCATTCCAAATTATTTCTTTTTCTAGCTATTTTATTTTCTCCGCCAAATATTGGATAAACAAACTCATAAAAATAATAGTCAATAAATCGAGTTGTAAATAAATTCCCTATTAGAAGCTCGAGATATTTAATTATCAAGGGAAATTTAAATCTGACATATATTCCCAACAGAACTCATCTTTGTGCGATGTGGTGGAGCAATTAGAACATATATCGCACACCAAAAATATCTAAGATGAGAAATATTTAGTTGTTGACCAAAAAACATTTTTAATGGGGACAACTTATAATCATTTGTTGGCTTGATGCTAATTAGTGATACTACATGTAAAATGACATGTCATCAACATTATCGAGATTGAGAAAGTAGACTCGCAAACACCAAGTTGTGGGTTAATAACAAGGGTCAAGGATACATATGACCATCTAGTCGATACATTGATTAAAATCGTAAAATATCTAGATGGACTATAAGAAAGGTGTATGAGCCTACATATATCACCTTGTATCCTTTCTAAAAAATTAATAGATTTACACTCTATCTTAGCTGATGATGATTGAATAATCAGATTGCTTTGATAGCAAGTATCACATAAAAAAATACCTTGAAGAAAATTTTAGTTCTTAAATAAATGACCACATGAAAGTGTCAATAAATTTTCGCATCATAATTGAACCATGATGGCCTAACCGGTAATGACAAATAAAATTATTAGTAAACAACTAGTTTACAATAACATGAGCTTTAATCTGTACTAACTCTTTTGTAGTACAATATAGATGACATTGCATGTAATTTTCTCAAGGTTTTCTTATTGTCTTGAGTGATACTCCTAATATTGATATAGTCAACATCCCTTTGACTAATATTCTCAATATATTTCTGTAAATATCTTAAAAACTCAAAAAAATCTCTTTGCGACTTTGACGAGTATAATACACTGTAAATATAGAATAAAGTTCCATTTGGCAATAACATATTTGCTAAGTCGGAGCCTTCTGTGATATTAATACTTTCGGATATAATACATATTTCCTTGCATTTAAAATGGAAAAATATGCATAATTATGCACCTTTTAATATGTTTTTTTTCATTCACTTCTTGGAATGAAAAATATGTGCTTTGTACCATTCACTTTGGGGAATGGAAAAATATTAAATATAACACATCATATCAAATCGGTTATCTATCAAAGATAAAATCTCAAGAGCTCTTTCGAAACATTGATAATTTAGTACTTTGAGATATAATACTCATATTTTCTCACTTCTTTCTTGCATTTTAAAGGGAAATATTTCTTATGTTTAAGTACAGTATGAGTACTTGCATTGTCTTCTTGGCATAAATAGCCACAATTCATTGTACGTTTTATTCCGGAAGTAATAATATTCTTCAAAAAAAATTAACATAAAGCGTAAATAAATAACATGTAAAATAAATTAACATAAATAAATAATAAATAAAAATAAATTAACATAAAACAAAATAAATAAAAGATCAATTATTCCGTTTAGAGGTTATAAAGAAAATAAAATAAAGATTTAACTAAGAAATAAGTGCCTAAACTATAAACTTTTTCTGAAATAGGTTCCTAATGTTTTTTTTTTTTGCTAAAATAAGTGCATGAACTATATATTTTTTCTGAAATAGGTGCCTAATTTTTTTTAGATGAAATAGGTGACTAAAGATTAATTTCGTTAGTGTTTTAAGGTAACACCGTTAAAAATTGTTTAACTTATAAATAGGTGCCCAAACTATACATCTTTTCTAATATAAGTGTCAAATGTTTTTTTGTTAAAATAAGTGCCCAAACTATGGATTTTTTCTAATATAAGTGCCTAATATTTTTTTTTTAAAATAAGTGCCCAAACTATATAATTTTTATTAAAAATAATTATATATTTTTATAAATAAAAATTAAAACTTAATTTATAATTAAAAGATAAAATAAACAACTATGAACCACAACTTTTGTTATATTAAATGAATTTTAAAAATAATATTTTAGTCAAAAAATATGTTTTATCTAATTTTTTCATCTAATCGTATACTAACTTTTCCATGAGTCGTTAAATTATTTTTAAGGTTAAATAAAAATAAAATAAATTTATTTTTTGAATAAAATGTAATTTAAATTAATAGAATTAAGTTTACTTTAAACATAATAATTATATTTTCTTTTTTATTTATGATATTATTTATTATATAGTTTGGGTACTTATTTCAATCAAAAAAATATTAAGCACTTCTATTAGAAAAAATGTATATTTTGGGCACCTATTTATAAGTTAAACAATTTTTTTAACAGTGTTACCTTAAAACACTAACGGAATAAAACTTTAGGCACCTATTTCAACAAAAAAAAACATTATGCACCTATTTCAGAAAAAAATGTACAATTCAGGCATTTATTTTAGCCGAAAAAACATTAGGCACCTATTTCAGAAAAAAAGTGTATAGTTTAGGAACTTATTTCTGAGTTAAGAATAAAATAAATGGTGAATTATTTCCTTCAAGGTTATGAGAAAAATAAAAATATCCAATTGAGTTGGATCAATAATGCCATAATTATTTTCGCCACAAAGAAAATCTATTTATATTTTCTTTCATTTATCATTCATGATTATGGATAAATTCCATAATATTTCGGCGTTTGACATGTACGAGACCAATGTTTTGTACCATCACATTGATAACATAAAGATTTTGATATGATCTCTATCATTCTTGTCATCTTTATAATTCCATTTCTGGTGGATATAAGCATTCTGCAAAGAATAATATCCATGTCCATTTTAAAACCTCAATCGTGACCACAATTACTAATTTGTCATTTATTCTTTCTGCTATAAAATATCACATTCACTTCAAGGAATAGAGCGGAAAATAATAGGTATTTAAAACCTTTCACAATATTGTGTCTATAGGATAACATTAATGTGTGAAAAGTGGAATATTTTTTTCTAACTTATTCTCATCAGTGATACTCTGGCACATAAATAAGTTTTCCATATAGTGAATTATCATGTTTGTATTCACTGCAAGGAATGAAACAAATTCAATAATCGCATGGAATAAACATCATACTTACATTCACTTCAGGGAATGACATAAATCCCATAATCGCACAAAATAAACATCATGCTTACATTCACTTCAAGGAATGACATAAATTCAAAAATTGCATGGAATAAGCATCATGCATGAATTCACTTATTGGATCAAGACGTTTTTCATAACTTGAACTTGGGAGAAGTCTATAGTCGAGTTTTTTGACACAAAAAAATTGCTTTCAAGCAAATATAGACTTTATAACATTCATACTATTAAATAGTAATTAATCAACCAATATATATACAATATATACAAGGAACAAAAATTTAATCCTCATACGCGACATTGTTAAACCAGTCCGCAAAAAGAACCTCCTTTGAGACCAGTAGCCTCACAGAACGGGGTGTCCAACCAATATACTCGGATTAAACCAATATAACAGAGAACATATTAATCAATTAAAGGTTCGATATTTGTTCCAATATCATATAGTATTTAAAACTAGATAAAAATACAAACTTTCATCATCAAAATAAAATAAACAAATATTGGTCATAACTAAAGACAAAAAATCTCAAATTAAATAGATGCAAAACACTACCTGTATATGTCATTGTACTTTAAATACATGATAATTCCACGCTTTGAATAACCATCCCTTAATTTGAGAATAATTAATTATCTACTATATCGAGATAAATAAGTAAAACATATCGTACTTTCCAAGTTAAGTTGAATATATGGTAGATTTAATCACCAATATCTTGTTAAAATCTTTTTCGGGAATTATCGACAAGAACCACAATAATTGAGCCACTCTATTGATACAACCAAATAACAATGATTTTTCAAAAATTAAAAATCAAGTTAAAGATCAAGAGAGAAAAATAATCGATAATTAAAATATAACAGAGGGAGAAGAACTTATCTTTAATTCATGCTAATAACAAATTCTTTTCAATAACTCCTTTAATATTCGAACGACAAACACCTTCGTTAGTGAGAGTCTCGTGTTGATAACGTGTTGTAAATAAAGTAAAGAATAAGAACAAAATATATGAATAAAGATGAGAGACAAAAAGAGAGAAACTTTTATTATATTCTCAAAGTAGAGTTGTGTAATGTTTTCTCGAAAAGTATATATTTATAGCTATAAGATGAAAGTCCTAATTCCAATGGAAATTAAACTCTAACAATAAAGTATATTAAAGTATTATTTAATATATGGATATCCACCATAAATAAAGATATTCATAATAATATTAAATATATTTAAATGTTTAATATATTTTAATTTATGAATAAAAAATTCAAATAGTATAAATATTGTATAAAAAATTATGTGTTAAAAATATTTAAAATGATATTAATTTTATGTTTGGTTACATAAATGTTACGAAGAAAAAAAGCTTAATTTATTACATAAGTGGTGAAGTAGTTGCCATAAAATTTATAAATTAAGTTCATTTTTGTTATATTATATTTTTATAGATCTTATATTTTAGACTTATATGAAGTATAAAGTTAGATTATGGTAGGTTAATCGTATCATTTAATTTAAATGGTCGGTTAAATGGTATGGTTTATCGTTATAACGATTATTGGATTTCGTTAATTTTAACTTAATCATTAAGAAATAATTAACTGTAACGATTAACCATTAAAATGCGATTAACCAACGATTCGGTTATAAATTAACTTCTAACCTAATACAATTTTTCTAACAAGTTTATTATTTTTTAGAGAATAATATAATTATCTTTAGGATAAAATAATATATTTAAATATTAATAAAAATATAAAAATAAAATATTCTAATAACTTACATCATAATTAAAAAATACTTACCTATTATAAAGTTTCTCCATAAGACAAAACACACAAATTTCATAATATTTTAAAGATTAAAAAGTTTGCAACACCTAACATTATAGCAATACATCATTAAAATTTAATACATAAAAATCATCATCAAAGTTTTAAAGACAAATGTTTAATTAACATAAAATAATCAAAGCTCATGATATAAAAATTATCATCAAAGTTTAAAAAGTTATTTTATATTTTAAATATATATAAATAATTTAATAACGATTAACCTATAGGTTAATCATTAATCAAAATTCATAACTGTAATCATTAACCATTATTTTTAACAGTTCGATTAACCAAAATCGTTTAATTTAATTATTCGATTACGATAAAATATGACGATCATATCAATTAACAATTATAATTAATTATACACATCTCTATTGAAGCGCTTTTTTTTTTTCTTTTATTAGTCCATTTCTCATCTCCATTAAGTAGGATTAAGATTATATTTAAAATTTATTAAAAATATAGTTACAAATATGAGTATAAAGTTAATTAAAAATGATACATATTCAAAATAAATAACACTGTTACCGAACATTACATAAAATTAGTCCAGGAATATAAATTTAATTGCAGCAACAATGATGGTAGAGGGGTGACCTATAATGAAACCAAAAGTTGTTGTAAATATCAAACTAAAAAGAAATTTAAAATAATTAAAGTATAAAATTGTATTTGTGTGAGACGTTTCGTATCAATTTATCATTAAAATTAATTAAAAAGAGAATAATATGAGAAATAAAATTTTAACGTTTATGAAAACATGTATTTTTTACTATTTTTTTAACAATATTTTATTAATTTATATTAATGGACCCAATTTATTATCTACTTTATTTGTGCCTTCATTTTAAATTAGTGGGTTTAAGGTTTATGGTTTAAAGTTAAGAGTTGTGTTTAAGGTTTAGGGAATTAGGAGTAGAACGTATTTTTTAAAGTGTAGGGTTTAGAATTCAATTTTTTAACTTTTTAATAAGAGGTATGAAAAAAAACACGGTTAAGAAGTAAAAGATTTTTACTCTTCCTATTGGGCCTTGAACATGAAAACTATAAAAGAGAGATAAAAATAAGTGAATAATTCTAACCAATCAACTATCGACGCGTGTTTAAAAAATTATGTGACGAGAATATAAAATAAGAATACATATGCATTGTCCATGTTAAATAATTTGATATATTTGATATTTTCCATATCCGAATACAAAATTTGGATTCAACTTTGAACCCATAAATATATCCAATTAAGTTGGATTTAGGATCGTTAACAACAGTAAAAGTCCAAGGACAAGAAAATTGTAGTAAGAACGTCAAGAAAAATACGAAACAAAAATAAAAATAAACAAAAGGCCATTTTTTATCTAAGTCAATAAGCCTTTTTTGCATTGAAAATTAAACTGTTATTAGTTCAAAACAGAAATAATGATTTTGATGTCTTAGCCGCCGAGCATTTCCATCCCACAATTCTCCAAAACATCGACCCTTAATCTGTGTTGTTAGTCATTCCATGTCGGAAAAACGCCGGGATTCGAGCCTGAATCTCCAGACCAGCCGCCATAGCTTCCAGAAGGCATGTCGTAATCAACCTTGACCAATCCCAGCTCTTCAGTTGTTCCCACCGTGTTTTCTGCCGTACCAAGATACACTCCAACACTGTTATCAACAACGGAGGGCGAAGAACAGTTCATGTTCATCAACCCGTGAAGCAAAGCCGGGTTGTTTTGAATATAACTGTTGTAAAATTGGGAACTCTGGCCCGACTGCTGCAGGTTATAAGACCCGGCGGATTGCTGCTGGTGCAACTGGAGCTGCGTTTGAATGTAATTCTGGTGAAACATTGAGGTTTCTTGAGCATACTGAGAATTCGTGTTGTGGTTTTGTAATGACAGCAATGGCTGAGGTTGATGATCAAATGTTGCTTGCATTAAAGGGTACCCCGGTAGCCTGCTACTGCTCGAGCTTCCGTATTGGAAACTCGAACCGAGTGCAATCATTTCTTCACGTTTCCTAGTCGATTCGAGTGCTTGAGCTTCCTTCAACCTTTTAGCAGCACCTCCCCCTATCGGCAACGTATTGCTCTCGAGAATTGCTTTTACGTCGTAACGATTCATATCAAAGTTCGTAACAGCATTAAGTCCTCTGAATTTAATCGCAGCGATGTCATAAGCTTCCGCAGCTTCCTCCTCGGTGCCTATATTTTAGTAACAAATTATGATTGAGCACAACTTAGGTCCATTATACTGAAGAAAAAATCAGAAACTTACTGAAAGTTCCTAGGTAAAGATCTTTGTTTCCTGCCACTCTGCCGATCCTCGCTTGCCATCGGCCATGCTGATGATGCCTGGATAAAATATTCAAGTTTTTAGAGCAGAAGAAGATCATGCATGGGGTGGTGTTCATTTTGATAATAAAATACCTCGTTACTCCACGATACATAGATGCACCCCTCGAAAAACCACTACTCTTCCTGATATATAACATTATAAACAAATCAAATATATATACATATGTATATATATTTGTCTAATTACAAAGCCTGCGAGCAGAATCTCTATTATATATATCTGTGTGTATGCGTGTACCTTCTGATGGAAGCAACAAATTCTTGTCTGGTCATGTGCTTCATTTCTTCGAGCTCCTTCTCATAATTACTAATCTAGAAAAGCAGAAGAAAAAAATCACTGTTTAAAACTGGAGATCCAACTTTAATTGCAGCTCTTCACTTAATTATGTTATATACCGGGAAATTAGTGGTAGTGGAAGTTCCCCAGTATTTGAGTGCAGCAAGATCATAAGCTCTAGCTGCTTTATCTTCTTTATCATATCCACCTGCTCAACATGGTTTTAAGATATTTAATCAAAGAATATATATGTATACATATGTTGGTATGTATTTATGTATTTATGTATGTATGTATGTATGTACAGACAGGTTGAAATACTGTACTCACCCAAGTATACTGGTTTGTTAATGGTGCAATGTCATCAAGGTAACCATGAAAGAAATAGAATGGAGAAATGGGTTAGAAAACATTGAAATTTGAAAATGAAACCCTAGAATATGTTCAAACTCTACCTTGTCTTCCTTTCCTTGATTGACCTTCTCTCCTACAACTATTATCCCAAAGATGAGCTTCATATCTTCCGGTCCATCTATGTCTGTACTTGCAAGTTGCAACAACTCTACATTATAAATTTATACCTTTCATTTCAATATCCAAATATTGAAATGATCTAAAAACTCACCTTGTCACGCCACGGTAAATGGATGTTCTTTGCCCGAAAGTGTCCAACGTTCTTCTCGGGGGAGCCTCGACGATATTCGTACCGTTCTCGGCACTGGTTTCGCTGGTCGACCCCTTGCCGCTTCCCATGGATAATGTCAGTGCCTGCAAATTGTTAGCACTTTCTTGGAACTCAGAAGCAGGTATTAGAGTAGTGTTCTGCACTTGGACGATGTTGTTGTGTTGAAATGAATAGTCAGAATCACTGGATTGTTGAAGTTCATTGAAGGCTACGAGATCTAACGACGGGCTTTCGGATTTCGAGACTCCAAGGAAATCCGCAACCTTTGGAACTTCAGTGCTTGTATTTTCATGGGTGTTTATCAGGCTCCATTCTGTCAAAATATCAAGAAAACGAGGGTTAGACTAAGGAAACAAGAAAGAGAGAGAGAGAGAGAGAGAGAGAAAGAAAGATGTTAACAGAATCAGAGATGTTACCATGAATTTGAAATGGATTCTCCAAGTTATCATTCACTAACCCTAGATTGAACTGATGATGAGTCTGGGACGAGTGCAAATGCGTTGGCAGGGAAGAATTTGTGGGAGAAAGTGGAAATGAAAGCCAGTTGTTTGAATTCATGGAACCCATATATATTACAAAATCCAAATCAAAAGACTGTGCTTTTCCACTGCTCTGCAAGTGAAAGGAAAGAACAGAAACACAAGATGATCAACTACTGACCAGCAACAACAGAAACGATAAAAAGAAGAAAAAGCTTTCCAAATCTCTAGAGTTAGATATATAGTACCGAAGTGCCTGCTGACTAGGGTTTGAGCTTTGCTGATTCAGTGATTCTCCCTTCTCTCTCTCTTAGTTTCTTTCTGGGTTAAAGCTTTTATGGTGGGAAGAGAAGATTTTGTAGAAGGAAACCAAGCATGAGAGAAGATAAAGGGACTGAGAGGAGAAGAAAATAATGCAGAAGATACAGTGTATATATATATATATATGTATGTAATATGTACATTAGTCTATTAATAGACCCGTTTGGCAAGGGTCATTTCAAGCGTGGAAACAACATTTCCCAACACTTGAACATGATAAAGCTAATTGTATAATAGTAAGGGACACGAGTGGGGTTTGAGATTAAATATTAGGTAAAATGAACTAGTCTTTATAGCAAGACAAACCCACAATTCCAACTAGGAAAAATCCAATACCCCACCCCCTTATAACCCTTCTATTTATATTAATTATATACTATGTAACTATTTCATATATAGGTGATGGAAATTTTTTTATAAGCATATTAATTTTAGGTTTAAAGATTTGATTTAAGGTTTATAATCTAGTTTATAGTTAAAATTTAGAGTCTAAGATCAAATTTGAGGGTTTATAAGTTAAAACTTAAATATCTAATCATATTATCATAAAACTTAAATCATAACATATAAACCCTAAATTCTAACAATAATACATAAATTCTAAAATAATTCTAAACCTTAAACGGAATTCTTAAAATCTAAAACTAATGCATTTGAGAACTTTTTATTCACCATCGATGCATTGAATATATGTATATACATAAAGTTAAGATCCACTTACACGTTATATAAAATTATGAGTTTTACATGTTTTTGAATTAGATGATGAACAAAATAGATAAATGAAATTATCTCTTTTTTTTAAATTGATATTCTTCACACATCTTACTGTTAATTTTAATGATTCACTTCGCCCATCAAATAATCCAAAAATCATTTTTAAATCGTTTAAATTTAAAAAAAAAATTACATCACATGAACGGATCTTATCATTCATATATATTTCCATTGCAAGGGTATTGACAATAAATCATATATATCTCTTTGTATGCCCCACTTGGTTTCTTGGAACTCTCGGTGACCTCGTAGGAATCACTGCATGACTCCTGAAAGCCCAGCATTCCCACACTCTGCAAATCATCTCATAGTCTAAATTCAATATATTGACCACTCCACGTAAAGATAACTCATCTCTCTCTCTCTCTCTCTCTCGCCTTGGTTTAATTTCAAATAGATCAGATATCTCAAGACCCTAATTTCCCCACAAATTCTCAATAAAAACTAATACTATTTTCTTTTTTAAATCCCCGAGTTCAATCCATGTGTGTACGGAAAATCATTATTCTATCACAAAATATAACGCATTTTATTTTGGTTTAATAATTAAATAAATACTCAAACTATACTTTTAGATTTTTTATACTTAAATTATTTTTAATTCTAAATAGATGTTTAAAATTTTAATTTAGACTCTTTTAAGTGTTCAACCATTAATTTTTTATTAAAAAATAATTTTTATTTTATTTTTATTTTATTTTTAACTTAATTTTTTAAAATGAAAGTTCAAGTTCTTATAAAATAATCTTAAATCCATAACCTAAAATCCTCAAATTATCATCATTGTCGTTGTTTACTATCTCATCGAAGATCACAATTACCATTGTCGGACTACTACAATTGTTTCCCACAATCACCCATTGTCTATAATCGACTGTAGGTGTATCGACGAATTTCTTTTAAAATTTTAGTTTCTTTCGTTGTTAGAAAGCCAATTGACACACTTACTACTGGTTATTGACGATGGGTGGTTGGACAAAACGATCATGATGGTCCGACGACAGTAGTGGTGATATTCAGTAAGAGGGTAAATGATGATAACAATGATAATTTGGAGATTTAGGGTTTTTTATTAAGGATTTGGGATTGTTTTGTAAAGATTTAAGATTATCATTTATTTTAAAAATTTATTTTATAAAAAAAACTAATTAAAAAATAAAAATTAAAATATACCACTTATCAACTTTTTATTAATAGTTAAGCACCTTATAGAACTAAAATTGAAACTTTAGACACCTATTTAGAGTTAAAAATAATTTAGGTAATAAAAGTGATTTATAAATATAATTTGGACATTTATTTAGATATTAAACCTTTTATTTTTATTTTTTCTGATAAAATAAATTTAATGATTAACTTTTTCGTATTTAATTATATCGTATATAATTAGAAAACATCTGACATATTTAATGTTGAATGCACCCTTTGCTAGGGTGTACAGATTTATACATTGAATATACTGAGAGACAAAGGGTTCTTTACATGAGATACTATTTTGAAATTTGATTATTAAATGTTCTTTTTAAAATTATGAAGTATGTTGAAAGTTAAAATTAAATAAATATTTAATTTAGTGATTTTTTTTTTGTTTTCCCGAGTTGCATTGTGTTGACTGCCTAATCGGTTTCCGCACCCCGTCAAAAGGTTACCACGAACAGGGATTATAATATAAACTGTCTTCTGTCATCCAATTACACCAACTATAAACTATTCCAATATTTATATTTAAAATTGATTTCCAAAATGTGTCCAAAACAATATTTTTTGAGTTCAAAATCCTTACGAATATCTTTGTTCGAAATATTAGTTAAATTAAAACAATCTAATACAAATTCATCTAAACTAATCGCTTAATCCATATCTTTCTTACATATTTGTTTTTAATCGGTACTTGTTTTTCATTTGCTTTTTATGTCTTAGGTAACGAGAGATTATTATTCTCTCTTTAAAAGATATATTTAATATGATTTATATATCTTATAAAAATATTTTTTATTTTTTGATGTAAGATTAATATTTTCATCTCTTTTTAAACATGACATTCTCTCCTACTCAACTTTGTAATACTTTTGTTACGAGTTAATCATGCTCATAATAGATTATTTGTCACGATTCTTCACTCTGGTTATCTTGTTCACGGGCACTCAATATAAAATCACACAGTCAAATAGCCACTTTAATATCATTTATCACGAGGGCATTATTTTCTTCTTAAAAGACATGTCTAATAGGATATATAATGCTACCTTTTATATACTCAAAAGCTCTTTTTTTTTCAATGTGAGATTAATTTTTCCGTCTCTTCTCAAGCGTGACACTTATCTTTAATTTTTTAATAAGATTAATTGTGTAGTAGCACGATACTTTTAACCTTCTTTTGTCAATTATTTTTTCGTTTATTTTCTTTGAATATAATATCACATTAATTGATCAAGACGACATTTATAATTTTATTGATCTTTCATGCTTTAGATCATGAAATTAAATTTGAATATGTGATTTATGTTTATAGATAATTTTCTCATGACACTTCATTCTAATTTAATCTTCTTTTTGTGGTTTGTCTGCATACAATAAATATATTTGTATTTATTTTTATCAAATTTTTAATTAAATAATAATTTTTATATGATCTTTATATAATATCAAATGATTTAACTTTTTGTATCAATTATTATGGGGAAAATATTAAGCCTTCCTTATAATATTGAATATTTTGTGGGGGAAATAGATTATTTCTAATTGTTGAACTACATTTATAAAAGTTTGTTCCATTTTTAAATAGGTTGTTATATATATCAACTGCTGAGTGTGAAACTACTCAGATTCTTCAGCATTTTGTCAGTAAACCTATGCCCTTACGATTTGGAAACTCAAACCAAAAAAGAAATCAAACTTGAGATTGTGTCTGAAACCAGAGAAACTTCTGAACTTAATTAATTATGCATTATAATTATTTTTCTAAAAAATTAAATAAAAAATAAAAACAATATCAAGAACAACAATAATAATCAGCCACCGCCCGCATATGGTAATGAATTAAATGAGGAGAGAGTGTCACGTCGTTTCAGATATTAGTGCCAAATCACACAGGAATTTGACCGATTATTTTAATTTTAATTTAATTATTTATTAAATAGTACTACTCTAATTTATTTAAAGTTTTTGGAAATTAATTTCTTTGGCTTTTGCGGCCTTTTGTTTTCAAAAGGTTCAGATTTGGCAGGCAGGTCTCAGATGGACCAATTATTCGTTTTGCATGCTGGCACAAATAAACATACTCTTACTATCAAAACTTTGACCATTCTTTAGTAATAAAGAGAAGTGTCTTTAAAATTTTTGGCATAATATCGATTGATGGTTTAGATATTAGTTAATTTAGTTTCTAATCCTTTGGTTTTTAAATTTAAATAGTATTTTATAAAAAAATAAGAATTTAACTTCTCTTAATATTTGGTTTTTGTTTCGCTATTTAATAGAGTATATATGAATAAAAATTTTCTACCTTATGTATATCATAATATTAAAATAATGAGTTTTGAGTTAGATTTTAAGGTTAAAGAATCAAGGCTTATGATTTAAGATTTAGGGTTAGAGTCAATACGGGATGAAGCTCTCTCAATTTTTTGGGATAATTGCATTTCTCTATTAATTTAAATTGTAGTAAAATAATATTTTTGTCCCTCTTTAAAAGGATTGTAAATGAATTAAACGTTCAATGAGCAATTGCCCCTCCCAAATTTTATGGGATAATTCTATTTTAGGCCCTTATAATTTTAAAATTATTATAATTAAGTCTTTTTTTTTCTTTCTTGTCCCTTGTAAAATTTTTATAGTTTATTATATTTTAAAATCATATAATCTAAATTAATAAAATTAAACTTTGACCCTCCTTTTTTTGGTTTAATTATTTTTTAAGACCTTTCAATTTTAAATTTTTTAAAATTAAGCCTAAACTTTCTTAATTTTTACAATTTAATTACTTTTTAAGACCTTATTATTTTAAAATTAATCGGTCTGCCCCCCCCTCATAGTTCAATCCTGGCTCCGTCCTTGGGGGAGTTCGTTTATATTTGTTTATTTACTAAATGAACGAACATGAATAATTTATTATATTTATTTATGATTGTTCATTTATGTATATTTATGTTCGTTTACGTTTATTTAAATTTATTCACATATGTTTAGGGTACTTATTGTTTGATTAAACCAAAATAATTGACCAAATCAAAACAAAAATGATTAATCAATTAGATAAAATTTAGGTTTCGGCTAATAGTTAAGAGCTTTTTAAAATTTTAATTATCAATTAACTTGGTTTAAAATCGGTTAATTAACTGAATTAATCGACTAACCCCAAATATTAAATATTTAACGCATTATATATGTTTGTTTGTGTTTGCTTGTATTCCTTTATGTTCGTTTGTGTTTGTTTATTATGTTCATTTGTGTTCGTTTATCATATTAACAAACGAACATGAACATACCCTCGTTCGTGCTCGTTCGTTTCGTTTATAAGCCTACTCCCCAAATTTAAAGATATAATAGATCTTTATCCCTTCATATGTTTGATCCAAGTTCTATCTCTAAATTTAAGTTTAATTTTTAGTATTGGATATATAAAAGAATACTGAAAAAGGTACAAAATTTTTGTTCATATAATAGGCGGATGAACTGAGGGGTATTGAGGTAATTACACTCCCTAAAATTTTAAATTTTTTATTATATTTTTTATCAATAATTTAATTTCACACCCTTATATTTTTAATATAATTTTTTAATAATTCACTTAATATTATATAAAATCTTGTGTTATTCCATATATATATATATATGATAGGGCATTAAAGTACATGTATTGTGGCAATGAGGGCATTTGTGGGCAACTGAGATCACGAGAATCCATATACAAATTTTGTTTAGTTTCCAAATTCCAATTCCAAGAGGTGGTGGGAGCAATCGCCGGGAAAGTGTTCTCGTGGCCTCGAAAGGATCAACAAGTTACAAACTTTTAATGTCATTATTTTATACTATATGGATGTAAACTAGGGTTAGGGTTGTTTTGTTTTGAAAATGTGACGGTGAATTAATGGTAAAGAATATAACCCTACAAGACTCATCAGACATGCAATCTTGTTTTGCACCAACTTTAATTAGTTAAAATTGTGTTTCTTTTAAGATATAATCTCAGTAGTTATATTGATTATTATAATATCTATTTTAGAATACACTCTCTATCATTCGATATTAATTGCTAAGTATTATATTATTAGTGTTCGAACTCGTAATTTTTAGGAATAATCGTTCTTTTAATCACTAAGATAAGATAATTCTTATTGTACAGCCCTTATCGTATGCAATGATATGGTGACATTAAGATGCACTTATCATTTACGTAATTTTGTGGAGTGCATGTGCTTGTAGTTAATTATTTATGTCAATAAAAATTTAAATTACGTGATTATTAGGTGGACTTTATTCATCACGTTATTTATAGTTCAAATAATTAAAATCGTTTATTTTTAATTACCCACCCATTAATTACTTGTAGGAAAGAGGTGATGATTCACCTTAAAAAATTAAGATAGATAGGTTTGACGTGGTTGGAATCATGAATAACGTGATGAATTGAGTTTACCTAATAATTTTTGGCATAAAGATAATTTTCACCCTTAACGTTTATAATTTGTCATTTTGGCCACTATTTTTTTTTGGTATAAATTTAACCCTTGACCTATATCTTTTTAACAAATAACTCATTTTTTTAACTACCATGATAACTGAACCGTTAAAAATTTAATAATGATAACATGTCATATATATATGTAATAATATATTTTAAATGACATAGAATCTAACCTATTAAATATATGCATATATATAGAATATAATTTTATTTCAGTATAAAATATAAAATAATTAAAATTTAAATAAAATATTAAAAATTAATTAAATCCAAAACAAAAATTTATTAAATATTCTCAACCCTAACTAAACTAAAATATCTTTATAAAACCCTAAAACTCCAATTTAGATTAAAACTAAAATACCTAAATTCTAAACTAAAATAATAAAAATCCAATTGATTATTATCAAAATCCTTTATCTTTGATTCACCGATAACAAACTATACAAAACACTTTCTTTTCAAATTATGTTCATACCTTTTTAGATAAAATTTTAATTTTGCTATAGTTAAAGTTGAGAATGTTTAGTAACCTTTTGTTTTAGATTTAATTAATTTTTAATGAATAAAAATTATTTTTTAATATTTTATTTGAATTTTAATTGTTTTATATTTTTAGATTGGAATAAAACTATATTTTGCATGTATGTATTTGATATACTAGATGTTAAGTCATTTAAAATATATTATTACATATATATATGACATGTCATCATTATTAAATTTACCGGTTTAGTTATCATGGTAGTTAAAAAATGAGCTATTTGTTAAAAGACAGAGGTCAAAGGCTAAATTTATTTCAAAAAAAAAAAGAATAAGGGTTAAAATGACAAAAATTATAAACGTTAAATGTGAAAATTATCTTTATAACCATAATTTTTCTTAAACTACACATTTACATTTAAATTTTAGCATTCAATTACAATAGACCATTTATAAATTAATATTCAATAAATTAATAATTTTTAAAATAAAATTTTTCGATTTTAATATAAACTTATGGTTTAAATTAAATTCTAGAGACCCTTATATAAATTTATGATCCCTTAATCATATTTCTAGAATGACTTAATCATATTTGATATTTCTATTGTTATTTTTTTAAAAAATTTAAATCTAGCAATTTTTTATCTTTAATTTTTCTTAAAGTATCTAAAAATTTTGTTGGTTGATTTCCTTACCATACATAAATTTGTATTAAGTTTTAACTAGTACCGCGTACTATAATGAACTTTATTTTTCATGAGTATGTATTATATTTAATTAATCACATTGTATATAAACATCACTCAATTAATCAACACAACGTATACATTTTATTTATAAAAATAATATAAATATATTAAATAAGAAAAGTTTATTTAAATTAATAATTTATTATTTTATCAATTAATTAAAACCTTTTTAAATTAATAAAATTACGTGATATTAATATTATTAATTTATAAAATTTTATTTTATAAATATTTATGATTTGATCACTAATTTTATTAACATATGATTTTTTATTACTCGACCACTTAAATGATATAACATACAAATCTTTCATTTCCGATCAACTTAAAAAATATTTTTTTTGCTTACGTCTTCTTTGATTGTTATTTTATTCTTTTAGGTTAAATTGTATTGAAAATACTATTTTTTTATTTTTTAAATTTAAAATATAAATACTTAAAACTAAAATCTTAAGCACTAAACCCTAAAATCTAAATCTTAAATCTTAAACCCAACAACCTAAGTCTTAAACCCTAAACTAACACCATGAATCCTAAAATTAACAACTTTATATAAATTTTAACTTGTGCATCAAAGTTTTTTTTCCTAATAGGGCTTTAAATAAGACGAGATAAATCGCAAACTACTCAAATCCAACTCGATCAAATTTGGGCTACATTCGAGTCAATTGAACTTGACTCAAGCTCAAACTCGAGTCGAATTTTTAACGAGTTGGACACTACTCAAGTTCGACTCAACTCAGTTACACCCTTACTTCATACGATATGTTTTGGGATAACATACTTAGATATATCAAAAGTGTCTTTAGACTATTATATGAAGATAAAATAGAGATAAATTATAAGATCTACTACTTGACTGTGAGGTTAAGTATGCTTATGTTATCTCATGTTGTATGAGTTTAAATTTCGATATTTACTTTAAAAATATAATATCTCTATTTAGAAAATATAAACATAAATTATTGATTATTCAAATATCAATTAGTCAGAATATAACTCAAATATACAACTCTAGATATCGCATTCTCCTTAATTCTGCTTAGAATATTTCTGAACTCCAAAAACACATACATCTCCATAACTCTTATAAATCTCAATAAAACTTATAGCCAATGTCATGAACACATTTCATTCATCTATAGAAAATGCAACTTAACCTCATTAAACACCATACCATCATTTTGTAATAGATTATATTGGTAATTTATATATCTATTTTATTGTTAATGTTTAAGATTTGTAGTTCTCCCATGCAATAATATCTTTTTCAAGATTCGAACTCGAATCCTCTCCTTAAGAGAATAATATACCTTACCATAGCACTCAACATTTAGCAAAATTCTATCAATCAACAACACAAGTAAATGATAACGAAGAGGGGTTCTCGTCCTCCACACAGTGGATATTTTTTTAACTTATATATATATATATATATGGTGTTACAAAATATAAATATCTGAAAATAAAAAAATAGATTATTGTAAAATTTTTTTAAATGTTTATATTTCACCTCAAAATCTCCAATATCAGCTTAGTCTCTAAACATCAAATTAGTTATTTGTGTTCATTTAATTTTAATTAAATTAGGCAACATATATAGATTGTTATGGGTTTAGAATATTACATCCTTGTTATAAATATGGAGAAATTATATCATAAGCCCGGCCTATCACGTCAGTCGTGGTCACATCCAATAATAACCACTCACTTCACCACTAATTGTCAACTCATTTTTTTATAACCAATGAATCTTCACACATAATTTACATGTCATTTTAAAAATATAATTTCTGAAAATTATATTAATTACATGGTTGATTAGTGGCGGAATGAGTGGTTTTCATTGGCTAGGGACCACGGCTGACGTGGTAGGCCGGACCTATGATATAATCTCTCATAAATATGAGACAATGATCGAATGAGGAATTTTTCAACATCTAAACATCAAAGATTATATGTATGATCATGAGTTCGATCTTCACTTTGAACATAAAGTAATTTTAAAATTTATGATTAATGATTATTTTTATATAAGCCAACAAAACACACAAGATTAATTATCAGACTTATAACGATGAATATCTCGAAAAGAAAAATATCATGGTTAAACTAATTTGATGTATAAGGTGATTGGGACCATGTGCATGCAATTGTCTTGTTTTAGAAAACCAAGATGCTTAAAAAATACCACATTTTAAGTAAATGTTTAAATATAAAATATAATAAGAATGATCCTAAGTCATACAGAGATATGAGATTGAAGGGAATACTTTTTTTTTTTTATATAACTCAAGCGACTGAGTGTAGATTGAGCAAAGTTCATTTCATGCGACGTACAAATTTATACGCAAAATAAGAGATTGAAATCATACCCAAATGCAAAGCCCATAAGTGCAAACTCCATGCTTTCCATAGGGATCAGGACGCTCTTTCCATACCCGTGAGGGTAAAAATTTTCTGTCTCTAATCGTATTTTTATCTATGTTTTTTATTTAAAAATTTAAAAAATTTAAATATTAAAACATAATTCTAAAAATACACCCTACCCCTAATTTTATAAACCTTAACCATAATTTTTAACCTTAAACTTTAAACCTAAATCCTAAACCCATTAATTTTAATTGGGACACCAAATAAAGACATGATTAGAGGACATACGATATACACCCTAAACGTGAGCTATATATATTTTTGAATATACTAATGTGATTATATGATATATTTTTATATTTTTTAATCATTTGACTAGGTGTATAAAATCTTTTACATACATATATTCGAATCTAGATCTTTCTGGATAATATGATCTTCTTTTCTAGGGGAACCAATTATTAAATTTAAGCTATTTTATAAAAAAATATGTTTCAAATGTTGTTTTGGTCTCGTTCCACTACAGAGATTGAGTATAGAAGTACTGCTGATGCAACATTGGAGGTAACCTGGCCTAATGCTACGTGAAATAGAAGTTAATCAAGATGATATTCAAACGATTTGATCAGATAACACGAATGGTATAGCTATGAGTGCAAATCCTATATACCATTCATGATAAAAAATATGTGTATCTAGGGATGAAGCTAAGATCAAATATTAGAAAGGACAAAAGAACTTTAAACTTGTAAATCTAAAATTTGAAAAGGTCAAAAGATCTTATTTTATTATTATTTAAACTAAAAAAAGATTTTAAATACAAATATACCAAAAAAATATAGGAAGGATAAAAGCCCCTCCCATATTACACGACACCGTCTCTGTGTGTATCTGGACATACATTTTGTGAGGGAAAAGTGACTCCCAATCATTTACATATAAATTATGTCCCAACCAATTATCAAGTGGTTGATGGTTTCACCAAAGTTTTATCGAGGCCTTATTTTGAATAGTTTCGACTAAAAGTGTAATGATCTAATTTCGGGTTGATAAATTAAGTCTCGATTTATATGTTTGATGCATGATAATAATTAGAGATATTTCGAGATTTGTATGAGCTTTAAATCATTAAATATTTCTATAATTATTTGATGTTTAAATTAAATTATATATTGTGATGCTTTGGTACTAGTTTATGAAATTGACATATTAGAAGAAATTTATGCTTAAGAGATTAATAGCGGTAATGTTCGATTAAATGGGCATAAGACCCGTAATTAATATTAAATGATTAAATACGTTAGTAAATAAACCTTAATAATTTTCATCAGTTTTAGGGATCGAATAGAGTATTGTGATGTCGTAATTTGCATAAATGGTATGAACCCATGAGTAGGATATCAATATGGGCTTCGATCGTACCTTTATGCGATTGAGGATCGTATCGGTATATGTATGAATATCAATACTCAGGGATAACATATTTGTACTCGTACGCCATTACCGACATGTATTGAATATTTTTTCCCCAAAAATACTGATTTGGGCTAAAAGGACCAAATAATTATGAGATATGGTCCAATGAATTTCTAATGATGTAAAATGGTGTATAAATTGATAAATCGGGAATTTATTCTTAATACGAACATAAAATATAATAATTTGATAACTTATGAGGTGTCTTGCTAATTAATACGAACTCTGAAGTTATGATAATCGTATCAGTATTGTCTGATGTATGAACGCTTTCGTAAGTTTCGGTTAACTATGTTATTTTATATTTGGAGTCAAAATTTGCCTCCAAAACTTTTTATGAAAAACCTTTTAACGACGTTTCGATAAAAAGACTATATTACAAAATCTTCTCTAATAAAATAGAAGTATTAGTAACTATATATTATTATGACGATCTGGTTTAAGACGGTCATGACAATTTAATTCATCATACTTTGTAATAATATATAAATGGTGAAGTTTAAAATAAATTTAACGTGACAAAATTATTTATTTATCGGTCATTTTTATCTTTTGTGTTTTATACCATGATTTTAAAAAAATCGTGCGATTGTGTCCCGTAATGATAGGTGTCAGGAATTAGAATAAAAATTTGGCAAAAATATTTTTAGTGACACGTTGAATGTTTAAAGAATTCAAAAATTTTAAATATTTTAAAATTTTAAGCTCATAATTTGAATCTCTTTAACTAGTTTACCCAAAGTCGTGTATTATAAAAACGTTGTATGTGTGTATATATATTTAAGACTAAAATATTTTCAAAATTTTTAAATATTTTTAGATTTTAGGTTCATAATTTCAATCTCTCTGACTAGTTTACACAAAGTTGTGTGTTATATAAAAATTGTATGTCTTTATATATATTTAAGACTATTTTTTAATATATGTTTTATTTAAGGATTCAAAAATATCTCTAAACTTTTTTTAAAAAATAATTCAATCTTGTAACTCTTTTTACACCCAATTAAAGTATTAAGAAATTAAATTAATTACGCTCTCCAAACTATAATTCGCTGTTGAGTTTTCAGTCCTTGATTGAAATCTTTTTAATTTCGGTAAAATTGATTTGTTTTTAGAGATATGTATCAATTGATTGATTTGTTTCAATTATATTTTATTATATATTATAATAATATGCTCAAATTGAATTAATTTATTAAACTTAGATTTAATTAAACTAAATTAAAATCTAAAAAACATAAATTACAAACATAATTAAAAGAATTCTAAAATTAAATGTAGAGTTTTTATTAAATTAATCTAAATTATGACTCATTTGAATAAAACCAAAATAATTGATAAAAAGACAATTAATAAAGAAAGAGGGGGAAAACAAAATAATGGAAGGAAATAAGCCACCCATTTTTTTAAGTTTGAGATTAAGTTAATTTTAGTGTAAAAATTATGAAGAGATATAAGTTACCCACATTTTAGAGAAAATTAGAAATAAGCTTTAGTTATTATATATATAAAAAAGAGATATAAGTTTAGGTCATTACGATAGCACCAATGTTTCATACCATGTCATCATATTCTTATCTGTTTTGTACATAGTTATGATTCACTTGAAGCACAGTCGATAGGTTGTGTACCTACTGAGCTTTAGTAGCTCAGCGTTTCAAAATATGTTTCCGTACGTAAGTAAGTAGATGAACAAAAGGATGGACATGACGGAGCACTATCATTGAGGGACTTCAACATTGACTGGTTGGTAGAGTGCAATTACTAGATTAGTGGACTATGTATTCGTAGGACCATTTGTTATAATTATAATTCTATATTTTAAATTGTATTGATCAAATATTTTATTAAACTTGTATTTAGAGCTCTTATACTATTTTAGATTTGTTAAACTGTTTTCGGTATTTAATATTGCTTTTAATTGTATGTGGTGTTGGATGGTATGATTTGGATTTTGACTTGAAATGTGAATATTTTTATGAGAAAGGGTTGGGCTTGTGGCCCAAATATGAAACTTGGGTTTGAGGTGTTATTGTAACACATAAAAAAACAGAGAAAGTGTGGTTTTGGGGTGTCAAACTCACAACTTCCTTGGTTTTCAGTTGGTTACCCAACCGCTGAGTTCAGTAGCTTTTGGGGTTTAATATCCCCCAACTTTTCCTTTAACCAGTATAAATTCTTCTAGAAATAAAATAATAATAACAACAGATCCATATAAGTCTTTCCCTTTACTATTTTTGGAAACCATTAAAACCCCTTAAAATCTGGAAACTTCTCCCCCCATAATTGAACCTTTTCATCTCCCTTATCTTGACCACTTTTGATCACAATACATCGGCTGGCCATGGCCTTCACCGCTACCGTCATTCTGCTCGCCGTTGTCCCCCCAAACAAAACCCCTCTCCTCACTCGCTGAATTGCCACCCAAATTATCGGTAATCGAAGCTTAAAGCTTCAAAATATTAAGAGTTTAGGTCGGGCCTTTAACCCGATATTTCGGCTGCTGTAGTGGTTGTTTTGGCGCATTGAGAGCTTGATCGTGTCCAGCGTTAGAGGGAGATCGAAACCCCTCTAAAATCGCCTCCGTTTGACGCCAACAGAACCTTCATCGAAAAATCTTTCTGTTTTGGTAAGTGGGTAAGTTTCCGGTTTGTTTTAGTTTGTTTTTTGAGTTTTAATGGCTTATTTTTGGTGGTCAGATGATTCTGGATGAATATTAGAGTTTAGGGTCTTTTTCTGGCCGTTTTGGGCTGCACGTAACCTCCACGCGCCACCCAAGGCGATTCCAGCAGCCTTGGAGGTGGCTTGGAGCCGAACAGTCCAAATCGGTTCAAACATATCCAAAAATGGTCCAGCCTGAGTTAAACTGAATTGGTCCACCCTAAGTCAACCCAACAGGTCAATCGTTAACCCGACCCAACCCATTAAATTGACTCGACCTGTTTACCCGTTGACTCAACCCATTGACCCATTGACCTGACCCATTGACCAATGATGTCAGCATGACTTCAGCGTTAACCTTGTCTGATGACGTCAGCGCTGACTTGGCTACTGATGTCAGTATAACGTTAGCGTTGACTTTGACTATTGATGTCAACATTGACTTTGATCAAAAAGTCAAAATTTTCAAATTCTCCTATTTTATGTTTTTCAACGTCTTGAGTTCATCCGTGAAATCTGTTTCTCAAAATTTGAACTTGATGACCTCCAAATTAGACTTTAAAGTTTCGAGTCAATCTTTCTTCTAAGTTAAATTTAAGTTCTGTGTCCATAATAAAGGACTAATATTGATATTTGATTAATTGTAAGTTCTCATAGTCTCCCCGATCGTGTACCAACTCATCCCAGCTCCTCCCGTTTCGACCGACTACGAGATCCGATCATGACTTGTATGTACCTAATTCATGTGAATAAATACAATATTTAAATTCTTGTATTAATATAAACTTATCTTGTATATTAGGGTCCAGTACTGCAGCAGAGCGTGGCTTGAACGCCCAATAGATCACCTGTTTGATTCTTCTCTTTTTGAGGCGTGTTCCTTGCGTGCAATATGACTGTATATTACTGTTTTCCGATTTAAACAAATCTAGCATGTGCACTTGATTGATTTTCCTGGATTTATATAGATATTGTGTTTTGTACCTTAAGAATGATTTTATTGTGTTTTGAATATATGCATGATATCCTGTATGATTTTCTTGATTTGATACAATATGATGAACTGATTATTACCTGATAACCCTGTCATTATTCCTGTTACATTGCATAAATGTTACATTTTAGATTGGGATATAATGTGAAGTGCTTGAGATTCAACCTTGATCTGGCTGGTAATTTTGCATGTTTATAGTTCCTAGCTTCGGTTAGGGTAATTCCGCCTATTATCAGTTCTCATGCTAAAGTCGGTGGTAATACCGCCTATTCCCTAAGGTAATCCCTTAGGCCAATACCTTCGCCCTATCAAGCTTAGGTTAATGTCCGTCTTAGATACTTTTCTGGCAACCTGTATCCAAGAGTTCGGTTGGAGGGTAGCATGCCACACATATGTGTATAACCCGTTTTCTTATATTGTTGTTTATATGAATTTGTGATTTTTTATGCACCGTTGGAACACACTAGGCTCCATAGCTCATACTCGGTTCTTTCTCTTTCAGATACCTATAGATAGGCAACCTGAACTTGGCACTTAGAGGATCTATACATTTCTCGGTTATTATTTTGATATAATGTTTAAATCTTCCAGTTTGTATTTAGGGTGACATGTGCCTATATTTTGTTAACTGATGTGAGAATTATTTTGTGGACCATGATGTTTATAGTACACTTTATTTTGTAGATAACACTTTTATAACTTATTTTGTTTTAAACGATAATTATGATTGAAATTTTATCAGTACAAGTTTACTTGATTATATATTTGAATTTTGAGTTCATTTAAAAAAATAAAAAATATGACCATTCTAGATCGGGCTTTTCACATAGGCCGGTCTAGGGGGTTACAATTATATTTAGTGGTATCAGAGGTTAGGTTTAGTCGGTTCTAGGATGTCCCTGGGGAAAAGCCAGTTGTTGTAACAAATGTCTAGTGAATATATACCCATGAGTATGTCTTACTTGAAAAGCTGAATTTCGATGATGTAATCCTTTTTGTTCGACTGTGTAAAAGTGAATTATGCCTAGGAGAGAAAGAGACATTGAGGAAAGCTTGAGTTCCCGTGAAGGTAACTTTGATGAAGATAACATTCCCAAGGTGGACGAGTCTAAAGAAGGTGCTAGGCAATGGGCGAATTACTTCACCCATTTGCAGCATGCCTTGGATCGGATAGTAAGGGCTATTCCGATGAGTGTACCTACCCCACGTGAGAAATCAATTAAGAGGGTTTGTAGGTAAGGTGTTACGAATTTCTTGGGTTCTAGCTAGGACAATCCGGTGAAAAGGGATCAGTGGCTTCGTGATACTTGGGGGATCATGAGGCAAATGATGTTGAGGTCCAAGGACAAGCTGTCTTGTGTTTTATCTTTACTGAAGGGAGAACGTGAGAGAACGGTGGGAAACCATTGAGATGGAATGGTACCTCGATCAGCCTCTATGGGACGATTTCTTGGATGAGTTTGAGAAGAAGTATATGGGCGAGGCTCCCATCGATCGATTGAGAGATCAGTTCAACCACCTTGTTCTAAGTAACTGTACAGTCTTTGAGTATGCACAATAATTCCTATAGTTGAGTAGGTATGCTCTCGAGTTGATTGCTACCGAGAGAATGAGACACAATAGGTTTATCAGAGGTTTAAGGAAGGAGATCTAGACATATTTGACAACCACTCCACTATAATTTTTTTCCTGTGTTGACAGCCAATACTAAGTCCTTAGAGCCAGTATAAGGTTTGACGTATGGTTCTTCGGTTGATCAAGGAAACACCAGTGGGAGGAATCAGTCCTCTAACAGTTCACAATCTTAGTCTAGAAGGGGCAAAAACCGTTGGAGCCGAGGAATAGGAGCATTGAATTAGGGTTCAAGGTAAGACCGTAGGTCAGCCGATCATAGAAGGCCTTCATCATCGTCCATGATGAGTCTTGAGAGTTCTTAAGGGGTTGTGGGTGCATCATTTTGTAACTAGTGTAGGACTTGAATTTCGTCCGGCCTAAATAAATAATATAAATAATAAAAATAAATAAATAAAATAAATAATTAAAAATAAAAAGGAAAAGGATAATGGGAGAGTTGGTTTTGGTTCGGTTACATGGAGAGGTTACCTGCAGTTGTGGGGGGGTTTTTGAATTAAAAAAGAAAAAATAAAGAAGAGGGGGACACGACAATTACAGAGAAGAGGAGAAAACAGGGAAGCAAAGAGGACCGGCCATTGAATTCACCAAGGAGATTGGGGGAGATCATAGAGACTCGATTGGAGGTAACACTGGAGGCCGAAAGGCTACTGGGAATTTTTAAAGCGTTCCGAGAGGTAAGTTTCTTCGATTTCTCATTGTTCCATCGTTTTCGGATCAAAGCTTTTGAGTATGGATAGTAATGAATTTTAGATTTAATTTCGAATTAACTTTGAAGACTACAATGTTGGTTTGAGTTCATTTTATGGGCGATGTTGATGTTTAAGTTTAGGGGAAGTGGTCGAATTTGATTCGGGTAGTTTAGGTGTCATTCAAGTGCAACCGGGTGTTTAGGGAGAAGTTTTTAGTGATTTTGGGTGTTTAGATCTTAAAAGATGGATTTTCGGATCGTTTTTAGAGGAATTTCAAGGTTTCCGACGAGTTCACCGGTGCCGGAAATCGTCGCCGGAGCAAAATCGGTCCCGGACGGTGGCCGGAAAACTCGTCGGAGTGGTGGTTACCGGCGGCGATGTGGATTCGGCGACGGAGTGTGTGGCAGAGACCATGGCGGTTCTGGGTAGTGTTCTTGGTGTTCTTCATGTTCTTCCAAGAACAATGAAGAACACCAAGCAAAACCAATGTGTTTGATCCGTTTTTAGGCTTAGTTCTGGGTTTTAAATGTTTAAGTTGAGAGAGTTTTGAGAATAGGGTGAGTCAGCCGAGTCAAAGGGGGAGACCAAATGACCGAGTCAACTCGGTTCAAGAGGGTTTTGCTTGACAGCAAAACGCTGTCGTTTTGCACCCCCAACCCGCGCATGTTGATCCGGGTTGACCCGGGATACGCGTACTTCAGAGAAAGTGGGGAAATTACTCCCGTGGTCCTCCGCGGTTTGAGGTGAGATTCATTTTAGTCACTTTTCCCCTTAATTAAGGCCTAAAACTTTTATTCTTCCTCAATTTAACCCCTAATTGGACCCAATTCGAACCATTAATTCAAAATTTTATCAATTTAGACGTTAATTAGGATTAATTTAATTTTAAACTTAGATTTAATTTAATTAGATATTTAATTGGATTTAATTAAATTTTCTAAGCTTAGGATTAATTTAAATTGATCAAAACTAAGTCTAAGTCAACCCCTAAAATTGAATGTTTGTCAATTCCCGCTCTATGCAATGTAACTTCCCTTTTATGTCAGTTTCCCGGTGTTTATATTTGAGCTCCCATATCTCTATAATAAAAGTAACTTAGCTCCTTTGTCATCTTTATTGTTCTATTTGCTTTATTTAATTTGTTTGCAAGTTTTAAAAGCATATAGTATATTTGTTTAGGATGTCATTTAATTTTCACTTAGATAATAAATTAGAGCCTGCTAGGTTTAGTCGCTTTAATTAATTAATTAATTAAATATGGGAGATAATTTAGTAACGATGACGTTCTAATCATATATCTCAGATACACTAAGTGGTCAGTGTTTTGAAATAACATTATGTTGGCCAATAGTGTACTTTGGTATCGTATTCGGCGCGTCATCGAAACGTAGAAAATGGCAAATAATTTAGGGTTAGAATTTAATAAAATTAATTAGGCAAACTAGAAGCACTAATAGTATTATTAATTTTGTTTGGTGTCAAAATGGTAGTGTCCGTGCATTCGGATGTTATCATAATACACCCGGTGAAATTAATAATTTAATAGGGTTTTAATTATTTAATTAATGGAGCCTTATAGGTTAGAACTTAAAATGAACCAGATAATAAACCGATCATGCATTTAAAACCTTTTGGGTCAGAATTTATATTTCTTTAAATACGAGTTAAGATTTCCTATTCTAGGACGTCTTTTTCAAAGCTCATATTTAAAAGAAATGTACCTTTTTACTCAAAAGGATATTCTTATTCGAGCGATATTTATTCGACAATAATGGATTAAATTAATATCATTATTCGAAATGCCAAAATGCCACGTGTAATTAATAAGGTACCGATCTCGGGCGCTCGTAAGGGTCGTCCTTACACGTAACCGACTCCCGAACCCAAATGTTTTTAAAAGAATCTCTGGTTTGTTTTATGGTGTCTAGCCTACCAAAGTGGCCGGTGGCGACTCCAAGTCAATTTTAAAATTCAAATTAAATGTTTTTAACAAGACACCTATTTTCACAATTCATGATTAAAAGCAATAACATTCGATTTTTCAAAATTCAATCGCCAGGCTATTTTTCACACTTTCGGTTTTAAAATGGTCGCGACAGCTTGGCGACTCCGCTGGGGAATCTTTTTTGAGAGTCAGGCCTAATAATTACTTACACGTGGCATTTCGGTATTTTGAATATAGATATTAATTTAATTTATTATTGTCAAATGAATATCGTTCGGATAAGGATAGTATTTTCATTTTGTGTGATATATCTGTCATTCATGCATCAGCTCTTGACCCGAGCTTTTATCCCTTGAGTGGGAGTTAGATATTGTCCGACGTGATGCTATCCAGCTCCGAGTTTCGGATTTTTATCTGCTTCCGGTATACTAACCTTACGCGTCGTGAGGTCTTCACCTCCGTTGTAAGGGACCTATACTACCGAATCGATGTCTTATCGTCACAGTAGATGGTAACGACAGTTCGGGAACCCAGAGTCTAGACCAAAACCCGCATGCGTAGAGTAGAAACCTACCCCTATTAGAGCCAGACAAGGACCATAAGATAAGGCGGTATGCTGCCGAAATGCCGCCAAAATTAGGATTTCTCTGTTTAACTGCTCTCCGGTTAATTTTACGCAACATAAACTGTTCTCTGGTTATTTTAAGTACAATTCCTTTTTGTGATTATTTTGTTTAAATCTTGTATTCACTATACTAACACGAATTTTGTTTTGTTTTCCTTTGCTTTATTATTTTGTTTTATTATCTATCATATCATTTGCATTGGCATTAAATTCGAGAAACAGTAAAGTTAAAAGTATCCAAAAATGTTTGAAGTGATCATTGTAGAAGATGATAATACGGATGTCTGGGGTTGGTCAGAGGCAGTCCAACATGAAAAAGGAGATAGTTTACCGCCGGGAAGTATGTCAATAATGAAAGGTTATGTGAAGATCAACACGACTCAGAATCCATGTCTTCAGGAAGTCAAGGAAATATGGGATCAGTGGACTGACGATATGAGAGAGCAGTTTAAGAAGGAATTCGGAGACATAGCATTACTATTAAAGGTACCCGTGGATAGACAATTACTCAGAGCAATGGCGCAATTCTGGAATCTAGCATATAACTGTTTTACTTTTGGACGAGTTGATATGACACCGACATTGGAGGAGTATGAGGTCTTGATTAACAGTCCCGTGGTCAAGAAAGACAAGATTTATGTTAAACCGAATAGTACTGCAGGCTTTAAGAAGAAGTTAACTCAGATCACAGGAAAGGTGAAGGAGTTTTGGGATGAGAAGCTTGCTAGTCGAGATAGTACAGACATGAACGAGGATAAACAGAGAGTTAATTGGAAAGTTTTGAAAGAGTTAATAGTGGACAGTCGCGAAGAGCCATCGAAGGTAAGAAGGATATATGCTTTATGCATTTATGGATTAGTGTTATTTCCGATGACCCCAGAACATATAGACCCATCCACTGTCGGGTTATTCGAGAGGTTATTTAAAGGCGTGAATCCAGCCCCTGCTATCTTGGCGGAGACATACAGGTCTTTGACGGCATGTAAGAAATTGGGTGAAGGAAGATTTTGGGGTTGTGCACAGTTATTGGAGATCTAGTTTAGAGGTCATCGTTGGAATGCACCTTATCATGCGCTAAGGCATACTGTTTTATATTCACCTATTTCGGAGCATCTGAAGGATTGTGTCATAGAGAAGAAGGACGAGAGACAATGGGAGGAACTCTTTTAGAATTTGACGGATACAGATGTTGTTTGGAAGGCCTGTTGGTTGAGCAGAGGAACTGTATTTCTGTATTGATGTGGAGAAATAGATTGGGTCCCGTTGCCAGGAGTTTGGGGTGAAACAACTTATTGCCCACTTTTAGTTTCCAGACAGTTCGGATCTAGACAGTTCATACCTGCTACAGCCGGGATGGTAGGTTTCGAATACGCACACAAAACTGACGGGTATAAATCAAGGAATGAAATGATTTTGAAAGCGTGGAAAACACTCAGGAAAGTTCAGCCTTACCGAGATCTGGAAATCATGGCCAGGTATGACGATTGGAGGACACAGAGAGTAAATGATAAGACTTTTCAGGAGATACCCAGGATTGTTGGGTCGTCAAGCGGAATAACTCAAGAAGCACCGTCTGAGATAGAGAAACTGAAGCAAGATCGAGAGCTGGATTACCAAAGATATGAGAAGACGGTTTATGATCTTACGCAAGAGTTAAACATGGCAAAGTATCAAGTATTAACACACGAGAGGAAAGAGAAAGAGCTGACAATTCAGAATGAGAAGTTAAGCCGGGATTTGAAAGAACTACAAGAGATGCATGAAGGGCATAGGAGAAAGTATCAGAAAGGAAGTGGGAGTAAAAAGATTCCGAGTTCGCCCGATCGCTTGGACAGGTTGGTAAAAGAAAAGGAAGAATACAAGAGGCTCTATGAACAAAAGTGTCGCGAAGGACGGGAAGCGAATTATAAAGCAAAGAAGAAATTAGAGAAAGAGCAAGCAAGGAATTTCGAGTTGTCAAACCAGGTGACACAGTTGGAAGAGTTGATTACCGAGTATCACAATAAAGACAAAGTTCAGATTGAAAAGGAAAAGGAGGGTCTACAACGGAAAGTTGCTTCGCTTGAAAACAAAGTACAAAAGTTAAGGGAGAAGTTAACAAGCTATGAAGGGGCTTTGTACCAGGATATCGGACCGTGGAAAGCGAAATATGAAGCAGTGCAATGCACCGTTCAATGTCAAAACAAGGAGTTAGTCAACTTCAAAGAGCAGGTCAGAAGTATTGCCTCCTATGTGCAGATATTGTCAAAGGAAGCTACAACACTTCTAAAGCAACCTGACATTGAGCTAGAGCATGGAGAGGTCATCGTACGTTTGCTGCATGAGTTGACCAATCTGGGATTAGAGCTAGCAGCTTTCTGTAGTTGCTGATTATTTATCTTTACTTTATATATGAACTTTTTAGACAAACGGATGTTTTTAAGATACTGTTCTTCGAATACAATGCCTTATTGCATACATACATTCATGCATTCATACATCATTTGCATCATTAATTTTTTTTTAAAAAATAATTTTTAATAATAAAAGGTTCTGTGACAGTGAATACTTTAATCGCAATCATACCGCATTCATATTCAACACGGTCGCGTACTAAAAAGTCAGCAATGGAAGAAAGATTAAAGAAGTTAGAGGATGACCACGTGGAGTTTCAGAATCGACTAGAAGGAATAGAAAATAGCATGAAGGACACCATTGCTAAGGCACAAACAGATATTATCAGTCAGTTAACAGCTTTGATAAGACCGAAAGAATCAGAGAAAGACAAAGCACCGGTTGGTGGATCAAGTGAAGCTGAGGGTCAGACGGATGTTACATCTCATATGAAAGGGCAACCTGAAGTGCAGTCGGTACCTACAAAGGTTCAATTTGACCAAACGGGAGCATCTGCAAGTCATCCCGTGGAAGTTGCCGATTTTACTACTCCGAATGTTGAAGAGGTCCCAGATCTCAACTTCATGAGCGAGGTGGAAAAAGTGCGTCAGGACATGGAGAAGAAGTACGCTGATCATTTCAAGGCATTAGAGGCAAAAATACAGAAGATACAGGGGACAACCGATTAAGATACTGATGCATTTGATCTAGGGTTGGTGTCTGATTTGGTTTTACCACCGAAGTTTAAAATGCCGGATTTTGAGAAATATGATGGAACGACTTGCCCGAATGCTCACATGACTATGTATTGCCGAAAGATGGCTGCTTTCAATAGAGATGAGAAGTTGTTGATTCGTTGCTTCCAGGATAGTTTGACAGGTTTGGCATTACGATGGTATACACAGTTAAGCCGAGCAAACATAAAAACATGGAAAGACTTATATCGTGCCTTTCTGGAGAATTACAAGCATGTGTCAGAAATAGGACCTACTAGAGTAATGCTGCAACAGATGGGGCAGAAATCGAATGAGACGTTCAGACAGTATGCTCACAGGTGGAGGGATTTGGCTTCCCAAGTACAACCCCCACTAATTGAGAGTGAAATGACCCATATGTTTGTTGATACATTGAAGGGTTTGATGTACGATCGTTTGTTTACCAATACTTCGATGCAAAGCTTTTCCCAAATTGTCGCTACGGGAGAGCTTGTGGAAGCAGCCATGAAGAGTGGAAAGATAGAAGGACCTGATAGCTCTAAGAGGAGTTTCAGAAAGAAGGATAGTGAAGTGAATAACGTCGTTGTATATGCGGCGCCGAGAAATGTGACAATCTCTAAGCCGGGGCAGGAGCTAGTAGCTCAGAGAGTTCAAGCAAGAAGGATTCGAAATGGGAAAGGCCAAGCTTTACGCCTATCCCGATAACATATGCCGAGCTGTATACTCAGCTATATGATGCGGACATGATACGTCCGTATTACATCTTACCACTTTCACCTCCATATCCGGCGTGGTACGATCCGAAGGCCCAGTGTGTATATCATTCCAATGTTCAGGGACACAGCATTGAGAATTGCACTGCATTCAAGAGAATAGTTCAAAATTTGATCAATACTGGTGTGTTGAAATTTGATGAACCCGGTATATCCACGAATCCGTTGCCAAACCATGGTGGTCGAGGTGTAAATGTGATTGAGGAGGACCAGATGAAGCAGATAAAGACGAGTGTATCGGAGATCAGATGGTCGTTAAAATGGGTGTTTGAACAACTGTTCGATAATGGACTTTTATGCCAGGAAGTGATGTTGAAGAGACCGATGGAGGCAAGATTGTATTGTGAGTATCACCAAGAGCAAGGACACGAGATTCAGTATTGCTCTGAATTTAGAAGTTTTCTACAGGGGATGATGGACAATAAGGAGGTGGAATTTTTCGTTGAGATGGAAGGACGAAGAATGATGGACGTATGCACATCTGAGAGAACCGCGCCAAAGTACAGTACGGATAGGCCGTTGGTTATTTTAGTTCGACCAAAAGGCGATAGTTCATTAGGGGAAATAAAACCAGTGGCTACCCCTCGCATAGTGATTACTCCTCCTGCACCTTTTTCGTTCAAAGATACACAGAGGATTCCATGGAATTACACTGCAAGTGTGACAATGCCGAGTAGTTCAAAGCCCGTCGAGGAGATACAGCCCGAGAAGTTCGTGGTTGAGAATGAAGTCGAGACTGAAGAACCAGTGAATGAGGTAGGACATTTCACGAGAAGTGGAAGATGTTATTCACCAGTTCAGGAGAAGGAAGAAGAGAAAACAAAGAACGTTGAGAAGAAGAAGATTTTTGAAGATCCAGTGCCGAAAATAAATGAGCCTGTTACTGAGGAGCAAGCACATGAGTTTTTGAGATTCTTGAAGCATAGCGAGTACAGTATTGTTGAGCAGTTGAAGAGACAACCATCCAGAATTTCCATTCTTGATTTGTTATTGAGTTCCGAAGGACACCGTAATGCTTTATTGAAGGTGTTAAACCAGACGTTCGTTCCGAATGATATATCGGTGAACAAGCTGGATCGGACTGTTAATCATATCACTGCAGATAATTATATAACGTTTGCTGATGATGAGATCCCGGATGGTGGAATGGGGTCTATTAAAGCTCTAAACATTACGACTCACTGTAAGGGTCATGTTGTGCCGGGGGTGCTGATTGATAATGGGTCAGCATTGAATGTATTACCGTTGGTGACTCTGCAAAGGTTGCCAATTGACAGTGCTCATATGAAGAGTCATCAGAATGTAGTCAGAGCATTTGATGGAACGAAGAGGGACGTGTTGGGCAAGATAGAAGTGTCGCTGCTGATTGGGTCGACTGTGTATAATGTGAATTTTGTTGTCATGGATATCAAGCCCACTTATAACTGTTTGCTTGGAAGACCTTGGATTCATTCTGCTGGGGTAGTGCCGTCATCTCTGCATCAGAAGTTGAAATTCGTGATAGATGGGAAGCTCGTGTGTGTTGGGGCAGAGGAAGACATTATCGCTTCAGTTTCTACTGATACACCGTACATCCAAGCAAATGAAGATGCGTTGGAGTGTTCTTTTAGGGCTTTGGAGTTTATCAATGCCGCGTTTGTTGCCGAAGGCGCGAAGTTTCCATGCCCAAGATTGTCGAACTGCACAGAAATGACTGTTAAGCAAACTCTCGGTAAAGGAGCCAGGACTGGAAAGGGATTAGGAAGGAAATTGCAAGGAAGCTTACGTCCAAAACCTGTGGTTATGAAGAAGGGCCGAGTTGGGTTAGGTTTTTTAATTGAGGCATTTTGGAAGAAGTATGAGAAAGCTGCAGCTAAAAAGCCGATCTCATTGAGTTCAAAGATCGACTTTATATCTCATGGATTTGTGAATGTCACTGAGCAAGCAGAGAAGAATCGTCAAGAAGCTATCAGGCTGCAAGAGGAAGAAATTTTCAGGGATGCTTTCGATGGTTTATTTGTGGGAGGAATTTCTGAAGGACCGAGGATAAATTTTCTGGAAGGAATTCGTCCATGCCTCCCTGGCGAAACTCTGAAGAACTGGACTGTAGAAGATTTACCTGTAGTATTTAAAACAGAGTAATGCCAAGAACTACCCTATTACTTTTGCCCGCAAGTATATGGGATTTTCTGTAAAGGGCTTTTAGATATTTCACTTGCAAACAAGGATGTTTTTCTTTTATTCTCAAATGGAAAACGTTTTCTTTATTTTATTCATTCATTTATTCATTTATTTATTCATTTATTCATTCATTTATTATTCCTTTCCAAATATATAAGTTTTCTTCGCAGGTTCCCAATCAATGATAACATGAGTGACTCTGTGCCTAATTCCGAAATAGATTTGGAAAAAATCTCTTGTCTAACATATATTAATGAGTGTGAAGATAATGTGGATTACGAGGTTCTCGAAGAATTATTAAGGTTGGTGGAAAAAGAAGATAAACAGATCATGCCATACAAAGAAGAAATAGAGATTCTGAATTTGGGTTCTGAAGAACTGAAAAGAGAAGTTAAGATTGGGGTAGCGTTCTCAGCTGGGGCAAAACAAGATTTGATTGATTTGTTGTGAGAGTTCAAAGATGTTTTTGCATGGTCCTACCAAGATATGCCGGGTTTGAATACTGACATTGTAGTGCACAAGTTGCCAATTAGACCAGAATGCAAGTCAGTACAGCAGAAGCTCAGACGGTTGAAACCAGAGATGCTTTTGAAAATCAAAGAAGAGGTTCAGAAACAGATTGATGCGGGATTCTTACAGGTGGCAGCATATCCAGAATGGGTGACAAACATAGTTCTAGTACCGAAGAAAGACGGGAAAGTACGAATGTGCGTCGATTAAAGAGATCTGAACAGAGCGAGTCCGAAAGATAATTTTCCTCTACCTCATATAGATGTTCTGGTTGATAACACATCAGGGCATTCGTGGTTCTCTTTTATGGACGGTTTTTCGGGTTACAATCAAATCAAAATGAATCCGGAGGATATGGAGAAGACTACTTTTACTACACTGTGGGGCACGTTTTGTTATAAAGTCATGCCTTTTGGGTTGAAGAATGCTGGGGCAACGTACCAGAGGGCTATGGTGACATTATTTCATGATATGATGCATAAAGAAATCGAAGTCTACGTAGACGATATGATCGCCAAGTCCCAAACAGAAGATGGGCATGTTCAGAATTTGAGAAAGTTGTTTCAGAGGCTACGAAAGTATCAGTTGAAACTTAACCCTAATAAGTGTACTTTTGGGGTTACATCTGGCAAGCTGCTTGGTTTTGTGGTTAGTAGACGAGGCATCGAAATTGATCCAGATAAGGTTAAGGTGATTTAGAATTTACCACCTCCAAAAACCCAGAAAGAAGTTCGAGGTTTCCTTGGAAGGTTGAATTATGTCTCTCGGTTTATTTCTCAGTTAACTGATAGATGCGATCCAATCTTTAAACTGCTGCGAAAGAATAACCCATGTGAGTGGGACGATGCATGTCAAGAAACGTTGGACAAGATCAAACAATACTTGTCAAATGCACCGGTGTTGGTGGCTCCTGTTCCTGAAAGACCATTGATCCTCTACTTGACGGTGTTCGAGAATTCCATGGGGTGTGTGCTGGGGCAACATGATGATACTGGAAAGAAAGAAAGGGTAATTTATTACCTGAGTAAGAAGTTTACCGAATGTGAAGTACGATACCCGTTTATCCAGAAGCTGTGTTGTGCGCTTGTTTGGGTTACTTGTCGGCTTAGACAATACATGTTATACCATACCACATGGTTGATATCAAAGCTTGATCCATTAAAGTTTCTGATGGAAGCACCAACATTGACCGGGAGATTAGCACGTTGGCAAATGTTGTTGTCTGAATTTGACATTTTGTACGTAAGCCAGAAAGCAGTTAAAGGGAGTGCTATAGCTGATTTTCTCGCAAGTAGAGCTTCGGAAGATTATGAGCCTTTGAACTTTGATTTTCCCGATGAAGATGTGATGACCATTTATGTAGAAGAAGATGATGAGATAAAGAAATGGAGTTTGTATTTCGATGGAGCAGTTAATGCGCTGGGACGTGGAATTGGAGCTGTGTTGATCTCTCCAGATGGTATACATTATCCTCTCACAAGCAAGTTAGAATTTTTGTGCACAAACAATATGGCGGAGTACGAAGCATGTGTTATGGGATTGAGGGCTGCAATATAAAGAAAAATAAAAGCCCTGAAGGTGTATGGAGATTCAGCCTTAGTTATTTATCAACTGCGTGGAGAATGGGAGACGAAAGACACAAAGTTGATGGAATACCGGAAGTTGGTGTTGGAACTAATTGAAGAGTTTGAAGAAGTAACTTTTGCATACCTCCCCAGAGAAGACAACCAGATGGCGGATGCCTTAGCTACACTGGCTTCGGTATTTCAAGCAAATAGACCGGAGGATATGATGCTGATACGAATGCAAAGTTATGAAACGTACGCTCATTGCTGCAGCATAGAGGAAGAGGATGGTAATCCTTGGTATTTTGATATTTTGCAATACATCAAGTTTCAAATTTATCCATTTGAAGCGAATGATAATGATAAAAGAACAATCAGAAGAATGGCTGCCGGATATGTGTTGGATGGTAACGTCTTATACAAGAAAAGCAGAGATCAAATGTTACTCAGATATGTCAATGCTCGTGAAGCTAGAAATATTCTGGAGGAAGTGCACGACGGGACATGTGGTACGCACGTCAACAGTTTCTCGATGGCACGAAAAATAATGAGATATGGATACTATTGGTCTACTATGGAAGGAGATTGCATAGAGTACGCCAAGAAGTGTCATAAATGTCAGATTTATGCAGATAAGATCAACTCTCCACCGGTACCGTTACATACTATGAATTCACCGTGGCCTTTTGCTGTATGGGGAATGGATGTAATTGGGCAGATTCACCCGAAAGCTTCGAATGGGCATCGTTTCATCTTAGTGGCTATTGATTATTTCACCAAATGGATAGAAGCTGCTTCTTATGCCAACATTACGAGGACAACTGTGTGCAAATTTTTGAAGAAAGAGATCATTTGTCGATATGGTCTACCAGAACGAATCATCACAGATAATGCTACTAACTTCAACAACAAAGTGATTGCAGAAACCTGTGAGCAGTTCAAGATAATTCATCACAACTCTGTGGCATACCGACCGAAGATGAATGGAGCGGTTGAGGCAACTAACAAAAACATCAAGAAGATCGTATCAAAGATGACAGAAACGTACAAAGATTGGCATGAAAGACTTCCTTTTGCTTTGTTTGCGTACCGTACTTCAATGAGAACTTCTACCGGGGCAACACCCTATTCTCTAGTGTATGGGACTGAAGCAGTGTTACCACTTGAAGTTGAAATTCCGTCTCTTCGAGTATTATCAGAAGTGAAATTGGATGACGCAGAATGGGTACAGATTCGTTTTGATCAGTTGAATTTGATTGAAGAAAAGCGGTTGAAAGCTATTTGCCGTAGCCAAATGTATCAGAAGCGGATGATTCGAGCTTATGATAAGAAAGTTCGACCGCGAGAATTCCGAGAGGGTGATCTAGTGCTTAAAAAGATCTTGCCGATTCATCGTGATTTTCGTGGGAAATGGATGCCGAATTGGGAAGGGCCATATGTTGTCAAAAAGGCCTTTTCTAGAGGTGCAATGATCTTGACTGAAATGGACGGAAGGGAATTACACAAGCCTGTGAATTCCGATTCAGTTAAGAAATATTATGCCTGAAGAATAAAAAAGAGAAAATAAAAAGAGAATAATAAAAAAGTGAAAATGAAGCGAAAACCCGAAAAGGCGTTTCATAAAAAAAATGATAAAAATAGAGGAGTTGAGATGAAAACCCGCAAAGGGCGTCTCGATACCAAAGGAGGATTTGGGTCGAAAACCAGAAATGGCGGCTCAAATGCATAAAAGTAGGCATCAGGCAATTTATACCTCTCGGTTATCTAGTAGTTCAGAAAGGGGCTTCATGTTTGCAAAGTTGGATCCTCACTTGAAGAACTATTAGACAAGCAGATCTATTTTAAATCTATATCTCGGGAAAAGGTCCCGATGATCACATGTAATAGGCGCTTGAGAATTTGCATTTGTTTCTTGATTCTCTTTCTTTTGGTTTGCCATGACTATTTTAAAATTCTGTACTTGTTACAAACATACAAAAAAGCTTTAGTACATATTCATTTTCTCTTCCGAGCTTTTCTTTTTATCCAAAGCATCGTGCAAGTGAACTCATGTAAATTAACAAATATGAAAATCTTTTGCCATTATTTTGTTTTAAAAGTTACAGGTAATATTTGCTTTTCTAGATCAGGATAATGGAATAAAAAGTTAATATGTTCAGACGATCAGACAGAACCCTAAAACAAGGGACACGACAGAAGGAAGTTTTCAAACAGTGACTGAAATCAGCGTCAAGATCAATTCAAGGAAAAAGAGAAAAAAGAAAATTGAAAAAGAAAAAGAAAGAAAGAAAGAAAGAAAGAAAGAAATGAAAAAAGAAAAAAAAATCAAAGTGAAAACCTGAAAAGGCGCTTTGAGAAAAATAATTTGAAGTGAAAACCTAAAAAGGCGCTTCAAGAACAACTTTGTGAGAAAGATTGTCATCAAGGGTTGCCCCTTAATATGAGATGAAGAATCAAGACATCATCAAGATTGCAGAAAGAAGAGGAAAGAGTCAACTACGTTCATCAAAATGGCAATTGACTGATAATATGTGCCTGTCTAGACATACTCATGCATCATAATAGAAATATTTGCATTAGGATCATACTAATAAAGCATCATATTTCTATTGAACAGGATTCAGAAACCTACGAGAAATGATTCAGAAAAAACAATCAAATAACAACAATTCAAGTTTTCACGGAATATGAGAAATTTCATAATAAGAAGAACAACCTCAGGTTCCACCACTTTTGATCTGAAGAATTTCATAATAAGAAGAACAGCTTCAGATTTCACGGAGACGAGGAATTTCATAATGAGAAGAACAGCCTCAGTTTCCATCATTTGATAAGTTTGAAGAAATTCATAATAAGAAGAACAACTTCAAACTTTGGAGAATTTCATAATAAGAAGAACAGCTCCAAATTTCATGAAATACGAGGAAATTCATAATAAGAAGAACAGCCTCGGGTTTCATCACCTTTTTGTCTGAAGAAATTCATAATAAGAAGAACAGCTTCAGGCCATGGAGAATTTCATAATAAGAAGAACAGCTCCAAATTTCATGAAATACGAGGAAATTCATAATGAGAAGAACAACCTCGAGTTTCATCACCTTTTTGTCTGAAGAAATTCATAATAAGAAGAACAACTTCAGACCATGGAGAATTTCATAATAAAAAGAACAACTCCAGGTTTCATGAAATACGAGGAAATTCATAATGAGAAGAACAACCTCGGGTTTCATCACCTTTTTGTTTGAAGAAATTCATAATAAGAAGAACAGCTTCAGACCATGGAGAAATTCATAATGAGAAGAACAGCTCCAGGTTTCAGGGGATACGAGGAATTTCGTAATAAGAAGAACAGCCTCAGGTCCCATAACAGGTATCTTGCTTGAAGAATTTCATAATAAGAAGAACAGCTTCAAGCTTTGTTAGTGTAATAGAGGCCAAATAATTCAGACGAAATTCATGTCTTTTCAGTCTTTGCTCATCTCTTGTTCCACAGCATTGAGCAAAGAGGGGCAGCTGTAGGACTTGAATTTCGTCCGGCCTAAATAAATAATATAAATAATAAAAATAAATAAATAAAATAAATAATTAAAAATAAAAAGGAAAAGGATAATGGGAGAGTTGGTTTTGGTTCGGTTACATGGAGAGGTTACCTGCAGTTGTGGGGGTGTTTTGAATTGAAAAAGAAAAAATAAAGAAGAGGGGGACACGACAATTACAGAGAAGAGGAGAAAACAGGGAAGCAAAGAGGACCGGCCATTGAATTCACCAAGGAGATTGGGGGAGATCACAGAGACTCGATTGGAGGTAACACTGGAGGCCGAAAGGCTACTGGGAATTTTTAAAGCGTTCCGAGAGGTAAGTTTCTTCGATTTCTCATTGTTCCATCGTTTTCGGATCAAAGCTTTTGAGTATGGATAGTAATGAATTTTAGATTTAATTTCGAATTAACTTTGAAGACTACAATGTTGGTTTGAGTTCATTTTATGGGCGATGTTGATGTTTAAGTTTAGGGGAAGTGGTCGAATTTGATTCGGGTAGTTTAGGTGTCATTCAAGTGCAACCGGGTGTTTAGGGAGAAGTTTTTAGTGATTTTGGGTGTTTAGATCTTAAAAGATGGATTTTCGGATCGTTTTTAGAGGAATTTCAAGGTTTCCAGCGAGTTCACCCGTGCCGAAAACCATCGCCGGAGCAAAATCGGTCCCGGACGGTGGCCGAAAAACTCGTCGGAGTGGTGGTTACCGGCGGCGATGTGGATTCGGCGACGGAGTGTGTGGCGGAGACCATGGCGGTTCTGGGTAGTGTTCTTGGTGTTCTTCATGTTCTTCCAAGAACAATGAAGAACAACAAGCAAAACCAATGTGTTTGATCCGTTTTTAGGCATAGTTCTGGGTTTTAAATGTTTAAGTTGAGAGAGTTTTGAGAATAGGGTGAGTCAGCCGAGTCAAAGGGGGAGACCAAATGACCGAGTCAACTCGGTTCAAGAGGGTTTTGCTTGACAGCAAAACGCTGTCGTTTTGCACCCCCAACCCGTGTGTGTTGATCCGGGTTGACCTGGGATACGTGTACTTCAGAGAAAGTGGGGAAATTACTCCCGTGGTCCTCCGTGGTTTGAGGTGAAATTCATTTTAGTCACTTTTTCCCTTAATTAAGGCCTAAAACTTTAATTCTTCCTCAATTTAACCCCTAATTGGACCCAATTCGAACCATTAATTCAAAATTTTATCAATTTAGACGTTAATTAGGATTAATTTAATTTTAAACTTAGATTTAATTTAATTAGATATTTAATTGGATTTAATTAAATTTTCTAAGCTTAGGATTAATTTAAATTGATCAAAATTAAGTCTAAGTCAACCCCTAAAATTGAATGTTTGTCAATTCCCGCTCTATGCAATGTAACTTCCCTTTTATGTCAGTTTCCCGGTGTTTATATTTGAGCTCCCATATCTCTTTAATAAAAGTAACTTAGCTCCTTTGTCATCTTTATTGTTCTAATTGCTTTATTTAATTTGTTTATTTATTTTGTTTGCAAGTTTAAAAGCATATAGTATATTTGTTTAGGATGTCATTTAATTTTCACTTAGATAATAAATTAGAGCCTGCTAGGTTTAGTCGCTTTAATTAATTAATTAATTAAATAGGGGAGATAATTTAGTAACGATGACGTTCTAATCATATATCTCAGATACACTAAGTGGTCAGTGTTTTGAAATAACATTATGTTGGCCAATAGTGTACTTTGGTATCGTATTCGGCGCGTCATCGAAACGTAGAAAATGGCAAATAATTTAGGGTTAGAATTTAATAAAATTAATTAGGCAAACTAGAAGCACTAATAGTATTATTAATTTTGTTTGGTGTCAAAATGGTAGTGTCCGTGCATTCGGATGTTATCATAATACACCCGGTGAAATTAATAATTTAATAGGGTTTTAATTATTTAATTAATGGAGCCTTATAGGTTAGAACTTAAAATGAACCAGATAATAAACCGATCATGCATTTAAAACCTTTTGGGTCAGAATTTATATTTCTTTAAATACGAGTTAAGATTTCCTATTCTAGGACGTCTTTTTCAAAGCTCGTATTTAAAAGAAATGTACCTTTTTACTCAAAAGGATATTCTTATTCGAGCGATATTTATTCGACAATAATGGATTAAATTAATATCATTATTCGAAATGCCAAAATGCCACGTGTAATTAATAAGGTACCGATCTCAGGCGCTCGTAAGGGTCGTCCTTACACGTAACCGACTCCCGAACCCAAATGTTTTTAAAAGAATCTCTGGTTTGTTTTATGGTGTCTGGCCTACCAAAGTGGCCGGTGGCGACTCCAAGTCAATTTTAAAATTCAAATTAAATGTTTTTAACAAGACACCTATTTTCACAATTCACGATTAAAAGCAATAACATTCGATTTTTCAAAATTCAATCGCCAGGCTATTTTTCACATTTTCGGTTTTAAAATGGTCGTGACAACTAGTATGGAAATAAGCATCGTGGTGAGTGTTAGGGACCGAACTGAGCTTGTATTGAGTGTGGATCTTTGGACCATCTTGTGAAATATTTCCTTACTATTGACACTACAATGCCGGTTTAGACATAGAATACCTCCTATCCGGCTTAGAGGAATCGAGTTTTTTCTAGAGGAGGGCAAGTCAGACCACCGACCATCAGAGTAGGGGTATGTTTTAGTCTAACGTTAGGGCACCAACAAGACAATATGCAGTCAGAGCTGAGGAGGAATGTGAGCCTATCGATGTTATATCAGGTACTTTCTCTTTGTTCTCTATACCTAAAGTAGCGTTAGTGGACTCTAGGTCTACGTATTACTATATTTGTAGTGGGATATACGAACAATGGAGTTTGTTGGCCGAGGATCTAAGATAGGGGTTCGAGTGACAAGTCCGTTGGGTTTATATGTGATAGTGGAAAAGGTGTATCGGAGGTTTTCGATCGAGGTGCAAGGTTCGATCTTCCTAGTGGACCTTATGGTCTTGCCCTTTTAAGAGTTTGACAAAATTCTAGGTATGGATTGGCTTTTTGAGCACGACGCTAGCTTGGGTTGTAGGGCTAAGAGTTTGAAGATGAGAGTTGTCGATGGATCCAAGTTTTTAGTGAGAGGAGAAAGTAATCCTTATATTCCTAACGTTGTTTCAGCTTTGGCAACATAAAAGTTGATACAACAAGGTTGTGAGGCTTTTCTAGCTTATTCGGTTGATACAAGAGTTGGGGTTCTAGTTTTGGAGTGTCTTCAAACAGTTTGTGAGTTTGCCAATGTGTTTCCTGAGGAGTTACCGGGTTTACCACCAAATCAAGAGCTTGAGTTTCGTGTCAAGGTGTTGCCAGGTACAACACTGGTGTCTATAACCCCCTTATCGTATGGAACCAATCGAGATGGGAGAGTTATAGAGTCAGATCCAAGATTTATTAGAAAAGGGGTTTATCCGACCAAGTGTTTCACCTTGGGGTGTTCTAGTTTTGTTTGTGAAAAAGAAAGACAGGTCAACAAGGGTGTTCATTGACTATCGACAACTTAACAACATAACGATAAAGAATTGCTACCCTCTTCCGAGGATCGATGATCTATTGATCAATTGCGAGGTACCAGAGTGTTTTTAAAGATAGACTTGAGGTCCGGTTACTACCAGTTGAAGGTTGTTAAAGAGGATGCTCAGAAAATAACTTTTAGGATATGATATGGACATTACAAGTTCTTGGTAATGCCTTTTGGGCTCACCAATGCCTATTGATCAATGCACCTAATAAAGATGCTTAAGAGAAACCACGGAGTCGAAGAGGCTACGTGGGAGGTCGAAGCAAACATGAGGAAGCTTTATCCGAACTTATTTCCCCATGTAAATTTCATGGACAAAATTTTCTTTAAGGAGGGAAAGAGTTGTCACGACCTGAGTTTTGGGACTCGATGTCGGGTTAACCCAAGGTTGTAGGCCTCGTGTTTTGGTCTTGAGGGTCTTGTTGGGCTTAGAGTTTAGCTTGGGCTTGAGTGGACTTGAGTGGATTTATCATGGGCATTTTGGTAAATTGATAAATAAGGAAAAAGGAGGGGAAAAGGCTATTTTTCTGCAGATTGTAGAGGAGGTGATATCACTCCACTTTATATTGCCTTCAACCTTTTTTTCTCAGCCATTTCTCTTCCAATTTTGTAACGACCCAGTTTTTCCAGGTCAACATCGGGAGTTGACACGAGCCATGGACCGTCAAGCGGGGCACGTGTTTGAGCTTGTGGGGTCGTGTTAGATCCTGATGGGCCTCGATTTTGTCTCATGGGCCTTTCGGGTTTATTGTGGGCTTGTATGTTGGGCTTGGCTTTTGGATAAGGTTGGTGATAACTCTGCAAAAAGGTTATATTTAGAGCCTTTTCACTTAAGTTATTGTTTTTTAAGTGCATATAGGATCATTTAGATGCATTTAGGATCATTACATTGCATTTGGTGGTTATTTATGCCTTGACATATTAGGTGCAGTAATAGATGCTATTTTACCGGGAAGGTTATGCTGTTGGATGATGTTGTGCAGGTAAAGTGAAGCAGGGGCAATGGAGATTTTTCATGACATTTGCAGAATTACAACGAAGGGAAATATCATGACAAAAATGGAGACGTCCAGTCCTGCAAAAAAGGACAAAACATGAAAAGATATTTTATGAAGAATTGCCAATTGAAGTCGTATGTGAGAATGACTGATAACCAACTTGGAGGGGACCACTGTCACTTGGGTAGAAATTCATTTCACGTGAATTGGGGTGTACCTTAGGGTAAAAAAGGAAATTTTCTTAAAACCTAGGATATTCCTCTCTCACTATAAATAGAAAAGGTGACCTTAGATGACAGAGAGACCTTTTGGAGAGGAATTTCAGGAGCAAGAGTGAGCTAGAGGCGGAGGAAAAAGCTACCAACTTTTCTTCTCCTCACCGGTTTCAAGGGTACATCCATTGACGAGCTTGAAGGGAGTGGTATGCTAGGCACCCGAGAGGGGCTAGCACGCTAAAGTTACTCCATGGTGGTCGAAGAACCAGTGGCAGCGCGCACCAAGGGTGTCTTTCAACCCTTTTGCTTTGTTTTTATTTCATTTCTTGAGGGTTGTGGTTGAATGTTATTCCGAATACTTTAACTCTATCATGGTTTATGTTTTATTTGATGGGTGATTTTTGTGGATGATTAATCTTTACTTTTATAAATATATTAGATGTTTATTTGTTTACTTATTTGATTTGTTCATTGTGCTTAATTATAACCAGGGCCTAACCCGACCTTAGGTGCTCGAGAGAGACTTAAGTTGAGGGTTTAAATAATTAAAAGGAGTGAGCTTTTTTCAATAGGTTAGGTGTCACTGTTGAGACCGAGAGGAGATGTCGTGACATTTTAGGTTATTAGGTTCCTTTGACTCGAGAGAGATAGAGCATATTAGAAAACTTTGTCGAGTGAATAGGCCATATAGCATCTAGTTATTCAGAGGAGTGAGTTCAAGAGTCCATAAAAAACCATCATTCATTCCCAGTAGAGTTTTTCAATTGAGGATTGTTAAGTCATTTTGCTTACTCACGTTTTCTCATTTCGCTTTTGCCTTGGCATTTTCGAAGTGTTTCCTCTGTTTACTTGCTTTCTTGTAATTACATTTTCATACACCTCACAATGCCTTCATAATTCTACATTGTAATCATCTTTCATTTCATTTTTCCTTGAAAATTTTAATTGTTTGCTTGCTTGCATTATTAAATTGTCATAGCATTTCATTCTCCACCCCATTACATCCTTACCACTCCACCGTATATCTATACCATTTGTCACTACATTTCCATTTGTCCATACCATTGTCTTTATTTCCTTTCTAGTTAGTTTTCTTTTTGCTTTGACCAAATTGACATAATTTTCCATCCAATCCTCGTGGGAACGATACTCACTCACCCTTTATTACTTTGCTCGACTGTGTATACTTGCACATATTTTTGCGTAATTTATAGCACTATACAGCGCGGACCAAGTTTTTGGCTTCTTTGCCAGGGATTTGGAGTTTGGAGGTTTGTCATTATTTCTTGGAATTTTTGTTTAATTTTCTTAGTACAATTTTACTTGATTTTCTTATTTTATTTTTTAGGGTTTTTGTTATTGCATGACAATACTGACGGACTTCTCTATCGTTCCTGAGATTGAACGATTGTTTTGACAAAGAAGACATATTCAACGTGAGAATAAAGCCATGTACGGTGTTCCAAATTAGGGTGTTCTAAATCAAGGAGTTCCAAACCCAGCTGTTCCTAATCAAGATGTACTGGTGATGCAAGAACCAATAGTCCCAAATGTCATGGCAAATCAGAATGATGTTGCACCTCGACCAAGGGCTATTCGGGACCACTTAAATCCTATCTTGGATGATCTTAATCCCGACATTGTTGCACCAGAAATTCAAGTTACTCACTTTGAACTCAAGCTGTCATGTTCAATATACTGAATTCTATTGGGCAATTTGGTGGTATGCCTCTTGAAGACGCTAGGCAACATATTTTTGCTTTCTTGGAAGTTTGTGACTCATTTTGTCAACAAGGAGTGCATGAGGATGTGTTGAAGCTTAAACTATTTCCTTATTCCTTATGTGGTCTTGCTAGGGCATGGTTGAGTGGAGTACCATCTGGTTCGATGGAGTCATGGGCTAATCTATTTAAAAGCTTTTTGCTGTGGTATAATCCACCAAATTTGAGTACTCAAATTAGAAATGACATTACTTCTTTCCAACAAGGTGACGACGAATCTATGTATGAATGTTGGGATCATTATAAGGGATTGCTTCGAAAACGTACTAATCATGGTTTTCAAGATTGGACTCAAGTTGTAATGTTCTACAATGGAGTCAATGCACCTACTAGAATGATGTTGTATGCTTCAGCAAATGATACTTTTCTATACAAATCTCCCGAGGAGGCATTCGATATTCTTGATAGAATTGCCAACAATGGTTATCAATTTCCTTATACAAGGCTTGGAACTGGGAGGAAGACGCAAGGGACTTTTGAGCTTGAGGCTAAGGACTCACTATCTGGCTAAGAGCTATCACTAATATGTTGAAGAACATGCAACGTTCTAATGAAGTGAAGAAAGTAAAAATGACTAATTCTGCTTGTTTTTTATGTCATGGCAATCACCATGAGAGTGAGTGCCCAAGGAATCAAGAGACAACTAATTATGTGAGCAATTTCAATAGAAGCAATAACAATCCGTATTCTAACACATATAATCCAAGATGACAACAACATCTGAATTTCTCATGGGGAAACCAAAGATTTAGCAATCCTAATCTACCAGCTCAGAATCAAAATGCTAATGAGCCCCAGAATTTTCAGTCGAATCTAACACCAATTCTTTGGAAGCGACCATGTAAGAATTTATTTTATGTACAAAGACAATGCTTCAAGAGCATACGACAACCATTAAGAATCAAGGCACGTTAATACAAAGTCACAATGCTTCATTTCAAACTTTAGAAAGTAGAGTTGGCCAAATTGCCTCGATATTACAGGAACGTCTGCCAAGTGACACTGAGGTCACTAAGCCACATGGTAAAGAGCAATGTAGTGCAATTAGACTAAGGAGTGACACCCAAATTAATCAACAAGATAAGTTTGGTATGGGGAGAAGAGTGATGATCTTATACACAAGCTTGTGCATGAAGAGATGGTAGTGCATGAAGAGATGGTAATGCCTGAACAAACTCTCGAGGAAAAGGACAAGGATGAAGGTTTGACAAGTGAACCCGCTGATGGAGCTTGTAGAAATATCACGACAAAAGCAGTTCATACCATCGGTGCAAGAAGTTAGACAGCACAATGATGAGATCCAGTTCAAGAAATTTGTCGACAAATTGGATCAGTAGTATATCAATGTCCCACTCTTGGAGGCAATTGAGAAAATGCCCACTTATGCCAATTTTCTCAAGGAGATAGTTACGAAGAAGAGGAAAGTGGAGAAGTTTGAAACAATTGCCATGAAAAAAGAGTATTATTCTACCTTGAGCAAATTGCCATTGAAAAAAAAGGATCCGAGAAGTTTTATCATCCCATGTTCTATTGGAGACACATTTGTTGGGAAGACACTTTGTCATCTTGGATCTAGTGTGAATCTCATGCCTAAATCAATTTTTGTGAAGCTTGGCATGGGAGATGCGAGACCACCTTCGTTATTTTGCAATTAGCTGATCGTTCTCATGTTCGACCTAAGGGGAAGATCGAAGATGTTATAGTGAGGGTGGACAAATTCATATTTATATCCGATTTCCTTATACTTGATTGCGAGGTTGATGCTAATGCACCCATCATCTTGGGAAGACCTTTCTTAGAAACCGGTCGCATTCTTATTGATTGTGAGAAGGGTGAGCTTACTATGCGAGTAACAGACCAAAGTGTGACTGTGAATGTCAACAATTTTCTTAAGTATGTGGATGATTTTGAAGAATACTAGAGCATTCTGGAAGCAGAATCTGAGCTTCCAAAGGAAGCTAATCAGTTTTGTCAGAGCAATTTCGTCCAACTAGATGATTATGAAGCTCATGAAAGAAAACAAAGAGGAAGCTGGTGAATTTCCGTTGGAAGTGTAGCAATCTAGTATAATTTTTTTAGCTAGACAACATTCGAGTTTTGAACCTATTGATTTTGAAGAAATTATTCCTCATAAGCCTTCATTACTCTACGCACCCAAGTTGGAGCTAAAAACCTTGCCACAACATCTTAAATATGCTTGTTTGTGTGAGGAGGAAACATTGCCTGTCATTATTTCCTCAAGTCTTAATTCGGCTCAAGAGCAAAGTTTGCTTGCAGTTTTGTCACAACATAAACGAGCAACAGGATGGACCATGGCAGATCTGAAGGGGATTAGTCCGACCATCTGTATGCACAAGATACTTTTGGAAGAATGTCATGGCAATTCCATAGAGCCACAACGCAGACTCAACCATATTATGAAGAAAGTCGTGATGAAAGAAATTATCAAATTGCTTGATGCTGTAGTTATTTACCCAATATCAGATAGTTCATGGGTGAGCTCGGTACAATATTTGCCAAGAAGGGAGGCACAACCGTGGCGAGCAATGAGGATAATGAGCTATTTCCTACACGCATCGTGACTGGATGAAGGATTTGTATGGACTATCGCAAGCTTAACAAGGCTACGAAGAAGAATCATTTTCCTCTACCCTTCATTGATCAAATGTTGGATCGTTTGGCTGGCAAAGCTTATTGTTACTTCTTAAATGGATATTCGGGTTATAATCAAATTGCTATAGCACCTGAGGACGAAGAAAAGACCTCGTTCACGTGTCCTTATGGCACTTATGCTTTCCGGAGGATGCCCTTTGGTTTGTGTAATGCCCCGACAACTTTTCAGCGTTACTTGCAAGTTAATAAATTCTAAGGCAGCCATGCGCACCTTCTTTTGCTCAGAATAGTTATGGCATTAGAAGATGTGCTCCACTTTGCTTTCCCAGTCTAAAATATGCCTCCGGGTCTGATTTTCCTTGAAAAGGAGGGATGTTAACTCGAATGCTCCCAAAATTGTCATCCAATTGACCATGGTTCCTTGTATTGCTCCGGACAGAAATGACATCTTCTCCATCACTCCTTCAATCTCATGTTGCATGGGATTCCTTCTATGATTCTGTCCATCTTGCCCACTTGGACTCGCTCCACTGGACTCCTCAATACGGTCCATCCACTCATGAATTGGTTCTAACTCAGCACGTAAGAGCTTTTGCATTTCCCTTATTAGAGCTTGTGTTTGGAGGTTCTGGGCTGGTCGTTCTTCCCGATTGTTTTCATTTGAGTGCTGCGACATAGTGTTAGTATGAATAAATACAATAAAAATTTAAGGACCTCACCAATTCACACACACAAAATCCTCACAGTTACTCCAAGGAAAGAAATATGGCACTCAATTCACTCGTGTTTACACTCTGTGAATTCTGGCTTTTATTTCCCCTTCTTTGCCCACTACTCACTTGCCTTTTACCTCTCAGATCTCTCAAATCAAGTTCTTAGAAGAACTTACTCAAAACTTGTCAAATATCCTAAGAAATGATGGCGTTTGAGCTGAAACAAAGGTTAGGTGTGCAAATAGAAAGAAGGAAAAAGTTTAAAAGAAGAAACAAAAAGTTTAAGGATTGAATAGTAAAAGAAAATTTTCAAGGATTCAATTGAAAAGGACTAAAAAAAACAGAAATGTTACCACAAAACTCAACTTACAAACCGGTCTTGAGCAATCAAACTTGAGGAACTTCTTGGAGTTGTTTACTTGGACGTTTGTACTTGAATCTTCACCCTTTGCAAATTCTGATTTCTTTTCTCTTCTCTTTTTTTTAATCTAATTCAGATTCTTTATATGCTGGAACAATCTGAATTTTCTCTCTCCTTTTTTATCAGAATTGAAATAACAAGAAATAGAGCTTACTTGATTCTTCCTTTGCTCTGATTACCATATGATACGCTCCAACTCTCCAATTGTTGTTGTAGAGAGAAACTTTGATTGCCCGAACCTTAGAATGCAAGCAAGTCTTGTGTCACGCTTGTTTCCTAAACAAAAGAATGTTAAATGATGTTGTAAATAAGATAAGGATGATTCAAGAAGGGGTTATGGTGTGGGGTATTTTTTAGACGAAAAGGAAGCTATTTTGGTGAAGAGAATGCGTGGGGGATGTTGATGGTTGATTAGGGAAGGAAATGGAGGTGTTTAAGAGAAGTAAATGATATGGAAGGATAAGTTAAGGGCTGGTGAAGAATGGTGGACGAAAATGGAAGATGGATGATGTTTATATAATGTTGGAATGATAGTATTCAAAGGGACAAAGGTTGAACTTATGTTATAGGAACATAATCCCAATCTAGTTGCAACTTTAAGGGTGGTAGATGCACTTAGACCTCTTGAAAATGTAATTCCAGAAACCTAAAGTATAAAGGATGGAGGGTGACGCCACAAATCAAAGAGAAGATTTGATAAGTCGACAAAGTTCTTAAAAGAACAAGAATGAGAGATTAACTCACTTTCAAAAAAAATGAGAGATTAACTCACAAACTAAATAATCTGATTCAAAGTTGTCTTTTCAAATGCCAAAATGGCTAAATATTTATAGGAAATGAAAGGGTGTGGACAAGGGACATTTCCCTTTGAAAAGGTAGTCGAATAGTGGCCTTGATGTATGTTCAATTGGTAGTGTCTCCCTCCTAACTGTTTGGTTGAATTGTGTTTCCTTCCAATAGTTGTTGTAACTTTTCGGTTTATAAATCCAGCCTGCACAGTCTTCAGTAAATTGGACATATCTCGAGTTCCCGATATCGGATTGATGCGATTCAACATGCGTTGGAAAGATAAGAGATAGAGGAACAACTTTCATGAAGACACCGAATCCCAATTCTACCTTTATCCTGCTCTAAATTGGCACACAATTCGACCATCATGAATCTTCCCAATGAAGAGTGTTGTCTCTTTGTTTTGGCGCCCAAAACATGTTTCCCTCCATGGTTGGTCGGTTGTGTTCCTTGGGGAGGGAACATGTCCTTTCATGGTTGAGCTGAAGGTTGTAGGGTGAGCTTAGATGAGCTGGATGAACTAAGGTTGAGCTGGGTTGAGTGGAGCTAGCTAGTTGATTTAGTTAGCTGAAAGTTCACCATCTTTGAGTGATGATTTGACCTGAACGGCTAACTCCCTAGCTGAGTGAACTGATCCTTAGGGCCATAATACTCTCCTTAATCCATAAGAGTGTGTAGGAGCTGATCCGAATCCCATATGGATGGAAATTCAATATTTGTCGTTTTAAGCTCATTATGAATTCGTGAGCTAGAACGAAGCTAGCATCCACTTCATTGCGCTGCCTAGGAGTGTTTGGTACATTTTGGTGCTGATCAGAAGCTAGTAAGTGCCTCATACAATTATTCTTTGTTTTGAGCTCAAATGGTGCATTTGAGCTAAAACGGAGCTGGCCGATTGTCCCTTAAGCTGTGTTTAACATAACCTGCAAAGAAACAACTTAAACTAATAAGTATGATGTTATTAAACATGTGTTGAATATTAATTATGCATAATATAAGCTAAATAAAGTTGTGGTTCAATACTAATTACTATGTTATCAATAGTAATATAAGGAAATAAACATTATAGGTATATAATATGAGATAGCAAGTGAGTGTAGCACATGAATTGAGTAAATAAAGAGTATTAAGTAGAACTCCCTGATTGGAATTGTGTGACTTAAGGTATGGGCAGAAACTAAGGTTGGGCGTGCACATATCATTATACGTTTGTTTATTTGCCAAGAGGCTAGAAATCGTCTAATGTCATTAAGTTTATCAAGGGTCGAGCGAGAAGGATTAGACCAAATTTCACTATTTTGTGATGATACTTCCGGGTTATCAGCCCAACAAAACACATAGCGAAAGAGGTTGTTAGAGTGTTTTGAGCGGAGAGCCTGAGATGGATTAGGGTCCATTAAGATAGGGCAATGGTCCGAACGTGCTTGGTAGAAAGATGTGGCTTGGAAGTGAGGAAAAGAGTTGAACCAATCAGAATTACCAAGAAATTGATCGATTCTTTCCATAATTGTTTCTGTATTGCATCCAGATCTAGTCCAAGTGAACCATCCTGACGTTGGTTTATAATAAAAAAGATCATTCTTTGTAAGACAATCTCTAAAATTATTAATTTGTGATTGCGCACGACGGATACCGCCTTGTTTTTCATTATCATGTAGGATTTCATTAAAGTTCCACCTAAAAGCTATGGTAGGGAAGAAGCTGATCGTAAATTGTCTATTAATTGTCAAGTTTTGTATTTTATTTGCAGTTTCAGCAAACCCATGTAAACCAGAAAAATGGAATTGTAAAGACATAATAACATCAATATGACGATCCGAGTAAGAAAGCAAATCAATAGAAGTTTTATTATTCCAAATAATAGCAAGCCCTATACAAGAAGGGAAGGATTCAATGGCTATGCAACCATGCATTCCTAACTTGTTCCAAATACGATCCATATTGTATCTGTTTAATCTAGTTTCACAAAAAATAGAAAGTCGACATCATGCTTTGAGATAGCACGTTGTAAAGCGTGAACTGCCTGGGTGTTGCCAAGACCCTGACAGTTCCAACAAAATAGCTTCTTGGAACTCGGCGGGGTTGATCAACATCAACCTCCTCCGAAGAGTTTTTTGCACTACTCATCCCAGCTTTTTCATTAGAACCATTGAGTGATGATCGGGGTCGTTTAAGCTTGCTACCCTCGTCAGAAGGTGGGGTTCTTTTAGTACCTATGCTAGAAGTAGGACGAGCGACTCGTTTAGGAGTTGGTGTCGTTTCCAACCATTCAGCTAACTCCAGGAAGGCATGGTCATTGGCAAGATCCATCTCTACGTCTTGGAGTTCCGGCTCTAGCAAGCTGACATCACCGGTGTCATCATAGGCCTTTGGCCATGTAGTAATGTTAGAACCCTGTTCAGGGAAGACCATTTGTAATGGTTGGGGGGGACACCGACGGGCAGGTAGCCTACTCACTACGGTTGGGAAGGTTCGGGGGCCTGTCGAGGTAGCTTGGGGTGGTTCAGCAACAGGGGCATGTTCATGAGAATCAACTAGAAGCGTCGACATAGGGGCTTTACCTTTGTTATTGACTTCATTGTGTTGGTTTGCAGATGTTTGAGAGGACGTTGGCGTAGGTTGAGTGTTGGGTTGAGCATTGGTTATATAACGAATCCGGCCTTTTTGTGTCGGTTGAGCATCCTTCTTAGGAACATAGCGAAGCCAGTCGCCATATTGGAGTTGTTCGGGTCGAGCTTCTATCGGGATGGTACAAAAGTCCGTTAAGTGCCCAACTTTGCCACAACAATGACAAATAATGGGAAGATGTTCGTATTGAAACGGGAAAAATCTGGTAGAGGCACCCCCACCAATGGCAACGCATCGTCTAATCGGTTTCGAAGCTTCTAGGGTTAAACCAACTCAAAGGTATTTAATCATGTTAAAATCGATTTTCCTTGTGTTGATTTTGGTGACAGTTCCAATTATGGCCCCGAGTGATTCCCCAGTATTATGGGCAGATTCCTCCGAAGCTAGAAGGATAGGGGGAATGTTATATATACGTACCCAAATATTCATTGTTGTGAAGGAATATTCGTCAAGGCTAATATTGGGATTATATTGCACAAGTGCTAGCCACTCATCCTTATAGGTCCACGGCCCCCTGGCCAGGATATCCTCTTTAATCTTCTCATCTTTGAAATGGATGAGTTACATTCGTGGCTTCAAGGTTCTCATTGAGAGTAGTTTAATCGGATTCCAAATTCCGATAAAGGCTTTAACAATCATTTGGTCGTCTATATCCTTTGAAGTTATAAGGTTCCCTAGTAGGGTGGTTTGTCCTCTTCATAAGAGTCCCAAGATAAACTTGGTTGGAAGACAGCGGATTGTTCTTCATCAGTGAATTTGATATTTTTGAGTTGTTGGAGAAAAGTTTTAGAATCTATAGGTGAATGATTGGGTAAAGGAAAGATATAATTGAGAAGAGAGAAAGGTGGTAGGCGTTGTTGTGAAAGTATTGTAATTGATGAGTTGTGAAAAGGAAAGATGGTTATATATAGGAAAGAGAAGAGTGGTTGAAGTATATCAGGATTGTGGAAACAATTTATTTTAAAATAGGTAATAGGAATTTGAGGATGAATAAAAGACTATTGAAAAAGGAAAAAAGAGATAAAGAATCCAAAATACAAAGAGTTGGAGGAATGATGATAAATAAAGAACTTTTTAGAAAAGAAAAAGTAGGTAAGAGCTCCCAAAATAAATGAGCTAGGAAGTTGAAAGTTTGTGGTAATCCTAATAGAAAAAGAATTATTAGTAGTCCTCAATATAATTAGTATAAAAGACTTGCTACTAGTATATAAAGGCCGATAAGTAATCTGCACCAACGAAGTTGAACTGGCAATATAGAACCGTGTAGGGTTTAGATAATATAATATACCATAAAAGATGTTGGAAAAATCCCTATACAAGGGTGTGGGAGGCTTGTAACTAGTATAAATTGACCTATAAGTGGTCATCACCAACTTAGCTGGAGGGGTATTAAATAACCGTAAGAGGTTTAGACAAGGTAACTTGTTTGTAAAAAAGAAACCATGAAAAGTGTTGGAGAGATCCTTATGTAAGGGTGGTATATGTAGATGATTATATAAGATATCATAAAATAAAAAATAGTTCAAAAGGTATATGATGTTGGAGAAAGTAATAGAGACATAGTAGAAGAAACATGATCGAAAGGGAATTAATCCAAGTTTAAATATGTAAGTAAGAGGAACAGGTAAACGATAATTCTTTTAATAGAAAAACTTACCTGTCGGTGCAAATGGGGCCGACGAAACCACATCCAAAATCGTTCATCGCCAATGCAAGGTGAATCGAGTCGGGTGCGAACACTCTCAACATTAGTATCGATTGTGTAACCCTACCAATGAATGGCTGTAGAGGTCGGTGGAAATACAAGCAATGAAGAAAAGGAGAAGGAACAAAATCGAACAAAACTATGCGTTGCCGAGTCTCAGATTGATAGCTGATCTTGAAATTGCCTTGGAAATTCCTTTCTCTCTGCATGGCGCAGTCAATAGAATAGAGTGTTGCAGGGATTCGTTGATTAAGGATCCAACGATAGAGGTCAAGAACAATTGTTTCCCAGATTGTTCTGCGACGGGTTTCCATAAGAGAAGGCATGGCCCTTCTCACAATCGGACTTGGATAAACGAGAGCCAAGTGATCTGGATATAAAGAGCACTGCACATAACTACAATCAGTATGTGTGATCGTGGTTGACTGTGATTGGTAGAAAAGCCTATATGAATTGTAACTAAAAAGCCAAGCTTCTACTAAATTGACCGTGACTAAAACTCTAAAAAGAAAAGTCCATATGAAATTCAAAAGAAGATGTTGGATTGAACACGCAAAACAGGAGTGAGATAGCGTAAGTAAAACTAAAGTCTGAACTGAGAAAACAATTGGTGAGGAAGGTTTGGAAACATAAGGTTCCAATTGTTGTTGAATAGAGTCTTGGATATCTAGAATAATCGAGCCTCTTTGTTGATTCACAGTGTGAAGAGACGAAGAAGTCCACACTATAGAGTGCGTATGAAGCCTTGCACTATTAATAGATGTCCTCGATGGTGGTAAGATGGCTTGGAGAGCCAAGTAATATCGATCAAATCTCGCAAGATTTGTAGTTTTGTAGAAAAAAGTTCTGGTCAAAGAAAGTAGCTGTAATCGGCCATGGCATGGCATCAAAAATAGAAACCAAAAGTAGATCTTTAAGAGTAGATGGTAGTAAACGTTTAACAACAGAAACAAAAGACGAATAACAAATGAAAAATAATAGACCTTATAGAGTTTGATGACGTTGGATATGGTGAAAGTCGGCCGATCGGGGAAGAAACAAAACAAATTGGAAGCAACAGACCAATTCGATCCTTAATCACGTTTAATCGGGTGCCATCATAGCAAGGAAAAATGAGCCAGGAACCAAAACCATCGAAATGGAGATCACTCTTGTAACCGATGGAACAAAAGAAAAAAAATATAATAAACGATTAAAAAGGATGGTAACAAAGAATGAGAACTTAACAGAATGTGTTGGAACAGACGGGTGCTTGGATCTTCCTCTCTTTGGATGAAGATGGTCATGGTGAAGAAGACACAAAAGATCTTCAAAAAGAAAAAAGAAAGGGGAAGGAGAAGACAAAACATGAAGGAGAAGGCGAGAGAAAAAAAGAGAGGAGAGAAAACAAGCACCCCACCCGTTAGAAATTTAAACGAGCAAAATGCTCTAAAATTGAGATTAAATTGTATACTTTGTTTTAAAAGCCCATAATTAGCTATTTGAACTCATGAAATTTGTTTTATACTTATTTTGCGACCGTTTTATTAGGTTTAAAGTGTATATATCTAATGAGTTTTAAAGTAAACACATTTGAATTTAAACTGAGTAAAGTGCTCTGAATTTGAGATTAAGTGGTTTAATCATATTTAAAAGCCTATAATAAACAATTTAAACTCATGTAGTTTGATTCAATCTCATTTTGTGGTTGGTTTGTTCAATTTAAAGTGTGCAAGTCTAATTGGTTTTTTTAGTGAATCCGTTAGATATTTAAACGAGTAAAATGCTCTAAAATTGAGATTAAGTTGTATAATTTGGTTCAAAAGCCCATAATTAACTATTTAAACTCATGAAATTTGATTTATTCTTATTTTGCGACCGTTTTATTTGTTTTAAAGTCTGCATATCTAAATAAGCTTTATAGTAAACACATTGGAATTTAAACTGAGTAAAGTGTTCTGAATTTGAGACTAAGTGGTTTAATCATATTCAAAAGCCTATAATTAACTAGTTGAACTCATGTAGTATGATTGAATCTCATTTTGTTGTCGGTTTGTTGGGTTTAAGCGTGCATGTCTAATTGGCCTTTTCAATGAACCCGTTAGAAATTTAACCGAGTAAAATGCTCTAAAATTGAGATTAAGTTGTACTTTGTTTTAAAAGCCCAAAATTAACTATTTGAAGTCATGAAATTTAATTTATTCTAATTTTGCAACCGTTTTGTTAGGTTTAAAGTGCACATATCTAAATGAGCTTTATAGTGTACAAATTGGAATTTAAATCGAGTAAAGTGTTCTAAATTTGAGATTAAGTGGTTTAAGCATATTCAAAAGCCTACAATTAACAATTTCAACTCATGTAGTTTGATTCAATCTCATTTTGTGGTTGGTTTGTTCGATTTAAAGCATGCATGTCTAATTGGGCTTTTTAGTGAATCCGTTAGAAATTTAAACGAGTAATATCCTCTAAATTGAGATTGAGTTGTATAATTTGGTTCAAAAGCCCATAATTAACTATTTAAACTCATAAAATTTGATTTATACTTATTTGCGACCATTTTATTAGTTTTATAGTATGCATATCTAAATGAGCTTTATAGTGAACACTTTAGAATTTAAACCGAGTAAAGTGCTCTAAATTTGAAATTAAGTGGTTTAATCATATTCAAAAACCAATAATTAACAATTTCAGCTCATGTAGTTTCAGTCAATCTCATTTTGTGTTGGATTTGTTCGATTTAAAGTGTGCATCTCTAATTGGAGTTTTTAGTGAACCCGTTAGAAATTTAAACGAGTAAAATGCTCTAAAATTGAGATTAAGTTGTATACTTTGTTTCAAAAGTCCATAATTAACTATTTGAAGTCATGAAATTTGATTTATTCTTATTTTGCAACAGTTTTGTTAGGTTTAAAATCCGCATATCTAAATGAGCTTTATTGTGAACACCATGGAATTTAAACTGAGTAAAGTCCTCTAAATTTGAGATTAAGTGGTTTAAACATATTTAAAAGCCCATAATTAACAATTTCAACTCATGTAGTTTGATTCAATCTTATTTTATGGTCGGATTGTTGGATTTAAAGTTTGCATGTCTAATTGGGCTTTTAAGTGAACCCGTTAGAAATTTAAACGAGTAAAGTGTTCTAAATTGAGATTAAGTTGTATACTTTGTTTCAAAGCCCATAATTAACTATTTGAACTCATGAAACTTGATTTATTCTTGTTTTGCGACCGTTTTATTAGTTTTAAAGTATGCATATCTAAATGAGCTTTATAGTGAACACATTGGAATTTAAATCGAGTAAATTGCTCTAAATTTGAGATTAAGTGGTTTAAACATATTCAAAAGCCCATAAGTAACAATTTCAACTCATGTAGTGTGATTCAATCTTATTTTATGGTCGGATTGTTGGATTTAAAGTGTGCATGTCTAATTGGGCTTTTAAGTGAACCAATGAGAAATTGAAACGAGTAAAATGCTCTAAAATTGAAATTAAGTTGTATACTTTGTTTCAGAAGCCCATAATTAAGTATTTGAACTCATGAAATTTGATTTATACTTATTTTGCGACCGTTTTGTTAGGTTTAAAGTGTGTATATCTAATGAGTTTTAAAGTAAACACATCTGAAATTAAACTGAGTAAAGTGCTCTGAATTTGAGATTAAGTGGTTTAATCATATTTTAAAGCTTATAATTAACTATTTGAACTCATGTAGTTTGATTCGATCTCATTTTGTTATCGGTTTGTTGGGTTTTGCGTGCAAGTATAATTGGGTTTTGTAGTGAACCCGTTAGAAATTTAAACGAGTAAAATGCTCTAAAATTGAGATTAAGGTGTATACTTTGTTTCAAAAGCCCATAATTAACTATTTGAACTATTGAAATTTGATTTATACTTATTTGTGACCGTTTTATTAGTTTTAGAGTATGCATATCTAAATGAGCTTTATAGTGAACAGATTGGAACTTAAACCGAGTAAAGTACTCTAAATTTGAGATTAAGTGGTTTAAACGTATTCAAAAGCCCATAATTAACAATTTCAACTCATGTAGTGTGATTCAATCTTATTTTATGGTCGGATTGTTGGATTTATAGCGTGCATGTCTAATTGGGCTTTTAAGTGAACCCGTTAGAAATTAAAATGAGTAAAATGCTCTAAAATTGAAATTAAGTTGTATACTTCATTTCAAAAGCCCATAGTTAAGTATTTGAACTCATGAAATTTGATTTATACTTATTTTGCGACCTTTTTGTTAGGTTTAAAGTGTGTATATCTAATGAGTTTTAAAGTAAACACATCTGAAGTTAAACTGAGTAAAGTGCTCTGAATTTGAGATTAAGTGGTTTAATCATATTCAAAAGCCAATAATTAACAATTTCTACTCATGTAGTTTGATTCAATCTCATTTTGTGTTTGGTTTGTTCGATTTAAAGTGTGCATGTCTAATTAGGCTTTTTTGTGAATCAGTTAGAAATTTAAACGAGTAAAATGCTCTAAAATTGAGATTAAGATGTATACTTTGGTTCAGAAGCCCATAAGTAACTATTTGAACTCATAAAATTTGATTTATTCTTATTTTGCGACCATTTCATTAGTTTTAAAGTATGCATATATAAATGAGCTATGTGAACACATTGGAATTTAAACTGAGTAAAGTGCTCTAAATTTCAGTTTAAGTGGTTTAAACATATTCAAAATCCCATAATAAACAATTTCAACTCATGTAGTTTGATTCAATCCCATTTTGTGGTCGGATTGTTGGATTTAAAGCGTGCATGTCTAGTTGGGCTTTTTAGTAAACTCGTTAGAAATTTAAACGAGAAAAATGCTCTAAAATTGAGATTAAGTTGTATACTTTTTTTCAAAAGCCCATAATTAACTATTTGAACTCATGAAATTTTATTTATTCTTATTTTGCGACCGTTTTATTAGTTTTATAGTATGCATATCTAAATGAGCTTTATAGGGAACACTTTGGAATTTAAACCAAGTAAAGTGCTCTAAATTTGAGATTAAGTGGTTTAATCATATTCAAAAACCCATTATTAACAATTTCAACTCATTTAGTTTGATTCAATCTCATTGTGCTCGATTTGTTCGATTTAAAGCGTGCATGTCTAATTGGGCTTTTTAGAGAACCTGTTAGAAATTCAAACGAGTAAAATATTCTAAAATTGAGATTAAGTTGTATAATTTGGTTCAAAGCACATAATTAAATATTTGAACTCATGAAATTTGATTTATACTTATTTTCCGCCCGTTTGTTTAGGTTTAAAGTATGTATATCTATTGAGTTTTATAGTAAACACATTGGAATTTAAACTAAGTAAATTGCTCTGAATTTGAGATTAAGTGGTTTAATTATATTCAAAATCTTATAATTAACTATTTGAACACATGTAGTATGATTGAATCTCATTATATGCTCAATTTGTTCAATTTAAAGCGTGCATGTCTAATTTGGCTTTTTATTGAACCCGTTAGAAATTTAACCGAGTAAAATGCTCTAAAATTGAGATTAAGGTGTATACTTTGTTTCAAAATACCATAATTAACTATTTGAACTCATAAAATTTGTTTTATAATTATTTTACGACTATTTTGTTAGGTTTAAAGTGTGTATATCTACTGAGTTTTATAGTAAATACATTGGAATTTAAAATGAGTAAAGTGCTCTAAATTTGAGATTAAGTGGTTTAATCATATTCAAACGCTTATAATTAACTATTTGAACTCAAGTGGCATGATTGAATCTTATTTTGTTGTCGGTTTCTTGGGTTTAAGCGTGCATGTCTAATTGGGCTTTTTAGTGAACCCGTTAGAAATTTAACCGAGTAAAATGCTCTAAAATTTGGATTAAGTTGTATACTTTGTTTCAAGAGCCCATAATTAACTATTTTAACTCATGAAATTTGATTTATTCTTATTTTGCGACCGTTTTATTAGTTTTAAGGTATGCGTATCTAAACATATTGGAATTTAAACCGAGTAAAATGCTCTAAATTTGAGATTAAGTGGTTTAATCATATTCAAAAGCCCATAATTTACAATTGGGTTAATTAATGCGGAAGTCACTTATGTTTGAGCGCATTACAAAGTTAGTCACCCATTTTGAAAATCAATCAGTATAGTCACATGCGTTTTCGAGGTGTAAACATATGGTCACTCCGACGTTAAAGATTGTTAATGGGTAACGTAAAGATGATCTGGCAAATTAAAAAAATAATTTTTTCCATGTTTGAGCCACATCGGTTGATTACGTGGATCCCTTAATTATATACACATAACCAACATATGTTTTTTACTCTGCTTTTATAACCCTAAAATATTTGCTCTTGAAAAAGAAGGAAAATAGGAAGGTGCATTCAAAGAAGAAGAAGAAGAGAAATCTACATTTCAAGAAGAAGTACAAGAGAAAGAAGCATTCTAAGAAAATGATGGAAGGTAGGAGTGAAATACTCATTTGTCGTTGTAAACAACGAGTTGATTTGGTTAATGCTTAGATCGACGAAAATTCAGGGAGAAGATTTTTTGGGTGTAAAAATTATGGAAATGGCAGGGGCTATGGTTTTTTTTCTTTGGTACGATGGTCCTGTCCACCCTCGTTCAAGAGTTATAATTTTTGGTTTGTTAAAAAAATTGAAGAAATTAGAAAGGGCCATATTTTATGAACGAATCTAAGTAATATGTTTTGTCATGGTTGAAGGTTGAAGAACTGGTAGTGTCTATGAAACTTGGGTTTATGAAACAATTAGGGTTGGTAAAGCTTGTATGAAGCTTAGTAATATGTATGGTTGGTAAAGCTTGTATGAAGCTTAGAAATATGTCGTAATGTTCATGAAACAATTAGGGTTTATTGTTCAATGAAGGTTATGATTTATGGAAGTATTAATGTTTATGAAAGTTTTTTTAAGGTTATAACATTTGTTGCTGGATAATGTACCAGCTTGTATCAATGTTATGTTTCATGACACTTTTTACAGGTTTGATAAGCAAACATAAGTTCACAAAAGTAATTTTCATTCAACTTAAACCAACATAAGTTCACAAAAGTATTTTTTATTCAACTTAAACCAAAATAAGTTTACAAAAGTATTTGCACTAAACAAAAGTAATTCCCAATGACCTAATTCAACATTTTAAAAGAAGTAACAATGTACTTCACAAAAGAAGTAACAAAAGTAATTTCCATTCACCATTCTCATCTTTTATCATTATCATAAAACGTTCTAAACATCCATTCAACCTTGTCAACACCACATATCCTTCCACTTCCAAATCAGTCCCTAAACTATTCCTTTCATTCATTTCACCTATTCCTTTCATCCCTTATCCTTAATTCTTTATTTTGCAGCCACTTCTTGCAAGAGACTTCTTTCCTTCCTAGGTCCTACAATCAAAGTTTGTCATTCAGCATCTTCAACAAGATCGACACATATCAAAAATGCTCTAAAATTGAGATTAAGTTATACACTTTGTTTCAAAAGCTCATAATTAACAATTTGAAATCATGAAATTTGATTTATTCTTATTTTGCGACCGTTTTATTAGTTTTAAAGTATATATATCTAAATGAGCTATATAGTGAACACATTAGAATTTAAACCGAGTAAGTGCTCTAAATTTGAGATTAAGTGGTTTAAACATATTCAAAAGCCCATAATAAACAATTTGAACTCATGTAGTTTGATTAAATCTCATTTTCTGGTTGGATTGTTGGATTTAAAGCGTGCTTGTCTAGTTGGGCTTTTTAGTGAACCCGTTAGAAATTTAAACTAGTAAAATACTCTAAAATTGAGATTAAATTGTATACTTTATTTTAGAAGCCCATAATTAACTATTTGAACTCATGAAATTTGATTTATTCTTATTTTGCAACCGTTTTGTTAGGCTTAAAGTTTGTATATCTACTGAGTTTTATAGTAACCACATTGAAATTTAAACCGAGTAAAGTGTTTTGAATTTGAGATTAAGTGGTTTAATCATATTCAAAAGCCTATAATTAACTATTTAAACTCACGTAGTATGATTGAATCTCATTTTTTTCGGTTTATTGGGTTTAACCATTCATGTTTAATTGGGCTTTTTATTGTACCCGTTTGAAATTTATCCGAGTAAAATACTCTAAAATTGATATTAAGTTATATGCTTTGTTTCAAAAGCCCATAATTAACTATTTAAATTCATGAAATTTGATTTATTCTTATTTTGTGACCGTTTTATTAGTTTTAAAGTATGCATATCTAAATGAGCTATATAGTGAACACATTGAAATTTAAATCGAGTAAAGTGCTCTAAATTTGAGATTAAGTGATTTAAACATATTCAAAAGCCCATAATAAACAATTTCAACTCATGTAGTTTGAGTAAATCTCATTTTTGTGGTCGGATTGTTGGATTTAAAGCGTGCATGTCTAGTTGGGCTTTTTATTGAACCCGTTAGAAATTTAAACGAGTAAAATGCTCTAAAATTGAGATTAAGTTGTATACTTTTTTTTAGAAACCCGTAATTGTAACACCCTGAATTTATTTTTACCCAATTTGAATTTTAAAATCCCTAATTTTTGAAAACCCTAAATTTTGTTTTAAAATCCTGAATTTTATTTAGGGGCTAAATTGTTTTAATCTAAAACTTTGTGTCCAATTTTTGAAAACCGTAACAAAAGAAGTGACTGATCTTTTAATTTGCCATTTTCCCTTAAGTTTAAAATGCACTTTTGGTCTCTCTGTAAAGGGCAGCCGCATACTTCTCTGCATTCCCCTCTCTCACGTCTTTGTCTCTGTCGCATAACCAAACCTTCATTGTTTTTTTTATTTCCCTCAAGAGTTCAACCGAGGTTCTCCTACTAATTTTTCTCGTTTTTGCTAATGCTTGCATCGCTATCTTTCTTGGTCCGAGAACCCTTTCGTCCCTCTCTTCGGTTTCCGGCGTGCCACCCTTTTTGTGGTTGTGTTTCGGTTGGGTAAGTGTTTTCTATCAAGTTTTAAAATCTTTTGTTCAAGGGAGATGCTTGGTTTTCGTGTTGCTTTTGAAAAATAAATGGTTTCAAATTGTTGTAGGTTTGACAAGGAGGAGTTATTTTGTTTGTATCGTCGGAGTTTGTCGCTAGAACTATCACCGGAGAGCCGTGCCGCCGTCATCGGAAGTGTAGTGTTTCGATTCTCCTTGTTGCTGCCAGTAAGGGTTGTTAGAAACCCTAATTGTTTGTGGGTGTTCTTTCTAAGTGGGCTAGTGTGTGTGTTAGTGTTGGACCAGGTGGTGTGTAAGAGTGGTGAGTTGTGTTGTTGGGTTAGTGAGTGGGTGATGTGAGCACATCTACACAAGCTCAAACAGCTGATCCGGAGGTCTTACCATCAGGACCCATCACTCGATCAAAGGCTAAGCAATTCAGGGAAGTTCTTATTCTTAAATGTTTACAAGTCTCAGAATCCCTTAATAATGCATATGCCTTAGAGAATAAACTTTACACTATGTTACATACTGATGTGTAACATCTTGTAACTATATAGTACTTAAGCTAGTATTGTGTTTATTAAGCATGTAAATAGGTGTGTTTTCAATAAGTTCAATAAGAACACAAGCTCATAATCATGTTTACCATGTTTCTTTAGCTTGTTACATGTTTTCCAATATGATAACTATGTTTTTCAGCTTGTTTTAACTTTCTTTAATAAGTTTACAATACTTATGATGGTATAACTTTTGTTTTCTCATAGGCACAAGGAAGAGTACCAAATGAAGGACTTCACCTTAGCTCGGGAAAAGCTCAATGGATTTCTAGCAGCTCGTTTCAGCTCAACTAATCCTCAACACTTCAGCTAGCTGAATTCAGCTCAACTCAGCTCCATTCAGCTCAACTCCAGCTCTACTAGCTCAACTCAAGCTGGTGAGTCCCGGGATAGCTCAAAGGTGTCCTCCACGTGGGAGAGTGTGTCATGGTCATGTGACCAGCATGAGGGGCGTCCACCATCCATTCCAAGCATGTGCATGTGCATGGCATGTGGCAGATTCAAATTTCAAGATTTCCCTCCTTGAAGTTGGCGTCAAAGTAAGATAAGGACAAGGAGTTATTTCCTTTGAATTTCACACATAAAACACATGTGTTAAATGTTTGAAATTCAGTCTTCCCTCCCTCCAAAACCAGCCGGCCACAAAGGATAAGGATGAGTAGTTTTCTCATCCACATTTAACATAATTAACACATGTTAATTGTGCTTACATTTCAGCCACTCATCTGAAACTTCCAATTCAATTCTGGCCAAGTATTCTAGGCGCCAACTCCCTTGTACTAGCCTATATATATGTATACTTTGTAAAGGAAAAAAAGACAATTTGAATGAAATTTACTTTTGTGAGAATTTCTCTCATTTCGGTTCTTTTGAGAACTTTCTGACTTCTCAAGTTCGTTGCTTGCGTGGTCAACCCCTTTGATACTTTGGGTTCTCGGTTGTAGATAATCGAAGGGTCCAAGTCCGTCTGAAGCAAGTTCAAGATAAGGTTCGGGTTCGTTCAACAGATTGTTCGAGTTCATCCTTGGAGTTTGTTTCATTTTATTTCTTTTCCTTGTTTTTATTTCATTTTCGTACTACCCCTTGCATCCTATTTTTCAACCTTGTCAGAAACTTCATTTCTCACCAGTCACCTCACCAAAGACCAAACCTAGCCATAACCAAACCAATACTTTCAACGTTCCACCATTGTCAACTTCTCCGAGCCTTCATCTTCTACATTCTGTCTACCTATATTTTTCAGCCCTTTTAAACACCAATTTGCAGCCATGCTTATTGCAGGAGACATCTTACTTCAATCCTAGATCCGAAACAATCAAGAAGGCGTCCTCAACAAGGAGCCCTCTTATCATGTGGTAATCAGAGCCTAGGTTGGATTACAAGTAAGAATCATCTTCGTGAGTGCAAAAACAATCAAAAAACAAAAAAAAGTCAAAAAAAAAAAAGTCAAAGTCAACTCTAGTTAAAAAAAAAAAAAATTTCGAAAATTCAAAAAAAAATCAGAATATCAATAGTTGAAAGAAAAGCACTTCATGGTATTGAAAAGATGAAAGAAAATGCAAGTTTAATGTGTTCTACAGCATCAAACACTACCATAATCAACCGGGCATGAAGAATTGATTGTTCGGTGAAAGGAGAGTAGTAAGTGTTTCTTTGTAGTAAGTAATCCATTTTTTTTTTCTTTTCTTTTTCTTTCTTTCTAACCTTTACCTTACTTTACATCACTTTTCTTTCCATTTAACACTAACCGAATTTGTTTTGGACAGAACCTTACATTTCGATTGTCACTAACCGTTGTTGTTAAAGACTAACACTTGTGACAGATTTGAAGAAAGTCTACGCTAGTCCTCTAAAGAACTTATAACGAGAGAAGGAGTGGTAAAAGGCATTTGTGTGTGTGAGATCAGAAGGGGAATCAAAAGAGCCATTCAAGTATTCCCGAGTGAAACACGAGTGTTGGAGTGCCATTTTTATTTTTCTTTGGAGTGAACTTGTGAGGATCTTGTGTGTGTACTTTGTGAGGTCCATTTATCCTTATTTTTATTTTGTGTTGTTTGTTCTTTACTAACAATGGCAGGTTCAAATGGAGATCGTGATGATCAACAACAAAACGACGTTCAACCAAGCCTTATGATGCAAGCCATGCTTCGAGAAGTCCGAAGAGTAGTGCAATCAGAGATTGAACAATTGCACGTGAGAATGGACAAGATCGAGGGATCTCAAAACAATTCCCATGATGACAACAATGATGACGTTGAAGAAGTGCAAGAACCGAGGCAGAATGCTCCTAGAACAAATGGGAGGCGTGTACAACACCAGGCACAACTGGATGACAATTTGAACAACATCAAAGTTGCCATACCCCCTTTTCAAGGACGATCAGATTCGGATGCATATCTTGCGTGGGAAAGCAAGGTGGAACACGTCTTTGATTGCTACAATTATTCTGACCAGAAGAAGGTTCGATTGGCAGCGATGGAGTTCGTTGACTATGCCTTAATTTGGTGGGATCAATTGATTCTAAGTAGAAGACGAACCGGTGAAGGTCCAATCAATACATGGGCAGAGATGAAAAGAATTTTGAGAAAGAGATTCGTACCATCCCATTACCATCGAGACCTATTTCAAAGGTTACAAACTTTGAAACAAGGAAATCGAAGCGTCGAAGATTATTTTAAAGACATGGAGATGGCCATGATGCGTGCTAACATTGAGGAAGACCGAGAAGCAACCATGGCGCGATTCCTTTCAGGTTTGAACACCGACATTGCCAATGCTGTTAAATTGCAACATTACGTCGAATTAGACGAAATGGTGCAAATGGCAATTAAGGTTGAGAGGCAGCAACGAAGAAAGATGTCGTCATCCCGAGGTAATAATTCTTTCAGACCTCCTTCCAATTCTGTTTTCAATCCTTCTAACAATTTCAGGAAACAAGTACCGTTTCAAAACAAAGAGAAGGGTGAAACGAGCAAGCCAAAGGCCCCGATTGTAGATGTTGGGCGTGGGAAGCAAAATGCACAACCAGAACGTCCAGAACGCTCAAGGGATATTCAATGCTTTAAGTGTCTTGGAAGAGGACATATTGCAAGCCAATGTCCTAATCGGAAGACTATGTTGATGTTAGAAAACGGAGAGATAGAGTCTGAATCCGACAATGAAGAACATGAACCTTTACACGAGGAAGACAAGGATGATGCGGATGATGCCTTGGATACATACATGACCGGTGAAGCACTTGTCATAAAAAGAAGTCTAAATGCTACACCTACACAAGACGACCAGCAACGAGAAAACATCTTCCATACTAGATGCCTCATTAACGACAAGGTATGTGTTGTCATTATTGATGGTGGTAGTTGTACTAATGTTGCAAGTTCTTTCATGGTTGATAAGTTAGGCTTAAAGACGACGAAGCATCCCAAACCATACCGTCTTCAATGGTTAAATGATGGCGGAGAAGTACGAGTTACTAGACAAGTTTCGGTACCATTTACCATAGGGAGGTATAAAGATGAAATCCTTTGTGATGTCGTCTCAATGGATGCGTGTCACCTACTTTTGGGACGTCCATGGCAATACGACAAAGGTACGTTGCATGATGGAATTACAAATCGATATTCTTTTACACATGCAGGTAAGAAGATCACCTTAGCACCTTTGACACCGAGTCAAGTGCAAGAAGATCAGGTTCGATTGAGAAAGAATGTCGAGGAAGCCAAAACAGAAAGGAAGAAGACGAACGTATATGCGAGCGGCAAGGATATCAGGAAATGTTTTTCCTCTCAACAAACTTTACTTATTTTAATGTATAAGGAGTATTGTTTGTTATTTGATATTCCTAATGATTTGCCTACATCTATTACGTCTCTTTTGCAGGAGTTTGAAGACGTGTTTCCGGATGAGACACCGAGTGGGTTGCCACCTATTCGAGGTATAGAACATCAAATTGATTTCATTCCGGGAGCTACCATTCCAAATCGGCCAGCATATCGAAGTAATCCAGAAGAAACAAAGGAACTTCAAAAACAAATCACCGAGTTGATGGAAAAGGGTTACATTCGGGAAAGTTTAAGTCCGTGCGCTGTACCAGTGCTTTTAGTACCCAAGAAAGACGGAACATGGAGAATGTGTGTTGATTGCCGAGCGGTGAATCAGATTACCATCAAGTATAGGCATCCCATTCCTCGTCTTGATGACATGCTAGATGAGTTGTGTGGTGCGACCATATTTTCCAAAATTGATTTAAAGAGTGGATATCATCAGATTCGGATGCGAGAAGGCGACGAATGGAAGACAGCCTTCAAAACGAAATTGGGTCTGTACGAGTGGTTAGTGATGCCTTTCGGTTTAACTAACGCACCTAGCACCTTTATGCGTCTGATGAATCATGTTTTACGATCTTACATTGGAAAATATTGTGTTGTGTACTTTGATGACATTCTTATATACAGCAAGTCTTTGCAGGATCACGAGGAACACTTGAGGAATGTTCTTGGCACATTGAGAAAAGAAAGGTTATTTGGTAATCTGAAGAAATGTATGTTTTGTACTGATAAGGTTACCTTTCTTGGTTTTATCGTGACTGCACAGGGTGTGGAAGTCGATCCAGAAAAGGTGAAGGCGATTCAGGATTGGCCTCGACCGACATCAATAAGTCAGGTTAGATCTTTTCATGGTTTAGCTAGTTTTTATCGTCGGTTTGTACCTAATTTCAGTTCCATTACCGCCCCCTTAACCGGGATTATAAAGAAGAATTCAGTCTTCAATTGGGGTGATGAACAGGAAGAAGCCTTCTTGAAAATTAAGGATTATTTGACTAAGGCCCCAGTGTTAGCCTTACCTAACTTTGATAAAATGTTCGAGATTGAGTGTGATGCTTCAGGAATAGGAATTGGAGCCGTTTTATCACAGGAGAAGCGACCTATTGCCTATTTCAGCGAGAAGTTAAGTGGTGCTACCTTGAATTATCCAGTGTACGACAAAGAGATGTATGCATTGATTCGAGCTCTTGAAACATGGCAGCACTATCTCTTACCGAAAGAATTCGTAATTCACACCGATCACGAAGCTTTGAAGCACATAACAGGTCAGCATAAGTTGAATAAAAGGCATGCTAAGTGGGTTGAATTTCTAGAATCTTTTCCTTATGTCATTCGATATAAGAAAGGTAAAGACAACGTTGTAGCAGATGCCTTATCCCGTAGGTATGCACTTCTGAATTACTTAGACTCTCATTTGATTGGGTTTGCCTATATCAAAGAATTATATGCTACTGACCCTGATTTTGGAGAAAGATATACATTGTGTGAAAAGGGTGCAGATGAGAAATTTTATCGACATGATGATTATCTTTTCAAAGAAGGAAGACTCTGCATTCCTCAAGGGTCAATTCGAGAGGTCCTAATTCGAGAAGCTCATGAAGGAGGACTTATGGGACACTTTGGAGTCACCAAGACGTTACACATTCTCAAGGAGCACCTATTCTGGCCAAAGATGCGACGAGACGTCGAAAGGATGTGTGAACGATGCGTGACATGTAAGAAAGCAAAGTCGAAGGTATTACCACACGGTTTGTACTTACCTTTACCTATTCCCGACTCCCCCTGGACTGATATATCTATGGATTTTGTGTTGGGATTGCCTAGGACTAGGACAGGTAGAGATAGTATCTTTGTTGTGGTTGACAGGTACTCAAAGATGGCACACTTCATTGCGTGTCATAAGACCGATGATGCTGTTAATGTGGCTAACTTGTTCTTTAAGGAAATTGTGCGTTTACATGGTATTCCTAGGTCGATTGTTTCTGACAGGGATGTAAAATTCTTGAGTCACTTCTGGAGGACTCTTTGGAGCAAATTAGGTACGAAACTTATGTTTTCTACTACTTGTCATCCCCAAACTGATGGACAAACTGAGGTTGTTAATCGTATTTTATCTACTTTACTCCGTTCCATCATCAAAAAGAATATTAAGACGTGGGAAGATTGTTTGCCGCATGTTGAATTTGCATATAACCATGCCGTTCATTCTGCTACTAAAATGTCACCTTTTGAGGTTGTTTATGGATTTAATCCTATCACTCCTCTCGATATGTTGCCTTTGCCATATGAACAAGTGACGAATAGGGACGGACAATCCAAGGCTGATTATGTAAAGAAGTTGCATCAACAGGTTAAAGATAACCTTGAACGAAGGACTCAACAATACGAGAAGCAAGCGAACAAAGGACGTAAGCGAGTTACCTTCGATGTTGGAGATTGGGTTTGGATTCACTTCCGAAAGGAACGTTTTCCAACCCAACGACGGTCCAAGCTGTTACCACGAGGAGATGGTCCTTTTCAAGTGGTTGAGAAAGTGAACGACAATGCTTACAAGTTGGACTTGCCGGGTGAATACAATGTAAGTGCTACATTTAATGTTTCCGACTTATCCCCTTTTAATGATTCTGCAGATTTGAGGACAAATCCTTTTCAAGAAGGGGGGGATGATGTGAGCACATCTACACAAGCTCAAACAGCTGATCCGGAGGTCTTACCATCAGGACCCATCACTCGATCAAAGGCTAAGCAATTCAGGGAAGTTCTTATTCTTAAATGTTTACAAGTCTCAGAATCCCTTAATAATGCATATGCCTTAGAGAATAAACTTTACACTATGTTACATACTGATGTGTAACATCTTGTAACTATATAGTACTTAAGCTAGTATTGTGTTTATTAAGCATGTAAATAGGTGTGTTTTCAATAAGTTCAATAAGAACACAAGCTCATAATCATGTTTACCATGTTTCTTTAGCTTGTTACATGTTTTCCAATATGATAACTATGTTTTTCAGCTTGTTTTAACTTTCTTTAATAAGTTTACAATACTTATGATGGTATAACTTTTGTTTTCTCATAGGCACAAGGAAGAGTACCAAATGAAGGACTTCACCTTAGCTCGGGAAAAGCTCAATGGATTTCTAGCAGCTCGTTTCAGCTCAACTAATCCTCAACACTTCAGCTAGCTGAATTCAGCTCAACTCAGCTCCATTCAGCTCAACTCCAGCTCTACTAGCTCAACTCAAGCTGGTGAGTCCCGGGATAGCTCAAAGGTGTCCTCCACGTGGGAGAGTGTGTCATGGTCATGTGACCAGCATGAGGGGCGTCCACCATCCATTCCAAGCATGTGCATGTGCATGGCATGTGGCAGATTCAAATTTCAAGATTTCCCTCCTTGAAGTTGGCGTCAAAGTAAGATAAGGACAAGGAGTTATTTCCTTTGAATTTCACACATAAAACACATGTGTTAAATGTTTGAAATTCAGTCTTCCCTCCCTCCAAAACCAGCCGGCCACAAAGGATAAGGATGAGTAGTTTTCTCATCCACATTTAACATAATTAACACATGTTAATTGTGCTTACATTTCAGCCACTCATCTGAAACTTCCAATTCAATTCTGGCCAAGTATTCTAGGCGCCAACTCCCTTGTACTAGCCTATATATATGTATACTTTGTAAAGGAAAAAAAGACAATTTGAATGAAATTTACTTTTGTGAGAATTTCTCTCATTTCGGTTCTTTTGAGAACTTTCTGACTTCTCAAGTTCGTTGCTTGCGTGGTCAACCCCTTTGATACTTTGGGTTCTCGGTTGTAGATAATCGAAGGGTCCAAGTCCGTCTGAAGCAAGTTCAAGATAAGGTTCGGGTTCGTTCAACAGATTGTTCGAGTTCATCCTTGGAGTTTGTTTCATTTTATTTCTTTTCCTTGTTTTTATTTCATTTTCGTACTACCCCTTGCATCCTATTTTTCAACCTTGTCAGAAACTTCATTTCTCACCAGTCACCTCACCAAAGACCAAACCTAGCCATAACCAAACCAATACTTTCAACGTTCCACCATTGTCAACTTCTCCGAGCCTTCATCTTCTACATTCTGTCTACCTATATTTTTCAGCCCTTTTAAACACCAATTTGCAGCCATGCTTATTGCAGGAGACATCTTACTTCAATCCTAGATCCGAAACAATCAAGAAGGCGTCCTCAACAAGGAGCCCTCTTATCAGTGGGTGTTGAGATTTGGGCTGGAGTTCGATAGTGTGTTTTATGTAGCTCATTTGTGGTAGACCCAAACCCGAAATGTAATTGGAATATGGTTTTGGAATTTTGACCCGACCCATGTTTGATCGAGTTTGACATGTTGACCACCTTTGACCAAGTTTGACCTTTGACCAACTTTTGACTTTTGACCCGTTGACTAGTCAAGTCAAAGTTGATTATGACTTCTGAGTTGACCAGAGTTGACTTTTGACCTGTCAAGTCCAAGTTGACTTTGATTGTTGACTTTGACTTTGACCAAAGTTGACTTTAACCAAAAATTGACTTTTTCGAAAAACCTTATCCTTGAACTTTTTCGACGTTCTGAGTCCGAATCCGCTATCTGTTTTGTCAAATTCAAACCCGAAGTCCCGTTTTAGTGTTTTCATCTAAATTGTTCTTAGAGTCTAAAAAGTTGTTTTTGAGGAATTTAATTCTGAATATTCTTCTGTTCAAGTAACGTTTCTGAGACCTTTGGGTTACCTTCAGTTATTCGAATCGATCGGGCACGTTTTTCAAGACCATCACGTGGGTAAGCTTTCAGATCAGAGTTTTTTCTAGTTGGTGGCTTAGTGTTAGTTCTAAATAGTAATATAGTTATGTTACCTCGTAGGTCCTGATTCTGTTAGACCGGAACACGAGACGCGTTTATCTCGGAGTTAGAGCTTCAGTTGCTTAAGGTGTGTCTCTTCTTGTGCTATATATTTCTGTGCTTATGCTATATTATGTTTGAATTTGTGAAATGTTATATGTATACTACTTTGTTGGATATGTTAGTCTGTTATCTATTCATACATGGTATCATCATGCATGGTATGTGCATTCTATTTTCAAATCAAGCATCTGGTTTCTGGAAAAATGTTACTCGTAAGAGTTATGATTTATGATTTTACAAATCATATCATGTTCTATCAACGTAAATATTTTCGGATTTAAAATCGGATATGTGAGGGAAATCTCCACTCTGGCGAGGATAATCCTCCACTCTGTATGATTTCTAATATCGGGCCCTCTAATTTTCTTTCATGCATCCGTCATCATAACATCATGCTTCAATTTTTCTTGAATTCAGAAAATATTTTCAGAAACTTTTCAGAAATGTAAAACATGTTTTGTTTGTGATTGTTTGCACTTTAGAGACACACTAAGCTCTTTAACTTACACCCCTTTAGTCTACTTTTCAGATCCTCAAACTTGTATAGGCAAACTGATACTTGGAGCATCTCGCACATTATTCAGATAATTATTATTTAGTATGATCCTTTAATTATTTTAGTTTAATGTTTTAATCTGTTATGGAATATGTTATATTTTCGGACTATAAGATATTTTCACTTGGACTTATTAGATGCATGTTTTATGAAATTATTTAAGATGTTTTATAAGATATTTAGACTTTGTTTTAAGCAATTGAATTTGTATAATTTATTTAAATTTCCAATTCGTTTTCCCAATTTATCAAAGTAACCCTAATTTTGAAATTATTTAACCTAAATTACTTACTCGAGCGGAAAGTTTTCATAACTTGATTCCTAAGTTTCGATCTAAGAAATTAGGTCAGAATTGGGGGTTACAATAATTAACTATTTGAACTCATGAAATTTGATTTATACTTACTTTGCAACCGTATTGTTAGGTTTAAAGTTTGTATATCTACTAAGTTTTATAGTAAACACATTGGAATTTAAACCGAGTAAAATATTCTGAATTTGAGATTAAGAACTTTAATCATATTCAAAAAGCCTATAATTAACTATTTGAACTCACGTAGTATGATTGAATCTCATTTTTTGTCGGTTTGTTGGGTTTAAGCGTTCATGTCTAATTGGGCTTTTTATTGAACCCGTTAGAAATTTATCCGAGTAAAATACTCTAAAATTGAGATTAAGTTATATACTTTGTTTCAAAAGCCCATAATTAACTATTTGAACTAATAAAATTTGATTTATTCTTATTTTGCGACCGTTTTATTAGTTTTAAAGTATGCATATTTAAATGAGCTATATAGTGAAAACATTGGAATTTAAACCGAGTAAAGTGTTCTAAATTTGAGATTAAGTGGTTTAAACATATTCAAAACCAATAATAAACTATTTCAACTCATGTAGTTTGATTAAATCTCATTTTATGGTTGGATTGTTGGATTTAAAGCGTGCATGTCTAGTTGGTCTTTTAGTGAACCCGTTAGAAATTCAAACGAATAAAATGCTCTAAAATTGAGATTAAGTTGTATACTTTTGATGCGTGCACATTTTTGCTCATTTATCTCATGCTTTCATACTTCATTTCACGCATGGGATCAAAGGGGAGTTATCTTACTGATCTTATTATTTATTACTTTAATATACTTTATAGTACGATACTTAAGAGTTATATTAATTAAGCTATAAACATGAATAGTCATTATAACCATATTATTAAGTTTCAGCTTAATTCTAAACTCATATTAAGTTATTTTAAGCATTCTCATTATTTCCATTATTATGTTTTCTTCATAGGACTTACCTACAGCTCAAGGAGTAAATATTAGCTCGGTGTCAGCTCAGAAGAAGCTAAATGAAAGGCAATGCTAGAAACACAAGGAGACAACTTCATAATAGCTTGAAAATGCATAGAACACTCCTACAATACTTAAAGGAATAAAGTCTAGCTCTATGTCAGCTCAAATCCCATATGAGCTCAAATGAAGAATAATTCAAAACGAGACCTTAGGAGATTCATGTCAGCTCCAAAACACTCCTCACACTGGAAGAGAGTATAAGGAAGCCAATGGACCAACTCACTTTGCTAAAGGCAACTCAGATTAGCTTATTTCAGCTTCAAACTTTAGCTAAGTCTTTTAGCTAGATAGCTCAGTTCAATCCAGCTCACTCCCAGCTCGATTAACTTACCTCAGCTCTAGCTATCACTCCTAACTCAATACCCGAGGGTCACCTAACCTTCACCAAGCAACATGTCCATCCATCATCCATATTTGGCGCCAAGATCATGAAGGGAAAGCAAGTGGGTGCTAAAACAAAGAGATAGCACTTTTCATTGAACAGATTCATGATGGTCCACTTGTTTGCCAATTTCGAGCAGGATACAAGAAGAATTGGGTTTCGGTGTCTGCATGAAAGTTGCTCCTCTATCTCTTATATTTCCAACGAATGTTGAATCACATCAATCCAATATCGGGAGCTCAAGATATGGCCCAATTACTGAAGATTGTGCAGGTTGGACCGAAAAGTTACAACTCTTCTAATAGATTTGGAGGGAGAAACCATTCAAATGAATGGTTATCTGAATAGTTAAATGTCATTTCGGCCAAACCCCTTACAAAACTATAAATAGGACTTGGATGTCATTTTGTAAACACACCATTCAGATTATATAAAATTACTTGTGAGATTTTTCTCTCGTTTAGTTCTTCTTAGAACTTTATCGACTTATCAAGTACTTTTGTACTTGAGGTGCCAAACCCTTTCTATCCATCTTGATATTCGGGTTCTTTTATTTTAATATACTAAAAAGGTCAAGGTCCGTTTATCACCACCCCTTAAAGATCAATATAAGGTTCAAGATTAGGTTTTCTATAACCTAGTTTCTTCCTTGAGTATTTTTAAAATATTATTTCATTCCATCATTCCTTTTCACCATATCACCATCCTTACATATCATATTATTCCATTCATCATTCCCATCCTTTATCATCATCATAAAACGTCCTAAACATCCATTCACCCTTATCAACACCACATATCCTTCCGCTTCCAAATCAGTCCCTAAACTATTCCCTTCATTCATTTCAACTATTCCTTTCATCCACTCTCGTTAATTCTTCACCAGCCCTTAACTTATCCTTCCATATCATTTACTTCACTTAAACACCTCCATTTCCTTCCCTAATCAACCATCAACGTCCCCCATGCATTCCCTTTGATGTGAGCACATCTACACAAGCTCAAACAGCTGATCCGGAGGTCTTACCATCAGGACCCATCACTCGATCAAAGGCTAAGCAATTCAGGGAAGTTCTTATTCTTAAATGTTTACAAGTCTCAGAATCCCTTAATAATGCATATGCCTTAGAGAATAAACTTTACACTATGTTACATACTGATGTGTAACATCTTGTAACTATATAGTACTTAAGCTAGTATTGTGTTTATTAAGCATGTAAATAGGTGTGTTTTCAATAAGTTCAATAAGAACACAAGCTCATAATCATGTTTACCATGTTTCTTTAGCTTGTTACATGTTTTCCAATATGATAACTATGTTTTTCAGCTTGTTTTAACTTTCTTTAATAAGTTTACAATACTTATGATGGTATAACTTTTGTTTTCTCATAGGCACAAGGAAGAGTACCAAATGAAGGACTTCACCTTAGCTCGGGAAAAGCTCAATGGATTTCTAGCAGCTCGTTTCAGCTCAACTAATCCTCAACACTTCAGCTAGCTGAATTCAGCTCAACTCAGCTCCATTCAGCTCAACTCCAGCTCTACTAGCTCAACTCAAGCTGGTGAGTCCCGGGATAGCTCAAAGGTGTCCTCCACGTGGGAGAGTGTGTCATGGTCATGTGACCAGCATGAGGGGCGTCCACCATCCATTCCAAGCATGTGCATGTGCATGGCATGTGGCAGATTCAAATTTCAAGATTTCCCTCCTTGAAGTTGGCGTCAAAGTAAGATAAGGACAAGGAGTTATTTCCTTTGAATTTCACACATAAAACACATGTGTTAAATGTTTGAAATTCAGTCTTCCCTCCCTCCAAAACCAGCCGGCCACAAAGGATAAGGATGAGTAGTTTTCTCATCCACATTTAACATAATTAACACATGTTAATTGTGCTTACATTTCAGCCACTCATCTGAAACTTCCAATTCAATTCTGGCCAAGTATTCTAGGCGCCAACTCCCTTGTACTAGCATATATATATGTATACTTTGTAAAGGAAAAAAAAGACAATTTTGAATGAAATTTACTTTTGTGAGAATTTCTCTCATTTCGGTTCTTTTGAGAACTTTCTGACTTCTCAAGTTCGTTGCTTGCGTGGTCAACCCCTTTGATACTTTGGGTTCTCGGTTGTAGATAATCGAAGGGTCCAAGTCCGTCTGAAGCAAGTTCAAGATAAGGTTCGGGTTCGTTCAACAGATTGTTCGAGTTCATCCTTGGAGTTTGTTTCATTTTATTTCTTTTCCTTGTTTTTATTTCATTTTCGTACTACCCCTTGCATCCTATTTTTCAACCTTGTCAGAAACTTCATTTCTCACCAGTCACCTCACCAAAGACCAAACCTAGCCATAACCAAACCAATACTTTCAACGTTCCACCATTGTCAACTTCTCCGAGCCTTCATCTTCTACATTCTGTCTACCTATATTTTTCAGCCCTTTTAAACACCAATTTGCAGCCATGCTTATTGCAGGAGACATCTTACTTCAATCCTAGATCCGAAACAATCAAGAAGGCGTCCTCAACAAGGAGCCCTCTTATCATGTGGTAATCAGAGCCTAGGTTGGATTACAAGTAAGAATCATCTTCGTGAGTGCAAAAACAATCAAAAAACAAAAAAAAGTCAAAAAAAAAAAAAAGTCAAAGTCAACTCTAGTTAAAAAAAAAAAAAATTTCGAAAATTCAAAAAAAAAATCAGAATATCAATAGTTGAAAGAAAAGCACTTCATGGTATTGAAAAGATGAAAGAAAATGCAAGTTTAATGTGTTCTACAGCATCAAACACTACCATAATCAACCGGGCATGAAGAATTGATTGTTCGGTGAAAGGAGAGTAGTAAGTGTTTCTTTGTAGTAAGTAATCCATTTTTTTTTTTTTTTCTTTTCTTTTTCTTTCTTTCTAACCTTTACCTTACTTTACATCACTTTTCTTTCCATTTAACACTAACCGAATTTGTTTTGGACAGAACCTTACATTTCGATTGTCACTAACCGTTGTTGTTAAAGACTAACACTTGTGACAGATTTGAAGAAAGTCTACGCTAGTCCTCTAAAGAACTTATAACGAGAGAAGGAGTGGTAAAAGGCATTTGTGTGTGTGAGATCAGAAGGGGAATCAAAAGAGCCATTCAAGTATTCCCGAGTGAAACACGAGTGTTGGAGTGCCATTTTTATTTTTCTTTGGAGTGAACTTGTGAGGATCTTGTGTGTGTACTTTGTGAGGTCCATTTATCCTTATTTTATTTTGTGTTGTTTGTTCTTTACTAACAATGGCAGGTTCAAATGGAGATCGTGATGATCAACAACAAAACGACGTTCAACCAAGCCTTATGATGCAAGCCATGCTTCGAGAAGTCCGAAGAGTAGTGCAATCAGAGATTGAACAATTGCACGTGAGAATGGACAAGATCGAGGGATCTCAAAACAATTCCCATGATGACAACAATGATGACGTTGAAGAAGTGCAAGAACCGAGGCAGAATGCTCCTAGAACAAATGGGAGGCGTGTACAACACCAGGCACAACTGGATGACAATTTGAACAACATCAAAGTTGCCATACCCCCTTTTCAAGGACGATCAGATCCGGATGCATATCTTGCGTGGGAAAGCAAGGTGGAACACGTCTTTGATTGCTACAATTATTCTGACCAGAAGAAGGTTCGATTGGCAGCGATGGAGTTCGTTGACTATGCCTTAATTTGGTGGGATCAATTGATTCTAAGTAGAAGACGAACCGGTGAAGGTCCAATCAATACATGGGCAGAGATGAAAAGAATTTTGAGAAAGAGATTCGTACCATCCCATTACCATCGAGACCTATTTCAAAGGTTACAAACTTTGAAACAAGGAAATCGAAGCGTCGAAGATTATTTTAAAGACATGGAGATGGCCATGATGCGTGCTAACATTGAGGAAGACCGAGAAGCAACCATGGCGCGATTCCTTTCAGGTTTGAACACCGACATTGCCAATGCTGTTGAATTGCAACATTACGTCGAATTAGACGAAATGGTGCAAATGGCAATTAAGGTTGAGAGGCAGCAACGAAGAAAGATGTCGTCATCCCGAGGTAATAATTCTTTCAGACCTCCTTCCAATTCTGTTTTCAATCCTTCTAACAATTTCAGGAAACAAGTACCGTTTCAAAACAAAGAGAAGGGTGAAACGAGCAAGCCAAAGGCCCCGATTGTAGATGTTGGGCGTGGGAAGCAAAATGCACAACCAGAACGTCCAGAACGCTCAAGGGATATTCAATGCTTTAAGTGTCTTGGAAGAGGACATATTGCAAGCCAATGTCCTAATCGGAAGACTATGTTGATGTTAGAAAACGGAGAGATAGAGTCTGAATCCGACAATGAAGAACATGAACCTTTACACGAGGAAGACAAGGATGATGCGGATGATGCCTTGGATACATACATGACCGGTGAAGCACTTGTCATAAAAAGAAGTCTAAATGCTACACCTACACAAGACGACCAGCAACGAGAAAACATCTTCCATACTAGATGCCTCATTAACGACAAGGTATGTGTTGTCATTATTGATGGTGGTAGTTGTACTAATGTTGCAAGTTCTTTCATGGTTGATAAGTTAGGCTTAAAGACGACGAAGCATCCCAAACCATACCGTCTTCAATGGTTAAATGATGGCGGAGAAGTACGAGTTACTAGACAAGTTTCGGTACCATTTACCATAGGGAGGTATAAAGATGAAATCCTTTGTGATGTCGTCTCAATGGATGCGTGTCACCTACTTTTGGGACGTCCATGGCAATACGACAAAGGTACGTTGCATGATGGAATTACAAATCGATATTCTTTTACACATGCAGGTAAGAAGATCACCTTAGCACCTTTGACACCGAGTCAAGTGCAAGAAGATCAGGTTCGATTGAGAAAGAATGTCGAGGAAGTCAAAACAGAAAGGAAGAAGACGAACGTATATGCGAGCGGCAAGGATATCAGGAAATGTTTTTCCTCTCAACAAACTTTACTTATTTTAATGTATAAGGAGTATTGTTTGTTATCTGATATTCCTAATGATTTGCCTACATCTATTACGTCTCTTTTGCAGGAGTTTGAAGACGTGTTTCCGGATGAGACACCGAGTGGGTTGCCACCTATTCGAGGTATAGAACATCAAATTGATTTCATTCCGGGAGCTACCATTCCAAATCGGCCAGCATATCAAAGTAATCCAGAAGAAACAAAGGAACTTCAAAAACAAATCACCGAGTTGATGGAAAAGGGTTACATTCGGGAAAGTTTAAGTCCGTGCGCTGTACCAGTGCTTTTAGTACCCAAGAAAGACGGAACATGGAGAATGTGTGTTGATTGCCGAGCGGTGAATCAGATTACCATCAAGTATAGGCATCCCATTCCTCGTCTTGATGACATGCTAGATGAGTTGTGTGGTGCGACCATATTTTCCAAAATTGATTTAAAGAGTGGATATCATCAGATTCGGATGCGAGAAGGCGACGAATGGAAGACAGCCTTCAAAACGAAATTGGGTCTGTACGAGTGGTTAGTGATGCCTTTCGGTTTAACTAACGCACCTAGCACCTTTATGCGTCTGATGAATCATGTTTTACGATCTTACATTGGAAAATATTGTGTTGTGTACTTTGATGACATTCTTATATACAGCAAGTCTTTGCAGGATCACGAGGAACACTTGAGGAATGTTCTTGGCACATTGAGAAAAGAAAGGTTATTTGGTAATCTGAAGAAATGTATGTTTTGTACTGATAAGGTTACCTTTCTTGGTTTTATCGTGACTGCACAGGGTGTGGAAGTCGATCCAGAAAAGGTGAAGGCGATTCAGGATTGGCCTCGACCGACATCAATAAGTCAGGTTAGATCTTTTCATGGTTTAGCTAGTTTTTATCGTCGGTTTGTACCTAATTTCAGTTCCATTACCGCCCCCTTAACCGGGATTATAAAGAAGAATTCAGTCTTCAATTGGGGTGATGAACAGGAAGAAGCCTTCTTGAAAATTAAGGATTATTTGACTAAGGCCCCAGTGTTAGCCTTACCTAACTTTGATAAAATGTTCGAGATTGAGTGTGATGCTTCAGGAATAGGAATTGGAGCCGTTTTATCACAGGAGAAGCGACCTATTGCCTATTTCAGCGAGAAGTTAAGTGGTGCTACCTTGAATTATCCAGTGTACGACAAAGAGATGTATGCATTGATTCGAGCTCTTGAAACATGGCAGCACTATCTCTTACCGAAAGAATTCGTAATTCACACCGATCACGAAGCTTTGAAGCACATAACAGGTCAGCATAAGTTGAATAAAAGGCATGCTAAGTGGGTTGAATTTCTAGAATCTTTTCCTTATGTCATTCGATATAAGAAAGGTAAAGACAACGTTGTAGCAGATGCCTTATCCCGTAGGTATGCACTTCTGAATTACTTAGACTCTCATTTGATTGGGTTTGCCTATATCAAAGAATTATATGCTACTGACCCTGATTTTGGAGAAAGATATACATTGTGTGAAAAGGGTGCAGATGAGAAATTTTATCGACATGATGATTATCTTTTCAAAGAAGGAAGACTCTGCATTCCTCAAGGGTCAATTCGAGAGGTCCTAATTCGAGAAGCTCATGAAGGAGGACTTATGGGACACTTTGGAGTCACCAAGACGTTACACATTCTCAAGGAGCACCTATTCTGGCCAAAGATGCGACGAGACGTCGAAAGGATGTGTGAACGATGCGTGACATGTAAGAAAGCAAAGTCAAAGGTATTACCACACGGTTTGTACTTACCTTTACCTATTCCCGACTCCCCCTGGACTGATATATCTATGGATTTTGTGTTGGGATTGCCTAGGACTAGGACAGGTAGAGATAGTATCTTTGTTGTGGTTGACAGGTACTCAAAGATGGCACACTTCATTGCGTGTCATAAGACCGATGATGCTGTTAATGTGGCTAACTTGTTCTTTAAGGAAATTGTGCGTTTACATGGTATTCCTAGGTCGATTGTTTCTGACAGGGATGTAAAATTCTTGAGTCACTTCTGGAGGACTCTTTGGAGCAAATTAGGTACGAAACTTATGTTTTCTACTACTTGTCATCCCCAAACTGATGGACAAACTGAGGTTGTTAATCGTATTTTATCTACTTTACTCCGTTCCATCATCAAAAAGAATATTAAGACGTGGGAAGATTGTTTGCCGCATGTTGAATTTGCATATAACCATGCCGTTCATTCTGCTACTAAAATGTCACCTTTTGAGGTTGTTTATGGATTTAATCCTATCACTCCTCTCGATATGTTGCCTTTGCCATATGAACAAGTGACGAATAGGGACGGACAATCCAAGGCTGATTATGTAAAGAAGTTGCATCAACAGGTTAAAGATAACCTTGAACGAAGGACTCAACAATACGAGAAGCAAGCGAACAAAGGACGTAAGCGAGTTACCTTCGATGTTGGAGATTGGGTTTGGATTCACTTCCGAAAGGAACGTTTTCCAACCCAACGACGGTCCAAGCTGTTACCACGAGGAGATGGTCCTTTTCAAGTGGTTGAGAAAGTGAACGACAATGCTTACAAGTTGGACTTGCCGGGTGAATACAATGTAAGTGCTACATTTAATGTTTCCGACTTATCCCCTTTTAATGATTCTGCAGATTTGAGGACAAATCCTTTTCAAGAAGGGGGGGATGATGTGAGCACATCTACACAAGCTCAAACAGCTGATCCGGAGGTCTTACCATCAGGACCCATCACTCGATCAAAGGCTAAGCAATTCAGGGAAGTTCTTATTCTTAAATGTTTACAAGTCTCAGAATCCCTTAATAATGCATATGCCTTAGAGAATAAACTTTACACTATGTTACATACTGATGTGTAACATCTTGTAACTATATAGTACTTAAGCTAGTATTGTGTTTATTAAGCATGTAAATAGGTGTGTTTTCAATAAGTTCAATAAGAACACAAGCTCATAATCATGTTTACCATGTTTCTTTAGCTTGTTACATGTTTTCCAATATGATAACTATGTTTTTCAGCTTGTTTTAACTTTCTTTAATAAGTTTACAATACTTATGATGGTATAACTTTTGTTTTCTCATAGGCACAAGGAAGAGTACCAAATGAAGGACTTCACCTTAGCTCGGGAAAAGCTCAATGGATTTCTAGCAGCTCGTTTCAGCTCAACTAATCCTCAACACTTCAGCTAGCTGAATTCAGCTCAACTCAGCTCCATTCAGCTCAACTCCAGCTCTACTAGCTCAACTCAAGCTGGTGAGTCCCGGGATAGCTCAAAGGTGTCCTCCACGTGGGAGAGTGTGTCATGGTCATGTGACCAGCATGAGGGGCGTCCACCATCCATTCCAAGCATGTGCATGTGCATGGCATGTGGCAGATTCAAATTTCAAGATTTCCCTCCTTGAAGTTGGCGTCAAAGTAAGATAAGGACAAGGAGTTATTTCCTTTGAATTTCACACATAAAACACATGTGTTAAATGTTTGAAATTCAGTCTTCCCTCCCTCCAAAACCAGCCGGCCACAAAGGATAAGGATGAGTAGTTTTCTCATCCACATTTAACATAATTAACACATGTTAATTGTGCTTACATTTCAGCCACTCATCTGAAACTTCCAATTCAATTCTGGCCAAGTATTCTAGGCGCCAACTCCCTTGTACTAGCATATATATATGTATACTTTGTAAAGGAAAAAAAAGACAATTTTGAATGAAATTTACTTTTGTGAGAATTTCTCTCATTTCGGTTCTTTTGAGAACTTTCTGACTTCTCAAGTTCGTTGCTTGCGTGGTCAACCCCTTTGATACTTTGGGTTCTCGGTTGTAGATAATCGAAGGGTCCAAGTCCGTCTGAAGCAAGTTCAAGATAAGGTTCGGGTTCGTTCAACAGATTGTTCGAGTTCATCCTTGGAGTTTGTTTCATTTTATTTCTTTTCCTTGTTTTTATTTCATTTTCGTACTACCCCTTGCATCCTATTTTTCAACCTTGTCAGAAACTTCATTTCTCACCAGTCACCTCACCAAAGACCAAACCTAGCCATAACCAAACCAATACTTTCAACGTTCCACCATTGTCAACTTCTCCGAGCCTTCATCTTCTACATTCTGTCTACCTATATTTTTCAGCCCTTTTAAACACCAATTTGCAGCCATGCTTATTGCAGGAGACATCTTACTTCAATCCTAGATCCGAAACAATCAAGAAGGCGTCCTCAACAAGGAGCCCTCTTATCACCCTTCACCAAAATAACTTCCTTTTCGTCTAAATAATACCCCACACCATAACCCCATCTTGAATCATCCTTATCTTATTTACAACATCATTTACATTCTTTTGTTCAGGAAACAAGCGTGATACAAGGCTTGCTTGCATTCTAAGGTCCGAGCAATCAAAGCTTCTCTCTACAACAACAATTGGAGAGTTGGAGCGTATCATATGGTATCTGAGCTTTGGTGGAAGAAGCAAAGTGCAACAAAATTCCCGTTCATGCAATTATAAGTGACTAAACTTTGTTATTTTCAATTTTTGAGCAAAAAAAAAACAAGAAGAAAAAAAAGAAAAGTCTGTTCGTAAAAAAAGAACGAGAAAAGTTAGTTTCAAAAGAAAAGAGAAAAGAAAATCAGATTCAAAAGTACAAGATCAAGGGTGAGAAAGCATAGCAACATCATCTTCAATATCAAGCCGAGAAGCCATCTCATCTTCAAGATTTTGATTGTTGGTGAAGGAAGGTGGTAAGTTTTCTTGTCAAGTAAGTAACCCCGTTTTCATTTTTTTATTTTATTCTAAACCTTTCTTTTCATCATATTTCATTTCTTTTTCTTTTAAACTAACAATTTCTGCGACGCACAAGTACATTTTACTTACCTAAGTCTTGAGTAAGTTCTTCTAAGAACTATACACGAGAGAAAGGAGTGGAAAAAGGCAAGAGAGGTGTGATATCAGAAGAGGACAATAAAAGCCATTAAGTCCTAGAGTGCAAACACGAGTCATTTGAGTAACAACTTCTTTTCCTTTGAGTGACCGTGAGAAATTTTTTTGAGTGTGTTGTGAGGTTTATATTTTTTTTCTTTTATTTTCACTAACCATGTCCCAGAATTCTTACAACAATCCATCATCCTTGGGAAAAAGAGAAAATAAGTTCCAAGACATGCTAGATGATCAACAACGATCAAACATCTTTTCAGACACGATGCCATGTAAATGGTAAATTGTGCTCTGTTATCATAGATGGTGGAAGTTGTACGAACATTGCTAGCACTTATTTGGTGGAGAAGTTAGGAATCAAGACGATCAATCATTCAAGCCCCTATTATTTGCAATGGTTAAACGATGATGAATCATTTTTGGTCAAAGAACAAGTATTTGTGTCATTCTCAATTGGAAGGTACAAAGATGAAATTTTGTGTGACATAATGCCTATAAATACAAGTCATGTCCTTCTCGGATGACCATGGCAATTCGACAAGCGGGCCACCCATGATGGATTCACTAATCGATTTTCATTTTCCTTTAAAGGTAGAAATATCACCTTAGCACCTTTATCTCCACAACAAGTGATGGAAGATAAAATGCAATTGAAAAAGAACATTGAAGCCATGAAAGGAATTGAGAAAATTGAAAAAACGAATTGGATGTTAGAATTGTTGGAGTTGAAAATAAAAGAATGGCTGATAAAAATGATGGAGTTGAAAATGAGAAAATTGAAAAGAATATGGATGAAAAAGAAGAGAAGGAAGAAACATGTATTTTATCTAACCCTACATTTTCTCCCATTAATTCTTTTGTTTTGCAGGACAATCCATGGGACACAACTTTTCAAACAAATGATTCTAGAATCATGCCTTTTGGAGTACTAAAGGACGTGTCCTTTAAAGAACCACTAGCCATGACTTTTGGAGACACACAAGACAAGTCTTTTGATGTTTCAAAAGCTATGACATTTGAATTCCCAACTGTTACAATCGTTGACATTCCAAGTGTATTGCCGATCTTGAAGAGAATTCAACAACCAATTCCCATTAAACATCCACCATAGTTTGCAATTTTTTTTCAACTTGTTGTAGGTTTATTCTCTACTAAACATGGTTCATTTTGGAGTAAATTCATCAATCTACATGAAATTATACTTGCTTGTGACGATGACACGTTCACATTTTCGCTCATTTATCTCATGGTTTCATGCTTCATTTCATGCATGGGATCAAAGGGGAGTTATCTTACTGATCTTATTATTTATTACTTTAATATACTTTATAGTACGATACTTAAGAGTTATATTAATTAAGCTATAAACATGAATAGTCATTATAACCACATTATTAAGTTTCAGCTTAATTCTAAGCTCATATTAAGTTATTTTAAGTACTCTCATTATTTCCATTATTATGTTTTCTTCATAAGACTTACCTACAGCTCAAGGAGTAAGTATTAGCTCGGTGTCAGCTCAGTCAGCTTAGAAGAAGCTAAATGGAAGGCAATGCTAGAAACACAAGGAGCCAACTTCAGAATAGCTTGGAAATGCATGGAACACTCCTACAGTACTTAAAGGACTAAAGGCTAGCTCCATGTCAGCTCACAAATCCCATATGAGCTCAAATGAAGCATAATTCAAAACGAGACCTTAAGAGATTCGTGTCAGCTACAAAACACTATCACACTAGAAGAGAGTATAAGGAAGCTAATGGACCAACTCACTTTGCTAAAGTCAGCTCGGATTAGCTTATTTCAGTTTCAAACTTCAGCTAAGTCTTTCAACTAGATAGCTCAGTTCAATCCAGCTCACTCCCAGCTCGATTAGCTCACCTCAACTCCAGCTATCACTCCCAGCTCAACACCCGAAGGTCACCTACCCTTCACCAAGCATCATTCCCGTCCAACATCCACATTGGGCGCCAAAATCATTGAGGGAAAGCAAGTGGGCGCCAAAACAAAGAGATAACAATTTTCATTGAACAAATTCATGATTGGTCCACTTGTTTGCTAATTTCTAGCAGGATACAAGAAGAATTGGGTTTCGGTGTCTTCATGAAAGTTGTTCCTCTATCTCTTATGTTTCCAAATCATGTTCAATCGCATCAATATGATATCGAGAGCTCGATATATGGCCCAATTACTGAAGACTATGCAGGCTGGACTGAAAAGTTACAACTCTTTAATAGATTTGGAGAGAGACACTATTCAAATGAATGATTATTCGAATAGTTAAATGCCATTTTTGCCAAACCCCTTAGAAAACTATAAATAGGACTTGGATTTCATTTTGTAAACACACCATTCAGATTATATAAAATTACTTATGAGATTTTTCTCTCGTTTAGTTCTTCTTAGAACTTTATCGACTTATCAAGTAATTTTGTACTTGTGGCATCAAACCCCTTTCTATCCATCTTGATACTTCGGGTTCTTTTAGTTTAATATACTAAAAGGGTCAAGGTCCGTTTATCGCCACCCCTTAAAGATCAATATAAGGTTCAGGATTAGATTTTCTATAACCTAGTTTCTTCCTTGAGTATCTTTAAGATACTATTTCCATTTCACCATATCACCATCCTTACATATCATCTTATTCAATTCACCATTCTTATCCTTTATCATCATCATAAAACGTCCTAAACATCCATTCACCCTTATCAACACCATACATCCTTCCGCTTCCAAATCAGTCCCTAAACTATTCCCTTCATTCATTTCACCTAATTCCTTTCATCCATTATCCTTAATTCTTCATTTTTGTAGCCACTTCTTGCGAGAGACTTCCTTCCTTCCTAGGTCCTACAATCAAAGTTTGTCGTTCAGCATCTTCAACAAGATCGACACACATCATATGGTAATCAGAGCTCTGGTGGAAGAAGCAAAGTGTAACAAAATTCCCATTCATGCAATTGCAAGTGACTAAACTTTGTCATTTTCAATTTTTGAGCAAAAAAAAAGAAAAAAAAAAAGAAAAGTCAGTTTGAAAAAAAAGAACGAGAAAAGTTAGTTGCAAAAAAAAAAGAGAAAAGAAAAATCAGATTCAAAAGTACAAGATGAAGGGTGAGAAAGCATAGCAACATCATCTTCAACATCAAGCCGAGAAGCCATTTCATCTTCAAGACTTTGATTGTTGGTGAAGGAAGGTTGTAAGTTTTTCTTGTCAAGTAAGTAACCCCGTTTTCATTTTTTCATTCTAAACCTTTCTTTTCATCCTGTTTCCTTTTTTTCTTTTAAACTAACAATTTCAGCAACGCACGCACAAGTACATTTTACTTGCCTAAGTCTTGAGTAAGTTCTTCTAAGAACTATACACGAGAGAAAAGAGTGGAAAAAAGTAAGAGAGTTGTGAGATCAGAAGAGGACAGTAAAAGACATTAGTCCTAGAGTGCAAACACAGAGAGAGCATAAGAGAGAAATTTTCCTTGGAGTGAATTAGTGAGGCTTTGTTGGGAAACATATTGGGTAAGGATTTTATTTTCGTTATTCTAACCATGTCTCCTGAATTTTGTGATTTTTCTCCCACATCAGGACAAGTTCTCGTTGTGAAAAGAACATTAAGATTAGAAATGATGAATGAAGAAGACCAACAAAGGGAGAATATTTTCTACACTAGATGCCATGTGAACAACAAGATTTGCTCTTTAATATTTGATGGAGGAATTTGTACAAACATAAGCACTTTGATGGTAGAACAACTCGGTCTTGAAACCACCAAACATCCAAATCCGTATAAACTACAATGGTTGCATGATGGAGAAAAATTAGAGGTTAACAAGCAAGTGAAAATTTTGTTTTCCATTGGTAGATGCACATATGAAGTCTTGTGTGACATATTACCTATGAGTGCAAGTCATATTATTCTAGGAAGACCTTGGCAATATGACAAGAGAGCAGTTCATGACGGATTTACCAATCAGTTCTCATTCATGTTTGAAGGAAGAAAGATCATCCTAACACCTTTGAGCCCAAGTCAAGTAAACTGTGTCCAGGAACAATTGTCAAAGCGAATTGCAGTATGGAGTGAAAATAAAAGGGGAAAGAGCAAATAAAAGAAAGCGCGATGGAAGAAGAGCATTTTGAGGAAAAAGATACCACCGGAATTGAAAATGAAAATGAGGAAGTGAAAATAATTGGGGTTGAAAATACAATGAATAAAAATGGAGTTGAAAATGAGATTATTGAAAAGATGGATGAAAAAGAAGAGAATGAAGAAACTATATTTTAACTAACCCTACATTTTCTCCCATTACTTCTTTTGTTTTGCAGGACAATCCATGGGACACAACTTTTTGAACAGATGATTCAAGAATCACGCCTTTTGGAGAACTAAAGGGGTATCCTTTAAAGAACCAATAGTCGTGACTTTTGGAGACTCATCGGACAAGTCTTTTGATTTTTCAAGAGTTGTGCCAGTAGAAGTTCCAATAGTTGCAACTGTTGACATTCCAAGTGTATTGTCAATATTGAAGAGAATTCAACAACCAACGCCCTTAAAATACCAACCATGGTTTGTTATTTCCGTATATTTTTTTAATAACTTCTTATTTTCTGACTATGGTGTATTTTTGCAGCAATGTAATTATCATAACAACCTATGATAACAAATTCCTTTGTCATTTTGAGATAATTTGGTGCAAAATAATCAATCTTTTCAAGGAAATTAAGCGAGCAATATCCACCTACTCAAGGGACATCATTTGGAAAGGTACAAAGCTTAAAAGTGTTGAAAAGATATGTACATCCAGAAAAGGGAATGATGATTCACGTCAAAGTGTGGTTCAATTCTTCACCAAAAGACACTTTGCAAATACCGATTCAAAGAAATGTGATGATTCGAGCCAAAGGAAATATCTATGCACCAACAGTTGTGATGCTTTAGAACAACACATCCAAAAGACAAGTATCTACTCCAAGGGGTATGAAGATTCCAAGAGGTACGAGAGAAGAATCCAAAGGGAACATGTTGTGAATGACTATCTCGAAAAAGGATATTTAGAAGATCTTTTTGAAAATGACCCTTTTGGAGGCCTCTACTTCAAGCAAAAGTTTCATCAACTTGTTCCATCATTGAAGCAATTGACCGCCCCTGCATCAAAGAATTATTCATTGGAAAAACCTTTCGATTTGAGGAAAAATCGCCTAAAAGAAGGGGAGAATGATGCGTTCACATTTTTTGCTCATTTATTTCATGCTTTCATGCTTCATTTCACGCATGGGATCAAAGGGGAGTTACCTTACTAATCTTAGTATTTATTAGTTTTATATACTTTATAGTAAGATACTTAAGAGTTATATTAATTAGGCTATAACTATGAATAGTCAATATAACCACATTATTAAGTTTTAGCTTAATTCTAAACTCATATTAAGTTATTTTAAGTATTCTCATTATTTCCATTATTATGTTTTCTTCATAGGACTTACCTATAGCTCAAGGAGTAAGTATTAGCTCTGTGTCAGCTCAGTCAGCTTAGAAGAAGCTAAACGGAAGGCAATGCTAAAAACACAAGGAGTCAACTTCAGAATAGCTTGGAAATACATGGAACACTCCTACGTACTTAAAGGACTAAAGGCTAGCTCCGTGTTAGCTCACAAATTCCATATGAGCTCAAATGAAGCATAATTCAAAACGAGCACTTAGGAGATTCGTGTCAGCTCCAAAACACTCCTCACACTAGAAGAGAGTATAAGGAAGCCAATGGACCAGCTCACTTTGCTAAAGGCAGCTCGGATTAGCTTATTTCAGCTTCAAACTTTAGCTAAGTCTTTTAGCTAGATAGCTCAGTTCAATCCAGCTCACTCCCAACTCGATTAGCTCACCTCAGCTCCAGCTATCACTCCCAGCTCAATACTCGAAGGTCACCTACCCTTCACCAAGCATCATGCCCATCCAACATCCACAATTGGCGCCAAAATCATGGAGGGAAAGCTAATGGGCGCCAAAACAAAGAGATAACACTTTTCATTGAACATATTCATGATGGTCCACTTTTTTGCCAATTTCGAGCAGGATACAAGATAAATTGGGTTTCGGTATCTTCATGAAAGTTTTCCCTCTATCTCTTATATTTCCAACTCATGTTGAATCGCATTAATCAGATATCGGGAGCTCGAGATAAGTATTACGGAAGACTTTGCAGGCTGGACCGAAAAGTTACAACTCTTCTAATAGATTTGGAGGGAGACACAATTCAAATGAATGTTTATCCGAATAGTTAAATGCCATTTCGGCCAAACCCCATAGAAAACTATAAATAAGACTTGGATTTCATTTTGTAAACACACCATTCAGATTATATAAAATTATTTTTGAGATTTTTTTCTCGTTTAGTTCTTCTTAAAACTTTATCGACTTATCAAGTACTTTTGTACTTGTGGTGTCAAACCCCTTTCTATCAATCTTGATACTTCGGGTTCTTTTAGTTTAATATACTAAAAGGGTCACGGACCGTTTATCACCACCCTTTAAAGATCAATATAAGGATCAGGATTAGGTTTCTATAACCTAGTTTCTGTCTTGAGTATCTTAAGATATTATTTCCATTTCACCATTCCTTTTCACCATATCACCATCCTTATATATCATCTTATTCCATTCACCATTCCTATCCTTTATCATCATCATAAAACGTCCTAAACACCCATTCACCCTTATCAACACCACACATCCTTCCGCTTCCAAATCAGTCCCTAAACTATTCCCTTCATTCATTTCACCTAATTCCTTTCATCCATTATCCTTAATTCTTCATTTTTGCAGCCACTTCTTGCGAGAGACTTGCTTCCTTCCTAGATCCTACAATCAAAGTTTGTCGTTCAGCATCTTCAACAAGATCGGTACACATCAGACGACCAATTCAAGGAGATGAAACGGGCACTATCAATCTATTCTACAATGATAATATGGAAAGGCACAAGGATTAAAGTTGGAATAACACACCTACTTGAAGTATTCTAAAGGAAACATCTATATGTCAACAGTTGTAATGATTCAGAAAAACACAACCAAAAGACAAGTCTCTTAACCAAGGAGTATGAAGGTTAGGAGTATGAAGGTTCAAAGAGGTACGAGAGAAGGATCCAAAGGGAACATGTTGTGAATGACTATCTTGAAGAAGGATACTTGGAAGATCTCTTCGAAAATGACCCTTTTGGAGGCCTCTACTTCAAGCATTCCATCATTAAAGCAATTGACCACCCCTGCATCAAAGAATTATTCATTGGAAAACCCTTTCGATTTGAGGAAAAATCGCCTAAAAGAAGGGGGAATGATGCGTGCACATTTCTGCTCATTTATCACACGCTTTCATACTTCATTTCACGCATCGGATCAAAGGGGAGTTATCTTACTGATCTTAGTATTTATTACTTTTATATACTTTATAGTAAGATACTTAAGAGTTATATTAATTAAGTTATAAACATGAATAGTCATTATAACCACATTATTAAGTTTCAGCTTAATTCTAAACTCATATTAAGTTATTTTAAGTATTCTCATTATTTCCATTATTATGTTTTCTTCATAGGACTTACCTACAACTCAAGGAGAAAGTATTAGCTTGGTGTCAGCTCAGTCAGCTCACAAGAAGCTAAACGGAAGGCAATGCTAGAAACACAAGGAGCCAACTTCAGAATAGCTTGGAAATGCATGGAACACTCCTACAGTACTTAAAGGACTAAAGGCTAGCTCCATGTCAGCTCTAATCCCATATGAGCTCAAATGAAGCATAATTCAATCCAGCTCATTCCCAGCTCGATTGGAAAATAAACCGAGTAAAGTGCTCTAAAATTGAGATTAAGTGGTTTAAACATATTCAAAAGCCCATAATTAACAATTTCAACTCATGTAGTTTGATACAATCTCATTTTGTGGTCGGATTGTTGGATTTAAAGCGTGCATGTCTAGTTGGGGTTTTTAGTGAACCCATAAGAAATTTAAACAAGTAAAATGCTCTAAAATTGAGATTAAGTTGTATACTTTGTTTCAGATGCCCATAATTAACTATTTAAAATCATGAAATTTGATTTATACTTATTTTGCGACCGTTTTTTTGGGTTTAAACTTTGTATATCTACTGAATTTTATAGTAAACACATTGGAATTTAAACCGAGTAAAGTGTATTGAATTTGAGATTAAACGGTTTAATCATATTCAAAAGCCTATAATTAACTATTTGAACTCACTTAGTATGATTGAATATCATTTTTTTTGTCGCTTTGTTGGGTTTAAGCGTTCATGTCAAATTGGGCTTTTTATTGAACCCGTTAGAAATTTATCGAAGTAAAATACTCTAAAATTGAGTTTAAGTTATATACTTTGTTTCAAAAGCCCATAATTAAGTATTTGAACTCATGAAATTTGATTTTTTCTTATTTTGCGACCGCTTTATTAGTTTTATAGTATATATATCTAAATGAGCTTTATAGTGAATACATTGTAAATTAAACCGAGTAAAGTGCTCTAAATTTAAGATTAAGCGGTTTAAACATATTCAAAAGCCCATAATTAACATTTTCAACTCATGTTGTTTGATTCAATCTCATTTTGTGGTCGGATTGTTGGATTTAAAGCTTGCATGTCTAGTTGGGCCTTTTAGTGAACCCGTTAGAAATTTAAATGAGTAAAATGCTCTAAAATTGAGGTTAAGTTGTATACTTTGTTTCAAAAGTCCATAATTAACTATTTCATCTCATGAAATTTGATTTATTCTTATTTTGCAACCTTTTTATTAGTTTTAAAGTATGCATATCTAAATGAGCTATAGAGTGAATACATTGGAAATTAAACCGAGTAAAGTGCTCTAAATTTGAGATTAAGTGGTTTAAACATATTCAAAAGCCCATATTAACAATTTCAACTCATGTAGTTTGATACAATCTCATTTTGTGGTCGGATTGTTGGATTTAAAGCATGCATGTCTAGTTGGGGTTTTTTGTGAACCCGTTAGAAATTTAAACGAGTAAAATGCTCTAAAATTGAGATTAAGTTGTGTATTTTGTTTCAGAAGCCCATAATTAACTATTTGAACTCATGAAATTTGATTTATACTTATTTTGCGACCGTTTTTTAGGATTAAAGTTTGTATATCTACTGAATTTTATAGTAAACACATTGGAATTTAAACCGAGTAAAGTGTTATGGATTTGAGATTAAGTGGTTTAATCATATTCAAAAGCCTATAATTAACTATTTGAACTCACTTAGTATGATTGAATATCATTTTTTTGTCGATTTGTTGGGTTTAAGCGTTCATGTCAAATTGGGCTTTTTATTGAACTCGTTAGAAATTTATCCAAATAAAATACTTTAAAATTGAGATTAAGTTATATACTTTGTTTCAAAAGCCCATAATTAAGTATTTGAACTTATGAAATTTGATTTATTCTTATTTTGTGACCGCTTTATTAGTTTTAAAGTATATATAGATCTAAATGAGCTTTATAGTGAATACATTGTAAATTAAACCTGGTAAAGTGCTCTAAATTTGAGATTAAGTGGTTTAATCATATTCAAAAGCTTATAATTAACTATTTGAACTCATGTAGTAATATTGAATCTCATTTTGTTGTAGGTATGTTGGGTTTAAGCGTGCATGTCTAATTGGGTGTTTTAGTGAACCCGATTGAAATTTATCCAAGTAAAATTCTCTAAAATTGAGATTAAGTTGTATACTTTGTTTCAAAAGAGGATAATTAACTATTTGAACTCATGAAATTTGATTTATACTTATTTTGCGACCGTTTTGTTAGGTTTAAAGTGTATATATCAACTGAGTTTTATAGTAAACACATTGGAATTTAAACCGAGTAAAGTGCTCTGAATTTGAGATTAAATGGTTTAATCATATTCAAAAGATTATAATTAACTATTTGAACTCATGTAGTATGATTGAATCTCATTTTGTTGTCGGTTTGTTGGATTTAAGCGTGCATGTCTAATTAGGATTTTTAGTGAACCCGTTAGAATTTTTTTTGAAGGTGTGGTCCTCATTAAAAAGTCACTATAGCCTGTCACTTCAAGAGTTGAGTAGGCCCCTTTGGGGAAAAGAGTACCCATGGTTTTATTGAGAAGAAGAGGAGAACTTCTCCGAGTTTACAAAAGCCCGAATAAAGTCGGGAAAGTTACAATCAAAAGATAAAGAAAGAAAAGAACGCAAAGCCTTAGTAGCTAAGACATGGGCTACAACATTTGCTTATCTAGGTACATAACAAATCTTACAATCAGGCAAAGTATCAAGAGTAGAACGGATTCAAGACACTAAAGGTTGCACCGTGGAGAGATCATGATGATGAGTGTTGTTGACTTTGTTGGCAATGGATGTTGAATCGGTCTAAAGGATGACATTAGTCCAGCCATTATCAAGAATAAGATTAAGTCCTTCCAAAAGGGCAAGAGCTTCGGCAGAAGTTGGATCCGGGCAAAAGGAGAGGGGCATAGAGCGTCCACCAAGGATAGAGCTTGAAGAATCCCGAGCGATGACACCTACAGCAACTCCTGTAACCCCCAATTTTGACCTAATCTCTTAGATTGAAACTTAGGAATCAAGTTACCAAAACTTTCCCCTCAAGTAAGTAATTTAGGTTAAATAATTTTAAAATTAAGATTACTTTGATAAATTGGGAAAACGAATTGTGGATTTTAATTATACAAATTCAATTGCTTAAAACAAAGTCTAAATATCTAAAAAAACATCTGAAATAATTTAATAAAAATATGCATCCAATAAATCCAAATCAAAATATTTCATAGTCCGAAAATATAATATATTCCATAACAGATTAAAACATTAAACTGAAATAAATAAAGGATCATACTGAATAATAATTATCTGAATAACGTGTGTGATATGTGCACGCCCAATCTTAGTTTCTGCCCATACCTTAAGTCACACAATTCCAATCAAGGAGTTCTACTTAATACTCTTTATTTACACAATTCATGTGCTACACTCACTTGCTATCCCATATTATATACCTATAATGTTTATTTCCTTATATTACTATTGATAACTTAGTAATTAGTATTGAACCACAGCTTTATTTAGCTTATATTATGCATAATTAATATTCAACGCATGTTTAGTAACATCATACTTATTAGTTTAAGTTGTTTCTTTGTAGGTTATGTTAAACATAGCTTAAGGGACTATCGGCCAGCTCTGTTTTAGCTCAAATGCACCATTTGAGCTCAAAACAAAGAATCATTGTTTGAGGCACTTACCAGCTTCCGATCAGCACCAAATTGTACCAAACACTCCTAGGCAGCGCAATGAAGTGGATGCTAGCTTCGTTCCAGCTCACGAATCCATAATGAGCTCAAAACGACAAATAGTGAATTTCCATCCATATGTGATTCGGATCAGCTCCTACACACTCTTATGGATTAAGGAGAGTATTATGACCCTAAGGATCAGTTCACTCAGCTAGGGGGTTAGCCGTTCAGCTCAAATCATCACTCAAAGATGGTGAACTTTTAGCTAGCTAAATCAGCTAACTAGCTCAGCTCAACCCAGCTCAATCTTAGTTCATCCAACTCATCTTAACTTACCCTACAACCTTCAGCTCAACCATGAAAGGACATGCTCCCTCCCCAATAGACACAATCGACCAACCATGGAGGGAAACAAGTTTTGGGCGCCAAAACAAAGAGACAACCCTCTTCATTGGGCAGATTCATGATGGTCCACTTGTGTGCCAATTTCGACCAGGATACTAGTAGAATTGGGCTTCGGTGTCTTCACGGAAGTTGTTCCTCTATCTCTTTTATTTCTAATGCATGTTTAATCGCATCAATACGATATCGGGAACTCGAGATATATCCAATTTACTGAAAACTGTGCAGGCTGGAATTTTAAACCGAAAAGTTACAACAATTATTGGAAGGAGACACCATTAAACCGAACGGTTAAGGAGGGAGACACCACCAAATGATCATACACCAAGTCCACCATTCGGCTACCTTTTCAAAGGGAAATGTCCCTTGTCCACACCCTTTCATTTTCTATAAATATGTAGCCATTTTGGCATTTGAATAGACAACTTTGAATCAAATCATTTAGTTTGTGAGTTAATCTCTCATTCTTGTTCTTTTAAGAACTTTATTGACTTATCAAATCATCTCTTTGATTTGTGGCGTCACCCTTCATCCTTTATACTTTAGGTTTCTAGAATTACATTTCCAAGAAGTCTAAGTGCATTTACCACCCTCAGAGTTGCAACTAGATTGGGTTTATGTTCCTATAACATAAGTTCAACCTTTTCCCCTTTGAATACTATCATTCCACATCAAATAAACACCACCCATCTTCCACTTTCATCCACCATTCTTCACCAGCCCTTAACTTATCATTCCATATCATTTACTTCACTTAAACACCTTCATTTCCTTCCCTAATCAACCATCAACATCCCCCACGTATTCCCTTCACCAAAACAGCTTCCTTTTCATCTAAACAATACCCCACACCATAACCCCTTCTTGAATCATCCTTATTATTTACAGCATCATTTAACATTCTTTTGTTCAGGACACAAACGTGACACAAGGCTTGCTTGCATTCTAAGGTTCTGGCAATCAAAGTTTCTCTCTACAACAACAATTGGCAATCAAAGGTTCTGGCAACCAAAGGTTCTGGCATACATTAAAACAGGTATCACTTTACAAGTAATGCTGCCACATCTTCAAAGTCCAAATCAGTGCATACATCTCTTTGTCATAAACCGGATAGTTCAATGTAGCACCACTCAATTTCTCACTAAAATAGGCAACAAGCCTCTTTTCCTACATTAAAACAACACCTATACCAATTTCAGAAGCATCACATTCAATTTCAAACATTTTATCAAAATCAAGTAATGCTAACAAAGGTGCTCGAGTCAAACAATCTTTTATTTTCAGAAAGGCATCTTCTTGTTCTTTACCTCAAAAGCAGCTAGAATTCTTCTTAATAAGCCCAGTTAAGGTGACAATAATAGAACTGAAGTTAGGAACAAACCGTCGATAAAAACTCGCTAAACCATGGAACGATCTAACCTGAGTAATCGATGTCAGTTGTGGTCATTCTTGAATTGCCTTTATCTTCTCAGGATCAACTTCAACTCCCTGAGAACTGATAATGTAACCAAGAAATGTGAGTTTGTCAGTAAAAAATACACATTTCTCCATGTTACCAAAAAAATCTTTCTTCTTGCAAAACCTGCAAAATAGCTCGCAAATGTTCTACGTGATCCTGTAAAGACTTTCTATAAATCAAGATATCATCAAAGTACACAACACAGAATTTACCAATAAAGGATCGCAGAACATGGTTCATCAATCGCATAAAAGTACTAGGTGCGTTAGTTAATCCAAAAGGCATCACTAACCATTCATACAAACCTAGCTTCGTCTTGAAGGTTGTCTTCCACTCATCGCCTTCTCTTATACGAATATGATGATAACCACTTTTCATATCAATTTTGGAGAAGATGACGGCTCCGCAAAGCTCGTCCAACATGTCATCAAGTCTCGGAATAGGATGACGATACTTAATGATAATTTGATTCACAGCTCTACAATCTACGCACATCCTCTAAGATCCATCTTTCTTTGGCACTAGTAGCATCGGAACAACACACGGACTCAAGCTTTCTCGAATGTAACCCTTGTCCATTAACTCAGTAACTTGGCGTTGAAGCTCCTTAGTTTCTTTGGGGTTAGTTCGGTAAGCTGGTTGGTTCGGGAAAGTAGCACCTGGAATAAAGTCAATATGATGCTCAATGCCACGAAGAGGTGGCAATCCCTTCGGTGTTTCATCAGGAAACACGTCCTCAAATTCATGCAAAAGAGACAAAATTGGTGCAAGTAGATCAGTAGGAAAATCTGCCAACAAACAATAATCTTTAAACATCAAAATAAGAATAGATTATGAGAGGAAATACATTTCCTGATTTCGCTACTGCTTGCATAAACGGACATCTTCTTCTTCTTCTCTTTTACAGCTTCTCTACTCCTTTTCATGCTCGCTTGATCTTCAAACACTTGACTCGGTGTTAAAGGAGCCGAAGTAATCTTTTTACCTGCATGCATAAAAGTGTAACGATTCGTATATCCATCATGCATTGCCCTCTTATCATACTGCCAAGGGCGTCCCAATAACAGGTGAGTAGCATCCATGGAAACAACATCACAAAGGACTTCGTCCTTGTAGTTTCCAATTGAAAATGGTACAACAGCTTGTCTGGTCACTTTAAGTTCACCACTATTATTCAACCATTGCAACTTATAAGGATTAGGATGCTTCATCGTCTTTAGACCTATCCTGTCAACCATCACTGAACTAGCAACGTTAGTACAACTATTGTTATCAATAATCATTACACATACCTTATCTTGCATCTTGCATTGTGTGTGAAAGATATTCTCACGTTGTTGATCATTTGGTACCTGTTGCACATTCAAATATCGCTTAATAACCATTAATTCCATCACCTTACCAGTTTCAGGAACCTCTAGGTCATCATCGTCTTCCTCTTCATTAGGGACATCATGCACTTCCTCTTAATCTGATTCAATCTCTACATCATCTCGCATCAGCATAACCCTCCGGTTATGACATTGGTTAGCAACATGTCCTCGACCAAGGCACTTAAAACACTGGATATCTCTCGATCGTTCTTGTGCCACCACTTTTTGTTTGCTTCGCCCATTATCAACAACGGAAGGCTTTGGCTTGCTAGATTCGCCTTGCTCTTAAGTCCGTAGTGGCGCTTGTGGTGCTTGTTTCCTAGCATGGTTAGGGGTATGCAATGGATTGAAAAAGATTTAAATGGAGTAGTATTACCTTTAGTAAAAAAAATTCTACGTTGTTGTCGCTCAATTTTCATTTCCATATGCACCATGTCATCCAACTCGACATAATGCTGCAATTCAACAATGTTAGCAATTTCAAAATTCAAATCTGCCATAAATCAAGCCATATTCGCTTCACGATCCTCAACTATGTTTGCACGCATCATGGACATCTCCATCTCCCAGAAATAGTCCTCGACACTCATATTTCCCTGTTTCAAAGTTTGTAATTTTTGAAATAAATCACGATGATAATGAGAAGGAACAAACCGTTATCGTATGATACGCTTCATTTCATCCCATGTTCTCACTGGTCCTTCACCCGTACGTTGTCTACTAATCATTAATTGATCCCACCATAACAGTGCATAGTCAACCAATTCCACAGTTTCTAGTCGAACTTTCTTTTGTTCCGAGTAATTGTAACACTCAAAAACGTGTTCAACCTTGCTTTCCTAGGTTAGATAAGCATCTGGATCTGAACATCCCTAAAAAGAAGGTATAACAACTTTTATGTTAGAAATATTATCATCAAATTGCTGATCACGTCTAAGGGTAAGTCTCGGGGATTGATTGACTTCATTTTCATTGATATCATCATGGGCAGAATTGAAACCTCCATCAATTTTGTTTGTTTGGGACTGTAATGGCTCTAAAGCACCAATCACTACTCTTTGCATCATTCTCTCCATGGCTTGCATTTGCAAGTTTGGTGGTTGTCTTTCATTAGAATGATCACCAGAACCTGTCATTTTTCTTCTTCAAACAACAAAAACAAACAAATAGATTAAAGGTTAGTGTAAAAGAAAATGGACCTCACAAATCACACAACAGAATCCTCACTGATCGCTCCAAGGAAATTGCACTCAAGAAAAGAAAAAATAACACTCAACACTCGTGTTTCACTCAGGAGAAAACTTGAATGGCTCTTTTTGTCTCCCCTTTTGATCTCACACGCTCAATTTGCCTTTTCCCTCAATCTCTCGTACTCAGTTCTTTAAAGGAACTAATTCTGACGTTAAACTAGGTTATAGAAAACTTAATTTCGAACCTTATATTGATATTTTAGGGGTGATAAAACGGACTTTAACCCTTTTAGTATAATAAACTAAAAGAACTAGAAGTATCAAGATAGATAGAAAGGGGTTGACACCACAAGTACAAAAGTACTTGATAAGTCGATAAAGTTCTAATAAGAACTAAACGAGAGAAAATTCTCACAATTTTATATAATCTGAATGGTGTGTTTTACAAATGAAAATTCAAGTCCTATTTATAGGAAATAAAAGGATGTGGCCAAGGGACATTTCCCTTTGAAAAGGTGACTGAATAGTGGACTTGGTGTCTGTTCAATTGGTGGTATCTCCCTCCTTAACCGTTCGGTTTAATGGTGTCTCCTTCCAAGAGTTGTTGGAACTTTTCGGTTCAAAATTCCAGTCTGCATAGTCTTCAGTAATTTTGACATATCTCGAGTTTTCGATATCAGATTGATGAGATTCAACATGCACTAGAAAGATAAGAGATTTGAGGAACAACTTTCATGAAGACACTGAAATCCAAATTGATAAGTGCTCAACTCACTATCACTTTTTACACCTTTTATGGGCATTAATCACTAAATCTACACCCACTCGGACCAATGCATATACTTAATGTGATATATTTAGAATTTATGCTTATAAAGATGATATTTACAGAAAATGCAAGTTTTACTGCATTTTTACATCTGTGCAGGATAAACTATTGCCGCGGCAGCAGCATGGCCGAGACAGAACCTGATGCCGAGGCAGCAGCAGAAAGACAAGAAGCGATACTGTAAGCTATTGGAAGAGAAAAATACAAGGGACGTTTCTGGACATGCAACACATGGATCGTAGCTGGTTAGCACGAGGAAAAGCCCAAGACAAGGCCACGCGAGAAAGCTTTTTTATTTGGAATAAACTTGGAAATATTTTATTTATGTACATGACTTGTTCCCTACTCCAAGTTGTATTCTACTTAGGAAATGTTTGCCCTAGGCCAAGCCTATATAAGACCTAGCCGTCCAAGAGAATGGGAGAGTCGATTCTTAGAGAGTTCACCCTAAAACTCATTGTTTTCTTTCTCTCAAATTATGTTCTAAGTTTTCTTAGGGTTTAGGTGAAGGTTGTCAAATATTTGTGAGAGGAGATTGTACTTTGTTCTTTGTTTCAATGCAATAAATATATCAAGGTTTGCTTATCCTTTGCCATTCTTTGTTCTTGCATTCAAGCTCGGGAGAGAAGTTTGTGAGTAATCTATTTACCTAGACTCGGGAGTGTTAGATTCACGAAAGGGTTAAGTACGATATTTCAATCGCGAAATACTAACTCAGCCTAGGGATAGGTTAAGAGTTTCAGCGGCTAAAAGAAGTGTGAGATTGGTTGATGATTATAATTGATTCACGCCGGGAGGTATCATCAAGGATTGATCACCAACAGTACTTCGACTTAGGGATAAGCGGAGTCATCCAAGGACACTTTGCCGAACTTTGATAAAGTCCACCCACGAGCAAGGGATTGCCGCGGCGGACAAGTATCGTCGCTGCCAAGGCAGTAATCTACAGTACTGTCGAGGCAGTGATGTACAATTGCATTGGAAAGAGACAAGTCAATCAAATCTACAATACAACACAACTGGATCCTGCCCTCTATCTTAATTAGATCTCATCTTTATTCTTAGTTTTCTTTATTTCAATTTATTTAGATTCATCAAAACCAAATTTATCTGTCTTTATTTTATTTCTTTTTACAGAGCAAAAATGCGAAGGAGGCATATTAAGTAGACCAATCCCTGTGGAGACGATACACGATTATACTGATCACTTTATTACTTGCGATGTGTCCACTTGCACCAATTGCGCACTTTTGACACGCAACAAGTTTTTGGCGCCGTTGTCGGGGATTGGCAACTAAATTTTGTTTTCTTTATTTTCTTGCTTTCTAGTTTTTAGTTTTTATTTTACTTTGTTGTTTTTCTTGGTGTACGACCAGGGCCAACCCAACCAACCTTTGTACGAGTTAGACCCAGAGATCGAACGTACACAACAAAGGTTGAGGAGACAAATTCAAGGAGCTATGAAAGATCATCCGACAGGACAAAACTTTCCTGCCGGCAATGAAGGTCTTCCGCCGCCACCAGGGCCGCGGCAGCTCACTGTCAGAGATTTCCTGGAAGAGTCCAGGACTTAAATGGATTAAACCCAGGAGTCGTTACACCGGAAATAGGAGCAACCCACTTTGAGCTAAAACCTGTCATGTTCAATATGCTGAACATTATTGGACAGTTTGGTGGGTCTATGACTGAAGATGCCAGGCAGCACCTCAAGTCATTCATGGAGATATGCAATTCTTTCAAAATCCAAGGAGTCCATGAAGATGTCTTGAGATTAAAATTATTTCCCTATTCACTGAGGGATAGGGCAAAAACCTGGTTAAATAGCATTCCAGCAGGATCAATAGGATCTTGGAGTGAATTATGTCGAGATTTCATTACACGTTTCAATCCTACAAATTTATATGATCAATTTCATAATGAAATCACTTCTTTTCAACAGGCAGATGATGAACCTATGTACGAGGCATGGGAGCGCTATAGAGAATTATTGCACAAGTGTCCTCTGCATGGATTTCCCCTATGGACACAAGTCACCATGTTCTATAATGCCACGAATGCCCCGACAAGGATGATGTTAGATGCCTCGGCAAACGAAACACTCCTTGACAAAGCACCTGAGGAAGCTATTGAGATACTGAACAAACTCGCGAAAAATGATTTTCAATTTCCTACATCTAGGCGAGGAGGAATAAGACGCCAAGCCACCGTGAATGAGTTAGACACATCAAATTCAGTGGCAGCACAATTGGCCTCTCTTACCAAGATGGTGCAAAATTTGCAACTACAACAAAATACCCGTGAGGTTAAGGCCATTGATTCTTTTTGTGATTTATGTGGAGGTAACCACAATTCTTCTGACTGTATGAATCAAGAATCCAGCCTGTATGTTGGAAATTATAACCAAAACAATATGATGTCCAACACATACAACCCCTCATGGAAGAGGCATCCAAACTTATCATGGAGTAATCCTAATAATGCCTTGAATCCAACCACCCAACTCCCAAGATTCCAGCAACCAATGCAACATCTTCCGCAGCAGCAGGTCCAACAGCCAGTGCAGCAGCAGCAGTAGCAATCTGTAAGTTCCTTGGAAAATTCTCTAAAAGCATTCATGATGAAAACTGAGTCATATATAGCAGAGAATAGCAACTTCATCAAAAGAACAGATGCGTTCATAAATAGGACTGAGATGAGGTTGCAAAACCAAGAAGCAGCAATAAAGGCATTGGAATCTCAGGTTGGGCAGTTTGCTCAAAATATAAACACTAGACCACAAGGAGGACTACCTAGCAATACTAAAGTTGCTAAGGTAATAGGTCGTGAACAGTGTAAAGCAATCACTACTAGGAATGGTCTACAGTTGAAGGAAAAGATAGGAATTCCAGCAGGCCAAGTCCCATCAACAGAACCAGAAAAAGAGGATTTGGATACTGAACAAACTGATCCTGATAACACTGCCCCAGTAGAGAACGTAGCAGTTCCTGAACAATCTACCGAGACAACAACAACCCCAGTGGTACCAGGTATTAAGTTCCAAACTAAAGAAACCCTGGATGAGATGAGACCACCACCACCCTTCCCACAAAGGTTGAAGAAGCAAAAATAGGACCATCAATTCAAGAAATTTCTTGATATTTTAAAGTAAGTTCACATCAACTTACCATTCGTAGAGGCAATTGAACAAATGCCTAATTATGCTAAATTCTTGAAGGACATTGTGTCTAAGAGAAAAAGACTAGGTGAGTTCGAAATAGTGGCTGCTACCGAAGGATGCATGGCAATGCTTCACAATCGCATGCCACCAAAATTGAAGGATCCTGGATGCTTTATCATACCTTGTGCAATAGGTAGTAACTATGAAGGTAAGGCCCTATGCGACCTTGGAGCAAGCATCAACCTAATGCCCAAATCTGTTTTTCAAAAGCTTGGAATAGGAAGGGCAAAACCTACAACAATTATGCTCCAACTTACGGATCGATCACATGTGCAACTCGAAGGCAAAATTGAGGACATACTGGAAAGAGTTGATAAATTTATTTTTCCCGCTGACTTTCTTGTCCTTGATTGCGAAGCAGATGATAATGCACCGATCATCTTGGGGAGACCTTTCCTTCCACTGGACGAACACTAATTGACATGGAAAAAGGAGAGTTGACAATGCGGGTCAATGATCAACAAGTCAAACTCAATGCCTTTCACAATTTGAAAAGGCATGATGATACAAAAGAGTGCAAAGTCCTTCACAGCACAGATACAGGCACAAAGACATTCTGTTTCCTCAGCCACTACCTGGGCAGTATGCTCGACAGGAAAATGGAAATACTTTATGGTAGAATATTTGGCAGGAAAAGTAAGGCAGATTTGGAGGAAACCAACAGGACAACACATTGTCCAGTTACAAAGGGCGCAGTAAAGATCAGGAAAAACAAAGATGGACATAAGCCAATAGTCACCACCTGCAGAGTCACTTTGGCCGACAAGAAAGAATCATCTTGGGAGATGCATTTGCATGCACTCCACCAGTAACATGATCTCTCACCTTTCTTTTTATTATATTAGGATTAGTTTAGTTTATATTTATTTTCTATAATTTTTGCTTTTGCATTAATTATTTTTCTCGTTTGTGTTTAATTTCTATTTAAGATAATAAGCAAGAATTAAGGAGAAATAGTTCAGAGCAGGAATTTTGCCGAGGTAGAAAACAGTGTTAGAGCCGCAACAATTCCAATGGGCAGAACAGTGTAACGGCTAGTCTGCCGAGATTTCTGCCGCGGTAGAAAAGGAAACGGCAGTGAAGACTAACGGCTACAAAACGGCTAGTGATTCAAACGGTCACAAGGCCGAGGCCTTTGTAAGCAATCTCTCCCTCTTGAACTATTCACTCTTGCATTCTTGTTTTCTTTAGAATACTTGATAATCTTGCTCTCATAATACTCTCTGCCTACTCTCAAAACTTCTTGATATTTTCAGAATTTCTTCAAGAAAATCTCCAAGAATCTCAACTTTCAAAATCCTTATGGCCACCTACAAACGTTTTGCCCCAGCCAATGTTGAAGACCGTTTCAACAGGTCTTTCATCGCTCGGCAATTATGGGAGGAGCAAGGGTTCCAACATTTTGATGAAGAAAATTACGGTATCGAGCACTATTTGTTCGATAGAATCAAGTATCAAGATTGGGAAATCTTTTGCCTACAACCTGCCCAGGCCAATGCCACCATCGTGCGGGAATTCTATGCGCACGGGCCAAGCAAGGACTCCCTTTTAGTCCACTGCCGAGGTAGGCCTGTCTAGCTTGATGCCGAGACCATCAACCAATTCTACGGCCTCACACCTAACCATGATGTACATGCTGAGTTCATGGAGGATATCACTGCCAAGGATTATGAATTGATTAAAGACGACCTTTGCAACACGAATACTCCTTGGAAAACCGGTGCCCATAAAGGATCGGTAGAAAGGCAAAGTCTGAAATCCGAGGCAAAGCTTTGGAACACCTTTGTCAAGAGACGCCTTATCCCAACCTCCCATAACAACACGGTGGATCGGAGAAGATTGGTGCTCATCCAATCAATCATCAACAAAAGGAGCATCAATATTGGAGAAATTATCCTACGAGAAATTTACGAATGCGGTAAGAAGGATAAAGGACCATTATATTTTCCTTGTTTAATTACTGGTATTTATAATGCTGCAGGTGTCCCTACGGCCGAGACAAACGAATTTACAGCTTATAGGAGAGGGTGGACAAGAAAATTCTGCCACAAAATCATGCAGATCACTCAGGCAGAACCAGTCCAAGCAACGCCCTAGCAGTTCACTACTGATACTGCTGCCGGGGCCCAATACACAGCAGACATGCCAGACACTGCCCACACCACTGCCGCAGCAGACCCGTACCAGGAGATACTACAAAGGATGGCGGCGATGGATCTTAGGCAACAGAGATACATGGAGTATCAAAGAGACTTTAACGACACATTTGCCCAAATGATGCTCCATGCCTTTCCAAACCAAGGGGCGCAGTTTCCAGAATTCCCCACCAACATGTTTGTCACAGCTGAACCATATACCGAGACTACACCAGCTCCAGGAGGACCACGACCATTCTTCCACATTGGCCCTCAGCAACAATTTCATGCTGTTGGCCCATCTAGGGCAGCAAACTCTACCGCGGCATCATCGGCCAGCAGAAGACCATCAAAGAGGAGGGTAGTCTTCAGCACTCCACCACGATCCCCCATCATCAATTGCAGTTTATCAGCAGAGATAGATGCCTATGTACACCAAAGCTCAACCGCTGTCGGGCCAAGCATACACCATGCTAGGGCAGACGCATCAAATGAAGGTGGAACAGACATCATGATCACCGAGGAGATTGCCAACGAGGAAGAAGGTGAAGAAGTGGATGCTCCAATGCAACGGACACCACCAACAAGAGTCCAACCGCCCCGGCAAGCAAAAGCTCAGCCTTCGCCCTCACCAAAGACGAAGCAATCAGCAGCACATCCTTGATGAAAGATTGTTACAAGCAGCTCTTCGGAGTCCCTTTAAATTTTTTATATTCAATACTTTTTCTCTTTATATGCTGCTTGTTTCTTTGTATGTTGCTTGTTTTCATATTTTGTTGCCCACTATTTCCTTCTAATATAAAGCATTAAGGACAATGCTTGGTTCGAGTTTGGGGGTATAGAGCCACTATCGAGGCAATCTACTGCCGAGGCCCTGCCAAGATAAGGGAGTATTTAAGTGATTTTTTTTTAAATTTTTATGCTCACCGCTTTACTTGAATCAATTGCCCATACTTTTGCACTGCTCATCATCAGTATTGCCTTAGTTTATTCTTTAAGGCTATAGAAATCTTTCTCCTTACCATGGTTAGGTCCTGTTAAGAAGGTTTAACCTTAGGATACTTAAGGATGAAAACTTAGAAGCTTACTATAAGATAAATTTTAAAAACACTTTTAGGACTTGTTGGATTATAGGAATTCTTTTAATGAACTTAGGTGATAAAGACTTAGATTTTTGGGCAAGTGACTAGAGGTGCCTATCACTGGCTCTAGGAATTACTCTTCTTCATAATAGAGGTGCCCGAAATTGGCTCTAGTATGCTACAAAGAATATCAAAAGAAAGAAGGAATTACTGAAGAGAAAAACACAATCCTTGAGGTGCCCGAAATTGGCTCAAGAATTGGTGGTTTAGAAAAGAAGAGAACACTTAACCAAAATCTACTTGTCTTGAACTTAGAGTTTATCTAAGAAAGCCTTTAATCAAACTTGTCCACAAAAACACACACACTCACTAAATCTTATAGTTTGTTTCTAGGTAAAACCTTGGGTAGCCGAAAGGTTAAGTCTAAAATATAGGCATAATTATGGTGGGGAGAATAGATGGAAACATAAGACCAAGAGAGAATAGAGTTTGGCAAATTGATGGTTTGCATTGCTTGAGGACAAGCAATAGTTCGAGTTTGGGAGTGTGATAAGTGCTCAACTCACTATCACTTTTTACACCTTTTATGGGCATTAATCACTAAATCTACACCCACTCGGACCAATGCATATACTTAATGTGATATATTTAGAATTTATGCTTATAAATATGATATTTACAGAAAATGCAAGTTTTACTGCATTTTTACATCTGTGCAGGATAAACTATTGCCGCGGCAGCAGCATGGCCGAGGAAGGACTTGATGCCGAGGCAGCAGTAGAAAGACAAGAAGCGATACTGTAAGCGATTGGAAGAGAAAAATACAAGGGACGTTTCTGGACATGCAGCACATGGATCGTAGCTGGTTAGCACGAGGAAAAGCCCAAGACAAGGCCACGCGGGAAAGCTTTTTTATTTGGAATAAACTTGGAAATATTTTATTTATGTACATGACTTGTTCCCTACTCCAAGTTGTATTCTACTTAGGAAAGGTTTGCCCTAGGCCAAGCCTATATAAAACCTAGTCGTCCAAGGGAATGGGAAAGTCGATTCTTAGAGAGTTCACCCTAAGACTCATTGTTTTCTTTCTCTCAAATTATGTTCTAAGTTTTCTTAGGGTTTAGGTGAAGGTTGTCAAGTATTTGTGAGAGGAGATTGTACTTTGTTCTTTGTTTCAATGCAATAAATATATCAAGGTTTGCTTATCCTTTGCCATTCTTTGTTCTTGCATTCAAGCTCGAGAGAGAAGTTTGTGAGTAATCTATTTAGATAGACTCGGGAGAGTTAGATTCACGAAAGGGATAAGTACGGTATTTCAATCGCGAAATACTAACTCGGCCTAGGGATAGGTTAAGAGTTTCAGCGGCTAAAAGAAGTGTGAGATTGGTTGATGATTATAATTGATTCACGCCGGGAGGTATCATCAAGGATTGATCACCAACAATACTTCGACTTAGGGATAAGCGGAGTCATCCAAGGACACTTTGCCGAACTTTGATAAAGTCCACCGACGAGCAAGGGATTGTCGCGGCGGACAAGTATCGTCGCTGCCAAGGTAGTAATCTGCAGTACTGCCGAGGCAGCGATGTACAATTGCATTGGACAGAGACAAGTCAATCAAATCCACAATACAACACAATTGTATCCTACCCTCTATCTTAATCAGATCTCATCTTTATTCTTAGTTTTTTTTTTTATTTCAATTTATTTAGATTCATCAAAACCAAATTTATCTGTGTCTTTATTTTATTTCTTTTTACAGAGAAAGAAGATGAAGGAGGCATATTAAGTAGACCAATCCCTGTGGAGACGATACACGATTATACTGATCACTTTATTACTTGCGATGTGTCCACTTGCACCAATTGCGCACTTTTGACACGCAACACAAATCTACTAGGATCTTGCTCGAAAATGGCAAACAAGTAGACCATTATGAATCTACCCAATGAAGAGTGATATCTCTTTGTTTTGGCGCCCACTTGCTTTTCCCTCAATGATCTTGGCGCCCAAACATGTTTCCCTCCATGGCTGGTCGGTTGTGTCCCTTGGGGAGGGAGCATGTCCTTCCATGGTTGAGCTGAAGGTTGTAGGGTGAGCTAAGATGAGCTGATTGAGTTGAGAGTGAGCTGACTTGAGCTGAGCTAGCTAGCTGAGCTAGCTAGGTCAAATCTTGTTTCCACTTAGAGCTTTCTAGACCTGACTTTAGCTGGTTGAGCTAGGCCTTTAAGTTCGTGAGCTCCTCTACATAGTTCCTTTAAGTTTACGAGCTGAAACAATCCTTCATTTGAGCTCCTTTGCATTCCTTTGTGTTTTAGTCATTCTTGAGCTGCTATGAGCTGCCATAATCCTTTCCAAGCAGATTTGAGCTACCTTTTAAGCTTCCTCGGACTATTATCTTTATTTAAAATAGCTGAAACAATAAGTAAATAATGTGTAAGCTGAAACAAATTGAAATAAGCTAAAATGAGATAGAAACAATGTAGTTTAGCTAATATTAAGAATACGTTGACTTAGAATAATTATAAAGATGTGGATATGCAATCATGAAACATCATTTAAATAGAAAAAGCATGCTTGTCAAATTATAGAATGCATAAATTAGATAATAAAAGATAAAGTAAGGTAGAACTCCCTTAGAACCAGTCTTGAAGAATTTCAATGATGTAATCAAACAATAGAGAAAATAGGTGTTGATTAGGATCGTATCACTAAGAGCCAGGGAAGGGAAGAAGCTTATTGTAATGTGTCCATTAGTTTCCAAGTTTTATATTTGTTTTTCGTTTCAGCGAAACTGTGTACACCGGAAAAATGGAATTGTAATTGACTAGTATGTATAATAACATCAATATGACGATCCAAGTAAGAAAGCAAATCAACAGAAGTCTTAGTATTCCAAATAATAGCAAGCCCTGTACAAGTGGGGCTGGATTCAACTGGTATACAACCTTGCATTCCTAACTTAATCCTAATGCGATCAAGATTGTTTCTAGTTAGCCTACTTTCGCAAAGAAATAAAAAATCAACATCATGCTTATAGACAACACATTGTAATTGTCACGTCCGTAGAGTTTCACTACTCGGGGCGTGCGGCCTTAGACGCGTTTTTCTCAGTAAACCGCCTAAGTAAGCCTAAACCGTTCAAAGCCTGAATGCTAAGAACCTTGCGGAAACCAAAGAACAATTGAAAGGAAGAGAAATGGCAAAGGCTAGAGAGTGTTTGAGTGAATACTCTTGTATTTCTCAATGAAGAAGTGAGTGACAAATGAGGTGGGCAAGGCCTCTATTTATACTTGAAGCCCTGTACATCCAACGGTTGTAAATGATTTACATCAAGGGTCCAGATTCAATCCTATCCTATCCAAAAGTACAATTCCTAGAATATTCCTATTTGAGTAAGGAAAGTATTTCCCATGTTCACATGGTGTGTTCACATGGGTGGATGGATAAGCCTTCTTTACCAAGTGTTGGGCCATTCCAGATTTGGGCTCCAATGGGTGGTTGGGTTGGTGCTGAGATGCCCAGAATGCTTTGGAGTGCTTTTGTGGCAACCTGATTGGTGCTTGTCTCGGGCCCTTTGGTGCGGTCCGTGACATTCTCCCCCACTGGATCTAGTGACGCCCTCGTCACTCGACTAGAATGGTACTGCTCCACTTGGTTCTTGAATTGCCACAGTGCCTCGGCATGTTCCCAACTACCTTCAGTGTCGGGAAGTCCTTTCCAAAGAACAAAGTACTCGTGCCTCGGTCTATGGCCTGGTCTACGAATGACCCTCTCTGCTTGGATTTCTCGTACCTCATTGTCGTAGGAGACCTTCACTCCGACTGGCGCTCGGTGTGACTTGCCTCGATCCGGATCTAGCTCATCTTGATAGTAAGGTTTTAGTAAACTTACGTGGAACACGGGATGAGCTCGAATGGTTGGAGGCAACTCGATCCTGTAGGCCATGGTGCCTACTCGTTTCACGACTTTGAAAGGACCTTCGTATCTTCGCACAAGCCCTTTGTGTACGGTTGGATTGCGCAAGATCCCGGTCAATTTGGCAAGGACTAAATCACCAACCTGGAAATTCACGTCCCTCCGCTTTGTATCCGCCCACTTCTTGGTCCGTTTCCCCGCCTTGTGTAAACAAGCTCGGGCTAAGTCGTGATGTTCTTGCCACTCCTTGGCAAACTTGTGTGCTGCTGGATTAGGCCCCTGATACTTGGAAACAATCGTGCTGGGTGTAACCGGTTGTTGTCCATTCACGATCTCAAAAGGAGTTTGGTTTGTCGCCTCACTCCGTTGCAAGTTGTAAGAAAACTGGGCCACATCTAACAGCTTCGGCCAGTCGTGTTGGGTGGCACTTACATAGTGCCTCAAATAGATCTCCAGTAAAGCATTCACTCGCTCGGTTTGCCCGTCGGTCTGTGGGTGGACGCTTGTAGAAAAGTTCAAACTTGATCCCAAAAGCTTGAACAACTCCGTCCAAAACCTCCCTGTGAACCGTGTGTCCCGGTCACTAATGATCGTCTTTGGCACTCCAAAGTACTTCACCACGTGTTTTAGGAAAAGACGAGCCGCTTCATCGGCTGGACACACCTTGGATGCTGGAATAAAGACAGCATACTTTGAAAATCTGTCAACAACTACCATGATGTTTGACAGTCCATTAACATTGGGCAAACCGACAATAAAATCCATGGAAACACTCTCCCATGGTCTCTCGGGAATGGGCAAAGGTTGCAACAATCCCGCAGGCTTCTTCATCTCGATTTTGTCCTGTTGGCATACAAGACAAGTCCGCACATAGGCTTCAACATCTTCGCCCATGCGTGGCCAGTAGTAGTGCTCGCCGATAAGTGCCATCGTCCAGGTCATTCCTGGATGGCCAGCCCACTTGGAGTCATGACACTCCTTCATGATCTCCTTGCGTAAGTCCCCAAAATGTGGCACATAGAGACGGTGTCCTCGGGCATAAAGCAAATCTTCCTCGAGCCAAAATCTTCTAGTTTTTCCCTCGTTAACATAACTGATCAGCATTTTGGCTGTTGGATCATGGGACAACCCCTCCTTGATGCGCTCAAGCAATTGTCCCTTCGGTAGGCTTACGGTCTCAATGTTGTACCTCCGGCTTAATGCATCAGCAACTGTGTTTATTTTCCCGGGCTTGTACTCCAATGAGAAGTCAAATTCTGCAAGAAATTCTTGCCATCGGGCCTGTTTTGGAGACAACTTGTTTTGAGTTTGAAAGTAACTATTTGCCACATTATCTGTATAAACCACAAACTTTGACCCAAGTATGTGGTGTCGCCATGTACGCAAACAATGCACTACTGCTGTCATTTCTTTCTCATGGACCGTGTACCTCTGCTCGGTCTCATTGAGTTTCCGGCTTTCATATGCAACCGGATGTCCTTCTTGCATGAGAACTCCACCAATGGCTACATCGGACGCATCGGTGTAGATCTCGAAAGGCTTGGTGTGGTCTGGCAACACCAATACTGGCTCACTTGCCATAGCCTTCTTAAGTCCTTCAAAGGCTTCTTGACACTTAGTACTCCAATCCCACGCCTTGTCCTTCTTCAGTAACTCGGTCAAGGGTGCGGCAATTTTGGAATAGCCTTTGACAAATTTACGGTAGAAGTTGGCTAGCCCCAAGAAGGATCTCAACTCCGTCACCTTGGTTGGCGGCTCCCAATCTTCAATAACCCGTATCTTAGCCCCATCCATCTTGATCTTGCCACCTCCGACTATGTGGCCTAGGAAAGGGACCTCCATTTGGGCAAACGAGCACTTTTCCTCCTTGACATAGAGCTCGTTCTCTCGCAAGACCTTGAACACTTGTCTTAAGTGTTCCACATGCTCCCCAAGGCTCTTGCTATAGATGACAATGTCATCCAGGTAAACTACAACGAACCGATCCAGGAAGGGTTGTAGTACCTTGTTCATCAAAGTGCAGAAGGTGGCGGGAGCGTTCGTAAGGCCGAATGGCATCACTAAGAATTCATATGAGCCATAGCGTGTTACACAAGCTGTCTTTGGCTCATCTCCTTCTGCAATCCTTACTTGCCAATATCCGGACCGCAAGTCTAACTTGGTGAACCACTTTGCACCACCAAGTTGGTCGAACAAGTCTGCTATCAGTGGGATCGGGTACTTGTTCTTCACAGTGAGCTTGTTTAAAGCCCTGTAGTCGATGCACATTCGAAGACTACCATCATGTTTCTTCTGAAATAACACCGGCGCTCCATATGGTGCCTTAGACGGTCGGATATAGCCTGCGTCGAGGAGTTCCTTCAATTGTCTGCGCAACTCCTCTAACTCGGGAGGAGCCATTCGATAAGGGGCTCGGGCAGGTGGCTCCGCATTTGGCACAAGATCAATCTTGTGGTCGACCTCCCTCTTTGGTGGGAGAGTTTTAGGCAGCTCGGTAGGCATCACATCCCGGAATTCTGCCAACACTTGTTTCACCTCAGTTGGAACTCCTTCGGCCGTGATTGGTTCATCATGGACTAATGTCGCTAGATAAGCTGGTCGCACCTTGTGTACTCCTTTGCTGAATTGGATTGCTGACAACATCTTGGCCCCAATTCCAGCTTCTCGATTCACCGGAACAAGGCATGGATGGCTTGGGTCAAGAATTAGCAAAGAATTTGCAAATGGTACCGGGAACGCTTTGATTCGGTCAAGGAAACTGAGCCCAATCACAAAATCAAAGTCATCGAGGGGGATTACTTTGATCGTCTCCTTACCGATCCAACCACCAATCTCAAGCTTCACTCCTTTTGCTACCCCTGCAATCGGAGTCTGTTCGGAATTCACAGTCTTGATGAATCCACTTGCCTTTTCCACATGAAGGCCAAGTTTCTTGGCAATTTGTTCGGACACGAACAACTCTGAGGCACCAGTATCTATGAGTGCACTCAACTTTTGGCCAGCAATGGAAACATCTACATACATAAGTCCCTTCTCCTTGGAATCTTTCTTGAATTCCATGGAACTGATGATGGAGTTGAGCTTGACAACCTCTTCTCCTTCTCCAGTCTTCTCTTGGATGGCAGCAACCTTCTCATTTCGTGGTTGTGGGCAATTTCTGGCTAAATGCTTACCACCACAGTTGTAGCACTTAAACTCACCCCTTTCATTTTGGTTCCGAAATTGTTTATCTCCGGCTTTGTTCTGTGGCTTTCCGGAACCATTCTTGGTGGACTTATCTTTGTCTCCCCCACTGTTGCCCTTATGCTTTGGCTTGGAAGAATCCTTCTTTTCGAATTCTGCAATGGATTCTGCAGCGGCCATCGCTTCCGAAAGATCCTGCACACCCATCCTCTTCAGCTCCATTCTTGCCCATCGTTGAAGGCCAGATTTGAAGAGATACAGTCCCTCTGATTTACTCAAGTCTTTGATCAGCAACTTGAGCTCCGAAAATCTCTTGACATACTCCCGAATTGAGCCTTCATGCTTCAATTGGTAAAGTCTGTCTCGAGCCTCCTCATCAGCATTCTTGGGATAGAAATGCTTCTTGAGTTCCGACTGGAAGTCTTTCCATGTCTTGACTGGAATGTCTCCATCACTTGACTCAGCACATTTGGTTCGCCACCATAGCAAGGCGGCATCAACCAAATAGATTGAAGCCGTATTAACTTTAGTAGCTTCATCCTCGATGCTCATCAAACGAAAGTACTGCTCCAACCCCCAAATGAAGTTGTCCACTTCTTGAGCAGTTCTCGCCCCCTTATACTCCTTGGGTTTCGGCGCATCGATCCTGGGCTTCGGCGTAGTTGCTTCAGCCATCATGCCACCCAGCATGGCATTCTTATAGAGGAGCAGCTCGGTACTGAGCTTCTTGATCTCCCCCATCAATTCCTTCTTCAATGCATCCATTGCATCCTGAAGGATCTTCTCTTTCTCAGTCAGTTTTCCATCGACAACGGACTGAACTTGTTCCGAGATTTCGTCCTTTTGGGACTCCATCTTCTCAAGGCGCACTTCGGCCTCGTCTTGGGTCTCCTGGAACTTGCCCAACGCATCCTCCAGTCTCGCGACCCTCTTGTCCAAGGTAGCAATGATATCCCTGGAACTTTCCCGCTTCTTCCCCGTAGCTCCTGCACGAGTCTCTCGGTCAGTTGCTGGGACCTCGCTAACACTTTGTGGAGCCATTTCGATCGAACAAACCTGGCTCTGATACCACTTGTCACGTCCGTAGAGTTTCACTACTCGGGGCGTGCGGCCTTAGACGCGTTTTTCTCAGTAAACCGCCTAAGTAAGCCTAAACCGTTCAAAGCCTGAATGCTAAGAACCTTGCGGAAACCAAAGAACAATTGAAAGGAAGAGAAATGGCAAAGGCTAGAGAGTGTTTGAGTGAATACTCTTGTATTTCTCAATGAAGAAGTGAGTGACAAATGAGGTGGGCAAGGCCTCTATTTATACTTGAAGCCCTGTACATCCAACGGTTGTAAATGATTTACATCAAGGGTCCAGATTCAATCCTATCCTATCCAAAAGTACAATTCCTAGAATATTCCTATTTGAGTAAGGAAAGTATTTCCCATGTTCACATGGTGTGTTCACATGGGTGGATGGATAAGCCTTCTTTACCAAGTGTTGGGCCATTCCAGATTTGGGCTCCAATGGGTGGTTGGGTTGGTGCTGAGATGCCCAGAATGCTTTGGAGTGCTTTTGTGGCAACCTGATTGGTGCTTGTCTCGGGCCCTTTGGTGCGGTCCGTGACATAATGCACGAACTGCATGGGCATTGCCAAGACCCTGACAGTTCCAGCATAATATTTTCAATTCACTCGGCGGGGGTGATCACCGTCAACCTCCGTCGGAGAGTTTTTTCCGCTGCTCATCCCAACTTTCTTTGATGAAGATTTTGAAGGAGGTCGGGGATGTTTAGAGCTATTTCCATCATCAGATGGAGTCTTTGTATGAGGTTGAGTCCATGTAGGAAGATCAAAATCATGCATACTTTGTTCTAATGGATTAGATTCAAAGAAGTAGCATAACGCCATACCATCTAGACTTCTCATGAAAATAAATATTTTAAAATAACAAGTAGACTTGTTTGATAAGAATACACCATAAAAGGTGTTTGAAAGATCCCTAGCCAAGGGTTGAATATATATATATATGCCAAGCTTCGACATGGTTGAGTTTAGGATTGAGAAGACACACAATGAGTTGTGATACGCTCCAACTCTCCGATGGTTGTTGTAGAGAGAAGCTTTGATTGTCTCGACCATGATTGCAAGCAAGCCTTGATCCTCGTACGCGTTCCATGTTTTTTTGATGAAGAAAAGATGGTGAAATGGTGTAAAGAGGGTTGCGGAAGTATAGGGTATATGTGTAATTGGTAAGGGATGGTTGGGTGATATTTTGGTTAGGGAAATAAATGGAAAAGGTGATAGTGAAGGCTAGGTAAGTCGATTAAGGTGATGGAAGAAAAGGTTAGGATAGAATGAATGGAAGGTGGTAAAGAAATAGTATTCAAAGGTAACAAAAGTAGAACTTATGTTATGAAGCATAAACCCAACTTATAGTATGCTTTGAGGGTGGTATAGGACTTAGACCATTAGGAAATAAGTTCATAGAACCTTAAGTATGGATGTAAAAAGATAGGAGACGCCACAAACCTATATAATAGATTTGATAAGTCGATATAGTTATAAAAAGAACAAGTTTGAGAGTAAACTCACAAAGTAATTTTTGTATTGATCGAAGATGTGATTTAGAAATGAATTTAAGCCCTATTTATAGTTTTCTAAGAGGTTTGGCCGAAATGGGCTTTAACTATTCAGATAACCATTCATTTGAATGGTGTCTCCCTCCAAATCTATTCGAAAAGATGTAACTTCTCGGTCCAGCTTGCACTGTCTTCATTAATTTGGCCATATCTCGAGTTCCCGATATCATATTGATGCGAGTCAACATACGTAGGAAAGATAAGAGATAGAGGAACAACTTTCATGAAGACACCGAAACCCAATTCGACTTGTATCCTGCTCGAAATTAGCAAACAAGTACACCATCATGAATCTGTCCAATGAAGAGTGATGCCTCTTTGTTTTGGCGTGAAATTCATATTTCTGTCCAAGGAGTTGCGCCCAAACATGTTTCCCTCCATGGCTGGTCGGTTGTGTCCCTTGGGGAGGGAACATATCCTTCCATGGTTGAGTTGAAGGTTGTAGGGTGAGCTGAGATGAGCTGATTGAGCTGAGAGTGAGCTGACTTGAGTTGAGCTAGCTAGCTGAAAGACTTAGCTAAAGTTTGAAGCTGAAATAAGCTAATCCAAGCTGCCTTTAGCAAAGTGAACTGGTCCATTAGCTTCCTTATACTCTCTTCTAGTGTGAGGAGTGTTTTGAAGCTGATCCGAATCTCCTAAGGCCTCATTTTGAATTATGCTTCATTTGAGCTCGTATGGGACTTGTGAGCTGACATGGAGCTATCCTTTAGTCCTTTAAGTACTGTAGGAGTGTTCCATGCATTTCCAAGCTATTCTGAAGTTGGCTCCTTATGTTTCTAGCATTGTCTTCCGTTTAGCTTCTTCTGAGCTGACTAAGCTGACACCGACCTGACTTTAGCTGGTTAAGCTAGGCCTTTAAGTTCATGAGCTCCTCTTCATAGTCCTTTTAAGTTCATGAGCTGAAATAGTCCTCCATTTGAGCTCCTTTGCATTCCTTTGTGTTTTAGTTATTCTTGAGCTGCTACGAGCTACCATAATCCTTTCCAAGCAAAGTTGAGCTACCCTTGATGTCTTTAAGCTTCCTTAGACTATTATCTTTACTTAAAATAACTGAAACAATAAGTAAATAATGTGTAAGCTGAAACGAATTGAAATAAGCTAAAATGAGCTTAAAATAATATAGTTTAGCTAATATTAAGAATATGCTAACTTAGAATAATTATAAAGATGTAGTTATGCAATCACGAAGCATCACTTAATTAGAAAAAGCATGCTTGTCAAATTATGGAATGCATAAATTAGATAATAGAAGATAAAGTAAGGTAGAACTCCCTTAGAATCAGTCTCGAAGATTTTCAATGATGTGATCAAACCTAGAGAAAATAGGTGCCGATTAGGATCATATCATTTGTTTTCGGAAACATCTTTGGATCGATTTCTTCCTTGATGGACTCTTTGACTTTAGATTCTTCCTCATATGTAATCTCATTTCCGCCTTTTCTTGCACTACGAATAATTTCAACATCAGTGTTGTAAAGTAAAGGAAGATTGGACTTACATGTCTCCCAAGATATATCATCTCTCGATTCTAATCCGGTTGCAACTTTGCTCTCATCTTTTCTTGGGTTAATTTGTTCAATCGCCTCTACTTTGATTCATTCTCTTGGTTTAGAGTTGGCTACATCTTTAGAAATGCCTTTAGGCTTTGTAGCACTCCGATTAGGACATTGACTAGGTGTGTGTCCTTTTCCCAAGCAACGATAGCATCTAAAATCAAGATGTAAGTTGCTTTTATTTGGAGTAGTCTTCTCTTTCGGCATGTACTCCCTCGATTGAGAAACTACGTCATCTCTTCGTGGTCTTTGACTAGAGTTAGAGATTGATCTCGAATAGTGCTTCACAATAGTCCTTTTAACCTTTGTCGGAGATAGTTGTGAACAAGAACGACTTTCTATTATTCGTTCCATCTTCTTGGTGATTGGGTCGAGATGGTTTTGAAACAATCTCTTCATCTCATAATTGAAATCTTGAGACATAATGAAATAAAGATTAATAAAAAATATATTCCTCACAAATCAAAACCTCACTATTTCACTCCAAAAAATATCACTCCACTCGTATTTCACTCGAGCTCAAATGAAGCATAATTCAAAATGAGGCCTTAGGAGATTCGGATCAGCTTCAAAACACTCCTCACACTAGAAGAGAGTATAAGGAAGCTAATGGACCAGTTCACTTTGCTAAAGGCAGCTTGGATTAGCTTATTTCAGCTTCAAACTTTAGCTAAGTCTTTCAGCTAGCTAGCTCAACTCAAGTCAGCTCACTATCAGCTCAATCAGCTCATCTCAGCTCACCCTACAACCTTCAGCTCAACCATTGAAGGACATGTTCCCTCTCCAAGGGACACAACCGACCAGCCATGGAGGGAAACATGTTTGGGCGCCACTCCTTGGAGGGAAATATGAATTTCATGCCAAAACAAAGAGGCATCACTCTTCATTGGACAGATTCATGATGGTCCACTTGTTTGCTAATTTAGAGCAGGATACAAGTCGAATTGGGTTTCGGTGTCTTCATGAAAGCTGTTCCTCTATCTCATATGTTTCCAACGCATGTTGAATTGTATCAATCCGATATTGGGAGCTCGAAATATGGCCCAATTACTGAAGACTGTGCAGGCTGGACCGAAAAGTTATATCTTTTCGAATAGATTTGGAGGGAGACACCATTCAAATGAATGGTTATCCGAATAGTTAAAGTCCATTTTGGCCAAACCCCTTTGAAAACTATAAATAGGACTTGGATTTCATTTTGTAAACACACCATTCAGAATATATAAAATTACTTATGAGAATTTTCTCTCGTTTAGTTCTTCTTAGAACTTTATCGACTTATCAAGTACTTTTTGTACTTGTGGCGTCAACCCCTTTCTATCTATCATTATACTTCGGGTTCTTTTAGTTTAAAATACTAAAAGGGTCAAAGTCCGTTTATCGCCATCCCTTGAAGATCAATATAAGATTCGAGATTAGGTTTTTTATAACCTAGTTTCTTCCTTGAGTATCTTTAAGATACTATTTCCCTTTTACCATATCACCATCCTTACATATCCTTTCATTCCATCATCATTCCCGCCCCTTTTTCATCATCACAAATCGTTCTAAACATCCATTCACCCTTGTCAACACCACGTATCCTTCTGCTTCCAAATTAGTCCTTAAACTATTCCTTTCATCCTTTATCCTTAATTCTTTATTTTGCAGCCACTTCTTGCGAGAGACTTGCTTACTTCCTAGGTCCTACAATCAAAGTTTACCGTTTAGCATCATGCACACATCAACAAAGAGGCAAAGAAGCTCACTTTAGCACCATTTTCACCCCAGCAAGACCACAAAGATCAAATACAATTGAGAGAGAGTTATAATAAAGCGAAAGAGAACAAGAGAAAAAATGAGGTAAAAGTAAAAGCGAGCGATCAAGAAGAGGGAAAGAAAAACATCTTTGTAAGAGAAAAAGAAATGGAAGAGGAGAGTGAAAATGTGCACAATGAAAAACAAGAGTATGAGATTGAAGAGAGATTTCAAAAGAAGCATGAAAGTGAGAAGAAATAATGTGAAGAGTTGGAAAATTTATTTCCTACCAACCAATCTTTTCTTCCTACCCTTTCTTTTGGCTTACAGGTTATTCCAAGAGGCACACTTTTACAAGATGATACAAGAAACATCTCTTTTGAAATCCCAAAAGATGTATCACTTGAAATTCCAAGGGACGCTTTCATTCCAAGTACACTCCATCCATTTGATGAACCTCATAAAAGGGAAGTTTCAACAAATTTGATTCTTGAGAATATCAAGGGACAAATTTTATTCAATAACTTTCTTGAATCTTCAATGTTCCTTCATTCTATTAATGATGATTCATTTTCTAATGTAGGTTTATTTTATATCATATTGAATAATCTTCAAGTAGTTGTTCATATTTATGATGATGGATTCAAAGAGATTGAAGACGATATGACTTACCTACTTGAGCGATTACACCTTGAAGAAACTCAATGGAGTTGTTCCTACTTGAAGAGAGAAGTTGGTCGAAGAGGGTTGAATGAACAACATACATCATTTCTTATTCAATTGGAGCAATCAATGACAAGCTGCTTCGATTTGAGGACAAATCACGTTAAAGAGGGAGGGAATGATGTGATCCTAACCAGACTCATCATTTCACATATACTTGTCATACCTTGGACTTTTTCCATGAATTATTTAGAGGGGGTTCTAGCATATTTTGTTCTCTACTTGCTCATGCATTATATCCTATCATTCATTTGCATGATTTATACTTTTGAATGAATCTACATGAATTTTAATAGTTGCATGATATCAAATTGCATGAAGAAATAAGCATGCTACTTCATTCAAGCATGTACATTAGTTAGGTTCATTTAAGTCTGTATTGCATTGAAGCATTAGTTCATTAATAAAGTTAGTGCATTGATCAAGCTAGTTCATTCATTGAATTAGTTAATTAATCAAACTAACTCTTAAATTGTTTTATGCATTTTTTTAATTAAAATATAAGTAAAGTTTACCTTTGTGTTAGGTGAATGAAGGGAGATGAACAGTCACACCAAATACAGGAATACGTACCAGAATGATCTTTATTTTTGAACTGGATCTGGGACGAATTGAGTCTTGAAGTCTCTTTCACATTTATTCGTCTATCTCTTAGCTTTCTAACTCATTTTGAATCACCTTAATCCTATATTGGTAGCTTGAGATATGATCGATTTACCGAAGATAGTGAAGGTTGAAATTTTCATTACGGGAATTTTATGCAAGGATGATTTGGATATTTTGAGCCAAGGAAGAGTCCTTTCATCTTTATCCAAGAGACAAGTCATTTAAGGTTTTCTTTATTCACATATTCAAGTCAATTCAAAGCTGATTTTTATCCATACAAATGAAAGCCATCATTATGCAAATAATCAAGGCATTCAAGTCACTTCTTCATCATTTTTGGAGGCTATTTGTATTCTACATGAAGACAAGCAATGAAGACCCTCTTAATGCATAATATTATAACATTCAAGAAGGTTAATTAGCTTGAGGATCAACATGGAATTGGAAGAGACACTCCACTTTTGCTACCAAAGTGTCTACATACATCAAGTGTTCATTTTCACCTTCTTTTTCTCCATGAAAGAGCAAGACAAGGCAGCCCAAGAGTCCTTCCACTATTTGGACGAAATTATATGTATATTAAGCCTAAATTAAGTCCAAATTCATCACTAATACCTTGAACATTCATCCACTTAAAGATAGAAGAGAAAACAAAGCATTCATTAGCATTCATCACCATAAAGATGAAGCATTCATCTCTTGTTGTAAGACTCTTCATATGGTTCCTATGAACACTATAAATAGGAACCTTTCCTTCATTTTTATGAGACAACTTTGATATAATAAAACTCTTTTGAAAAGATGCTTTCTGCTTTGTTCTTGCGAGAACTCTATCGACTTCAAATTAGGCTTGTAGTCTTCATCCATTCCATCTTATTATCGCATTGGTTCCTAGCTCGATATAGCTAGCGGGTCACAATCCACCATCCTTACAACTTACAAAATCCACGTCACTTTCACCATCACTTTCATCACTTTTTCACCACTTTTTTCATTCATTTCATATAACCACTAGAACCATCACAATTCCATACACTTCAAACCTTTACCATATCTTTCATTCCATCATTTTCTTCTTCTTCTTCTTCTTCTTCTTCTTCTTCTTATTATTATTATTATTATTATTATTATTATTATTATTATTATTATTATTATTATTTAATTCTTATGTTTTATATTTATGAAATTATAGTGTAACAATTCTTGTGAAATCTGTTCTTACTAGAATTACGATCGGGCAATATCATATATGACTCGGACCATACTACCGGGTTCATATTAATTGGTATCAATTGGTAATCAGAGCCTAGAAGATTCTGTAAGAAGGGTTTTTTTTCTTTGTCTCTCGGGTTAGAAAAGAAAAAGAAAAAAAATCGAAGCAAAATTCAAAGAGAGAGGGAGCAAACATCTATTAAACTTATTTCTTCTTAAAAAAATATATATTTGAAGTGTTTATTATTGTTCTCTTATATTTCCCACCATTGTTTTCTCTTAACCTTTCACAATTTCATCTCCTACCTAACCAAGTTGTTTCAGCCGATTTCTACAAGACACTTGCAAGCCTTGAGTGAGTTCTTTAAAGGACTTTAACGAAAGCAAGAGTGGAAAAAAGCACGAGAGTACATCAAGGGTAAAAGCTATCCCGAGTGAAACACGAGTGGAGTGATACTTTTTTGGAGTGAAATAGTGAGATTTTAATTTGTGAGGAACTTTTTTTTACTGATCTTTCTTCATTATGTCTCAAGATTTCAATCATGAGATGAAGAAAATGTTTCAAAAGTATCTCGACCCAATCACCAAGAAGATGGAACGAATAATAGAAAGACGTTCTTGTTTACAACCATCTTCGTCAAAGGTTAAAAGGACTATTGTGAAGTATTACTCGGGATCAATCTCTAACTCTAGTCAAAGACCACAAAGAGATGGCGTAATTTCTCAATCGAGGGAGTACATGCCGAAAGACAAGACTACTCAAAATAAAAGCAACTTACATCCTGATTTTAGATGCTATCGTTGCTCAAGAAAAGGACACACACCTAGTCAATATCCTAATCGGAGTGCTACAAATCCTAAAGGCATTTCTAAAGATGTCTCCAACTCTAAACCAAGATAAGTCAAAGTAGAGGCGATTGAACAAATTAACCCAAGACGAGATGAGAGCAAAAATGCAACCGGTGTAGAATCGAGAGATGATATATCTTTGGAGACATGTAAGTCTGATCTTCCATTACTTTGCACCACTGATGTTGAAATTATTTCTAATGCAAGAAAAGAAGGAAATGAGATTACATATGGGGAAGTGATGTGAGCACATCTACACAAGCTCAAACAGCTGATCCGGAGGTCTTACCATCAGGACCCATCACTCGATCAAAGGCTAAGCAATTCAGGGAAGTTCTTATTCTTAAATGTTTACAAGTCTCAGAATCCCTTAATAATGCATATGCCTTAGAGAATAAACTTTACACTATGTTACATACTGATGTGTAACATCTTGTAACTATATAGTACTTAAGCTAGTATTGTGTTTATTAAGCATGTAAATAGGTGTGTTTTCAATAAGTTCAATAAGAACACAAGCTCATAATCATGTTTACCATGTTTCTTTAGCTTGTTACATGTTTTCCAATATGATAACTATGTTTTTCAGCTTGTTTTAACTTTCTTTAATAAGTTTACAATACTTATGATGGTATAACTTTTGTTTTCTCATAGGCACAAGGAAGAGTACCAAATGAAGGACTTCACCTTAGCTCGGGAAAAGCTCAATGGATTTCTAGCAGCTCGTTTCAGCTCAACTAATCCTCAACACTTCAGCTAGCTGAATTCAGCTCAACTCAGCTCCATTCAGCTCAACTCCAGCTCTACTAGCTCAACTCAAGCTGGTGAGTCCCGGGATAGCTCAAAGGTGTCCTCCACGTGGGAGAGTGTGTCATGGTCATGTGACCAGCATGAGGGGCGTCCACCATCCATTCCAAGCATGTGCATGTGCATGGCATGTGGCAGATTCAAATTTCAAGATTTCCCTCCTTGAAGTTGGCGTCAAAGTAAGATAAGGACAAGGAGTTATTTCCTTTGAATTTCACACATAAAACACATGTGTTAAATGTTTGAAATTCAGTCTTCCCTCCCTCCAAAACCAGCCGGCCACAAAGGATAAGGATGAGTAGTTTTCTCATCCACATTTAACATAATTAACACATGTTAATTGTGCTTACATTTCAGCCACTCATCTGAAACTTCCAATTCAATTCTGGCCAAGTATTCTAGGCGCCAACTCCCTTGTACTAGCCTATATATATGTATACTTTGTAAAGGAGAGAAAAGACAATTTGAATGAAATTTACTTTTGTGAGAATTTCTCTCATTTCGGTTCTTTTGAGAACTTTCTGACTTCTCAAGTTCGTTGCTTGCGTGGTCAACCCCTTTGATACTTTGGGTTCTCGGTTGTAGATAATCGAAGGGTCCAAGTCCGTCTGAAGCAAGTTCAAGATAAGGTTCGGGTTCGTTCAACAGATTGTTCGAGTTCATCCTTGGAGTTTGTTTCATTTTATTTCTTTTCCTTGTTTTTATTTCATTTTCGTACTACCCCTTGCATCCTATTTTTCAACCTTGTCAGAAACTTCATTTCTCACCAGTCACCTCACCAAAGACCAAACCTAGCCATAACCAAACCAATACTTTCAACGTTCCACCATTGTCAACTTCTCCGAGCCTTCATCTTCTACATTCTGTCTACCTATATTTTTCAGCCCTTTTAAACACCAATTTGCAGCCATGCTTATTGCAGGAGACATCTTACTTCAATCCTAGATCCGAAACAATCAAGAAGGCGTCCTCAACAAGGAGCCCTCTTATCATGTGGTATCAGAGCCTAGGTTGGATTACAAGTAAGAATCATCTTCGTGAGTGCAAAAACAATCAAAAAACAAAAAAAAAGTCAAAAAAAAAGTCAAAGTCAACTCTAGTTAAAAAAAAATTTCGAAAATTCAAAAAAAAATCAGAATATCAATAGTTGAAAGAAAAGCACTTCATGGTATTGAAAAGATGAAAGAAAATGCAAGTTTAATGTGTTCTACAGCATCAAACACTACCATAATCAACCGGGCATGAAGAATTGATTGTTCGGTGAAAGGAGAGTAGTAAGTGTTTCTTTGTAGTAAGTAATCCATTTTTTTTTTTCTTTTCTTTTTCTTTCTTTCTAACCTTTACCTTACTTTACATCACTTTTCTTTCCATTTAACACTAACCGAATTTGTTTTGGACAGAACCTTACATTTCGATTGTCACTAACCGTTGTTGTTAAAGACTAACACTTGTGACAGATTTGAAGAAAGTCTACGCTAGTCCTCTAAAGAACTTATAACGAGAGAAGGAGTGGTAAAAGGCATTTGTGTGTGTGAGATCAGAAGGGGAATCAAAAGAGCCATTCAAGTATTCCCGAGTGAAACACGAGTGTTGGAGTGCCATTTTTATTTTTCTTTGGAGTGAACTTGTGAGGATCTTGTGTGTGTACTTTGTGAGGTCCATTTATCCTTATTTTATTTTGTGTTGTTTGTTCTTTACTAACAATGGCAGGTTCAAATGGAGATCGTGATGATCAACAACAAAACGACGTTCAACCAAGCCTTATGATGCAAGCCATGCTTCGAGAAGTCCGAAGAGTAGTGCAATCAGAGATTGAACAATTGCACGTGAGAATGGACAAGATCGAGGGATCTCAAAACAATTCCCATGATGACAACAATGATGACGTTGAAGAAGTGCAAGAACCGAGGCAGAATGCTCCTAGAACAAATGGGAGGCGTGTACAACACCAGGCACAACTGGATGACAATTTGAACAACATCAAAGTTGCCATACCCCCTTTTCAAGGACGATCAGATCCGGATGCATATCTTGCGTGGGAAAGCAAGGTGGAACACGTCTTTGATTGCTACAATTATTCTGACCAGAAGAAGGTTCGATTGGCAGCGATGGAGTTCGTTGACTATGCCTTAATTTGGTGGGATCAATTGATTCTAAGTAGAAGACGAACCGGTGAAGGTCCAATCAATACATGGGCAGAGATGAAAAGAATTTTGAGAAAGAGATTCGTACCATCCCATTACCATCGAGACCTATTTCAAAGGTTACAAACTTTGAAACAAGGAAATCGAAGCGTCGAAGATTATTTTAAAGACATGGAGATGGCCATGATGCGTGCTAACATTGAGGAAGACCGAGAAGCAACCATGGCGCGATTCCTTTCAGGTTTGAACACCGACATTGCCAATGCTGTTGAATTGCAACATTACGTCGAATTAGACGAAATGGTGCAAATGGCAATTAAGGTTGAGAGGCAGCAACGAAGAAAGATGTCGTCATCCCGAGGTAATAATTCTTTCAGACCTCCTTCCAATTCTGTTTTCAATCCTTCTAACAATTTCAGGAAACAAGTACCGTTTCAAAACAAAGAGAAGGGTGAAACGAGCAAGCCAAAGGCCCCGATTGTAGATGTTGGGCGTGGGAAGCAAAATGCACAACCAGAACGTCCAGAACGCTCAAGGGATATTCAATGCTTTAAGTGTCTTGGAAGAGGACATATTGCAAGCCAATGTCCTAATCGGAAGACTATGTTGATGTTAGAAAACGGAGAGATAGAGTCTGAATCCGACAATGAAGAACATGAACCTTTACACGAGGAAGACAAGGATGATGCGGATGATGCCTTGGATACATACATGACCGGTGAAGCACTTGTCATAAAAAGAAGTCTAAATGCTACACCTACACAAGACGACCAGCAACGAGAAAACATCTTCCATACTAGATGCCTCATTAACGACAAGGTATGTGTTGTCATTATTGATGGTGGTAGTTGTACTAATGTTGCAAGTTCTTTCATGGTTGATAAGTTAGGCTTAAAGACGACGAAGCATCCCAAACCATACCGTCTTCAATGGTTAAATGATGGCGGAGAAGTACGAGTTACTAGACAAGTTTCGGTACCATTTACCATAGGGAGGTATAAAGATGAAATCCTTTGTGATGTCGTCTCAATGGATGCGTGTCACCTACTTTTGGGACGTCCATGGCAATACGACAAAGGTACGTTGCATGATGGAATTACAAATCGATATTCTTTTACACATGCAGGTAAGAAGATCACCTTAGCACCTTTGACACCGAGTCAAGTGCAAGAAGATCAGGTTCGATTGAGAAAGAATGTCGAGGAAGTCAAAACAGAAAGGAAGAAGACGAACGTATATGCGAGCGGCAAGGATATCAGGAAATGTCTTTCCTCTCAACAAACTTTACTTATTTTAATGTATAAGGAGTATTGTTTGTTATCTGATATTCCTAATGATTTGCCTACATCTATTACGTCTCTTTTGCAGGAGTTTGAAGACGTGTTTCCGGATGAGACACCGAGTGGGTTGCCACCTATTCGAGGTATAGAACATCAAATTGATTTCATTCCGGGAGCTACCATTCCAAATCGGCCAGCATATCGAAGTAATCCAGAAGAAACAAAGGAACTTCAAAAACAAATCACCGAGTTGATGGAAAAGGGTTACATTCGGGAAAGTTTAAGTCCGTGCGCTGTACCAGTGCTTTTAGTACCCAAGAAAGACGGAACATGGAGAATGTGTGTTGATTGCCGAGCGGTGAATCAGATTACCATCAAGTATAGGCATCCCATTCCTCGTCTTGATGACATGCTAGATGAGTTGTGTGGTGCGACCATATTTTCCAAAATTGATTTAAAGAGTGGATATCATCAGATTCGGATGCGAGAAGGCGACGAATGGAAGACAGCCTTCAAAACGAAATTGGGTCTGTACGAGTGGTTAGTGATGCCTTTCGGTTTAACTAACGCACCTAGCACCTTTATGCGTCTGATGAATCATGTTTTACGATCTTACATTGGAAAATATTGTGTTGTGTACTTTGATGACATTCTTATATACAGCAAGTCTTTGCAGGATCACGAGGAACACTTGAGGAATGTTCTTGGCACATTGAGAAAAGAAAGGTTATTTGGTAATCTGAAGAAATGTATGTTTTGTACTGATAAGGTTACCTTTCTTGGTTTTATCGTGACTGCACAGGGTGTGGAAGTCGATCCAGAAAAGGTGAAGGCGATTCAGGATTGGCCTCGACCGACATCAATAAGTCAGGTTAGATCTTTTCATGGTTTAGCTAGTTTTTATCGTCGGTTTGTACCTAATTTCAGTTCCATTACCGCCCCCTTAACCGGGATTATAAAGAAGAATTCAGTCTTCAATTGGGGTGATGAACAGGAAGAAGCCTTCTTGAAAATTAAGGATTATTTGACTAAGGCCCCAGTGTTAGCCTTACTGATGTGAGCACATCTACACAAGCTCAAACAGCTGATCCGGAGGTCTTACCATCAGGACCCATCACTCGATCAAAGGCTAAGCAATTCAGGGAAGTTCTTATTCTTAAATGTTTACAAGTCTCAGAATCCCTTAATAATGCATATGCCTTAGAGAATAAACTTTACACTATGTTACATACTGATGTGTAACATCTTGTAACTATATAGTACTTAAGCTAGTATTGTGTTTATTAAGCATGTAAATAGTTTCTTTAGCTTGTTACATGTTTTCCAATATGATAACTATGTTTTTCAGCTTGTTTTAACTTTCTTTAATAAGTTTACAATACTTATGATGGTATAACTTTTGTTTTCTCATAGGCACAAGGAAGAGTACCAAATGAAGGACTTCACCTTAGCTCGGGAAAAGCTCAATGGATTTCTAGCAGCTCGTTTCAGCTCAACTAATCCTCAACACTTCAGCTAGCTGAATTCAGCTCAACTCAGCTCCATTCAGCTCAACTCCAGCTCTACTAGCTCAACTCAAGCTGGTGAGTCCCGGGATAGCTCAAAGGTGTCCTCCACGTGGGAGAGTGTGTCATGGTCATGTGACCAGCATGAGGGGCGTCCACCATCCATTCCAAGCATGTGCATGTGCATGGCATGTGGCAGATTCAAATTTCAAGATTTCCCTCCTTGAAGTTGGCGTCAAAGTAAGATAAGGACAAGGAGTTATTTCCTTTGAATTTCACACATAAAACACATGTGTTAAATGTTTGAAATTCAGTCTTCCCTCCCTCCAAAACCAGCCGGCCACAAAGGATAAGGATGAGTAGTTTTCTCATCCACATTTAACATAATTAACACATGTTAATTGTGCTTACATTTCAGCCACTCATCTGAAACTTCCAATTCAATTCTGGCCAAGTATTCTAGGCGCCAACTCCCTTGTACTAGCCTATATATATGATAAGAGGGCTCCTTGTTGAGGACGCCTTCTTGATTGTTTCGGATCTAGGATTGAAGTAAGATGTCTCCTGCAATAAGCATGGCTGCAAATTGGTGTTTAAAAGGGCTGAAAAATATAGGTAGACAGAATGTAGAAGATGAAGGCTCGGAGAAGTTGACAATGGTGGAACGTTGAAAGTATTGGTTTGGTTATGGCTAGGTTTGGTCTTTGGTGAGGTGACTGGTGAGAAATGAAGTTTCTGACAAGGTTGAAAAATAGGATGCAAGGGGTAGTACGAAAATGAAATAAAAACAAGGAAAAGAAATAAAATGAAACAAACTCCAAGGATGAACTCGAACAATCTGTTGAACGAACCCGAACCTTATCTTGAACTTGCTTCAGACGGACTTGGACCCTTCGATTATCTACAACCGAGAACCCAAAGTATCAAAGGGGTTGACCACGCAAGCAACGAACTTGAGAAGTCAGAAAGTTCTCAAAAGAACCGAAATGAGAGAAATTCTCACAAAAGTAAATTTCATTCAAATTTTTTCTTTTTTTCCTTTACAAAGTATACATATATATAGGCTAGTACAAGGGAGTTGGCGCCTAGAATACTTGGCCAGAATTGAATTGGAAGTTTCAGATGAGTGGCTGAAATGTAAGCACAATTAACATGTGTTAATTATGTTAAATGTGGATGAGAAAACTACTCATCCTTATCCTTTGTGGCCGGCTGGTTTTGGAGGGAGGGAAGACTGAATTTCAAACATTTAACACATGTGTTTTATGTGTGAAATTCAAAGGAAATAACTCCTTGTCCTTATCTTACTTTGACGCCAACTTCAAGGAGGGAAATCTTGAAATTTGAATCTGCCACATGCCATGCACATGCACATGCTTGGAATGGATGGTGGACGCCCCTCATGCTGGTCACATGACCATGACACACTCTCCCACGTGGAGGACACCTTTGAGCTATCCCGGGACTCACCAGCTTGAGTTGAGCTAGTAGAGCTGGAGTTGAGCTGAATGGAGCTGAGTTGAGCTGAATTCAGCTAGCTGAAGTGTTGAGGATTAGTTGAGCTGAAACGAGCTGCTAGAAATCCATTGAGCTTTTCCCGAGCTAAGGTGAAGTCCTTCATTTGGTACTCTTCCTTGTGCCTATGAGAAAACAAAAGTTATACCATCATAAGTATTGTAAACTTATTAAAGAAAGTTAAAACAAGCTGAAAAACATAGTTATCATATTGGAAAACATGTAACAAGCTAAAGAAACATGGTAAACATGATTATGAGCTTGTGTTCTTATTGAACTTATTGAAAACACACCTATTTACATGCTTAATAAACACAATACTAGCTTAAGTACTATATAGTTACAAGATGTTACACATCAGTATGTAACATAGTGTAAAGTTTATTCTCTAAGGCATATGCATTATTAAGGGATTCTGAGACTTGTAAACATTTAAGAATAAGAACTTCCCTGAATTGCTTAGCCTTTGATCGAGTGATGGGTCCTGATGGTAAGACCTCCGGATCAGCTGTTTGAGCTTGTGTAGATGTGCTCACATCATCCCCCCCTTCTTGAAAAGGATTTGTCCTCAAATCTGCAGAATCATTAAAAGGAGATAAGTCGGAAACATTAAATGTAGCACTTACATTGTATTCACCCGGCAAGTCCAACTTGTAAGCATTGTCGTTCACTTTCTCAACCACTTGAAAAGGACCATCTCCTCGTGGTAACAGCTTGGACCGTCGTTGGGTTGGAAAACGTTCCTTTCGGAAGTGAATCCAAACCCAATCTCCAACATCGAAGGTAACTCGCTTACGTCCTTTGTTCGCTTGCTTCTCGTATTGTTGAGTCCTTCGTTCAAGGTTATCTTTAACCTGTTGATGCAACTTCTTTACATAATCAGCCTTGGATTGTCCGTCCCTATTCGTCACTTGTTCATATGGCAAAGGCAACATATCGAGAGGAGTGATAGGATTAAATCCATAAACAACCTCAAAAGGTGACATTTTAGTAGCAGAATGAACGGCATGGTTATATGCAAATTCAACATGCGGCAAACAATCTTCCCACGTCTTAATATTCTTTTTGATGATGGAACGGAGTAAAGTAGATAAAATACGATTAACAACCTCAGTTTGTCCATCAGTTTGGGGATGACAAGTAGTAGAAAACATAAGTTTCGTACCTAATTTGCTCCAAAGAGTCCTCCAGAAGTGACTCAAGAATTTTACATCCCTGTCAGAAACAATCGACCTAGGAATACCATGTAAACGCACAATTTCCTTAAAGAACAAGTTAGCCACATTAACAGCATCATCGGTCTTATGACACGCAATGAAGTGTGCCATCTTTGAGTACCTGTCAACCACAACAAAGATACTATCTCTACCTGTCCTAGTCCTAGGCAATCCCAACACAAAATCCATAGATATATCAGTCCAGGGGGAGTCGGGAATAGGTAAAGGTAAGTACAAACCGTGTGGTAATACCTTCGACTTTGCTTTCTTACATGTCACGCATCGTTCACACATCCTTTCGACGTCTCGTCGCATCTTTGGCCAGAATAGGTGCTCCTTGAGAATGTGTAACGTCTTGGTGACTCCAAAGTGTCCCATAAGTCCTCCTTCATGAGCTTCTCGAATTAGGACCTCTCGAATTGACCCTTGAGGAATGCAGAGTCTTCCTTCTTTGAAAAGATAATCATCATGTCGATAAAATTTCTCATCTGCACCCTTTTCACACAATGTATATCTTTCTCCAAAATCAGGGTCAGTAGCATATAATTCTTTGATATAGGCAAACCCAATCAAATGAGAGTCTAAGTAATTCAGAAGTGCATACCTACGGGATAAGGCATCTGCTACAACGTTGTCTTTACCTTTCTTATATCGAATGACATAAGGAAAAGATTCTAGAAATTCAACCCACTTAGCATGCCTTTTATTCAACTTATGCTGACCTGTTATGTGCTTCAAAGCTTCGTGATCGGTGTGAATTACGAATTCTTTCGGTAAGAGATAGTGCTGCCATGTTTCAAGAGCTCGAATCAATGCATACATCTCTTTGTCGTACACTGGATAATTCAAGGTAGCACCACTTAACTTCTCGCTGAAATAGGCAATAGGTCGCTTCTCCTGTGATAAAACGGCTCCAATTCCTATTCCTGAAGCATCACACTCAATCTCGAACATTTTATCAAAGTTAGGTAAGGCTAACACTGGGGCCTTAGTCAAATAATCCTTAATTTTCAAGAAGGCTTCTTCCTGTTCATCACCCCAATTGAAGACTGAATTCTTCTTTATAATCCCGGTTAAGGGGGCGGTAATGGAACTGAAATTAGGTACAAACCGACGATAAAAACTAGCTAAACCATGAAAAGATCTAACCTGACTTATTGATGTCGGTCGAGGCCAATCCTGAATCGCCTTCACCTTTTCTGGATCGACTTCCACACCCTGTGCAGTCACGATAAAACCAAGAAAGGTAACCTTATCAGTACAAAACATACATTTCTTCAGATTACCAAATAACCTTTCTTTTCTCAATGTGCCAAGAACATTCCTCAAGTGTTCCTCGTGATCCTGCAAAGACTTGCTGTATATAAGAATGTCATCAAAGTACACAACACAATATTTTCCAATGTAAGATCGTAAAACATGATTCATCAGACGCATAAAGGTGCTAGGTGCGTTAGTTAAACCGAAAGGCATCACTAACCACTCGTACAGACCCAATTTCGTTTTGAAGGCTGTCTTCCATTCGTCGCCTTCTCGCATCCGAATCTGATGATATCCACTCTTTAAATCAATTTTGGAAAATATGGTCGCACCACACAACTCATCTAGCATGTCATCAAGACGAGGAATGGGATGCCTATACTTGATGGTAATCTGATTCACCGCTCGGCAATCAACACACATTCTCCATGTTCCGTCTTTCTTGGGTACTAAAAGCACTGGTACAGCGCACGGACTTAAACTTTCCCGAATGTAACCCTTTTCCATCAACTCGGTGATTTGTTTTTGAAGTTCCTTTGTTTCTTCTGGATTACTTCGATATGCTGGCCGATTTGGAATGGTAGCTCCCGGAATGAAATCAATTTGATGTTCTATACCTCGAATAGGTGGCAACCCACTCGGTGTCTCATCCGGAAACACGTCTTCAAACTCCTGCAAAAGAGACGTAATAGATGTAGGCAAATCATTAGGAATATCAAATAACAAACAATACTCCTTATACATTAAAATAAGTAAAGTTTGTTGAGAGGAAAAACATTTCCTGATATCCTTGCCGCTCGCATATACGTTCGTCTTCTTCCTTTCTGTTTTGGCTTCCTCGACATTCTTTCTCAATCGAACCTGATCTTCTTGCACTTGACTCGGTGTCAAAGGTGCTAAGGTGATCTTCTTACCTGCATGTGTAAAAGAATATCGATTTGTAATTCCATCATGCAACGTACCTTTGTCGTATTGCCATGGACGTCCCAAAAGTAGGTGACACGCATCCATTGAGACGACATCACAAAGGATTTCATCTTTATACCTCCCTATGGTAAATGGTACCGAAACTTGTCTAGTAACTCGTACTTCTCCGCCATCATTTAACCATTGAAGACGGTATGGTTTGGGATGCTTCGTCGTCTTTAAGCCTAACTTATCAACCATGAAAGAACTTGCAACATTAGTACAACTACCACCATCAATAATGACAACACATACCTTGTCGTTAATGAGGCATCTAGTATGGAAGATGTTTTCTCGTTGCTGGTCGTCTTGTGTAGGTGTAGCATTTAGACTTCTTTTTATGACAAGTGCTTCACCGGTCATGTATGTATCCAAGGCATCATCCGCATCATCCTTGTCTTCCTCGTGTAAAGGTTCATGTTCTTCATTGTCGGATTCAGACTCTATCTCTCCGTTTTCTAACATCAACATAGTCTTCCGATTAGGACATTGGCTTGCAATATGTCCTCTTCCAAGACACTTAAAACATTGAATATCCCTTGAGCGTTCTGGACGTTCTGGTTGTGCATTTTGCTTCCCACGCCCAACATCTACAATCGGGGCCTTTGGCTTGCTCGTTTCACCCTTCTCTTTGTTTTGAAACGGTACTTGTTTCCTGAAATTGTTAGAAGGATTGAAAACAGAATTGGAAGGAGGTCTGAAAGAATTATTACCTCGGGATGACGACATCTTTCTTCGTTGCTGCCTCTCAACCTTAATTGCCATTTGCACCATTTCGTCTAATTCGACGTAATGTTGCAATTCAACAGCATTGGCAATGTCGGTGTTCAAACCTGAAAGGAATCGCGCCATGGTTGCTTCTCGGTCTTCCTCAATGTTAGCACGCATCATGGCCATCTCCATGTCTTTAAAATAATCTTCGACGCTTCGATTTCCTTGTTTCAAAGTTTGTAACCTTTGAAATAGGTCTCGATGGTAATGGGATGGTACGAATCTCTTTCTCAAAATTCTTTTCATCTCTGCCCATGTATTGATTGGACCTTCACCGGTTCGTCTTCTACTTAGAATCAATTGATCCCACCAAATTAAGGCATAGTCAACGAACTCCATCGCTGCCAATCGAACCTTCTTCTGGTCAGAATAATTGTAGCAATCAAAGACGTGTTCCACCTTGCTTTCCCACGCAAGATATGCATCCGGATCTGATCGTCCTTGAAAAGGGGGTATGGCAACTTTGATGTTGTTCAAATTGTCATCCAGTTGTGCCTGGTGTTGTACACGCCTCCCATTTGTTCTAGGAGCATTCTGCCTCGGTTCTTGCACTTCTTCAACGTCATCATTGTTGTCATCATGGGAATTGTTTTGAGATCCCTCGATCTTGTCCATTCTCACGTGCAATTGTTCAATCTCTGATTGCACTACTCTTCGGACTTCTCGAAGCATGGCTTGCATCATAAGGCTTGGTTGAACGTCGTTTTGTTGTTGATCATCACGATCTCCATTTGAACCTGCCATTGTTAGTAAAGAACAAACAACACAAAATAAAATAAGGATAAATGGACCTCACAAAGTACACACACAAGATCCTCACAAGTTCACTCCAAAGAAAAATAAAAATGGCACTCCAACACTCGTGTTTCACTCGGGAATACTTGAATGGCTCTTTTGATTCCCCTTCTGATCTCACACACACAAATGCCTTTTACCACTCCTTCTCTCGTTATAAGTTCTTTAGAGGACTAGCGTAGACTTTCTTCAAATCTGTCACAAGTGTTAGTCTTTAACAACAACGGTTAGTGACAATCGAAATGTAAGGTTCTGTCCAAAACAAATTCGGTTAGTGTTAAATGGAAAGAAAAGTGATGTAAAGTAAGGTAAAGGTTAGAAAGAAAGAAAAAAAAAAGAAAAAAAAAAAAAAAATGGATTACTTACTACAAAGAAACACTTACTACTCTCCTTTCACCGAACAATCAATTCTTCATGCCCGGTTGATTATGGTAGTGTTTGATGCTGTAGAACACATTAAACTTGCATTTTCTTTCATCTTTTCAATACCATGAAGTGCTTTTCTTTCAACTATTGATATTCTGATTTTTTTTTGAATTTTCGAAATTTTTTTTTTTTAACTAGAGTTGACTTTGACTTTTTTTTTTTGACTTTTTTTTGTTTTTTGATTGTTTTTGCACTCACGAAGATGATTCTTACTTGTAATCCAACCTAGGCTCTGATTACCACATGATAAGAGGGCTCCTTGTTGAGGACGCCTTCTTGATTGTTTCGGATCTAGGATTGAAGTAAGATGTCTCCTGCAATAAGCATGGCTGCAAATTGGTGTTTAAAAGGGCTGAAAAATATAGGTAGACAGAATGTAGAAGATGAAGGCTCGGAGAAGTTGACAATGGTGGAACGTTGAAAGTATTGGTTTGGTTATGGCTAGGTTTGGTCTTTGGTGAGGTGACTGGTGAGAAATGAAGTTTCTGACAAGGTTGAAAAATAGGATGCAAGGGGTAGTACGAAAATGAAATAAAAACAAGGAAAAGAAATAAAATGAAACAAACTCCAAGGATGAACTCGAACAATCTGTTGAACGAACCCGAACCTTATCTTGAACTTGCTTCAGACGGACTTGGACCCTTCGATTATCTACAACCGAGAACCCAAAGTATCAAAGGGGTTGACCACGCAAGCAACGAACTTGAGAAGTCAGAAAGTTCTCAAAAGAACCGAAATGAGAGAAATTCTCACAAAAGTAAATTTCATTCAAATTTTTTCTTTTTTTCCTTTACAAAGTATACATATATATAGGCTAGTACAAGGGAGTTGGCGCCTAGAATACTTGGCCAGAATTGAATTGGAAGTTTCAGATGAGTGGCTGAAATGTAAGCACAATTAACATGTGTTAATTATGTTAAATGTGGATGAGAAAACTACTCATCCTTATCCTTTGTGGCCGGCTGGTTTTGGAGGGAGGGAAGACTGAATTTCAAACATTTAACACATGTGTTTTATGTGTGAAATTCAAAGGAAATAACTCCTTGTCCTTATCTTACTTTGACGCCAACTTCAAGGAGGGAAATCTTGAAATTTGAATCTGCCACATGCCATGCACATGCACATGCTTGGAATGGATGGTGGACGCCCCTCATGCTGGTCACATGACCATGACACACTCTCCCACGTGGAGGACACCTTTGAGCTATCCCGGGACTCACCAGCTTGAGTTGAGCTAGTAGAGCTGGAGTTGAGCTGAATGGAGCTGAGTTGAGCTGAATTCAGCTAGCTGAAGTGTTGAGGATTAGTTGAGCTGAAACGAGCTGCTAGAAATCCATTGAGCTTTTCCCGAGCTAAGGTGAAGTCCTTCATTTGGTACTCTTCCTTGTGCCTATGAGAAAACAAAAGTTATACCATCATAAGTATTGTAAACTTATTAAAGAAAGTTAAAACAAGCTGAAAAACATAGTTATCATATTGGAAAACATGTAACAAGCTAAAGAAACATGGTAAACATGATTATGAGCTTGTGTTCTTATTGAACTTATTGAAAACACACCTATTTACATGCTTAATAAACACAATACTAGCTTAAGTACTATATAGTTACAAGATGTTACACATCAGTATGTAACATAGTGTAAAGTTTATTCTCTAAGGCATATGCATTATTAAGGGATTCTGAGACTTGTAAACATTTAAGAATAAGAACTTCCCTGAATTGCTTAGCCTTTGATCGAGTGATGGGTCCTGATGGTAAGACCTCCGGATCAGCTGTTTGAGCTTGTGTAGATGTGCTCACATCAATATATGTATACTTTGTAATGTAAAAAAAAAAAGACAATTTTGAATGAAATTTACTTTTGTGAGAATTTCTCTCATTTCGGTTCTTTTGAGAACTTTCTGACTTCTCAAGTTCGTTGCTTGCGTGGTCAACCCCTTTGATACTTTGGGTTCTCGGTTGTAGATAATCGAAGGGTCCAAGTCCGTCTGAAGCAAGTTCAAGATAAGGTTCGGGTTCGTTCAACAGATTGTTCGAGTTCATCCTTGGAGTTTGTTTCATTTTATTTCTTTTCCTTGTTTTTATTTCATTTTCGTACTACCCCTTGCATCCTATTTTTCAACCTTGTCAGAAACTTCATTTCTCACCAGTCACCTCACCAAAGACCAAACCTAGCCATAACCAAACCAATACTTTCAACGTTCCACCATTGTCAACTTCTCCGAGCCTTCATCTTCTACATTCTGTCTACCTATATTTTTCAGCCCTTTTAAACACCAATTTGCAGCCATGCTTATTGCAGGAGACATCTTACTTCAATCCTAGATCCGAAACAATCAAGAAGGCGTCCTCAACAAGGAGCCCTCTTATCATGTGGTAATCAGAGCCTAGGTTGGATTACAAGTAAGAATCATCTTCGTGAGTGCAAAAACAATCAAAAAACAAAAAAAAAAGTCAAAAAAAAAAAAAGTCAAAGTCAACTCTAGTTAAAAAAAAAAAATTTCGAAAATTCAAAAAAAAATCAGAATATCAATAGTTGAAAGAAAAGCACTTCATGGTATTGAAAAGATGAAAGAAAATGCAAGTTTAATGTGTTCTACAGCATCAAACACTACCATAATCAACCGGGCATGAAGAATTGATTGTTCGGTGAAAGGAGAGTAGTAAGTGTTTCTTTGTAGTAAGTAATCCATTTTTTTTTTTTCTTTTCTTTTTCTTTCTTTCTAACCTTTACCTTACTTTACATCACTTTTCTTTCCATTTAACACTAACCGAATTTGTTTTGGACAGAACCTTACATTTCGATTGTCACTAACCGTTGTTGTTAAAGACTAACACTTGTGACAGATTTGAAGAAAGTCTACGCTAGTCCTCTAAAGAACTTATAACGAGAGAAGGAGTGGTAAAAGGCATTTGTGTGTGTGAGATCAGAAGGGGAATCAAAAGAGCCATTCAAGTATTCCCGAGTGAAACACGAGTGTTGGAGTGCCATTTTTATTTTTCTTTGGAGTGAACTTGTGAGGATCTTGTGTGTGTACTTTGTGAGGTCCATTTATCCTTATTTTATTTTGTGTTGTTTGTTCTTTACTAACAATGGCAGGTTCAAATGGAGATCGTGATGATCAACAACAAAACGACGTTCAACCAAGCCTTATGATGCAAGTCATGCTTCGAGAAGTCCGAAGAGTAGTGCAATCAGAGATTGAACAATTGCACGTGAGAATGGACAAGATCGAGGGATCTCAAAACAATTCCCATGATGACAACAATGATGACGTTGAAGAAGTGCAAGAACCGAGGCAGAATGCTCCTAGAACAAATGGGAGGCGTGTACAACACCAGGCACAACTGGATGACAATTTGAACAACATCAAAGTTGCCATACCCCCTTTTCAAGGACGATCAGATCCGGATGCATATCTTGCGTGGGAAAGCAAGGTGGAACACGTCTTTGATTGCTACAATTATTCTGACCAGAAGAAGGTTCGATTGGCAGCGATGGAGTTCGTTGACTATGCCTTAATTTGGTGGGATCAATTGATTCTAAGTAGAAGACGAACCGGTGAAGGTCCAATCAATACATGGGCAGAGATGAAAAGAATTTTGAGAAAGAGATTCGTACCATCCCATTACCATCGAGACCTATTTCAAAGGTTACAAACTTTGAAACAAGGAAATCGAAGCGTCGAAGATTATTTTAAAGACATGGAGATGGCCATGATGCGTGCTAACATTGAGGAAGACCGAGAAGCAACCATGGCGCGATTCCTTTCAGGTTTGAACACCGACATTGCCAATGCTGTTGAATTGCAACATTACGTCGAATTAGACGAAATGGTGCAAATGGCAATTAAGGTTGAGAGGCAGCAACGAAGAAAGATGTCGTCATCCCGAGGTAATAATTCTTTCAGACCTCCTTCCAATTCTGTTTTCAATCCTTCTAACAATTTCAGGAAACAAGTACCGTTTCAAAACAAAGAGAAGGGTGAAACGAGCAAGCCAAAGGCCCCGATTGTAGATGTTGGGCGTGGGAAGCAAAATGCACAACCAGAACGTCCAGAACGCTCAAGGGATATTCAATGCTTTAAGTGTCTTGGAAGAGGACATATTGCAAGCCAATGTCCTAATCGGAAGACTATGTTGATGTTAGAAAACGGAGAGATTGAGTCTGAATCCGACAATGAAGAACATGAACCTTTACACGAGGAAGACAAGGATGATGCGGATGATGCCTTGGATACATACATGACCGGTGAAGCACTTGTCATAAAAAGAAGTCTAAATGCTACACCTACACAAGACGACCAGCAACGAGAAAACATCTTCCATACTAGATGCCTCATTAACGACAAGGTATGTGTTGTCATTATTGATGGTGGTAGTTGTACTAATGTTGCAAGTTCTTTCATGGTTGATAAGTTAGGCTTAAAGACGACGAAGCATCCCAAACCATACCGTCTTCAATGGTTAAATGATGGCGGAGAAGTACGAGTTACTAGACAAGTTTCGGTACCATTTACCATAGGGAGGTATAAAGATGAAATCCTTTGTGATGTCGTCTCAATGGATGCGTGTCACCTACTTTTGGGACGTCCATGGCAATACGACAAAGGTACGTTGCATGATGGAATTACAAATCGATATTCTTTTACACATGCAGGTAAGAAGATCACCTTAGCACCTTTGACACCGAGTCAAGTGCAAGAAGATCAGGTTCGATTGAGAAAGAATGTCGAGGAAGCCAAAACAGAAAGGAAGAAGACGAACGTATATGCGAGCGGCAAGGATATCAGGAAATGTTTTTCCTCTCAACAAACTTTACTTATTTTAATGTATAAGGAGTATTGTTTGTTATTTGATATTCCTAATGATTTGCCTACATCTATTACGTCTCTTTTGCAGGAGTTTGAAGACGTGTTTCCGGATGAGACACCGAGTGGGTTGCCACCTATTCGAGGTATAGAACATCAAATTGATTTCATTCCGGGAGCTACCATTCCAAATCGGCCAGCATATCGAAGTAATCCAGAAGAAACAAAGGAACTTCAAAAACAAATCACCGAGTTGATGGAAAAGGGTTACATTCGGGAAAGTTTAAGTCCGTGCGCTGTACCAGTGCTTTTAGTACCCAAGAAAGACGGAACATGGAGAATGTGTGTTGATTGCCGAGCGGTGAATCAGATTACCATCAAGTATAGGCATCCCATTCCTCGTCTTGATGACATGCTAGATGAGTTGTGTGGTGCGACCATATTTTCCAAAATTGATTTAAAGAGTGGATATCATCAGATTCGGATGCGAGAAGGCGACGAATGGAAGACAGCCTTCAAAACGAAATTGGGTCTGTACGAGTGGTTAGTGATGCCTTTCGGTTTAACTAACGCACCTAGCACCTTTATGCGTCTGATGAATCATGTTTTACGATCTTACATTGGAAAATATTGTGTTGTGTACTTTGATGACATTCTTATATACAGCAAGTCTTTGCAGGATCACGAGGAACACTTGAGGAATGTTCTTGGCACATTGAGAAAAGAAAGGTTATTTGGTAATCTGAAGAAATGTATGTTTTGTACTGATAAGGTTACCTTTCTTGGTTTTATCGTGACTGCACAGGGTGTGGAAGTCGATCCAGAAAAGGTGAAGGCGATTCAGGATTGGCCTCGACCGACATCAATAAGTCAGGTTAGATCTTTTCATGGTTTAGCTAGTTTTTATCGTCGGTTTGTACCTAATTTCAGTTCCATTACCGCCCCCTTAACCGGGATTATAAAGAAGAATTCAGTCTTCAATTGGGGTGATGAACAGGAAGAAGCCTTCTTGAAAATTAAGGATTATTTGACTAAGGCCCCAGTGTTAGCCTTACCTAACTTTGATAAAATGTTCGAGATTGAGTGTGATGCTTCAGGAATAGGAATTGGAGCCGTTTTATCACAGGAGAAGCGACCTATTGCCTATTTCAGCGAGAAGTTAAGTGGTGCTACCTTGAATTATCCAGTGTACGACAAAGAGATGTATGCATTGATTCGAGCTCTTGAAACATGGCAGCACTATCTCTTACCGAAAGAATTCGTAATTCACACCGATCACGAAGCTTTGAAGCACATAACAGGTCAGCATAAGTTGAATAAAAGGCATGCTAAGTGGGTTGAATTTCTAGAATCTTTTCCTTATGTCATTCGATATAAGAAAGGTAAAGACAACGTTGTAGCAGATGCCTTATCCCGTAGGTATGCACTTCTGAATTACTTAGACTCTCATTTGATTGGGTTTGCCTATATCAAAGAATTATATGCTACTGACCCTGATTTTGGAGAAAGATATACATTGTGTGAAAAGGGTGCAGATGAGAAATTTTATCGACATGATGATTATCTTTTCAAAGAAGGAAGACTCTGCATTCCTCAAGGGTCAATTCGAGAGGTCCTAATTCGAGAAGCTCATGAAGGAGGACTTATGGGACACTTTGGAGTCACCAAGACGTTACACATTCTCAAGGAGCACCTATTCTGGCCAAAGATGCGACGAGACGTCGAAAGGATGTGTGAACGATGCGTGACATGTAAGAAAGCAAAGTCGAAGGTATTACCACACGGTTTGTACTTACCTTTACCTATTCCCGACTCCCCCTGGACTGATATATCTATGGATTTTGTGTTGGGATTGCCTAGGACTAGGACAGGTAGAGATAGTATCTTTGTTGTGGTTGACAGGTACTCAAAGATGGCACACTTCATTGCGTGTCATAAGACCGATGATGCTGTTAATGTGGCTAACTTGTTCTTTAAGGAAATTGTGCGTTTACATGGTATTCCTAGGTCGATTGTTTCTGACAGGGATGTAAAATTCTTGAGTCACTTCTGGAGGACTCTTTGGAGCAAATTAGGTACGAAACTTATGTTTTCTACTACTTGTCATCCCCAAACTGATGGACAAACTGAGGTTGTTAATCGTATTTTATCTACTTTACTCCGTTCCATCATCAAAAAGAATATTAAGACGTGGGAAGATTGTTTGCCGCATGTTGAATTTGCATATAACCATGCCGTTCATTCTGCTACTAAAATGTCACCTTTTGAGGTTGTTTATGGATTTAATCCTATCACTCCTCTCGATATGTTGCCTTTGCCATATGAACAAGTGACGAATAGGGACGGACAATCCAAGGCTGATTATGTAAAGAAGTTGCATCAACAGGTTAAAGATAACCTTGAACGAAGGACTCAACAATACGAGAAGCAAGCGAACAAAGGACGTAAGCGAGTTACCTTCGATGTTGGAGATTGGGTTTGGATTCACTTCCGAAAGGAACGTTTTCCAACCCAACGACGGTCCAAGCTGTTACCACGAGGAGATGGTCCTTTTCAAGTGGTTGAGAAAGTGAACGACAATGCTTACAAGTTGGACTTGCCGGGTGAATACAATGTAAGTGCTACATTTAATGTTTCCGACTTATCCCCTTTTAATGATTCTGCAGATTTGAGGACAAATCCTTTTCAAGAAGGGGGGGATGATGTGAGCACATCTACACAAGCTCAAACAGCTGATCCGGAGGTCTTACCATCAGGACCCATCACTCGATCAAAGGCTAAGCAATTCAGGGAAGTTCTTATTCTTAAATGTTTACAAGTCTCAGAATCCCTTAATAATGCATATGCCTTAGAGAATAAACTTTACACTATGTTACATACTGATGTGTAACATCTTGTAACTATATAGTACTTAAGCTAGTATTGTGTTTATTAAGCATGTAAATAGTTTCTTTAGCTTGTTACATGTTTTCCAATATGATAACTATGTTTTTCAGCTTGTTTTAACTTTCTTTAATAAGTTTACAATACTTATGATGGTATAACTTTTGTTTTCTCATAGGCACAAGGAAGAGTACCAAATGAAGGACTTCACCTTAGCTCGGGAAAAGCTCAATGGATTTCTAGCAGCTCGTTTCAGCTCAACTAATCCTCAACACTTCAGCTAGCTGAATTCAGCTCAACTCAGCTCCATTCAGCTCAACTCCAGCTCTACTAGCTCAACTCAAGCTGGTGAGTCCCGGGATAGCTCAAAGGTGTCCTCCACGTGGGAGAGTGTGTCATGGTCATGTGACCAGCATGAGGGGCGTCCACCATCCATTCCAAGCATGTGCATGTGCATGGCATGTGGCAGATTCAAATTTCAAGATTTCCCTCCTTGAAGTTGGCGTCAAAGTAAGATAAGGACAAGGAGTTATTTCCTTTGAATTTCACACATAAAACACATGTGTTAAATGTTTGAAATTCAGTCTTCCCTCCCTCCAAAACCAGCCGGCCACAAAGGATAAGGATGAGTAGTTTTCTCATCCACATTTAACATAATTAACACATGTTAATTGTGCTTACATTTCAGCCACTCATCTGAAACTTCCAATTCAATTCTGGCCAAGTATTCTAGGCGCCAACTCCCTTGTACTAGCCTATATATATGTATACTTTGTAATGTAAAAAAAAAAAGACAATTTTGAATGAAATTTACTTTTGTGAGAATTTCTCTCATTTCGGTTCTTTTGAGAACTTTCTGACTTCTCAAGTTCGTTGCTTGCGTGGTCAACCCCTTTGATACTTTGGGTTCTCGGTTGTAGATAATCGAAGGGTCCAAGTCCGTCTGAAGCAAGTTCAAGATAAGGTTCGGGTTCGTTCAACAGATTGTTCGAGTTCATCCTTGGAGTTTGTTTCATTTTATTTCTTTTCCTTGTTTTTATTTCATTTTCGTACTACCCCTTGCATCCTATTTTTCAACCTTGTCAGAAACTTCATTTCTCACCAGTCACCTCACCAAAGACCAAACCTAGCCATAACCAAACCAATACTTTCAACGTTCCACCATTGTCAACTTCTCCGAGCCTTCATCTTCTACATTCTGTCTACCTATATTTTTCAGCCCTTTTAAACACCAATTTGCAGCCATGCTTATTGCAGGAGACATCTTACTTCAATCCTAGATCCGAAACAATCAAGAAGGCGTCCTCAACAAGGAGCCCTCTTATCACTTACCTAACTTTGATAAAATGTTCGAGATTGAGTGTGATGCTTCAGGAATAGGAATTGGAGCCGTTTTATCACAGGAGAAGCGACCTATTGCCTATTTCAGCGAGAAGTTAAGTGGTGCTACCTTGAATTATCCAGTGTACGACAAAGAGATGTATGCATTGATTCGAGCTCTTGAAACATGGCAGCACTATCTCTTACCGAAAGAATTCGTAATTCACACCGATCACGAAGCTTTGAAGCACATAACAGGTCAGCATAAGTTGAATAAAAGGCATGCTAAGTGGGTTGAATTTCTAGAATCTTTTCCTTATGTCATTCGATATAAGAAAGGTAAAGACAACGTTGTAGCAGATGCCTTATCCCGTAGGTATGCACTTCTGAATTACTTAGACTCTCATTTGATTGGGTTTGCCTATATCAAAGAATTATATGCTACTGACCCTGATTTTGGAGAAAGATATACATTGTGTGAAAAGGGTGCAGATGAGAAATTTTATCGACATGATGATTATCTTTTCAAAGAAGGAAGACTCTGCATTCCTCAAGGGTCAATTCGAGAGGTCCTAATTCGAGAAGCTCATGAAGGAGGACTTATGGGACACTTTGGAGTCACCAAGACGTTACACATTCTCAAGGAGCACCTATTCTGGCCAAAGATGCGACGAGACGTCGAAAGGATGTGTGAACGATGCGTGACATGTAAGAAAGCAAAGTCGAAGGTATTACCACACGGTTTGTACTTACCTTTACCTATTCCCGACTCCCCCTGGACTGATATATCTATGGATTTTGTGTTGGGATTGCCTAGGACTAGGACAGGTAGAGATAGTATCTTTGTTGTGGTTGACAGGTACTCAAAGATGGCACACTTCATTGCGTGTCATAAGACCGATGATGCTGTTAATGTGGCTAACTTGTTCTTTAAGGAAATTGTGCGTTTACATGGTATTCCTAGGTCGATTGTTTCTGACAGGGATGTAAAATTCTTGAGTCACTTCTGGAGGACTCTTTGGAGCAAATTAGGTACGAAACTTATGTTTTCTACTACTTGTCATCCCCAAACTGATGGACAAACTGAGGTTGTTAATCGTATTTTATCTACTTTACTCCGTTCCATCATCAAAAAGAATATTAAGACGTGGGAAGATTGTTTGCCGCATGTTGAATTTGCATATAACCATGCCGTTCATTCTGCTACTAAAATGTCACCTTTTGAGGTTGTTTATGGATTTAATCCTATCACTCCTCTCGATATGTTGCCTTTGCCATATGAACAAGTGACGAATAGGGACGGACAATCCAAGGCTGATTATGTAAAGAAGTTGCATCAACAGGTTAAAGATAACCTTGAACGAAGGACTCAACAATACGAGAAGCAAGCGAACAAAGGACGTAAGCGAGTTACCTTCGATGTTGGAGATTGGGTTTGGATTCACTTCCGAAAGGAACGTTTTCCAACCCAACGACGGTCCAAGCTGTTACCACGAGGAGATGGTCCTTTTCAAGTGGTTGAGAAAGTGAACGACAATGCTTACAAGTTGGACTTGCCGGGTGAATACAATGTAAGTGCTACATTTAATGTTTCCGACTTATCCCCTTTTAATGATTCTGCAGATTTGAGGACAAATCCTTTTCAAGAAGGGGGGGATGATGTGAGCACATCTACACAAGCTCAAACAGCTGATCCGGAGGTCTTACCATCAGGACCCATCACTCGATCAAAGGCTAAGCAATTCAGGGAAGTTCTTATTCTTAAATGTTTACAAGTCTCAGAATCCCTTAATAATGCATATGCCTTAGAGAATAAACTTTACACTATGTTACATACTGATGTGTAACATCTTGTAACTATATAGTACTTAAGCTAGTATTGTGTTTATTAAGCATGTAAATAGGTGTGTTTTCAATAAGTTCAATAAGAACACAAGCTCATAATCATGTTTACCATGTTTCTTTAGCTTGTTACATGTTTTCCAATATGATAACTATGTTTTTCAGCTTGTTTTAACTTTCTTTAATAAGTTTACAATACTTATGATGGTATAACTTTTGTTTTCTCATAGGCACAAGGAAGAGTACCAAATGAAGGACTTCACCTTAGCTCGGGAAAAGCTCAATGGATTTCTAGCAGCTCGTTTCAGCTCAACTAATCCTCAACACTTCAGCTAGCTGAATTCAGCTCAACTCAGCTCCATTCAGCTCAACTCCAGCTCTACTAGCTCAACTCAAGCTGGTGAGTCCCGGGATAGCTCAAAGGTGTCCTCCACGTGGGAGAGTGTGTCATGGTCATGTGACCAGCATGAGGGGCGTCCACCATCCATTCCAAGCATGTGCATGTGCATGGCATGTGGCAGATTCAAATTTCAAGATTTCCCTCCTTGAAGTTGGCGTCAAAGTAAGATAAGGACAAGGAGTTATTTCCTTTGAATTTCACACATAAAACACATGTGTTAAATGTTTGAAATTCAGTCTTCCCTCCCTCCAAAACCAGCCGGCCACAAAGGATAAGGATGAGTAGTTTTCTCATCCACATTTAACATAATTAACACATGTTAATTGTGCTTACATTTCAGCCACTCATCTGAAACTTCCAATTCAATTCTGGCCAAGTATTCTAGGCGCCAACTCCCTTGTACTAGCCTATATATATGTATACTTTGTAAAGGAGAGAAAAGACAATTTGAATGAAATTTACTTTTGTGAGAATTTCTCTCATTTCGGTTCTTTTGAGAACTTTCTGACTTCTCAAGTTCGTTGCTTGCGTGGTCAACCCCTTTGATACTTTGGGTTCTCGGTTGTAGATAATCGAAGGGTCCAAGTCCGTCTGAAGCAAGTTCAAGATAAGGTTCGGGTTCGTTCAACAGATTGTTCGAGTTCATCCTTGGAGTTTGTTTCATTTTATTTCTTTTCCTTGTTTTTATTTCATTTTCGTACTACCCCTTGCATCCTATTTTTCAACCTTGTCAGAAACTTCATTTCTCACCAGTCACCTCACCAAAGACCAAACCTAGCCATAACCAAACCAATACTTTCAACGTTCCACCATTGTCAACTTCTCCGAGCCTTCATCTTCTACATTCTGTCTACCTATATTTTTCAGCCCTTTTAAACACCAATTTGCAGCCATGCTTATTGCAGGAGACATCTTACTTCAATCCTAGATCCGAAACAATCAAGAAGGCGTCCTCAACAAGGAGCCCTCTTATCAGGAAGGATCCAAAGTCAAAGAGTCCATCAAGGGAGAAATCACATCCAAAGATGTTTCCGAACAAAAAGAGGCAAAGAAGCTTACTTTAGCACCACTTTCACCACAACAAGACCAAAAAGATCAAATACAATTGAGAGAGAGTTACAATAAAGCTAAAGAGAACAAGAGAAAAAATGAGGTAAAAGCAAAAACGAGCGATCAAAAAGAGGGAAAGAAAAACATCATTGTGAGAGAAAAGAAATGGAAGAGGAGAGTGAAAATGTGCACATTGAAAAACAAGAGTGCGAGATTGAAGAGAGAATTCAAAAGAAGCATGAAAGTGAAAAGAAAGAATGTGAAGAGTTAAAAAATTTGTTTCCTATCAACCAATATTTTCTTCCTACCTTTTCTTTTGACTTACAGGTTGTTCCAAGAGACACAACTTTGATATAATAAAACTCTTTTGAAAGGTTGCTTTTTGCTTTGTTCTTGCGAGAACTCTATCAGCTTCAAGTTAGGCTTGTAGTCTTTATCCATTCTATCTTATTATCGTGTTGGTTCCTAGCTCCTTATAGCTAGTGGGTCACGTGCCACATTCTTTCACTTCAATCCATAAAGTTATATTGTTGGTTCCTAGCTTGATATAGCTAGCGGGTCACAATACACCATCCTTACAACTTACAAAATTCATGTCACTTTCACCATCACTTCCATCATCTTTTCACCACTTTTTCATTCTTTTCATATAATCACCATACCATCACACTTTCATCATTTTTTATATTCTTGTTCTTTCTTATGTTTCATTTTTATGCAAATACAACATACTAATCATTGAGGAATTCATTCTTACTACAATCACGATCGGGCAACATAACTTGACTCGGACCATACTACCGGGTTCATATCAGGAGCCAAAGTGATATTTTTACCTACATGCATAAAAGAGTAACGATTCGTATATCCGTCATGCAATTTAAACAAGTAAAATGCTCTAAAATTGAGATTAAGTTGTATACTTTGTTTCAGAATCCCATAATTAACTATTTGAACTCATGAAATTTGATTTATTTTTGTTTTGCAACCGTATTGTTATGTTTAAAGTGTGTATATCTACTGAGTTTTATAGTAAACACATTGTAATTTAAACCGAGTAAAGTTGTAAAACTAAAATTGATTTTGATATAACAATTATGTTAAAGGACTACTCTTGTAATAAATTTTTAAGTTACTAAGTCAAAAATTATGATTTAAGTCAAGCCAAGAACATTGAAATAATTTTTCTAAGTGTTTTTATACGAGCTTTTCAATACCACTAGAACAGGTATCGATACCGCCCTTTATTTTTCAAAGAATGTTCTTGAGACTTAGAACAAGTATCGATACCCGTTTCGATACAGAGACCTCACTGCCAACATTTGTTTCGAACCTAGTATCGAACCAAGTTTTAAGTTTTAATTATTTTAAAATTATTTTAAATTATGACTCAGCGTTTCGATACTAGTATCGATACCCCCAAAATCCCCAACGGCTCTTTCAAGCATTAAATAACTTGACCGTTGGTTGCAGTTAAAGCTTTAAATGGTGGTTAAACCATTTCGATACCCGTTTTGATACCAAACTTCACAGCTTACTTCAGGTATCGAAACCTGTTTCGGTACACCCTTAATAAATGCACAATGTCTCTTTCTTTTTATGGACTGTTGTTGCGTGTAAAAAGAGTGTGCAAATAGCGCAAGTGTACACGTCGCAAGTAATAAAGTGATAAGTATCAAGTATCGTCTCCATAGAGATTGGTGTACTTAATATGCTTTCTTTTCTCTTCTTGCTTTGTAAAAGAAATAAAAGACATAGATTAAATTGATTGTTTTGGAAACTACAATAACTGAATAATAAAAGGAGAATGGTGAATGAAAATAAGATTAGATTTAGAGAATGGGCAGGATCCAGTTGAATCGTATTGTGAATTCAATTGACTTGTTTCTGTTCTGTGCAATAATGCAACACTGCCTCGGCAGAACTGCAGTTTCCTACCTCGACAGTAAAGACCAGCGTCTGTCGCGGCAATCCCTTGCTCTTAGGTGAACTTCTTCAAGGTTCGGCAAAGTGTCCTTGGATGACTTCGTTTATCCCTAAGTCAAAGTACTGTTGATGACTAGTCCTTGATAATACCTCCCAGCGTGAATTAATGATAACCACCAACCAATCTCACCCTTCTTTTAGCCGTTGAAACTCTAACCTATACCTAGGCCGAGTTAGTATTTTCTAGCTAGAAAAATACCGTACTTATTCCTTTCGTGAATCCAACTCTCCCAATATTGGATAAATAAATCTCTCACAAACTTCTCTCCCGAGCTTGAATGCAAGATCAATGAATGGAAAAGAATAAGCAAACCTTAATATTTTATTGCATAAAACAAGAAAACAAAGTTCAATCTTCTCTCACAAATACTCGACAACCTTCACCTAAACCCTAAGAGAATTTAGAACATAATGGAAACAAAGAAAACTCAAAAAATCAATTGAGAACTCTTTTCTCTCGTGCGTTATATCTCTTCTCCTTGGGCGGCTATGGTTTATATAGGCTTGGCCTAGGGCAAACCTTTCCTAAGTAGGAATACAACTTGGAGTAAAACACAAGTCAAGTACATAAATAAAATATTTGTTTTATTTCCAAGTTTATTCCCACAATGATTCTTTTCCCGCGTGGCCTTTGACTTTCATGCTCTTCCCCGCTCCGATCCTCGTGTTGCTTGTCCAGAAACGTTCATCTTATTTTTCTCTTCAGATCGCCTACCATATCAGTACTTGTTCACCAGGTGCTGCCGTGGCCTTAGGTCCTGCCTCGGCATCAATCTCTGCCGCGACATCTGATCTTCTTGCAAATGCACAAAGGTGCCGTAAAGCTTGCATTTTCTATAAATATCATCTTTATAAGTCGCAAAAGCAAAATATCTAAATATCTCACATTAAGTACATGCTTTAGTCCAAGTAGGTGTAGATTAAGCGATTATTGTCCATGAAAGGTGTAAAAAGTGATAGTGAATTAAGCACTTATCACACCCCCAAACTCGAACTATTGCTTGTCCTCAAGCAATGCAAACCATCAAATTGCCAAACCTTATTCTCTTTTGGTCTTACGTTTTCATCTATTCTCCCCACCATAACTATGCTTATTCTTAAGCCTTAACCTTTCGGTTACCCAAGGACTTACTCGGAATCAAGCTATAAGATTTTGCGAGTGTGTGGGTTCTTGTGGACAAGTTTGATTAAAAGCTTTCTTAGACAAACTCTAAGTTCAAGACAAATAGACTTTGGAATTTATGATTTCTTCCTATAGTATCAACACTTGAGCCAATTTCAGGCACCTCAAGGGTTGTGTTTTATTACTAGCTATAATTTTTTTTGCATATACTAGAGCCAATTTCGGGCACCTCTAGTTATCATTCCACAAATCCAAGTCTTTATCACCTAAGTTCATTAAAAGAATTCCTAAAATCGCACAAGTCCCAAAAGTGATCTTAGAATCAACCTTATAGCAAGCTTCTAGGTTTTCATCCTCAAGCATCCTATGATTAATCCTTCTAAACAGAACCTAGCCATGGTAAGGAGAAAAATTTCTATATCCTAAGAAGAATAAACTAAGGCAGTACTGATGTAGAACAATGCAAAAGTATGGACAATATTTCAAGTAAGGTGGTGGACATAAAAAGAAATTTTCAAAAACAACTTAAATACTTCCTTTCATGGTAAAGCCGCGACAGTGAACCTACACCCCCAAACTCGAACCAAGCATTGTCCTCAATGCTTATGATCATGGCACACAACAGGAAACAAAATATGAAAAAGAACAAGTAAAGGTATAAAATCAATATAAAGATTTAGAAATTAAATAGACTCCGAAGAACTGCTAGTGACTATAAGTTTTCGAGGCCTTGCTGCTGATTGTTTTATTTTTGATTCCGTTGCTGGTGATGGTTGAGTTTTGGCTTGTCGGGGTGGCTGAACTCGTGTAGGTGGTGTCCGTTGCATTGGAGCATCTCCTTCTTCTCCTTCTCCTTCGACAATTTATTTAGTGGCCCGACAGCTGTTGAAGTTTGATGTACGTAAGCATCTATCTCTGCCGAAAGACTTCCCATGATGATGGGAGATCCTGGTGGCGTGTTGAAGACTACTCTCCTCTTGGATGGCCGTCGGCTGGCAGAGGATGTCGCGGCAGGCTCTGTTGGCCGAGATGTGCCAACGGCATGGAATTGTTGTTGATACGAGGTAGCCTGTCGAAACGGACTTTCTTTGTAAGTTGCGGATCTAGGAATGTTGTAAGCAAGTTCCTGCAAAAGAAAAACATAAATAGTCAAGTGTTTACACTAATTACCTATATAGGAAATAAGTATAATAACTTGGGCGTTTGAAGAGAATTTTTACATTGTTTACCTACATAGGAAAACAATGAAGTAAAATAAAACGAAAAATGAAAGAGAATAAAAGTTGACGCTGGAACGGGATTTTTCATTGTTTACCAATATAGGAAACAATGGAAAGAAAAATAAAAACGAGAAAAAAATAAAGAACAGAAAAGTTTGAACGTTTGAATGACAAACTGGAAGATGAATGCTTCAAGAAACATCCATGGCAGCAACTCGAACGTTCAACAATAGTGAAAAAAGTTTCTAGATCGAATTGGACACGCTAAACTCGAAAGAACTTGCACAATATACTGAGCAAACCCGAGTCGAATCTGTTTAACGTCAAAAGGACTTGGACCCTCTAGATAGAGATCTAGGAACCCAAAGTATCAAGAATTTGACAATCAAAAACAAATTTGAATGTCAGAAAAATTCTAAAAAGAACCAAATAAGAGAAAACTCTCAAATATAATTTTTATTAAAAAATGTGTAACCTTGTCTTTACAAAAAATTCAGAATATATAGGAGAATGAAGGAGTTGGCCGAATTTGAATACTTGGCTGAAATTTAATTCAAATGCTTAATAACTTGCATCTAGGCTCCATTCATATCAGCCACATGTTTGGGCTCATAAAACACATTAAACATGTGTTAATTGTTTGAATTTGAATGAGAAACCCCTCATCCTTATCCTTTGTTGTCGTCCATCATTCCAAAAGAGGGCTGTGTTTGGCCTACTCTTACACTGGCACACCTCTGTTTACCTATATTGGAAAACAGCACAAGAATCCATTTCGTAACTCACTGATACACCTCTGTTTACCTATACTGGAAAACAGTACAAGAATCCATTTCGTAACTCACTGGTACACCTCTGTTTACCTATACTGGAAAACAGCACAAGGATCCATTCGTAAAACACAAGGTTGAAACACTTGTAAACTTATTCAAAACACACAAGAACGTATAAATAAGTTAGAAACATAATAAATACTATCAAACCAAACCTTAAAATATACTTAATAGCATATATACATACTTAAACATATATAATAAGTAGTATAGTCTAATATGTCACATATCAGCATGCAACACATTATAAAGCCTATGTTCTAAGGCATAAACATTATCGAATGAATCTGAAATTGAAGCACAAGTAAGGAAAAATACTTCCCTGAATTTCTTTGCCTTAGAACGAATAATAGGTCCTTGTGGCAAGACCTCCAGATCATATTGTGCTTGCATTGATGTGCTCACATCATTCCCCCCTTCTTGAAAAGGATTTGACCTCAAATCTGCAGAATCATCATAAGGGGTTAAATCAGAAACATTAAATGTGGCACTTACAGTGTACTCGCCCGGTAAGTCTATCTTGTAGGCGTTGTCGTTCACTTTCGCCAACACCTGAAAAGGACCATCTCCTCTTGGTAACAACTTTGACCGTCGTTGGGCTGGAAAACGTTCTTTTCAAAAATGAACCAAAACCCAATCACCAACATCGAAGGTGACTCGCTTCCTTCCTTTGTTTGCTTGCTTTTCATATTGTTGAGTCCTTCGTTCTAAATTCTCCTTCACCTGTTGATGCAACTTCTTCACATATTCTACTTTTGCTTGACCGTCCCTGTTCGTCACTTGTTCTTGTGGCAAAGGTAACAAATCTAGAGGCGTAATAGGGTTAAAACCATAAACAACCTCAAATGGTGACATCTTAGTAGCAGAATGTACAACATGATTATACGCAAACTCAACATGTGGCAAACAATCTTCCCAAGTCTTGATATTCTTTTTAATGATGGAACGAAGTAAAGTAGATAAAACTCTGTTAACAACCTCAGTTTGTCCATCAGTCTGGGGATGGCAAGTAGTAGAAAACATGAGTTTCGTACCTAATTTGCTCCAAAGAGTCCTCCAGAAGTGACTCAAAAACTTTACGTCCTTGTCAGAAACAATCGACCTAGGAATACCATGCAAACGTACAACATCTCTAAAGAACAAATTAGCCACATTAACAGCATCATCGGTCTTATGGCATGCAATAAAATGTGCCATCTTAGAGAACCTATCAACCACAACAAAAATACTATCTCTACCTGTCCTAGTTCTTGGCAATCCCAAAACAAAATCCATAGAAATATCAGTCCAAGGAGAATCAGGAATAGGTAAAGGTAAATACATACCATGTGGTGAAACCTTCGATTTTGCTTTCTTGCATGTCACACAATGTTCACAGTACCTTTCAACGTCTCTACGCATCTTAGGCCAAAATAGATGTTCTTTCAATGTCTGTAACGTCTTGGTGACTCCAAAGTGACCCATCAATCCACCCTCATGTGCTTCACGGATCAGAATATCACGCATTGAACCATGTGGAATGCATATCCTATTTTCTTTGAAAAGATAACCATCATGCCTGTAAAACTTTCCATCTGCACCTTTCTCACAAGCATTATACTTATCTCTAAAATCAGAATCATCAACATACAAGTCACGGATATATGCAAATCCAATCAAATGTGAATCAAGGTAATTCAAAAGCACATATCTACGTGATAAAGCATCAGCAACGACATTATCTTTACCCTTTTTATAACGTATGACATAAGGAAAAGACTCCAAAAATTCAACCCATTTAGCTTGTCGCTTATTCAATTTATGCTGACCTGTGATATATCGTAAAGCCTCATGATCAGTGTGAATCACAAACTCCTTAGGCAACAAGTAATGCTGCCAAGTCTCCAATGCCCGAATCAGTGCATACATCTCCTTATCGTAGACTGGATAATTTAATGTTGCTCCACTAAGCTTTTCACTGAAGTATGCAATGGGCCTCTTTTCCTGAGTAATCGATGTCGGTCGTGGCCATTCTTGAATTGCCTTTATCTTTTCAGGATCGACTTCAACACCCTGTGCACTAACAATGTAACCAAGAAATGTAAGTTTGTCAGTACAAAACACACATTTCTCTATGTTACCAAACAATCTTTCTTCTCGCAAAGTCTGCAAAACAGCTCTCAAATGTTATACATGATCCTGCAAAGTCTTGCTATAAATTAAAATATCGTCAAAATATACAACACAAAACTTTCCAATAAAAGATCGCAGAACATGATTCATCAATCGCATAAAAGTACTAGGTGCATTAGTTAAGCCAAAAGGCATTACTAACCATTCGTACAAACCTAGCTTCGTTTTGAAGGTTGTCTTCCATTCATCGCCTTCTCGCATGCGAATCTGATGATATCCACTCTTTAGGTCAATTTTGGAGAAGATGACGGCTCCACAAAGCTCGTCCAACATATCATCAAGTCTAGGAATAGGATGACGATACTTAATTGTAATCTGATTCACAACTCTACAATCTATGCACATCCTCCAAGACCCATCTTTCTTCGGCACTAACAATACCGGATCAGCACACGGACTCAGACTCTCTCGAATATAACCCTTGTCCATCAATTCTGTCACTTATCTTTGAAGCTCTTTTGTCTCTTCAGGGTTAGTTCGATAAGCTGGTCGATTTGGAATAGTAGCACCTGGGATAAAGTCAATCTGGTGCTCAATGCCACGAAGAGGTGGCAATCCCCTCGGTGTTTCTTCCGGAAACACATCCTTAAATTCCTGCAAAAGGGAAACAATTGATGCAGGCAAATCAGAAGGAAAGTCAGTCAATAAACAATAATCTTTAAACATTAAAATAAACAAAGATTGGTGAGAGGAAAGACATTTCCTGATTTCTCGACTGCTTGCATAAATATTCATCTTTTTCTTCTCCTTTGCAACTTCCTTACTCTTTTTCAAGCTTGCTTGATCTTCCATCACTTGACTCGGTGTCAAAGGAGCAAAAGTAATCTTCTTACCTGCATGCATAAAAGAGTATCGATTTGTAAAACCATCATGCATTACCTTGTCATATTGCCAAGGGCATCCCAAAAGAAGGTGAGTAGCATCCATCGACACAACATCACAAAGGACCTCGTCCTTGTAACTTCCAATCGAAAACGGTATAACAACTTGTTTTGTTACTTTAAGTTCTCCACCGTCATTCAACCATTGCAATTTGTAAGGATTCGGATGTTTTGTCGTCTTGAGACCTAACCTGTCAACCATCACTGAACTGGCAACATTAGTACAACTATCGCTATCAATAATCACAACACATACCTTATCTTGAACTTTACATCACGTGTGAAAGATATTTTCGCGTTGTTGTTCATCCTGAACCTGTTGCACACTCAGACTACGTTTAACAACCATAATTTCCATTACCTTACCAGTCTCAGCAACTTCTAGGACATCTTCTTTATCATCTTCATCAAGGGTCTCATGTGGTTCTTCTTCAGAATCTGACTCGATCTCTACATCATCTCGCATCAACATAACCCTACGATTAGGACACTGGTTAGCAACATGTCCTCGACCAAGGCACTTAAAACATTGAATATCTCTCGATCGTTCTTGTACCACTACTTTTTGTTTACCACGCCCATTATCAACAACGGGAGGCTTTGGTTTGCTGGATTTGCCTTGTTCTTGAATCCGAAGTGGCGCTTGTGGTGCTTGTTTCCTAGCATGGTTAGGGGTATACAATGGATTCGTAAAAGATTTAAATGGAGTAGTATTACCTCGAGTAGAAACTTTTCTACGTTGTTGTCGCTCAATTTTCATTGTCATATGCACCATGTCATCCAATTCGACATAATGCTGCAATTCAACAACGTTAGCAATTTCAGAATTCAAACCTGCCATAAACCGAGCCATAGTTGCTTCACGATCCTCAAATATGTTCGCACCCATCATGGACATCTCCATTTCCTTGAAATAGTCCTCGACACTCTTATTGCCCTATTTCAAAGTTTGTAATTTCTGAAATAAATCACGATGATAGTGAGAAGGAACAAACCGTTTCCGCATGATATGCTTCATTTCGTCCCATGTTCTCACTGGTCCTTCACCCATACGTCGTCGACTAACCAATAATTGATCCCATCACAATAGTGCATAGTCAACAAACTCCAAAGTTTCTAGTCGTACTTTCTTTTGTTCCGAGTAATTGTAACACTCGAAAACGTGTTCAACCTTACTTTCCCATGTCAGATAAGCATCTGGATCTGAACGTCCCTGAAAAGAAGGTATAACAACTTTTACGTTAGAAATATTATCATCAACTACACGTCCTGGTCGTTGATTCATTCGTGGTGATTGTTCAATGTCATTTTCATCATGATTCTCATTATGGACAGATTGGGAACCACCCCCATCTATCTTGTCCAAACGAGACTGCAAAGGCTCTAAAGCATTCTCTAATAGACGTTGCATAGTACGTGTAAAAGCCTGCATTTGCAAATCTGGTGGCTGGTCTCCACCATGACTACGATCATCTGACCTTGTCATATTAAAACAAAAGAAAACACAAAAAAGCACAAATAACGAGTTAAGTAAAACAAAAATAAAAGTCCTCAATGCACACTCACAAAACCTCTCAGTTTTCACTCCAAAGAAAAATGTGCACTGAAAATGTAACACTCAGCGCTCGTGTTTCACTCAGGAGAATGCTTGAATGGCTATTTTTGTCTCCTCTTCTGTTCTCACAACACTCAGTGCCTTTTTCCCTTACAATTTCTCAATTTTCAGTTCTTTAAAGGACTAAACCAACGTGTTCAAACCTGTTACAAATGTGTTACTAACAAGAAACACAAATAAGGAAAAAAGAAGATAAAACAAAGAAAGAAAAAAACAAGAAACAAAAGTAGAAGGGCTGGAAATTGGCAAAAAGGAAATAAAAAGATGGAAATGTAATTCTTACTACAAGGAAGTGCTTTACAACGCTCCTATCACCGAACAAACAAGAACAATTCGTTTCGGTTGATTTCCAAGCACTTCGAATCACATAGTAGAAGAACTTGTACATTCATCTTGATTTTACAATAGGAATACACTTTCTTTTCTTTCAATTTTCTTTGCAATATTTGAATCTGATTTTTTTATATTTTTTTATTTTCGATTTTTTTAATATATTTTTTTACTTTGACTTTGATTTTTTTTGTCAAACTTTGACTTCGACTTTTTTTTTGAATTTTTCAATTTTTTTTTGTATTTTTCTTTTGTACTAAATTGCAGAAAAAGTACAACAAATCCAAACCTAAACTCTGATACCATATGATACGAGGTAGCCTGTCGAAACGGACTTTCTTCGTAAGTTGCGGATCTAGGAATGTTGTAAGCAAGTTCCTGCAAAAGAAAAACATAAACAGTCAAGTGTTTACACTAATTACCTATATAGGAAATAAGTATAATAACTTGGGTGTTTGAAGAGAATTTTTACATGTTTACCTACATAGGAAAATAATGACGTAAAATAAAACAAAAAATGAAAGAGATAAGAAAAGTGGACGCTGGAACGAGATTTTTCACTGTTTACCAATATAGGAAACAATGGAAAGAAAAATAAAAACGAGAAAAAAAATAAAGAACAGAAAAGTTTGAACGTTTGAATGATATTCAAACTGGAAGATGAATGCTTCAAGAAACATCCATGGCAGCAACTCGAATGTTCAACAATGGAGAAGAAAGTTGCTAGATCGAATTGGACACACTAAACTCGAAAGAACCTGCACAATATACTGAGCAAAACCGAATCAAATCTGTTTAACGTCAAAAGGAATTGAACCCTCTAGATAGAGATCTAGGAACCCAAAATATCAAGAATTTGACAATCAAAAACAAGTTTGAATGTCAGAAAAGTTCTAAAAAGAACCAAATAAGAGAAAACTCTCAAATATAATTTTTATTAAAAAATGTGTAACCTTGTCTTTACAAAAATTTCAGAATATATAGGAGAATGAAGGAGTTGGCCGAATTTGAATACTTGGCTGAAATTAAATTCAAATGCTTAATAACTTGCATCTAGGCTCCATTCATATCAGCCACATGTTTGGGCTCATAAAACACATTAAACATGTGTTAATTGTTTGAATTTGAATGAGAAACCCCTCATCCTTATCCTTTGTTGCCGTCCATCATTCCAAAAGAGGGTTGTGTTTGGCCTGCTCTTACACTGGCACACCTCTGTTTACCTATATTGGAAAACAGTACAAGAATCCATTTCGTAACTCACTGGTACACCTCTGTTTACCTATACTGGAGAACAGTACAAGAATCCATTTCGTAACTCACTGGTACACCTCTGTTTACCTATACTGGAAAACAACACAAGGATCCATTCGTAAAACACAAGGTTGAAACACTTGTAAACTTATTCAAAAACACACAAGAACGTATAAATAAGTTAGAAACATAATAAACACTATCAAACCAAACCTTAAAATATACTTAATAGCATATATACATACTTAAACATATATAATAAGTACTATAGTCTAATATGTCACATATCAGCATGCAACACATTATAAAGCCTATGTTCTAAGGCATAAACATTATTGAATGAATCTGGAATTGAAGCACAAGTAAGGAAAAGTACTTCCCTGAATTTCTTTGCGTTAGAATGAGTAATAGGTCCTTGTGGCAAGACCTCTGGATCATATTGTGCTTGCATTGATGTGCTCACATCAGTTGTTGAGGGCCAGTAGTGTAGAATGGCCTCGGTCCTCCTGGAGCTGGAGTGGTCTCGGTGTAGGGTGCAGCTGTGACAAACATACCGATAGGGAAGTCTGGGAACTGGGCCCCTTGGTTTGGGAAATTATTTACCATCATGTGGGCCAACGCCGTGTTGAAATCGCATTGATACTCCATAAAGTGTTGCTGCCTTATGTCCATTGCTGCCATTCTGTTGAGTAGTTCTTGGTAACCATCTGTTGTGGCAGTGTTGTGTGAAGCTGCAGGTATGTCTGCCGTGTATTGGGCCCCGACAGTGGTGTCGGTAATGTCCGGTTGGGGAGTCGCTTGGACTGGTTCTACCTGTGTGATCTGCATGACTCTGTGGCAGAACTCCCTCGTCCAGCCGCGCCTGTGGACGGTGATTTCATCGGTATCCTCGGTTGGGACACCCGCTGCAGTGCATAGGCCCGTGATTAGGCAGGGGAAGTATAATGGCCCCTTCTCCTTCCGGCCACACTCGTAAATTTCTTGTAGGATCAGCTCCCCCACATTGATGCTGCGTTTGTTGATTATAGATTGGATAAGAACCAGCCTCCGCTTATCTACGGTGATGTTGTGGGATGTGGGGATGAGTCGTCGCTTGACAAATGTGTTCCACAACTTGGCCTCGGGCTTGAGATTTTGCCTTGCCACGGAGGGAACCGGTTTCCCAATTAGTGTTGGCATAGCAAAGGTTGTCTTTGATGAGTTCATAATCTTCATTGCTGATATCCTCCATGAATTCGGAATGAACATCCCGAGCAGGGTGGAGTCCGTAGAATAAATTAATGGTATCAGCATCAACCTGGACTGGTCTGCCCCGACAGTGGACATACAGGGAGTTTTGGCTTGGCCCGTGAACGTAAAATTCGCGTACAATCGTGGCATTAGCTTGGGCCGACTGTAAGCAAAATAATTACCATTCCTGGTAAGCTATTTTATCGAACAAATAATGCTCGATGCCATAGTTCTCTTCATCAGAATGCTGAAAGCCTTACTCTTCCCATAACTGCCGAGCAATAAAAGAGCGGTTGAAACGTTCGGCCATAGTGGCAGGAGCAAATCTGTTGTAGTTTGCCATTGAGAGTTGTGAGAATTTGAGAGATAAAATTGAGAGCAATAAGTAGAGAGTTGAAAGATATCAAGAGTGCAAGAGTGAATAGTTCATGGTGAGAAGGTGCTTATATAGGCCTTGGCCGTGTACTAGCTGTTTCTAGCCGTTGGCATTTACTTCCGCAGCCCTGGAATTGCGCCAGACTAGCCGTTAGCGTTAACTGCCACGACCCTAGAATCTCGCTAGACTAGCAGTTAGGCTATTATGCCTGTTGGACTACTGCGGCCCTGACACTGTGCTCTACTGCGGCAGAGTGCAGATTGACTTCACTTTGCATATTGATTCTTGTCCTAAAATAGAAGTAAAAGAAATTAAACATTAATAATAAAAATTTAGGAGAATTATTAAAACTCAAAATTATAAAAACTTTGAAACTAAAACTAATCCTAAAAATGCAGGAAAAATAAAATAAAATAAAATAAAATAAAATAATGAAATCAGTTCACAATAGGAGTGCATGTAAGTGCATCTCCTAAGGTGATGGTCTCCATAAGCCTCATGTCATGTGCACCAGAATATTGCTTCAAATGTTGGCCATTCACTTTGAACTCATGCCCATCTTTTTGTGATTTTATCGTGACTGCCCCATGTAGATAAGCTTGAACAACATCAAATGGGCCTGACCATCTGGACTTGAGTTTGCCTGAGAACAGTTTAAGCCTGGAATTGGAAAGAAGGACTTGCTGCCCCGGCAGGAATTGTCTCGGCAGGAACTTATGATCATGCCATCTTTTAGTCTTTTATTTGTAGATCTTAGCATTTTCATAGGCTGCTTCTCAGAATTCTTCAATCTCATTAAGGTCTAACAGTCTTTTCTGGCTAGCTTTCTCCCATTCCATGTTCAGATTTTTGACTGCCCAGTATGCTTTATGCTCAATTTCCACGGGCAAATGGTATGCTTTTCCAAATACAAGAATGTATGGGGATGTTCTCAATGGGGTCTTGTAAGCTGTTCTATATGCCCACAGGGCATTATCTAGATGATGAGACCAATCCTTTCGAGATGGGTTGACCACCTTTTCAAGGAGTTGTTTTAATTCCCTATTTGATATTTCAGCCTGCCCATTTCTCTATGGATGATATGTTGTGGCAATTCGGTGTGTGATGCCTAACTTCTTTAGGGTCGCGACAATGAGTCTATTGTCAAAGTGTTTACCTTCATCACTAATTAATGGTCTAGGCACTCCAAATTTGGTAAAGATATTTTTCTTGAGAAATTTTTGAACCGTCTTGGAATCATTATGTGGTGTGGCAATTGCTTCAACCCATTTTGATACGTAATCCACTGCTACAAGGATATAGAGATTGCCTTGAGATGATGGGAATGGTCCCATAAAGTCTATGCCCCAAACATCAAACAATTCTACTTCCATTATAGGTTGCAATGGCATCTCATTACGTCTAGAGATGTTGCCCGTACGTTGGCATCAATCACAGTGCTTGTAATAAAGTTGGGCATCCTTAAAAAGTGTGGGCCAATAAAGGCCTGATTGAAGCACTTTGGCTGCTGTTCTATTCCCTTCAAAATGTCCTCCACAAGGTGAATCATGGCAGTGCCTGAGCACTTCTTGTTGCTCTTCCTCGGGAACACATCTTCTTATAACCTGATCTGCACATTGCTTAAACAAAAGAGGGTCGTCCCATAAATAATGCTTTGCATTATGCTGAAACCTCTTTTTTTCATTATAATTAAGGTTATAAGGTAGAACACCACTGGCTAAGTAATTAACAAGATCAGCATACTAGGGAGTGGCTGTGACTACGGCAAGGTCTTCTGTCAATGTTGCCAAGATGCACTTGGTCACTGTGGCGGCGACACAGTTGTATACTAGTTGTATACTGCTGCAATCTCTGCCGCAGCAATTTCTACTGCCACTCCTAAGATTTGCAAGATGTGCTCGTCTGGGAATGCGTCTTGTATTTCTTCCAGTAGCATGTTTTTCTCCCCAGCTTCTAATCTAGAAAGATGGTCGGCTACCTGGTTTTCCATACCTCTCATGTCCTTAATTTCTATATCAAATTCCTGCAAAAGAAGAATCAATCTAATCAGTCTTGGTTTGGCATCCTTCTTCGAGAAAAGGTACTTGATTGCCGAATGGTCGGTGTGGACAGTCACTTTTGTTCCAATAAGGTAGGATCGGATCTTATCAAAGGCAAAGACTACTGCTAGTAATTCCTTCTCCGTGCTGGTGTAATTAATCTGGGCCTCATTAAGGGTTTTACTAGCATAGTAGATATCATGGAATATATTGTTCTTTCTCTGCCCAAGTGTTGCCCCGACAGTATTATCACTGGCATCACACATTATTTCAAAGGGCAAGGCCCAATCTGGGGGAACTACAATTGGTGCAGTGATCAGCTTCTCTTTGAGGGTCTCGAATGCTTCAATACATTCCTTGCTGAATTCAAATTTCCTGTCCTATTCAAGTAAAGCACATAGAGGTTTAGAAATTTTTGAAAAATTAGCAATAAACCTCCTATAAAAACCTGCGTGACCTAAGAAGCTTCTGACTCCCTTGACTGAAATTGGTGGAGGCAATTTCTTTATCACATCTATCTTGCCCCTGTCAACTTCTATGCCTTGGGATGAGATTTTGTGACCCAAAACAATACCTTCCTTGACCATAAAGTGGCATTTTTCCCAGTTGAGCACTAAGTTGGATTCTTCACATCTTTGCAGCACCTTTTCTAAATTGTCGAGGCAATGATTGAAGTTATCTCCAAAGACTGAAAAGTCATCCATGAATATCTCCAGGAAGTTTTCCACCATGTCGTGAAAAATTGCCATCATACATCGCTGAAAGGTTGCCAGGGCATTACAAAGGTCGAACGACATTCTTCTAAATGCATATGTTCCATACGGGCAAGTAAAGATAGTTTTTGCCTGGTCTTTAGGGTCTATGGCAATCTGGTTATAACCTGAATAACCATCAAGAAAAAAGTAAAAAGGTTTTTCGGCGAGTCTATCAAGCATTTCATCAATGAAGGGCAACAGAAAATGATCCTTCTTTGTTGCTTTATTTAACTTGCGATAATCCATACAAACCCTCCAACCGGTCATAATTCTAGTTGGTATTAGCTCATTGTTTTCATTGGTTATCACGGTCATGCCTCCTTTCTTGGGTACACATTGTACCGGGCTCACCCATGCACTGACAAAGATAGAGTAGATGATACCGGCATCAAGCCATTTGATTATCTCCTTGCGTACTTCCTCCTTCATGGCATGGTTAAGTCTCCTCTAGGCCTCAACAGTAGGTTTATGATCTTCCTCTAAAAGAATTTTGTGCATGCAAACTGTTGGGCTTATTCCTTTCAAGTTATCAATTGACCACCCAATTGCCTTCTTGTGCTGCCGCAACATCTCTATCAAGCTTTGTTCCTGTTCGGGCTATAGCTCAGAATAAATAATTACGGGCATTGTGTGGTTGGGTCCCAAATAAACATACTTTAATTTATCAGGTAAAGGTTTTAATTTGATCTTTAATGGTTCCTCACTCGAAGGTTTTTCGTCCTTACCTGGATAATTTAGAGGTTCGAAGTACTTACCTGGGAGGTGTGCTGTCCAATTAACTTCCTCCGTCTCTTGTGTCTTAACTTCATCAGCTTCAGGCACACTGTTCAATACACTGCTATAGCAGACGTCCACTGTACTGCCGAGGCAGCGCTGTGAAGAATTACTGTCACTGCTGCCGAGGCAGTGATTGCTGAGGCAAGGTATTGCACTATCTGCATCTTTGGTGCAAATCACCTGGCACTCCTCTAGATCATTATGTCTTTTCAAAATCTGGAAAACATTGAGTGTGACTTGTTGGTCGTTGACCCGCATTGTTAATTCTCCTTTTTCCACATCAATAAGGGTGCGTCCAATAGCTAGGAAAGGTCTCCCCAGGATGATCGGTGCATTGTCGTCTGCTTCACAATCAAGAACAAGAAAGTCAGCTGGAAAAATAAATATATCCACCCTTACCAATATGTCCTCGATCTTTCCTTCCGGTTGCACATACGATCTATCTGCCAATTGAAGCATTACGGTTGTAGGTTTTGTCCTTCCTATTCTAAGCTTTTGAAATACAGATTTTGGCATCAAGTTGATGCTTGCTCCCAAGTCGCACAAGGCCTTTCCTTCGTAGTGGCTTCCTATCGCACATGGTATAGTGAAACAGCCAGGATCTTTCAATTTAGGGGGCATGCGATTATGAAGCATGGCCATGCATCCTTCAGTAGCGACAACAGTTTCAAACTCACCAAGCCTTCTTCTTTTGGAAACAATGTCTTTTAAGAATTTGGCATAATTTGGCATTTGTTCTATTGCCTCAACTAATGGCAAATTTATGTGCACTTGCTTTAGGATGTCTAGGAACTTTTTAAATTGATAATCTTGCTTCTGCCTTTTTAGACTCTATGGAAAAGGTGGTGGTGGTCGCATTTCCTCCAGTGTCTCATTAGTCTGGAATTTAATACCTGGTACCACTGGTGTTGATGTTGCCTCGGCCGCTTGGCGTGGAATTACTGATTTCTCTACCAGGGTAGTGCCTTCTATTGGGATCGACTTGTCTGTTGTGGCATGATCACTTAATGCAGTATTTATGTCCTCTCTATCTGATTCTTCTTGTTCCTTTGTTGGGACTTTGTTCGGACTGCTTGATATCTCCTTAAGTTGTAAGCCACTCCTAGTAGTGATTGCCTTACATTGCTCATGGCTTTTTCCCCTTGCAACTTCAGATTGCTAGGTAATCCTCCTTGAGGTCTAGTGTTCGGACTTTGAGCGAACCGCACAACTTGAGTTTCCAATGTTTTAATGTCTGCCTCTTGATTTTAAAACCTCATCTCAGTTCTACTTATAAAAGCATCAGTTCTCTTGATGAAGTTACTATTCTCAGCCATGTATGATTCAGTTTTCATCATAAAGGCCTTAAGAGAATTTTCCAATGAACTTGCAGGCTACTGTTGCGACATTTGCTACTGCAGTAGTGGTTGTTGCTGCTGCGGGTGTTGCATTGGCATTGATTGCTGGAAACTTGAAGGTTGAGCAGTTGGATTCAAAGCATTATTAGATTGCTCCATGAAAAATTTGGATGCCTTTTCCAAGCTGGATTGTATGTGTTGGACATCATGTTGTTGTTCCGGTTATAGTTTCCCACATAAAGGCTAGATTCCTAATTCTGCATGCACTCAGAAGAGCTATGGTTATCTCCACATAAATCACACGAAGAATCTATTACCTTAACCTCATGGGTATTATGTTGCATTTGCATATTTTGGACCATCTCAGTGAGAGTTGCCAATTGTGCTGCCACTGAATTGGATGTTTCTAATTCATGTACTGTGGCCTGATGTCTCATCCCTCCTCTCCTAGATGTAGGGAATTGGAAGTCATTCTTTGCAAGCTTGTTCAAAATTTCTATAGCTTCCTCTGGTGGTTTGTCAAGGAGTGTCCCATTGGCAGAGGCGTCTAACATCATTCTCGTTGGGGCATTAGTTGCATTGTAGAACATGGTCACTTGTGTCCATAATGGGAATCCATGTAAAGGGCACTTGTGTAATAGTTCTCTATATCGCTCCCATGCCTCATACATCAGTTCATCATCTGCCTACCGAAAAGAAGTAATCTCATTACGGATACGATCATATAGATTAGTAGGATTAAAACGTGTAATGAAATCACGACATAATTAACTCCAAGATCCTATAGATCCAGCTGGAATGCTATTTAACCAAGTCTTTGCCCTATCCCTCAATGAATAGGGAAACACTTTCAGTCTCAAAACATCTTCATGGACTCCTTGGATTTTGAATGAATTACATATCTCCATGAACGATTTGAGGTGTTGCCTGGCATCTTCAGTTACTGACCCACCAAACTGTCCAATGGTATTGAGCATATTAAACATGACAAGTTTTAGCTCAAAGTGGGCTGCTTCGATCTCTGGTGTAATGACTCCTGGATTTAATCCATTCAAATCCTCTTCCAAAAAATCTCGAATAATGAGCTGCCGCGGCACTGGTGGCGGCGGAAGCCTTCCATTACCAGCGGGTAAGTTTTGTTCTACCGGATGATCTGCCATAACTACTCAGATTTGTCTTCGCAACCTCTGACACGTGCGTTCAATCTTTGGATCTAGCTCGTATAATGGATTGCTTGGTTTTGCCCTGGTCATACACCAGTAAAAACCGAAGTTAAATAAAACAAATTTAAGATGCGAGAAAATAAAGATAATAAAAATTTAGTTGTCAATCCCCAGCAACGACGCCAAAAACTTGTTGCGTGTAAAAAGAGTGCGCAAATAGTGCAAGTGTACACGTCGCAAGTAATAAAGTGATAAGTATCAAGTATCGTCTCCACAGGGATTGGTGTACTTAATATGCTTTCTTTTCTCTTCTCGCTCTGTAAAAGAAATAAAAGACACAGATTAAATTGGTTGTTTTGGAAACTAAAATAACTGAATAATAAAAGGAGAATGGTGAATGGAAATAAGATCAGATTTAGAGAATGGGCAGGATCCAGTTGAATCGTATTGTGAGTTCAATTGACTTGTTTCTGTTCTGTGCAATAATGCAACACTGCCTCGGCAGAACTGCAGTTTCCTACCTCGACAGTGAAGACCAGTGATAAGTGCTCAACGCACTATCACTTTTTACACCTTTTGTTGGCATTAATCACCGAATTTACACCCACTCGGACCAATGCATGTACTTCATGTGATATATTTAGAAGTTATGCTTATAGAGATAATATTTACAGAAAAGGCACGTTTTACTGCATTTTCATATCTGTGTAGGAGAACCGGTGCCGCGGCAGCGACAAGGCCGAGGCAGGACCTGATGCCGAGGCAGCAGCTGAGAGGAAGCAAGACTGTAGGCGATTGGAAGATAAAAATCCAAGGGACATGTCTGGACTTAAAGCCCATGGATCGGAGTTGGCTAGCATGAGGAAAAGCCCAAGACAAGGCCACGCGGGAAAGCCCCCTTAGCCGAATTAAACTTGGAAATATTTTAATTATGTACATGACTTGTTCCCTACTCCAAGTTGTATTCTACTTAGGAAAGGTTTGCCTTAGGTCTAGCCTATATAAAGACCTAGCCACCCAATGTAAGATATACGGAAAAACCTAGAGAGAAAGAGCCGACTTATAATCTTGTTTTCTTTCTCTCCATTATGTTCTAAGCTTCTTTAGGGTTTAGGTGAAAGTTGTTAGCATTTGTGAGAGGAGATTGCACTTTGTCTTTGATTCAATGCAATAAAGTTATCAAGGTTTGCTTATCCTTTGTTATTCCTTGTTCTTGCATTCAAGCTCGGGAGGGAAGTTTGTGAGTAATCCATTTATCTAAGCTCGGGAGAGTTAGATTCACGAAAGGGGTAAGTACGGTATTTCAATCGCGAAATACTAACTCGGCCTAGGGATAGGTTAAGAGTTTCAGCGGCTAATAGAAGTGTGAGATTGGTTGGTGAGTATAATTGGTTCACGCCGGGAGGTATCATCAAGGGCTAGTCATCAACAGCACTCTGACTTAGGGATAAGCGGAGTCATTCAAGGACACTTTGCCGAACTTTGGTAAAGTCCAACCACGAGCAAGGGATTACCGCAGCAAACAAGTATCGTCGCTGCCAAGGCAGTGAACTGCAGTGCTGTCGAGGCAGTGATATAGATTGCACTGAGCAGAGACGAGTCAATCAAATCCACAATACAACGCAACTGGATCCTAACCCATCTCTCTCTAATATTCATTCTCTTTACTTTGCTTAGTTGTTTTAATTTAGTTGAACCAAACTCAATCACTTGTGTTTTTCTTTATTTTTTTCTACAGAACAAGAAGACGAAGAAAACATATTAAGTCTACCAGTCCATGTGGAGACGATAATCCGATAATTACTTATCACTTATTACTTTCGATGTGTCCACTTGCACTAAACGCGCACTTTTGACACGCGACAAGTTTTTGGCGCCGTTGCCGGGGACTGACAACTAAATTTTGTTTTCTTTATTTTCTTGTTTCTTTTTATTTTTATTTTACTTTTGTTTTTCTTGGTGTATGACCAGGGCCAACCCAACCAACCCCTTATACGAGTTAGATCCAGAGATCGAAAAAACAAGGATAAGGTTGAGGAGACAAATCCAAGAGGCTATGGCAGATCACCCGGCAGGACAAAACTTACGTGCCGGCAATTGAGGTTTACCGTCGCCACCTGGGCCGCGGCAGCTCAATGTCAGAGACTTCCTGGATAAAGCACCTGAGGAAGCTATCGAGATACTAAATAAACTCGCGAAAAATGACTTCCAATTTCCTACATCTAGGCGAGGAGGAGTAAGACGCCAAGCCACGGTAAATGAATTAGACTCATCGAATTCAGTGGCAACACAATTGGCCTCTCTTACCAAGATGGTGCAAAACCTACAATTACAGCAAAATACCCGTGAGGTCAAGGTAACTGATTCATATTGTGACTTATGTGGAGGTAACCACAGTTCCTCTGATTGCATGAATCAAGAAACCGGTATGTATGTTGGGAACTACAAACGCAACAATATGATGTCCAACACATACAACCCCTCATGGAAGAGACATCCAAACCTATCATGGAGCAACCCTAACAATGCCTTAAACCCAATCACTCAACCTTCAGGATTTCAGCAACCGATGCAACAACTGCCGCCGCCGCAGGCCCAGCAGTCAATGCCGCAACAGCAGATGCAGCAGCAATCGGTAAGTTCATTGGAAAACACGCTTAAGGCCTTTATGATGAAAACTGAGTCTTACATGGCAGAGAACAGTAATTTCATCAAAAAGACAGACGCTTTTATGAATAGAACTGAGATGCGGTTGCAAAATCAAGAAGCGGCCATTAAAACGCTAGAAACTCAGGTTGGGCAGTTTGCTCAAAATATAAACACTAGACCACAAGGAGGACTACCTAGCAATACTGAAGTTGCTAAGGTAATGGGCCATGAACAGTGCAAAGCAATTACTACTAGGAGTGGTCTACAGTTGAAGGAAAAGATCCCAGAGAGCCAAATTCAATCAGCAGATCCAGCAAAAGAAAAGGCTGAGCAAACTGATATTGATAACACTGCCCCGATAGAGAGCACAACAGCTCCTGAACAGCTTGCCGAGACAGCGACAATCCCAGTGGTGCCAGGTATTAAATTCCAAACTAAAGAAACCCTGGATGAGATGAGACCACCATCACCTTTTCCAAAAAGGTTGAAAAAGCAAAAACAGGACCAGCAGTTCAAGAAATTCCTTGATATCTTAAAGTAAGTCCACATTAACATACCGTTCGTAGAGGCAATTGAACAAATGCCTAACTATGCCAAGTTCTTAAAGGACATGGTGTCAAAGAGGAAACAAATAGGTGAGTTTGAGATAGTGGCTGCTACCGAGGGATGCATGGCAATGCTGCACAATCGCATGCCACCGAAATTAAAGGATCCTGGGTGCTTCATCATACCTTGTGCGATAGGTAGAAATTATGAAGGTAAGGCCCTATGCGACCTTGGAGCAAGCATCAATCTAATGCCCAAGTATGTCTTCCAAAAGCTTGGAATAGGAAGGGCAAAACCTACAACAGTTATGCTCCAACTAGCGGATCGATCCTACGTGCAACTTGAAGGCAAAATCGAGGACATACTGGTAAGAGTTGATAAGTTTATTTTTCCTGCTGATTTTCTTGTCCTTGATTGTGAAGCAGATGATAATGCACCGATCATCCTTGGGAGACCTTTCCTTGCAACTGGGCGCACATTAATTGACGTGGAAAAAAGAGAGTTGACAATGCGGGTCAATGACCAACAAGTCAAACTCAATGCATTCCACAACTTAAAAAAATATGATGATCCAGAGGAGTGCAAGGCCATTCATACGGGAAGCACCAAAATTTCCTACCTTGGCAGAATGCTCGGCAGATTGATTGGTAAAAAGATTAAGCCCAAGGTGGATGGACACACAGCAAAAGGGAGTGACCCACAACTGATTTACAATTCGGGCCAAAGAGAGAGAATCATCTTGGGAGATGCATTTACATGCTCTCCACCAGTAACATAATCTCCTCCCTTTTCTTTATTAATATATTAGGATTAGTTTATTTTTATTTTTCGAATTTATTTTTTTTGCCTTAAGTATTTTTCTTTTTTGTGTGTTTAAATTTTAGGACAAGAAGCAAGAATAAAGGAAAAGTAGTTCATAGCAGGAACTCTGCCGAGGCAGAAAAACAGTATCAGGGCCGCAGCAGTCTCAACGGGCAGAATAGTGTAACGGCTAGTCTGCCGAGATTCCTGCCGCAGCAGAAAAGGAAACGGCCGAAATGGAAACGGTTACAAAACGGCTAGTGGATCCAAACAGTCACAAGGCCGAGGCCTATATAAGAAACCACTTCCTCTTGAACTATTCACTTTTGCATTCTTGTTTTCTTTTAGCATTCTTAACAATTTTTCTCTCAAATTACTCTCTGCATACTCACAATCCTTCGTGAAATTCTAGATTCTTTTCAAGAAAACCTCCAAGAAATCATCTCACAATCTTGATGGCAACCTACAAGAGATTTGCCCTAGCCAACGTTGAAGATCGTTTCAACCGATCTTTCATCGCCCGGCAATTATGGGAAGAGCAAGGTTTCCAGCATTCGGATGATGAAAACTACGGCATTGAGCATTACCTTTCTGACAGAATCAAGTACCAAGATTGGGAAATTTTCTGTCTTCAACCTGCCCAGGCAAACGCTACAATCGTAAGGGAATTCTATGCGCACGGGCCCAGCAAAGATTCTCTCTTTGTTCACTGCCGCGGCAGGCCGGTCCAGTTAGATGCCGAGATCATCAACGACTTCTACGGCCTCACCCCGAACAGTGATGTTCACGCCGAATTCATGGAAGACATCACTGCCGAGGACTACGAGCTAATCAAAGACGATCTTTGTTATGCGAATACTCCATGGGAAATCGGTACCCATAGAGGATCCGTAACAAGACAAAGCCTAAAACCCGAGGCCAAGATATGGAACACCTTTGTCAAGCGACGACTCATCCCCACGTCCCACAACAGCACGGTGGATCAGAGGCGATTGGTGCTTATCCAATCGATCATCAACAAAAGAACCATCAATGTTGGAGAGATCATCCTACGTGAAATTCACGAGTGCGGTAAGAAAGATAGGGGACCATTGTATTTCCCATGTTTGATCACAGGTTTATGTGTTGCCGCAGGTGTACCAATCGAAGATACGGACGAGTACACTCCCCAAAGGCGAGGATGGACCAGGGACTTTTGTCACAAAGTCATGCAGATCACGCAGGCGGAGCCAGTCCAAGCAACGCCCCAGCAGTTCACAGCTGATACTACTGTCGGGGCCCAGTACACAGCAGACATACCTGATACTGCCCACACCTCTGCCGCAGCAAACCCATATCAGGAGATTTTACAAAGGACGGCAGCGATGGACCTTCGACAACAGCGATACATGGAGTACCAGAGAGATTTCAATGGCACACTCGCCCAGATGATGCTCCACGCTTTTCCAGACCAAGGGGCGCAATTTCCAGAGTTTCCCAGCAACATGTTTGTCACAGCCGCCCCTTACACCGAGACTACACCAGCTCCGGGAGGACCAAGGTCGTTCTTCCATGCGGACCCTCAACCATAGTACCAGGCTGCCGGCCCATCCAGGGCAACGGATTCTGCAGCGGCATCATCTGCCAGCAGAATACCATCCAAACGGAGGGCAGTCTTCAGCACTCCACCTTGATACCCAATCATCATGGGCAGTCTATCAGCCGAGATAGATGCCTATGTGCACCAAAGCTCCACCGCCGCCAGACCAAGTACACACCACCCTGGAGGAGCCACGGCAATAGAGGGTGGAACGGACATAATGCTGACCGAAGACATGGCCGATGTGGAAGAAGGAGAAGAGGTCGAGGCCCCAATGCAACGGACACCACCCACTAGAGTCCAACCGCCCCGGCAAGCAAAAGCTCAACCATCGCCCTCACCAAGAACAAAGCAATCGGCAGCAAGGCCGAGGAGAAAAATTGTTACAAGCAGCTTTTCGGAGTCGCTTTAAATCTTTGTTCTTAATTCAATATTAATTGCTTTTGCTGTCTTTATATGCTACTTACTTCATATTAGTGTTGCCCGCTTATTTCTTCAAATATAAAGCATTGAGGACAATGCTTGGTTTGAGTTTGGGGGTGCAGATTTACTGCCAAGGCAACAATCTACTGCCGAGGCCTTGCCAAAAAAGGAGTATTCCAGTATTTTTTTAATTTTTTTATGCTCCCTGCCTTACTTGAATTAACTGCCTACACTTTTGCACTACTCATCATCAATATTGCCCTAGTTTATTCTTTAAGGCTATAGAAATCTTTCTCCTTACTATGATTAGATTCTGTTAAGAAGGTTTAACCTTAGGATACTCAAGGATGAAAACTTAGAAGCTTACTATAGGAAGAAATCTAAACACCTTTGGGACTTGTTGGATTATAGGAATTCTTTTAATAAACTTAGGTGATAAAGACTTAGATTTTTGGGAAAGTAACTAGAGGTGCCTATAATCGGCTCTAGAAAGAACTCTTCTTCATGCTAGAGGTGCCCGAAATTGGCTCTAGTATATGTTAAGGAATATTAAAAAGAAAAATTTAGTGAAGGGAAAAACACAACCCTTGAGGTGCCCGAAATTGGCTCAAGGATTGGTTGCTTAGAAAAGAAGAGAACACTTAACCAAATTCTACTTGTCTTGAACTTAGAGTTTATCTAAGAAAGCCCTTAATCAAACTTGTCCACAAAAACGCACACACTCACAATTCTTATAGTTGGTTTCTAGGTAAACCCTTGGGTAGCCGAAAGGTTAAGGCTTAAGAATAGGCCTAGTTATGGTGGGGAGAATAGATGGACATGTAAGACCAAGAGAGAGTAGAGTTCGGCAAATTGATGGTTTGCATTGCTTGAGGATGAGCAATAGTTCGAGTTTGGGGGTGTGATAAGTGCTCAACACACTATCACTTTTTACACCTTTTGTTGGCATTAATCACCGAATTTACACCCACTTGGACCAATGCATGTACTTCATGTGATATATTTAGAAGTTATGCTTATAGAGATAATATTTACAGAAAAGGCACGTTTTACTGCATTTTCATATCTGTGTAGGAGAACCGGTGCCGCGGCAGCGACAAGGCTGAGGCAGGACCTGATGCCAAGGCAGCAGCTGAGAGCCAGGAAGCAAGACTGTAGGCGATTGGAAGATAAAAATCCAAGGGACGTGTCTGGACTTAAAGCCCATAGATCGGAGCTGGCTAGCATGAGGAAAAGCCCAAGACAAGGCCACGCGGGAAAGCCCCTTAGCCGAATTAAACTTGGAAATATTTTAATTATGTACATGACTTGTTCCCTACTCCAAGTTGTATTCTACTTAGGAAAGGTTTGCCCTAGGTCTAGCCTATATAAAGACCTAGCCACCCAATGTAAGATATACGGAAAAACCTAGAGAGAAAGAGCCGACTTATAATCTTGTTTTCTTTCTCTCCATTATGTTCTAAGCTTCTTTAGGGTTTAGGGGAAGGTTGTTAGTATTTGTGAGAGGAGATTGTACTTTGTCTTTGATTCAATGCAATAAAGTTATCAAGGTTTGCTTATCCTTTGTTATTCCTTGTTCTTGCATTCAAGCCCGGGAGGGAAGTTTGCGAGTAATCCATTTATCTAAGCTCGGGAGAGTTAGATTCACGAAAGGGGTAAGTACGGTGTTTTAATCGCAAAATACTAACTTGGCGGCCTAGGGATAGGTTAAGAGTTTCAGCGGCTAAAAGAAGTGTGAGATTGGTTGGTGAGTATAATCGGTTCACGCCGGGAGGTATCATCAAGGACTAGTCATCAACAACACTCTGACTTAGGGATAAGCGGAGTCATTCAAGGACACTTTGCCGAACTTTGGTAAAGTCCAACCACGAGCAAGGGATTGCCGCGGCGGACAAGTATCGTCGCTGCCAAGGCAGTGAACTGCAGTGCTGCCGGTGCAGTGATATACGATTGCATTGAGCAGAGACAAGTCAATCAAATCCACAATACAACGCAACTGGATCCTAACCCATCTCTCTCTAATATTCATTCTCTTTACTTTGCTTATTTGTTTTAATTTAGTTGAACCAAACTCAATCACTTGTGTTTTTCTTTATTTCTTTCTATAGAACAAAAAGACGAAGAAAACATATTAAGTCTACCAGTCCCTGTGGAGACGATAATCCGATAATTACTTATCACTTATTACTTTCGATGTGTCCACTTGCACTAAATGCGCACTTTTGACACGCGACAACTAGCGTCTGCCGCGGCAATCCCTTGCTCTTGGGTGGACTTCTTCAAGGTTCGACAAAGTGTCCTTGGATAACTTCGCTTATCCCTAAGTCGAAGTACTGTTGATGACTAGTCCTTAATGATACCTCCCGGCGTGAATCAATGATAACCACCAACCAATCTCACACTTCCTTTAGCCGCTGAAACTCTAACCTATCCCTAGGCCGAGTTAGTATTTTCCAGCTAGAAAAATACCGTACTTATTCCTTTCGTGAATCCAACTCTCCCAATATTGGATACATAAATCTCTCACAAACTTCTCTCTCGAGCTTGAATGCAAGATCAATGAATGGCAAAGAATAAGCAAACCTTAATATTTTATTGCATAAAACAAGAAAACAAAGTTCAATCTTCTCTCACAAATACTCGACAACCTTCACCTAAACCCTAAGAGAATTTAGAACATAATGGAAACAAAGAAAACTCTAAAAATCTATTGAGAACTCTTTTCTCTCGTGCGTTATATCTCTTCTCTTTGGGCGGCTATGGTTTATATAGGCTTGGCCTAGGGCAAACCTTTCCTAAGTAGGAATACAACTTGGAGTAAAACACAAGTCAAGTACATAAATAAAATATTTGTTTTATTTCCATGTTTATTCCCACAAGGATTGATGTGAGCACATCTACACAAGCTCAAACAGCTGATCCGGAGGTCTTACCATCAGGACCCATCACTCGATCAAAGGCTAAGCAATTCAGGGAAGTTCTTATTCTTAAATGTTTACAAGTCTCAGAATCCCTTAATAATGCATATGCCTTAGAGAATAAACTTTACACTATGTTACATACTGATGTGTAACATCTTGTAACTATATAGTACTTAAGCTAGTATTGTGTTTATTAAGCATGTAAATAGGTGTGTTTTCAATAAGTTCAATAAGAACACAAGCTCATAATCATGTTTACCATGTTTCTTTAGCTTGTTACATGTTTTCCAATATGATAACTATGTTTTTCAGCTTGTTTTAACTTTCTTTAATAAGTTTACAATACTTATGATGGTATAACTTTTGTTTTCTCATAGGCACAAGGAAGAGTACCAAATGAAGGACTTCACCTTAGCTCGGGAAAAGCTCAATGGATTTCTAGCAGCTCGTTTCAGCTCAACTAATCCTCAACACTTCAGCTAGCTGAATTCAGCTCAACTCAGCTCCATTCAGCTCAACTCCAGCTCTACTAGCTCAACTCAAGCTGGTGAGTCCCGGGATAGCTCAAAGGTGTCCTCCACGTGGGAGAGTGTGTCATGGTCATGTGACCAGCATGAGGGGCGTCCACCATCCATTCCAAGCATGTGCATGTGCATGGCATGTGGCAGATTCAAATTTCAAGATTTCCCTCCTTGAAGTTGGCGTCAAAGTAAGATAAGGACAAGGAGTTATTTCCTTTGAATTTCACACATAAAACACATGTGTTAAATGTTTGAAATTCAGTCTTCCCTCCCTCCAAAACCAGCCGGCCACAAAGGATAAGGATGAGTAGTTTTCTCATCCACATTTAACATAATTAACACATGTTAATTGTGCTTACATTTCAGCCACTCATCTGAAACTTCCAATTCAATTCTGGCCAAGTATTCTAGGCGCCAACTCCCTTGTACTAGCCTATATATATGTATACTTTGTAAAGGAGAAAAAGACAATTTGAATGAAATTTACTTTTGTGAGAATTTCTCTCATTTCGGTTCTTTTGAGAACTTTCTGACTTCTCAAGTTCGTTGCTTGCGTGGTCAACCCCTTTGATACTTTGGGTTCTCGGTTGTAGATAATCGAAGGGTCCAAGTCCGTCTGAAGCAAGTTCAAGATAAGGTTCGGGTTCGTTCAACAGATTGTTCGAGTTCATCCTTGGAGTTTGTTTCATTTTATTTCTTTTCCTTGTTTTTATTTCATTTTCGTACTACCCCTTGCATCCTATTTTTCAACCTTGTCAGAAACTTCATTTCTCACCAGTCACCTCACCAAAGACCAAACCTAGCCATAACCAAACCAATACTTTCAACGTTCCACCATTGTCAACTTCTCCGAGCCTTCATCTTCTACATTCTGTCTACCTATATTTTTCAGCCCTTTTAAACACCAATTTGCAGCCATGCTTATTGCAGGGGACATCTTACTTCAATCCTAGATCCGAAACAATCAAGAAGGCGTCCTCAACAAGGAGCCCTCTTATCATGTGGTAATCAGAGCCTAGGTTGGATTACAAGTAAGAATCATCTTCGTGAGTGCAAAAACAATCAAAAAACAAAAAAAAAGTCAAAAAAAAAGTCAAAGTCAACTCTAGTTAAAAAAAAATTTCGAAAATTCAAAAAAAAATCAGAATATCAATAGTTGAAAGAAAAGCACTTCATGGTATTGAAAAGATGAAAGAAAATGCAAGTTTAATGTGTTCTACAGCATCAAACACTACCATAATCAACCGGGCATGAAGAATTGATTGTTCGGTGAAAGGAGAGTAGTAAGTGTTTCTTTGTAGTAAGTAATCCATTTTTTTTTTTTTCTTTTTCTTTCTTTCTAACCTTTACCTTACTTTACATCACTTTTCTTTCCATTTAACACTAACCGAATTTGTTTTGGACAGAACCTTACATTTCGATTGTCACTAACCGTTGTTGTTAAAGACTAACACTTGTGACAGATTTGAAGAAAGTCTACGCTAGTCCTCTAAAGAACTTATAACGAGAGAAGGAGTGGTAAAAGGCATTTGTGTGTGTGAGATCAGAAGGGGAATCAAAAGAGCCATTCAAGTATTCCCGAGTGAAACACGAGTGTTGGAGTGCCATTTTTATTTTTCTTTGGAGTGAACTTGTGAGGATCTTGTGTGTGTACTTTGTGAGGTCCATTTATCCTTATTTTATTTTGTGTTGTTTGTTCTTTACTAACAATGGCAGGTTCAAATGGAGATCGTGATGATCAACAACAAAACGACGTTCAACCAAGCCTTATGATGCAAGCCATGCTTCGAGAAGTCCGAAGAGTAGTGCAATCAGAGATTGAACAATTGCACGTGAGAATGGACAAGATCGAGGGATCTCAAAACAATTCCCATGATGACAACAATGATGACGTTGAAGAAGTGCAAGAACCGAGGCAGAATGCTCCTAGAACAAATGGGAGGCGTGTACAACACCAGGCACAACTGGATGACAATTTGAACAACATCAAAGTTGCCATACCCCCTTTTCAAGGACGATCAGATCCGGATGCATATCTTGCGTGGGAAAGCAAGGTGGAACACGTCTTTGATTGCTACAATTATTCTGACCAGAAGAAGGTTCGATTGGCAGCGATGGAGTTCGTTGACTATGCCTTAATTTGGTGGGATCAATTGATTCTAAGTAGAAGACGAACCGGTGAAGGTCCAATCAATACATGGGCAGAGATGAAAAGAATTTTGAGAAAGAGATTCGTACCATCCCATTACCATCGAGACCTATTTCAAAGGTTACAAACTTTGAAACAAGGAAATCGAAGCGTCGAAGATTATTTTAAAGACATGGAGATGGCCATGATGCGTGCTAACATTGAGGAAGACCGAGAAGCAACCATGGCGCGATTCCTTTCAGGTTTGAACACCGACATTGCCAATGCTGTTGAATTGCAACATTACGTCGAATTAGACGAAATGGTGCAAATGGCAATTAAGGTTGAGAGGCAGCAACGAAGAAAGATGTCGTCATCCCGAGGTAATAATTCTTTCAGACCTCCTTCCAATTCTGTTTTCAATCCTTCTAACAATTTCAGGAAACAAGTACCGTTTCAAAACAAAGAGAAGGGTGAAACGAGCAAGCCAAAGGCCCCGATTGTAGATGTTGGGCGTGGGAAGCAAAATGCACAACCAGAACGTCCAGAACGCTCAAGGGATATTCAATGCTTTAAGTGTCTTGGAAGAGGACATATTGCAAGCCAATGTCCTAATCGGAAGACTATGTTGATGTTAGAAAACGGAGAGATAGAGTCTGAATCCGACAATGAAGAACATGAACCTTTACACGAGGAAGACAAGGATGATGCGGATAATGCCTTGGATACATACATGACCGGTGAAGCACTTGTCATAAAAAGAAGTCTAAATGCTACACCTACACAAGACGACCAGCAACGAGAAAACATCTTCCATACTAGATGCCTCATTAACGACAAGGTATGTGTTGTCATTATTGATGGTGGTAGTTGTACTAATGTTGCAAGTTCTTTTATGGTTGATAAGTTAGGCTTAAAGACGACGAAGCATCCCAAACCATACCGTCTTCAATGGTTAAATGATGGCGGAGAAGTACGAGTTACTAGACAAGTTTCGGTACCATTTACCATAGGGAGGTATAAAGATGAAATCCTTTGTGATGTCGTCTCAATGGATGCGTGTCACCTACTTTTGGGACGTCCATGGCAATACGACAAAGGTACGTTGCATGATGGAATTACAAATCGATATTCTTTTACACATGCAGGTAAGAAGATCACCTTAGCACCTTTGACACCGAGTCAAGTGCAAGAAGATCAGGTTCGATTGAGAAAGAATGTCGAGGAAGCCAAAACAGAAAGGAAGAAGACGAACGTATATGCGAGCGGCAAGGATATCAGGAAATGTTTTTCCTCTCAACAAACTTTACTTATTTTAATGTATAAGGAGTATTGTTTGTTATTTGATATTCCTAATGATTTGCCTACATCTATTACGTCTCTTTTGCAGGAGTTTGAAGACGTGTTTCCGGATGAGACACCGAGTGGGTTGCCACCTATTCGAGGTATAGAACATCAAATTGATTTCATTCCGGGAGCTACCATTCCAAATCGGCCAGCATATCGAAGTAATCCAGAAGAAACAAAGGAACTTCAAAAACAAATCACCGAGTTGATGGAAAAGGGTTACATTCGGGAAAGTTTAAGTCCGTGCGCTGTACCAGTGCTTTTAGTACCCAAGAAAGACGGAACATGGAGAATGTGTGTTGATTGCCGAGCGGTGAATCAGATTACCATCAAGTATAGGCATCCCATTCCTCGTCTTGATGACATGCTAGATGAGTTGTGTGGTGCGACCATATTTTCCAAAATTGATTTAAAGAGTGGATATCATCAGATTCGGATGCGAGAAGGCGACGAATGGAAGACAGCCTTCAAAACGAAATTGGGTCTGTACGAGTGGTTAGTGATGCCTTTCGGTTTAACTAACGCACCTAGCACCTTTATGCGTCTGATGAATCATGTTTTACGATCTTACATTGGAAAATATTGTGTTGTGTACTTTGATGACATTCTTATATACAGCAAGTCTTTGCAGGATCACGAGGAACACTTGAGGAATGTTCTTGGCACATTGAGAAAAGAAAGGTTATTTGGTAATCTGAAGAAATGTATGTTTTGTACTGATAAGGTTACCTTTCTTGGTTTTATCGTGACTGCACAGGGTGTGGAAGTCGATCCAGAAAAGGTGAAGGCGATTCAGGATTGGCCTCGACCGACATCAATAAGTCAGTGTGATGCTTCAGGAATAGGAATTGGAGCCGTTTTATCACAGGAGAAGCGACCTATTGCCTATTTCAGCGAGAAGTTAAGTGGTGCTACCTTGAATTATCCAGTGTACGACAAAGAGATGTATGCATTGATTCGAGCTCTTGAAACATGGCAGCACTATCTCTTACCGAAAGAATTCGTAATTCACACCGATCACGAAGCTTTGAAGCACATAACAGGTCAGCATAAGTTGAATAAAAGGCATGCTAAGTGGGTTGAATTTCTAGAATCTTTTCCTTATGTCATTCGATATAAGAAAGGTAAAGACAACGTTGTAGCAGATGCCTTATCCCGTAGGTATGCACTTCTGAATTACTTAGACTCTCATTTGATTGGGTTTGCCTATATCAAAGAATTATATGCTACTGACCCTGATTTTGGAGAAAGATATACATTGTGTGAAAAGGGTGCAGATGAGAAATTTTATCGACATGATGATTATCTTTTCAAAGAAGGAAGACTCTGCATTCCTCAAGGGTCAATTCGAGAGGTCCTAATTCGAGAAGCTCATGAAGGAGGACTTATGGGACACTTTGGAGTCACCAAGACGTTACACATTCTCAAGGAGCACCTATTCTGGCCAAAGATGCGACGAGACGTCGAAAGGATGTGTGAACGATGCGTGACATGTAAGAAAGCAAAGTCGAAGGTATTACCACACGGTTTGTACTTACCTTTACCTATTCCCGACTCCCCCTGGACTGATATATCTATGGATTTTGTGTTGGGATTGCCTAGGACTAGGACAGGTAGAGATAGTATCTTTGTTGTGGTTGACAGGTACTCAAAGATGGCACACTTCATTGCGTGTCATAAGACCGATGATGCTGTTAATGTGGCTAACTTGTTCTTTAAGGAAATTGTGCGTTTACATGGTATTCCTAGGTCGATTGTTTCTGACAGGGATGTAAAATTCTTGAGTCACTTCTGGAGGACTCTTTGGAGCAAATTAGGTACGAAACTTATGTTTTCTACTACTTGTCATCCCCAAACTGATGGACAAACTGAGGTTGTTAATCGTATTTTATCTACTTTACTCCGTTCCATCATCAAAAAGAATATTAAGACGTGGGAAGATTGTTTGCCGCATGTTGAATTTGCATATAACCATGCCGTTCATTCTGCTACTAAAATGTCACCTTTTGAGGTTGTTTATGGATTTAATCCTATCACTCCTCTCGATATGTTGCCTTTGCCATATGAACAAGTGACGAATAGGGACGGACAATCCAAGGCTGATTATGTAAAGAAGTTGCATCAACAGGTTAAAGATAACCTTGAACGAAGGACTCAACAATACGAGAAGCAAGCGAACAAAGGACGTAAGCGAGTTACCTTCGATGTTGGAGATTGGGTTTGGATTCACTTCCGAAAGGAACGTTTTCCAACCCAACGACGGTCCAAGCTGTTACCACGAGGAGATGGTCCTTTTCAAGTGGTTGAGAAAGTGAACGACAATGCTTACAAGTTGGACTTGCCGGGTGAATACAATGTAAGTGCTACATTTAATGTTTCCGACTTATCCCCTTTTAATGATTCTGCAGATTTGAGGACAAATCCTTTTCAAGAAGGGGGGGATGATGTGAGCACATCTACACAAGCTCAAACAGCTGATCCGGAGGTCTTACCATCAGGACCCATCACTCGATCAAAGGCTAAGCAATTCAGGGAAGTTCTTATTCTTAAATGTTTACAAGTCTCAGAATCCCTTAATAATGCATATGCCTTAGAGAATAAACTTTACACTATGTTACATACTGATGTGTAACATCTTGTAACTATATAGTACTTAAGCTAGTATTGTGTTTATTAAGCATGTAAATAGGTGTGTTTTCAATAAGTTCAATAAGAACACAAGCTCATAATCATGTTTACCATGTTTCTTTAGCTTGTTACATGTTTTCCAATATGATAACTATGTTTTTCAGCTTGTTTTAACTTTCTTTAATAAGTTTACAATACTTATGATGGTATAACTTTTGTTTTCTCATAGGCACAAGGAAGAGTACCAAATGAAGGACTTCACCTTAGCTCGGGAAAAGCTCAATGGATTTCTAGCAGCTCGTTTCAGCTCAACTAATCCTCAACACTTCAGCTAGCTGAATTCAGCTCAACTCAGCTCCATTCAGCTCAACTCCAGCTCTACTAGCTCAACTCAAGCTGGTGAGTCCCGGGATAGCTCAAAGGTGTCCTCCACGTGGGAGAGTGTGTCATGGTCATGTGACCAGCATGAGGGGCGTCCACCATCCATTCCAAGCATGTGCATGTGCATGGCATGTGGCAGATTCAAATTTCAAGATTTCCCTCCTTGAAGTTGGCGTCAAAGTAAGATAAGGACAAGGAGTTATTTCCTTTGAATTTCACACATAAAACACATGTGTTAAATGTTTGAAATTCAGTCTTCCCTCCCTCCAAAACCAGCCGGCCACAAAGGATAAGGATGAGTAGTTTTCTCATCCACATTTAACATAATTAACACATGTTAATTGTGCTTACATTTCAGCCACTCATCTGAAACTTCCAATTCAATTCTGGCCAAGTATTCTAGGCGCCAACTCCCTTGTACTAGCCTATATATATGTATACTTTGTAAAGGAGAAAAAGACAATTTGAATGAAATTTACTTTTGTGAGAATTTCTCTCATTTCGGTTCTTTTGAGAACTTTCTGACTTCTCAAGTTCGTTGCTTGCGTGGTCAACCCCTTTGATACTTTGGGTTCTCGGTTGTAGATAATCGAAGGGTCCAAGTCCGTCTGAAGCAAGTTCAAGATAAGGTTCGGGTTCGTTCAACAGATTGTTCGAGTTCATCCTTGGAGTTTGTTTCATTTTATTTCTTTTCCTTGTTTTTATTTCATTTTCGTACTACCCCTTGCATCCTATTTTTCAACCTTGTCAGAAACTTCATTTCTCACCAGTCACCTCACCAAAGACCAAACCTAGCCATAACCAAACCAATACTTTCAACGTTCCACCATTGTCAACTTCTCCGAGCCTTCATCTTCTACATTCTGTCTACCTATATTTTTCAGCCCTTTTAAACACCAATTTGCAGCCATGCTTATTGCAGGGGACATCTTACTTCAATCCTAGATCCGAAACAATCAAGAAGGCGTCCTCAACAAGGAGCCCTCTTATCAAGGATTCTTTTCCCGCGTGGCCTTTGACTTTGACCTTCCATGCTCTTCCCCGCTACGATCCTTGTGTTGCTTGTCTAAAAACGTTCATCTCATTTTTCTCTTCAGATCGCTTACCATATCAGTACTTGTTCACCAGGTACTGCCGCGGCCTCAGGTCCTGCCTCGGCATCTGATCTTCCTACAAATGCACAAAGGTGCCGTAAAGCTTGTATTTTCTATAAATATCATCTTTATAAGTCGCAAAAGCAAAATATCTAAATATCTCACATTAAGTACATGTTTTAGTCCAAGTAGGTGTAGATTAAGTGATTATTGTCCATGAAAGGTGTATAAAGTGATAGTGAATTAAGCACTTATCAACTGTTTCGAGACAGGTAGCCCGTGTTTCGACACCTGCTGTTGTAGAATGCATTTATGATGGAAAGATGAAGCTCCAACGTCTATATTCATATCTCCAACAACCCCAACGATTAGAAATCAATGAAAAGGTATAAATTGAAGCATTTCAAGCAACATTAACCACTATTGAAACTCAAGCAACATCCAAGCAATCAAATCCAACTCTAAAGCACTTTATTGCATATCTTGACTCCCAACTTTCGTGCCTATCTTTCTTCAATTTTATTCTTGTAAGGCTGAATCAATTCTTGGGTAGAAGGATTGATTCGAATTGTAACGGTTATCCCTTGAACCGAGAAAAAGGTCAAATTCATTAGTGAATTGGTTTCAAAATCCTTAGTGGGAGCTAAGGTAGTGGATGTAGAGCTTGTTTTGAAGCTTGAACCACTATAAATCTTGTGTCTCAATTTTCTCTATTTTTACCGAAAAATCTCCCATCAATTTTTTGAAAAGCCAATTCACCCCCCTCTTGGCCAATTCCATTGATTATCAACTAAACAATTGGTATCAGAGCTAGATATTTGAAGGGATTAACATCCACCAAAGAAGATCCAAGGATAGTTGATCATACTTTTAAGTCAAATCCAATGGCCTCTACTTCCGGAAGTTGGAACGAGTCTCACTCCATCACCAAGCCTCTCTTCTTCAATGGAGATAACTACCCCTATTGGAAAAATAGGATGAGGTTGTTCATCAACTCCTCAATTCCAATGAAGCAAGAAGGAGATAGGCAAGTGCCAAAGAAGAGGAATGAGATGACCGATGAAGAGAGAAGAAGGATGGATGTCCACAAATGACAAAGCTTTGCACATTCTCTTTTATGATCTTGGTCCCGACATCTACTACAAGATGTCATCTTGTACAAGTGCCAAAGAAGTTTGGGACTCTTTGGAGACAACATACGAGGGAACCAATGATGTCAAGGAGACAAAGATCGGTCTTCTTAATCTCAACTACGAGAACTTCAAGATGGAGCCAGATGAAGATATCACCAAGATGTTTGATCGGTTTTCCGTTATTGTCAACGATCTCAAGGGTTTTGGTGAGATCATACCAGAGGAGAAGCTCATACGGAAGCTTATCTATTCTCTTCCCGAGTCTTGGGATAGCAAGAGAATGACTATTATTGAAGCTAAAGACCTCAAGACTCTCAAGCTTGATGCTTTTGTGGGATCTCTTCTCACCCATGAGATCATGAAGAAAGGAAGAGAAGAAGATAAAAAGAAGGAAGATGTGAAGCTAGAAAAGAGAGAGGTTGAAAGGAAAAAGCAAGGGATTGCACTAAAAGCTTCAACATCCCAAGAAGAGGTGGAAACTAGTGAAGAGGATGAGCTTGAGGAGTTGACTATGGTAGCCAAACGATTCACAAGGCTCATGAGGGTAAACTGGAATAGGAGATTCCAAAGGAAGAAAGAATTAAAAGGAAAGGGCAAGGAGGATGAGAAAGATCAAATTATTTGCTATGAATGCAAAAAGCCCGGTCACATTAGGACCGATTGCCCACAATACAAGAAGAAGGGTTTTGAGAGAAAGAAGAAGCAAAAGGCTCATGTTGTCACTTGGAGTGATGAGGAGTCTTCATCCGATAAGGACAACAAAGTGGCCAACCTTTGTCTCATGGCTCTTGATGAGCCCAAGGTAACCCTTGAACCATCTTGCAATGATCTTTCTTATGATGAATTATATGATGCATATGATGAATTGCAAGATACTTATGATGAGTTGGTTTTGAAATTCAAAGAATCGATTTTGAAAAACAAGAAAACTATTTCTGATTTAAAAGAGGAAAATGATTCTTTGACAAAAGCAAAATTGGAACTTGAAGAAAAGGTTGTTGATTTGAAATATGATTTAAAATTTTTCAAAAGGAAAATGTTGATTTAAACAACCTTATTTTTAGCCTGAGTGAGGATCACCACAAAATGGTGAATGAACTCAAAGAGCAAATCAAAGTGGTTGGAAGTCCAAATTTTGAAAAAGAAAGCTCTTCAAAAACCAACCATGTTAAAAAGAATTTTTCAAACCACAAACAAAGAAGTTTTCAAAGGCATGTTAGACATAAGAGAATTAGGAGTGTATGGGTTCCTAAGGAACTTATTATTTCTAATAATGTTCATGCCATTGCATCTTGGATTCCTAAGGGAACCAAACTTTTGGGAACTAACTCTCATAGACCCAAGATGATTTGGGAACCAAAAACCAAGAATTAAATCTTTGTGTGTAGGTTGAGCATTGCTTCATGGCCAAAGCTTCAAGTCAAAACATGTGGTACCTTGATAGTGGATGCTCAAGGCATATGACTGGAGACAAGGGACGATTTAAGGAGTTACAGCTCAAAAGTGGTGGAGTAGTGACTTTCGGTGACAGCTCCAAAGGCCAAATTGAGGGTATTGGCTCTATTGGTAATCACTCCTCTATTCTCATTGAAAATGTCTTACTTGTTAAAGGTCTTAAGCATAATTTATTGAGCATTAGTCAACTTTGTGATAAAGGATTCTATGTGTCTTTTGATAGATGTGGTTGCAAAATAATAGACATAGAATCTAATAAAACAATGCTCATAGGTCATCGCATAGGAAATATCTATATGGTGCATTTAGATGACATAAATCTTTCCCATGCAAGCTTAGTGGCTAGTGATGAAAATGATGCATGGTTATGGCATAGGAAGCTAGGGCATGCTAGCAGAAGTGTTTTAGAGAAATTAGTTTCCTAAAATCTAGTTAGAGGTTTACCTAAGCTCAAATTTTCTTTAGACAAAATTTGTGATGCATGTGCTAAAGGTAAACAAAAGAGAGTTTCTTTTAAGTCCATTAATGATGTTTCAACTAGTAGAGTATTACAATTTATTCATATGGATCTTTTTGGACCTATTAGGACAACTAGTTTGGGTGGAAAATCATATGCATTTATTATTGTAGATAATTACTCTAGATACACTTGGGTTCTATTTTTGAGTACTAAAGATGAAACCTTAGAAAAATTCATCACATTTTCAAATATTTCTCAAAATGATCTTGATGAAAGAATTTCTCATATTAGAAGTGATCATGGAACCGAATTTCAAAATTTAGGTTTTGAGAATTTTTGTAATGAAAATGGGATTAGCCATAATTTTTCGGCTCCTCGCACTCCTCAACAAAATGGGGTAGTTGAGAGGAAAAATAGAACTTTAGAAGAAATGGCTAGGACCATGCTTTGTAAAAACAATTTACGTAGGTATTTTTGGGCGGAAGCCACAAACACTTCTTGTTATATTATCAATCGTGTAATGATTAGGCCAATTTTAAAGAAAACTCCTTATGAGATTTTAAAATCCTAAAAGCCTAACATTAGCTATTTTCACCCTTTTGGGTGCAAGTGTTTTGTTTTAAACAATGGAAAAGGCAATTTAGGTAAATTTGATACAAAAAGTGATGAAGCTATTTTTCTTGGATATTCCCAACTTTCAAAGGCTTATAGAGTTTTCAGCAAAAGAACCTTAGTTGTAGAAGAGTTTATACATGTGGTTTCGATACCTGTTCTTCATTCTCATCTAAGCACGTTTCTGGGTAAGATTGGTATCGAACCTTGTTTCGATACTGGAGGTTTCGACACGGTGTTGGATGTGTAACGAAATAGGCTGTTTCGAAACACCTATAAGGGCGTATCGAAACGCGTGGCGGCAGAATGCTATTAAAACACACCAAACCTAATTTTACCCAAATTAAAACATACCCAAACTCTTCTCTCAAACCCTAGCCTAACCCTTACTATAAAAACCCCTCAATCCTTCATCTTTTATAACAAAATCAAGAGTTTTTGATGTGTGCCGATCTTGTTGATGAAGCTGAACGACAAACCTTGATTGTAGGACCTAGGAAGTAAGCAAGTCTCTCGCAAGAAGTGGCTGTAAAATAAAGAATTAAGGATAAAGGATGAAAGGAATAGTTTAGGGACTGATTTGAAAGCGGAAGGATATGTGGTGTTGACAAGGGTGAATGGATGTTTAGAACGATTTGTGATGATGACAAAGGGGCGAGAATGATGATGGAATGAGAGGATATGTAAGGATGGTGATATGGTAAAAGGGAAATAGTATCTTAAAGATACTAAAGGAAGAAACCAGGTTATAAAAAACCTAATCCCGAATCTTATATTGATCTTCAAGGGATGGAGATAAAGGGACTTTGACCCTTATAGTATATTAAACTAAAAGAACCTGAAGTATCAAGATGGATAGAAAGGGGTTGACGCCACAAGTACAAAAAGTACTTGATAAGTCGATAAAGTTCTAAGAAGAACTAAACGAGAGAAAATTCTCACAAGTAATTTTATATAATCTGAATGGTGTGTTTACAAAATAAAATCCAAGTCCTATTTATAGTTTTCTAAGGGGTTTGGACGAAATGGCCTTTAACTATTCGGATAACCATTTATTTGAATGGTGTCTCCCTCCAAATTTATTCGAAGAGTTGTAACTTTTCGGTCCAGCCTGCACAATCTTTAGTAATTGGGTCATATCTCGATCTCCTGATATCAGATTGATATGATTCAACATGCGTTGGAAAGATAAGAGATAGAGGAACAACTTTCATGAAGACACCGAAACCCAATTCGACTTGTATCCTGCTCGAAATTAGCAAACAAGTGGACCATCATGAATCTGTCCAATGAAGAGTGATGCCTCTTTGTTTTGGCGTGAAATTCATATTTCCCTCCAAGGAGTGGCGCCGAAACATGTTTTCCTCCGTGGCTGGTCGGTTGTGTCCCTTGGGGAGGGAACATGTACTTCCATGGTTGAGCTGAAGGTTGTAGGGTGAGCTGAGAGTGAGCTGACTTGAGTTGAGCTAGCTAGCTGACTTAGCTAGCTCAAATTTTGCATTCAATTTGAGCTTTCTGGACCTGATTTTAGTTGGTTGAGCTAGGCCTTTAAGTTCGTGAGCTCCTCTTCATAGTCCTTTTAAGTTCACGAGCTGAAATAGTCCTCCATTTGAGCTCCTTTGCATTCTTTTGCGTTTTAGTTATTCTTGAGCTGCTACGAGCTACCATAATCCTTTCCAAGCAAAGTTGAGCTACCCTTGATGTCTTTAAGCTTCCTTAGACTATTATCTTTACTTAAAATAACTAAAACAATAAGTAAACAATGTGTAAGCTGAAACGAATTGAAATAAGCTAAAATGAGCTTAAAATAATATAGTTTAACTAATATTAAGAATACGCTAACTTAGAATAATTATAAAGATGTAGTTATGCAATCACGAAGTATCACTTAAATAGAAAAAGCATGCTTATCAATATATAGAATGCATAAACTAGATAATAGAAGATAAAGTAAGGTAGAACTCCCTTAGAATCAGTCTGGAAGATTTTCAATGATGTGATTAAACCATAGAGAAAATAGGTGTCGATTAGGAACATATCATCATCCCCTTCTTTTTGGCGATTTGTCCTCAAATCGAAATTGTTCTTTAATGGACACCTCCTTGTTGTTAGGGTGGACGAATTCTCACTCCTTCCAAGTGATGTGTTCAATTTTCTCGGGTCATCCTTCTCTAAATAGGCACTAATTCTTTGGAATCCTTCTTTTGCAACGTCATGACTTTTAAGAACAAAACTTGTTCTTTGAATCATTCCTCGGCTCGAAACATCATGTTCTTTGGAAAAGATATGTAACTTTTCATCCCCACTCTTTGAATCATCATAATGATTGTTGAAGAGTCTTAACTGTATAGCTCTCTTGGAATGACCTATTTTGATGCACCAATCAGCCCTAGAATGACAAAAGAACTTGCCATCATAGTTTGGTAGGATAACACCAAGTATGTGAATCAATTTGCTACAAAAGAAATCATAGTCAAAGAATGAGTAACTATTAACCAAATGAATGAAAATAGCAAACCAGGGTGGATGTTTAATTGGTGTTGGTTGTTGAGTTTCCTTTAAGACCGACAATGCAATTGGAGCATCTCTTGGGGTCTTCCTTTTATCATCCTGTAAAAATGAAAATTCAAAAATAGGAAGAAAATAATTGTTAAATAAAATATGCTTTTCTTCTTCACACTCTTCCTTTTCAATTCGCGCATTTTCAGCTCCAACATACTCTTCATTCACAATTTCATTTTTAGTCTCTTCATTTTCAACTCCAACTATTTTCATTTCGTCATTTTCATTTTTAACTCCAACTATTTTCATTTCCTCATTTTCATTTTCAACTCTGGTGGTTTCTTTTTCTTTAAAATGCTCTTCTTCCATCGAACCTTCTTTGACTTTCTCTTTTCCCTTTTTGTTTTCATTCCATGTTGCAATTCGCTTAGATAATTGTTCCTGGTCACGATGTACTTGACTTGGGCTCAAAGGTGTTAGGATGATCTTTCTTCCTTCAAACATAAATGAGAACTGATTGGTGTAACCGTCATGAACTGCTCTCTTGTCGTATTGCCACGGTCTCCCTAGAAGAATATGACTTGCACTCATAGGTAGTATGTCACACAAGACTTCATCTGTGTATCTTCCAATGGAAAATGGAATTTTCACTTGCATGTTGACTTCTAATTCTCCTCCATCATGCAACCATTGTAGTTTATATGGATTTGGATGTTCGGTGGTTTCAAGACCGAGTTGTTCTGCCATCAAAGTGCTTTCTATGTTTGTACAACTTCCTCCATCAATTATTAAAGAGCAAATCTTGTTGTTCACATGGCATCTAGTGTAGAAAATGTTTCCCCTTTGTTGGTCTTCTTCATTCATCACTTCTAATCTTAATGTTCTTTTCACAACGAGAACTTGTCCTGATGTGGAAGAAAAATCACAAGATTCTGGTGACATGGTTAGAATAATGAAATCCTTATCCAATATGTTTCCCAACAAAGCCTCACTAATTCACTCCAAGAAAAATTACTCTCTTATGCTCTCTCCGTGTTTGCACTCTTAGGACTTAATGGCTTTTACTGTCCTCTTATGATCTCACAACTCTCTTGCCTTTTTCCACTCTTTTCTCTCGTGTATAGTTCTTAGAAGAACTTACTCAAGACTTAGGCAAGTAAATTGTACTTGTGCGTCACTGAAATTGTTAGTTTAAAAGAAAAAGAAAGGAAATAGGATGAAAAGAAAGGTTTAGAATAAAAAAATGAAAACGAGGTTACTTACTTAACAAGAAAACTTAGAACCTTCCTTCACCAACAATCAAAGTCTTGAAGATGAAATGGCTTCTCGACTTGATGTTGAAGATGATGTTGTTGTGCTTTCTCACCCTTGATCTTGTACTTTTGAATCTGATTTTCTTTTCTCTTTTTTTTTTGAAACTGACTTTTCTCGTTCTTTCTTTTCTTTTTTTTTTGCTCAAAAATTGAAAATGACAAAGTTTAGTCACTTACAATTGCTTGAACGGGCTTTTTGTTACACTTTGCTTTTTCCACCAAAGCTCTGATACCATATGATGTCTGCCGATCTTGTTGATGATGCTGAACGACAAACTTTGATTGTAGGACCTAGGAAGTAAGCAAGTCTCTCGCAAGAAGTGGCTGCAAAATAAAGAATTAAGGATAAAGGATGAAAGGAATAGTTTAGGGACTGATTTGGAAGCGGAAGGATATGTGGTGTTGACAAGGGTGAATGGATGTTTAAAACGATGTGTGATGAAGACAAAGGGGAGGGAATGATGATGGAATGAGAGGATATGTAAGGATGGTAATATGGTAAAAGGGAAATAGTATCTTAAAGATACTAAAGGTAGAAACCAGGTTATAGAAAACCTAATCCCGAATCTTATATTGATTTTCAAGGGATGGTGATAAACGAACTTTGACCCTTTTAATATATTAAACTAAAAGAACCTGAAGTATCAATATGGATAGAAAGGGGTTGATGCCACAAGTACAAAAAGTACTTGATAAGTCGATAAAGTTCTAAGAAGAACTAAATGAGAGAAAATTCTCACAAGTAATTTTATATAATCTAAATGGTGTGTTTACAAAATAAAATCCAAGTTCTATTTATAGTTTTCTAAGGGGTTTGGCCGAAATGACCTTTAACTATTCGGATAACCATTCATTTGAATGGTGTCTCCCTCCAAATCTATTCGAAGAGTTGTAACTTTTCGGTCCAGCCTGCACAGTCTTCAGTAATTGGGTCATATCTCGAGCTCCTGATATCGGATTGATATGATTAAGTATGCGTTGGAAAGATAAGAGATAGAGGAACAACTTTCATGAAGACACCGAAACCCAATTCGACTTTTATCCTGCTCGAAATTAGCAAACAAGTGGACTATCATGAATCTGTCCAATGAAGAGTGATGGCTCTTTGTTTTGGCGTGAAATTCATATTTCCCTCCAAGGAGTGGCGCCCAAACATGTTTACCTCCGTGGCTGGTCGGTTGTGTCCCTTGGGGAGGGAACATGTCCTTCCATGGTTGAGCTGAAGGTTGTAGGGTGAGCTGAGATGAGCTGATTGAGCTGAGAGTGAGCTGACTTGAGTTGAGCTAGCTAGCTGACCTAGCTAGCTCAAATTTTGCTTTCAATTTGAGCTTTCTGGACCTGATTTTAGCTGGTTGAGCTAGGCCTTTAAGTTCGTGAGCTCCTCTTCATAGTCCTTTTAAGTTCACAAGCTGAAATAATCCTCCATTTGAGCTCCTTTGCATTCCTTTGCATTTTAATTATTCTTGAGCTGCTACGAGCTACCATAATCCTTTCCAAGCAAAGTTGAGCTACCCTTGATGTCTTTAAGCTTCCTTAGACTATTATCTTTACTTAAAATAACTAAAACAATAAGTAAACAATGTGTAAGCTGAAACGAATTGAAATAAGCTAAAATGAGCTTAAAATAATATAGTTTAGCTAATATTAAGAATACGCTAACTTAGAATAATTATAAAGATGTAGTTATGCAATCACGAAGCATCACTTAAATAGAAAAATCATGCTTGTCAATATATAGAATGCATAAATTAGATAATAGAGGATAAAGTAAGGTAGAACTCCCTTAGAATCAGTCTGGAAGATTTTCAATTATGTGATTAAACCATAGAGAAAATAGGTGCCGATTAGAATCATATCATTTTTTCTTGAGGGATTTTAATCAAAACATCAAAGTCAAGGCTATATCAAAGATTGGTGCTACAAAACCCTTTGATTAATCCTAATCCATAATCAAGATAATTTTCAAAAAGCTTTATTTTTGTTGAATTTTAGGGTGTTAAAATTTAGATTTTGAACATATTCTTAATGCTTATTGTATGGGTTTTCACAATCCTACAATAACTTTTTCAAAATCAAAAATTTTTCATTCGAATATAAATTATTTTTTTCTCGTATTGGTTTTCACTGGGTTTTCAAAAAAAATTAAAAAAATCTCAAAACCTTGAATTATTGATTAATAGGATTGAATTAGGTTTATAGAGCATATATGTTTTTAAGTGCCTAAAACTAATCCTTAATTGTTTTTAATCCTTAGATCATGACACCTAAGAAAACCAACGTACCGAGGGAGGTAGTTCTTCATCCTCTTGTGCTTCCAAAACCGACATCCAAGTGGTATTCGAAAGAAGTTTGGTCATGGTCGGATTGACAATTTCCAACTCTTTCGCAACTACTTGCTCATGAAGGAGCGTTGCGTGGATGTGAATTTCATGAACTCCACAATATTCCAATTCCGATACCTTTGCCTTTTACATGATTGGAAATTCATGACCTTTCTCACCTCAACCGAAAAGTTTTATCCCACTCTTGTTCTCATATTTTATGCTAATGCCTCTTGTATTCTTTCGAATGATAAGAGAAAAGTGGTTGCCATTGAATCCTTTCTCATGGGAGAAACCTTTAGCATCGACGTCTACACTTTCGTTGATGTGTTCGATCTTGAGGATGAGGGTCTAGAAGATGAGAATGCTCTTGACACCTTCACCGGTTCAGTTATGAACCTTGACGTCCATGATCGTTTCTTGCATCTTATCATATATTGGTGGATTCGTCCATCAAATGATAAGTATTCTTGGGTTCGTCAAGTGGATAGTTTTTGGATCAATTCCTTTCGTCAAACCCAACGCCCAAACCTTGCTCCAGTCATCTTTTCCGACATTGTTTGGAATGTCAAGAACCGTGCCACTCCACTAGTCAAATCTTTTCTCTACGCTTGTGTTCTTAGCACTATAATTGTGCGTTTGGGGTTCGATTGTTCTTATGACTTTGTGGAGTCCGTCAAAGAACCCATTGGAGAGATTTCTCTAAACCGTTCCCATTTTCAATATCTCAATGGTCAATGGGTTAGAGGTGCTCCTCCTCCTCCTCCTCCCGTAGATCCAGAGCCGATTCACCAAGTTGCTCCAAACACCGAGATGATGGAGTTTCTCACTTTGCGATTTGATCGCATGGATACTCGGTTTGATAGTTTGGATGCTCGTTTTAATTCCCTCACAACTCACTTTGACTCTCGTTTCGATGCTATGAATACGAGGTTGACGGGTTTGGAAAATCAAAACCTTTCCATGCGTCTCTCCATTAAAGCTCTTCGGCATCTTCACAATACTTCCAATAGAGACGGTGATGAAGACGAGGAAGATGATGAGGATGGTGATGGTGATGAGTGATCCTTAGCTTTTCTCGTTTAGCTTTGCTATGGCTTTTAGGACTAGTTATGTTTTATTAAGTATTTTGTTGCATTTTCATTCATGTTAGAACAATATGCACCTTTGGCATTTATTTTGTTATGCTTTGAACCTTTATGTTGGATTTTTATTTTTAATAATGCTATGATTTATTTGACCTTTTATTAATGTCTTCTTATGCTTAAATTCTATTATGCCTTATTATAGAATTGATTTTGATCTAACAAAAAGGGGGAGAAAATATGTGTTACATTCTTTTTAAGTTTTTTCTTAAAAGGGAAAAGACCATTTTTAAAGCCATGCAACAATTAAAGGGAAATTTTTCAAAGTTTTCAAATTTCTAAAACTTAAAAATTTATGTTAGTTTTGTTATATCAAAAAGGGGGAGATTGTAAAACTAAAATTGATTTTGATATAACAATTATGTTAAAGGACTACTTTTGTAATAATTTTTTAAGCTACTAAGTCAAAAATTATGATTCAAGTTAAACCAAGAATATTGAAATAATTTTAACCAAGAACATTGAAATAATTTTTCTAAGTGTTTTTATACGAGCGTTTCGATACCACTAGAACAGGTATGGATATCACCCTACATTTTTCAAAGAATGTTCTTGAGAATTAGAACAAGTATCAATACCTGTTTTGATACCGAGACCTTACTGTCAACATTTGTTTCGAACCCATTATTGAACCAGGTTTTAAGTTTTAATTATTTTAAATTATGACTCAGTGTTTCGATACCAGTATCGATACCCCCAAAATCCCTAACGGCTCTTTCAAGCATTGAATAACTTGACCGTTGGTAACAGTTAAAGCTTTAAATAGTGGTTAAACCGTTTCGATACCAAACTTCACAGTTTACTTCAGGTATCGAAACCTGTTTCGATACGCCCTTAATAAATGCACGTCTCTTTCTTTTTATGGACTGTTTCGAAACAGGTAGCCCGTGTTTCGATACCAGTTGTTGTAGAGTGCATTTATGATGGAAAGATGAAGCTCCAATGTCTAAATTTACATCTCCAACAACCCCAATGGTTAAAAATCAATGAGAAGGTATAAATTGAAGCATTTCAAGCAGTATTAACAACTATTGAACCTCAAGCAACATCCAAGCAATCAAATCTAACTCCAAAGCACTTTATTGCATATCTTAACTCCCAACTCTTGTAGTTTCATTTTGATTCTTTGTAATTGAGTTTGGGGAGAGTTATTCTATAATTGGGGCATACAATTCTTGTGAGAGAAACTTTCGTGCCTATCTTTCTTCAATTTTATTCTTGTGAGGTTGAATCAATTCTTGGGTATAAGGATTGATTCGAATTGTAACGGTTATCCCTTAAACCGAGAAAAAGGTCGAATTCATTAGTGAATTGGTTTCAAGTCCTTAGAGGGAGCTAAAGTAGTGGATGTAGAGCTTATTTTGAAGCTTGAACCACTATAAATCTTGTGTCTCAATTTTCTCTATTTTTGTTGAAAAATCTCTCATCAATTTTTTGAAAAGCCAATTCACCCCCTCTTGGTCAATTCCATTGATTGATCAACTTAACAAAAGTGTTCTGAATTTGAGATTAAGTGGTTTAATAATATTCAAAAGCCTATAATTAACTATTTGAACTCATTTAGTATGATTAAATCTCATTTTGTTGTCAGTTTGTTGGGTTTAAGTGTGCAAGTCTAATTGGGCTTTTTAGTGAATCCATTAGAAATAAATGAGTAAAATGCTCTAAAATTGAGATTAAGTTGTATACTTTGTTTTACAAGCCCATATTTAACTATTTGAACTCATGAAATTTGATTTATTCTTATTTTGCGACAGTTTTGTTAGGTTTAAAGTGTGTATATATACTGATTTTTATAGTAAACACATTGGAATTTAAACCGAGTAAAGTTCTCTGAATTTGATATTAAGTGGTTTAATCATATTCAAAAGCTTATAATTAACTATTTGAACTCATCTACTATGATTCAATCTCATTTTGTTGTCGGTTTGTTGGTTTTAAGCGTGTATATCTAAATGGGCTTTTTAGTGAACCTATTAGAAATTTAAACGAGTAAAATGCTCTAAAATTGAGATTAAGTTGTATACTTTGTTTCAAAAGCCCTTAATTAACTATTTGAACTTATGAAATTTGATTTATTCTTATTTTGCGACCGTTTTATTAGTTTTAAAGTATGCATATCTAAAAGAGCTTTATAGTGAACACATTAAAATTTAAACCGAGTAGTGTGCTCTAAATTTGAGATTAAGTGGTTTAAACATATTGAAAAACCCATAATTAACAATTTCAACTCTTGTAGTTTGATTCAATATCATTTTGCGGTTGGATTGTTGGATTTAAAGCATGCATGTCTAATTAGGTTTTTTAGTGAACCTGTTAGAAATTTAAACAAGTAAAATGCTCTAAAATTGAGGTTAAGTTGTATATTTTGTTTCAAAATCCTATAATTAACTATTTGAACTCATGAAATTTGATTTATTCTTATTTTGTGACCGTATTGTTATGTTTAAAGTTTGTATATCTACTGAGTTTTATAGTAAACACATTGCAATTTAAACCGAGTAAAGTGTTCTGAATTTGAGATTAAGTGGTTTAATCATATTAAAAAGCCTATAATTAACTATTTGAACTCATGTAGTATGATTGAATCTCATTTTGTTGTCGGTTTGATGGGTGTGCAGGTCCAATTGGGCTTTTTAGTGAACCCGTTAAAAAAAATTTCAAGGAAAGGGCCGCATTAAAAAAACTATAGCCCATCACCTCAAGAGGTGAGTAGGACTGGGGAAAAGAGTACCCATGGTTTATTGAGAAGAAGAGGAAAACCTATCCGAGTTTATAGAATCCCAAATAAAATCGGGAAAGTTACAGTAAAAAAAATAAGAATGAAAAGAATGAAAAGACCTTGAAGCTAAGACATGGGCTACAACGTTTTCGTCTCTAGGTACATAACATATCTTACAATCAAGCAAAGTACCAAGAGTGGAGCGGATTCGAGAAACTAGATGGTTCACTGTGGAGAGATCTGGACGATGTGAGTTGTTAACCTTGTTGGCAATGGAAGCTGAATCAGTTTCAAAGATCATATGATTCCAGCCATTAGTAGCAGCAAACTTTAAACCTTCCAAAATTGCAAGAGCCTCTATAGAAGTGGGGTTCAGGCAAATGAACGGCATAGAACAACCACCAAGGACGATTGCAGAGGAATCCCGGGTAATGATGCCAGCAGCAGCACCCCTTAACACGGGGTCAAAAGCGTCATCCGTGTTGATCTTGATGAAACCAGGATCTGGTTTCGTCCATATAGCTTGAGCAAAAATGGGCTCAGCTAGCCAGGAACGGAGATGGGAGGCATCATTAATTGATGTATAGTCATTAAAAAGTCTTTGTGCATTGGAAATAGTTAACCAAACTGGCTGGAGATGGCTATTATAGATAAAGTCATTTCGACGATTCCATAAATTCCAAAGGATCGTGATAAGAAGTGAAAACTGATGTAAGGAAAGACATCCAGCTACTTCAGAAAGCCATTGGTGGGGGAGACAAATGTATTGGAGAAGATTTGCGTAGGGAACCCTACCAAATGGAGCGCCTCCGTGGCACTAGGACAATCCCTTAGAGCATGAAGGGTAGTTTCGACGGTCATGTTACAGATCGGGCATACCCAGGTACCAAGGTTGGCCTGGAGGAGTTTATGGCCAGATGGGAGTGCATCATGACATAATCGCATCCAAAGGTGCAAGCCTTGGGTAGAGTAGGCAGTTTAGATAGAATTTTCTAAATTTTGGAGGGCCTGTTAACTGGCCCTAGTTGTAACTGCAAAAATTGGTAACCAGATCGAACCGTGTTCATGCGAGAGTCATGGTGACCCCAAAGGGTGGTGTCTTTTATTTCATTGATGATTGACACATTGAGGATGGTGTTAGCATCTTCATGAGAAAAGTAATCTCTTACTTTTAATTCATCCCATCGGGGTAGGTTAGGCAACATGAAGGTACCTGCTCGAAAAGGGCTTCATCATTCAACTCATAATCACCATAAAGGTTTACAGGTTGAGAGCCGCCCTAGTTGTCAAAGTGGATCTGAACTCGGCTAGATATACCTGGCCGTTTGAAGAAACCATTGCGAAGTTTAGATAGAGCTATGCTAAGACCTTTCCATGCAAAAGATGAACTTCGAGTGTGATCAAATTCAAGAATAGAGCCCGATGGGTAATACTTACATTTGTAGACTTGACTAAGGAGATTTTCAGGCTCACAAATCAAGTGCCAATTTTGTTTTCCTAGTAAAGCAACATTGAAATGGTGTAGATCACGAAAACTAACACCTCCTGCTACTTTCGGCAGGCAGACAGTGTCCCAAGGAAGCATATGCCAACCTTGTTTGTTACTTTTTCCAAACCACCAGTATCGACGTATCGACGTGGTCATGTCATCAATGAGGTTTTGTGGTAAAAGGTAGCAAAATATAACATACTGCGGTATAGATTGAATGACTGATTTAATGAAAATTTCTCTACGACTAAAAGATAGAAGGTGTTTATCCCATTTACTAAGGTAGGAATTCATTTTCTCCCTGGTAAACCCCAAGGCCATTGTCTTGTTCTTTCCTATTAAGAGGGGGACTCCCAGATAAATACCTTGATCATCAACTTCCCTTACATGGAGGATATTATTAATTTCTGATTGAAGCGTCGTGGTAGTTTTCTGAGAAAAGAAAATGGTAACTTTTCAAAGTTGACCGCCTGCCCTGTCAAAATAGCATATGTATGTAGAACATCCTTAAGATGTTGAGCTTTTGTAGTTGTATTCTTAATGAAAACAATACAATCATCCGCAAAAAGGAGGCGGTTAATACGTGGTCCATTCCTGCTAGCATAGAGCCTGGGAAGATTTCCATTTGCTTGCTCAGCATTGAGCAATGCTGAAAGACCTCGGGTACAGAAAAGAAAAAGGAAAGGAGACGGAGGGTCTCCTTGTCGCAAACCTCTATGAGGTTTAAAGGACCATGAAGGAGAGTCATTGACACATACTTGGAAGGACACAGAGAATATACATCTCATGATAAGGGAAACCCATTGAGCATTAAAATCCAGCTTAAGCATAATTTGCTCGGGGAAAGGCCATTCAACACGGTCGAAGGCCTTTTCCATGTCTAACTTTATGCTAGCACCTTTGGCAAGTGAGGTCCCATCGGTATTTAAGGTATGAATAATCTCATGAGCAATGAGAATGTTATCAGTAATGTTCTGCCCTTGAATAAAAGCAGCTTGGTTACCACCTATACAGAAAGGTATAATAGATTTCAAACGATTAACAAGAACTTTCGCAACAGTTTTGTAAAGGACAGTACAAAGGCTAATAGGTCTGAGATGGCGCATAGTCGTGGGCTCGTGGATCTTAGGTACAAGAACAATGATAGTATGATTGACCTCTTCCATATTAATCGACCCTCGTAAGAGTCCAAGGCAGAGGTGTATAAAATCTTCACCAAGGGTCTCCCAGTGCTTCCTAAAAAACCCACTTGGGAATCCATCGACCCCCGGAGCTTTCCGTTGGTCAATATCACGAAAAGCAATGGTTACTTCATCAGCTGTGAAATCCTTAATAAGGTCATTATTCATCGATTCAGTTACAATAGGAGGAATGTTCTCTATAATGGAGGATGCAATAGTAGGGGATGAGGACGAGAATAGATTTCGAAAGTAGTCAATAGCAATAGTCATGATGTCTGTTGTATTCGTTTGCTATACATTCTGGTTGTTTAGAAGCCCAGCAATATGGTTTTTCCATTGTCTCCCGTTTGCTCTAGCGTGGAAGAAGGAAGTGTTTTTGTCACCATGTTCTAACCATTGCGTCCAAGCTCTTTAAGCTAGTATATTTCTTTCTCATTTACTAAATTATCAAGCTCACTTTTAGCAGAAATAAGGTTTTGGATGTCCGCATCAGAGAGATGTTGTTTAAGGCACATATTAATGAAGTCATTAAGTTGAGTGATACATTCATTGGATTTAATACGTCTATTAATTTGCCATGATGCTAGAAATTTTCCAATGTCCTTAAATTTATCAAGAGTCGAGCAAGAGTGGTTAGACCAGATCTCTCTTATTCGAGTTGACACTTCTTGGTTATCAGCCCAGCAATTCTCAAAGCGGAACTAATTAGTTGTGTGTTTGGGTCTGAGAGTCCTAGATGGGTTAGTGACCATTAAGATAGGACAATGATTAGAGCGTGCTTGAAAAAAAAGAGATAGCTTGATAGTTAGGAAAGGAAGTAAACCAATCGGAATTCCCAAGGAATCTATCAATTCGTTCCATAATTATTTCTGTATTACGCCCATATCTAGTCCAAGTGAACCATCCCGACTTTGGTTTACAATCATAAAGGTCATTTGTAGTAAGACAATCTCTGAAATTATTAATTTACGATCGCGCACGACGGGTACCGCCTCTTTTTTTATTATCACATAGAATTTCATTAAAGTCCCCCTAAAAGCCAAGGAAGGGAAGATGCATATTGTAAAGTGTCTATTAATTGCCAAGTTTTGTATTTGTTTGTAGTTTCAGGAAATCCATGTAAGCCAGAAAAATGGAATTGTGTTTGCTCGAAAGAAATAATAACATCAATATGGCGATCCGAGTAAGAAAGAAAATCAATAAAAGTTTTATTATTCCAAATAGTAGAAAGCCCTGTACAAGTAGGGCTAGATTCAACAGCTATGCAGTCATGCATTCCTAACTTGATCCTAATACGGTCCATATTACGTCTGTTTAACCTAGATTCGTAGAGGAAAAGAAAATCGACATCATGCTTAGAAACAACACGTTGAAGAGCGTGAACTGCCTGGGTGTTGCCGAGAACCTGACAGTTCCAACATAAAATTTTCATTTTGCTCGGCGGGGTTGATCAACATCAACCTCCGCCGAAGAGTTTTTTGTGCTGCTCATCCCAGCTTTTTCAGAAAAGGCCTTGCCTATTGGTCTTGCCCGTTTAGGCCTGTTACTCTCATCAGAAGGTGGGGTTCGCTTGGTACCTTGGCTCGGACAACTCGTTTAGGAGTTGATGCATTATCAAGCCATTCAACAGCCTCCTGGAATGCTTGGTCATTGTCAAGTTCAGCCTCCAAGTCTTGGTGTTTGGGGTCCAACAAGCTCACCCCCCGATGTCGTCATTAGTCTTTTGCCTTGTAGTAATATTAGAGACATGATCAGGAAAAAACATTTGCAATGGTTGAGGAGGACACCGACGGGCAGGTAGTCTACTAGCGACGGTTGAAAGAAGTCTAGGGCCTTTCGGAATAGTTTGTAAAAATTTGTTACTTGGAGCAGACTCATGGTCCTTAACTTGAGGGGATGGCATAGGGTTTTACCTTTTTCATATGGCTTTACCTTTATCATTGGTATTTGAAGTTTGAGAGGAAGTTGGCGTTGGCTTAGCATCAGGAGGGGCGTTGGTAATATAACGGATAGGACCTTTTTGTGAAGATTGTGCATCCTTCTTTTTAGGAACATGGTGAAGCCAGTCTCCATATTGGAGATGTTCGGATCGAGCCTCGACCGGAATAGGACAGAAGTCCATGGAATGGCCAACTTTACCGCAAACATGACATATGGTAGGAAGACGTTCGTATTGAAGCATACAGAAACTTTTAGAAGGCCCCCCGCCTCGCCTAATTGGTTTGGTGGCGTCTATAATTAACCCAACTCGGAGGTAGTCAACCATATTGAAATCAATTTTCCTCGTATTGATTTTTGTTACCGTTCCAATTATGGTCCCAAGTGATTCTCTAGTGTTATGGATACGCACCCAAATATTCATCGTCGTAAAAGAGTGTTCGTCAACGCTGATAGTAGGATTGTACTGCACGAGAGCTAACCATTCATCCTTGTAAATCCAAGGTCGCCTGGCTAGGATGTCCTCCTTAATTTTCTCATCCTTAAAACGGATGAGGAACAAATGTGGCTTCAAGATTCGCATTGAAATTAGCTTTGCTGGAGTCCATATTCCGGTAAAAGCTTTGACGATCACCTGATCATCTATTTCCTTAGATGTTATAAGGTTTCCTGTTAAGGTAGATTGTGTTTCCTCTTCAGAGGAATCCCAAGAGATACTTGGTTGAAAGACAACAACTTATTCATCATCAGTGAACTAGAAATTCCCAAGTTGTTGAAGAAAGGTTTTGGAGTCCATTGATAATTGGTTGATGAAAGAAAATGAATAGTTGAGAGCAAAAGAGAGGAATAGGCGTGTGATAGGCATTGTAGACGAGGAGATATAGGATGGATGGGAGATTATATATAGGAGTGAGTATAGAGTTTGAATTCTATAAGGATTATGATAACAGTTCACTATGGAAAGGGTTGTATGAAGTTGGTAAGAAGTGAAATACTTTTTAATATGAAGAGAGTTAGAAGATAATATTAAAAGGTGAATGGAAAATAGAGGAGAATAAGGATTGAAAGAATAGAGTCCTTGAAGATAGTATGGAGAAGAAGTTTTATAACAAGCAAACTCTTGTAAAGAGAAGGTAGGAGACCTTATAAGGTTTGGAGTAGAAGTCTTGCAAGTAGTATATATAGTCCAAGAAGGAAGCGAAGCCAATTTAGTTGAAAGGCTGGTAAAAACGTGAGAGGTTCGAATTGTGCCTACGCAACGAGGCTTGCATCGCACTTGATAGTTTTATGGTTCTATCGGTAATTGGAGATAAGAGAACAGCGTCCCACGGTTCGTCGAGGTCACCAATAACACAACGAGGCATGTTTGGTGGTTTGCCGCAAGTTGGGCAAGATATTTTGTTGTGTAAAGATACACCAAAAAAGGTGTTAGAGGAGCCCCTTTGCAAGGGTGGAAGACAATTGGATCGAATGGCGATCATGTGACATGAGTGTTTGTATGGTTCCCGTAGGTGTGAACCCATAGATGGACCAATGCCATTGTTGATGAAGGAGAACCACATGGCAGTAGGCTTCCAAGTATGGATGTGCTTGCTTGTAGGGGAAAAACAATTGGATCGAGTACCATCTTATAGCCTCATTGCTTGTGGTATGGTGAAGTAATGGAAAATTAAAAGTAAATAATAATAAAGAAACAAAAGAAGCAAAGTTTGACATGGAGTCCAATACCTGTTCGTTTGAGACCCTTTTGTTAGGTTTAAAGTGTGAATATCTAATGGGTTTTAAAGTAAACACATTGTAATTTAAACCGAGTAAAGTGTTCTGAATTTGAGATTAAGTGGTTTAATAATATTCAAAAGCCTATAATTAACTATTTAAGCTCATGTAGAATGATTGAATCTCATTTTGTTGTCGGTTTGTTGGGTTTAAGCGTGTATGTCTAATTGGGCTTTCTAGTGAACTCGTTAGAAATTTAAACGAGTAAAATGCTCTAAAATTGAGATTAAATTGTATAATTTGTTTCAAAAGTACATAAATAACTATTTGAACTCATGAAATATGATTTATACTTATTTTGCGACCGCTTTGTTAGGTTTAAAGCCTGTATATCTACTGAGTTTTATAGTAAACACATTGGAATTTAAACCGAGTAAAGTGCTTTGAATTTGAGATTTAGTGGTTTAATCATATTCAAAAGCTTATATTTAATTATTTGAACTCATGTAGTATGATTGAATCTCATTTTGTTGTCGGTTTGTTGGATTTAAGCGTGCATGTCTAATTGGGCTTTTTAGTGAACCCATTAGAAATTTAAACGAGTAAAATGCTCTAAAATTGAAACTAAGTTGTATACTTTGTTTCAAAACCCGTAATTAACTATTTCAACTCATGAAATTTGATGTATTCTTATTTTGCAACCGTTTTCTTAGTTTTAAAGTATGCATATCTAAATGAGCTTTATAGTGAACACTATGGAATTTAAACCGAGTAAAGTGTTCTGAATTTGAGATTATGTGGTTTAAACATATTGAAAAGCCCATAATTAACAATTTCAACTAATGTAGTTCGATTCAATCTCATTTTGTGGTCGAATTGTTAGATTTAAAGCATGCATGTTGATAAGAGGGCTCCTTGTTGAGGACGCCTTCTTGATTGTTTCGGATCCAGGATTGAAGTAAGATGTCTCCTGCAATAAGCATGGCTGCAAATTGGTGTTTAAAAGGGCTGAAAAATATAGGTAGACAGAATGTAGAAGATGAAGGCTCGGAGAAGTTGACAATGGTGGAACGTTGAAAGTATTGGTTTGGTTATGGCTAGGTTTGGTCTTTGGTGAGGTGACTGGTGAGAAATGAAGTTTCTGACAAGGTTGAAAAATAGGATGCAAGGGGTAGTACGAAAATGAAATAAAAACAAGGAAAAGAAATAAAATGAAACAAACTCCAAGGATGAACTCGAACAATCTGTTGAACGAACCCGAACCTTATCTTGAACTTGCTTCAGACGGACTTGGACCCTTCGATTATCTACAACCGAGAACCCAAAGTATCAAAGGGGTTGACCACGCAAGCAACGAACTTGAGAAGTCAGAAAGTTCTCAAAAGAACCGAAATGAGAGAAATTCTCACAAAAGTAAATTTCATTCAAATTTGTCTTTTTCTCCTTTACAAAGTATACATATATATAGGCTAGTACAAGGGAGTTGGCGCCTAGAATACTTGGCCAGAATTGAATTGGAAGTTTCAGATGAGTGGCTGAAATGTAAGCACAATTAACATGTGTTAATTATGTTAAATGTGGATGAGAAAACTACTCATCCTTATCCTTTGTGGCCGGCTGGTTTTGGAGGGAGGGAAGACTGAATTTCAAACATTTAACACATGTGTTTTATGTGTGAAATTCAAAGGAAATAACTCCTTGTCCTTATCTTACTTTGACGCCAACTTCAAGGAGGGAAATCTTGAAATTTGAATCTGCCACATGCCATGCACATGCACATGCTTGGAATGGATGGTGGACGCCCCTCATGCTGGTCACATGACCATGACACACTCTCCCACGTGGAGGACACCTTTGAGCTATCCCGGGACTCACCAGCTTGAGTTGAGCTAGTAGAGCTGGAGTTGAGCTGAATGGAGCTGAGTTGAGCTGAATTCAGCTAGCTGAAGTGTTGAGGATTAGTTGAGCTGAAACGAGCTGCTAGAAATCCATTGAGCTTTTCCCGAGCTAAGGTGAAGTCCTTCATTTGGTACTCTTCCTTGTGCCTATGAGAAAACAAAAGTTATACCATCATAAGTATTGTAAACTTATTAAAGAAAGTTAAAACAAGCTGAAAAACATAGTTATCATATTGGAAAACATGTAACAAGCTAAAGAAACATGGTAAACATGATTATGAGCTTGTGTTCTTATTGAACTTATTGAAAACACACCTATTTACATGCTTAATAAACACAATACTAGCTTAAGTACTATATAGTTACAAGATGTTACACATCAGTATGTAACATAGTGTAAAGTTTATTCTCTAAGGCATATGCATTATTAAGGGATTCTGAGACTTGTAAACATTTAAGAATAAGAACTTCCCTGAATTGCTTAGCCTTTGATCGAGTGATGGGTCCTGATGGTAAGACCTCCGGATCAGCTGTTTGAGCTTGTGTAGATGTGCTCACATCATCCCCCCCTTCTTGAAAAGGATTTGTCCTCAAATCTGCAGAATCATTAAAAGGAGATAAGTCGGAAACATTAAATGTAGCACTTACATTGTATTCACCCGGCAAGTCCAACTTGTAAGCATTGTCGTTCACTTTCTCAACCACTTGAAAAGGACCATCTCCTCGTGGTAACAGCTTGGACCGTCGTTGGGTTGGAAAACGTTCCTTTCGGAAGTGAATCCAAACCCAATCTCCAACATCGAAGGTAACTCGCTTACGTCCTTTGTTCGCTTGCTTCTCGTATTGTTGAGTCCTTCGTTCAAGGTTATCTTTAACCTGTTGATGCAACTTCTTTACATAATCAGCCTTGGATTGTCCGTCCCTATTCGTCACTTGTTCATATGGCAAAGGCAACATATCGAGAGGAGTGATAGGATTAAATCCATAAACAACCTCAAAAGGTGACATTTTAGTAGCAGAATGAACGGCATGGTTATATGCAAATTCAACATGCGGCAAACAATCTTCCCACGTCTTAATATTCTTTTTGATGATGGAACGGAGTAAAGTAGATAAAATACGATTAACAACCTCAGTTTGTCCATCAGTTTGGGGATGACAAGTAGTAGAAAACATAAGTTTCGTACCTAATTTGCTCCAAAGAGTCCTCCAGAAGTGACTCAAGAATTTTACATCCCTGTCAGAAACAATCGACCTAGGAATACCATGTAAACGCACAATTTCCTTAAAGAACAAGTTAGCCACATTAACAGCATCATCGGTCTTATGACACGCAATGAAGTGTGCCATCTTTGAGTACCTGTCAACCACAACAAAGATACTATCTCTACCTGTCCTAGTCCTAGGCAATCCCAACACAAAATCCATAGATATATCAGTCCAGGGGGAGTCGGGAATAGGTAAAAGTAAGTACAAACCGTGTGGTAATACCTTCGACTTGGCTTTCTTACATGTCACGCATCGTTCACACATCCTTTCGACGTCTCGTCGCATCTTTGGCCAGAATAGGTGCTCCTTGAGAATGTGTAACGTCTTGGTGACTCCAAAGTGTCCCATAAGTCCTCCTTCATGAGCTTCTCGAATTAGGACCTCTCGAATTGACCCTTGAGGAATGCAGAGTCTTCCTTCTTTGAAAAGATAATCATCATGTCGATAAAATTTCTCATCTGCACCCTTTTCACACAATGTATATCTTTCTCCAAAATCAGGGTCAGTAGCATATAATTCTTTGATATAGGCAAACCCAATCAAATGAGAGTCTAAGTAATTCAGAAGTGCATACCTACGGGATAAGGCATCTGCTACAACGTTGTCTTTACCTTTCTTATATCGAATGACATAAGGAAAAGATTCTAGAAATTCAACCCACTTAGCATGCCTTTTATTCAACTTATGCTGACCTGTTATGTGCTTCAAAGCTTCGTGATCGGTGTGAATTACGAATTCTTTCGGTAAGAGATAGTGCTGCCATGTTTCAAGAGCTCGAATCAATGCATACATCTCTTTGTCGTACACTGGATAATTCAAGGTAGCACCACTTAACTTCTCGCTGAAATAGGCAATAGGTCGCTTCTCCTGTGATAAAACGGCTCCAATTCCTATTCCTGAAGCATCACACTCAATCTCGAACATTTTATCAAAGTTAGGTAAGGCTAACACTGGGGCCTTAGTCAAATAATCCTTAATTTTCAAGAAGGCTTCTTCCTGTTCATCACCCCAATTGAAGACTGAATTCTTCTTTATAATCCCGGTTAAGGGGGCGGTAATGGAACTGAAATTAGGTACAAACCGACGATAAAAACTAGCTAAACCATGAAAAGATCTAACCTGACTTATTGATGTCGGTCGAGGCCAATCCTGAATCGCCTTCACCTTTTCTGGATCGACTTCCACACCCTGTGCAGTCACGATAAAACCAAGAAAGGTAACCTTATCAGTACAAAACATACATTTCTTCAGATTACCAAATAACCTTTCTTTTCTCAATGTGCCAAGAACATTCCTCAAGTGTTCCTCGTGATCCTGCAAAGACTTGCTGTATATAAGAATGTCATCAAAGTACACAACACAATATTTTCCAATGTAAGATCGTAAAACATGATTCATCAGACGCATAAAGGTGCTAGGTGCGTTAGTTAAACCGAAAGGCATCACTAACCACTCGTACAGACCCAATTTCGTTTTGAAGGCTGTCTTCCATTCGTCGCCTTCTCGCATCCGAATCTGATGATATCCACTCTTTAAATCAATTTTGGAAAATATGGTCGCACCACACAACTCATCTAGCATGTCATCAAGACGAGGAATGGGATGCCTATACTTGATGGTAATCTGATTCACCGCTCGGCAATCAACACACATTCTCCATGTTCCGTCTTTCTTGGGTACTAAAAGCACTGGTACAGCGCACGGACTTAAACTTTCCCGAATGTAACCCTTTTCCATCAACTCGGTGATTTGTTTTTGAAGTTCCTTTGTTTCTTCTGGATTACTTCGATATGCTGGCCGATTTGGAATGGTAGCTCCCGGAATGAAATCAATTTGATGTTCTATACCTCGAATAGGTGGCAACCCACTCGGTGTCTCATCCGGAAACACGTCTTCAAACTCCTGCAAAAGAGACGTAATAGATGTAGGCAAATCATTAGGAATATCAAATAACAAACAATACTCCTTATACATTAAAATAAGTAAAGTTTGTTGAGAGGAAAAACATTTCCTGATATCCTTGCCGCTCGCATATACGTTCGTCTTCTTCCTTTCTGTTTTGGCTTCCTCGACATTCTTTCTCAATCGAACCTGATCTTCTTGCACTTGACTCGGTGTCAAAGGTGCTAAGGTGATCTTCTTACCTGCATGTGTAAAAGAATATCGATTTGTAATTCCATCATGCAACGTACCTTTGTCGTATTGCCATGGACGTCCCAAAAGTAGGTGACACGCATCCATTGAGACGACATCACAAAGGATTTCATCTTTATACCTCCCTATGGTAAATGGTACCGAAACTTGTCTAGTAACTCGTACTTCTCCGCCATCATTTAACCATTGAAGACGGTATGGTTTGGGATGCTTCGTCGTCTTTAAGCCTAACTTATCAACCATGAAAGAACTTGCAACATTAGTACAACTACCACCATCAATAATGACAACACATACCTTGTCGTTAATGAGGCATCTAGTATGGAAGATGTTTTCTCGTTGCTGGTCGTCTTGTGTAGGTGTAGCATTTAGACTTCTTTTTATGACAAGTGCTTCACCGGTCATGTATGTATCCAAGGCATCATCCGCATCATCCTTGTCTTCCTCGTGTAAAGGTTCATGTTCTTCATTGTCGGATTCAGACTCTATCTCTCCGTTTTCTAACATCAACATAGTCTTCCGATTAGGACATTGGCTTGCAATATGTCCTCTTCCAAGACACTTAAAGCATTGAATATCCCTTGAGCGTTCTGGACGTTCTGGTTGTGCATTTTGCTTCCCACGCCCAACATCTACAATCGGGGCCTTTGGCTTGCTCGTTTCACCCTTCTCTTTGTTTTGAAACGGTACTTGTTTCCTGAAATTGTTAGAAGGATTGAAAACAGAATTGGAAGGAGGTCTGAAAGAATTATTACCTCGGGATGACGACATCTTTCTTCGTTGCTGCCTCTCAACCTTAATTGCCATTTGCACCATTTCGTCTAATTCGACGTAATGTTGCAATTCAACAGCATTGGCAATGTCGGTGTTCAAACCTGAAAGGAATCGCGCCATGGTTGCTTCTCGGTCTTCCTCAATGTTAGCACGCATCATGGCCATCTCCATGTCTTTAAAATAATCTTCGACGCTTCGATTTCCTTGTTTCAAAGTTTGTAACCTTTGAAATAGGTCTCGATGGTAATGGGATGGTACGAATCTCTTTCTCAAAATTCTTTTCATCTCTGCCCATGTATTGATTGGACCTTCACCGGTTCGTCTTCTACTTAGAATCAATTGATCCCACCAAATTAAGGCATAGTCAACGAACTCCATCGCTGCCAATCGAACCTTCTTCTGGTCAGAATAATTGTAGCAATCAAAGACGTGTTCCACCTTGCTTTCCCACGCAAGATATGCATCCGGATCTGATCGTCCTTGAAAAGGGGGTATGGCAACTTTGATGTTGTTCAAATTGTCATCCAGTTGTGCCTGGTGTTGTACACGCCTCCCATTTGTTCTAGGAGCATTCTGCCTCGGTTCTTGCACTTCTTCAACGTCATCATTGTTGTCATCATGGGAATTGTTTTGAGATCCCTCGATCTTGTCCATTCTCACGTGCAATTGTTCAATCTCTGATTGCACTACTCTTCGGACTTCTCGAAGCATGGCTTGCATCATAAGGCTTGGTTGAACGTCGTTTTGTTGTTGATCATCACGATCTCCATTTGAACCTGCCATTGTTAGTAAAGAACAAACAACACAAAATAAAATAAGGATAAATGGACCTCACAAAGTACACACACAAGATCCTCACAAGTTCACTCCAAAGAAAAATAAAAATGGCACTCCAACACTCGTGTTTCACTCGGGAATACTTGAATGGCTCTTTTGATTCCCCTTCTGATCTCACACACACAAATGCCTTTTACCACTCCTTCTCTCGTTATAAGTTCTTTAGAGGACTAGCGTAGACTTTCTTCAAATCTGTCACAAGTGTTAGTCTTTAACAACAACGGTTAGTGACAATCGAAATGTAAGGTTCTGTCCAAAACAAATTCGGTTAGTGTTAAATGGAAAGAAAAGTGATGTAAAGTAAGGTAAAGGTTAGAAAGAAAGAAAAAGAAAAGAAAAAAAAAATGGATTACTTACTACAAAGAAACACTTACTACTCTCCTTTCACCGAACAATCAATTCTTCATGCCCGGTTGATTATGGTAGTGTTTGATGCTGTAGAACACATTAAACTTGCATTTTCTTTCATCTTTTCAATACCATGAAGTGCTTTTCTTTCAACTATTGATATTCTGATTTTTTTTTGAATTTTCGAAATTTTTTTTTTTTTAACTAGAGTTGACTTTGACTTTTTTTTTTTGACTTTTTTTTTGTTTTTTGATTGTTTTTGCACTCACGAAGATGATTCTTACTTGTAATCCAACCTAGGCTCTGATTACCACATGATAAGAGGGCTCCTTGTTGAGGACGCCTTCTTGATTGTTTCGGATCTAGGATTGAAGTAAGATGTCTCCTGCAATAAGCATGGCTGCAAATTGGTGTTTAAAAGGGCTGAAAAATATAGGTAGACAGAATGTAGAAGATGAAGGCTCGGAGAAGTTGACAATGGTGGAACGTTGAAAGTATTGGTTTGGTTATGGCTAGGTTTGGTCTTTGGTGAGGTGACTGGTGAGAAATGAAGTTTCTGACAAGGTTGAAAAATAGGATGCAAGGGGTAGTACGAAAATGAAATAAAAACAAGGAAAAGAAATAAAATGAAACAAACTCCAAGGATGAACTCGAACAATCTGTTGAACGAACCCGAACCTTATCTTGAACTTGCTTCAGACGGACTTGGACCCTTCGATTATCTACAACCGAGAACCCAAAGTATCAAAGGGGTTGACCACGCAAGCAACGAACTTGAGAAGTCAGAAAGTTCTCAAAAGAACCGAAATGAGAGAAATTCTCACAAAAGTAAATTTCATTCAAATTTGTCTTTTTCTCCTTTACAAAGTATACATATATATAGGCTAGTACAAGGGAGTTGGCGCCTAGAATACTTGGCCAGAATTGAATTGGAAGTTTCAGATGAGTGGCTGAAATGTAAGCACAATTAACATGTGTTAATTATGTTAAATGTGGATGAGAAAACTACTCATCCTTATCCTTTGTGGCCGGCTGGTTTTGGAGGGAGGGAAGACTGAATTTCAAACATTTAACACATGTGTTTTATGTGTGAAATTCAAAGGAAATAACTCCTTGTCCTTATCTTACTTTGACGCCAACTTCAAGGAGGGAAATCTTGAAATTTGAATCTGCCACATGCCATGCACATGCACATGCTTGGAATGGATGGTGGACGCCCCTCATGCTGGTCACATGACCATGACACACTCTCCCACGTGGAGGACACCTTTGAGCTATCCCGGGACTCACCAGCTTGAGTTGAGCTAGTAGAGCTGGAGTTGAGCTGAATGGAGCTGAGTTGAGCTGAATTCAGCTAGCTGAAGTGTTGAGGATTAGTTGAGCTGAAACGAGCTGCTAGAAATCCATTGAGCTTTTCCCGAGCTAAGGTGAAGTCCTTCATTTGGTACTCTTCCTTGTGCCTATGAGAAAACAAAAGTTATACCATCATAAGTATTGTAAACTTATTAAAGAAAGTTAAAACAAGCTGAAAAACATAGTTATCATATTGGAAAACATGTAACAAGCTAAAGAAACATGGTAAACATGATTATGAGCTTGTGTTCTTATTGAACTTATTGAAAACACACCTATTTACATGCTTAATAAACACAATACTAGCTTAAGTACTATATAGTTACAAGATGTTACACATCAGTATGTAACATAGTGTAAAGTTTATTCTCTAAGGCATATGCATTATTAAGGGATTCTGAGACTTGTAAACATTTAAGAATAAGAACTTCCCTGAATTGCTTAGCCTTTGATCGAGTGATGGGTCCTGATGGTAAGACCTCCGGATCAGCTGTTTGAGCTTGTGTAGATGTGCTCACATCACATGTCTAATTGGGCTTTTTAGTGAACCCATTTGAAAAAAAAATTTGAAGGAAAGGGCCTCATTAAAAAAAACTATAGCCAGTCACCTCGAGAGGTGAGTAGGCCCCTATGGGGAAAAGAGTACCCATGGTTTTATTGAGAAGAAGAGGAGAACCTCTCTGAGTTTACAGAAGCCCGAATAAAGTCAGGAGATACAATCAAAAGAGCAAGTAATAAAAGAATGCAAAGCCCTAGTATCTAAGACATGGGCTACAACATTTGCGTCTCTAGGTACATAACAAATCTTACAATCAGGCAGAGTACCAAGAGTGGAGCAGATGCGAGACACCAAATGTTGCATTGTGGAAAGATCTTGGTGATGAGTGTTGTTAACTTTGTTGGCAATGGAAGCAGAATCTATTTCAATAATCACATTAGTCTAGCCATTGGCAACAACAAATCTTAAACCTTTCATAATAGGAAGAGCCTCGGTAGAGGCTGGATCCGGACAGACAAGAGGCATAGAGCATCCACCGAGAACGAAACCAGAAGAATCTCAAGCAATGACGCCTGTAGCAGCACCCTTTAACACAGGGTGTCAAAGGCCCCATCTGTGTTAATTTTGACGAAACCAGAAGCCGGTTTCGTCCATCTAGCTTGAGCGAAGGTGGGCTCAGCCAGCCGGGAACGTAGATGGGAAGCATCATTAACTAATGTATAGTCATCGAAAAGTTTTTGCGCATTGGAAACAACTAACCAAGCCGGTTGGAGATGATTGTTATGGATGAAGTCGTTCCGACAGTTCTATAAATTCCATAGGATCGTAATAAGGAAAGAAAATTGATGTAAAGAAAGGAAACTAACAACTTTAGAGAGCCACTGGTTGGTGGAAATATGTGTGTTGGAGAAAATTCGAGTAGGAAGCCCTTCCAACTGGAGTGCCTCCTTGGCACTAGGACAGTCCCTCACCGCATGGAGGGTGGTTTCAATGGCCATGTTGCAAAGTGGACAAACTCCCGTACCAAGATTGGCCTGAAGAATTTTATGACCAGATGGGAATGCATCATGACATAGCCGCCATCCAAAGGAACCGACCTTAGGTAAGGTGGGTAGTTTAGAAAGAATTTTCCAAAGCTTAGAGGGCCTATTAACTGGCCCTAGTTGTAGTTGCAAAAATTGGTACCCCGACCGAACCGAGTATATGCCAGAGTCATGGTGACCCCAAAGAGTGGTGTCCTTTGTGTCATTAATAATGGGTACATTAAGAATGGTGTTAGCATCTTCATGGGAGAAGTATTCTCTTACCTTTGGTTCATCCCACCGGGTCATGTTAGGTAGCATGAAAGTACCTGCACGAAAAGGTACTTCGTCATTCACCTCACAATCACCACAAAGGTGTATAGGCTAAGAGCCTCCCCATTTATCAAAGTGGATTTGAATTTGATTGAACATGCCTGACCGTTTGAAAAAACCATTGCGAAGTTTAGAGATAGCTATGCTAAGACCTTTCCAGGCAAAAGATCTCCGAGTGTGATCAGATTCAAGGATAGAACCCGATGGGTAATACTTACATTTGTAGACCTGGCTAAGGAGGTTATCAGGTTCACAAATCAAACGCCATTTTTGTTTTCCTAATAAAGCAACATTGAAGTGGTGTAGATCGCGAAATCCTATACCTCCTGCTGCTTTCGGCAGACAGGCAGTGTCCCAAGAGAGCATATGCTAACCTTGTTTATCAGCTTTGCCAGACTACCAATATCGGCGTATCGAAGTGGTCATGTAATCAATAATGTTTTGGGGTAAAAGGTAGCAAGAAATAAAATATGGAGGCATAGATTGTATGACTGATTTAATAAATATTTCTCTATTACCAAGGAAAAATGAATGCTCGCCTGAGTAAATGGGATAAACACCTTTTATCCTTTTATTAAAACGAACAAACCGACCACAAAATGAGATTGAATCAAACATATGAGTTGAAATTGTTAATTATATGCTTTTGAATATAATTAAACCACTTAATCTCAAATTCAGAGCACTTTACTCGGTTTAAATTCCTATGTGTTTACTTTAAAACGCATTAGATATACACACTTTAAACCTAACAAAATGGTGGCAAAATAAGTATAAATCAAATTTCATGAATTCAAATAGTTAATTATGGGCTTTTGAAATAAATTATACAACATGATCTCAATTTTAGAGTATTTTACTCTGTTAAATTTCTAACGGGTTTACTAAAAAGCCCAATTAGATATGCACGCTTTAAATCAAGCAAACCCACCACAAAATGAGATTGAATCAAACTACATGAGTTGAAATTGTTAATTATAGGCTTTTGAATATGATTAAACCACTTAATCTTAAATTCAGAGCATATGCTCGCTTTAAATCGGACAAACCGACCACCAAATGAGATTGAATCAAAATAAATGAGTTGAAATTGTTAATTACATGCTTTTAAATATGATTAAACCACTTAAACTCAAATTCATAGCACTTTACTCGGTTTAAATTCCTATGTGTTTACTTTAAAACCCATTAAATATACGCACTTTAAACCTAACAAAAGGGTCTCAAAATAAGTATAAATCAAATTTCATGATTTTAAATAGTTAATTATGGGCTTTTGAAACAAAATATAGAACTCAATCACAATTTTAGAGCATTTTACTCAGTTAAATTTCTAACGGGTTCACTAAAAAGCTAAATTAGACATGCACGCTTTAAATCGTACAAACTGACCACAAATGAGATTTAATCAAACTACATGAGTTTAAATTGTTAATAGGCTTTTGAATATGATTAAACCACTTAATCTAAAATTTAGAGCACTTTATTCAGTTTAAATTCATATGTGTTTACTTTAAAACCCCATTAGATATACACACTTTAAACCTAACAAAATGGTCATAAATCAAATTTCATGAGTTCAAATAGTTAATTATGGACTTTTGAAAAAAATTATACAACTTAATCTCAATTTTAGAGCATTTTACTCGGTTAAATTTCTAACGGGTTCACTAAAAAGACAAATTAGACATGCAAGCTTTAATTCGATCAAACCGACCACAAAATGAGATTGAATCGAACTAGCTGAGTTTAAATTGTTAATTATAGGCTTTTGAATATGATTAAACCACTTAATCTCAAATTCAGAGTACTTTACTCGGTTTTAAATTCCTATGTGTTTACTTTAAAACCCATTTGATATACACACTTTAAACCTAACAAAATGGTCATAAATCAAATTTCATGAGTTCAAATAGTTAATTATGGGATTTTGAAACAATGTATACAACTGAATCTCAATTTTAGGGCATTTTACTCGGTTAAATTTCTAATGGGTTCACTAAAAAACCCAATTAGACATGCACACCTTAAATCGAACAAACCTACCACAAAATAAGATTGAATCAAACTAAATGAGTTTAAATTTTGCATTATAGGCTTTTGAATATGATTAAACTATTTAATCTCAAATTCAGAGCACTTTACTCGATTTAAATTTTAATGTGTTTACTTTAAAACCCATTAGATATACACACTTTAAACCTAACAAAATGGTCTCAAAATAAGTATAAATCAAATTTCATGAGTTCAAATAATTAATTATGGGCTTTTGAAACAAATTATACAACTGAATATTAATTTTAGCGCATTTACTCGGTTAAATTTCTAACGGATTCACTAAAAAGTCCAATTAGATATGCATGCTTTAAATCATACAAACCGACCACCAAATGAGATTGAATCAAAATAAATGAGTTTAAATTGTTAATTATAGGCTTTTGAATATGATTAATCTCAAATTTAGAGCACTTTACTCGGTTTAAATTCCTCAGTGTTTACTCTAAAACTAATTAGATATACATAGTTTAAACCTAACAAAAGGGTCTCAAAATATGTATAAATCAAATTTCATGAGTTCAAATAGTTAATTATGGGATTTTGAAACAAAGTATACAACTTAATCTTAATTTTAGCGCATTTACTTAGTTAAATTTCTAACGGATTCACTAAAAAGCCCAATTAGATATGCATGATTTAAATCGTACAAACCGACCACAAAATGAGATTGAATCAAACTACATGAGTTTAAATTGTTAATTATAGGCTTTTGATTATCATTAAACCACTGAATTTCAAATTCAGAGCACTTTATTAGGTTTAAATTCCTATGTGTTTACTTTAACACCCATTAGATATACACACTTTAAACCGAACAAAATTGTCATAAATCAAATTTCTTGAGTTCAAATGGTTAATTATTAGCTTTTGAAACAAATTATACAACTTAATCTCAATTTTAGAGCATTTTACTCGGTTAAATTTCTAATGGGCTATCCTTCATGTAAGAGAAGTGGATGATCCAGGTATTTATCTGGGAGTCCCTCTCCTAATAGGAAAGAACAAGACAACATCCTTGGGGTTCACCAGGGATAAAGTGAATGCTCGCCTGAGTAAATGGGATAAACATCTCCTCCCCTTTAGTGGTAGAGAAATTTTTATTAAATCTATCATCCAATCTATATCACAGTATGTTATGTCTTGCTACCTTTTACCCCAAAACATTATTGGTGACATGACCACTTCGATACGCCGTTATTGGTGGTCTGGGAAAGCTGACAAATGAGGTTGACATACGCTCCCTTGGGACACCGTCTGTCTGCTAAAAGCAGCAGGAGGTATAGGGTTTCGCGATCCTCACTACTTCAATGTTGCTTTATTAGGCAAACAGATCTGGCGTTTGGATTGTGAACCTGATAACCTCCTTAGTCAGGTCTACAAATGCAAGTATTACCCATCAGGTTCTATCCTCGAATCTGATCACACTCGGAGATCTTCTTTTGCTTGGAAAGGCCATAGCATTGCTATCTCTAAGCTTCGCGATGGCTTTTTCAAACGCCCAGGTATATCTAGCCAAGTACAAATCCACTTTGACAAACGGGGAGGTTGGAGTCTATCAACCTTTATGGTGATTATGAGGTAAATGATGAAGTCCCTCTTCGAGCAGGTACCTTCATGTTGCCTAATTTACCCCAATGGGACGAATCAAAAGTCAGAGAATACTTCTCCCACGAAGACGCCAACACCATACTTAATGTTCCAATTATTAATGACACAAAAGACACCACCCTTTGGGGTTACCATGACTCTGGTATGTACACGGTTCGGTTTGGTTACCAATTTTTGCAGTTACAGCTAGGGTCAGTTAACAGGCCCTCCAAGCTTTGGAAAATTATATCTAAACTGCCTACTCTACCCAAGGTTCGTACCTTTGGATGGCGTTTATGTCATGATACACTCCCATCTGGCCATAAAATTCTCCAGGCCAATCTTGGTACGGGGGTATGCCCGATTTGTAACATGACCATCGAAACCACCCTCCATGCTATGCGGGACTGTCCTAGTGCCAATGAGGCACTCCAGTTGGCAGGGCTTCCTACGTGAATTTTCTCCAATACCTTTGACTACCCCCACTAGTGGCTTTCTGAAGTAGCTGGTTTGCTCTCTTTACATCATTTTTCACTTCTTATCACGATCCTTTGGAATTTATGGAATCGCAAAAATGACTTTATCCATAATAGCCATATCCAACAGGTTTGGTTAACTGTTTCCAATGCACAAAAACTTTTTAATGACTACACATCAATTAATGATGCCTCCCATCTACGTTGCCGACTAGCTGAGCCCACTTTTGCTCAAGCTAGATGGACGAAACCGGACTCTGGTTTCGTCAAGATTAACATGGATGGCGCCTTTGACCCCGTGTTAAGGGGTGCTGCAGTTGGCGTCATTGCTCAGGATTCCTCTGGCATCGTCCTTGGTGGTTGTTCTATGCCGCTCATTTGCCCGGACCCTGCTTCTGCTGAGGCTCTTGCCATTTTGGAAGGTTTAAAGTTTTCTGTTGCTAATGGCTGGACCCATGTGGTCTTTGAAACTGATTCAGCTTCCATTGCAACAAGGTTAACAACACCCATCATCAAGACCTTTCCACAGTACAACATTTGGTGTCTTGCATCCGCTCCACTCTTGGTACTTTGCCTGATTGTAAGATTTGTTATGTACCTAGAGACGCAAACATTGTAGACCATGCCTTAGCTACTAGGGCTTTGCATTCTTTTATTTCCTGTTCTTTTGATTGTAACTTTCCCGATTATATTCGGGCTACTGTAAATTCGGAGAGGTTCTCCTCTTCTTCTCAAGAAAATCATGGGTACTCTTTTCCCCATAGGGGACTACTCACCTCTCGAGGTGACTGGCTATACGTTTTTTTTAATGAGGCCCTTTTCTTTAGAAAAAAAAAAATTCTAATGGGTTCACTAAAAAGCCGAATTAGACATGAACTCTTTAAATCGAACAAACCGACCACAAAATGAGAATGAATCAAACTACATGAGTTGAAGTTGTTAATTATATGCTTTTGAATATGATTAAACCACTTAATCTAAAATTCAGAGCACTTTACTCAGTTTAAATTCCTATGTGTTTACTTTAAAACGCATTAGATATACACACTTTAAACCTAACAAAACGGTCGCAAAATAAGTATAAATCAAATTTCATGAGTTCAAATAGTTAATTATGGGCTTTTGAAACAAATTATATAACATAATCTCAATTTTAGATCATTTTACTCGGTTAAATTTCTAACGGGTTCACTAAAAAGCCCAATTAGACATGCACGCTTTAAATCGAACAAACCGACCACAAAATGAGATTGAATCAAACTACATGAGTTGAAATTGTTAATTATATGCTTTTGAATTTGATTAAAAGATTTAATCTCAAATTCATAGCACTTTACTCGGTTTAAATTCCTATGTGTTTACTTTAAAACCCATTAGATATACACACTTTAAACCTAACAAAACGGTCGCAATATAAGTATAAATCAAATCATGAGTTCATATAGTTAATTATGGGCTTTCGAAACAAAGTATAGAACTTAATCTAAATATTTGAGCATTTTTCTCGGTTAAATTTCTAACGAGTTCACTAAAAAGCCCAATTAGATACGCACGCTTTAAATCGAACAAACCGACCATAAAATGAAATTGAATAAAACTACATGAGTTGAAATTGTTAATTATATGCTTTTGAATTTGATTAAAAGATTTAATCTCAAATTCATAGCACTTTACTCGGTTTAAATTCCTATGTGTTTACTTTAAAACCCATTAGATATACACACTTTAAACCTAACAGAACGGTCGCAATATAAGTATAAATCAAATCATGAGTTCATATAGTTAATTATGGGCTTTCGAAACAAAGTATACAACTTAATCTAAATATTTGAGCATTTTTCCCGGTTAAATTTCTAACGGGTTCACTAAAAAGCCCAATTAGACATGCACGCTTTAAATCGAACAAACCGACTACAAGATGAGATTGAATTAAACTACAAGAGTTGAAATTGTTAATTATAGGCTTTTGAATATCATTAAACCACTTAATCTCAAATTTAGAGCATTTTACTCGACTTAAATTCCTATGTGTTTACTTTAAAACGCATTAGATTTTTACACTTTAAACCTAACAAAACGGTCGTAAAATAAGTATAAATCAAATTTCATGAGTTCAAATAATTAATTATGGGCTTTTGAAACAAATTATACAATTTAATCTCAATTTTAGAGCATTTTACTCGGTTAAATTTCTAACGGGTTCACTAAAAAGCCCAATTAGATACGCACGCTTTAAATCGAACAAACCGACTACAAGATGAGATTGAATTAAACTACAAGAGTTGAAATTGTTAATTATAGGCTTTTGAATATCATTAAACCACTTAATCTCAAATTTAGAGCATTTTACTCGACTTAAATTCCTATGTGTTTACTTTAAAACGCATTGGATTTTTACACTTTAAACCTAACAAAACGGTCGTAAAATAAGTATAAATCAAATTTCATGAGTTCAAATAATTAATTATGGGCTTTTGAAACAAATTATACAATTTAATCCCAATTTTAGAGCATTTTACTCGGTTAAATTTCTAACGGGTTCACTAAAAAGCCCAATTAGATACGCACGCTTTAAATCGAATAAACCGACCATAAAATGAAATTGAATAAAACTACATGAGTTGAAATTGTTAATTATATGCTTTTGAATTTGATTAAAAGATTTAATCTCAAATTCATAGCACTTTACTCGGTTTAAATTCCTATGTGTTTACTTTAAAACCCATTAGATATACACACTTTAAACCTAACAAAACGGTCGCAATATAAGTATAAATCAAATCATGAGTTCATATAGTTAATTATGGGCTTTCGAAACAAAGTATAGAACTTAATCTAAATATTGGAGCATTTTTCTCGGTTAAATTTCTAACGGGTTCACTAAAAAGCCCAATTAGATACGCACGCTTTAAATCGAACAAACCGACCATAAAATGAAATTGAATAAAACTACATGAGTTGAAATTGTTAATTATATGCTTTTGAATTTGATTAAAAGATTTAATCTCAAATTCATAGCACTTTACTCGGTTTAAATTCCTATGTGTTTACTTTAAAACCCATTAGATATACACACTTTAAACCTAACAGAACGGTCGCAATATAAGTATAAATCAAATCATGAGTTCATATAGTTAATTATGGGCTTTCGAAACAAAGTATACAACTTAATCTAAATATTTGAGCATTTTTCCCGGTTAAATTTCTAACGGGTTCACTAAAAAGCCCAAATAGACATGCACGCTTTAAATCGAACAAACCGACTACAAGATGAGATTGAATTAAACTACAAGAGTTGAAATTGTTAATTATAGGCTTTTGAATATGGGCTTTTGAAACAAATTATACAACTGAATATTAATTTTAGTGCATTTACTCGGTTAAATTTCTAACGGATTCACTAAAAAGTCCAATTAGATATGCATGCTTTAAATCATACAAACCGACCACCAAATGAGATTGAATCAAAATAAATGAGTTTAAATTGTTAATTATAGGCTTTTGAATATGATTAATCTCAAATTTAGAGCACTTTACTCGGTTTAAATTCCTATGTGTTTACTCTAAAACTAATTAGATATACATAGTTTAAACCTAACAAAAGGGTCTCAAAATATGTATAAATCAAATTTCATGAGTTCAAATAGTTAATTATGGGATTTTGAAACAAAGTATACAACTTAATCTTAATTTTAGCACATTTACTTAGTTAAATTTCTAACGGGTTCACTAAAAAGCCCAATTAGACATGCACGCTTTAAATCGAACAAACCGACAACAAGATGAGATTGAATTAAACTACAAGAGTTGAAATTGTTAATTATAGGCTTTTGAATATCATTAAACCACTTAAACTCAAATTTAGAGCATTTTACTCGACTTAAATTCCTATGTGTTTACTTTAAAACGCATTAGATTTTTACACTTTAAACCTAACAAAACGGTCGTAAAATAAGTATAAATCAAATTTCATGAGTTCAAATAATTAATTATGGGCTTTTGAAACAAATTATACAATTTAATCCCAATTTTAGAGCATTTTACTCGGTTAAATTTCTAACGGGTTCACTAAAAAGCCCAATTAGATACGCACGCTTTAAATCGAACAAACCGACCATAAAATGAAATTGAATAAAACTACATGAGTTGAAATTGTTAATTATATGCTTTTGAATTTGATTAAAAGATTTAATCTCAAATTCATAGCACTTTACTCGGTTTAAATTCCTATGTGTTTACTTTAAAACCCATTAGATATACACACTTTAAACCTAACAGAATGGTCGCAATATAAGTATATATCAAATCATGTGTTCATATAGTTAATTATGGGCTTTCGAAACAAAGTATACAACTTAATCTAAATATTTGAGCATTTTTCTCGGTTAAATTTCTAACAGGTTCACTAAAAAGCCCAATTAGACATGCACGCTTTAAATCGAACAAACCGACTACAAGATGAGATTGAATTAAACTACAAGAGTTGAAATTGTTAATTATAGGCTTTTGAATATCATTAAACCACTTAATCTCAAATTTAGAGCATTTTACTCGACTTAAATTCCTATGTGTTTACTTTAAAACGCATTGGATTTTTACACTTTAAACCTAACAAAACGGTCGTAAAATAAGTATAAATCAAATTTCATGAGTTCAAATAATTAATTATGGGCTTTTGAAACAAATTATACAATTTAATCCCAATTTTAGAGCATTTTACTCGGTTAAATTTCTAACGGGTTCACTAAAAAGCGCAATTAGATACGCACGCTTTAAATCGAACAAACCGACCATAAAATGAAATTGAATAAAACTACATGAGTTGAAATTGTTAATTATATGCTTTTGAAATTGAATAAAAGACTTAATCTCAAATTCATAGCACTTTACTCGGTTTAAATTCCTATGTATTTACTTTAAAAAGCATTAGATATACACACTTTAAACCTAACAATTTAATCCCAATTTTAAACCTAACAAAACGGTCGCAATATAAGTATAAATCAAATCATGAGTTCATATAGTTAATTATGGGCTTTCGAAACACAGTATACAACTTAATCTAAATATTTGAGCATTTTTCTCGGTTAAATTTCTAACGGGTTCACTAAAAAGCCCAATTAGACATGCACGCTTTAAATCGAACAAACCGACTACAAGATTAGATTGAATTAAACTACAAGAGTTGAAATTGTTAATTATAGGCTTTTGAATATCATTAAACCACTTAATCTCAAATTTAGAGCATTTTACTCGACTTAAATTCCTATGAGTTTACTTTAAAACACATTAGATTTTTACACTTTAAACCTAACAAAACGGTCTCAAAATAAGTATAAATCAAATTTCATGAGTTCAAATAATCAATTATGGGCTTTTGAAACAAATTATACAATTTAATCCCAATTTTAGAGCATTTTACTCGGTTAAATTTCTAACGGGATCACTAAAAAGCTCAATTAGATACGCACGCTTTAAATCGAACAAACCGACCATAAAATGAAATTGAATAAAACTACATGAGTTGAAATTGTTAATTATATGCTTTTGAATTTGATTAAAAGACTTAATCTCAAATTCATAGCACTTTACTCGGTTTAAATTCCTATGTATTTACTTTAAAAAGCATTAGATATACACACTTTATACCTAACAACACGCTCACAAAATAAGTATAAATCAAATTTCATGAGTTCAATTAGTTAAATATGGGCTTTTGAAACGAAGAATACAACTTAATCTCAATTTTAGAGCATTTTACTCGGTTAAATTTCTAACGGGTTCACTAAAAAGCCCAATTAGATACGCACGCTTTAAATCGAACAAACCGACCATAAAATGAAATTGAATAAAACTACATGAGTTGAAATTGTTAATTATATGCTTTTGAATTTGATTAAAAGATTTAATCTCAAATTCATAGCACTTTACTCGGTTTAAATTCCTATGTGTTTACTTTAAAACCCATTAGATATACACACTTTAAACCTAACAGAACGGTCGCAATATAAGTATAAATCAAATCGTGAGTTCATATAGTTAATTATGGGCTTTCGAAACAAAGTATACAACTTAATCTAAATATTTGAGCATTTTTCTCGGTTAAATTTCTAACGGGTTCACTAAAAAGCCCAATTAGACATGCACGCTTTAAATCGAACAAACCGACTACAAGATGAGATTGAATTAAACTACAAGAGTTGAAATTGTTAATTATAGGCTTTTGAATATCATTAAACCACTTAATCTCAAATTTAGAGCATTTTACTCGACTTAAATTCCTATGTGTTTACTTTAAAACGCATTAGATTTTTACACTTTAAACCTAACAAAACGGTCGTAAAATAAGTATAAATCAAATTTCATGAGTTCAAATAATTAATTATGGGCTTTTGAAACAAATTATACAATTTAATCTCAATTTTAGAGCATTTTACTCGGTTAAATTTCTAACGGGTTCACTAAAAAGCGCAATTAGATACGCACGCTTTAAATCGAACAAACCGACCATAAAATGAAATTGAATAAAACTACATGAGTTGAAATTGTTAATTATATGCTTTTGAATTTGATTAAAAGATTTAATCTCAAATTCATAGCACTTTACTCGGTTTAAATTCCTATGTGTTTACTTTAAAACCCATTAGATATACACACTTTAAACCTAACAGAACGGTCGCAATATAAGTATAAATCAAATCATGAGTTCATATAGTTAATTATGGGCTTTCGAAACAAAGTATACAACTTAATCTAAATATTTGAGCATTTTTCTCGGTTAAATTTCTAACGGGTTCACTAAAAAGCCCAATTAGACATGCACGCTTTAAATCGAACAAACCGACTACAAGATTAGATTGAATTAAACTACAAGAGTTGAAATTGTTAATTATAGGCTTTTGAATATCATTAAACCACTTAATCTCAAATTTAGAGCATTTTACTCGACTTAAATTCCTATGAGTTTACTTTAAAACGCATTAGATTTTTACACTTTAAACCTAACAAAACAGTCGCAAAATAAGTATAAATCAAATTTCATGAGTTCAAATAATCAATTATGGGCTTTTGAAACAAATTATACAATTTAATCCCAATTTTAGAGCATTTTACTCGGTTAAATTTCTAACGGGTTCACTAAAAAGCGCAATTAGATACGCACGCTTTAAATCGAACAAACCGACCATAAAATGAAATTGAATAAAACTACATGAGTTGAAATTGTTAATTATATGCTTTTGAAATTGAATAAAAGACTTAATCTCAAATTCATAGCACTTTACTCGGTTTAAATTCCAATATGTTTACTTTAAAACCCAATAGATATACACACTTTAAACCTAACAAAATGGTCTCAAAATAAGTATAAATCAAATTTCATGAGTTCAAATAGTTAATTATGGGATTTTGAAACAAAGTCTACAACTTAAGCTCAATTTTAGATCATTTTACTCGGTTAAATTTCTAACGGGTTCACTAAAAAGGCCAATTATACATGTACGCTTTAAATCGAACAAACCGACCACAAAATGAGATTGAATCAAACTACATGAGTTGAAATTATTAATTATATGCTTTTGAATATGATTAAACCACTTAATCTAAAATTTAGAGCACTTTACTCGGTTTAAATTCCTATGTGTTTACTTTAAAACGCATTAGATATACACACTTTAAACCTAACAAAACGGTCACAAAATAAGTATAAATAAAATTTCATGAGTTCAAATAGTTAATTATGAGCTTTTAAAACAAATTACAACATAATCTAAATTTTAGATCATTTTACTCGGTTAAATTTCTAACGGGTTCACTAAAAAGCTCAATTAGACATGCACGCTTTAAAATCGAACTAACCAACCACAAAATGAGATTGAATCAAACTACATGAGTTGAAATTGTTATTTATAGGCTTTTGAGTATGATTAAACCACTTAATCTCAAATTCAAAGCACTTTACTCAGGTTAAATTCCTATGTGTTTACTTAAAAACCCAATAGATATACACACTTTAAACCTAATAAAACGGTCTCAAAATAGGTATAAATCAAATTTCATGAGTTCAAATAGTTAATTATGGGTGTTTGAAACAAAGTATACAACTTAATCTCAATTTTAGAGCATTTTACTCGGTTAAATTTCTAACGGGTTCACTAAAATGCCCAATTAGATATGCTCGCTTTAAATCGAACAAACCGATCACAAAATGAGATTGAATCAAACTACATGTGTTGAAATTGTTAATTATAGGGTTTTGAATATGAATAAACCACTTAATCTAAAATTCAGAGCACTTTATTCGGTTTAAATTCCTATGTGTTTACTTTAAAACCTATTATATATACACACTTTAAACCTAATAAAAGGGTCTCAAAATAAGTATAAATCAAATTTCATGAGTTCAAATAGTTAATTATGTGATTTTGAAACAAAGTATACAACTTAACCTCAATTTTAGAGCATTTTACTCGTTTAAATTTCTAACGGGTTCATTAAAAAGCCCAATTAGTCATGCACGCTTTAAAATCGAACAAACCGACCACAAAATGAGATTGAATCAAACTACAAGAGTTGAAATTGTTAATTATAGGCCTTTGAGTATGATTAAACCACTTAATCTAAAGTTCAAAGCACTTTAGTAGGTTTAAATTCCTATGTGTTTGCTTTAAAGCCCGTTAGATATATACACTTTAAACCTAACAAAACGGTCGCAAAATAAGAATAAATCAAATTCCATGAGTTTAAATAGTTAATTATGGGCTTTTGAAAAAAGGATACAACTTAATCTAAATTTTAAAGCATTTTACTCGGTTAAATTTCAAACGAGTTCACTAAAAAGCCCTATTAGACATGCACACTTCAAATCGAACAAACCGACAACAAAATGAGATTGAATCAAACTCTCTGAGTTGAAATTGTTAATTATATGCTTTTGAATATGATTAAACTACTTAATCTAAAATTTAGAGCACTTTACTCGATTTAAATTCCTATGTGTTTACTTTAAAACCCAATACATATACACACTTTAAACCTAACAAACGGTCTCAAAATAAGTATAAATCAAATTTCATGAGTTCAAATAGTTTATTATGGGATTTTAAAAAAGGTATACAACTTAATCTCAATTTTAGAGCATTTTACTAGGTTAAATTTCTAACGGGTTCACTAACAAGGCCAATTAGACATGCACGCTTGAAATCGAGCAAACCGACCACAAAATGAGATTGAAACAAACTACATGAGTTGAAATTGTTAATTATATGCTTTTGAATATGATTAAACCACTTAATCTCAATTTCAGAGCACTTTACTCGGTTTAAATTCTTATGTGTTTACTTTAAAACCCAATAGATATACACACTTTAAACCTAACAAAACGGTCTCAAAATAAGTATAAATCAAATTTCATGAGTTCAAATAGTTAATTATGGGATTTTGAAACAAAGTCTACAACTTAAGCTCAATTTTAGAGCATTTTACTCGGTTAAATTTCTAACGGGTTCACTAAAAAGGCCAATTATACATGTACGCTTTAAATCGAACAAACCGACCACAAAATGAGATTGAATCAAACTACATGAGTTGAAATTATTAATTATATGCTTTTGAATATGATTAAACCACTTAATCTAAAATTTAGAGCACTTTACTCGGTTTAAATTCCTATGTGTTTACTTTAAAACGCATTAGATATACACACTTTAAACCTAACAAAACGGTCACAAAATAAGTATAAATAAAATTTCATGAGTTCAAATAGTTAATTATGAGCTTTTAAAACAAATTACAACATAATCTAAATTTTAGATCATTTTACTCGGTTAAATTTCTAACGGGTTCACTAAAAAGCTCAATTAGACATGCACGCTTTAAAATCGAACTAACCAACCACAAAATGAGATTGAATCAAACTACATGAGTTGAAATTGTTAATTATAGGCTTTTGAGTATGATTAAACCACTTAATCTCAAATTCAAAGCACTTTACTCAGGTTAAATTCCTATGTGTTTACTTAAAACCCAATAGATATACACACTTTAAACCTAATAAAACGGTCTCAAAATAGGTATAAATCAAATTTCATGAGTTCAAATAGTTAATTATGGGTGTTTGAAACAAAGTATACAACTTAATCTCAATTTTAGAGCATTTTACTCGGTTAAATTTCTAACGGGTTCACTAAAATGCCCAATTAGATATGCTCGCTTTAAATCGAACAAACCGATCACAAAATGAGATTGAATCAAACTACATGTGTTGAAATTGTTAATTATAGGGTTTTGAATATGAATAAACCACTTAATCTAAAATTCAGAGCACTTTATTCGGTTTAAATTCCTATGTGTTTACTTTAAAACCTATTATATATACACACTTTAAACCTAATAAAAGGGTCTCAAAATAAGTATAAATCAAATTTCATGAGTTCAAATAGTTAATTATGTGATTTTGAAACAAAGTATACAACTTAACCTCAATTTTAGAGCATTTTACTCGTTTAAATTTCTAACGGGTTCATTAAAAAGCCCAATTAGTCATGCACGCTTTAAAATCGAACAAACCGACCACAAAATGAGATTGAATCAAACTACAAGAGTTGAAATTGTTAATTATAGGCCTTTGAGTATGATTAAACCACTTAATCTAAAGTTCAAAGCACTTTAGTAGGTTTAAATTCCTATGTGTTTGCTTTAAAGCCCGTTAGATATATACACTTTAAACCTAACAAAACGGTCGCAAAATAAGAATAAATCAAATTCCATGAGTTTAAATAGTTAATTATGGGCTTTTGAAAAAAGGATACAACTTAATCTAAATTTTAAAGCATTTTACTCGGTTAAATTTCAAACGAGTTCACTAAAAAGCCCTATTAGACATGCACACTTCAAATCGAACAAACCGACAACAAAATGAGATTGAATCAAACTGTCTGAGTTGAAATTGTTAATTATATGCTTTTGAATATGATTAAACTACTTAATCTAAAATTTAGAGCACTTTACTCGATTTAAATTCCTATGTGTTTACTTTAAAACCCAATACATATACACACTTTAAACCTAACAAACGGTCTCAAAATAAGTATAAATCAAATTTCATGAGTTCAAATAGTTTATTATGGGATTTTAAAAAAGGTATACAACTTAATCTCAATTTTAGAGCATTTTACTAGGTTAAATTTCTAACGGGTTCACTAACAAGGCCAATTAGACATGCACGCTTGAAATCGAGCAAACCGACCACAAAATGAGATTGAAACAAACTACATGAGTTGAAATTGTTAATTATATGCTTTTGAATATGATTAAACCACTTAATCTCAATTTCAGAGCACTTTACTCGGTTTAAATTCTTATGTGTTTACTTTAAAACCCAATAGATATACACACTTTAAACCTAACAAAACGGTCTCAAAATAAGTATAAATCAAATTTCATGAGTTCAAATAGTTAATTATGGGATTTTGAAACAAAGTCTACAACTTAAGCTCAATTTTAGAGCATTTTACTCGGTTAAATTTCTAACGGGTTCACTAAAAAGGCCAATTATACATGTACGCTTTAAATCGAACAAACCGACCACAAAATGAGATTGAATCAAACTACATGAGTTGAAATTATTAATTATATGCTTTTGAATATGATTAAACCACTTAATCTAAAATTTAGAGCACTTTACTCGGTTTAAATTCCTATGTGTTTACTTTAAAACGCATTAGATATACACACTTTAAACCTAACAAAACGGTCACAAAATAAGTATAAATAAAATTTCATGAGTTCAAATAGTTAATTATGAGCTTTTAAAACAAATTACAACATAATCTAAATTTTAGATCATTTTACTCGGTTAAATTTCTAACGGGTTCACTAAAAAGCTCAATTAGACATGCACGCTTTAAAATCGAACTAACCAACCACAAAATGAGATTGAATCAAACTACATGAGTTGAAATTGTTAATTATAGGCTTTTGAGTATGATTAAACCACTTAATCTCAAATTCAAAGCACTTTACTCAGGTTAAATTCCTATGTGTTTACTTAAAACCCAATAGATATACACACTTTAAACCTAATAAAACGGTCTCAAAATAGGTATAAATCAAATTTCATGAGTTCAAATAGTTAATTATGGGTGTTTGAAACAAAGTATACAACTTAATCTCAATTTTAGAGCATTTTACTCGGTTAAATTTCTAACGGGTTCACTAAAATGCCCAATTAGATATGCTCGCTTTAAATCGAACAAACCGATCACAAAATGAGATTGAATCAAACTACATGTGTTGAAATTGTTAATTATAGGGTTTTGAATATGAATAAACCACTTAATCTAAAATTCAGAGCACTTTATTCGGTTTAAATTCCTATGTGTTTACTTTAAAACCTATTATATATACACACTTTAAACCTAATAAAAGGGTCTCAAAATAAGTATAAATCAAATTTCATGAGTTCAAATAGTTAATTATGTGATTTTGAAACAAAGTATACAACTTAACCTCAATTTTAGAGCATTTTACTCGTTTAAATTTCTAACGGGTTCATTAAAAAGCCCAATTAGTCATGCACGCTTTAAAATCGAACAAACCGACCACAAAATGAGATTGAATCAAACTACAAGAGTTGAAATTGTTAATTATAGGCCTTTGAGTATGATTAAACCACTTAATCTAAAGTTCAAAGCACTTTAGTAGGTTTAAATTCCTATGTGTTTGCTTTAAAGCCCGTTAGATATATACACTTTAAACCTAACAAAACGGTCGCAAAATAAGAATAAATCAAATTCCATGAGTTTAAATAGTTAATTATGGGCTTTTGAAAAAAGGATACAACTTAATCTAAATTTTAAAGCATTTTACTCGGTTAAATTTCAAACGAGTTCACTAAAAAGCCCTATTAGACATGCACACTTCAAATCGAACAAACCGACAACAAAATGAGATTGAATCAAACTGTCTGAGTTGAAATTGTTAATTATATGCTTTTGAATATGATTAAACTACTTAATCTAAAATTTAGAGCACTTTACTCGATTTAAATTCCTATGTGTTTACTTTAAAACCCAATACATATACACACTTTAAACCTAACAAACGGTCTCAAAATAAGTATAAATCAAATTTCATGAGTTCAAATAGTTTATTATGGGATTTTAAAAAAGGTATACAACTTAATCTCAATTCTAGAGCATTTTACTAGGTTAAATTTCTAACGGGTTCACTAACAAGGCCAATTAGACATGCACGCTTGAAATCGAGCAAACCGACCACAAAATGAGATTGAAACAAACTACATGAGTTGAAATTGTTAATTATATGCTTTTGAATATGATTAAACCACTTAATCTCAATTTCAGAGCACTTTACTTGGTTTAAATTCTTATGTGTTTACTTTAAAACCCAATAGATATACACACTTTAAACCTAACAAAACGGTCTCAAAATAAGTATAAATCAAATTTCATGAGTTCAAATAGTTAATTACGGGATTTTGAAACAATGTATACAACTTAAGCTCAATTTTAGAGCATTTTACTCGGTTAAATTTCTAACGGGTTCACTAAAAAGCCCAATTAGATATGCCCACTTTAAATCGAACAAACCGACCACAAAATGAGATTGAATCAAACTACATGAGTTGAAATTGTTAATTATATGCTTTTGAATATGATTAAACCACTTAATCTCAAATTCAGAGCACTTTACTCGGTTTAAATTCCTATGTGTTTACTTTAAAACCCATTAGATATACACACTTTAAACCTAACAAACGGTCTCAAAATAAGTATAAATCAAATTTTATGAGTTCAAATAGTTAAATATGGGATTTTGAAACAAAGTATACAACTTAAGCTCAATTTTAGAGCATTTTACTCGGTTAAATTTCTAACGGGTTCACTAAAAAGCCCAATTAGACATGCACTCTTTAAAATCAAACTAGCCAACCACAAAATGAGATTGAATCAAACTACAGGAGTTGAAATTGTTAATTATAGGCTTTGGAGTATGATTAAACCACTTAATCTCTTATTTAGAGTATTTTACTCGGTTTAAATTCCTATGTGTTTGCTTTAAAACGCATTAGATATATACACTTTAAACCTAACAAAATGGTCATAAATCAAATTTCATGAGTTCAAATAGTTTATTATGGGATTTTCAAATAAAGTATACAACATAATCTCAAGTTTAGAGCATTTTACTCTATTAAATTTCTAACGGATTAAAAATTCGATCGGGTAAAAATTTCTAAAGGGTTGTGATGCTTTTTTCTCTCCTCTCCCTTTCTCTCGCCTCTCTCATGCCTTCCCCTTTTTTCCTTTTCTTTTTCACTTTCTTCTTTATGGAGATCGTAACTGCCTTTGCTTCCATGGATACGTCTTTCACCTCAAAGGGAGAGGAAGAATCAAGCATCCTGTCAACCCCTCCAACCATTTTCTGATGGTCTGGTATGTTTTTCCTTTCACACTTCTACTTTTTTGTCTGTTTTTTCTCCACATCTATATCATCTCATGCAATTTGTTAACTTCGGTCCATCGACAATCCTACTGGAAGGTATAAACACTATTTTGGTTGTATTGTTCTTAGATCTTCTTCTTGTTACCAACACAAAAAATTGTGTATTTCTTCAACCGAGTAATCGGATCTCTATCCGACTTACAATTTTGATCATGGAATTCCACAATTCAGTTGAATCATGGCCATTCATGACTAGGGTTTACTTGACCATCGTGTTTTTTAGCCGGCCCATATACATTAAAATGACTAGGGTTTACTCAACACCAACTAAAAGAGTTTCTACTGTCGAAGGATCTAAGTTCCAACAGCTTTCGACTCCTGATTCTTAGAGGAATCCATGCCAATGTAACCTGTATTTGGTTTCTTAGAGGAATCCATGCCAATGTAACCTGTATTCGACTCCTTACTTTCATTATTTTTGATCCGGTTTCTTTTTATACTTCACTACCCTTACTGAAGGAACGAACAAACATCTTTGCTGATGTTATTTATTATCAAACAATTCTCTCCCGCACGTCTGTTTTAATAGAGCTGCTTGTGATTTTTTTGGTCAAAATTTTGATTCTTTCAACGTATCCCGTTTCTTTTAATATCATTTTCTTCAGTTCTGATGAAGTAATGGTATTTACGAAGTTTTTTCAGTTTTCTTGTACAATTCAACTAGTTTCGCACACTTCTGGGAACATGTTTCGTTTCGCATCCATACGGTTCATAAAGTCGTTCAAGACTTTGGTTGTCCTGGAGGCGGTCACAGACGTGGCTCATGAGTGCAACTCTATCAGGTTTATCCTGCGTGCCTGGTCTGCTTTCGACATCAAATTTACCTTTGTTTCGGGCTTAGTGAGTTCTTTCCTTTCCTCTCTATTGAAAATCCATAATTTTTACCGAAACTAGTTTGAATTCGACAACAATCTTATCCTTGTTACATCCTCTTTTTTATGGCATGCTTGGATCGCCTATCGTGTTATAACCCCCTTTGTTCTTTTCAGAACGATGATCATAAGCACTCCCAATACTCTTCTGTTCGCCATTGTCATCGTCTCCATCTTCTATATCTCATGGTATGTGTACCCGTGGGAATGAATATTTTCTTTATTTTTCCTTATCTGGCCTTGTTGGCCGACTTGGCACCTCCACGAAGGAAGGTTATCCCACATGATATGTCCGAATTTTTCTTAGATCCCTCTGGTAGGGGATTGCATCTTGCCTATCTTACTTTATTTTTCAATATTACAAAACAATATACCACCCTTACGAAGGGATTTATCCAACACCCTTTTGGTGTACTACTATTGAACAAGATTTCTTGTTCTAATCGATTACTATCATCTATATGGTGGCCGATTAAACTTTTAGCTAATTTTATTAATATTCAAATTGCTAAATCATTTGTTCCAATTACACGTCAAATTCCTTATATAAAGAATTTTTATACTACCCAAATCAATGAGTTTTTTCTTCCATTTACAATGAGGACTTCTGCTCATCCTCAACTTTATAATCCTTATAATTCTCAATTTCTTTATTTTTTAATATATTTCATTCCTCCTTTGCTAAGGACTCTTATCTTTGATCTCTTTAATTATTATTAATCTATTAAAAAATATTTCACTGGTTATCAATTTCCTACAAGCTTTTTTATAGTAAATTGTTTTTATAATCCTTGTTTAATTCAAACTCTCTATTTCCTATATATTGCCATCCATTCCTCCCATATTTTCCCATCTACAATACCTGTCACTCGCCTACCTCCTTTCTTTTCTCTCAACTATCCTTTTACCTTCACCATCTATTTACTAATGGATTCTAAAACCTTTCTTCAACAAATTGGAAATTTTCAGTTCACTGACGATGAGCAGGCGACCATCTTTCAACCAAGTTTCTCTTGGGACTCCTCTTCAGAGGAAGCACAATCCACCCTACTTGGGAAACTTATATCTTCCAAGGGTATAGATGATCAGGTGATCATCAAAGCTTTCACCGGTATTTGGACTCCGCAAAGCTAGTCTCTATACGACTTTTGAAGCCACATCTGTTTCTCATCCGCTTTAAAGATGAGAAGTTTAAGGAAGATATCCTGGCCAGGGGGCCTTGGACTTACAAGGGTGAATAAATTGCCCTTGTGCAATACAACCCCAACATAAGTCTTGATGAACATCTCTTTCACCAGATGAATATTTGGGTACGAATCTATCATATTCCTCCTATCCTCCTTGCTTCTGAGGAATCCTCCCATCACACTAGAGAGTCCCTTGGGGCTTTGATTGGGACAGCCATAAAATTGAAACCAGGAAAATTAACTTCAATATGATTGACTACCTCCGAGTCGGATTAACAATAGATGCATCCAAGCCGATTCGGCGCAGTTGTTGCTATTGGCAGGGGGCCATCCACTAGATTTTGCCTTCTCCAATACGAACGTCTTCCTACAATATGTCATTGTTGTGGTAAAGTTGGTCATTCGACAGAATTTTGTTCCATCCAAGTCGAGGCACGCCCTGAACACCTACAATATGGGGACTGGCTCCGCTTTATTCCCAAGAAAAAGGAGGCTCAACCTACGCAAAAAGGACGGATTCATTATATACACACCAACCCTTCTACCACTTGTGGGACGCCACCTTCTCAAACTTCAGCAAACCACCAGGGTGGTGCCAATAAGAATGACGAATCTACTAAGCCCCCACCTCAGCCTAATCCTATTATAGGGAGAACGCCTAGCTCCGAGCGTAACCCATCTATCCCAACTGTTGCTAGTCGATTAACCGCTCGATGGTGTCCCCCCCAACCAGTACAAATGGTTTTTCATGAACAAGGTTCTAAACTTTCTAAGCATCCAAAGGCCTCGATTTTAGATGATACCGATGATATTGGTTTGTTGGAACCAGACCTCCATGATTTAGAAACGGATCTTGTTAATGACCCGGACTTCCAAGCGGCAGCTGACTGGTTGGAATCAGTGCCAACCCCCAAACGTCTTGTTCGAACAACCTCAAATAGAGGCACCAAACGCACACCACCCTCCAATGAGGGCAACAAGTCCAAACGGACTCGATCTTCGGCTAAGACCACTAACTAAAAAAGCTGGGATGAGCAACGGAAAAAACTCTTCGGCGGAGGTTGACGGTGATCAACCCCGTCGAGTTACATGAAACTATTATGTTGGAACTGTCAGGGTCTCGGCAACACCCAGGCAGTTCACGCTCTACAACGTGTTGATTCCAAGCATGATGCCGACTTTATTTTCCTTTGTGAAACTAGGTTAAACAGACATAATATAGATCGTATTAGGATCGAGTTAGGAATGCATGGTTGCATAGCTGTTGAATCCAAACTTTCTTGTATAGGGCTTTCTATCATTTGGAATAATAAAATTTTTATCGATTTGCTTTCTTACTCTGATCGCCATATTGATGTAATCATTTCTTGCGAGCAAAATCAATTCCATTTTTCTGGTTTACATGGTTTTCCTGAAACTGCAAACAAATACAAAACTTGGCAATTAATAGACACTTTGCAATCAGCCTCTTCCCTTCCATGGTTTTTAGGGGACTTTAATGAAATCCTCCATTATAACGAAAAACGAGGCGATACTCGTCGTGCGAGATCACAAATTAATAATTTTAGAGACTGTCTTACTACAAACGATCTTTTTTATTGTAAGCCAATGTCAGAATGGTTCACTTGGACTAGATCTGGACATAACATAGAAACAATTATGGAATGTCTTGATCGTTTCCTTGGTAACTCCGCCTGGTTTAATACTTTTCCTAATTGTCAAGCTATATCTTTCTTTCAGGCACGTTCTGACCATTGTCCTATCTTAGTGGACACTAACCCATCACGAGCCCTCAGATCCAAACACTCTAATAATCTTTTTTGCTATGAGAATTGTTGGGTTGATGACCTGTAACACCCCAATGTTTTTCCCCAAATTAAAGTCAAAATCCCTAATCTAAAACCCTAGAATTTGGGGATCCGAATTTCTGAATTCAGTGATCAAAATGTAATTTCTGTATTTTAAGGGGTTCGAGTGTGAAGTTTCAAAAACTTCAGGGTTTGAATTGATAATTTTACCAATTCATCTTTGGTAACTTTTCTTTCCTGCTTTCCCCGATTCAGATTTTATTCGGGAGATTAATTTTCCCCTTAATTTCTGTTTTATTCCTTTTTTTGTTGGATTTCTGATTTGGGTGTTATCAAACCGAGATCTTCTCTCCCTTTCTCTCTGTTTTTGCTTCAAACCAATCTCGTGAGTTGGTGTTTTTCATTGTGGCCTTCAAACCTATCCCCGAATTCTTCCTTAGTGGTAAGTTTGGTAAGCAATCCGTTTTTCCTCTTCCTTTTTGTGTTTAGTTGATCGGTTGTAATGGTTGTTTTCCCTTGTCTCGTTTTTCTGTTTCGGTTCAATGGAGTTTGAATGGTTTCAGTGTTCTCATCGATGAGTGTAGGTTTTTTTTAATTTAATCGGTTGAGTTAAGGGTTCGTTTAGTGTTTGTTGGTTCGATTTTTGGAGATTAGGAGTGCGTAGAATCGAATTAAAATAGAATCAGGGGGAGAGTGTCTGAAAAAAAATTGAAAATCAGGCTTGGGAGAATCTAAATTTTTCCAGAATTTTTCCGAAAAATCTGGGGAAAATCCAGTTTTTCTCGGGAAAATCTATCCCGACCCGTAACCAACCCGACCGACCCGAAACCCGACTCGACCGACCCAACCCATGACCCACTAACGTCATGCTGACGTCATCTGCTAACGTCATTTGCTGACGTTAGCATTGACCTGATGACGTTATCTGCTGACGTCAGCATGGTCTGCTGACGTTAGCGTAGACTTTTCTAACCCTGTCCCACTTTATGTTTTTCGACATACCAAGTTCAATGGTGTAGTCCTTTTTTCGAAATTTGAACCCGAAGAGTCATTTTTAGGGCTTTTATGTTCGAATGCCTTATCTGGAAGTTATCTGTTTTGGGTTCTAAATCAGTTTTTGTTTGGTTCAGGTGACGTGGATTCCGATACCGAACATTTACCTCCTCCTCCTCCTGGACGAACTCCTGTCCATCAGCATTCGGGACCCGTACGTGAGTATCGGTTTAATTTTGTTTAGTATATTTTTCGGTATAGTGGCATAGTAGTGTGTCTAATGATAATTGATATTTGTAGGTTCTACACCTGCACATTCTAGCGGTAGAGCCGAGTCCGGTAGACGTCACTCTCGATGTTGAGTCTTCTGCTTCAGGTGTGTTCTCTTTTGTAAATTTTGTTTACTTCCGTGTGTGCAGATTCTGTTTTTCTGTATAAGCATGTTGATACATCATTTCTGAAATTCTTTGTTCATACATCATAATGCCATGTTCTGTTATTAAGTTCATATTTGATCCTTAATACCATACATGCCTCCTGTTAAATATTAAGGCATGTATTCTGATTCTGTATTTGCACTCATTGCATCTGGTTGGATTATTTGTACGGAGGAAGTTTAGTGATAAATTCACTTCTGTTCAGTGGTTCTGCGATATACCACTTCTGTTCAGTGGCTCCACCTACGGGTCAAGTTTCCACTTCTGTTTGGTGTGATGGAGTTAGAGTGGTTTAGGGGGAACCTACTCTTCTGATGGTGTTCGGAGATGGGTGCATATCATGCATACATGTCATCATCTGATATACTGTTCTCTGTTTCTGTTTTTCTGTACATTAGAGACACACTAGGCTCCCTAGCTTACACCTCAGTTTCCTGTTTCAGATCCCAGGTCTAGACCACTTACGGTACTTGGAGGATATTGATTTCAGATCATTTTTACGTATGTTTACCATTTTGGATTCCGGTTAAATAATTTAAATTCAGTTAATATTTATATTGTACTGGACTTTGAACTTGGGAATTATTCGGATTTTTTTTTCTGGACTGTTTATTTTTAATTAGTTTATGGGTTGAACTCGATATTTTGAAATAATGAGTTTTATGTTATTTTAAAATTATTAATTATTTAATAATTTATCACAAATTTAAATTAATTTAGAAAAAAAACCTAACTTGCAAATCAAGTTTTAATAAAGAAAACCCTAACTTGTAATATAAGAAATTAGGTTAATTTTAGGGGTTACATGACCTAGAAGTTTTTCTCGAATTAGAGAGGTTTGGTCTAATCAATCTCGCTCGACACTTCATAAACTTCAGGATATTGGACGATTTCTAGCCACTTGACAAACTAACAAACGCATAAAATCCAATGAGCGTATCAATCAACTAAACGATTTTATTAATATGTCTCAAACGACATTTTTCTGATACGGAAATCCACAACTTTATTTTTGCTAAAAGTGAGCTTGATAGCTTGCTTAATGTGAAGGAATCTATTGGGCTCAACGAGCTCGAACACACTGGTTAGAACACGGTGACAAAAATACTTCCTTTTTTCACGCCATGGCAAATAGCCGACGGCGGAAGAATCATATTGTTGGACTTCTAAACAACCAGAATTATGGCAAACACATACAGATGACATAATGTCTACTGCTATTAATTACTTTCAAAACCTTTTTACGTCTTCTTCCCCTACTATTGCCTCTTCCATTCTGGATAACATTCCCACTATTGTTACCGAATTAATGAATAATGATCTTAAGAAGGATTTCACAACAGATGAAGTAACTAATGCTTTTCGTGATATTGACCCGAGGAAAGTCCCAAGAGTTGATGGATTCCCAAGTGGTTTCTTCAGGAAGCATTGGGATATCCTTGGCCAGGACTTTACAAGCCTCTACCTCGGACTCCTGAGAGGGTCGGTTAATATGGCAGAGGTCAATCGTACTATCATTGTGCTTATACCCAAAATCAGCGATCCCACTACAATGTGCCATCTCAGACCTATTAGCCTTTGCACAATCATCTACAAAACTGTATCGAAAGTACTTGTTAACCGTCTAAAATCTATCATGCCTTTACGTATCAGTGGCAATCAAGCTACTTTTATTCAAGGGAGGAACATTACTGACAACATTCTTATTGCCCATGAGCTCATTCATACTTTAAATACTGATGAAACATCTCTTGCAAAAGGTGCTAGCTTAAAGCTAGACATGGAAAAGGCTTTCGACCGTGTTAAATGGCCTTTTCTGGAACAAATTATGCTTCGTCTAGGATTCAACTCCAGTTGGGTTTCCCTTATTATGCGGTGTGTATCTTCAGTATCCTTTCAAGTACGTATCAATGACTCCCTTTCACGACCTTTCAAGCCCCATAGAGGGTTACAAAAAGGGGACCCCCTATCCCCTTTCTTGTTTCTTTTCTGTACTCAAGGCCTTTCAGCCTTGCTCAATGCTGAGCAAACAATTGGTAACCTCCCTGGACTTTGTGCTAGTAGGAATGGGCCACGTGTCAACCACCTCCTTTTTGCGGACGACTGTGTCGTATTCATTAAGAATACAACTACAGAAGCTCAACGCCTTAAGGATGCTCTTCATACTTACGCTACTTTGTCTGGGCAGGCGGTGAATTTTGAAAAGTCTACTATTTTCTTTTCTCGAAAAACTTTCACGTCACTTCGGTCGGAAATCAATGATATACTTCATGTTAGAGAAGTGGATGATCTAGGTATTTATCTGGGAGTCCCTCTCCTTATAGGAAAGAATAAGAAAGCAGCCTTGGGGTTCACCAGGGAAAAAATAAATGCTCGCCTGAGTACATGGGATAAACATCTCCTCTCCTTTAGTGGTAAAGAAATTTTTATTAAATCTGTCATCCAATCTATACCACAGTATGTTGTCTTGCTACCTTTTACCCCAAAACATTATTGATGACATGACCACTTCGATACGCCGTTATTGGTGGTCTGGGAAAGCTAACAAAGGAGGTTGGCATATGCTCCCTTGGGACACCGTCTGTCTGCTAAAAGCAGCAGGAGGTATAGGGTTTCGCGATCTTCACCACTTTCAATGTCACTTTATTAGGCAAACAGATCTGGCGTCTGGTTTGTGAACCTGATAACCTCCTTAGTTAGGTCTACAAATGCATGTATTACCCATCGGGTTCTATCCTCGCCTCTGATCACACTCGGAGATCTTCTTTTGCTTGGAAAGGCCTTAGTCTTGCTATCTCTAAGCTTCGCGATGGCTTTTTCAAACGCCCAGGAATATCCAGCCAAATACAAATCCACTTTGACAAATGGGGAGCCTCCCAGCCTGTCAACCTTTATGGAGATTATGAGGTAAATGACGAAGTACCTCTTCGAGCAGGTACCTTCATGTTGCCTAATTTACCCCGATAGGACGAATCAAAAGTTAGATAATACTTCTCCCACGAAGACGCCAACACCATTCTTAATGTACCCATTATTAATGACACAAAAGACACCACCCTTTGGGGTCACCATGACTCTGGTATGTACATGATTTGGTCTAGTTACCAATTTTTGCAGTTACAACTAGGGCCAGTTAACAGGCCCTCCAAGCTTTAGAAAATTATATCTAAACTGCCTACTCTACCAAGGTTCGTACCTTTGGATGGCGTTTATGTCATGATGCACTCACGTCTGGCCGTAAAATCCTCCAGGCCAATCTTGGTACGGGGGTATGCCCGATTTGTAACATGACCATCGAAACCACCCTCCATGCTATGCGGGACTGTCCTAGTGCCAAGGAGGCACTTCAGTTGGCAGGGCTTCCTACGCAAATTTTCTCCAATACCTTTGACTCCCCCCACCAGTGGCTTTCTGAAGTAGCTGGTTTGCTCTCTTTACATCAATTTTCACTTCTTATCACGATCCTTTGGAATTTATGGAATCGCTAAAATGACTTTGTTCCTAATAGCCATCTCCAACCGGTTTGGTTAACTGTTTCCAATGCACAAAAACTTTTTAATGACTACACATCAATTAATGATGCCTCCCATCTACGTTCCCGACTAGCTGAGCCAACTTTTGCTCAAGCTAGATGGACGAAACCGGACCCTGGTTTCGTCAAGATTAACACGGATGACGCCTTTGACCCCATATTAAGGGGTGTTACTACTGGCGTCATTGCCCGGGATTCCTCTAGCGTCGTCCTTGGTGGTTGTTCTATGCTGCTCATTTGCCTGGACCCCGCTTCGGCTGAGGCTCTTGCCATTTTGGAAGGTCTAAAGTTTGTTGTTGCTAATGGCTGGACCCATGTGGTCTTTGAAGCTGATTCAGCTTCCATTGCCAATAATGTTAACAACACCCATCATCAAGATCTTTCCACAGTACAACATTTGGTGTCTTGCATCCACTCCACTCTTGCTACTTTGCCTGATTGTAAGATTTGTTATGTACATAGAGACGCAAACGTTGTATCCCATGTCTTAGCAACTAGGTTTTGCGTTCTTTTATTTCCTGTTCTTTTGATTGTAACTTTTCCCGATTATATTCGTGCTTCTGTAAATTCGGAGAGGTTCTCCTCTTCTTCTCAATAAAATCATGGGTACTCTTTTCCCCGTAGGGGCCTACTCAACTCTCGAGGTGACTGGCTATATGGGTTCTTTAATGAGGCCCTTTCTTTCAAAAAATTTCTAACGGGTTCACTAAAAAATCCAATTAGACATGCACGCTTTCAATCGAACAAACCGACCACAAAATGAGATTGAATCAAACATTTGCTAATGGCTGGACCATGTGGTCTTTGAAACTGATTCAGCTTCCATTGCCAATAAGGTTAACAACACCCATCATCAAGATCTTTCCACAGTACAACATTTGGTATCTCGCATCCGCTCCACTCTTGGTACTTTGCCTAATTGTAAGATTTGTTATGTACCTAGAGACGCAAACATTGTAGCCCATGTCTTAGCTACTAGGGCTTTGCGTTCTTTTATTTCCCGTTCTTTTGATTGTAACTTTCCCGATTATATTCGGGCTTCTGTAAATCGGAGAGGTTCTCCTCTTCTTCTCAATAAAACCATGGGTACTCTTTTCCCCATAGGAGCCTACTCACCTCTCGAGGTGACTGGCTATAGGGTGGTTTTAATGAGGCCCTTTCTTTCAAAAAAAATTCTAACGGGTTCACTAAAAAGCAGAATTAGACATGCACGCTTTAAATCCAACCATCCGACCACAAAATGAGATGAATCAAACTACATGAGTTGACATTTTTAATTGTGGGCTTTTCAATATGTTTAAACCATTTAATCTCAATTTTAGAGCACTTTACTTGGTTTAAATTCTAATGTGTTCACTATAAAGCTCATTTAGATATGCATACTTTAAAACTAACAAAACGGCCGCAAAATAAGAATAAATCAAATTTCATGAGTTCAAATAGTTAATTATGGGCTTTTGAAACAAAGTATACAACTTAATCCCAATTTTGGAGCATTTTACTCGGTTAAATTTCCAACGGGTTTACTAAAATACCCAATTAGACATGCACGCTTAAACCCAACAACCGACAACAAAATGAGATTCAATCATACTACATGAGTTCAAATAGTTAATTATAGGCTTTTGAATATGATTAAACCACTTAATCTCAAATTCAGAACACTTTAATCTGTTTAAATTACAATGTGTTTACTATAAAACTCAGTAGATATACACACTTTAAACCTAACAAAACGGTCGCAAACTAAGAATAAATCAAATTTCATGAGTTCAAATAGTTAATTATGGGATTCTAAAACAAAGTGTACAACTTAATCTCAATTTTAGAGCATTTTACTTGTTTAAATTTCTAACGGGTGAGTTTTTTCTGTTTTGGATCCTTTCTCTCCTCTCTTTTCTCTCTTGCTCTCTCGTTCTTCTCCCCTTTCTTTTTTTTCTCTCCTTTTTGTTATGGAGATCGACAATGGCTTCACCACCACCATGAACTTCATACCAACATCCACCGTCTCAGGAGAGAAGGATTCCAGGAGCCAGTTGTTTATTCTCCAAAAGAAATATTCCAATTGTTCATCTTATAAGAGAATAGGCTACCTCCTTTTATAGCCTAAAGGAGCCAGCAAAATCCCTAAGAAATAGCTATTTAATCCCTAAAAATTATCACATTGATAGTTTAATAGAAATGAATCCCCTAAAATAATAATATGCTAATTAAAAGGAATCTATGGAATAAATTAAAATACTAATAATTATAGTCAAAGCTTTATAATCCAACTTTGAATTATTTTATTTTAATATCTAATTCATACAAAAGCTTTATATATTAGCTTTTGGGTTGAATTTTACAAAATCCCGTAATAATCCTGTATCCAGTTTTTTGCATGTGCAGTCTTTAGTAAAATGAACACATCTTGAGCTCCCGATGTCCGATTGATGCGTTTCAAGATATGTTGAAAAGTTAACTGAATGATGATCAATTTATTAGAAGAACACTCTGCCAGAAATGCCCGGATCCTATTCGAAAATTCGTCGCAAGTTAGCTGACTTTCTAGACATTTCAAAATGATTCAGCTTTCTGCCCGATGTGCATTGCTTTAGTCCTCTCATGCATGTATCAAAAGCCAAATTAAAAATGCACGCTTTAAATCAAACAAACCGACAACAAAATATGACTAAATCAAACTACACAAGTTGAAATTGTTAATTATATGCTTTTGAATATAATTAAACCACTTAATCACAAATACAGAGCATTTTACTCGGTTAAAATTCCTATGTGTTTACTTTAAAACGCATTAGATATACACACTTTAAACCTAACAAAACGGTAGCAAAATAAATATAAATCAAATTTCATGAGTTCAAATAGTTAATTATGGGCTTCTAAAACAAAGTATACAACTTAATCTCAATTTAAGAGCATTTTACTAGGTTAAATTTATAACAGGTTCACTAAAAATCTCAATTAGATATGCATGCATTAAATCGAACAAACCGACCACAAAATGAGATTGAATCAAACTATATGGGCTGAAATTGTTAATTATAGGTTTTTGAATATGATTATACCACTTAATCTCAAATTTAGAGCACTTTACTCGGTTTAAATTCCTATGTGTTGACTTTAAAACTCATTAGATATACATACTTTAAACCTAACAAAATGGTCAAAAAATAAGTAGAAGTCAAATTTCATGAGTTCATATAGTTAATTATGGGCTTTTGAAACAAATTATACAACTTAATCTCAATTTTAGAGCATTTTACTCAGTTAAATTTCTAACGGGTTTACTAAAAAGACAAATTAGACATGCACGCTTTTAATCGAACAAACAGACGACAAAATGAGATGAATCAAACTACATGAGTTGAAATTGTATATATAGGCTTTTGAATATGATTAAACCACTTAGTCTCAAATTTAGAGCACTTTACTCGGTTTAAATTCCTATGTATTTACTTTAAAACCTATCAGATATACACACTTTAAACCTAACAAAACAGTCGCAAAATAAGAATAATTCAAATTTCATGAGTTCAAGTACTTAATTATGGGCTTTTGAAACGAAGTATAAACTTAATCTAAATATTTGAGCATTTTTCTCGGTTAAATTTCTAACGGGTTCACTAAAAAGCCCAATTAGACATGCACGCTTTAAATCGAACAAACCGACTACAAGATGAGATTGAATTAAACTACAAGAGTTGAAATTGTTAATTATAGGCTTTTGAATATCATTAAACCACTTAATCTCAAATTTAGAGCATTTTACTCGACTTAAATTCCTATGAGTTTACTTTAAAACGCATTAGATTTTTACACTTTAAAGCTAACAAAACGGTCGCAAAATAAGTATAAATCAAATTTCATGAGTTCAAATAATCAATTATGGGCTTTTAAAACAAATTATACAATTTAATCCCAATTTTAGAGCATTTTACTCGGTTAAATTTCTAATGGGATCACTAAAAAGCTCAATTAGATACGCACGCTTTAAATCGAACAAACCGACCATAAAATGAAATTGAATAAAACTACATGAGTTGAAATTGTTAATTATATGCTTTTGAATTTGATTAAAAGACTTAATCTCAAATTCATAGCACTTTACTCGGTTTAAATTCCTATGTATTTACTTTAAAAAGCATTAGATATACACACTTTAAACCTAACAACACGCTCACAAAATAAGTATAAATCAAATTTCATGAGTTCAATTAGTTAAATATGGGCTTTTGAAACGAAGAATACAACTTAATCTCAATTTTAGAGCATTTTACTCGGTTAAATTTCTAACGGGTTCACTAAAAAGCCCAATTAGATACGCACGCTTTAAATCGAACAAACCGACCATAAAATGAAATTGAATAAAACTACATGAGTTGAAATTGTTATTTATAGGCTTTTGAATATGATTAAACCACTTAATCTCAAATTTAGAGAACTTTACTTGGTTTAAATTCCTATGTGTTTATTTTAAAACGCATTAGATATATACACTTTAAACCTAACAAAACGGTCGCAAAATAAGTATAAATCAAATTACATGAGTTCAAATAGTTAATTGTGGGCTTTTGAAATAAATTATACAACTTAATCCCAATTTTAGAGCATTTTACTGTGTTAAATTTCTAACGGGTGGTTAAATTGGGGTTGTTGTTTTCTCTCCTCTCTCTCTCCCTCTCTCTCACCCTCACTCATGTTTTCTTCTTTTCTCCTTCTTCTTGTTCTACTCCTCGGCATGGAGACCAGCACTGCTTTTCTCACCATCTCGGCCTCTCAGCCAACCATGAATGCCGTGAGAGAGGAAGATTCAACAGCCCCATAATCCAACTCTATTGAGATAAGTAGTTTTCTTTTACTCATTCATTATTATATTTTTGTTTGCCTTCTACATCCTATGTAGATTGCTAAGGATTTTTTTTGATCCAAAACTCTTGTTGTTTGTGGTAACCAAACAACTTTGGATTCTCCCACGTTACGGATGCTTACTCAACAATGAAACGATAGAGTATACAATCCTGGAGATCATTTTTTGCCGATCTCTTCACCCTTCTCGCAGATCTGACATGATGATCTGGTATGTATGCTATGTTTTATTTTTCCCTATGAAGTCTGTGATTAGGATTGCATATATGCTTGTTTCTTTATTTCTTGTTTCTATCCATACAAATCTGAACTCAAGCGCTCAAGGTTTTTTTCCCAATCTATATGTTTTCTTCCTTAATGCCTCTCTCTCAACACCCATGCAAAGGGATTCTACCAACACCTTTAATGGTGTACATAATTTTTGTTTTAGTTCTTGGGAGTCTATGAATCCCCCGGTGAATGTGTTGACCCATATCAAAAGAATCATAACCACTAGTGACGATATCTTCTCTTACTACTCTTTATTTAGTGATCCAGCTTATACCAGGCTTACTTATCTTCATGGTTTCGGCAAAACTTGGCAACCTAGGATCGGCACCAAACCCTTGGCTCAAATGTTGATCGAACGGAGTACCGTTACTCTAGAACTTGTAAATCTTGGACAATTCAGGTCTTTTATGTTTTTTAGTTCTTCTTCTTGGATGCCATTGATCCTTTGGTTTGATTGGATCCGTCATTTTTTACATGAGTATATTCTTGGTTTGCAAGTCAGCAATATCAAACTCAAAACCTGTGCTTGGTGGGATCTCTTGGCAGCAACTTCTCGGTAGATCTCTCTTTGCGAGAGTTTGAATCGATCCACTATAGGGAGGTTTCCGATTCCTACCTTGCTTATTTTTCGTTTTTTTATTTCTTTTTCAATTCCATGCAATATTGATAATTTGTTCACGTCCAATTGCTATTCAAACTTCTTGTTCAAAAGCGGCAGGAGGGATAGGTTTTCCTGACCTTCACCACTTCAATGTCGCTTTACTAGGTAAACAAATCTGGCGTTTGATCTGTGAACCTGATAACCTTTTAAGTCAGGTCTACAAATGCAAGTACTATCCCACAGGTTCAATCCTTGAGTCTGATCACAATCGGAAATCTTCCTTTGCCTGGAAAGGAATTAGCATAGCTATCTCTAAGCTTCGCAATGGATTTTTCAAACGACCAGGCATCTCCAGCTAACTTGAGATCCACTTTGACAAATGGGGCAGCTTTCAGCCTGTGCACCTTTATGGTGATTATGAGGTAAATGACGAAGTCCCTATGCGAGCAGGTACCTTCATGGTGCCTAATCTACCCCGATGGGACGAATCAAAGGTAAGAGAATACTTTTCCAATGAAGATGCCAACACCATCATCAATTTACCCATTATCAATGACACAAAAGACACCAACCCTTTGGGGTCACCATGATTCTGGTATCTATACGGTACGGTCTGGTTCCCAATTCCTGCAGTTGCAGCTAGGGCCAATCAATAGGCTTCGGAAAATTCTATAAAAATTGCCCACTCTATGATACGAGGTAGCCTGTCGAAACGGACTTTCTTCGTAAGTTGCGGATCTAGGAATGTTGTAAGCAAGTTCCTACATAGGAAAACAATGAAGTAAAATAAAACGAAAAATGAAAGAGATAAGAAAAGTTGACGCTGGAACGGGATTTTTCACTTTACCAATATAGGAAACAATGGAAAGAAAAAAAAATGAGAAAAAAAAAATAAAGAACAGAAAAGTTTGAAAGTTTGAATGGTATTCAAACTGGAATATGAATGCTTCAAGAAACATCCATGGCAGCAACTCGAACGTTCAACAATGGTGAAGAAAGTTGCTGGATCGAATTGGACACGCTAAACTCGAAAGAACCTGCACAATATACTGAGCAAACCCGAATCAAATTTGTTTAACGTCAAAAGGACTTGGACCCTCTAGATAGAGATCTAGGAACCCAAAGTATCAAGAATTTGACAATCAAAAACAAGTTTGAATGTCAGAAAAGTTCTAAAAAGAAACAAATAAGAGAAAACTCTCAAATATAATTTTTATTAAAAAATGTGTGTAACCTTGTTTTTATAAAAAATTCAGAATATATAGGAGAATGAAGGAGTTGGCCGAATTTGAATACTTGGCTGAAATTAAATTCAAATGCTTAATAACTTGCATCTAGGCTCCATTCATATCAGCCACATGTTTGGGCTCATAAAACACATTAAACATGTGTTAATTGTTTGAATTTGAATGAGAAACCCCTCATCCTTATCCTTTGTTGTCGTCCATCATTCCAAAAGAGGGTTGTGTTTGGCCTGCTCTTACACTGGCACACCTCTGTTTACCTATATTGGAAAACAGTACAAGAATCCATTTCGTAATTCACTGGTAGACCTCTGTTTACCTATATTGGAAAACAGTACAAGAATCCATTTCGTAACTCACTGGTACACCTCTGTTTACCTATACTGGAAAACAGCACAAGGATCCATTCGTCAAACACAAGGTTGAAACACTTGTAAACTTATTAAAAAACACACAAGAACGTATAAATAAGTTAGAAACATAATAAACACTATCAAACCAAACCTTAAAACATACTTAATAGCATATATACATACTTAAACATATATAATAAGTAGTATAGTCTAATATGTCACATATCAGCATGCAACACATTATAAAGCCTATGTTCTAAGGCATAAACATTTTCGAATGAATCTAGAATTGAAGCATAATAAACACTATCAAACCAAACCTTAAAACATACTTAATAGCATATATACATACTTAAACATATATAATAAGTAGTATAGTCTAATATGTCACATATCAGCATGCAACACATTATAAAGCCTATGTTCTAAGGCATACACATTATCGAATGAATCTGGAATTGAAGCATAAGTAAGGAAAAGTACTTCCCTGAATTTCTTTGCCTTAGAACGAGTAATAGGTCCTTGTGGCAAGACCTCCGGATCATATTGTGCTTGCATTGATGTGCTCACATCACTCTGCCAAAGGTTCGTTCCTTTGGGTGGTGTTTATGTCAGATGCATTACCAACGGGCCATAAAATCCTCCAAGCAAATCTTGGTACGGGGGTATGCCCGATTTGCAATATAACTACTGAAACCACCAGCCATACTATGAGGGATTGTCCTAGTGCCAAAGAGGCGCTCCTTTTGGCAGGACTCCCCGCTCAAATTTTTTCCACCTCCTCTTTCTCTCCCAACCAATGGCTTACCGAAGTTGCTGGGTTTCTTTCCCTGCATCAATTCTCTTTCCTCATAACATTACTATGGAATTTATGGAATCGCCGTAATGATTTTGTCCATAACAACCATCTCCAACCAGTTTGGTTAACTGTTTCCAATGCCCAATCTCTTTTTAATGATTATACATCAACCAATGACACTTCCCATCAACACTCCCAGCTAGCCGAGCCCACTTTTGCTCGAGCTAGATGGACGAAACCGGATCCTGGTTTCGTTAAAATTAACTTTGATGGCGCCTTTGACCCCGTTTTAAAGGGTGCTGCTGCTGGCGTCATCGCTAGGGATTACTCTGGCTCCGTCCTTGGTGGTTTTTCTATGTCGCTCGTGTTATGCCCGGATCCAGCTTCCGCCGAGGCTCTTACCATTTTGGAAGGTTTAAAATTTGTAGTTGACAATGGCTGGACTAATGTGATCCTTGAAACTGACTCAACTTCCATTGCCAACAAGGTTAATACTGATCATCACCAAGATCTCTCCATGGTGCGGCATTTGGTATCCCGTATCCGATCCACTCTTGGTACTTTGCCTAATTGTAAGATTTGTTATGTACCTGGAGACGCAAACACTGTAGCCCATGTCTTAGCTACTAGGGCTTTGCGTTCTTTTATGTCCTTATCTTTTAGTCTTATCTTTCCCGACTTTATTCGGGCTCTTGTAAACTCGGAGAGGTTCTCCTATTCTTCTCAAAAAAACCATGGGTACTCTTTTCCCCATAGGGGCCTACTCACCTCTCGAGGTGACTGGCTATAGGGTTTTTTTAATGAGGCTCTTTCCTTCAAAAAAAATTCTAACGGGTTCACTAAAAAGCCCAATTAGATATGCACGCTTTAAATCGAACAAACCGATAATAAAATGAAATTGAATCAAACTACATGAGTTGAAATTGTTAATTATATGCTTTTGAATTTGATTAAAACACTTAATCTCAAATTCATAGCACTTTACTCGGTTTAAATTCCTATATATTTATTTAAAAAGCATTATATATACACACTTTAAACCTAACAAAACGGTCACAAAATAAGTATAAATCAAATTTCATGAGTTCAATTAGTTAAATATGGGCTTTTGAAACGAAGAATACAATTTAATCTCAATTTTAGAGCATTTTATTCGGTTAAATTTCTAACGGGTTCACTAAAAAGCCAAATTAGAAATGCACGCTTTAAATTAAACAAACCGACAACAAAATAAGATTAAATCAAACTACATGAGTTGAAATTGTTAATTATATGCTTTTGAATATGATTAAACCACTTAATCTCAAATTCAGAGCACTTTATTGGGTTTAAATTCCCATGTGTTTACATTAAAACGCATTAGATATACACAATTTCAACCTAACAAAACGGTCGCAAAATAAGTATAAATCAAATTTCATGAGTTCAAATAGTTAATTATGGGCTTTTGAAACAAATTATAAAACTTAATCTCAATTTTAGAGCATTTTACTCGGTTAGATTTCTAACGGGTTCACTAAAAGCCCAATTAGATATGCACACTTTAAATCGAACAAACCGATCACAAAATGAGATTGAATCAAACTACATGAGTTGAAATTGTTAATTATAGGCTTTTGAATATGATTAAACCACTTAATCTCAAATTAAGAGCACTTTACTTGGTTTAAATTCTTATGTGTTTACTTTAAAACGCATTAGATACACACACTTTAAACCTAACAAAACGGTCACAAAATAAGTATAAATCAAATTTCATGAGTTCAATTAGTTAAATATGGGCTTTTGAAACGAAGAATACAATTTAATCTCAATTTTAGAGCATTTTATTCGGTTAAATTTCTAACGGGTTCACTAAAAAGCCAAATTAGAAATGCACGCTTTAAATTAAACAAACCGACAACAAAATAAGATTAAATCAAACTACATGAGTTGAAATTGTTAATTATATGCTTTTGAATATGATTAAACCACTTAATCTCAAATTCAGAGCACTTTATTGGGTTTAAATTCCCATGTGTTTACATTAAAACGCATTAGATATACACAATTTCAACCTAACAAAACGGTCGCAAAATAAGTATAAATCAAATTTCATGAGTTCAAATAGTTAATTATGGGCTTTTGAAACAAATTATAAAACTTAATCTCAATTTTAGAGCATTTTACTCGGTTAGATTTCTAACGGGTTCACTAAAAGCCCAATTAGATATGCACACTTTAAATCGAACAAACCGATCACAAAATGAGATTGAATCAAACTACATGAGTTGAAATTGTTAATTATAGGCTTTTGAATATGATTAAACCACTTAATCTCAAATTAAGAGCACTTTACTTGGTTTAAATTCTTATGTGTTTACTTTAAAACGCATTAGATATACACACTTTTAACCTAACAAATCGATTGCAAAATAAGTATAAATCAAATTTCATGAGTTCAAATAGTTAATTATGAGATTTTGAAACAAAGTATACTACTTAATCTAAATTTTAGAGCATTTTGCTCGGTTAAATTTCTAACGGGTTACCTGCTACCCCAAAACGTTATCGATGATATGACTACTTCGATACGCTGTTACTGGTGGTCAGGGAAAGCCGACAAATTAGGATGGCATATGCTTCCATGGGATACTGTTTGTCTACCGAAAGTAGCCGAAGGTATAAGGTTTCACGATCTACACCATTTCAACATTACTTTACTTGGTAAGCGAATTTGGAGACTAATTTGTGAGTCTGATAATCTTCTTAGTCAGGTCTACAAGTGCAAATATTATCCATCGAGTTCTGTGCTCGAATCCAATTCCACTCGAAGATCTTCCTTTGCTTGGAAAGGTCTTAGTATAGCTATATCTAAACTTAGAAATGGTTTCTTTAAACGGCCAGATATATCAAGTTAGATACAAATCCACTTCGACAATTGGGGAGGATCTAAGCCATTACACCTTTATGGCGATTATGAAATGAATGAGGAATTCCCTCTTCGAGCGGGTTTTTTTATGTTGTCTAATCTACCCCGATGGGATGAATCCAAGGTGAGAGATTATTTCTCTCACGAAGATGCTTATAGAATCCTTAATGTACCAATTATTAATGATACAAAAGATACTACCCTATGGGGTCATCAAGATTCTGGCATCTATACGGTGCGTTCTGGTTATCAATTTCTTCAACTGCAACTAGGGCCAGTTAACAAACCCTCTGGGCTAGGGAAAATTCTCTCTAAGTTGCCTACATTGCCTAAGGTTCGTTCATTTGGGTGGTGATTAAGCCATGACGCTCTCCTGTCTGGCCACAAAATCCTCCAAGCAAATCTCGGTACTAGGGTTTGCCCAATTTGTAATACGGATATTGAAACTACCCTTCATGCTTTAAGGGATTTTCCTAGTGCTAGGGAGGCTCTCCGTTTGGCAGGTTTTCCAGGCCAAATTTTGTCTAATACTCCAATTTCCCCTACCAGTAGCTTTCTGAAATTGCTGGTTTTCTCTTATTGCACCAATTCTCCTTCCTGATAATAGTTCTATGGAATTTATGGAACCGTCGTAATGACTTTGTCCATAACAATCATCTCCAATCACCATGGTTGACTGTATCCAACGCTCAAAAATTTTTCGACGATTATACATCAACCAATGATACTCTCCATCTAAGGTCCCGACTAGCTGAGCCCACCTTTGCTCATGCTAGATGGACGAAACCAGACCGCGGTTTCGTTAAGGTTAACACGGATGGCGCCTTTGACCTAATTTCAAAGGGAGCTGCTGCAGGTGTCATCGCTCAGGATTCTTCAGGTTTCGTCCTTGGGGGGGACGCTCTATGCCCCTCGCCTACTGCCCAGATCCGGCTTCTGTTGAAGCTCTTGCCATTCTAGAAGGACTTAATCTTGTTGTCAATAATGGTTGGACTAGTGTCATCCTTGAGACTGATTCTGCATCCATTACCAACAAAGTTAACAACACTCATCATCACGATCTTTTTACGGTGCAAACTTTAGTGTCTCGAATTCGTTCTACTCCTGGTACTTTGTCTGATTGTAAGATTTGTTATGTACCTAGAGAAGCAAATGTTGTAGCCCATGTCCTAGCTACTAGGACTTTGCGTTCTTTTCTTTCTTTCTCTTTTGATTGTAACTTTCCCGATTTTATTTGGGCTTTTGTAAACTCAGAGAGGTTCTCCTCTTCTTCTCAATAAAACCATGGGTACTCTTTGTTTTGGGTATCATTCATTTGAATGGTGTCTCCCTCCAAATCTATTCGAAGAGTTGTAACTTTTCGGTCTAGCTTGCACAGTCTTCAGTAATTGGGCCATATCTCGAGCTCCCGATATAGGATTGTTACGATTCAACATGAGTTGGAAAGATAAGAGATAGAGGAACAACTTAATGAAGACATAGAAACCCAATTCGACTTGTATCCTACTCGAAATTAGCAAACAAGTGGACCATCATGAATCTGTCCAATGAAGAGTGATGCCTCTTTGTTTTGGCGTGAAATTCATATTTCCCTCCAAGGAGTGGCGCCCAAACATGTTTCCCTCCATGGCTGGTCGGTTGTTTCCCTTGGGGAGGGAACATGTCCTTCCATGGTTGAGCTGAAGGTTGTTGGGTGAGCTGAGATGAGCTGATTGAGCTGAGAGTGAGCTGACTTGAGTTGAGCTAGCTAGCTGACTTAGCGAGCTCAAATTTTGCTTTCAGTTTGAGCTTTCTGGACCTGACTTTAGCTGGTTGAGCTAGGCCTTTAAGTTCGTGAGCTCCTCTTCATAGTCCTTTTAAGTTCACGAGTTGAAATAGTCCTCCATTTGAGCTCCTTTGCATTCCTTTGCGTTTTAGTTATTCTTGAGCTGCTACGAGCTACCATAATCCTTTCCAAGCAAAGTTGAGCTACCCTTGATGTCTTTAAGCTTCCTTAGACTATTATCTTTACTTAAAATAACTAAAACAATAAATAAACAATGTGTAAGCTGAAACGTATTGAAATAAGCTAAAATGAGCTTAAAATAATATAGTTTAGCTAATATTAAGAATACGCTAACTTAGAATAATTATAAAGATGTAGTTATGTAATCACGAAGCATCACTTAAATAGAAAAGCGTGCTTGTCAATATATAGAATGCATAAATTAGATAATAGAAGATAAAGTAAGGTAGAACTCCCTTAGAATCAGTCTGGAAGATTTTCAATGATGTGATTAAACCATAGAGAAAATAGGTGCCGATTAGGATCATATCATCCTCCCCTTCTTTTCGGCGATTTGTCCCCAAATCGAAATTGTTCTTTAATGGACGCCTCCTTGTTGTTAGGGTGGACGAATTCTCACTCCTTCCAAGTGATGTGTTCAATTTTCTCGGGTCATCCTTCTCTAAATAGGCACTAATTCTTTGGAATCCTCCTTTTGCAATGCCATGACTTTTAAGAACAAAACTTGTTCTTTGAATCATTCCTCGGCTCAAAACATCATGTTCTTTGGAAAAGATATGTAACTTTTCATCCCCACTCTTCGAATCATCATAATGATTGTTGAAGAGTCTTAACTATATAGCTTTCTTGGAATGACATATTTTGATGCACCAATCAGCCCTAGAATGACAAAAGAACTTGCCATCGTAGTTTGGTAGGATAACAAAAAGTATGTGAATCAATTTGCTACAAAAGAAATCATAGTCAAAGAATGAGTAACTATTAACCAAATGAATGAAAATAGCAAACCAGGGTGGATGTTTAATTGGTGATGGTGGTTGAGTTTCCTTTAAGATCGACAATGCAATTGGAGCATCTCTTGGGGTCTTCCTTTTATCATCCTGTAAAAATGAAAATTCAAAAATAGGAAGAAAATAATTGTTAGATAAAATCTGCTTTTCTTCTTCACACTCTTCCTTTTCAATTCGCACATTTTCAACTCCAACATACTCTTCAATCACAATTTCATTTTTAGTCTCTTCATTTTCAACTCCAACTATTTTCATTTCCTCATTTTCATTTTCAACTTCGGTGCTTTCTTTTTCTTTAAAATGCTCTTCTTCCATCGAACCTTCTTTGACTTCCTCTTTTCCCTTTTTGTTTTCATTCTATGTTGCAATTCGCTTAGATAATTGTTCCTGGTCACGATGTACTTGACTTGGGCTCAAAGGTGTTAGGATGATCTTTCTTCCTTCAAACATAAATGAGAACTGATTGGTGTAACTGTCATGAACTGCTCTCTTGTCGTATTGCCACGGTCTCCCTAGAAGAATATGACTTGCACTCATAGGTAGTATGTCACACAAGACTTCATCTGTGCATCTTCCAATGGAAAATGGAATTTCACTTGCTTGTTGACTTCTAATTCTCCTCCATCATGCAACCATTGTAGTTTAGATGGATTTGGATGTTCGGTGGTTTCAAGACCGAGTTGTTCTACCATTAAAGTGCTTGCTATGTTTGTACAACTTCCTCCATCAATTATTAAAGAGCAAATCTTGTTGTTCACATGGCATCTAGTGTAGAAAATGTTCTCCCTTTGTTGGTCTTCTTCATTCATCGCTTCTAATCTTAATGTTCTTTTCACAACGAGAACTTGTCCTAATGTGGAAGAAAAATCACAAGATTATGGTGACATGGTTAGAATAATGAAAATAAAATCCTTACCCAATATGTTTCCCAACAAAGCCTCACTAATTCACTCCAAGGAAAATTACTCTCTTATGCTCTCTCCGTGTTTGCACTCTTAGGACTTAATGGCTTTTACTGTCCTCTTATGATCTCACAACTCTCTTGCCTTTTTCCACTCTTTTCTCTCGTGTATAGTTCTTAGAAGAACTTACTCAAGACTTAGGCAAGTAAATTGTACTTGTGCGTCACTGAAATTGTTAGTTTAAAAGTAAAGGAAATGAAATAGGATGAAAAGAAAGGTTTAGAATGAAAAAAAATGAAAACAAGGTTACTTACTTAACAAGAAAACTTACAACCTTCCTTCACCAACAATCAAAGTCTTGAAGATGATATGGCTTCTCGGCTTGATGTTGAAGATGTTGCTATGCTTTCTCACCCTTGATCTTGTACTTTTGAATCTGATTTTCTTTTCTCTTTTTTTTGAAATTGACTTTTCTCGTTCTTTCTTTCTTTCTTTCTTTTCAAACTGACTTTCTCTTTTCTTTCTTTCTTTTTTTTTTTGCTCAAAAATTGAAAATGACAAAGTTTAGTCACTTACAATTGCTTGAACGGGCTTTTTGTTGCACTTTGCTTCTTCCACCAAAGCTTTGATACCATATGATGTGTACCGATCTTGTTGATGATGCTGAACGACAAACTTTGATTGTAGGACCTAGGAAGTAAGCAAGTCTCTCACAATAAGTGGCTGCAAAATAAAGAATTAAGGATAAAGGATGAAAGGAATAGTTTAGGGACTTATTTGGAAGGATATGTGGTGTTGACAAGGGTGAATGGATGTTTAGAACGATTTGTGATGATGACAAAGGGGCGAGAATGATGATGGAATGAGAGGATATGTAAGGATGGTGATATGGTAAAAAGGAAATAGTATCTTAAAGATACTCAAGGAAGAAACTAGGTTATAGAAAACCTAATTCCGAATCTTATATTGATCTTCAAGGGATGGTGATAAACAGACTTTGACCCTTTTAGTATATTAAACTAAAAGAACCCGAAGTATCAAGATAGATAGAAAGGGGTTGACGCCACAAGTACAAAAAGTACCTGATAAGTTGATAAAGTTCAAAGAAGAACTAAACGAGAGAAAATTCTAGAAAGTAATTTTATATAATCTGAATGGTGTGTCTACAAAATGAAATCCAAGTCCTATTTATAGTTTTCTAAAGGGTTTGGCCGAAATGGCCTTTAACTATTTGGATAACCATTCATTTGAATGGTGTCTCCCTCCAAATCTATTCGAAGAGTTGTAACTTTTCGGTCCAACCTGCACAGTCTTCAGTAATTAGGCCATATCACGAGCTCCCGATATTGGATTGATACGATTCAACATGCGTTGGAAAGATAAGAGATAGGGTAACAACTTTCGGGAAGACACAGAAACCCAATTCTACTTGTATCCTGCTTGAAAATGGGAAACAAGTGGACCATCATGAATTTGTCCAATGAAAAGTGATGCCTCTACACACTTTAAACATAACAAAACGGACACAAAATAAGTATAAATGAAATTTCATGAGTTCATATAGTTAATTATGGGCTTTCGAAACAAAATATACAATTTAGTCCCAATTTTAGAGCATTTTACTCGGTTAAATTTCTAACGGGTTCACTAAAAAGCTCAATCAGATATGCACGCTTTAAATCGAACAAACCGACCATAAAATGAAATTGAATCAAACTACATGAGTTGAAATTGTTAATTATATGCTTTTGAATTTGATTAAAACACTTAATCTCAAATTCATAGCACTTTACTCGGTTTAAATTCCTATGTATTTTCTTTAAAAAGCATTAGATATACACACTTTAAACCTAACAAAACGGTCTCAAAATAAGTATAAATCAAATTTCATGAGTTGAATTAGTTAAATATGGGCTTTCGAAACGAAGAATATAACTTAATCTCAATTTTAGAGCGTTTTACTCGGTTAACAATTTCTAACGGGTTTACTAAAAAGCCAAATTAGAAATGCACGCTTTAAATCAAACTAACCGACAACAAAATGAGATTGAATAAAACTACACAATTGAAATTGTTAATTATAGGCCTTTGAATATGATTAAACCACTTAATCTCAAATTTAGAGTATTTTACTCGGTTTAAATTCCTATGTGTTTACTTTAAAACGCATTAGATATACACACTTTAAACCTAACAAAACGGTTTGCAAAATAAGTATAAATCAAATTTCTTCAGTTCAAATAGTTAATTATGGGCTTTTGAAACAAAGTATACAACTTAATCTCAATTTTAGAGCAATTTACTCAGTTAGATTTCTAACGATTTCACTAAAAAATCCAAATAGACATGCATGCTTTAAATCGAACAAACTGACCACAAAATGAGATTGAATCAAACTTCATGAGTTGAAATTGTTAATTATAGGCTTTTGAATATGATTAAACCACTTAATCTCAAATTTAGAGCACTTTACTCGGTTTAAATTCCTATGTGTTAACTTTAAAACCCATTAGATATACACACTTTAAACCTAACAAAACAGTCGCAAAATAAGTATAAATCAAATTTCATGAGTTCAAATAGTTAAGTATGGGCTTTTGAAACAAATTATACAACTAAATCTTAATTTTTGAGCATTTTACTCGGTTAAATTTCTAACGGGTTTACTAAAAAGCCCTATAAGATATGCACTCTTTAAATCGAACAAAACGATCACTAAATGAGATTGAATCAAACTACATGAGCTGAAATTGTTAATTATAGGCTTTTAAATATAATTAAACCACTTAATCTCAAATTCAGAGCACTTTACTCGGTTTAAATTCCTATGTGTTGACTTTAAAACTCATTAGATATAAACACTTTAAACTTAACAAAACGATCGCAAAATAAGTATAAGTCAAATTTCATGAGTTCATATAGTTAAATATGGGCTTTTGAATAAATTATACAACTTAATCTCAATTTTAGAGCATTTTACTTAGTTAAATTTCTGACGTGTTTAGTAAAGAGACAAATTAGACATGCACGCTTTAAGTCGAACAAACCGACCACAAAATGAGATAGAATCAAACTACATGAGTTGAAATTGTTAATTATAGGCTTTTGAATATAATTAATCCACTTAATTTCAAATTCAGAGCACTTTACTCGGTTTAAATTCCTATGTGTTTACTTTAAAACACATTAGATACATACACTTAAAACCAAACAAAATTGTCAAAAAATAAGTATAAATCAAATTTCATGAGTTCAAATAGTTAATTATGGGATTTTGAAACAAATCATACAACTTAATCTCAATTTTAGAGCATTTTACTCGGTTAGATTTCTAACGGGTTCACTAAAAAGCCTAATTAGATATGCACACTTTAAATCGAACAAACCGACCACAAATTGAGATTGAATAAAACTACATGAGTTGAAAATTTTAATTATAGGCTTTTGAATATAATTAAACCACTTAATTTCAAATTTAGAGAACCTTACTCGGTTTAAATTCCTATGTGTTTACTTTAAAATGCATTAGATATACACACTTTAAACCTAACAAAACGGTTTGCAAAATAAGTATAAATCAAATTTTATGAGTCCAAATAGTTAATTATGGGCTTTTGAAACAACTCATGCAGCTTAATCTCAATTTTAGAGCACTTTACTCGGATAGATTTCTAACGGGTTCACTAAAAAGCTTAATTAGATATACACACTTTAATCGAACAAACCGACCACAAAATGAGATTGAATAAAACTACATGAGTTGAAATTTATAATTATAGGCTTTTGAATATGATTAAACCACATAATCTCAAATTTAGAGTACTTTACTCGGTTTAAATTCCTATGTATTTACTTTAAAACGCATTAGATATATACACTTTAAACCTAACAAAACGGTCGCAAAATAAGTTTAAATCAAATTTCATGTGTTCATATAGTTTATTATAGGCATTCTAAACAAAGTATACAACTTAATCTCAATTTTAGAGCGTTTTACTCGGTTAAATTTCTAACGGGTTTACTAAAAAGCCAAATTAGAAATGCACGCTTTAAATCGAACAAACCAACAACAATATGAGATTGAATAAAACTACACAAGTTGAAATTTTTAATTATATACTTATGAATATGATTAAAAGATTTAATCTCAAATTCAGAGCACTTTACTCGGTTTAAATTCCTTTGTGTTTACTTTAAAACGCATTAGATATACACACTTTCCATCTAACAAAATGATCGCAAAATAAGTATAAATCAAATTTCATGAGTCTAAACAGTTAATTATGGGCTTTCGAAACAAATTATACAACAAAATCTCAATTTTAGAGCATTTAGCTCGGTTAAATTTTTAATAGGTTCACTAAAAAGCCCAATTAGATATGCACTCTTTAAATCTAACAAACCGACCACAAAATGAGATTGAATCAAACTACATGAGTAGAAATTGTTATTTATAGGCTTTTGAATATGATTAGGCCAATTAATCTCAAATTCAGAGCATTTTACTCGGTTTAAATTCTGATGCATTTACCTTAAAACTCATTAGATATACACACTTTAAACCTAACAAAATGATAAGAGGGCTCCTTGTTGAGGACGCCTTCTTGATTGTTTCGGATCTAGGATTGAAGTAAGATGTCTCCTGCAATAAGCATGGCTGCAAATTGGTGTTTTAAAGGGCTGGAAAATTTAGGTAGACAGAATGTAGAAGATGAAGGCTCGGAGAAGTTGACAATGGTGGAACGTTGAAAGTATTGGTTTGGTTATGGCTAGGATTGGTCTTTGGTGAGGTGATTGGTGAGTAATGAAGTTTCTGACAAGGTTGAAAAATAGGATGCAAGGGGTAGTACGAAAATGAAATAAAAACAAGGAAAAGAAATAAAATGAAACAAACTCCAAGGATGAACTCGAACAATCTGTTGAACGAACCCGAACCTTATCTTGAACTTGCTTCAGACGGACTTGGACCCTTCGATTATCTACAACCGAGAACCCAAAGTATCAAAGGGGTTGACCACGCAAGCAACGAACTTGAGAAGTCAGAAAGTTCTCAAAAGAACCGAAATGAGAGAAATTCTCACAAAAGTAAATTTCATTCAAATTGTCTTTTTTTTCTTTACAAAGTATACATATATATAGGCTAGTACAAGGGAGTTGGCGCCTAGAATACTTGGCCAGAATTGAATTGGAAGTTTCAGATGAGTGGCTGAAATGTAAGCACAATTAACATGTGTTAATTATGTTAAATGTGGATGAGAAAACTACTCATCCTTATCCTTTGTGGCCGGCTGGTTTTGGAGGGAGGGAAGACTGAATTTCAAACATTTAACACATGTGTTTTATGTGTGAAATTCAAAGGAAATAACTCCTTGTCCTTATCTTACTTTGACGCCAACTTCAAGGAGGGAAATCTTGAAATTTGAATCTGCCACATGCCATGCACATGCACATGCTTGGAATGGATGGTGGACGCCCCTCATGCTGGTCACATGACCATGACACACTCTCCCACGTGGAGGACACCTTTGAGCTATCCCGGGACTCACCAGCTTGAGTTGAGCTAGTAGAGCTGGAGTTGAGCTGAATGGAGCTGAGTTGAGCTGAATTCAGCTAGCTGAAGTGTTGAGGATTAGTTGAGCTGAAACGAGCTGCTAGAAATCCATTGAGCTTTTCCCGAGCTAAGGTGAAGTCCTTCATTTGGTACTCTTCCTTGTGCCTATGAGAAAACAAAAGTTATACCATCATAAGTATTGTAAACTTATTAAAGAAAGTTAAAACAAGCTGAAAAACATAGTTATCATATTGGAAAACATGTAACAAGCTAAAGAAACATGGTAAACATGATTATGAGCTTGTGTTCTTATTGAACTTATTGAAAACACACCTATTTACATGCTTAATAAACACAATACTAGCTTAAGTACTATATAGTTACAAGATGTTACACATCAGTATGTAACATAGTGTAAAGTTTATTCTCTAAGGCATATGCATTATTAAGGGATTCTGAGACTTGTAAACATTTAAGAATAAGAACTTCCCTGAATTGCTTAGCCTTTGATCGAGTGATGGGTCCTGATGGTAAGACCTCCGGATCAGCTGTTTGAGCTTGTGTAGATGTGCTCACATCATCCCCCCCTTCTTGAAAAGGATTTGTCCTCAAATCTGCAGAATCATTAAAAGGGGATAAGTCGGAAACATTAAATGTAGCACTTACATTGTATTCACCCGGCAAGTCCAACTTGTAAGCATTGTCGTTCACTTTCTCAACCACTTGAAAAGGACCATCTCCTCGTGGTAACAGCTTGGACCGTCGTTGGGTTGGAAAACGTTCCTTTCGGAAGTGAATCCAAACCCAATCTCCAACATCGAAGGTAACTCGCTTACGTCCTTTGTTCGCTTGCTTCTCGTATTGTTGAGTCCTTCGTTCAAGGTTATCTTTAACCTGTTGATGCAACTTCTTTACATAATCAGCCTTGGATTGTCCGTCCCTATTCGTCACTTGTTCATATGGCAAAGGCAACATATCGAGAGGAGTGATAGGATTAAATCCATAAACAACCTCAAAAGGTGACATTTTAGTAGCAGAATGAACGGCATGGTTATATGCAAATTCAACATGCGGCAAACAATCTTCCCACGTCTTAATATTCTTTTTGATGATGGAACGGAGTAAAGTAGATAAAATACGATTAACAACCTCAGTTTGTCCATCAGTTTGGGGATGACAAGTAGTAGAAAACATAAGTTTCGTACCTAATTTGCTCCAAAGAGTCCTCCAGAAGTGACTCAAGAATTTTACATCCCTGTCAGAAACAATCGACCTAGGAATACCATGTAAACGCACAATTTCCTTAAAGAACAAGTTAGCCACATTAACAGCATCATCGGTCTTATGACACGCAATGAAGTGTGCCATCTTTGAGTACCTGTCAACCACAACAAAGATACTATCTCTACCTGTCCTAGTCCTAGGCAATCCCAACACAAAATCCATAGATATATCAGTCCAGGGGGAGTCGGGAATAGGTAAAGGTAAGTACAAACCGTGTGGTAATACCTTCGACTTTGCTTTCTTACATGTCACGCATCGTTCACACATCCTTTCGACGTCTCGTCGCATCTTTGGCCAGAATAGGTGCTCCTTGAGAATGTGTAACGTCTTGGTGACTCCAAAGTGTCCCATAAGTCCTCCTTCATGAGCTTCTCGAATTAGGACCTCTCGAATTGACCCTTGAGGAATGCAGAGTCTTCCTTCTTTGAAAAGATAATCATCATGTCGATAAAATTTCTCATCTGCACCCTTTTCACACAATGTATATCTTTCTCCAAAATCAGGGTCAGTAGCATATAATTCTTTGATATAGGCAAACCCAATCAAATGAGAGTCTAAGTAATTCAGAAGTGCATACCTACGGGATAAGGCATCTGCTACAACGTTGTCTTTACCTTTCTTATATCGAATGACATAAGGAAAAGATTCTAGAAATTCAACCCACTTAGCATGCCTTTTATTCAACTTATGCTGACTTGTTATGTGCTTCAAAGCTTCGTGATCGGTGTGAATTACGAATTCTTTCGGTAAGAGATAGTGCTGCCATGTTTCAAGAGCTCGAATCAATGCATACATCTCTTTGTCGTACACTGGATAATTCAAGGTAGCACCACTTAACTTCTCGCTGAAATAGGCAATAGGTCGCTTCTCCTGTGATAAAACGGCTCCAATTCCTATTCCTGAAGCATCACACTCAATCTCGAACATTTTATCAAAGTTAGGTAAGGCTAACACTGGGGCCTTAGTCAAATAATCCTTAATTTTCAAGAAGGCTTCTTCCTGTTCATCACCCCAATTGAAGACTGAATTCTTCTTTATAATCCCGGTTAAGGGGGCGGTAATGGAACTGAAATTAGGTACAAACCGACGATAAAAACTAGCTAAACCATGAAAAGATCTAACCTGACTTATTGATGTCGGTCGAGGCCAATCCTGAATCGCCTTCACCTTTTCTGGATCGACTTCCACACCCTGTGCAGTCACGATAAAACCAAGAAAGGTAACCTTATCAGTACAAAACATACATTTCTTCAGATTACCAAATAACCTTTCTTTTCTCAATGTGCCAAGAACATTCCTCAAGTGTTCCTCGTGATCCTGCAAAGACTTGCTGTATATAAGAATGTCATCAAAGTACACAACACAATATTTTCCAATGTAAGATCGTAAAACATGATTCATCAGACGCATAAAGGTGCTAGGTGCGTTAGTTAAACCGAAAGGCATCACTAACCACTCGTACAGACCCAATTTCGTTTTGAAGGCTGTCTTCCATTCGTCGCCTTCTCGCATCCGAATCTGATGATATCCACTCTTTAAATCAATTTTGGAAAATATGGTCGCACCACACAACTCATCTAGCACGTCATCAAGACGAGGAATGGGATGCCTATACTTGATGGTAATCTGATTCACCGCTCGGCAATCAACACACATTCTCCATGTTCCGTCTTTCTTGGGTACTAAAAGCACTGGTACAGCGCACGGACTTAAACTTTCCCGAATGTAACCCTTTTCCATCAACTCGGTGATTTGTTTTTGAAGTTCCTTTGTTTCTTCTGGATTACTTCGATATGCTGGCCGATTTGGAATGGTAGCTCCCGGAATGAAATCAATTTGATGTTCTATACCTCGAATAGGTGGCAACCCACTCGGTGTCTCATCCGGAAACACGTCTTCAAACTCCTGCAAAAGAGACGTAATAGATGTAGGCAAATCATTAGGAATATCAGATAACAAACAATACTCCTTATACATTAAAATAAGTAAAGTTTGTTGAGAGGAAAGACATTTCCTGATATCCTTGCCGCTCGCATATACGTTCGTCTTCTTCCTTTCTGTTTTGACTTCCTCGACATTCTTTCTCAATCGAACCTGATCTTCTTGCACTTGACTCGGTGTCAAAGGTGCTAAGGTGATCTTCTTACCTGCATGTGTAAAAGAATATCGATTTGTAATTCCATCATGCAACGTACCTTTGTCGTATTGCCATGGACGTCCCAAAAGTAGGTGACACGCATCCATTGAGACGACATCACAAAGGATTTCATCTTTATACCTCCCTATGGTAAATGGTACCGAAACTTGTCTAGTAACTCGTACTTCTCCGCCATCATTTAACCATTGAAGACGGTATGGTTTGGGATGCTTCGTCGTCTTTAAGCCTAACTTATCAACCATAAAAGAACTTGCAACATTAGTACAACTACCACCATCAATAATGACAACACATACCTTGTCGTTAATGAGGCATCTAGTATGGAAGATGTTTTCTCGTTGCTGGTCGTCTTGTGTAGGTGTAGCATTTAGACTTCTTTTTATGACAAGTGCTTCACCGGTCATGTATGTATCCAAGGCATCATCCGCATCATCCTTGTCTTCCTCGTGTAAAGGTTCATGTTCTTCATTGTCGGATTCAGACTCAATCTCTCCGTTTTCTAACATCAACATAGTCTTCCGATTAGGACATTGGCTTGCAATATGTCCTCTTCCAAGACACTTAAAGCATTGAATATCCCTTGAGCGTTCTGGACGTTCTGGTTGTGCATTTTGCTTCCCACGCCCAACATCTACAATCGGGGCCTTTGGCTTGCTCGTTTCACCCTTCTCTTTGTTTTGAAACGGTACTTGTTTCCTGAAATTGTTAGAAGGATTGAAAACAGAATTGGAAGGAGGTCTGAAAGAATTATTACCTCGGGATGACGACATCTTTCTTCGTTGCTGCCTCTCAACCTTAATTGCCATTTGCACCATTTCGTCTAATTCGACGTAATGTTGCAATTCAACAGCATTGGCAATGTCGGTGTTCAAACCTGAAAGGAATCGCGCCATGGTTGCTTCTCGGTCTTCCTCAATGTTAGCACGCATCATGGCCATCTCCATGTCTTTAAAATAATCTTCGACGCTTCGATTTCCTTGTTTCAAAGTTTGTAACCTTTGAAATAGGTCTCGATGGTAATGGGATGGTACGAATCTCTTTCTCAAAATTCTTTTCATCTCTGCCCATGTATTGATTGGACCTTCACCGGTTCGTCTTCTACTTAGAATCAATTGATCCCACCAAATTAAGGCATAGTCAACGAACTCCATCGCTGCCAATCGAACCTTCTTCTGGTCAGAATAATTGTAGCAATCAAAGACGTGTTCCACCTTGCTTTCCCACGCAAGATATGCATCCGGATCTGATCGTCCTTGAAAAGGGGGTATGGCAACTTTGATGTTGTTCAAATTGTCATCCAGTTGTGCCTGGTGTTGTACACGCCTCCCATTTGTTCTAGGAGCATTCTGCCTCGGTTCTTGCACTTCTTCAACGTCATCATTGTTGTCATCATGGGAATTGTTTTGAGATCCCTCGATCTTGTCCATTCTCACGTGCAATTGTTCAATCTCTGATTGCACTACTCTTCGGACTTCTCGAAGCATGGCTTGCATCATAAGGCTTGGTTGAACGTCGTTTTGTTGTTGATCATCACGATCTCCATTTGAACCTGCCATTGTTAGTAAAGAACAAACAACACAAAATAAAATAAGGATAAATGGACCTCACAAAGTACACACACAAGATCCTCACAAGTTCACTCCAAAGAAAAATAAAAATGGCACTCCAACACTCGTGTTTCACTCGGGAATACTTGAATGGCTCTTTTGATTCCCCTTCTGATCTCACACACACAAATGCCTTTTACCACTCCTTCTCTCGTTATAAGTTCTTTAGAGGACTAGCGTAGACTTTCTTCAAATCTGTCACAAGTGTTAGTCTTTAACAACAACGGTTAGTGACAATCGAAATGTAAGGTTCTGTCCACAACAAATTCGGTTAGTGTTAAATGGAAAGAAAAGTGATGTAAAGTAAGGTAAAGGTTAGAAAGAAAGAAAAAGAAAAGAAAAAAAAAAAATGGATTACTTACTACAAAGAAACACTTACTACTCTCCTTTCACCGAACAATCAATTCTTCATGCCCGGTTGATTATGGTAGTGTTTGATGCTGTAGAACACATTAAACTTGCATTTTCTTTCATCTTTTCAATACCATGAAGTGCTTTTCTTTCAACTATTGATATTCTGATTTTTTTTTGAATTTTCGAAATTTTTTTTTTTTTTAACTAGAGTTGACTTTGACTTTTTTTTTTTGACTTTTTTTTTTTTGTTTTTTGATTGTTTTTGCACTCACGAAGATGATTCTTACTTGTAATCCAACCTAGGCTCTGATTACCACATGATAAGAGGGCTCCTTGTTGAGGACGCCTTCTTGATTGTTTCGGATCTAGGATTGAAGTAAGATGTCTCCTGCAATAAGCATGGCTGCAAATTGGTGTTTTAAAGGGCTGGAAAATTTAGGTAGACAGAATGTAGAAGATGAAGGCTCGGAGAAGTTGACAATGGTGGAACGTTGAAAGTATTGGTTTGGTTATGGCTAGGATTGGTCTTTGGTGAGGTGATTGGTGAGTAATGAAGTTTCTGACAAGGTTGAAAAATAGGATGCAAGGGGTAGTACGAAAATGAAATAAAAACAAGGAAAAGAAATAAAATGAAACAAACTCCAAGGATGAACTCGAACAATCTGTTGAACGAACCCGAACCTTATCTTGAACTTGCTTCAGACGGACTTGGACCCTTCGATTATCTACAACCGAGAACCCAAAGTATCAAAGGGGTTGACCACGCAAGCAACGAACTTGAGAAGTCAGAAAGTTCTCAAAAGAACCGAAATGAGAGAAATTCTCACAAAAGTAAATTTCATTCAAATTGTCTTTTTTTCCTTTACAAAGTATACATATATATAGGCTAGTACAAGGGAGTTGGCGCCTAGAATACTTGGCCAGAATTGAATTGGAAGTTTCAGATGAGTGGCTGAAATGTAAGCACAATTAACATGTGTTAATTATGTTAAATGTGGATGAGAAAACTACTCATCCTTATCCTTTGTGGCCGGCTGGTTTTGGAGGGAGGGAAGACTGAATTTCAAACATTTAACACATGTGTTTTATGTGTGAAATTCAAAGGAAATAACTCCTTGTCCTTATCTTACTTTGACGCCAACTTCAAGGAGGGAAATCTTGAAATTTGAATCTGCCACATGCCATGCACATGCACATGCTTGGAATGGATGGTGGACGCCCCTCATGCTGGTCACATGACCATGACACACTCTCCCACGTGGAGGACACCTTTGAGCTATCCCGGGACTCACCAGCTTGAGTTGAGCTAGTAGAGCTGGAGTTGAGCTGAATGGAGCTGAGTTGAGCTGAATTCAGCTAGCTGAAGTGTTGAGGATTAGTTGAGCTGAAACGAGCTGCTAGAAATCCATTGAGCTTTTCCCGAGCTAAGGTGAAGTCCTTCATTTGGTACTCTTCCTTGTGCCTATGAGAAAACAAAAGTTATACCATCATAAGTATTGTAAACTTATTAAAGAAAGTTAAAACAAGCTGAAAAACATAGTTATCATATTGGAAAACATGTAACAAGCTAAAGAAACATGGTAAACATGATTATGAGCTTGTGTTCTTATTGAACTTATTGAAAACACACCTATTTACATGCTTAATAAACACAATACTAGCTTAAGTACTATATAGTTACAAGATGTTACACATCAGTATGTAACATAGTGTAAAGTTTATTCTCTAAGGCATATGCATTATTAAGGGATTCTGAGACTTGTAAACATTTAAGAATAAGAACTTCCCTGAATTGCTTAGCCTTTGATCGAGTGATGGGTCCTGATGGTAAGACCTCCGGATCAGCTGTTTGAGCTTGTGTAGATGTGCTCACATCACAAAAGGTTGCAAAATAAGTATAAATCAAATTTCTTGAGTTCATATAGTTAATTATGGGCTTTCGAAACAAAGTATAGAACTTAATCTCAATTTTAGACCGTTTTACTCGGTTAAATTTCTAACGGGTTTACTAAAAAGCCAAATTAGAAATGCACGCTTTAAATCAAACAAACCGACAACAAAATGAGATTGAATCAAACTACACATGTTGAAATTGTTAATTATATGCTTTTGAATTTGATTAAACCACTTAATCTCAAATTCAGAGCACTTTACTCGGTTTAAATTCCTGTGTTTACTTTTAAACGCATTAGATATACACACTTTCAACATAAAAAAACGGTCGCAAAATAAGTATAAATCAAGTTTCATGAGTTCAAATAGTTAATTATGGGCTTTTGAAACAAATCATACAACTAAATCTCAATTTAAGAGCATTTTACTTGGTTATATTTATGACGGGTTCACTAAAAAGCCCAATTAGATATCCACTCTTTAAATCGAACAAACCGACCACTAAATGAGATTAAATCAAACTACATGAGCTGAAATTGTTAATTATAGGCTTTTGAATATGATTAAACCACTTAATCTCAAATTCAGAGCACTTTATTCGGTTTAAATTCCTATGTGTTGACTTTAAAACTCATTAGATGTACACACTTTAAACTTAACAAAACGGTTGTAAAATATGTATAAGTCAAATTTCATGAGTTCATATAGTTAATTATGGGCTTTTGAACAAATTATACAACTTAATCTCAATTTTAGAGCATTTTACTCGGTTAAATTTCTAACGGGTTCACTAAAAAGACAAATTAGACATGCACGCTTTAAATCGAACAAACCGACCACAAAATGAGATTAAATCAAACTACATGAGATGTAATTGTTAATTATAGGCTTTTGAATATGATTAAACCACTTAATCTCAAATTTAGAGCACGTTACTCTGTTTAAATTCCTACGTGTTTACTTTAAAACGTATTAGATATACAAACTTTAAACCTAACAAAATGGTCACAAAATAAGTATAAATCAAATTTCATGAGTTCAAATAGTAAATTATTGGATTTTGAAACAAATTATACAACTAAATCTCAATTTTAGAGCATTTTACTCGGTTAAATTTCTAACGGTTCACTAAAAAGCCTAATTAGATATGCACGCTTTAAATCGAACAAATCGACCACAAAATGAGATTGAATCAAACTACATGAGTTGAAATTGTTAATTACAGACTTTTGAATATGATTAAACCACTTAATCTCAAATTCAGAGCACTTAACTCGGTTTAAAGTACTATGTGTTGACTTTAAAACTCATTAATTATACACACTTTAAACCTAACAAAACGGTCGCAAAAAAAGTATAAGTCAAATTTCATGATTTCGTATAGTTAATTATGGGCTTTTGAAACAAATTATATAACATAATCTCAATTTTAGAGCATTTTACTCAGTTAAATTTCTAACGGGTTCACTAAAAAGACAAATTAGACATGCACGCTTTAAATCGAACAAACCGACCACAAAATGAGATTGAATCAAACTACATGAGTTTAAATTGTTAATTATAAGCTTTTAAATATGATTAAACCACTTAATCTCAAATTAGAGCACTTTACTCAGTTTAAATTCCTATGTGTTTACCATAAAACCCGTCAGATATACACAAATTAAACCTAACCAAACAGTCGCAAAATAAGAATAAATCAAATTTCATGAGTTGAAATAGTTAATTATGGGCTTTTGAAACAAAGTATACAACTTAATCTCAATTTTAGAGCATTTTGCTCGGTTAAATATCTAACGGGTTTACTAAAAAGCTCAATTACATATGCACGCTTTAAATCGAACAAACCGACCACAAAATGAGATTGAACCAAACTACACAAGTTTAAATTGTTAATTATAGGCTTTTGAATATGATTAAACCATTTAATGTCAAATTCAGAGCACTTTACTCAGTTTAAATTCCTATGTATTGACTTTAAAACTCATTAGATATACACACTTTAAACCTAACAAAACGGTCGAAAAATAAGTACAAGTAAAATTTCATGAGTTCATATAGTTAATTCTGAGCTTTTGAAACAAATTATACAACTCATTCTCAATTTTAGATCTTTTTACTCGGTTAAATTTCAAACATATTCACTAAAAAGCACAATTAGACATGCATGCATTAAATCGAACAAATTGACCACAAAATGAGATATAATCAAACTACACGAGTTTAAATTGTTAATTATAGGATTTTGAATATGATTAAACCACTTAATGTCAAATTCAGAGCACTTTACTCGGTTTAAATTCCTATGTGTTTACTTTAAAACGCATTAGATATACACACTTTAAACCTAACAAAATGGTCAAAAAATAAGTAGAAGTCAAATTTCATGAGTTCATATAGTTAATTATGGGCTTTTGAAACAAATTATACAACTTAATCTCAATTTTAGAGCATTTTACTCGGTTAAATTTCTAACGGGTTCACTAAAAAGCCTAATTAGATATGCACACTTTAAATCGAACAAACCGACTACAAAATGAGATTGAATCAAACTACTTAGGTTGAAATTGTTAATTATATGCTTTTGAATACGATTAAACCACTTAATCTAAAATTCAGAGCACTTGGTTTAAATTCTTATGTGTTTACTTTAAAACCAATTTGATGTACACACTTTAAACCTAATAAAAGGGTCTCAAAATAAGTATAAATCAAATTTCATGAGTTCAAATAGTTAATTATGGGCTTTGAAAACAAATTATGCAACCCAATCTCAATTTTAGAGCATTTTACTCGGTTAAATATCTAACGGATTTTTTAAAATTCACCGCCGGCCCAGACGAAGTGGCGTAAGTATGAAGAGCATCCTTAAGGCGTTGAGCTTCTGTAGTTGTATTCTTTATGAATACGACACAGTCGTCCGCAAAAAGGAGGTGGTTGATACGTGGCTCATTCCTGCTAGCACAAACTCCAGGGAGGTTACCATTTATTTGCTCAGCATTGAGCAAGGCTGAAAGGCCTTGAGTACAGAAAAGAAACAAGAAAGGGGATAGAGGATCCCCTTGCCGTAACCCTTTATGGGGTTTGAAAGGTCGAGAAAGGGAGTCGTTGATACGTACTTGAAAGGATATTGAGGATACACACCGCATAATAAGGGAAACCCAACTGGAGTTGAAACCTAGACAAATCATAATTTGTTCAAGAAAAGGCCATTCAACACGGTCGAAAGCCTTCTCCATGTTGAATTTTAAGCTAACACCTTTTGCAAGAGATGTTTCATCAGTATTTAAAGTATGGATGAGCTCATGGGCAATAAGGATGTTGTCAGTAATGTTCCTTGAACAAAAACAGCTTGATTGCCACTGATACATAAGGGTATGATAGATTGAGGCGGTTAACAAGTACTTTCGATACAGTTTTGCAGATTACTGTGCAAAGGCTAATAGGTCTGAGATGGCGCATTGTAGTGGGGTCGCTAATTTTGGGAATAAGAACAATGATAGTACGATTGACCTCTTCCATATTAACCGACCCTCTCAGTAGTCCGAGGCAGAGGTTTGTAAAGTCCTGGCCAAGGATATCCCAATGCTTCCTGAAGAAACCGCTTGGGAATCCATCAACACCTGGGGCTTTCCTCGAGTCTATATCACGAAAAGCAATGGTAACTTAATCTGTTGTGAAATCCTTATTAAGATCATTGTTTCGGTAACAATAGTGGGAATATTATCCAAGATGGAAGAGGCAATAGTAGGAGAGGAAGATGTAAAAAGGTTTTGAAAGTAATTAATAGCAGCAGACATGATGTCGTCTGTATGTGTTTGCCATATATTCTGATTGTTTAGAAGCCCAACAATATGATTGTTCCGTCGTCGGCTATTTGCTCTGGCATGAAAAAAGAAGCATTTTTATCACCGTGTTCTAACCAGTGTGTCCGAGCTCGTTGAGCCCAGTATATTTCTTTCGCATTTAACAAGCTATCAAGCTCACTTTTAGCAGAAATAAAGTTGTGGATTTCCATATCAGAAAGATGCCGTTTAAGACACATATACATGCATGAGAGGACTAAAGCAATGCACACCGGGCAGAAAGCTGAATCATTTTGAAAAGTCTAGAAAGTCAGCTAACTTGCGACGAATTTTCGGATGGGATCCGAGCTTTTCTGGGCAGAGTGTTCTTCTAATAAATTGACCGTCATTCAGTTGACTTTTCAACGTATCTTGAAACGCATCAATAGGACATTGGAAGCTCAAGATATGTTCGTTTTACTAAAGACTACGCATGCAGAAAACTGGATACGAGATTATTACGGGATTTTGTAAAATTCAACCCAAAAGCTAATATATAAAGCTTTTGGATGAATTAGATATTAAAATAAAATAATTCAAAGCTGGATTATAAAGCTTTGACTATAATTATTAGTATTTTAATTTATTCCATAGGATTCCTTTTAATTAACATATGATGATTTTAGGGGATTCATTTCTATTAAATTATCTATGTGATGATTTTTAGGGATTAAATAGCTATTTCTTAGGGATTTTGCTGGCTCTTTTAGGCTATAAAAGGAGGTAGCCTATTCTCTTGTAAGATGAACAATTTGAATATTTCTTTTAGAGAATAAATTTTTTTGAGTATATTTTTGCAAGTATTGTTTGCTTGTGAATTTTAGAAGTGTTTCAACACAACTTATCTATAGATTGCTAGTGATTCTATCTTCACACTCTCGCTTGCCTAGGTAATTGCATTTAGGAGGGTGGGTTAGAGCCTATCATGGAGTTTGCTTGATCAATCGTGATCAAGAGGGGTCTTAGGACACAACAATCATCACTACACCATCAAACCATCTTCATCTTTCAACCAAACACCACCATTCAATTAACCACGCTGTTTTCGCACCATATCACATATTAATAAGATCGTTTAGTTGAATGATACGCTCATTGAATTTAATGCGTTTGTTAGTTTGCCAAGTGGCTAGGAATCGTCCAATATCTTGAAGTTTATGAAGTGTCGAGCGAGATTGGTTAGACCAAATATCTCTAATTCGAGACAAAACTTTCGGGTCATCAGCCCAGCAATTCTCATAGCGAAAAAGATTATTAGAGCGTTTGGATCTGAGTAAGAGAAGTGGATGACCCAGGTATTTATCTGGGAGTCCCTCTCCTAATAGGAAAGAACAAGACAACAACCTTGAGATTCACCAAGGAAAAAATGAATGCTCGCTTGAGTAAATGGGATAAACATTTCCTCTCCTTTACTGGTAGAGAAATTTTTATTAAATCTGTTATCCAATCTATACCACAATATGTTATGTCTTGTTACCTTTTACCCCAAAACATTATTGATGATATGACAACTTCGATACGCCGTTATTGGTGGTCTGGGAAAGCTGACAAACGAGGTTGGCATATGCTCCCTTGGGACACCATTTGTTTGCCAAAAGCAACAAGAGGTATAGGGTTTCACGATCTTCACCACTTCAATGTTGCTTTACTAGGAAAACAGATCTGGCGTCTGGTTTGTGAACTTGATAATCTCCTTAGTCAGGTCTACAAATGCAAGTATTACCCATCGGGTTCTATCCTCGAATCTGATCACACTCAAAGATCTTAGTTTGCTTGGAAAGGCCTTAGCATTGCTATCTCTAAGCTTCGTGATGGCTTTTTCAAACGCCCAGGTATATCCAGCCAAGTACAAATCCACTTTGACAAATGGGGAGGCTCCCAACCTGTCAACCTTTATGGTGATTATGAGGTAAATGACGAAGTCCCTCTTCGAGCAGGTACTTTCATGTTGCCTAATTTACCTTGATGGGACGAATTAAAGGTTAGAGAATACTTCTCCCACGAAGACGCCAACACCATCCTTAATGTACCATTATTAATGACACAAAAGACACCACCCTTTGGGGTCACCATGACTCTAGCATGTACACGGTTCGGTTTGGTTACCAATTTTTGCAGTTACAGCTAGGGCCAGTTAACAGGCCCTCCAAGCTTTGAAAAATTATATTTAAGCTGCCTACTCTACCCAAGGTTCGTACCTTTGGATGGCGTTTATGTCATGATGCACTCCCATCTGGCCATAAAATCCTCCAGGCCAATCTTGGTATGGGGTATGCCCGATTTGTAACACGACCATCGAAACCACCCTCCAAGCTATGCGGGACTGTCCTAGTGCCAAGGAGGCACTCTAGTTGGCAGGGCTTCCTACACGAATTTTCTCCAATACCTTTGTCTCCCCCCACTAGTGGCTTTTTGAAGTAGCTGGTTTTCTCTCCTTACATTAATTTTCACTTCTTATCACGATCCTTTGGAATATATGGAATCGCCAAAATGACTTTGTCCATAATAGCCATCTCCAACCGGTTTGGTTAACTGTTTCCAATGCACAAAAACTTTTTAATGACTACACATCAATTAATGATGCCTCCCATCTACGTTCCCGACTAGCTGAGCCCACTTTTGCTCAAGCTAGACGGATGAAACCGAACCCTGGTTTTCTCAAGATTAACACGGATGACGACTTTGACCCCGTATTAAGCGCTGCTGCTGCTTGCATCATTGCCCGGGATTCCTCCGGCGGCGTCCTTGGTGGTTGTTCTATGCCGCTCATTTGCCCGGATACCGCTTCTGCTGAGGCTCTTGCCATTTTAGAAGGTCTAAAGTTTGCAGTTGCTAAGGGTTGGACTCATGTGGTCTTTGAAACTGATTCAGCTTCCATTGCCAACAAGGTTAACAACATCCATCATCAAGATCTTTCCACTGTGCAACATTTGGTGTCTCGCATCCGCTCCACTCTTGGTACTTTGCCTGATTGTAAGATTTGTTATGTACCTAGAGATGAAAAAATTGTATCCCATGTCTTAGCTACTAGGGCTTTGCGTTCTTTTACTTCCTGTTCTTTTGATTGTAACTTTCCCGATTTTATTCAGGCTTCTGTAAATTCAGAGAGGTTCTCCTCTTCTTCTCAATAAAACCATGGGTACTCTTTTCCCCATAGGGGCCTACTCACCTCTCGAGGTGACTAGCTATAGGTTTTTTTTAATGAGGCCCTTTCTTTCAAAAAAAATTCTAACGGATTCACTAAAAAGCCCAATTAGACATGCACGCTTTAAATCGAACAAACCGACCACAAAATAAGATTAAATCAAACTACATGAGTTGAAATTGTTAATTATAGGCTTTTGAATATGATTAAACCACTTAATATCAAATTTAGAGCACTTTACTCGGTTTAAATTCCTATGTGTTTACTTTAAAACCCATTAGATATACACACTTTAAACCTAACAAAAGGGTCTCAAAATATGTATAAATCAAATTTCATGAGTTCAAATAGTTAATTATGGGCTTTTGAAGCAAAATATACAACTCAATCTCAATTTTAGAGCATTTTACTCGGTTAAATTTCTAAAGGATTGGTTAAAATTCAAACGGTGGGTAGTGATTGCTTTTCTCTCCTCTCCTCTCCCTTTTCTTTCTCTTCTCTTTTCTCTCTTCCCCTCGCATGCTTGCCTCTGCCGCCGCCCCTTTCCACCGATCCCCCGCCGCCGCTCCTGTCTTGATCGGCCATCCCTCACCATCTCCGCTCTCGGGAGAGGAAGAAACAATCACACCCGTCTCAAACTCTACAAGTGTAGGGAAATTTTTGCTCCTTCTAGCATTACATGGCGTTTACTTTTCATCTGATTTTTGGCTTCTCCTTTTAAAGATAACAATGGCCATCGTGGCCTCTTACACCACCATGACACCACCGGTAGCCTCCGGAGAGTATCACAATGAGTTAAGCGGGGTTTATTTTGTTCTGATAAATGAACATATTGATTGGTTCATTGAATGGATCATCTTCTTTTCATTAAAAACTTTTGTTTCACAATTACCACCCTTGATAAGGGGACAAACTAACATCTCTTATGATGTATTATCTTTCATATCCTCCAGATGCAGATCTAGATAGCGGTTCGATGCTACCATAAGAAGTTGCCAACTCATGTTTAACCCAATCTACCATCTTTCGATCCCGGGCTTTCCAGTAAACTTAGACACGGAATTGGACCAAGCAAACTGTAAGGATAACTTAGTTCTGCTTCGGTTTTCAAAGTTTATTTTTAATTCATCTACCACTGGTTGTTTGCTTAGATACGGTTCTGTGGTTAGAGCCTTACTCTAACTCAAACGTTTCAACATATTTTTTTCCAATTAATCCAATTATTAGTCTTTTTAGATCAAGAACTCTACTCTCTCATCACTCCTGATTTTAGTCTAAACCATAGCCTTGACGCGTCTAAATACTTGCCCTCACGATCGGAACTACATCTCTTTAATGTCTATGGAATTCAACAAAGCATGGGAGTGCTTTGCAATTTGATCCATGCTAAAATCTTTATGTCAAGAATGGTCAAGGCTCCCGCAGGTTTCGGTTTTCCTCTGTTTGGACAGCATGGTGTGACTTCCGGCTTTCCGTATACGCGTTTCTAGCTCTCGGCATGTTGTGGCCTTCTCCTTTATGACGAGTTCTATAATCTACAGCGTCTCTAGGTTCGTTATTGTACCCGATACAAATATTCTATAGTTTTGTATGATAGTTCTTATGACACTAGGTTTGTCTGCACCAAGCCTGTTATTGGATATCTATATCACCGACTCCAGATCGCCATTCTGCTGTCCCTCACACGGTGTACGATGGACCTTGCTTGGCTCCCAAGTCGGGTTTTTCAACACGTCGATTTATACTCTTACTTTACGAACCGAACCACGTACTATATTAACAAACCGAATAGGTTTGTTATCTCTTTTCAAAGCCTTTTCAAACTCATATGTGATATTATATGCCTTATTTATTGCCTTCTCTTTACCACAACACCCTTTGCAAAGGGATTTCTCCAACACCCACTATGGTGTATTTTATTCAAATAAGTTATCTTATATAATCCCATCATCTTACCCTATTCTTCCATCTATTCCAACGATTATTAGCAGTTCGATTCCTTACTATCTAAATCGATATCTTGCGTTGCAAGTATCTTTGTATAGACACTCGACCAAGAGGTCGCTGCTTACACTGTGGACTATGATCATACCTGTTTTATTCTTGCGTAGGAGTACCGAACTGAAGTCTCTTTGCCCTCTAAGAACAAATCGACAGGTACGTATTAAACACTACTTGTGCTATTGGTTGATGTTACTTGTTTCTTTATTCAATTCGGGTTTACCTCTTTTCAATCCATGTTTTTCATGCTATGTTACTATTACTCTTTTAATTATCCCTCTACCCTTACCAAGGGACTTCTCCAACACCTTTTGTGGTGTCTTTTTATCAAACAAGTTATCTTGTTCCACTACTTTGAATTTGTTGGTGCAGAACATTTATCGGCCTTTATATACTAGTTGCAAGTCTTTTATACCAATCATATTATCAAAGACTCCTAATAACTCTTTTCTTATTAGGATTACCATGTACTCTCAACTTCCTAACTCCTTTATTTTTGGAGTTCTTATCCTATTTTTCTTTTTTTAAAAGTTTTTTATTTATCATCAACTTTCTATAACTTTTTCCATAATATCTTATTACTATAATCCTTATATACCTCAACCTCTCTTCTATTTCCTATTTTTTTGCTTACATACTCCTAACTCTTTTTATCTTGGATCTCTTATCTAGTCTTTCCTTTTTAAAAATTCTTATCTTCATCCTATTTCTACTCATACCCAATATAATATATCACTTAAAGTATATCTATTAATGACTTCAATTATCCTCAAATATCTAAATTATCTCAGATCAAATGTGATAAATTATTTAATCATACTTCTTCTCATATACAATTTAATACTTTATATATTCCATATAATATTAATTTTTTTATTTATTATTTATCTTCTCGAAAATACTTTAATTGTAATCCATGTATAATTCAAACTCTTTCTCTCCTATATATATCCACCCATCCCTCTCATATTTCTTCATCTCAAACATTCTTCATACGCCTATATTTATTTTTCCTCTCTCAATTGTTCCTTTATTTTTACCAACCTCTTACCCATGGATTCCAAGACCTTCCAACAACACGGAAATTTTCAATTTACTGCTGATGAGCAGGCTACTATCTTCCAACCAAGTATCTCTTGGGATTTTCTTGAAGGAGAAGCACATTCCTCCCTTCTAGGGAATCTTGTATCCTCCAAAGAGATGGATGATCAGGTGATCGTCAAAGCTTTTACTGGAATCTGGACCATGGCCAAGCTTGTTTCTATGCGAATTTTGAAACCACATCTGTTTCTCATCTGTTTCAAAGATGCGAAGATCAAGGATGATATCCTGGCCAGAGGGCCTTGGACTTATAAGGATGAATGGCTTGCTCTAACTCAGTACAATCCTACTATCAATCTTGATGAACATGTCTTTTCAACGATGAATATTTGGGTGCGTATCTACAACATTCTACATATTTTTCTTGCATCGGAGGAATCTGCTAATAATATTGGCGAATCACTAGGGACCATAATTGGAACAATAATAAAAATCGACACTAGAAAAATCGACTTCAACATGGTTGACTATCTACGGGTCGGATTGATGCTGGATGTTACACAACCTATTAAGCGTTGTGTTGCCATTGGTGGGGGGTCCTCTACAAGGTTCTGCCTACTTCAATATGAACGTCTTCCCACAATTTGTCACTGTTGTGGCAGAGTTGGGCACTCATTGGATTTTTGTCCTATCCCGGTCGACTCACGGCCTGAGCAACTCCTATATGGCGATTGACTACGACATGTTCCTAAAAAGAAGGATGCACAACCTACACAAAGAGGTCGCATTCGTTATATCGCCAATGAATCCAATGCTTAACCAACACCAACATCCTCCCAAACCTCCAACACCAATACCAAAGACAAAGCCCTTATGTCATTTTCTCCTTCCAACACCAATGGAAAAGGTAAAGCCAACTATGGTGCCTCCTTTGGTTAATGAATTTGAATCTGTTCCAAGTAGCGAACCCTCGCATCATATCCCGCATGGATCCAGACTCCTTCCAACGGTTGCTAGTAAACTATTTGCTCGTCGTTGTTTTTCCTAATCAAAGCTCTAATATTACTACCCGGCAAAAGTCTAATGACAACACTGGGGAGGTGAGCTTACTGGAACCTAAACTCCAAGATTTGGAGGTTGATCTAGCCAACGACCAAGACTTCCAGGAGGTAGCCGATTGGCTTGATACTGCACCGACACCTAAGCGAATTGTCCACCCGGCTTCAAGTAGAGGTACTAAGAGAACTCCACCTTCCGATGAGAACACCAGGCTTAAACGGCCCCGAGCGGCTAGCAAAGCACCTATTGAGAAAGCTGGGATGAGCAGCGCAAAAAACTCTCCGGCGGAGGTTGACTCTGATCAACCCCGTCGAGCCAAATGATGAACTTCTATTGGAACTGTCCGGGTCTTGGCAACGCCCAGACAGTTCATGTTTCACAACGTGTTGTCTCTAAGCATGATGCCGTTTTTATTCTTTTACTTTTTCTTTTTTCTAGGTTTATCAGTTTCTTTGTTTTTAGGAATTTTTTGAGGCTTTCTTTTATTTGGATTAATAATACCTTTATTGCTTTGTTTTTTTTACTCTTTCTGTTTTCTTGAAGTTCCTTTTTCTTTTTTTCTATTTTCTTATGTTGTTGTGTCTTTCTTATTTCTTTGTTTTAATAGTTTACTTTCTTCTGCACTATCTTCCCTTGATATACATCCTACCAAGCATAATCCACGACCACTTACAATCTAGCTATCAAAGTTTTGCTTCTTTTTATACTTTTCCTATGTTAATTGTTAATAACATAAATATTCCACCCTTGCTAAGGGGTCTTACCATCACCACTTATGGTGTATTTTCTCAACCCATCGAGGTATTCCTAAGGAACTTTGCCTAACTTTTACTAGGATTATTTGTTTTAATCCTGTAAGAACTTTCACTTTTGAATACCAATCTGGAACTGGGCCTACTTTCTTTCCTATTATACTGAATGCATCACCCTTGCAAAGGGTATCGACCAAATTTACTTATCATGGACCTCTTACTGATAACTTTTATAATATACACTTTAACGTGAATCTTAGTCCACTTATACCTCAAATTACTTATTTTTTTCATAATTGTTATCCCAATACCAAAAGGTTAGATATTTTTCTGTCAACTACGTATTGGTTCCTCATTATTATTCTCGTTTCCATGTTTCTAGTTTTCTGTTATGCAAGCATAGTTGTAATCTCCATCATGATTGCTAACACCATCTTCGGTGTATTTTCTTTAAATTGGTTTGGTGTTAGTCATCAATCTGATATTGTTGCCGATTTTCTTTCCGTTTTTTACCTTCTTCAAAATATTGTTTTCTTTCTCATTTACCACCCTTGATAGGGATCTTAACCAACACATCTTATTCTGTATTTACTCACTTCGATACGCCGATATTGGTGGTCTGGAAAAGCTGACAAACGAGGTTGGCATATGCTACCTTGGAACACTATCTGTCTACCGAAAGTAGCAGAAGGTGTAGGCTTTCGTGATCTACACCACTTTAATATTGCTTTACTAGGCAAACAAATCTTGCGTTTAATTTGTGAACCTGATAACCTTCTTAGTCAGGTCTACAAATGCAAGTACTACCCAACGGGTTCTATACTTGAATCTGATCACACTCAGAGATCTTCCTTTGCCTGGAAAGGTCTTAGCATAGCTATCTCTAAACTTTGCAATGGTTTCTTCAAACGGCCAGGCATGTCTAGTCAAGTTCAGATCCACCTGGACAACTGGGGTGGCTCTCAGCCTATACACCTTTATGGTGATTATGAGGTGAATGATGAAGTCCCTCTTCGAGCAGGTACCTTCATGGTTCCTCACCTACCCCGTTGGGATGAATCAAAAGTAAGAGACTACTTCTCCCATGAAGATGCTAACACCATCCTTAATGTTCCGATTATTAATGACAGAAAAGACACCACCCTTTGGGGTTACCATGACTCTAGCATCTATACGGTACGGTCTGGTTACCAATTCTTGCAGTTGCAACTAGGGCCAGTTAATAGGCCCTCTAAACTTTGGAACATTCTATCTAAACTGCCTACTCTACCTAAGGTTCGTTCCTTTCGATGGCGTTTATGTCATGATGCACTCCCATCTGGCCAAAAAATCCTCCAGGCTAATCTTGGCACGGGGGTATGCCCAATTTGCAACATGGCTATTGAAACCACGCTCCATGCTATTAGGGATTGTCCTAGTGCCAAGGAGGCTCTCCAGTTAGCAGGGCTCTCTAATCGAATTTTCTCCAATACCCTTATTTCCCCCCACTAGTGACTCTCTGAAGCAGCTGGTTTTCTTTCCTTACATCAATTTTCTTTCCTTACTACGATCCTTTGGAATTTATGGAACCGGCGTAATGACTTTGTCCATAACAACCGTCTCCAACCGGTTTGGTTAACTGTTTCCAATGCACAAAAACTATTCCATGACTATACATCAGTTAATGATGCCTCCCATCTACGTTCTAGGCTAGCTGAGCCCACTTTTGCTCAAGCTGAGCCCATCAGTTAGCAAGATCTGCTGTTTCCATAGCAGGAAATTCGTCTCATCAAGGACCACATTGATGTGTTTATTAGTAAAGATCTTTGCGTTCTTCGACGTGTCACCATTGTTAGTCGCCATCAAAAGAAATAAGAAAGACAGAAACCACGCAAGACTTGAATCAAGAAGAAGAAAGAACCAACGGAAAGAGAGGCTCCAAGATCAATTGGCGATTGATACCATGTTATGAAGCTATGATTTTATTGATGAAATCAAGTGATCTTTACAAAGAACCCTACATCCTTATTTATACACAATTCATATGTAACTAACATTAGCTGATATCAGCTACCTAACCAACAGAATTCTAAAACTGATTTGGTTAGCTTCCAACAGTGATCTTCTCATGCAGACCAACTTAGTTGCTGTAGCTGAGCTATCCTCCAATAATACCGAGTATGAAATATTAATCGGGCAAATGTCTCAAAATCTTAAAACTTCATAATAATTTTTAGCAATAAAAAAAATCAATTTTAATAAACAAAACATACTGTTAAAATAAAATGAAATTTTAAATCAATTAATCATTGAAGAAAATATGAGATCTTACGCATTATTGAAGCGGTAGGCTTTCCTACGGTCACATTGGACAGACTAAACCAATAATGAAAATGCCACAGAAGTTTGTTAACGATTGCATGGAGTAGAAATCTAAGGATTGTTTTCACCAGGAATTACTTTTAAAGAAAATCAGAACCAAAGCATATTGTTGAGGGAAAATAAGTATGTACATGAACTTTAAAAAAAAATTAAAACAGAACAGAAATATAAATGAGAAACAGTGAACCAGAAAAACATCCTAAAATTACATATGAAAACATTAATTTAGCAGACATGTAATAAACTGTAGTAATCCGCGGTACATCTACAACTCTGTTTAGCATAGTCACTTTACTTCGATACTAAAAGTATATATTTATTTATGAAATCTTAAGAACTTCAAAGTGCAACATTTGTATTTCTTTTAAATTTTCAGGATTGGTTATATATTCTTGTATCTTAAATGACATGTTGGAAAAGTTCAAAAACATCTTAATAAATTAATGGGAGTTCCAAACAGTATAGATAGTTTTCTATTCATGGGGTTCATGGAAAAGGCGAAAATCATTTCGTTATATAACAGATAGGGTAACAATCTCGATAATTCCCGTATCGTCCAATTCTAAAACTTCTATCTTAGTGTTTCTGAAAGAAAATCGACCAAGAAAACATGTGAAACTCATCAGATTCTGAAGTTTACATACAAACTCATTAAAATTACTTAACAATTAGAAAATATCAATTAGAATTCAATCAATTAGCTTTGAATGAGTACGTGAATTAATTGTTAGTAACAGAAATATTAATAATACACATACATATAAATTTAGATATCACAACAAATGATTAGAGACATCCTAAAAAGATAACCTGTTATAACTTGGATGTTATTTGTGTTTCTTAACTAGAGAAAGCCTTGCAAAACGGAATAACTAATTATTATAGAGGAAAAAGAACACATTGAAGACTTCCAACACGACAGGTTTCATAATCTTTAATACCAAAGATAGTAATGACTACAAATAATATACTTTCAGTTAGTTTCTAACTTACCTAACCCATGATGAGATCGGTGGTCTCCGATGACGTCCCAAACGTTGTTGGTCTGACGACCATTCTACGATTCGAGGAGGGAAAGTCGCCGACAGCACAAGTTGTCATACAGAAATCTACACTGATAAAAAAAACCCTTAAAATAGAACAAACCTAGTCTAGGTTCAACGATCGATTACTAACGTTGTAAACGATACATGAGTGAGTGGTAAGAGGAGTTTTGTTTGTTCAGGGATAGGGAACAAGACGATGATGGCGGTGACGACCACAACGATACGGTGACCGAAATCGGCGAAATAACTGAAGTTTAGTGTGGGGAGGTGAAAGATCAAGAGGGAAAGGAATTCTGGAACCCTCTCCATTCTTTTTTCTAGTGGGCTGAGTGGTTTTTATTATAATTATTATCTTTTTAACACCAAACACAACATGCTTAATAGTGAAAAAGACAACTTAACCTCAAGAGTTACCTTTTGCTCTGATAGTTAATCTATGATTTCACTTGACTAAGTGTTATGGGTTCAAACCCCACATAGCTACAACACTCTTTATTATTAAATTATTATTTTTTATATTTTATTCAGAGTGTTACAATAAACTTTTGAATATGATTAAACCACTTAATCTCAAATTCATAGCACTTCACTCGGTTTAAATTCCTATGTGTTTACGTTAAAACACATTAGATATACACACTTTAAACCTAACAAAATGGTTGCAAAATAAGTATAAGTCAAATTTCATGAGTTCAAATAGTTAATTATGGGCGTTGAACCAAATTACACAATTTAATATCAATTTTAGAGCATTTTACTTGGTTAAATTTCTAACGGGTTCACTAAAAAGCCCAATTAGACATACACGTTTAAATCGAACAAACCGACCACAAAATGAGATCGATCAAACTAAATGAGTTGAAATTGTTAATTATAGGCTTTTGAATATGATTAAACCACCTAATCTCAAATTCAGAGCTCTTTACTCGGTTTAAATTCCTATGTGTTTTCTTGAAGTTCCTTTTTCTTTTTTTTTTTTCTATTTTCTTATGTTGTTGTGTCTTTCTTATTTCTTTGTTTTAATAGTTTACTTTCTTCTGCACTATCTTCCCTTGATATACATCCTACCAAGCATAATCCACGACCACTTACAATCTAGCTATCAAAGTTTTGCTTCTTTTTATACTTTTCCTATGTTAATTGTTAATAACATAAATATTCCACCCTTGCTAAGGGGTCTTACCATCACCACTTATGGTGTATTTTTCTCAACCCATCGAGGTATTCCTAAGGAACTTTGCCTAACTTTTACTAGGATTATTTGTTTTAATCATGTAAGAACTTTCACTTTTGAATACCAATCTGGAACTGGGCCTACTTTCTTTCCTATTATACTGAATACATCACCCTTGCAAAGGGTATTGACCAAATTTACTTATCATGGACCTCTTACTGATAACTTTTATAATATACACTTTAACGTGAATCTTAGTCCACTTATACCTCAAATTACTTATTTTTTTCATAATTGTTATCCCAATACCAAAAGGTTAGATATTTTTCAATCAACTACGTATTGGTTCCTCATTATTATTCTCGTTTCCATGTTTCTAGTTTTCTGTTATGCAACCTTAGTTGTAATCTCCATCATGATTGCTAACACCATCTTCGGTGTATTTTCTTTAAATTGGTTTGGTGTTAGTCATCAATCTGATATTGTTGCCGACTTTCCTTCCGTTTTTTACCTTCTTCAAAATATTGTTTTCTTTCTCATTTATCACCCTTGATAGGGATCTTAACCAACACATCTTATTCTGTATTTACTCATTTTTTGAATCTATATCGAATCTCGAATAGAGGTTCCAAGCTCACACCACCTTTTGCAGTTGGCAACAAAACCAAGAGGCCTCCTCCTTCTACCAAGGCTTCTACTGGAAAAGCTGGGATGAGCAGCGAAAAAAACTCTCCGGTGGCGGTTGACGATGATCAACCCCGCCGAGAAAAATGAAAATATTATGTTGGAACTGCTAGGGTCTCGGCAATACCCGGGCAGTTCTTGCTCTACAACGTGCTTGTTCAAAGCATGACGTCGATATTCTTTTTCTTTGTGAAACTATGTTAAATAGACGCAATATGGACCATATTAAGCTTAAGTTAGGAATGCATGGCTGTATAGCTATTGAATCCAATCCTTCTTGTACAGGGCTTGCTCTTATTTGGAATAATAAATCTACTATTGATTTGCTTTCTTACTCGTATCGTCATATTGATGTCATTATTTCTTTTGGACAACTACAATTCCATTTTTGCGGTTTACATGGTTTCGCTGAAACTGCAAACAAATACAAAACTTGGCAATTAATAGATACTCTACAATCAGCCTCTTCCCTTCCTTGGCTTTTAGAGGGGGATTTTAATGAAATCCTTTATGACAATGAAAAACAAGGCGGCTCTCGTCGTGCGAGATCACAAATTAATAATTTTAGAGATTGTCTTGATAAGAATGATCTTTTCGACTTCAAACCAACGTCTGGATGGTTCACATGGACTAGATCTGATCGTAATACGGAAACCATTATGGAAAGAATAGATAGATTCCTTGGTAACTCTGCCTGGTTTAATACTTTTCCTAACTGTCAAGCTATATCATTCTTTCAGGCGCGTTCTGACCATGGCCCTATCTTAATGGACACTAACCCATCACAAACACTTAAATCCAAACACTCTAATCATCTTTTTCGCTATGAGAATTGCTGGGCTGATAACCCGGAAGTTGTCTCGAATTAGAGAGATTTGGTCTAACCAATCTCGCTCGACTCTTCAGAAACTTTAGGATATTGGACGATTCCTAGCCACTTGGCAAACTAACAAACGCATTAAATCCAATGAGCGTATCACTCAACTGAACGATTTAATTAATATGTGTCTCAAACGACATCTTTCTGATACGGAAATCCACAACTTTATTTCTGCTAAAAGTGAGCTTGATGGCTTGCTAAATGCGAAGGAAATCTATTGGGCTCAACGAGCTCGGACACACTGGTTAGAACACGGTGACAAAAATACTTCTTTTTTCCATGCCAGAGCAAATAGCCGACGGCGGAAGAATCATATTGTTGGACTTCTAAACAACCAGAATATATGGCAAACACATACAAATGACATCATGCCTACTGCTATTAATTACTTTCAAAACCTTTTTACGTCTTCCACTCCTACTATTGCCTCTTCCATCTTGGATAACATTCCCACTATTGTTACCGAATCAATGAGCAATGATCTTAATAAGGATTTCACAGCAGATGATGTAACCATTGCTTTTCGTGATATTGACCCGAGGAAAGCCCCGGGAGTTGATGGATTCCCAAGTGGCTTCTTTAGGAAGCATTGGATATCCTTGGCCAGGACTTCACAAACTTCTGCCTCGGGCTCCTAAGAGGGTCGGTTAATATGGAAGAGGTCAATCGTACTATCATTGTTCTTATCCCCAAAATCAGCGATCCCACTACAATGCGCCATCTCAGACCTATTAGCCTTTGCATAGTAATCTGCAAAACTGTATCAAAAGTACTTGTTAACCGTCTCAATCTATCATACCCTTATGTATCAGTGGCAATCAAGCTACTTTTGTTCAAGGAAGGAACATTACTGACAACATCCTTATTGCCCATGAGCTCATCCATACTTTAAATACTGATGAAACATCTCTACGGTGCTAGCTTAAAGCTAGACATGGAAAAGGCTTTCAACCGTGTTGAATGGCCTTTTCTAGAACAAATTATGATTCATCTAGGATTCAAATCCAATTGGGTTTCCCTTATTATGAGGTGTGTATCCTCAGTTTCCTTTCAAGTACGTATCAACGACTCCCTTTCACGACCTTTCAAACCCTACAGAGGTTTACGGCAAGGGGACCCTCTCCCTCCTTTCTTGTTTCTTTTCTGTACTCAAGACCTTTCAGCATTGCTCAATGCTGAGCAAGCAAATAGTAACCTATCTAGACTTTGTGCCAGCAGGAATGGGCCACACGTCAACCACCTCCTTTTTGCGGATGACTGTGTCGTATTCATTAAAAATACAACTATAGAAGAAGCTCAACGGCTTAAGGATGCTCTACATACTTACACTACTTCGTCTGGGCAGGTGGTGAATTTTGAAAAATCTACTATTTTCTTTTCTCGGAAAACTTCCACATTGCTTCGGTCGGAAATAAATGATATCCTTCATGTAAGAGCAGTGGATGATCCAGGTATTTATCTGGGAGTCCCTCTCCTAATAGGAAAGAATAAGACAGCGGCCTTGGGGTTCACCAGGGAAAAAATGAATGCTCACCTGAGTAATTGGGATAAACATCTCCTCTCCTTTAGTGGTAGAGAAATATTCATCAAATCAGTCATACAATCTATACCTCAGAGCACTTCATCTAAATTTCAGAGCACTTTACTCGTTTAAATTCCTATGTGTTTACTTTAAAACCCACAAGATATACACACTTTAAACCTAACAAAATGATTGAAAAATAAGTATAAATCAAATTTCATGAGTTCAAATAGTTAATTATGGTCTTTGAACAAAATTATACAATTTAATCTCAATTTTAGAGCATTTTACTCAATTAAATTTATAATGGGTTCACTAAAAAGCCCAATTAGACATGCACGCTTTAAATAGAACAAACAGACCAAAAAATGAGATTGAATCAAACTACATGAATTGAAATTGTTAATTATAGGCTTTTGAATATGATTAAACCACTTAATCACAAATTCAGAACTCTTTACTCGGTTTAAATCCCTATGTGTTTACTTTAAAACACATTAGGTATACACACTTTAAACCTAACAAAACGATTGCAAAATAAGTATAAATCAAATTTCATGAGTACAAATAGTTAATTATGGACCTTGAACCAAATTATACAATTTAATCTCAATTTTAGAGAACTTTACTCGATTAAATTTCTAACGGGTTAATTAAAAAGCCAAATTAGACATGCACGCTTTAAATCGAACAAACCGACTACAAAATGAGATTGAATCAAACTACATGAGCTGAAATTGTTAATTATAGGCTTTTGAATATGATTAAACCACACAATCTCAAATTCAGAGCACTTTACTCGGTTTAAATTCCTATGTGTTTACTTTAAAACTTATTAGATATACACACATTAAACCTAACAAAACGGTCGCAAAATAAGTATAAATCAATTTCATGAGTTGAAATAGTTAATTATATGCTTTTGAAACAAAGTTTACAACTTAATCTCAATTTTAGAGCATTTTACTCGATTAAATTTCTAACGGGTTCACTAAAAAGTCAAATTAGACATGCGCGCTTTAAATCGAACAAACCGACCACAAAATTAGATTAAATCAAACTAAATGAGTTAAAATTGTTAATTATATGCTTTTGAATATGATTAAACCACTTAATCTCAAATTTAGAGTACTTTACTCGGTTTAAATTCCTATGTGTTTACTTTAAAACTCATTAGATATACATATTTTAAACCTAACAAAACGCTCTCAAAATAAGTATAAATCTAATTTTATGAGTTCAAATTGTTAATTATGAGCTTTTGGAACAAATTACACAACTTAATCTCAATTTTAAAGCAATTTACTCGGTTAAATTTCTAACGGGTTCACTAAAAAGCCAAATTAGACATGCACGCATTAAATCGAACAAATCGACCACAAAATGAGATTGAATCAAACTACATGAGTTGAAATTGTTAATTATAGGTGTAACCGCTTAGAACTACTTATACGACATATTTAACTAAGAGTTCACATTCGGATCACAAAAAATAAAAATATAATTAAAATCTCATGCACAGATAAAAGAATAATTAAAAAGATACTATAGACGTAAATATAAGATATAACGTGATACATATGCTCACTATTACCCAAATGTCGTACTCCATGAGTATCGCTGAGTAGACATCTGCAATGATGTCGATAATCTAAATATGATCAAATTCTTTTTAACCTGCAACAATAATAATAATGTGAGCCTTAAAAAGCTCATTAATAGAAAATTATTAGATGAAAATGTAAGCACATGCATGTATAAAGTAGGAAAAATATTGTCATAACGTTCCGGTACAATACTCTAATTACAAAGCAATATTTTCAAAGAAGTGTTAAATTACATAAGTTATTCTAGGAATCTAACGTGTTTCATTACTACCAAATAAAACAATTAATACACAGGTAGAACATCAATAATTCAGAAAATCATGGTATTGATGCAGACAAGTTTCCAAGCAACCTATCTCCAAAATAGTATCTTATACAGATGTTAACCCAGACCCAAAAAGGGTAGAAGGACCGACCTAAAGGGTAACCCTATGTTACAAGAGGAATTACCCTAGCCAAGGCTTAGAAACTGAAAGCAGACGTAATTACCCTAGCCGAAACTAGGAACCGTAAACAAGTGGGATTACCCTAACCAAAGCTAAGAACCGCAAACAAGCGGGATTACCCTAACCGAAGCTAGGAACCGTAAACAGACGGGATTACCCTAACTGAAGCTAGGAACCGTAAACAAGTGGGATTACCCTAACCGAAGCTAGGAACCGTAAACAGGCGGGATTACCCTAACCGAAGCTAGGAACCGTAAACAAGGGGGATTACCCTAACCGAAGATAGGAACCGTAAACAGGCGGGATTACCCTAATCGAAGCTAGGAACCGTAAACAGGCGGGATTACCCTAACCGAAGCTAGGAACCGTAAACAGGCGAGACTACCCTAACCGAAACTAGGAACCGTAAACAGACGGGATTACCCTAACCGAAGCTAGGAACCATAAACAGGTGAGATTTCCAACCAAATCAGGGTTGAACCTCGGGCACTTTACATCATATCTCAAGTACCACAAATGAATCAATCTATACAATATTACAATATGCAGTAATATCAGGAGCAAGAAATAATGAACATACTACTACATATACCTATTCAAACAGTAAATAGAGAACAAGCTAGATATATCAGGCTTATACCAGACACCGTATAATCCTACTTAAACTCCAAAACTTATTATGTACACATGAGAAAGATATAAGGAATAATAGTCATGTGCACATCATCAATTTAATAAAACATGGGATTCGGTAGCAAAACAATTTTATAGCACATAAGGAATATACAAAACAATTAATTTATAAAATAGGAAAAACGGATTATTCTCGATTTGAATAGTATATCAGATCATTTAGTTAGAGCAATAAACCATTCTAGTTAGATTCCAGACAAACCAGACTTGATATAATGTCCAATCCTCTTCACTATTACTACCCATTCAGCACCTTATGACCCTTCGATTAATTTAGACATACGAATAGTATTCTGAAAATTTATCTTAAACCATCATAAAACAAATTGGAGTCGAAGTACTTTACTATCTCAAGGTTTAAGTTTTAATGCCATATTTCACTAGTATTTAACTGCTTTTTTTAATAAATCAGTTATTTTATCAAATTCGATGCAAATCTTGAATCACTTTTATTGCTAGGGAGTATTTTAGTCGTTTCTTGCCACAAAATCTGAAAGTCAAATCATTAACATATGTAACCAGATCCGAAGTATGTCAGTCTTATCAATTATTATTGTTTCTCAGAAGTCTTACCAATATATTTCATAAGGCGTATATACAACAGGTAGTAAACTATTACCTTGACTCCAAGCTTTAACCTATGAGTTCTGAAGGTTATCTTAGATCGAACTCAACATCTCTCAATATCTTTGATATATGCGTACCTCTCAAGAACAAACTTTCCTTCTTTGTACTTCTGACTCTTCTCATATATTGCTCCGTATTCCCACCCAACAATTTGTCTACAACAGCAGCAAAATATATCAACCACGATATGCATTCTAGAAAGCGCCGTCCTCTCTTCTAGGACTCCGACCTGTTATGTTTACCCCGAAGCATGAAACTATCAAAGTGGCAAGCAACTCGAAGCATCCATCAGTTCATACCTGTTATGAAGCTATGATTTTATTGATGAAATCAAGTGATCTTTACAAAGAACCCTACATCCTTATTTATACACAATTCATATGTAACTAACATTAGCTGATATCAGCTACCTAACCAACAGAATTCTAAAACTGATTTGGTTAGCTTCCAACAGTCCTTTGGAACCCTACTCATCTCCATGCACGTCCATGATCTTCTCATGCAGACCAACTTAGTTGCTGTAGCTGAGCTATCCTCCAATATCCTCCCTGATCTTTCCATTTTGAACTTCTGTTATTGAGAACACTCCAAGCCTTTGTCTGAACACATCAAAATATCCTCTCGATAGAGGCTTGGTCATGCCATCTTGGGAGTGTGCAGGAACATAGTTTACCTTCAGTTTGTTTGCTGCTACCTTTTCCCTCACAAAATGCACATCCAATTCAACATTTTTGGCTTTTGAATGATACACTGGGTTGGCACTCATAGCAATGGCACTAGAATTGTCACTCCAGATTACTGGAATGTCAGCAAGAACAACTCCCATGTCACCTAGCAAGATTTCAAGCCAAATTACCTCAGATGTTGCATCTGCAAGTCCCCTATACTCAGCTGCTGTAGTTGAACGTGCCACTACTTTTTGTTTCTTCAAGTTCCACTGAACCAAATTGCCTCAAAGATACACACAATTCCCTGAAACTGATCTTCTATCATCCAGATTTCCTCCCCAATCTGCATCTGTGAATGCTAACAGCTAACATGGGCCAGGTGAAGGTGAGAACAACAGTCCAAAATCTAAGGTACCATTCAAGTACCTCAACACTCGTTTTGCAACAATCAAATGTATCTCGCAGGGATTGTGCATAAACCGAGCCAGTTTATTAACACTGAAGACTATAACAGGCCTGGTATGACAGGCATATAGCAACCCTCCTTACCAAGCTGCGATACTCAATTGCATCTGTCAGGGGACTTCCTACATCACTAGTTAGTTTTAGTGAGGGTACCATAGTTTGGGAGACGAGTTTGCCTTGTCCATATGATGCTTTACGAGTAATTTAGAAATGTATTTCTTCTGGCTGAGTACTAAGGACTCTTCAATTCTGATGACATTCATGCCCAAAAAATAACTAAGCTCACCAAGATCCTTTAAGGAAAATTTGTTTCCAAGCATCTGAATGACCTGCTCAATTACCTGAGTTGACCCTCCAGTAACAATGATATCGTCAACATACACAAGAACATATGTGGTAGCACTTTGTTCTTGTTTGACAAACAAGGACAGATCAGCACGTGAATTCTTAAAGCCAATAGACACCAAGTAATCTCGCAGCTTTGAGTACCAATTTCGTGGTGCTTGTCTGAGACCATAGAGAGCTCATTGTAGTTTGCACACAAGCTTGGTCCCATCACCTGCAAACTGAACAAACCCTTCTAGTTGATCCATATACACCAACTCATCAAGTTCCCCATTAAGAAAAGCATTATTCACATCGATCTGTCTCAACAGCCACTTGTTGTTAACTGCAAGTGTAAGAACGACATTAATGGTGGATTCCTTAACCACAAGACTAAATGTGTCTCGAAAATCCTGTCCAGGTACTTGAGAGTAGCCCTTAGCTACAAGATGAACTTTGTACCTTTGCACTAACCTATCAGCATTCCTCTTTACTCGAAAAAGCCACTTACACCCTACAGTACCTCTGTCCTTAGGCAATGAAACCAAGGACCATGTTTCATTTTTTACCAAGGCATCATATTCTGCCATCACTGCTGCCTTCCAATGTGGAGAGGCAAGTGCTTCTTGAACTGTAGCAGGCTCATCATCAGCCAATTCCCCACATGCTAAGTACAACTTGGGTTTGTAAATACCCACCTTGCTTCGGGTAACCATGGGGTGAGTGTTGCCCATAGTAACTCGAAGAGGTGACGCTGGTGAACGAGAGGACAAAGGAACAGAAGCAATATGTTCAACCAATGAACCTGACTGCTGCTCTCCTGATGCTGGACCTGATGTTGGGTCTGATTGACCACTGACTTCAACTGACTCAGTCCCTGCACCTGTGACTCCTTGTATATCTAAGGCAGGTTCACGTATACTGACATCATTGCTGGCACTAGGTGCAACTTCCTGTGGGCTAGGAGTTAGACTGCCTTCGACTCTCTCCTGAGAGAAATTGTCAGGAACACCTTGATTGTTAGTAGTGGAGGACTGATTATGCACCACTGGATCACTATGTTGGGCCCTATCCATGCATACCCTAGCTGCTCCAGAAATTACAGGAAATACTGCAGGTGACCTAGCATGATGGACTTTTGGCTGAACTGGCAACTTAGTTGTGTCTGCAAAAGGAAAGATATGTTCATCAAAAATAACATGTCTTGAAATGTAAACTGTACCATCATTTGCCAGGCACTAATAGCCTCGATGATTCATGCTGTAACCCAGGAATGTACAGGCTTGGGACCTGTAATTCAGCTTGTGCTTCTGATAGTCACGCAGATGAGGAAAACACCTGCAACCAAACACTCGAAGAATTGTATAATCAGGTGGTTTATCATATAATTTCTCAAAAGGAGAAGACCCATCCAGAACAGGTGTGGGAAGTCGATTAATAAGAAACACTGTTGTGCTCATCGCATAGGTCCAATACTGAAATGGAAGGGAGGCCTGTGCAAGAAGAACCAGAGCCATCTCAACAATGTGCCTATGCTTCCTTTCAACAACGTCGTTCTGTTCAAAAGTATGTGGACATACCAACCTATGTTTGATGCCCATGGTTTGAAGTATTGGAGAAAGACTTCTATACTCTCCACCCCAGTCAGATTGAAGCTCCTTGGTTGTAAGATTAAACTGAGTACGAACCATAGAACTGAATAGCTGAAATGCCTGGACAGCTTGGTCCTTAGACTTGAGAAAGTATACCCAAGTGAACCTGGTGTAGCCATCAACAAAGGCTACATAGTATTTAAAACCACAAGACTGTACATGTGCTGGTCCCCAAAGGTTAGTAAACACTACCTGAAAAGGAGTTTGATACACTGTAGTGGAAGAGGAAAAAGGAATCTTATGACTTTTGCCAAGTCTGCAAGATACACACAAACTGCCATCACTTTGATCAGAAGAAAACTTTATATTCATTGCATTACAAATCTTTGTAAGGGATACATGAGAAGGGTGGCCAAGTCTTCTATGCCACAGATCATATTCATTACAAGAATGACCAGCTATATTAACTTCTATTGGACTAGGATTTGTATTAATACTGAAATGATACAATCTTGAGCTTCCTTTCCTCTTAGCAATGTATTCCCTGTGCTTTCATCCTTCACCAAGCATTCTGTGGCATGAAACTCGAAGTACACAGAATTGTCTCTAGCACACTTTGAAACAGATAGAAGATTTTTAGTAATCGATGGTACATGAAACAAATCATTTAAAACTAAATTACAAGAAGTATTTATAACTGCAGTCCCACACTTGGTTATTCCCAAACTACTACCATTGCCAACAATTAGCTTACCTGGACCATTGTAAGTAGTTCCAGTAGCTACTTTAGAAGCATCTGGGGTTATATGGTGTGTTGCACCTGAGTCTACCACCCAATTCTCAGCCCCATGTGATGTTGCAGCCCCATTGTTACAGCACGTATAGCACATAAGATAATTCTCAAGAGAAGCAACATTGGCCCTCATACCACCAGAGATATTTGTGGCCAAAACCCCTTGAAATCCTTTATTGAATCTCTGCCAGCACCTGTCAACAGAATGTCCATTCTTGCCACACAATTGACACTGAAGTCGCAGTCTTCCGCGACCTCCTCCACCACGATACCCAGATCTACCCCCGCCTGTATGTTGCGGATTGTAGACCTTGACTCATGCACCTCCTTCAGCATTCTGAAGATGTGCTATATTAGCCATCATTGGCAGACCATTGTTCGTATGAAAACCTTTAAGTTGAGCTTCTGCATCAACAAGGGTGGTTTTGACCCTATCCAAAGAGAAAGGTGGTTTACTGGAGGTAATTACGACCATAAAGGACTGGTACTCAGCAGGAAGTCCATTCAAGATGGTAGCAATATGCTCCATTTCAGAAATCGAACTACCACATGCAGCCAAGGCATCACAAATCTCTTTTACTTGAGTAAGATAAACCCTCATAGATTCATCACCTTTCCTTAACGCACGCAACTTACAGTGAAGGCTCATAGCACTTGTAGTGGACTTGTTCGCAAAAAATTGAAGAACAGTACTCCACACTGTTGCAGCCGTCTCAGCCCCAACAAATTGAGGCAGAAGATTTTGGCTTATGGTCGACAACAACCAAGAAGCCAACGCACTATCTTGAGCAACGAAGATTTCATAATCTTCATTCGATTCTTGTTCCCCATCAGCATTGAACAGAAATTCTGAAGGTGGCTTCGAAACTCCTGTTAGTAATTTCTCCAGGCGATGACTCCGGACCGTGAGCAAGATCTGTTGTTTCCATAGCAGGAAATTCGTCTCATCAAGGACCACATTGATGCGTTTATTAGTAAAGATCTTTGCGTTCTTCGACGTGTCACCATTGTTAGTCGCCATCAAAAGAAATAAGAAAGACAGAAACCACGCAAGACTTGAATCAAGAAGAAGAAAGAACCAACGGAAAGAGAGGCTCCAAGATCAATTGGCGATTGATACCATGTTATGAAGCTATGATTTTATTGATGAAATCAAGTGATCTTTACAAAGAACCCTACATCCTTATTTATACACAATTCATATGTAACTAACATTAGCTGATATCAGCTACCTAACCAACAGAATTCTAAAACTGATTTGGTTAGCTTCCAACAGTGATCTTTTCATGCAGACCAACTTAGTTGCTGTAGCTGAGCTATCCTCCAATAATACCGAGTATGAAATATTAATCGGGCAAATGTCTCAAAATCTTAAAACTTCACAATAATTTTTAGCAATAAAAAAATCAATTTTAATAAACAAAACATACTGTTAAAATAAAATGAAATTTTAAATCAATTAATCATTGAAGAAAATATGAGATCTTACGCATTGCTGAAGCGGTAGGCTTTCCTACGGTCACATTGGACAGACTAAACCAATAATGAAAATGCCACAGAAGTTTGTTAACGATTGCATGGAGTAGAAATCTAAGGATTGTTTTCACCAGGAATTACTTTTAAAGAAAATCAGAACCAAAGCATATTGTTGAGGGAAAATAAGTATGTACATGAACTTTAAAAAAAAATTAAAACAGAACAGAAATATAAATGAGAAACAGTGAACCAGAAAAACATCCTAAAATTACATATGAAAACATTAATTTAGCAGACATGTAATAAAGTGTAGTAATCCGCGGTACATCTACAACTCTGTTTAGCATAGTCACTTTACTTCGATACTAAAAGTATATATTTATTTATGAAATCTTAAGAACTTCAAAGTGCAACATTTGTATTTCTTTTAAATTTTCAGGATTGGTTATATATTCTTGTATCTTAAATGGACATGTTGGAAAAGTTCAAAAACATCTTAATAAATTAATGGGAGTTCCAAACAGTATAGATAGTTTTCTATTCATGGGGTTCATGGAAAAGGCGAAAATCATTTCGTTATATAACAGATAGGGTAACAATCTCGATAATTCCCGTATCGTCCAATTCTAAAACTTCTATCTTAGTGTTTCTGAAAGAAAATCGACCAAGAAAACATGTGAAACTCATCAGATTCTGAAGTTTACATACAAACTCATTAAAATTACTTAACAATTAGAAAATATCAATTAGATTTCAATCAATTAGCTTTGAATGAGTACGTGAATTAATTGTTAGTAACAGAAATATTAATAATACACATACATATAAATTTAGATATCACAACAAATGATTAGAGACATCCTAAAAAGATAACCTGTTATAACTTGGATGTTATTTGTGTTTCTTAACTAGAGAAAGCCTTGCAAAACGGAATAACTAATTATTATAGATGAAAAAGAACACATTGAAGACTTCCAACACGACAATAATCTTTAATACCAAAGATAGTAATGACTACAAATAATATACTTTCAGTTAGTTTCTAACTTACCTAACCCATGATGAGATCGGTGGTCTCCGATGACGTCCCAAACGTTGTTGGTCTGACGACCATTCTACAATTTGAGGAGGGAAAGTCGCCGACAGCACAAGTTGTCATACAGAAATCTACACTGATAAAAAAACCCTTAAAATAGAACAAACCTAATCTAGGTTCAACGATCGATTACTAACGTTGTAAACGATAGATGAGTGAGTGGTAAGAGGAGTTTTGTTTGTTCAGGGATAGGAAACAAGACGATGATGGCGGTGACGACCACAATGATACGGCGATCGAAATCGGCGAAATAACTGAAGTTTAGTGTGGGGAGGTGAAAGATCAAGAGGGAAAGGAATTCTGGAACCCTCTCCATTCTTTTTTCTAGTGGGCTGAGTGGTTTTTATTATAATTATTATCTTTTTAACACCAAACACAACATGCTTAATAGTGAAAAAGACAACTTAACCTCAAGAGTTACCTTTTGCTCTGATAGTTAATCTATGGTTTCACTTGACTAAGTGTTATGGGTTCAAACCCCACATAGCTACAACACTCTTTATTATTAAATTATTATTTTTTATATTTTATTCAGAGTGTTACAATAAACTTTTGAATATGATTAAACCACTTAATCTCAAATTCATAGCACTTCACTCGGTTTAAATTCCTATGTGTTTACGTTAAAACACATTAGATATACACACTTTAAACCTAACAAAATGGTTGCAAAATAAGTATAAGTCAAATTTCATGAGTTCAAATAGTTAATTATGGACATTGAACCAAATTACACTATTTAATATCAATTTTAGAGCATTTTACTTGGTTAAATTTCTAACGGGTTCACTAAAAAGCCCAATTAGACATACACGTTTAAATCGAACAAACCGACCACAAAATGAGATCGATCAAACTAAATGAGTTGAAATTGTTAATTATAGGCTTTTGAATATGATAAAACCACCTAATCTCAAATTCAGAGCTCTTTACTCGGTTTAAATTCCTATGTGTTTTCTTGAAGTTCCTTTTTCTTTTTTTCTATTTTCTTATGTTGTTGTGTCTTTCTTATTTTTTTGTTTTAATAGTTACTTTCTTCTGCACTATCTTCCCTTGATATACATCCTATCAAGCATAATCCACGACCACTTACAATCTAGCTATCAAAGTTTTGCTTCTTTTTATACTTTTCCTATGTTAATTGTTAATAACATAAATATTGCACCCTTGCTAAAGGGTCTTACCATCACCACTTATGGTGTATTTTTCTCAACCCATCGAGGTATTCCTAAGGAACTTTGCCTAACTTTTACTAGGATTATTTGTTTTAATCCTGTAAGAACTTTCACTTTTGAATACCAATCTGGAACTGGGCCTACTTTCTTTCCTATTATACTGAATACATCACCCTTGCAAAGGGTATTGACCAAATTTACTTATCATGGACCTCTTACTGATAACTTTTATAATATACACTTTAACGTGAATCTTAGTCCACTTAGACCAAATTCAGAGCTCTTTACTCGGTTTAAATTCCTATGTGTTTACTTTAAAACCCATTATATATACACACTTTAAACCTAACAAAACGATTGCAAAATAAGTATAAATCAAATTTCATTAGTTCAAATAGTTATTATGGGATTTTGAAACAAAGTATACAACTTAATCTAAATTTTAGAGCATTTTCCTCGATTAAATTTCTAACGGGTTCACTAAAAAGCCCAATTAGACATGCACACTTTAAATCGAATAAACCGACTACAAAATGAGATTGTTTCAAACTAAATGAGTTGAAATTGTTAATTATAGGCTTTTAAATATGATTAAACCACTTAATCTCAAATTTAGGATACTTTTCTCTGTTTATATTCCTATGTGTTTACTTTAAAACCCATTATATATACACACTTTAAACCTAGCAAAACGATTGCAAAATAAGTATAAATCAAATTTCATGAGTTCAAATAGTTAATTATGGGCTTTTGAAACAACGTATACAACATAATCTCAATTTTAGAGCATTTTACTCGGTTAAATTTCTAACGGGTTCACTAAAAAGCCAAATTAGACATGCACACTTTAAGTCGAACAAACCGACCACAAAATTAGATTAAATCAAACTACATGAGTTGAAATTGATAATTATAGGATTTTGAATATGATTTAACCACTTAATCTAAAATTCAGAGCACTTTTCTCAGTTTAAATTCCTATGTGTTTACTTTTAAACCCATTAGATACACACTTTAAACCTAACAAAACGGTCACAAAAATAAGTATAATTCAAATTTCTATAGTTTAAATTGTGGATTATGGGCTTTTGAAATAAAGTATACAACTTAATCTCAATTTTAGAGTATTTTATTCTATTAAATTTCTAACGGGTTCACTGAAAAGCCCTATTAGACATGCAAGCTTTAAATCGAACAAACCGACCACAAAATTAGATTGATTCAAACTACATGAGTTGAAATTGATAATTATAGGATTTTGAATCTGATTTAACCACTTAATCTCAAATTCATAGCACTTTTCTCAGCTTAAATTCCTAAGAGTTTACTTTACCCATTATATATACACACACTTTAAACCTAACAAAATGGTCATAAATCAAATTTCATGAGTTCAAATAGTTAATTATGGGATCTTGAAACAAAGTATACAACATAATCTCAATTCTAGAGCATTTTACTCGGTTAAATTTCTAACGGGTTCACTAAAAAGCCAAATTAGACATGCACGCTTTAAGTCGAACAAACCGACCACAAAATTAGATTAAATCAAACTACAAGAGTTGAAATTGATAATTATAGGATTTTGAATATGATTTAACCACTTAATCTAAAATTCAGCGCACTTTTCTTGGTTTAAATTCCTATGTGTTCACTTTTAAACCCATTAGATATATACATTTTAAACCTAACAAAACGGTCACAAAAATAAGCATAAATCAAATTTCTATAGTTTAAATTGTGGATTATGGGCTTTTAAAACAAAGTATATAACTTAATCTCAATTTTAGAGTATTTTATTCGATTAAGTTTCTAACGGGTTCACTAAAAAGCCCAATTAGACAAGCACGCTTTAAATAGAACAAACTAACCACAAAATGAGATTGAATCACACTACATGAGTTGAAATGGTTAATTATAGGCTTTTGAATATGTTTAAACCACTTAATCTCCAATTTATAGCTCTTTACTCGGTTTAAATTCCGATGTGTTTACTTTAAAACCCATTAGATATACAAACTTTAAACCTAACAAAACGATTGCAAAATAAGTATAAATCAAATTCCATGAGTTCAAATAGTTAATTATGGGATTTTGAAACAAAGTATACAACATAATCTCAATTTTATAGCATTTTACTCGGTTAAATTTCTAACGGGTTCACTAAAAAGTCAAATTAGACATGCACGCTTTAAATCAAACAAACAGACCACAAAATGAGATTGAATCAAACTACTTGAGTTCTGTTAAAATTCGAACGGGTTCACTATAAAGCCCATTTATACATGCACCCTCTAAACCCTACAAAATGATCAAAAATATTATTAAATCGAAATTTATGGGTACAAAAAGATAATTATGAGCTATTGAACCTAATTATACAACTTAATCTCAAATTTTGAGCTTTTTACCTGATTAAAATTTGAGCAGGTTCACTATAAAGCCCATTTATACATGCATGCTCTAAAACATACAAAACGATCTAAATTGATGTTAGATCAAATTTTATGGGTATAAAAAGTTAATTATGGGCTTTTGAATATAATTATACTGCTTAATCTCAAATTTTGAGCTTTTTACTCGGTTAAAATTCGAATGGGTTCACTATAAAGCCCATTTATACATGCACGCTCTGAACCATACAAAACGACCTAAAATGATGTTAAATCAAATTTTGTGGCAAAGAAAGTTAATTATGGGCTTTTGAACCTAATTATACAGCTTGAACTCAAATTTTTAGCTTTTTACTCGGTTAAAATTCTAACGAGTTCACTATAAAGCCCATTTATACATGCACGCTCTGAACCCTACAAAACGATCTAAAATGATGTTAAATAAATTTATGGGTACAAAAAGTTAATTATGGGCTTTTGAACCTAATTATACTACTTGAACTCAAATTTTGAGCTTTTTACTATGTTAAAATTAGAACGGGTTCACTATAAAAGCCCATTTATACATGCACGCTCTGAATCTTAAAAAAAACATTCCAAAATGATATTCAATCAAATTTTATTGGTACAAAAAGTTAATTATGGGCTTATGAACCTAATTATACAGCTTAAACTCAAATTTTGAACTTTTTACACCGTTAAAATTCGAAAGGGTTCACTATAAAGCCTATTTATACATGCATGCTTTAAACCCTACAAAATGAACAAAAATGATGTTAAATCAAATTTTATGTGTACAAAAAGTTAATTATGAGCTTTTGAAACTAATTATACAACTTTAACTCAAATTTTGATCTTTTTACTCGGTTATAATTCGAACGGGTTCACTATAAAGCCCATTTATACATGCACGCACTAAACCTTACAAAATGACCTAAAATGATGTTAAATCAAATTTTATGGGTATAAAAAATTAATTATGGGATTTTGAACCTAATTATACTGCTTAATATCAAATTTTGAACCTAAAAAAATGATTAAAATTGATATTAAATAAATAATATTTTATGTGTACAAAAAGTTGATTATGGGCTTTTTGAACCTAATTATACATCTTGAACTCAAATTTTGAGCTTTTTACTTGGTTAAAATTTGAACGGGTTCACTATAAAGCCCATTTACACATGCACGCTGTAAAATCTACAAAACGAAATAAAATGATGTTAATTCAATTTTTTTGGATACAAAAAGTTAATTATGAGCTTTTGATCCTAATTATACAACTTGAACTCAAATTTTGAGCTTTTTACTATGTTAAAATTAAAATGGGTTCACTATAAAGCCCATTTATACATGCACACTCTGAACCCTATAAAATGACCTAAAATGATGTTAAATCAAATTTTATGGCGACAAAGAGTTAATTATGGGTTTTGAACCTAATGATAAAGCCTAAACACAATGTTTTTAGCTTTCTACTTGGTTAAAATTTGAACGGGATCACTATAAAGCCCATTTATACATGCCGCTCTAAATCCTACAAAACGATCAAAAATGATGTTAATTCAAATTTTTTGGGTACAAAAAGTTAATTATGGGTTTTGAACCTAATTATATAGCTTAAACTCAAATTTTGAGCTTTTTATTTGGTTAAAATTCAAACGGGTTCATTATAAAGCCCATTTATACATGCATGCTTTGAACCCTACAAAATGAACAAAAATGATGTTAACTCAAATTTTATGTGTACAAAAAGTTAATTATGGGCTTTTGAACCTAATTATACTGCTTAATATCAAAATTTGAGCTTTTTACTCGTTTAAAATTCGAATGGGTTCACTATGAAGCCCATTTATACATGCATTCTCTAAACCATACAAAACGATCTAAGATGATGTTAAATCAAATTTTATGGGTACAAAAAGTTAATTATGGGCTTCTGAACATAATTATATAGCTTGAACTCAAATTTTGAGCTCTTTACTCTGTTAAATTCAAACGGGTTCACTAAAAAGTTCATTTATACATGCACGCTCTAAACACTTCAAAACGATCTAAAATGATGTTAATTCAAATTTTTTGGGTAAAAAAATTAATTATGGGCTTTTGATCCTAATTATACAGCTTGAACTCAAATTTTGAGCTTTTTACTCAGTTAAAAATTCGAACGAGTTCAATAATAAGCCAATTTATACATGAACTCTCGAAACCCTACAAAACGATCAAAAATGATATTACATTAAATTTTATGGGTACAAAAAGTTGATTATGGGCTTTTGAACCTCATTATACATCTTAAACTCAAAATTTGAGCTTTTTACTCGGTTAAAATTCGAACGGGTTCACTATAAAACCCATTTATACATGCACGCTCTAAACCCTACAAAACAATCTAAAATGATGTTAAATCAAATTTTGTGGGTACAAAAAGTTAATTATGGGCTTTTGAACCAAATTATAGAGCTTAAACACAAATTTTTAGCTTTTTAATCTGTTAAAATTCGAACGTGTTCACTATAAAGACCATTTATACATGCACGCTCTAAACACTACAATACGATATGAAATGATGTTAATTCAAATTTTATGGCTACAAAAAGTTAATTATGGGCTTTTGATTCTAATTATACAGCTTGAACTCAAATTTTGAGCTTTTTAATATGTTAAAATTAAAACAGGTTCACTATAAAGCCCATTTATACATGCACGCTCTGAATCCTACAAAACGACCTAAAAAGATGTTAAATAAAATTTTATGGAGACAAAAAGTTAATTATGGGCTTTTGAACCATATATACAGATTAAAATAAAAGTTTTGAGCTTTTTACTCGGTTAAAATTTGATCGGGTTCACTATGAAGCCCATTTATACATGCACACTCTAAACCCTACAAAATGAACCAAAATGATGTTAAATTAAATTTTATGGGTACAAAAAGTAAATTATGGGTTTTGAACCTAATTATACAGCTTAAACTCAAATTTTGAGCTTTTTATTCGGTTAAATTTTGAACGGGTTCACTGTAAAGCCCATTTATACATGCACGGTCAAAACACTACAAAACGATCTAAAATGATTTTAATTCAATTTTTTTGGGTAAAAAAAAGTTAATTATTGAATTTTGATCCTAATTATACAGCTTGAACTCAAATTTTGAGCTTTTTACAATGTTAAAATTAGAACGAGTTCACTATATAGCTTATTTATACATGCACGCTCTGAACCCTACAAAACGACATGAAATGATGTTAAATCAAATTTTATGGCGATAAAAAGTTAATTATGGGCTTTTGAACCGCATTATACAGCTTACACTCAAATTTTGAGCTTTTTACTCGGTTAAAATTCAAACGGGTTCACTCTAAAGCCCATTTATACATGCACCATCTAAACCCTACAAAACGATATAAAATGATGTTAATTCAAATTTTATGGCTACAAAAAATTAATTATGGGCTTTTTAATCTAATTATACAGCTTGAACTCAAATTTTGAGCTTCTTACTATGTTAAAATTAGAACGGGTTCACTATAAAGCCCATTTAAACATGCACGCTCTGAACCCTACAAAACGACCTAAAATGATGTTAAATCAAATTTTATGGGTACATAAAGTTAATTATGGTCTTTTGAACCTAATTATACAGCTTGAACTCAAATTTTGAGCGTTTTACTCGGTTAAAATTTTAACGGGTTCACTATAAAAAGCCCATTTATACATGCAGGCTCAAAACACTACAAAACGATCCAAAATTATGTTAAATCAATTTTTTCGGGTACAACAAGTTAATTATGGGCTTTTGATCCTAATTATACAATTTGAACTCAAATTTTGATCTTTTTACTCGGATAAAATTCGAACGGGTTCATTAATAAGCCCATTTATACATGAATGCTTTGAACCCTACAAAACGATCAAAAATGATATTACATGAAATTTTATGGGTACAAAAAGTTGATTATGGGCTTTTGAACCTCACTATACGGATTACACTCAAATTTTGAGCTTTTACTAGGTTAAAATTCGAACGGGTTCACTATAAAGCACATTTATACATGCACGCTCTTAACCCTATAAAACGATCTAAAATGATGTTAAATCAAATTTTATGGGTACAAAAAGTTAATTATGGGCTTTTGAACCTAATTACACAGTTTAAACTCAAATTTTGAGATTTTTACTCGGTTAAAATTCAAACGGGTTCACTAAAAAGCCCATTTATACATGCACGCTCTAAAACCTACAAAACGATCTAAAATGATGTTAATTCAAATTTTATGGCTACAAAAAGTTAATTATGGGCTTTTGATTCTAATTATATAGCTTGAACTCAAATTTTGAGCTTTTTACTATGTTAAAATTAGAACGCGTTCATTATAAAGCCCATTTGTACATGCACGCTCTGAACCATACAAAACGACCTAAAATGATGTTAAATCAAATTTTGAGGCAAAAAAAGTTTTTTATGGGCTTTTGAACTTAATTATATAGCTTGAACTCAAATTTTGAACTTTTTACTATGTTAAAATTAGAACGCGTTCATTATAGCCCATTTATACATGCACGCTCTGAACCATACAAAACAACCTAAAATGATGTTAAATCAAATTTTGTGACAAAAAAAGTTAATTATGGGCTTTTGAACCTAATTATACAGCGTAAACTCAAATTTTGAACTTTTTACTCGGTTAAAATTCGAACAACTCTTGCCATTTTAGAAGGTCTAAAGTTTGCAATTGCTAATGGCTGGACTCACGTGGTATTTGAAACTGATTCAGCTTCCATTGCCAACAAGGTTAACAACATCCATGATCATGATCTTTCCACCGTTCAACATTTGGTGTCCCGCATCCGCTCCACTCTTGGTACTTTGCCTGATTGTAAGATTTGTTATGTACCTAGAGACGCAAACATTGTAGCCTATGTCTTAGCTACTAGGGCTTTGCGTTCCTTATCTTCTCTTTCTTTTGATTTTAACTTTCCCAATTTTATTCGGGCTTTTGTAAATTCGGAGAGGTTCTCCACTTCTTCTCAATAAAGCCATGGGTACTCTTTTCCCCGTAGGGGCCTACTCGTCTCTTGAGGTGGCTGGCTATAGGTTTTTTTTAATGAGGCCCTTTCTTTCAAAAAAAAAATTCGAACGGGTTCACTATAAAGCCCATTTATACATGCACGCTCTGAAACCTACAAAACGATCTAAAATGATGTTGAATCAAATTTTATGGGTACAAAAAGTTAATTATGGAATTTTGAACCTAATTATAAAGCTTGAACTCAAATTTTGAGCATTTTACTCAATTAAAATTTGAACGGGTTCACTATAAAGCCCATTTATACATGCAAGCTCTAAACCATATAAAATTATGTTAAATCAAATTTTATGGGTACAAAAAGTTGATTATGGGCTTTTGAACATGAATATGCACTCACTAAAGCCCATTTATACATGCACGCTTTGAACCATACAAAACGACGTAAAACGATGTTAAATAAAATTTCGTGGCAAAAAAATTAATTAAGGGCTTTTGAACCTAATTATACAGCTTGAACTCAAATTTTGAGCTTTTTACTTTGTTAAAATTAGAACGGGTTCACTATAAAGCCCATTTATACATGCACGCTCTAAACCTTACAAAACGACCTAAAATAATGTTAAATCAAATTTTATGGCGACAAAAAGTTAATTATGGGATTTTGAACCTAATTATACATCTTAAACTCAAATTTTTGAGCTTTTTACTCGGCTCGAACGGGTTCACTATAAAGCCCATTTATACATGCATGCTCTAAAACCCACAAAACGATCTAAAATGATGTTAAATTAAATTTTATGGCGACAAAACATTAATTATGGGCATTTGAACGTAATTATACAGCTTAAACTCAAATTTTGAGCTTTTTACTAGGTTAAAATTCAAACGGGTTCATTATAAAGCCCATTTAGAGATGCATGCTCTGAATCCTAAAAACGATCGAAAATGATATTAAATCAAATTTTATGGGTACAAAAAGTTAATTATGGGTTTTTGAACCTAATTATACAGCTTGAACTCAAATGTTGAGCTTTTTACTCGCTTAAAATTCGAATGGGTTTACTATAAAGCCATTTATACATGCACGCTTTGAACCATACAAAACGACCTAAAATGATTTTAAATCAAATTTTGTGGCAAAAAAAGTTAATTATGGGCTTTTGAACCTAATTATACAACTTGAATTCAAATTTTGAGATTTTTACTCGGTTAAAATTTGAACGGGTTCACTGTAAAGCCCATGTAAACATGCACGCTCTAAACCCTACAAAACGATCGAAAATGATATTAAATCAAATTTTATGACGAAAAAAATTTAATTTTGGGCTTTTGAACCTCATTATACAGCTTCTACTCAAATTTTTTTCTTTTTACACGGTTAAAATTCGAACGGGTTCACTATAAAGCCCATTTATACATAAATGCCTTGAACCCTACTAAACGATCAAAACTGATATTAAATCAAATTTTATGGGTACAAAAAGTTGATTATAGGCTATTGAACCTAATTATACAACTTAAACTCAAATTTTGAGCTTTTTACTAGGTTAAAATTCAATCGGTTTTATTATAAAGCCCATTTATACATAAACGCTTTAAAGCCTGCTAAACGATTACAAATGATATTAAATCAAATTTTATGGATAAAAAAAGTTGATTATGGGCTTTTGAACCTAATTGTACAGAATAAACTCAAATTTTGAGCTTTTTACTCGGTTAAAATTTGAACGAGTTCAATATAAATACCATTTATACATGCACCCTCTGAAGCCTACAAAACGGTCAAAAATAATATTATATCAAATTTTATGGGTGCAAAAATTTATTTATGGGCTATTGAACCTAATTATACAACTTAAACTCAAAAAAGTTAAATATGGGCTTTTGATCCTAATTATACAGCTTGAACTCAAATTTTGAGCTTTTCACACGGTTAAAATTCGAACGGGTTCACTATAAAGCCCATTTATACATGCACGCTCTAAACCCTACAAAACGATCTAAAATGATGTTAAATCAAATTTTATGGGTACAAAAAGTTAATAATGGTCTTTAGAACCTAACTATACAGCTTAAAGTCAAATTTTGAACTTTATACTCGGTTAAAATTCGAACGGGTTCACTATAAAGCCCATTGTACATAAACGCTTTGAACCTTGCTAAACGATCAAAAATAATATTAAATCAAATTTATGGGTATAAAAATATAATTATGGGCTATTGAACGTAATTATACAGCTTAATCTCAAATATTAAGCTTTTTACTCAATTAAAATTCGAACGGGTTGACTATAAATCTCATTTATACATGCAAGCTCTAAACCCTACAAAACGATCTAAATTGATGTTAAATTAAATTTTATGGCTACAAAAAGTTAATTATGGGCTATTGAACCTAATTATATAGCTTAATATCAAATTTTGAGCTTCTTACTCGATTAAAATTCGAACGGGTTCACTATAAAGCCCATTTATACTTGCACCCTCTAAACCCAACAAAACGATCAAAAATAATATTAAATCAAATTTTATGGGTACAAAAAGTTAATTATGGGCTATTGAACCTAATTATGCAGCTTAATCCCTAATTTTGGGCTTTTTACTCGATAATAATTCGAACGGGTTGACAATAAAGCTCATTTATACATGCACGCTCTGAACCCTACAAAACTACCTAAAATGATGTTAAATCAAATTTTAAGGCGACAAAAAGTTAATTATGGGCTTTTGAACCGCATTATACAGCTTACACTCAAATTTTGAGCTTTTTACTCGGTTAAAATTCAAACGGGTTCACTCTAAAGCCCATTTATACATGCACGGTCTAAACCCTACAAAACGATATAAAATGATGTTAATTCAAATTTTATGGCTACAAAAAATTAATTATGGGGTTTTGATTCTAATTATACAGCATGAACTCAAATTTTGAGCTTTTTACTATATTAAAATTAGAAAGGGTTCACTATAAAGCCCATTTAAACATGCACGCTCTGAACCCTACAAAACGACCTAAAATGATGTTAAATCAAATTTTATGGGTACAAAAAGTTAATTATGGTCTTTTGAGCCTAATTATACAGCTTGAACTCAAATTTTGAGCGTTTTACTCGGTTAAAATTTGAACGGGTTCACTATAAAAAGCCCATTTATACATGCAGGCTCTAAACACTACAAAACGATCTAAAATTATGTTAAATCAATTTTTTGGGTACAACAAGTTAATTATGGGCTTTTGATCCTAATTATACAATTTGAACTCAAATTTTGAGCTTTTTACTCGGTTAAAATTCGAACGGGTTCATTAATAAGCCCATTTATACATGAATGCTTTGAACCCTACAAAACGATCAAAAATGATATTACATGAAATTTTATGGGTACAAAAAGTTGATTATGGGCTTTTGAACCTCATTATACGGATTACACTCAAATTTGGAGCTTTTTACTAGGTTAAAATTCGAACGGGTTCACTAGAAAGCACATTTATACTTGCACGCTCTTAACCCTATAAAACGATCTAAAATGATGTTAAATCAAATTTTATGGGTACAAAAAGTTAATTATGGGCTTTTGAACCTAATTACACAGCTTAAACTCAAATTTTGAGATTTTTACTCGGTTAAAATTCAAACGAGTTCACTAAAAAGCCCATTTATACATGCATGCTCTAAAACCTACAAAACGATCTAAAATGATGTTAATTCAAATTTTATGGCTACAAAAAGTTAATTATGGGATTTTGATTATAATTATATAGCTTGAACTCAAATTTTGAGCTTTTTACTATGTTAAAATTAGAACGCGTTCACTATAAAGCCCATTTGTACATGCACGCTCTGAACCATACAAAACGACCTAAAATGATGTTAAATCTAATTTTGTGGCAAAAAAGTTATTTATGGGCTTCTGAAATTAATTATACAGCTTGAACTCAAATTTTGAACTTTTTACTATGTTAAAATTAGAACGCGTTCACTATAAAGCCCATTTATATATGCACGCTCTGAACCATACAAAACGACCTAAAATGATGTTAAATCAAATTTTATGGAAAAAAAAGTTAATTATGGGCTTTTGAACCTAATTATATAGATTAAACTCAAATTTTGAACTTTTTACTCGGTTAAAATTCGAACGGCTCTTGCCATTTTAGAAGGTCTAAAGTTTGCAGTTGCTAATGGTTGGACTCACGTGGTATTTGAAACTGATTCAACATCCATTGCCAACAAGGTTAACAACATCCATCATCAAGATCTTTCCACCGTTCAACATTTGGTGTCCCGCATCCACTCCACTCTTGGTACTTTGCCTGATTGTAAGATTTGTTATGTACCTAGAGACGCAAACGTTGTAGCCCATGTCTTAGCTACTAGGGCTTTGCGTTCCTTTTCTTCTATTTCTTTTGATTGTAACTTTCCCACTTTTATTTGGGCTTCTGTAAATTCGGAGAGGTTCTCCTATTCTTCTCAATAAAGCAATGGGTACTCTTTTCCGCGTAGAGGCCTACTCGCCTCTTGAGGTGGCTAGCTATAGGGTTTTTTTAATGAGCCCCTTTCTTTCAAAAAAATTTTTCAACGGGTCTACTATAAAGTCCATTTATACATGCACGCTCTGAACCCTACAAAACGATCTAAAATGATGTTGAATCAAATTTTATGGGTACAAAAAGTTAATTATGGGATTTTGAACCTAATAATACAGCTTGAACTCAAATTTTGAGCTTTATACTCGGTTAAAATTCGAATGGGCTCACTATAAAGCACATTGTACATAAACGCTTTGAACCTTGCTAAACGATCAAAAATAATATTAAATCAAATTTTATGGGTATAAAAATATAATTATGGGCTACTGAACCTAATTATACAGCTTAATCTCAAATATTAAGCTTTTTACTCAATTAAAATTCGAACGGGTTGACTATAAAGCTCATTTATACATGCAAGCTCTAAACCCTACAAAACGATCTAAATTGATGTTAAATTAAATTTTATGGGTACAAAAAGTTAATTATGGGCTATTGAACCTAATTATATAGCTTAATCACAAATTTTGAGCTTTTTACACGATTAAAATTCGAACGGGTTCACTATAAAGCCCATTTATACTTGCACCCTCTAAACCCAACAAAACGATCAAAAATAATATTAAATCAAATTTTATGGGTAAAAAAAGTTAATTATGGGCTATTGAACCTAATTATGCAGCTTAATCTCAAATTTTGAGCTTTTTACTCTATTATAATTCGAACGGGTTGACAATAAAGCTCATTTATACATGCACGCTCTGAACCCTACAAAACTACCTAAAATGATGTTAAATAAAATTTTAAGGCAAAAAAAGTTAATTATGGGCTTTTGAACCGCATTATACAACTTACACTCAAATTTTGAGCTTTTTACTTGGTTAAAATTCGAACGGGTTCACTATAAAGCCCATTTATACATGCACGATCTAAACCCTTCAAAGTAATCTAAAATGATGTTAAATCAAATTTTGTGGCAAAAAAAATTAATTATGAACTTTTGACCCTAAATATGCAGCTTAATCTCAAATTTTGAGCTTTTTACTCGATTAATATTCGAACAGGTTCACAATAAAGCTCATTTATACATGCACTCTCTAAACCCTACAAAACGATCAAAAATAATATTAAATCAAATTTTATTGGTAAAAAAAGTTAATTATGGGCTATTTAACCGAATTATACAACTTAATCACAAATTTTGAACATTTTACTCGATTAAAATTCGAATGGGTTGACTATAAGCTCATTTATACATGCACACTCTAAACCCTACAAAACGATCTAAATTGATGTTAAATCAAATTTTATGGGTACAAAAGGTTAATTATGGGCTTTTGAACGTAATTATACTGCTTAATCTCAAATTTTGAGATTTTTACTAGGTTAAATTTCAAATGGGTTTACTATAAATCCTATTTATACATGCACGCTCTAACCCATATAAAACGACCTAAAATGATGTTAAATCAAATTTTGTGGAAAAAATAAGTTAATTATGGGATTTTGAACCTAATTATACAACTTAAACTCAAATTTTGAGCTTTTTACTCGGTTAAAATCCGAATAGATTCACTATAAAGCCCATTTATACATGAACGCTCTAAACCCTACAAAACGGTCAAAAATGATATTAAATCAAATTTTCTGGGTACAAAAAGTTAATTATGGGCTTTTGAACCTAATTATACAGGTTAAACTCAAATTTTGAGCTTTATTCAAACGGGGTCATAATAAAGCCCATTTACACATGCACGTTCTGAACCCTACAACACGATCTAAAATGATGTTAAATCATATTTTATGGGTAAAAAAAATTAATTAGGGCTTTTGAACCCAATTATACAGTTTAAACTCAAATTTTTAGCTTTTTAATCGGTTAAAATTCGAACGAGTTCACTATAGAGCCCATTTATACATGAACGCTCTAAATCCTACAAAATGATAAAAAAAAATGATGTTAAATCAAATTTTATAGGTTCAAAAAGTTGATTATTTACTTTTAAACCTAATTATACAGCTTACGCTCAAATTTTGAGCTTTTTACTCGGTTAAAATTTTAACGGGTTCAATATAAAGCCCAATTATACATGCACGCTCTAAACCATACCAAACGACCTAAAATGATGTTAAATCAAATTTTGTGGCAACAAAAAGTTAATTATGGGATTTTGAACCTAATTATACAGCTTGAACTCAAATTTTGAGCTTTTTACTCGGTTAAAATTCGAACGGGTTCACTATAAATTCCATTTATACATGCTCACTTTGAACCCTATAAAACAATCTAAAATGATGTTAAATCAAATTTTATAGGTACAAAAAGTTAATTATGGCTTTTGAACCTAATTATATAGCTTAAACTCTAATTTTGAGCATTTTACTCTGTTAAAATTCGAACGGGTTCACTGTATAGCCCATTAATACATGCACGCTCTGAACCCTACAAAACGACCTAAAATGATGTTAAATCAAATTTTGTAACAAAAAGGTAATTATGCGCTTTTGAACCTAATTATACATCTTAAACTCAAATTTTGAGCTTTTTATTCGGTTAAAATTCGAACGGGTTCACTATAAAACCCATTATGAACGCTCTAAACCCTATAGAATGATCAAAAATGATATTAAATTAAATTTTATAGGTACAAAAATTTTATTAGGTCCTTTTGAACCTAATTATAAAGCTTACACTTAAATTTTGAGCTTTTTACTTGGTTAAAATTTTAACAGGAAGTCTCTTCCCGGATTAGAGAGATTTGGACTAACCCATCCAAAACGACCATTGCTAAACTTCATGAAATTAGGCATTTTCTCGGATTTTGGCAAACTAACCAACGTATCAAGTCGAATGAACGTATTAACCAATTAACTGACTTTATAAATATGTGCCTCAAGCGACAACTTTCAAATGCTGATATTAATAATTTTATTTCTGCAAAAAATGAGTTTGATAGCTTGCTTAACGCGAAAGAAATCTATTGGGCACAACGAGCCCGCACCACCTGGCTAGAACATGGTGACAAAAATACTTCCTTTTTCCATGCAAGAGCAAACAATCGCCGGCGAGAAAACCATATTATGACTTTGTTGGCCACTAAGACCCAACCGATCTACTCCCTCGGGTTTGGAATCGGTTAGTTTTGTTTCTATGGTAAGTATTTTCTTTCTATATGACTTTGTTATTTCCTTATTATTCTTTATTAATGTTTCGATCCTTTTTGAGCATGACTCAAAGTATGCAATCCGAATAGAGAATGAACTTTTAATTCTTGGGTTTGTTTTCAGGGTTATTATTCTTTATCACCTTGATAACCTTTTTGATCACAAGACTACTACAATGACTACTAAGCATCTTTTATCTAGTTCTTTATACCATGCCTTTTTTTTTTATTTTCTATGTTAAATCCATGTTTATACCACCCTTACTAAGGGATTTTACCAACACCTCTCATGGTGTACTATTCTCAAACAAGCTTACTTGCTTTATTGTTATCCTCGTTCTTGAATTAAAATGGATTAAACCAAGAATCAGAGCCTTAATGTCTCTCTTCCTAATTATGTCTTACTCTACCCTTTTCACTCATTATACCTCTTATTATTATCTTATGTTGCATGAAACGTTTATACATTACAATATGGGCTTAACCACTAAAAGAAACACAACTCGGTTCCATCTTTTATATAATGTCCTTTTATACCATGTAACTCTTATTTTCTTTGTTAAACCAATGTACATGGCCCACTTGCAATGGAATTTTATCAACACTTCTCTATATGTACTACCAAGAATAGGAACCTTGTTGGTTTCATTGTTCATTTGTTCTATATCACGTTTCCTCCATGATCCAACAAGCAAAGTCTTGTTTCTTCCCCTTCTCTTGGAAAGTCTTTCCTATCAAGTTCTCCTTGTTTATCTCAAAAATCTTTGTTTTTTCTTGTTTTATATCTCCTTATTCCTTTTGCAAAAGAATACCACCATTGTTAATCTTGTCTCCATTAATCTGAGTTCTGAATTCCTTGAGTACCTTAGTACTTGGTTTATGACTATTGACGCTAGGTTTAATTTTGCTTTCTTTATAATTCTACCGTGTATTCTATACCATGTTTTTCTTAACTTTTTTATTATTTCCATATACGTGCCACCCTTGCTAATGGATCCCTCTAACACCTTTCATGAAGTGCCATTATCGAACAAGTTAACTTGTACTTCTAACAACCCCTTTTTAGAGGTACAATGGATGCAACTATGCCTCGGAGCTGTAATAGCTCCTTTGTTGTTTCCTTCCCCCCCCCCCCCCACTATCCTTCTTATGCCTAATGATGGTTTTCCTTCTAATACTTTTCTTTACCTTGTCAAACAAGAACCTCGTTTTTCAAGTAGAGGTACTAAACGAACCCCACTTTCTGATGAGGGTAACAAGCCTATGCGTCCTCGACTTGTATCCAATGGTTCTTTAGAAAAAGCTGGGATGTGCAGCGGAAAAAACTCTCCGGCGGAGGTTGACGATGATCAACCCCGCCGAGTAAAATGAAAATCTTATGTTGGAACTGTTAGGGACTCAGCAACACCCAGGCAGTTCTCGCTCTACAACGTGCTACCTCTAAGCATGATGCCGACTTTCTTTTTCTTTGTGAAACTAGATTGAACAAACACAATATGGACCGTATTCGGTTTAAGTTAGGAATGCAAGGTTGCATAGCCATTGATTCTAGCCCTTCCTGTACAGGGTTTGCTATTATTTGGAATAATAAAACTACTATTGATTTGCTTTCGTACTCGGATCGTCATATTGATGTCATTATACATTTTGGTCATTTGCAATTCCATTTTTCTGGAGTACACGGTTTTGCTGAAACAACAAACAATATAAAACTTGGCAACTAATCGACACATTACAATCAGCTTCTTCCCTCCCATGGCTCTTAGGGGGAGACTTTAATGAAATACTACACGACAATGAAAAGCAAGGCGGTATCCATCGGGCAAGATCACAAATTAATAATTTCAGAGATTGTCTTTTGTGAAATGATCTCTTCGATTGTAAACCAAAATCTGGATGGTTCACTTGGACTAGATCTGGACCTAATACTGAAACCATTATGGAAAGAATCGATAGATTCCTTGGTAACTCCTCTTGGTTTAATATCTTTCCTAACTTCCAAGCTACGTCATTCTTTCAAGCCCGATGTGATCATTGCCCCATCTTACTGGACACTAGTCCTTCCAGTGCAATTAGGTCGAAAGCTTCCAGGAACCTCTTTCGCTATGAGAATTGTTGGGCTGCTAACCCGGAAGTCTCTTCCCAGATTAGAGAGATTTGGACTAACCCATCCAAAACGACCATTGCTAAACTTCATGAAATTAGGCGTTTTCTCGGATTTTGGCAAACAAACCAACGTATCAAGTCAAATGAACGTATTAACCAATTAACTGACTTTATAAATATGTGCCTCAAGCGACAACTTTCAGATGATGATATTAATAATTTTATTTCTGCAAAAAATGAGCTTGATAGCTTGCTTAACGCGAAAGAAATCTATTGGGCACAACGAGCCCGCACCACCTGGCTAGAACATGGTGACAAAAATACTTCCTTTTTCCATGCAAGAGCAAATAATCGCCGGCGAAAAAACCATATTACTGGGCTTTTTCACAATGCGAACATTTGGCAAACACATACAGAAAACATCATGGCTACTGCCATTGATTACTTCCGGACTCTCTTCTCATCCTCTTCTCCTATTATTGCATCTTCCATTTTGGAAAACATTCCAAATATTGTTTCTGAGACCATGAACAATGACCTCAATAAGGATTTCACAATAGACGAAATTATAGTTGCTTTTCATGATATTGATCCAAGGAAAGCCCCGGGCGTTGACGGATTTCTGAGTGGTTTCTTTAGGAAGCACTGGGATATCCTTGGCCAGGACTATATAAACCTCTGTCTTAGACTCCTAAGTGGGTCTGTTAGCATGAAAGAGGTCATCCTACTATCATAGTTCTTATACCCAAAATTAGCGATCCTACAACTATGCGGCATCTCAGACCTATCAGCCTATGCACAGTTATCTATAAGACTGTTGCCAAAGTGCTTGTTAATCGTTTGAAATCCATCATTCCCTTATGCATAAGCGGTAATCAAGCGGCCTTTGTTCAAGGTAGGAACATTACCGACAATATCCTCATAGCCCACGAGCTTATCCACACGTTGAATACTGACAAGACATCCCTTGCCAAAGGTGCTAGCTTAAAGCTGGACATGGAGAAAGCTTTCGACCGTGTCGAATGGCCTTTTCTAGAACAAATTATGCTCCGTCTAGGCTTTAGTGCCAACTGGGTTTCTCTTATTATGAATTGTGTCTCTTCCGTATCTTTTCAAGTACGTGTCAATGATTCTCTTTCACGGCCTTTTAAACCTCAAAGAGGGCTTCGACAAGGGGATCCCCTTTCGCCTTTCTTATTTCTTTTTTTGTACTCAAGGTCTTTCAGCATTGCTCAATGCTGAGAAAGCAATTGGCAACCTCCCTAGCCTTTGTGCTAGTAGGAATGGCCCCCGTATAAATCACCTCCTCTTTGCCGATGATTGTGTGGTGTTCATTAAGAACACGACAACTGAAGCCCAATACCTAAAGGATGCTCTGCATACTTATGCAACTTCCTCTGGTCAGGCAGTGAATTTTGAAAAATCTACAATTTATTTTTCACGTAAAACCTCTACATCTCTTCGATCAGAAATCCATAACATCCTGAATGTACGAGAGGTCGACGACCTGGTATTTATTTGGGGGTTCCACTCCTAATTGGGAAGAATAAGACAACAACTTTGGGTTTTACTAGAGACAAAATGAATGCTTGTCTTAGCAAATTGGATAAGCACTTACTCTCCTTTAGTGGTAGAGAAATTTTCATCAAATCTGTCATACAATCAATGCCACAATATGTCATGTCTTGTTACCTGCTACCCCAAAACATTATCGATGATATGACTACTTTGATACGCCGTTACTGGTGGTCAGGGAAAGCCGATAAACGAGGATGGCATATGCTTCCATGGGATATTGTTTGTCTACCGAAAGTAGCCGAAGGTATAGGGTTTCGCGATCTACACCATTTCAACATTGCTTTACTTGGTAAGCAAATTTGGAGACTAATTTGTGATCCTGATAATCTTCTTAGTCAGGTCTACAAGTGCAAATATTATCCATCGGGTTCTGTGCTCGAATCCAATTCCACTCGAAGATCTTCCTTTGCTTGGAAAGGTCTTAGTATAGCTATATCTAAACTTGGAAATGGTTTCTTTAAACAGCCAGGTATGTCAAGTTAGATACAAATCCACTTCGATAATGGGGAGGATCTAAGCCATTATACCTTTATGGCGATTATGAAGTCAATGATGATTTCCCTATTCAAGCGGGTTTTTTTATGCTATCTAATCTACCCCGATGGGATGAATCCAAGGTGAGAGATTATTTCTCTCACGAAGATGCTAATACAATCCTTAATGTACCAATTATTAATGATACGAAAGATACTACCCTTTGGGGTCATCACGACTCTGGCATCTATTCGGTGCGTTCTGGTTATCAATTTCTTCAATTGCAACTAGGGCCGGTTAACAGACCTTCTAGGCTATGGAAAATTCTCTCTAAGTTGCCTACGTTGCCTAAGGTTCGTTCTTTTGGGTGGCGGTTAAGCCATGTTGCTCTCCCGTCTGGCCACAAAATCCTCCAAGCAAATCTCGGTACTGGGGTTTGCCCAATTTGTAATACGGATATTGAAACTACCCTCCATGCTTTAAGGGATTGTCCTAGTGCTAGGGAGGCTCTCTGTTTGGCAGGTTTTCCAAGCCGAATTTTGTCTAATAATCCTATCTCCCCCCACCAGTGGCTTTCTGAAATTGCTTGTTTTCTCTCACTGCACCAATTCTCCTTCCTTATAACAGTTCTATGGAATTTATGGAACCGTCGTAATGACTTTGTCCATAACACTCATCTCCAACCACCATGGTTGACTGTATCCAACGCACAAAAACTTTTCGACGATTATACATCAACCAATGATGTTCTCCATCTAAGGTCTCGACTAGCTGAGCCCACCTTTGCTCATGCTAGATGGACGAAACCGGATCGCGGTTTCGTTAAGGTTAACACGGATGGCGCCTTTGACCCAATTTTAAAGGGAGCTGCTGCAGGTGTCATCGCTCGGGATTCTTCAGGTTCTGTCCTTGGTGGACGCTCTATGCCCCTTGCCTTCTGCCCGGATCTGGCTTCTGCCGAAGCTCTTGCCATTTTGGAAGGACTTAATTTTGTTGTTGATAATGGCTGGACTAATGTCATCCTTGAGACCGATTCTGCATCCATCGCCAATAAAGTTAACAACACTCATCATCACGATCTATCCATGGCGCAAACTTTAGTATCTCGAATTCGTTCTACTCTTGGTACTTTACCTTATTGTAAGATTTGTTATGTACCTAGAGAAGCAAATGTTGTAGCCCATGTCCTAGCTACTAGGGCTATGCGTTCTTTTCTATCTTTCTCTTTTGATTGTAACTTTCCCGATTTTATACGGGCTTCTGTAAACTCGGAGAGGTTCTCCTCTTCTTCTCAATAAAACCATGGGTACTCTTTTCCCCATAGGGGCCTACTCACCTATCGATGTGACAGGCCATAGGGGTTTTTTAATGAGGCCCTTTCCTTCAAAAAAAATTTTCAAATGGGTTTACTATAAATCCTATTTATACATGCACGCTCTGAACCATACAAAAGGACCTAAAATGATGTTAAATCAAATTTTGTGGCAAAAAAAGTTAATTATGGGCTTTTGAACCTAATTATACAACTTAAACTCAAATTTTGAGCCTTTTACTCGGTTAAAATTCGAACAGGTTCATTATAAAGCCCATTTATATATGAACGCTCTACCCTATAAAACGATCAAAAATGATATTAAATAAAAATTTTTTGGTACAAAAAGTTGAGTGTGGGATTTTGAACCTAATTAAACAGCTTACACTCAAATTTTGAGTTTTTTACTCGGTTAAAATTTTAACGGGTTTAGTATAAAGCCCATTTCTGCATGCACGCTCTAAAACATAACAAACGACTTAAAATGATGTTAAATCAATTCTTGTGGCAATAAAAAGTTAATTATGAGCTTTTGAACCTAATTATACAGCTTGAACTCAAAATTTGAGCGTTTTACTTTATTAAAATTTGAACGGGTTCACTATAAATCCTATTTATAAATGCATGCTCTAAACTCTACAAAACGATCTAAAATGATGTTAAACTAATTTTACTCGGTTAAAATTCGAACGGGTTCACTATATAGCCCATTTATAAATGCACGCTCTGAACCATACAAAACGACCTAAAATGATGTTAAATCAAACTTTATGGCAACAAAAAGGTAATTATGCGCTTTTGAACCTAATTATACATCTTAAACTCAAATTTTGAGTTTTTTTCTCGATTAAAATTCAAACGGGTTCAGTATAAAGCCAATTTATACATGAACGCTCTAAACTCTACAAAACGATAAAAAATGATATTAAATCAAATTTTATAGGTACAAACTGTTGATTTTGGGCTTTTGAACCTAATTATACTGCTTAATCTCAAATTTTGTGTTTTTTACTCGGTTAAAATTCGAACGGGTTCACTATAAAACCCGTTTATACGTGCACGCTCTGAACCCTACAAAATGATCTAAAATGAAGTTAAATCAAATTTTATTGGTACAAAAAGTTAATTATGGGCTTTTGAACCTAATTATATAGTTTAAATCAAATTTTGAGCTTTTTAATCATTTAAAATTCGAACGGGTTCACTATAAAGCCCATTTATACATGAACGCTCTGAACCCTACAAAATGATCAAAAATGATATTAAATCAAATTTTATAGGTACAAAAAGTTGATTATGTCCTTGTGAATCTAATTATACTGCTTACACTCAAATTTTGAGCTTTTTACTTGGTTAAAATTCGAACGGGTTCACTATAAAGTCCATTTATACATGGATGCTTTGAATCCTACAAAAACGATCAAAAATGATATTAAATAAATTTTTATGGTACAAAAGTTGATTATGGGCTTTTGAACCTAATTATACATCTTAAACTCAAATTTTGAGTTTTTTACTCTGTTAAAATTCGAACGGGTTCATTGTTAAGCCAATTTATACATGAACGCTCTGAACCCTACAAAATGTACAAAAATGATATTAAATCAAATTTTATGGGTACAAAGTGTTGATTATGGGCTTTTAAACCTAATTATACTGCTTAATCTCAATTTTTGAGCTTTTTACTCGATTAAAATTCGAACAGGTTCACTATAAACCCTACAAAATGATATAAAATGATGGTCTTTTGAACCTAATTACACAGTTTAAACTTAAATTTTGAGATTTTTACTTGATTAAAATTCGAACGGGGCCCATTTATACATGAACGCTCTGAACCCTACAAAATGATCAAAAATGATATTAAATCAAATTTTTTGGGTACAAAATGTTAATTATGGGCTTTTAAATCTAATTATATAGCTTGAACTCAAATTTTGAGCTTTTTACTCGGTTAAAATTCTAACGGGTTCACTATAAAGTGCATTTATACATGAACGATCTGAATCCTGCAAAACGATCAAAATGATATTAAATCAAATTTTATGGTACAAAAAGTTGATTATGGGCTTTTGAACGTAATTATACATCTTAAACTTAAATTTGAGTGTTTTACTCTGTTAAAATTCGAACGGGTTCACTATAAAGCAAATTTATACATGAACGCTCTGAACCCTAGAAAATGTATAAAAATGATATTAAATCAAATTTTATGGGTACAAAGTGTTGATTATGGGCTTTTGAACCTAATTATACTGCTTAATCTCAAATTTTGAGCTTTTTACTCGATTAAAATTCTAACGGTTCATTATAAAGCTCATTTATACGTGCATGCTCTAAACCCTACAAAATGATCTAAAATGATGGTCTTTTGAACCTAATTACACAGTTTAAACTTAAATTCACAATGCTCAAGTTTTTGTTTCTTTGCCCAAGATCCAAATCTGGAACCTTGGCCATCTTTTGAACAAAGCAGCATGTTACTAATGCATTTTAATATATGCATTCGAGTGTTAGCTTAGGAATGTGTTGCATGTAGTTGCATGAGCAGTTAGCTTGCATGAGTTTACATTATTTTGTATATTTAATTTCTACATTTTTTATCATGAATAAATAAGGCTTATTGTTAATTTAAACATATTGTTTCATTTATGTTTGCTTAGAGCATTTAAGCATGTTAGTTCTTTTAAGCTTGTTAGTTTAATTAATGCATGTCGGTTTATGCATGTTAGTGCATTTAAAAGTGTAAGAGCTTATTGATGTTTGTTAGTTCATTAAGTGAGTTAGTTCATTCAATTAAACTGGTTCATTTAATTTAACTAGCTCATTAATTTTCTTTCAAGCATTTACTTTATTGAATAAAGATGTTATCTAATGGATTCTCATATATTTTCAGCTAGGGTATTCATTTTGGATCAAATGGCTGATCATTTTCTACAAGAATGACAAGTCATTTACCACCAATTGAAGACACTTGAAGACACCATGATGGCTGATCAGTTTCAAGACATTCAAGGGAGATTTACACCACTTAAAGGCTGTCAGTTTCAACAAAGCATTGAAGAGCTCCTAAATACACCACTTAAAGAGCTACTTAAACACTGCTTAAGAGCTACTTTAACACCCCATAAAGCTGATCAGTTTTTATCAGAGAATTCATGAAATGAAAGCCTTCATTATCACCATTTAAGGGAGAGTAAAGACAGAAATTGAAACAACACTTAAGGAGGGAATTCAAGGAATATCAGTCAACTTGTTCACCATTTTTGGATCAGATACGGGCATATTTGAGTCTTGAGATCTTCTTCAAACTTATTCCCCTATTTCTTAGCTTTCCAACGCACTTTGAATCACCTCAATCTGATATCAAGAGCTTAAGATATGATTAAATTAGTGAAGACAGTGCATGCTGGAAATTCAGTACGGGAATAGTCACAAGATGCTTGTTCAACAAATTCAAGAGGCCATTCAATTGCTAAATTCAATGCTTTATCAACAGCCCATTAAAGGAGGATGAATGACAACTTAATCAAGTTCATTAGCCCAAGGTTTTCTCCATGTGGATGATATGTATGTCTACATTCATCGTATGAATGTCCACATTCATCCTTTTTAGATCAAACTTTTTGGCTGTCAATTGGAGATAGGATAACCAACAAATTAATAGGCCTATAACACTAGAATAATGAGCCTTTAATCTTTGTTTAGGCCAATCAATTTGTTGTTGCCTTAGATCTATAAATAGGCACTCATTCCATTGTAAAATAGAGCTTTTGGCATATATTATAACTTGAGAGTGCTTCTCTTTTATAGTTCATTTTGAACATTATCGGCTTGCAAGATTGTTCTTGTGGCATTCATCCCTATTCGTTTTTCATATATTGCTGGTTCCTAGTTTTTATAACTAAAGGGTCATAATCCATTAACCTTTCACCCAAGTCACGGTTTAAAACCTCTTAAGGAACGGGTCTTCACTTTTTAGTGTTGGTTCATCCTTTGTTTACACCGCATCATCAATTACATTTCTTCTCTTCACTTCCATCTTCCATACATCCATATTTTCCAACCCTCTTATCATCATTCCATTTCATATCATCTTGTAAGTTTCACTTCAAAGTTCCTATTTTTCATTTTAGTTACTTACTATAATCATGACCGGGCAATAAAAAATACAAATTCGGATATTCCGCAACCGGATTCGTATCATGCTTGCTTTAAATCGAACAAACCGACCACAAAATGAGATTGAATCAAACTACATGAGTTGAAATTGTTAATCATATGCTTTTGAATATGATTAAACCACTTAATCTAAAATTCAGAGCACTTTACTCGGTTTAAATTCCTATGTGTTTACTTTTAAAACACATTAGATATACACACTTTAAACCTAATAAAACAGTCACAAAATAAGTATAAATCAAATTTCATGAGTTCAAAAAGTTAATAATGGGCTTTTGAAACAAATTATACAACATAATCTCAATTTTAGATCATTTTACTCGATTAAATTTCTAACGGGTTCACTAAATAGCCTAATTAGACATGCACGCTTTAAATCGAACAAACCGACCACAAAATGAGATTGAATCAAACTACATGAGTTGAAAATGTAAATTATATGCTTTTGAATATGATTAAACCACTTAATCTAAAATTCAGAGCACTTTACTCGGTTTAAATTCTTATGTGTTTACTTTAAAACCCATTAGATATACACACTTTAAACCTAACAAAATGGTCGTAAAATAAGAATAAATCGAATTTCATGAGTTTAAATAGTTAACTATGGGCTTTTGAAGCAAAATATACAACTCAATCTCAATTTTAGAGCATTTTACTCGTTTAAATTTCTAACGGGTTCACTAAAAACCCCAATTAGCATGCACGCTTTAAATCAAACAAACCGACCACAAAATGAGATTGAATCAAACTAAATGAGTTGAAATTGTTAATTATTTGCTTTTGAATATGATTAAACTACTTAATCTAAAATTTAGAGCACTTTACTCGGTTTAAATTCCTATGTGTTTACTTTAAAACCCAATAGATATACACACTTTAAACCTAACAAACGGTCTCAAAATAAGTATAAATCAAATTTCTTGAGTTCAAATAGTTAATTATGGGATTTTAAGCAAAGTATACAACTTAAGCTCAGTTTTAGAGCATTTTACTCGGTTAAATTTCTATCGGGATCACTAAAAAGCGCAGTTAGATATTCTCGCTTTAAATCGAATAACCGACCACAAAATGAGATTGCATCAAACTACATGAGTTGAAATTGTTAATTATATGCTTTTGAATATGATTAAACCACTTAATCTCAAATTCAAAGCACTTTACTCGGTTTAAATTCCTATCTGTTTACTTTAAAACCCAATAGATATACACACTTTAAACCTAACAAACGGTCTCAAAATTAGTATAAATCAAATTTCATGAGTTCAAATAGTAATTATGAGATTTTGAAACAAAGTATACAACTTAAGCTCAATTTTAGAGCATTTTACTCGGTTAAATTTCTAACGAGATCACTAAAAAGCCCAATTCGATATGCTCGCTTTAAATCGAACAAACCGACCACAAAATGAGAATGAATCAAACTACATGAGTTGAAATTGTTAATTATATGCTTTTGAATATGAATAAACCACTTAATCTCAAATTCAGAGGACTTTACTCGGTTTAAATTCCTATGTGTTTACTTCAAAACCCAATAGATATACACACTTTAAACCTAACAAACGGTCTCAAAATTAGTATAAATCAATTTTCATGAGTTCAAATAGTTAATTATGAGATTTTGAAACAAAGTATACAACTTAAGCTCAATTTTAGAGCATTTTACTCGGTTAAATTTCTAACAGGATCACTAAAAAGCCCAATTAGATATGCTCGCATTAAATCGAATAATCCGACCACAAAATGAGAATGAATCAAACTACATGAGATGAAATTGTTAATTATAGGCTTTTGAGTATGATTAAACCACTTAAGATAAAATTCAGACCACTTTACTCGGTTTAAATTCCTATAGTTTTACTTTAAAACCTAATAGATATTCACACTTTAATCCTAACAAAACGGTCTCAAAATAAGTATAAATCAAATTTCATGAGTTCAAATAGTTAATTATGGGATTTTGAAACAAATTATACAACATAATCTCAATTTTAGATCATTTTACTCGATTAAATTTCTAACAGGTTCACTAAAAAGCCCAATTAGACATGCACGCTTTAAATCGAACAAACCGACCACAAAATGAGATTGAATCAAACTACATGAGTTGAAATTGTTAATTATATACTTTTGAATATGATTAAACCACTTAATCTCAAATTCAAAGCACCTTACTCAGTTTAAATTCCTATGTCTTTACTTTAAAACCCATTAGATATACACACTTTAAACCTAACAAACGGTCTCAAAATAAGTATAATTCAAATTTCATGAGTTCAAATAGTTAATTATGAGATTTTAAACAAAGTATACAACTTAAGGTCAATTTTAGAGCATTTTACTCGGTTAAATTTCTAACGGGTTCACTAAAAAGCCCAATTAGACATGCACGCTTTAAATCAAACAAACTGACCACAAAATGAATTGAATCAAACTAAATGAGTTGAAATTGTTAATTATATGCTTTTGAATATGATTAAACTACTTAATCTAAAATTTAGAGCACTTTACTCGGTATAAATTCCTATGTGTTTACTTTAAAACCCAATAGATATACACACTTTAAACCTAACAAACGGTCTCAAAATAAGCATAAATCAAATTTTTTGAGTTCAAATAGTTAATTATGGGATTTTAAGCAAAGTATACAACTTAAGCTCAGTTTTAGAGCATTTTACTCGGTTAAATTTCTATCGGGATCACTAAAAAGCGCAGTTAGATATTCTCGCTTTAAATCGAATAACCGACCACAAAATGAGATTGCATCAAACTACATGAGTTGAAATTGTTAATTATATGCTTTTGAATATGATTAAACCACTTAATCTAAAATTCAGAGCACTTTACTCGGTTTAAATTTCTATGTGTTTACTTTAAAACCCAATAGATATACACACTTTAAACCTAACAAACGGTCTCAAAATAAGTATAAATCAAATTTCTTGAGTTCAAATAGTTAATTATGGGATTTTGAAACAAAGTATACAACTTAAGCTCAATTTTAGAGTATTTTACTCGGTTAAATTTCTAACGAGATCACTAAAAAGCCCAATTCGATATGCTCGCTTTAAATCGAATAAACCGACCACAAAATGAGAACGAATCAAACTACATGAGTTGAAATTGTTAATTATATTGTTTTGAATATGAATAAACCACTTAATCTCAAATTCAGAGCACTTTACTCGGTTTAAATTCCTATGTCTTTACTTTAAAACCCTTTAGATATACACACTTTAAACCTAACAAACGGTCTCAAAATTAATATAAATCAAATTTCATGAGTTCAAATAGTAATTATGAGATTTTGAAACAAAGTATACAACTTAAGCTCAATTTTAGAGCATTTTACTCGGTTAAATTTCTAACATGATCACTAAAAAGGCCAATTAGATATGCTAGCATTAAATCGAATAATCCGACCACAAAATAAGAATGAATCAAAGTACATTAGTTTAAATTGTTAATTATAGGCTTCTGAGTATGATTAAACCACTTAATCTAAAATTCAGAGCACTTTACTCGGTTTAAATTCCTATAGTTTTACTTTAAAACCTGATAGATATTCACACTTTAATCCTAACAAAACGGTCTCAAAATAAGTATAAATCAAATTTCATGAGTTCAAATAGTTAATTATGGGATTTTGAAACATATTATACAACATAATCTCAATTTTAGATCATTTTACTCGAATAAATTTCTAACGGGTTCACTAAAAAGCCCAATTAGACTTGCACGCTTTAAATCGAACAAACCGACCACAAAATGAGATTGAATCAAACTACATGAGTTGAAATTGTTAATTACATGCTTTTGAATATGATTAAACCACATAATCTCAAATTCAGAGCACTTTACTCGGTTTAAATTCCTATGTCTTTACTTTAAAACCCATTAGAAATACACGCTTTAAACCTAACAAAACTGTCGTAAAAGAAAAATAAATCGAATTTGATGAGTTCAAATAGTTAATTATGGGCTTTAGCAAAATGGATATAACTTAATCTAAATTTTAGAGCATTTTACTCGGTTAAATTTCTAACGGGTTCACTAATAAGCCCAATTAGACATGCACGCTTTAAATCAAACAAACTGACCACAAAATGAATTGAATCAAACTAAATGAGTAGAAATTGTTAATTAAAGGCTTCTGAGTATGATTAAACCACTTAATCTAAAATTCAGAGCACTTTACTCGGTTTAAATTCCTATAGTTTTACTTTAAAACCTAATAGATATTCACACTTTAATGCTAACAAAACGGTCTCAAAATAAGTATAAATCAAATTTCATGAGTTCAAATAGTTAATTATGGGATTTTGAAACATATTATACAACATAATCTCAATTTTAGATCATTTTACTCGATTAAATTTCTAACGGGTTCACTAAAAAGCCCAATTAGACTTGCACGCTTTAAATCGAACAAACCGACCACAAAATGAGATTGAATCAAACTACATAGTTGAAATTGTTAATTATATGCTTTTGAATATGATTAAACCACTTAATCTCAAATTCAAAGCACTTTACTCGGTTTAAATTTCTATATGTTTACTTTAAAACCCAATAGATATACACACTTTAAACCTAACAAAACGGTCTCAAAATAAGTATAAATCAAATTTCATGAGTTCAAATAGTTAATTATGGGATTTTGAAACAAAGTATACAACTTAAGCTCAATTTTAGAGTATTTTACTCGGTTAAATTTCTAACGAGATCACTAAAAATCCCAATTCGATATGCTCGCTTTAAATCGAATAAACCGACCACAAAATGAGAATGAATCAAACTACATGAGTTGAAATTGTTAATTATATTGTTTTGAATATGAATAAACCACTTAATCTCAAATTCAGAGGACTTTACTCGGTTTAAATTCCTATGTGTTTACTTTAAAACCCAATAGATATACACACTTTAAACCTAACAAACGGTCTCAAAATTAGTATAAATCAATTTTTATGAGTTCAAATAGTTAATTATGAGATTTTGAAATAAAGTATACAACTTAAGCTCAATTTTAGAGCATTTTACTCGGTTAAATTTCTAACAGGATCACTAAAAAGCCCAATTAGATTAGATATGCTCGCATTAAATCGAATAATCCGACCACAAAATGAGAATGAATCAAACTACATTAGTTGAAATTGTTAATTATAGGCTTTTGAGTATGATTAAACCACTTAATCTAAAATTCAGACCACTTTACTCGGTTTAAATTCCTATAGTTTTACTTTAAAACCTAATAGATATTCACACTTTAATCCTAACAAAACGGTCTCAAAATAAGTATAAATCAAATTTCATGAGTACAAATAGTTAATTATGGGATTTTGAAACAAAGTATACAACTTAAGCTCAATTTTAGAGCATTTTACTCGGTTAAATTTCTAACGGGTTCGCTAACAAGGCCAATTACACATGCACGCATTAAAATCGAACCAACTGACCACAAAATGAGATTGAATCAAACTATATGAGTTGAAATTGTTAATTATAGGATTTTGAGTATGATTAAACCACTTAATCTAAAATTCAGAGCACTTTACCCGATTTAAATTCCTATATGTTTACTTTAAAACCCAATAGATATTCACACTTTAACCCTAACAAAACGGTCTCAAAATAAGTATAAATCAAATTTCATGAGTTCAAATAGCTAATTATGGGCTTTTGAAACAAATTATACAACATAATCTCAATTTTAGATCATTTTACTCGATTAAATTTCTAACAGGTTCACTAAAAAGCCCAATTAGACATGCATGCTTTAAATCGAACAAACCGAACACAAAATGAGATTGAATCAAACTACATGAGTTGAAATTCTTAATTATATGCTTTTGAATATGATTAAACCACTTAATCCCAAATTCAGAACACTTTACTCGGTTTAAATTCCTATGTGTTTACTTTAAAACCCAATAGATAAACACAATTAAAACCTAACAAAACGGTCTCAAAATAAGTATAAATCAAATTTCATGAGTTCAAATAGTTAATTATGGGCTTTTGAAACAAATTATACAACATAATCTCAAATTTAGATCATTTTACTCGGTTAAATTTCTAATGGGTTCACTAAAAAGCCTAATTAGACATGCATGCTTTAAATCGAACAAACCGACCACAAAATGAGATTGAATAAAACTACATGTGTTGAAATCAATAAGATGAGCCCGTAAGTAGGGATTTATAGGCGCCAAGCCAAAAAAAAATGGTAAGGTATTCTTAGCAGATGATGAGAGTTCATAACATTCCGGAATGACACAGGAGAGAAATCCTTAGTCAATCCATGTGTTCTGAACTTCTTCGCGAATTCGCCACAACCAGAATCAGAGACTAAGGTCTTGTCTTTAGAGACAATGACACCTAAACTATCCAATATCTGTTGGTAGCGAGAAGATACCCTATCATCAGTGATGATAATATCATCACCGCATACTGATCAAAATATCGACCAGGATACTCTTGTTCTGCTGCTGCCCATACAACAAAATGATGAGAAAGAGATAACAAAGAAAGCCCAAGAGGAGTAGTATCCCAGAGGTTGACCAACTTGAAAACTGAATCCTAAGCTATCGTTGGTCCTCTCAAGGGATTTCGCCAAAGGAAGCCCTCACATAGTGAAGCCGAGAAGATTTCCAACTTCATCGGCAAACTCATGCCCGAAGAGAGACTTTAGAAGATCTAACTGTATCAATAAAGGCCACCTATCTGTGGCTGCTTTTAGATCGATAGAGTAGATCTTCTTTGCACCCACTAGTCTATCAAGAGGGGCACTTTGATTAAAGGTGCCATCTGTTTTCAGATCTCCCAACGCCTCCATTAACCAATTATGGAGAGGTCGGAGAAGCCTCTGATTGAAATAGTTTCCTACGGCAAACACCCTCCTCCTGCCCGCACCAGACTCAACTGAATGCGATAACCTGCCAGGATAGCCAAATAAGTCACCAGTACTGTCAAACTCCATCAGAATACTTTATGGAATTGTAACATAACTAATGATATATTTGATAGCCAATCATTCCATTCATCACGAGGATATCTGGTAATGGATGACCATAAATAAGGCTGCTGATCCTTTCGATGTAAGCTTCTGCGTCATTCCTAATGCTAATGCAGGGCTAACAGACATCGATAAACGGAGCATAGCGAACCAGAGTCACTCTGATGTAAAATTGGCAAATATGCCTCTTTCACGGCGAGACTGACCAGGTCGCTTACGATCCGTTGGCATAGCCTTCCAAGTCGGTTCCCACGATATTCCCTGGGGCGTGAGAGGGCTTGAGATAGGTACCGATTGGCTAGTTTACGTATTAACCCTCGTAGCCAATCTCTGACTTCTGCAAATTTTTGAACGTCAGACATAGGATCAGTTATGCTAGCAAACAAAGACGGAGAAATCCGTTTTGCTAACTTAATCGCTCTAGATAAACTAAAGAACGATAAGTAGAGTTTCACTAGCATATCAGCTTTGTCATCCCTTTTATAGATTTGTTGTCTATGAAAGGATGGTATGATCCTAGGGTAACCTGATCTAGTGAGTGATACGGGTACAGATAGTTTAGTATGAATATCATACGGGGTAATCCCACCGTACGCCTGTTGAAGTGTTACTGCGCACTGCTTCAGATATAAGGCAGTGAACAGAGCGCCTGACCGGCGATTCATATAAACTACCTGCTTGGCAAAGAGGTATGCTCCGATACAGAGCTCCTTGGTTAGGTTAGACCATCAGTGACTACAAAAAGAAACTTATATTGACTTTAGTAGCCGAAGATCTTCCACCATTTGATGAGTCAGTCTAACTATAGATATCCTATCAAAAAGGTATTCCAGATGGAAGCCATTTATCTAAATAAGCTTCCTACGCAGGTTTGGTTACCTGCATGAGGCCGCTTGATATCATATCTTACCAGCCCCACCCGGGTGGCTTCCGCGTCACCCCCAGTTGCTCCATTCTGGATCCCTGAGTGATAGAATAGCTATAAGCTAGCCCACAAAACCTCACCTTGATGAGTTTCACTAAGAAAGCCATTGGGGGTTGCCTATGTGACTAACATAGGGCTCTGCCTTAGCAAGCAGAGTGAGGTTAGAAACTATAATTTTGTGATAGGACTGACCCTGGTGAGAACCAGCCTATCACGCCACCGAGGTTCCGCCTCGTTGGCCTTAGTCTTGCGATCTAAGGGTGAAGGAGTCATCCAGCCACCGGGATTGGTTACCCGGCCCTATCCGTATCTACATCTACGTCCTGATTGAGTTACATAGAAACTAAGAGAACTTGAAAGCAAGAGATCCAACAGGAATGAAATGAATATATATTTTTAAATATAGTTAAAAATCCCCCGAACCTCTGATCCGATAGCAGCTAGAATATGCATCTACGACTAGCTACAGGAACTATATGAAAACTTCTACAACAGGGAAGAATGCATTCTGACATCGAGTCCTCAATCAATGTAGATGATTCAACAAGGTAGACCGAAGCAACTCGTCGATCAGCTATCACCACATCGTTGCCGAGAATGGCATAGCGATCAAACTAGTGACTGTCTACGGCTTATGCCTTCACTCGGGGCCCATCCAAAAAGCAGAAAAGTGAAGAAGTGACGTCCAAACCCTCGGATGGACCTAAACTAGACTCAGTCCGAGCTCCTGCAAGAGGGTCCAAAGTAGAGTGGCATGGAATCTGCCGGAAAAGACAGATCTGAGAATTGCGTATATTGAGTGAGATGCCGCTTCAAAGATGCTGCTTACCTAGGATGGTGTGCTTTTCGCTCCTTTGGCTTTCTTTCTCCCGGAGACCATGCCATTCCTCGACACCGACCTTCAAAGTAAAATGAGGAGCTGGCTTCCCTCAAAGTAGCTCTGGCTGACTTGCCCGTTCCGCTTCTCTCCCGCTTTTGGGCGGTTCTTCCTCCAGCAGCCTATTCTTTCACAGCTTCTATGCCAAGGGCTTCTTTATTATATAATTATCTTATGCGTGCAAGAGGGGTAGGGGTCACATAAAATTGATTATTATTATGTTATTATTATGAAAATAAAAAGCGCTCTTAGTTCAGTTCGGTAGAACGCGGGTCTCCAAAACCCGATGTCGTAGGTTCAAATCCTACAGAGCGTGATTCCATTCTTGTTAGATCGAGAATGACAATTCAATAATTGAACAGCAGTCTAAAGTCTGAATTTGACCTCCAGTTTGTTTTTTAGGGTTAAAACAAAGAAATAGGAGGTCAATAAAGAAAAGAGATGTTAATTAATCAAAGGTCCAAAAGCGGGGGCAGTTCCAGTCCTTGTCGCAGCGCAGTAGTGAGTAGGTGATCCAACACCAGAGATAACGCAGCAGATTCATATACTGACCTTAGTTATATAGATCGTTTACTTAGGTACAGAATGAGACCCGCTAGTGAGGTCCATATCGGTAATAGAAAGACCTGCCACCAAAAGCATTCCGATGGAGCAGAAGTAGACCCTTCCCCCGCCATAATAGCACCACCTAGCTTCGCTGCATCGGGATAGTAGTAGCACATATCTTTTTCTAGTGATCGAAATAGGGATAATTAAACCAATGATAGAGTTGACCTAGCCTAGCGACATCCATCCCTTGAATCGTGTATGCCCCTATAGATCGATCTGATTTAATCGCATCGCACACTTGAAAGAGATCCAGGCTCCGCTAGGAGGGTGAGATGATAACGCCAGGCGGAGAACGCATTCCTGCCACACGACACGATCCCCAGTTCCGTTCCGTTTTCCCGTGTTTTTTGGCATAAATGGGATTTCCTTTAATAGAAGCCCATCTCGATGTGAAAAACTTTCATTTTCCCGTGTTTTTTGAATGCAAGACGAAATCCGCTAATAAACACCCATCGAAAGTTACGTTATCCCGTGTTTTTTGCTTACTTTTCGTGTTATCTCGGGGATTTTGCTTACTTTTGATCGCTTTGAAACTCCATCTTCGAAACCAGGGATCGAAGAACCAGATCGGAAAGACCCTGGCGGAAGGTAAAGGCGTTTAAAGGAAAGCGTTCGCCTCGGTTAAATTTTTAACGGGTTCACTAAAAAGCTCAATTAGACATGCACGCTTTAAAAAAGGATACAACTCTAAAGGGTTGTGATGCTTTTTTCTCTCCTCTCCCTTTCTCTTGCCTCTCTCATGCCTTCCCCTTTTTTCCTTTTCTTTTTCACATTCTTCTTTATGGAGATCATCACTGCCTTTGCTTCCATGGAGACGTCTCTCACCTCAAAGGGAGAGGAAGAATCAAGCATCTTGTCAACCCCTCCAACCATTTTCAGATGGTCTTGTCTGTTTTTCCTTTCTTACACTTCTACTTTTTTGTTTGTTTTTTCTCCACATCTATATCATCTCATGCAATTTGTTAACTTCGGTCCATCAGCAATCCTACTGGAAGGTATAAACACTATTTTGGTTGTATTGTTCTTAGATCTTCTTCTTGTTACCAACACAAAAAATTGTGTATTTCTTCAACCAAGTAATCGGATCTCTATCCAACTTACAATTTTGATCATCATGGAATTTCACGATTCGGCTGAATCATGGCCATTCCTAACTAGGGTTTACTCGACCATCATGTTTTTTAGCCGGCCCATATACATTAAAATGACTAGGGTTTACTCGACACCAACTAAAAGAGTTTCTACTGTCGAAGGATCTTAGTTCCAACAGCTTTCGACTCCTGATTCTCAGAGGAATCCATGCCAATGTAACCTGCATTTGGTTTCTTTGATGGATGAACAGTTATGGTTAATTTTGGAATCCACGATGGTCTCCGCTATTGAACTACAATGGTATGATCTTCTATTACTTACTTTCATTGTTTTCGATCTGGTTTCTTTTTATACTTCACTACCCTTACTGAAGGAACGAACAAACATCTTTGCTGATGTTATTTATTATCAAACAATTCTCTTCTGCACGTCTGTTCTAATAGAGCTGCTTGTGATTTTTTTGGTCGAAATTTTGATTCTTTCAACGTGTTCCGTTTCTTTTAATATCATTTTCTTTAGTTCTGATGAAGTAATGGTATTTACAAAGTTTTTTTTAGTTTTCTTGTACAATTCAACTAGTTTCGCACACTTCTGGGAACATGTTTCGTTTCGCATCCATACGGTTCATAAAGTCGTTCAAGACTTTGGTTGTCCTGGAGGTGGTCACAGACGTGGCTCATGAGTGCAACTCTATCAGGTTTATCCTGCGTGCCTGGTCTGCTTTCGACATCAAATTTACCTTTGTTTCGGGCTTAGTGAGTTCTTTCCTTTCCTCTCTGTTGAAAATCCATAATTTTTATCGAAACTGGTTTGAATTCGACAACAATCTTATCCTTGTTACATCCTCTTTTTTATGGCATGCTTGGATCGCCTATCGTGTTATAACCCCCTTTGTTCTTTTTAGAACGATGATCATAAGCACTCCCAATACTCTTCTGTTCGCCATTGTCATCGTCTCCATCTTCTATATCTCATGGTATGTGTACCCGTGGGAATGAATATTTTCTTTATTTTTCCTTATTTGGCCTTGTTGGCTGACTTTGCACCTCCACGAAGGGAGGTTATCCCACATGATATGTCCGAATTTTTCTTAGATCCCTCTGGGAGGGGATTGCATCTTGCCTATCTTACTTTATTTTTCAATATTACAAAAAATATACCACCCTTACGAAGGTATTTATCCAACACCCTTTTGGTGTACTACTATTGAACAAGTTTTCTTGTTCTAATCGATTACTATCATCTATATGGTGGCCGATTAAACTTTTAGCTAATTTTATTAATATTCAAATTGCTAAATCATTTGTTCCAATTACACGTCAAATTCCTTGTATAAAGAATTTTTATACTACCCAAATCAATGAGTTTTTTCTTCCATTTACAATGAGGACTTCTGCTCATCCTCAACTTTATAATTCTTATAATTCTCAATTTCTTTATTTTTTAATATATTTCATTCCTCCTTTGCTAAGGACTCTTATCTTTGATCTCTTTAATTATTATTAATCTATTAAAAAATATTTCACTGGTTATCAATTTCCTACAAGCTTTTTTATAGTAAATTGTTTTTATAATCCTTGTTTAATTCAAACTCTCTATTTCCTATATATAGCCATCCATTCCTCCCATATTTTCCCATCTACAATACCTGTCACCCGCCTACCTCCTTTCTTTTCTCTCAACTATCCTTTAACCTTCACCATCTATTTACTAATGGATTCTAAAACCTTTCTTCAACAAATTGGAAATTTTCAGTTCACTGACGATGAGCAGGCGAACATCTTTCAACCAAGTTTCTCTTGGGACTCCTCTGAAGAGGAAGCACAATCCACCCTACTTGGGAAACTTATATCTTCCAAGGATATAGATGATCAGGTGATCATCAAAGCTTTCACCGGTATCTGGACTCCGGCAAAGCTAGTCTCTATACGACTTTTGAAGCCACATCTGTTTCTCATCCGCTTTAAAGATGAGAAGTTTAAGGAAGATATCCTGGCCATGGGGCCTTGGACTTACAAGGATGAATGACTTGCCCTTGTGCAATACAACCCCAACATAAGTCTTGACGAACATCTCTTTCACCAGATGAATATTTGGGTACTCATCTATCATATTCCTCCTATCCTCCTTGCTTCTGAGGAATCCGCCCATCACATTGGAGAGTCCCTTAGGGCTTTGATTGGAACAGTCACAAAAATTGACACTAGGAAAATTGACTTCAATATGATTGATTACCTCCGAGTCGGATTAACAATAGATGCATCCAAGCCGATTCAGCGCTATGTTGCTATTGGCGGGGGGTCATCCACTAGATTTTGCCTTCTCCAATACGAACGTCTTCCTACAATATGTCATTGTTGTGGTAAAGTTGGTCATTCGACAGAACTTTGTTCAATCCCAGTCGAAGCCCGCCCTGAACACCTACAATATGGGGACTGGCTCCGCTTTGTTCCCAAGAAAAAGGAGGCTCAACCTATGCAAAAAGGACGGATTCATTATATAAACACCAACCCTTCTACCACTTGTGGGGACGCCACCTTCTTCTCAAACTTCAGCAAACCACCAGGGTGGTGCCAATAAGAATGACGAATCTACTAAGCCCCCACCTCAGCCTAATCCTATTATAGGGAGAACGCCTAGCTCCGAGCGTAACCCATCTATCCCAACTGTTGCTAGTCGACTAACTGCTCGACGGTGTCCCCCCAACCAGTACAAATGGTTTTTCATGAACAAGGTTCTAAACTTTCTAAGCATCCAAAGGCTTCGATTTTAGATGATACCGATGATATTGGTTTGTTGGAACCAGACCTTCATGATTTAGAAACGGATCTTGCTAATGACCCAGACTTCCAAGCGGCAGCTGATTGGATGGAATCAGCGCCAACCCTCAAACGTCATGTTCGAACAACCTGAAATAGAGGCACCAAACGCACACCACCCTCCAATGAGGGCAACAAGTCCAAACGGACTCGATCTTCGGCTAAGAACTCTACTGAAAAAGCTGGGGTGAGCAGCGGAAAACACTCTTCGGCGGAGGTTGACGGTGATCAACCCTGCCGAGTTACATGAAACTATTATGTTGGAACTGTCAGGGTCTCGGCAACACCCAGGCAGTTCACACTCTACAACGTGCTGATTCCAAGCATGATGCCGACTTTATTTTCCTTTGTGAAACTAGGTTAAACAGACATAATATGGATTGTATTAGGATCAAGTTAGGAATGCATGGTTGCATAGCTGTTGAATCCAGCCCTTCTTGTACAAGGCTTTCTATCATTTGGAATAATAAAAATTTTATCAATTTGCTTTCTTACTCTGACCGCCATATTGATGTAATCATTTCTTGCGAGCAAAATCAATTCCATTTTTTTGGTTTACATGGTTTTCCTGAAACTGCAAACAAATACAAAACTTTTCAATTAATAGACACTTTGCAATCAGCCTCTTCCCTTCCATGGCTTTTAGGGGGACTTTAATGAAATCCTCCATTATAACGAAAAACGAGGGGTACCCGTCGTGCGAGATCACAAATTAATAATTTTAGAGACTGTCTTACTACAAACGATCTTTTTGATTGTAAGCCAACGCCAGGATGGTTCACTTGGACTAGATCTGGACGTAACTCAGAAACAATTATGGAACGTCTTGATCGTTTCCTTGGTAACTCCGCCTGGTTTAATACTTTTCCTAATTTTCAAGCTATATCTTTCTTTCAGGCACGTTTTGACCATTGCCCTATCTTACTAGACACTAACCCATCACAAGCCCTCAGATCCAAACAATCTAATAATCTTTTTTGCTATGAGAATTGCTAGGTCGATGAACTGTAACACCCCAATGTTTTCCCCCAAATTAAAGTCAAAATCCCTAATCTAAAACCCTAGAATTTGGGGATTCGAATTTCTGAATTCAGGGATCAAAATGCAATTTCTGTATTTTAAGGGGTTCGAGTGTGAAGATTCAAAAACTTTAGGGTCTGAATTGGTAATTTTACCAATTCGTCTTTGGTAACTTTTATTTCCTTCTTTCCCCGATTCAGATTTTATTCGGGAGATTAATTTTTTCCCCTTAATTTCTGTTTTATTCCTTTTTTAGTTGGATTTCTGATTTGGGTGTTATCAACCGAGATCTTCTCTCCCTTTCTCTCTATTTTTGCTTCGAACCAATCTCGTGAGTTGGTGTTTTTCGTTGTGGCCTTCAAACCTATCCCCGAATTCTTCCTTAGTGGTAAGTTTGGTAAGCAATCCGTTTTTCCTCTTCCTTTTTGTGTTTAGTTGATCGGTTGTAATGGTTGTTTTCCCTTGTCTCGTTTTTCTGTTTCGGTTCAATGGAGTTTGAATGGTTTTAGTGTTCTCATCGATGAGTGTAGTTTTTTTTTTAATTTAATCGGTTGAGTTAAGGGTTCGTTTAGTGTTTGTTTGTTTGATTTCTGGAGTTTAGGAGTGTGTAGAATCAAATTAAAATCGAATCAAGGGGAGAGTGTTCGAAAAAAATCTGAAAATCAGGCCTAGGAGAATCTGGATTTTTCCATAATTTTCCCGAAAAATCTGGGGAAAATCCAGATTTTCTCGGGAAAATCTGTCCCGGCCCGTGACCAACCCGGCCGACCCGTGACCTGTTGACAACATGCTGGCGTCATCTGTTGACACCACTATTGACGTCATCTGCTAACGTCAGCGTTGACCATGCTTACATCAGCGTTGACTTTTTCTGACCCGGTCCCACTCTATGTTTTTTGACGTCCTGAGTTCAATGGCGTAGTCCTTTTTTCAAAATTCGAACCCAAAGTGTCATTTTTAGGGCTTTTATGTTCAAATGCCTTATCTGGAAGTTATTTGTTTTGGGTTCTGAATCAGTTTTTGTTTGGTTCAGGTGACGTGGATTCCGATATCGAGTATTTACCTCCTCCTCCTCCTCCTGGACGACCTCCTGTTCATTAGCATTCAGGACCCGCACGTGAGTATCGATTTAATTTTATTTAGTGTATTTTTCGGAATAGTGGCATAGTAGTGTGTCTAATGATAATTGACATTCGTAGGTTCTACACCTGCACATTCTAGAGGTAGAGCCGAGTCCAGTAGACGTCACTCTTGATGTTGAGTCTTCTGCTTCAGGTGTGTTCTCTTTTGTAAATTTTGTTTACTTCCGTGTGTGCAGATTCTGTTTTTCTATATAAGCATGTTGATACATCATTTTCGAAATTCTATGTTCATACATCATAATGCCATGTTCTGTTATTAAGTTCATATTTGATCCTGAATATCATACATGCCTCCTGTTAGATATTAAGGCATGCATTCTGATTCTATATCTGCAATCATTGCATTTGGTTGGATTATTTGTACGGAAGAAGTTTAGTGATAAATTCACTTATGTTCAGTGGTTCTGCGATATACCACTTCTGTTTAGTGGCTCCACCTGCGGGTCGAGTTTCCACTTCTGTTTAGTGTGATGGAGTTAGAGTGGTTTAGGGGGAACCTACTCTTCTGATGGTGTTCGGAGATGGGTGCATATCATGCATACATGTCATCATCTAATATATTGTTCTCTGTTTCTGTTTTTCTGTACATTAGAGACACACTAGGCTCCCTAGCTTACACCCTCTCAGTTTCCTGTTTCAGATCCCAGGTCTAGACTACTTACGGTACTTGGAGGATATTGATCTCAGATCATTTTTACGTATGTTTACTATTTTGGATTCTGGTTAAATAATTTAAATTCAGTTAATATTTATATTGTACTGGACTTTGAACTTGGGAATTATTCGGATTTTTTTCTTGACTGTTTATTTTTAATTAATTTATGGGTTGAACTCGGTATTTTGAAATAATGAGTTTTATGTTATTTTAAAATTATTAATTATTTAATAATTTATCGCAAATTTAAATTAATTTAGAAAATAAACCTAACTTGCAAATCAAGTTTTAATAAAGAAAACCCTAACTTGTAATCTAAGAAATTAGGTTAATTTTAGGGGTTACATGACCTAGAAGTTTTGTCTCGAATTAGAGACGTTTGGTCTAATCAATCTCGCTAGACACTTCATAAACTTCAGGATATTGGATGATTTCTAACCACTTGGCAAACTAACAAACACATAAAATCCAATGAGCGTATCAATCAACTGAACGATTTTATTAATATGTGTCTCAAATGACATCTTTCTGATACGGAAATCCACAACTTTATTTCTGCTAAAAGTGAGCTTGATAGCTTGCTTAATGCGAAGGAATCTATTGGGCTCAACGAGCTCGAACACACTGGTTAGAACACGGTGACAAAAATACTTCATTTTTTCACGCCAGGGCAAATAGCCGACGGCGGAAGAATCATATTGTTGGACTTCTAAACAACTAGAATTATGGCAAACACATACAGATGACATCATGTCTACTGCTATTAATTACTTTCAAAACCTTTTTACGTCTTCTTCCCCTACTATTGCCTCTTCCATCTTAATAAGGATTTCACAACAGATGAAGTAACTATTGCTTTTCGTGATATTGACCCGAGGAAAGCCCCAGGAGTTGATGGATTCCCAAGTGGTTTCTTCAGGAAGCATTGGGATATTCTTGTCCAGGACTTTACAAGCCTCTACCTCAAACTCCTGAGAGGGTCGGTTAATATGGCAGAGGTCAATTGATGTGAGCACATCAATGCAAGCACAACATGATCCGGGGTCTTGCCACAAGGACCTATTACTCGTTCTAAGGCAAAGAAATTCAGGGAAGTACTTTTCCTTACTTGTGCTTCAATTCCAGATTCATTCGATAATGTTTGTGCCTTAGAACATAGGATTTATAATGTGTTGCATGCTGATATGTGACATATTAGACTATACTACTTATTATATATGTTTAAGTATGTATATAGGCTATTGAGTATGTTTTAAGGTTTGTTTTGATAGTGTTTATTATGTTTCTAACTTATTTATACGTTCTTGTGTGTTTTTGAATAAGTTTACAAGTGTTTCAACCTTGTGTTTTACGAATGAATTCTTGTACTGTTTTCTAGTATAGCTAAACAGAGGTGTACCAGTGAGTTACGAAATGGATTCTTGTACTGTTTTCCAACATAGGTAAACAGAGGTGTGCCAGTGTAAGAGCAGGCCAAACACAACCCTTCTTTTGGAATGATGGACGGCAACAAAGGATAAGGATGAGGGGTTTCTCATTCAAATTCAAACAATTAACACATGTTTAATGTGTTTTATGAGCCCAAACATGTGGCTGATAAGAATGGAGCCTAGATGCAAGTTATTAAGCATTTGAATTTAATTTTAGCCAAGTATTCAAATTCGGCCAACTCCTTCATTCTCCTATATATTCTGAAATTTTTGTAAAGACAAGGATAAACACACTTTTGAATAAAAATTATATTTGAGAGTTTTCTCTTATTTGGTTCTTTTTAGAACTTTTCTGACATTCAAACTTGTTTTTGATTGTCAAATTCTTGATACTTTGGGTTCCTAGATATCTATCTAGAGGGTCCAAGTCCTTTTGACGTTAAACAGATTCGATTCGGGTTTGCTCAGTATATTGTGCAGGTTCTTTCGAGTTTAGCGTGTCCAATTTGATCCAGCAACTTTCTGTCCTTTTTCTTATCTCTTTCATTTTTCGTTTTATTTTACTTCATTGTTTTCCTATGTAGGTAAACAATGTAAAAATTCTCTTCAAATGCCCAAATTATTATACTTATTTCCTATATAGGTAATCAGTGTAAACACTTGACTATTTACGTTTTTCTTTTGCAGGAACTTGCTTACAACATTCCTAGATCCGCAACTTACGAAGAAAGTTCGTTTTGACAGGCTACCTCGTATCATATGGTATCAGAGCTTAGGTTCGGATTTGTTGTACTTTTTCTGCAATTTAGTATAAAAGAAAAATACAAAAAAAATAAATTTCGAAAAATTCAAAAAAAAGTCGAAGTCAAAGTTTGACTAAAAAAAGTCAAAGTCAAAAAAATAGAAAAAAATAAAAAATAATAAAAAAAAATTAGATTCAAATATTGCAAAGAAATTGAAAAAAAAAAGAAAGTGTATTCCTATTGTAAAATCAAGATGATTGTACAAGTTCTTCTACTATGTGATTCGAAGTGCTTGGAAATCAACCGAAACGAATTGTTCTTGTTTGTTCGGTGATAGGAGCGTTGTAAAGCACTTCCTTGTAGTAAGAATTACATTTCCATCTTTTTATTTCCTTTTGCCAATTTCCAGCCCTTTTACTTTTGTTTCTTTTTTTCTTTGTTTTATCTTCGTTTTTCCTTATTTGTGTTTCTTGTTAGTAACACATTTGTAACAGGTTTGAAAACGTTGGTTTAGTCCTTTAAAGAACTGAAAATTGAGAAATTGTGAGGGAAAAAGGCACTGAGTGTTGTGAGAACAGAAGGGGAGACAAAAAGAGCCATTCAAGCATTCTCCCGAGTGAAACACGAGCGCTGAGTGTTACATTTTGAGTGCACATTTTTCTTTGGAGTGAAAACCGAGAGGTTTGTGAGTGTGCAGTGAGGACTTTTATTTTTGTTTTACTTAACTCGTTATTTGTGCTTCTTTGTGTTTTCTATTGTTTTAATATGACAGGGTCAGATGATCGTAGTCATGGTGGAGACCAGCCACCAGATTTGCAAATGCAGGCTTTTACACGTATTATGCAACGTCTATTAGAGAATGCATTAGAGCCTTTGCAGTCTCGTTTGGACAAGTTAGATGGGGGTGGTTCCCAATCTGTCCATAATGAGAATCATGATGAAAATGACGTTGAACAATCACCACGGATGAATCAACGACCAGGACGTGTAGTTGATGATAATATTTTTAACATAAAAGTTGCTATACCTTCTTTTCAGGGACGTTCAGATCCAGATGCTTATCTGACATGGGAAAGTAAGGTTGAACACGTTTTCGAGTGTTACAATTACTCGGAACAAAAGAAAGTACGTCTAGCAACTTTGGAGTTTGTTGACTATGCACTGTTGTGGTGGGATCAATTACTGGTTAGTCGACGACGTGCGGGTGAAGGACCAGTGAGAACATGGGACGAAATGAAGCATATCATGCGGAAACGGTTTGTTCCTTCTCACTATCATCGTGATTTATTTCAGAAATTACAAACTTTGAAACAGGGCAATAGGAGTGTCGAGGACTATTTCAAGGAAATGGAGATGTCCATGATGCGTGCAAACATAGTTGAGGATCGTGAAGCAACTATGGCTCGGTTTATGGCAGGTTTGAATTCTGAAATTGCTAACGTTGTTGAATTGCAGCATTATGTCGAATTGGATGGCATGGTGCATATGGCGATGAAAATTGAGCGACAACAACGTAGAAAAGTTTCTAATCGAGGTAATACTACTCCATTTAAATCTTTTACGAATCCATTGTGTACCCCTAACCATGCTACGAAACAAGCACCACAAGCGCCACTTCGGATTCAAGAACAAGGCGAGTCCAGCAAACCAAAGCCTCCTGTTGTTGATAATGGGCGTGGTAAACAAAAAGTAGTGGTACAAGAACGATCGAGAGATATTCAATGTTTTAAGTGCCTTGGTCGAGGACATGTTGCTAGCCAGTGTCCTAATCATAAGGTTATGTTGATGCGAGATGATGGAGAGATCGAGTCAGATTCTGAAGAAGAACCACATGAGACCCTTGATGAAGATGATAAAGAAGATGTCCTAGAAGTTGCTGAGACTGGTAAGGTAATGGAAATTATGGTTGTTAAACGTAGTCTGAGTGTGCAACAAGTTCAGGATGAACAACAACGTGAAAATATCTTTCACACGCGATGTAAAGTTCAAGATAAGGTATATGTTGTGATTATTGATATCAGTAGTTGTACTAATGTTGCCAGTTCAGTGATGGTTGACAGGTTAGGTCTCAAGACGACAAAACATCCGAATCCTTACAAATTGCAATGGTTGAATGACGGCGGAGAACTTAAAGTAACAAAACAAGTTGTTATACCGTTTTCGATTGGAAGTTACAAGGACGAGGTCCTTTGTGATGTTGTGTCGATTGATGTTACTCACCTTCTTTTGGGACGCCCTTGGCAGTATGACAATAAGGTTATGCATGATGGTTTTACAAATCGATACTCTTTTATGCATGCAGGTAAAAAGATTACTTTGGCTCCTTTGACACCGAGTCAAGTGGTGGAAGATCAAGCAAGCTTGAAAAAGAGTAAGGAAGCTGCAAAGGAGAAGAAAAAGATGAATGTTTATGCAAGCAGTCGAGAAATCAGGAAATGTCTTTCTTCTCACCAATCTTTGTTTATTTTAATGTTTAAAGATTATTGTTTATTGACTGACTTTCCTTCTGATCTGCCTGCATCAATTGTTTCCCTTTTGCAGGAATTTAAGGATGTGTTTCCGGAAGAAACACCGAGGGGATTGCCACCTCTTCGTGGCATTGAGCACCAGATTGACTTTATCCCAGGTGCTACTATTCCAAATCGACCAGCTTATCAAACTAACCCTGAAGAGACAAAAGAGCTTCAAAGACAAGTGACAAAATTGATGGACAAGGGTTATATTCGAGAGAGTCTGAGTCCGTGTGCTGTTCCGGTATTGTTAGTGCCGAAGAAAGATGGGTCTTGGAGGATGTGCGTAGATTGTAGAGCTGTGAATCAAATTACAATTAAGTATCGTCATCCTATTCCTAGACTTGATGATATGTTGAACGAGCTTTGTGGAGCCGTCATCTTCTCCAAAATTGATCTAAAGAGTGGATATCATCAGATTCGCATGCGAGAAGGCGATGAATGGAAGACAGCCTTCAAAACAAAGCTAAGTTTGTACGAATGGTTAGTAATGCCTTTTGGCTTAACTAATGCACCTAGTACTTTTATGCGATTATTGAATCATGTTCTGTGATCTTTTATTGGAAAGTTTTGTGTTGTATATTTTGACGATATTTTAATTTATAGCAAGACTTTGCAGGATCATGTAGAACATTTGAGAGCTGTTTTGCAGACTTTGCGAGAAGAAAGATTGTTTGGTAACATAGAGAAATGTGTGTTTTGTACTGACAAACTTACATTTCTTGGTTACATTGTTAGTGCACAGGGTGTTGAAGTCGATCCTGAAAATTTAAAGGCAATTCAGGAATGGTTACGACCGACATCGATTACTCAGGTTAGATCTTTTCATGGTTTAGCTAGTTTCTATAGTCGGTTTGTTCCTAACTTCAGTTCTATTACCGCACCCTTAACCGGGATTACTAAGAAGAATTCTAGCTTCTTATGGGGTAAAGAACAAGCAGATGCCTTTTTGAAAATTAAGGATTGTTTGACGAAGTCACCTGTGTTAGCCTTACCTAACTTTGATAAAACTTTTGAAATTGAATGTGATGCTTTTGGAGTTGGTATAGGCGTTGTGTTAATGCAGGAAAAAAGGCCCATTGCATACTTCAGTGAAAAGCTTAGTGGAGCAACATTGAATTATCCAGTCTATGACAAGGAGATGTATGCACTGATTCGGGCATTGGAGACATGGCAACATTACTTGTTGCCTAAGGAGTTTGTGATTCACACTGATCATGAGGCTTTACGATATATCACAGGTCAACATAAATTGAATAAGTGACATGCTAAATGGGTTGAATTTTTGGAGTCTTTTCCTTATGTCATACGTTACAAAAAGGGTAAAGATAATGTCGTTGCTGATGCTTTATCACATAGATATGTGCTTTTAAATTACCTTGATTCACATTTAATTGGATTTGCATATATTCGTGACTTGTATGTTGATGATTCTGATTTTAGAGATAAGTATAATGCTTGTGAGAAAGGTGCAGATGGAAAGTTTTACAGGCATGATGGTTATCTTTTCAAAGAAAATAGGATATGCATTCCACAGGGTTCAATGCGTGATATTCTGATCCGTGAAGCACATGAGGGTGGATTGATGGGTCACTTTGGAGTCACCAAGACGTTACAAACATTGAAAGAACATCTATTTTGGCCTAAGATGCGTAGAGACGTTGAAAGGTACTGTGAACATTGTGTGACATGTAAGAAAGCAAAATCGAAGGTTTCACCACATGGTATGTACTTACCTTTACCTATTCCTGATTCTCCTTGGACTGATATTTCTATGGATTTTGTTTTGGGATTGCCAAGAACAAGGACAGGTAGAGATAGTATTTTTGTTGTGGTTGATAGGTTCTCTAAGATGGCACATTTTATTGCATGCTATAAGACCGATGATGCTGTTAATGTGGCTAACTTGTTCTTTAGAGATGTTGTACGTTTGCATGGTATTCCTAGGTCGATTGTTTCTGACAGCGATGTAAAGTTTTTGAGTCACTTCTGGAGGACTCTTTGGAGCAAATTAGGTACGAAACTCATGTTTTCTACTACTCGCCATCCCCAGACTGATGGACAAACTGAGGTTGTTAACAGAATTTTATCTACTTTACTTCGTTCCATCATTAAAAAGAATATAAAGACTTGGGAAGATTGTTTGCCACATGTTGAGTTTGCGTATAATCATGCTGTACATTCTGCTACTAAGATGTGACCATTTGAGGTTGTTTATGGTTTTAACCCTATTACGTCACTAGATTTGTTACCTTTGCCACAGGAACAAGTGACGAACAGGGACGGTCAAGCAAAAGCAGAATATGTGAAGAAGTTGCATCAACAGGTGAAGGAGAATTTAGAACGAAGGACTCAACAATATGAAAAGCAAGCAAACAAAGGAAGGAAGCGAGTCACCTTCGATGTTGGTGATTGGGTTTGGGTTCATTTTCGAAAAGAACGTTTTCCAGCCCAACGACAGTCAAAGTTGTTACCAAGAGGAGATGGTCCTTTTCAGGTGTTGGCGAAAGTGAATAACAACGCCTACAAGATAGACTTACCGGGCGAGTACACTGTAAGTGCCACATTTAATGTTTCTGATTTAACCCCTTATGATGATTCTGTAGATTTGAGGTCAAATCCTTTTCAAGAAGGGGGGAATGATGTGAGCACATCAATGCAAGCACAACATGATCCGGAGGTCTTGCCACAAGGACCTATTACTCGTTCTAAGGCAAAGAAATTCAGGGAAGTACTTTTCCTTACTTGTGCTTCAATTCCAGATTCATTCGATAATGTTTGTGCCTTAGAACATAGGCTTTATAATGTGTTGCATGCTGATATGTGACATATTAGACTATACTACTTATTATATATGTTTAAGTATGTATATATGCTATTAAGTATGTTTTAAGGTTTGTTTTGATAGTGTTTATTATGTTTCTAACTTATTTATACGTTCTTGTGTGTTTTTGAATAAGTTTACAAGTGTTTCAACCTTGTGTTTTACGAATGGATTCTTGTACTGTTTTCTAGTATAGCTAAACAGAGGTGTACCAGTGAGTTACGAAATGGATTCTTGTACTGTTTTCCAACATAGGTAAACAGAGGTGTGCCAGTGTAAGAGCAGGCCAAACACAGCCCTTCTTTTGGAATGATGGACGGAAACAAAGGATAAGGATGAGGGGTTTCTCATTCAAATTCAAACAATTAACACATGTTTAATGTGTTTTATGAGCCCAAACATGTGGTTGATAAGAATGGAGCCTAGATGCAAGTTATTAAGCATTTGAATTTAATTTTAGCCAAGTATTCAAATTCGGCCAACTCCTTCATTCTCCTATATATTCTGAAATTTTTGTAAAGACAAGGATAAACACACTTTTGAATAAAAATTATATTTGAGAGTTTTCTCTTATTTGGTTCTTTTTAGAACTTTTCTGACATTCAAACTTGTTTTTGATTGTCAAATTCTTGATACTTTGGGTTCCTAGATATCTATCTAGAGGGTCCAAGTCCTTTTGACGTTAAACAGATTCGATTCGGGTTTGCTCAGTATATTGTGCAGGTTCTTTCGAGTTTAGCGTGTCCAATTTGATCCAGCAACTTTCTGTCCTTTTTTCTTATCTCTTTCATTTTTCCTTTTATTTTACTTCATTGTTTTCCTATGTAGGTAAACAATGTAAAAATTCTCTTCAAACGCCCAAATTATTTATACTTATTTCCTATATAGGTAATCAGTGTAAACACTTGACTGTTTATGTTTTTCTTTTGCAGGAACTTGCTTACAACATTCCTAGATCCGCAACTTACGAAGAAAGTTCGTTTCGACAGGCTACCTCGTATCATCAATCGTACTATCATTGTGCTTATACCCAAAATCAGCAATCCCACTACAATGCGCCATCTCAGACCTATTAGCCTTTGCACAGTCATCTACAAAACTGTATCAAAAGTACTTGTTAACCATCTAAAATCTATCATGTCTTTATGTATCAGTGGCAATCATGCTACTTTTATTCAGGGAAGGAACATTACTAACAACATTCTTATTGCCCACGAGCTCATCCATACTTTAAATACTGATGAAACATCTCTTGCAAAAGGTGTTAGCTTAAAGCTAGACAGCGAAAAGGCTTTCGAAGGTGTTGAATGGCCTTTTCTGGAATAAATTATGCTTCGTCTAGGATTCAACTCCAGTTGGGTTTCCTTATTATGCGGTGTGTATCCTCAGTATCCTTTCAAGTACGTATCAATGATTCCCTTTTACGACCTTTCAAACCCCATAGAGGGTTATGACAAGGGTGGCCCCTATCCCCTTTCTTGTTTCTTTTCTGTACTCAAGGCCGCTCAGCCTTGCTCAATGTTGAGCAAACAATTGGTAACCTCCCTGGACTTTGTGCTAGCAGGAATGGATCACGTGTCAACCACCTCCTTTTTGCAGACGACTGTATCGTATTCATTAAGAATACAACTACAAAAGCTTAACGCCTTAAGGATGCTCTTCATACTTACGCTACATTGTCTGGGCAGGCGGTGAATTTTGAAAAGTCTACTATTTTCTTTTCTTAAAAAACTTCCACGTCGCTTTGGTCGGAAATCAATGATATACTTCATGTAAGAGAAGTGTATGATCCAGGTATTTATCTGGGAGTCCCTCTCCTTATAGGAAAGAACAAGACAACAACCATGGGGTTCACTAAGGAAAAAATAAATGCTCGCCTGAGTACATGGGATAAACATCTCCTCTCCTTTAGTGGTAGAGAAATTTTTATTAAATCTATGCCACAGTATGTTATGTCTTGCTACCTTTTACCCCAAAACATTATTGATGACATGACCACTTGGATACGCCATTATTGGTGGTCTGGGAAAGCTAACAAACGAGGTTGGCATATGCTCCCTTGGGGCACTGTCTGTCTGCCAAAAGCAACAGGAGGTATAGGATTTCGCGATCTTCACCACTTCAATGTCGCTTTATTAGGCAAACATATCTGGCGTCTGGTTTGTGAACCTGATAACCTCCTTAGTCAGGTCTACAAATGCAAGTATTACCCATCGGGTTCTATCCTCGCCTCTGATCACACTCGGAGATCTTCTTTTGCTTGGAAAGGCCTTAGTCTTGCTATCTCTAAGCTTCGCGATGGCTTTTTCAAACGCCCAAGTATATCCAGCCAAATACAAATCTACTTTGACAAATGGGGAGGCTCCCAGCCTGTCAACCTTCATGTTGCCTAATTTACCCCGATTGGACGAATCAAAAGTTAGAGAATATTTCTCCCACGAAGACGCCAACACAATTCTTAATGTACCCATTATTAATGACACAAAAGACACAACCCTTTGGGGTCACCATGACTCTAGTATGTACATGGTTCGGTCTGGTTACCAATTTTTGCAGTTATAGCTAGGGCCAGTTAACAGGCCCTCCAAGCTTTGGAAAATTATATCTAAACAGCCTACTCTATCCAAGGTTCGTACCTTTGGATGACGTTTATGTCATGATGCACTCCCATGTGGCCATAAAATCCTCCAGGCCAATCTTGGTACGGGGGTATGCCCAATTTGTAACATGACCATCGAAACCACCCTCCATGCTATGCGGGACTGTCCTAGTGCCAAGGAGGCACTCCAGTTGGCAGGGCTTCCTACGCAAATTTTCTCCAATACCTTTGACTCCCCCACCAGTGGCTTTCTAAAGTAGCTGGTTTGCTCTCTTTACATCAATTTTCACTTCTTATCACGATCCTTTGGAATTTATGGAATCGCCGAAATGACTTTGTCCATAATAGCCATCTCCAACCGGTTTGATTAGCTGTTTCCAATGCAGAAAAACTTTTTAATGACTACACATCAATTAATGATGCCTCCCATCTACGTTCCCGATTAGCTGAGCCCACTTTTGCTCAAGCTAGATGGACGAAACCGGACCCTGGTTTCGTCAAGATTAACACGGATGGCGCCTTTGACCCCGTGTTAAGGGGTGTTGCTGCTAGCGTCATTGCCCGGGATTCCTCTAGCGTCGTCCTTGGTGGTTGTTCTATGCTGCTCATTTGCCCGGACCCCGCTTCGGCTGAGGCTCTTGCCATTTTGGAAGGTCTAAAGTTTGTTGTTGCTAATGGCTGGACCCATGTGGTCTTTGAAACTGATTCAGCTTCCGTTGCCAATAATGTTAACAACACCCATCATCAAGATCTTTCCACAGTACAACATTTGGTGTCTTGCATCCACTCCACTCTTGCTACTTTGCCTGATTATAAGATTTGTTATGTACCTAGAGACGCAAACGTTGTATCCCATGTCTTAGCAACTAGGCTTTGCGTTCTTTTATTTCCTGTTCTTTTGATTGTAACTTTTCCCGATTATATTCGTGCTTCTGTAAATTCGGAGAGGTTCTCCTCTTCTTCTCAATAAAATCATGGGTACTCTTTTCCCCATAGGGGCCTACTCAACTCTCGAGGTGACTGGCTATATGGGTTCTTTAATGAGGCCCTTTCTTTCAAAAAATTTCTAACGGGTTCACTAAAAAATCCAATTAGACATGCACGCTTTCAATCGAACAAACCGACCACAAAATGAGATTGAATGAAACTACATTAGTTGAAATTGTTAATTATACGTTTTTTAATATGATTAAACCACTTAATCTCAAATTTAGAGCACTTTACTCGGTTTAAGTTCCTATGTGTTTACTTTAAAACCCATTAGATATACACACCTTAAACCTAACAAAACGGTCGCAAAATAAGTATAAATCAAATTTCATGAGTTCATATAGTTAATTACGGGCTTTCAAAACAAATTATACAACTTAATCTCAATTTTAGAGTATTTTATTCGGTTAAATTTCTAACAGGTTTACTAAAAAGCTGATGTGGTGCAGAATCGGCGTGGTTAATGAAATGGTGGTGTTTGGTTGAAGATGAAGAAGGTTTGATGGTATAGTGATGGTTGTTGTGTCCTAGGAACCCTCTTGACCGCGATTGATCAAGCAAACTCCATAATAGGCTCTAACCCACCCTCCTAGATGCAATTACCCAGGCAAGCAAGAGTGTGAAGAAAGAATCAGCAACAATCTATAGAGAAGATTGTGTTGAAACACTTCTAAAATTCACAAGCAAACAATACTTGCAAAAATATACTCAATAAGATTTATTCTCCAAAAGAAATATTCCAATTGTTCATCTTACAAGAGAATAGGCTACCTCCTTTTATAGCCTAAAGGAGCCAGCAAAATCTCTAAGAAATAGCTATTTAATCCCTAAAAATCATCACATTAATAGTTTAATAGAAATGAATCCCCTAAAATCATAATATGCTAATTAAAAGTAATCCTATGGAATAAATTAAAATACTAATAAGCTTTATAATCCAGCTTTGAATTATTTTATTTTAATATCTAATTCATCCAAAAGCTTTATATATTAGCTTTTGGGTTGAATTTTACAAAATCCCGTAATAATCCTGTATCCAGTTTTTTGCATGCGCAGTCTTTAGTAAAACGAACATATCTAGAGCTCCCGATGTCCGATTGATGCGTTTCAAGATATGATGAAAAGTTAACTGAATGACGGTCGATTTATTAGAAGAACACTCTGCCCAAAAATGCCCGGATCCTATTCAAAAATTCGTCGCAAGTTAGCTGTCTTTCCAGACTTCTCAAAATGATTCAGCTTTCTGCCCGATGTGCATTGCTTTAGTCCTCTCATGCATGTATCATTCCCCCACTCCTCAAAAAGATTCGTCCTCGAATCTAAACCGGTGATTGGAGGAAATTCATTAAGGTACCATGGAAGAGAATTCATCTTAAAGAATCCTTGTGCTAAGTTTCCTTTTTCAATGTGATTTACAAGTGACTTCTCATTTGCAGCGTCATCATCATTTTGGTCGAAAGACAAATCATTCTCATTTTGGGCTCTTTAACCTCTTCTAACTCACTTTTCGTATCCCCCTCACAAAAAGTCTGAATTTCATCAAAGTACATTTGTTTGGGAGAACTAACTTTTTCGGAGTCCACAACAAGATCTAGCAAACAACTTTTTGTTTCAGCACATTTTGCAGGTTCTTCTTTGTTTGGTTGTTTACTATCACTTTGGACTAGGGATGATTGTTCTTCTTTCGGCTTTGTTTTACTAGAGTCTAATATGATATTAATAAGGTTTTGAAAAGATGAAACTTGAGATGTAACTTTATCAAATGAAGTGTATTCCTTTCGATGAGCCTTATACTTCTGTAATTGACGTTCAAGTCGGATTGCTTCTTCGACTACATCCATAAGAGTATCATATGGATGGAATTCATTGTTGGAAATCTCTATATTTAGACCGAAATAGAATCGTTCTATTGTGTCATCTTCTTCCTCAAAGGTATCTGCCCGATTCATAAGCTCTAGCATGGTGTTGTACTATTTCTCCATAGACATAGTACCTTGTTTCAATTGTTGAAGTTTTCTCTTGTTGTCACTATAATATCCTGGTGGAATGTATTTATTCCTCATGATCCGCTTCAATTCCCTCCATGAGTCAATTTGTCGTTTACGTTGAAATCGTCTATCTTCCACTAATCTATTCCACCAACGTGCAACATCGTTAGTGAATGCACTGATAGCCAATAAACATTTTATTGTATTAGAATATTTATAAAGCATGTCCTCAATCTTGTTCTCCCAATCACAATAAGTATTTGGATCAGAAGTACCTTTGAAAGAAGGAATTTTGGGCTTTGACATAATCAATAAAGTCTTATTTTGGTAATTAGATCCCGAAATATCACGAGGTTTAACTCCAAAAGTATGAAACATCTTGGAAATTCAACAAGAAAAAAGAAGGAAAAAAAATCAATCCCAAGGAATCGAATTGAATCTGATACAAAATGATGTGGTGCGGAATCGGCGTGGTTAATGAAATGGTGGTGTTTGGTTGAAGATGAAGAAGGTTTGATAGTATAGTGATGGTTGTTGTGTCCTAGGAACCCTCTTGACCGCGATTGATCAAGCAAACTCCATAATAGGCTCTAACCCACCCTCTTAGATGCAATTACCTAGGCAAGCAAGAGTGTGAAGAAAGAATCAGCAGCAATCTATAGAGAAGGTTGTGTTGAAACACTTCTAAAATTCACAAGTAAACAATACTTGCAAAAATATACTCAATAAAATTTATTCTCCAAAAGAAATATTCCAATTGTTCATCTTACAAGAGAATAGACTACCTCCTTTTATAGCCTAAAGGAGCCAGTAAAATCCCTAAGAAATAGCTATTCAATCCCTAAAAATCATCACATTGATAGTTTAATAGAAATGAATCCCCTAAAATCATAATATGCTAATTAAAAGGAATCTTATGGAATAAATTAAAATATTAATAATTATAGTCAAAGCTTTATAATCCCGCTTTGAATTATTTTATATTAATATCTAATTCATCCAAAAGCTTTATATATTAGCTTTTGGGTTGAATTTTACAAAATCCCGTAATAATCTTGTATCCAATTTTTTGCATGCACAGTCTTCAGTAAAACGAACATATCTTGAGCTCCCAATTTCCGATTGATGCGTTTCAAGATACACTGAAAAGTTAACTGAATGACGGTCAATTTATTAGCAGAACACTCTGCCCAGAAATTCCCGGATCCCATTCGAAAATTCATCGCGAGTTAGCTGACTTTCTAGACTTTTCAAAATGATTCAGCTTTCTGCCCGATGTGCGTTGCTTTAGTCCTCTCATGCATGTATCAAAATCCAAATTAGAAATGCACACTTTAAATCAAACAAACCGACAACAAAATGTGATTGAATCAAACTACATGAGTTGAAATTGTTAATTATATGCTTTTGAATATGATTAAACCACTTAATCTCAAATTCAGAGCATTTTACTCGGTTTAAATTCCTATGTGTTTACTTTAAAACGCATTAGATATACACACTTTAAACCAAACAAAATGATCGAAAAATAAGTATAAATCAAATTTTATGAGTTCAAATAGTTAATTATGTGCTTCTAAAACAACGTATACAACTTAATCTCAATTTTAGAGCATTTTACTAGGTTAAATTTCTAACAGATTCACTAAAAATCCCAATTAGATATGCACGCTTTTAATCGAACAAACCAACCACAAAATGAGATTGAATCAAACTACATGGGATGAAATTGTTAATTATAGGCTTTTGAATATGATTATACTACTTAATCTCAAATTCAGAGCACTTTACTCGGTTTAAATTCCTATGTGTTGACATTAAAACTCCTTAGATATACATACTTTAAACCTAACAAAACGGTCAGAAAATAGTAGAAGTCAAATTTCATGAGTTCATATAGTTAATTAGGGGCTTTTGAAACAAATTATACAATTTAATCTAAATTTTAAAGCATTTTACTCGGTTAAATTTCTAACGGGTTTACTAAAAAGACAAATTAGACATGCACGCTTTAAATCGAACAAACCAACCACAAAATGAGATTGAGTAAAACTACATGAGTTGTAATTGTTAATTATAGGCTTTTGAATTTGATTAAACCACTTAATCTCAAATTTAGAGCACTTTACTCGGTTTAAATTCCTATGTATTTACTTTAAAACCCGTCAGATATACACATTTTAAACCTAACAAAACGGTCGCAGAATAAGAATAAATCAAATTTCATGAGTTCAAATAGTTAATTATGGGATTTTGAAAAAAAGTATCCAACTTAATCTAAATATTTGAGCATTTTTCTCGGTTAAATTTCTATTGGGTTCACTAAAAAGCCCAATTAGACATGCACGCTTTAAATCGAACAAACCGACTACAAAATGAGATTGAATCAAACTACATGAGTTGAAATTGTTAATTATAGTCTTTTGAATATGATTAAACCACTTAATCTCAAATTTAGAGCATTTTACTCGATTTAAATTTCTATGTGTTTACTTTAAAACGCATTAGATATATACACTTTAAACCTAACAAAACGGTCGCAAATTAAGTATAAATCAAATTTCATGAGTTCAAATAGTTAATTATGGGCTTTTGAAACAGATTATACAACTTAATCCCAATTTTTGAGAATTTTACTCGAATAAATTTCTAACGGGTTCACTAAAAAGCCCAATTAGATATGCACGCTTTAAATCGAACAAACCGACCATAAAATGAAATTGAATCAAACTACATGAGTTGAAATTGTTAATTATATGATTTTGAATTTGAGTAAAACACTTAATCTCAAATTCATAGCACTTTACTCGGTTTAAATTCCTATGTATTTACTTTAAAAAGCATTAGATATACACACTTTAAACCTAACAAAACCCTCGCAAAATAATTATAAATCAAATTTCATGAGTTCAATTAGTTAAATATGGGCTTTTGAAACGAAGAATACAACTTAATCACAATTTTAGAGCATTTTACTCGGTTAAATTTCTAACGGATTCACTAAAAATCCAAATTAGAAATGCACACTTTAAATCAAACAAACCGACAACAAAATGAGATTGAATCAAACTACATGAGTTGAAATTGTTAATTATATGCTTTTGAATATGATTAAACCACTTAATCTAAAATTCAGAGCACTTTACTCGGTTTAAATACCTATATGTTTACTTTAAAACACAATAGATATTCACATTTTAACCCTAACAAAACGGTCTCAAAATAAGTGTAAATCAAATTTCATGAGTTCAAATCGTAAATTATGGTATTTTGAAACAAAGTATACAACTTAAGCTCAATTTTAGAGCATTTTATTCGGTTAAATTTCTAACGGGTTCACAAAAAAGCTCAATTAGACATGCACGCTTTAAATTGAACAAACCGACGACAAAATGAGATTGAATCAAACTAAATGAGTTGAAAATTGTTAATTATAAGCTTTTGAATATGATTAAACTACTTAATCTAAAATTTAGAGCACTTTACTCGGTTTAAATTCCTATGTGTTTACTTTAAAACCCTATAGATATACACACTTTAAACCTAACAAACGGTCTCAAAAATAAGTATAAATCAAATTTCATTAGTTCAAATAGTTAATTATGGGATTTTAAACAAAGTGTACAACTTAAGTTCAATTTTAGAGCATTTTACTCGGTTAAATTTCTAACGGGATCACTAAAAAGCCCAATTAGATATGCTTGCTTTAAATCGAATAAACAGACCACAAAATGAGATTGAATCAAACTACATGAGTTGAAATTGTTAATTATATGCTTTTGAATATGATTAAATCACTTAATCTCAAATTCAAAGCACTTTAATTGATTTAAATTCCTATGTGTTTAATTTAAAACCCAATAGATATACACACTTTAAACCTAACAAAACGGTCTCAAAATAAGTATAAATCAAATTTCATGGGTTCATATAGTTAATTATGGGATTTTGAAACAAAATATACATCGTAAGCTCAATTTTAGAGCATCTTGCACGGTTAAATTTCTAACGGGTTCACTAACAAGGCCAATTAGACATGCACGCTTTAAAATCGAACCAACTGACCACAAAATGAGATTGAATCAAACTATATGAGTTAAAATTGTTAATTATAGGATTTTGAGTATGATTAAACCACTTAATCTAAAATTCAGAGCACTTTACCCGATTTAAATTCCTATATGTTTACTTTAAAACCCAATAGATATTCACACTTTAACCCTAACAAAACGGTCTCAAAATAAGTATAAATCAAATTTCATGAGTTCAAATAGTTAATTTTGGGCTTTGGAAACAAATTATACAACACAATCTCAATTTTAGATCATTCTACACGATTAAATTTCTAACGGGATCACTAACAAGGCCAATTGGACATGCACGCTTTAAATCTAACAAACCATCCACAAAATGAGATTGAATCAAACTAAATGAGTTGAAATTATATGCTTTTGAATATGATTAAACCACTTAATCTAAAATTCAGAGCACTTTACTCGGTTTAAATTCCTATGTGTTTACTTTAAAACCGAATAGATATACACAATTTAAACCTAACAAAACAGTATCAAAATAAGTATAAATCGAATTTCATGAGTTCAAATAGTTAATTATGGGATTTTGAGACAAAGTATACAACTTAAGCTCAATTTTAGAGCATTTTGCTCGTTTAAATTTCTAACGGGTCACTAACAAGGCCAATTAGACATGCACGCTTTAAATCGAACAAACCATCCACAAAATGAGATTGAATCAAACTACATGAGTTGAAATTGTTAATTATATGCTTTTGAATATGATTAAACCACTTAATCTAAAATTCATAGCACTTTACTCGGTTTAAATTCCTATGTGTTTATTTTAAAACCCAACAGATATACACACATTAAACCTAACAAAACGGTCTCAAAATAAGTATAAATCAAATTTCATGAGCTCAAATAGTTAATTATGGGATTTTGAAAAAAAGTATCCAACTTAATCTAAATATTTGAGCATTTTTCTCGGTTAAATTTCTATCGGGTTCACTAAAAAGCCCAATTAGACATCCACGCTTTAAATCGAACAAACCGACTACAAAATGAGATTGAATCAAACTACATGAGTTGAAATTGTTAATAATAGTCTTTTCAATATGATTAAACCACTTAATCTCAAATTTAGAGCATTTTACTCGATTTAAATTCCTAATGTGTTTACTATAAAACGCATTAGATATATACACTTTAAACCTAACAAAACGGTCGCAAAATAAGTATAAATCAAATTTCATGAGTTCAAATAGTTAATTATGGGCTTTTGAAACAGATTATACAACTTAATCCCAATTTTTGAGCATTTTACTCGATTAAATTTCTAACGGGTTCACTAAAAAGCCCAATTAGATATGCACGCTTTAAATCGAACAAACCGATCATAAAATGAAATTGAATAAAACTACATGAGTTGAAATTGTTAATTATATGATTTTGAATTTGAGTAAAACACTTAATCTCAAATTCAAAGCACTTTACTCGGTTTAAATTCCTATGTATTTACTTTAAAAAGCATTAGATATACACACTTTAAACCTAACAAAACCCTCACAAAATAATTATAAATCAAATTTCATGAGTTCAATTAGTTAAATATGGGCTTTTGAAACGAAGAATACAACTTAATCACAATTTTAGAGCATTTTACTCGGTTAATGATAAGAGGGCTCCTTGTTGAGGACGCCTTCTTGATTGTTTCGGATCTAGGATTGAAGTAAGATGTCTCCTGCAATAAGCATGGCTGCAAATTGGTGTTTAAAAGGGCTGAAAAATATAGGTAGACAGAATGTAGAAGATGAAGGCTCGGAGAAGTTGACAATGGTGGAACGTTGAAAGTATTGGTTTGGTTATGGCTAGGTTTGGTCTTTGGTGAGGTGACTGGTGAGAAATGAAGTTTCTGACAAGGTTGAAAAATAGGATGCAAGGGGTAGTACGAAAATGAAATAAAAACAAGGAAAAGAAATAAAATGAAACAAACTCCAAGGATGAACTCGAACAATCTGTTGAACGAACCCGAACCTTATCTTGAACTTGCTTCAGACGGACTTGGACCCTTCGATTATCTACAACCGAGAACCCAAAGTATCAAAGGGGTTGACCACGCAAGCAACGAACTTGAGAAGTCAGAAAGTTCTCAAAAGAACCGAAATGAGAGAAATTCTCACAAAAGTAAATTTCATTCAAATTGTCTTTTTTCTCCTTTACAAAGTATACATATATATAGGCTAGTACAAGGGAGTTGGCGCCTAGAATACTTGGCCAGAATTGAATTGGAAGTTTCAGATGAGTGGCTGAAATGTAAGCACAATTAACATGTGTTAATTATGTTAAATGTGGATGAGAAAACTACTCATCCTTATCCTTTGTGGCCGGCTGGTTTTGGAGGGAGGGAAGACTGAATTTCAAACATTTAACACATGTGTTTTATGTGTGAAATTCAAAGGAAATAACTCCTTGTCCTTATCTTACTTTGACGCCAACTTCAAGGAGGGAAATCTTGAAATTTGAATCTGCCACATGCCATGCACATGCACATGCTTGGAATGGATGGTGGACGCCCCTCATGCTGGTCACATGACCATGACACACTCTCCCACGTGGAGGACACCTTTGAGCTATCCCGGGACTCACCAGCTTGAGTTGAGCTAGTAGAGCTGGAGTTGAGCTGAATGGAGCTGAGTTGAGCTGAATTCAGCTAGCTGAAGTGTTGAGGATTAGTTGAGCTGAAACGAGCTGCTAGAAATCCATTGAGCTTTTCCCGAGCTAAGGTGAAGTCCTTCATTTGGTACTCTTCCTTGTGCCTATGAGAAAACAAAAGTTATACCATCATAAGTATTGTAAACTTATTAAAGAAAGTTAAAACAAGCTGAAAAACATAGTTATCATATTGGAAAACATGTAACAAGCTAAAGAAACATGGTAAACATGATTATGAGCTTGTGTTCTTATTGAACTTATTGAAAACACACCTATTTACATGCTTAATAAACACAATACTAGCTTAAGTACTATATAGTTACAAGATGTTACACATCAGTATGTAACATAGTGTAAAGTTTATTCTCTAAGGCATATGCATTATTAAGGGATTCTGAGACTTGTAAACATTTAAGAATAAGAACTTCCCTGAATTGCTTAGCCTTTGATCGAGTGATGGGTCCTGATGGTAAGACCTCCGGATCAGCTGTTTGAGCTTGTGTAGATGTGCTCACATCATCCCCCCCTTCTTGAAAAGGATTTGTCCTCAAATCTGCAGAATCATTAAAAGGGGATAAGTCGGAAACATTAAATGTAGCACTTACATTGTATTCACCCGGCAAGTCCAACTTGTAAGCATTGTCGTTCACTTTCTCAACCACTTGAAAAGGACCATCTCCTCGTGGTAACAGCTTGGACCGTCGTTGGGTTGGAAAACGTTCCTTTCGGAAGTGAATCCAAACCCAATCTCCAACATCGAAGGTAACTCGCTTACGTCCTTTGTTCGCTTGCTTCTCGTATTGTTGAGTCCTTCGTTCAAGGTTATCTTTAACCTGTTGATGCAACTTCTTTACATAATCAGCCTTGGATTGTCCGTCCCTATTCGTCACTTGTTCATATGGCAAAGGCAACATATCGAGAGGAGTGATAGGATTAAATCCATAAACAACCTCAAAAGGTGACATTTTAGTAGCAGAATGAACGGCATGGTTATATGCAAATTCAACATGCGGCAAACAATCTTCCCACGTCTTAATATTCTTTTTGATGATGGAACGGAGTAAAGTAGATAAAATACGATTAACAACCTCAGTTTGTCCATCAGTTTGGGGATGACAAGTAGTAGAAAACATAAGTTTCGTACCTAATTTGCTCCAAAGAGTCCTCCAGAAGTGACTCAAGAATTTTACATCCCTGTCAGAAACAATCGACCTAGGAATACCATGTAAACGCACAATTTCCTTAAAGAACAAGTTAGCCACATTAACAGCATCATCGGTCTTATGACACGCAATGAAGTGTGCCATCTTTGAGTACCTGTCAACCACAACAAAGATACTATCTCTACCTGTCCTAGTCCTAGGCAATCCCAACACAAAATCCATAGATATATCAGTCCAGGGGGAGTCGGGAATAGGTAAAGGTAAGTACAAACCGTGTGGTAATACCTTCGACTTTGCTTTCTTACATGTCACGCATCGTTCACACATCCTTTCGACGTCTCGTCGCATCTTTGGCCAGAATAGGTGCTCCTTGAGAATGTGTAACGTCTTGGTGACTCCAAAGTGTCCCATAAGTCCTCCTTCATGAGCTTCTCGAATTAGGACCTCTCGAATTGACCCTTGAGGAATGCAGAGTCTTCCTTCTTTGAAAAGATAATCATCATGTCGATAAAATTTCTCATCTGCACCCTTTTCACACAATGTATATCTTTCTCCAAAATCAGGGTCAGTAGCATATAATTCTTTGATATAGGCAAACCCAATCAAATGAGAGTCTAAGTAATTCAGAAGTGCATACCTACGGGATAAGGCATCTGCTACAACGTTGTCTTTACCTTTCTTATATCGAATGACATAAGGAAAAGATTCTAGAAATTCAACCCACTTAGCATGCCTTTTATTCAACTTATGCTGACCTGTTATGTGCTTCAAAGCTTCGTGATCGGTGTGAATTACGAATTCTTTCGGTAAGAGATAGTGCTGCCATGTTTCAAGAGCTCGAATCAATGCATACATCTCTTTGTCGTACACTGGATAATTCAAGGTAGCACCACTTAACTTCTCGCTGAAATAGGCAATAGGTCGCTTCTCCTGTGATAAAACGGCTCCAATTCCTATTCCTGAAGCATCACACTCAATCTCGAACATTTTATCAAAGTTAGGTAAGGCTAACACTGGGGCCTTAGTCAAATAATCCTTAATTTTCAAGAAGGCTTCTTCCTGTTCATCACCCCAATTGAAGACTGAATTCTTCTTTATAATCCCGGTTAAGGGGGCGGTAATGGAACTGAAATTAGGTACAAACCGACGATAAAAACTAGCTAAACCATGAAAAGATCTAACCTGACTTATTGATGTCGGTCGAGGCCAATCCTGAATCGCCTTCACCTTTTCTGGATCGACTTCCACACCCTGTGCAGTCACGATAAAACCAAGAAAGGTAACCTTATCAGTACAAAACATACATTTCTTCAGATTACCAAATAACCTTTCTTTTCTCAATGTGCCAAGAACATTCCTCAAGTGTTCCTCGTGATCCTGCAAAGACTTGCTGTATATAAGAATGTCATCAAAGTACACAACACAATATTTTCCAATGTAAGATCGTAAAACATGATTCATCAGACGCATAAAGGTGCTAGGTGCGTTAGTTAAACCGAAAGGCATCACTAACCACTCGTACAGACCCAATTTCGTTTTGAAGGCTGTCTTCCATTCGTCGCCTTCTCGCATCCGAATCTGATGATATCCACTCTTTAAATCAATTTTGGAAAATATGGTCGCACCACACAACTCATCTAGCATGTCATCAAGACGAGGAATGGGATGCCTATACTTGATGGTAATCTGATTCACCGCTCGGCAATCAACACACATTCTCCATGTTCCGTCTTTCTTGGGTACTAAAAGCACTGGTACAGCGCACGGACTTAAACTTTCCCGAATGTAACCCTTTTCCATCAACTCGGTGATTTGTTTTTGAAGTTCCTTTGTTTCTTCTGGATTACTTCGATATGCTGGCCGATTTGGAATGGTAGCTCCCGGAATGAAATCAATTTGATGTTCTATACCTCGAATAGGTGGCAACCCACTCGGTGTCTCATCCGGAAACACGTCTTCAAACTCCTGCAAAAGAGACGTAATAGATGTAGGCAAATCATTAGGAATATCAAATAACAAACAATACTCCTTATACATTAAAATAAGTAAAGTTTGTTGAGAGGAAAAACATTTCCTGATATCCTTGCCGCTCGCATATACGTTCGTCTTCTTCCTTTCTGTTTTGGCTTCCTCGACATTCTTTCTCAATCGAACCTGATCTTCTTGCACTTGACTCGGTGTCAAAGGTGCTAAGGTGATCTTCTTACCTGCATGTGTAAAAGAATATCGATTTGTAATTCCATCATGCAACGTACCTTTGTCGTATTGCCATGGACGTCCCAAAAGTAGGTGACACGCATCCATTGAGACGACATCACAAAGGATTTCATCTTTATACCTCCCTATGGTAAATGGTACCGAAACTTGTCTAGTAACTCGTACTTCTCCGCCATCATTTAACCATTGAAGACGGTATGGTTTGGGATGCTTCGTCGTCTTTAAGCCTAACTTATCAACCATGAAAGAACTTGCAACATTAGTACAACTACCACCATCAATAATGACAACACATACCTTGTCGTTAATGAGGCATCTAGTATGGAAGATGTTTTCTCGTTGCTGGTCGTCTTGTGTAGGTGTAGCATTTAGACTTCTTTTTATGACAAGTGCTTCACCGGTCATGTATGTATCCAAGGCATCATCCGCATCATCCTTGTCTTCCTCGTGTAAAGGTTCATGTTCTTCATTGTCGGATTCAGACTCAATCTCTCCGTTTTCTAACATCAACATAGTCTTCCGATTAGGACATTGGTTTGCAATATGTCCTCTTCCAAGACACTTAAAGCATTGAATATCCCTTGAGCGTTCTGGACGTTCTGGTTGTGCATTTTGCTTCCCACGCCCAACATCTACAATCGGGGCCTTTGGCTTGCTCGTTTCACCCTTCTCTTTGTTTTGAAACGGTACTTGTTTCCTGAAATTGTTAGAAGGATTGAAAACAGAATTGGAAGGAGGTCTGAAAGAATTATTACCTCGGGATGACGACATCTTTCTTCGTTGCTGCCTCTCAACCTTAATTGCCATTTGCACCATTTCGTCTAATTCGACGTAATGTTGCAATTCAACAGCATTGGCAATGTCGGTGTTCAAACCTGAAAGGAATCGCGCCATGGTTGCTTCTCGGTCTTCCTCAATGTTAGCACGCATCATGGCCATCTCCATGTCTTTAAAATAATCTTCGACGCTTCGATTTCCTTGTTTCAAAGTTTGTAACCTTTGAAATAGGTCTCGATGGTAATGGGATGGTACGAATCTCTTTCTCAAAATTCTTTTCATCTCTGCCCATGTATTGATTGGACCTTCACCGGTTCGTCTTCTACTTAGAATCAATTGATCCCACCAAATTAAGGCATAGTCAACGAACTCCATCGCTGCCAATCGAACCTTCTTCTGGTCAGAGTAATTGTAGCAATCAAAGACGTGTTCCACCTTGCTTTCCCACGCAAGATATGCATCCGAATCTGATCGTCCTTGAAAAGGGGGTATGGCAACTTTGATGTTGTTCAAATTGTCATCCAGTTGTGCCTGGTGTTGTACACGCCTCCCATTTGTTCTAGGAGCATTCTGCCTCGGTTCTTGCACTTCTTCAACGTCATCATTGTTGTCATCATGGGAATTGTTTTGAGATCCCTCGATCTTGTCCATTCTCACGTGCAATTGTTCAATCTCTGATTGCACTACTCTTCGGACTTCTCGAAGCATGGCTTGCATCATAAGGCTTGGTTGAACGTCGTTTTGTTGTTGATCATCACGATCTCCATTTGAACCTGCCATTGTTAGTAAAGAACAAACAACACAAAATAAAATAAGGATAAATGGACCTCACAAAGTACACACACAAGATCCTCACAAGTTCACTCCAAAGAAAAATAAAAATGGCACTCCAACACTCGTGTTTCACTCGGGAATACTTGAATGGCTCTTTTGATTCCCCTTCTGATCTCACACACACAAATGCCTTTTACCACTCCTTCTCTCGTTATAAGTTCTTTAGAGGACTAGCGTAGACTTTCTTCAAATCTGTCACAAGTGTTAGTCTTTAACAACAACGGTTAGTGACAATCGAAATGTAAGGTTCTGTCCAAAACAAATTCGGTTAGTGTTAAATGGAAAGAAAAGTGATGTAAAGTAAGGTAAAGGTTAGAAAGAAAGAAAAAGAAAAGAAAAAAAAAAAATGGATTACTTACTACAAAGAAACACTTACTACTCTCCTTTCACCGAACAATCAATTCTTCATGCCCGGTTGATTATGGTAGTGTTTGATGCTGTAGAACACATTAAACTTGCATTTTCTTTCATCTTTTCAATACCATGAAGTGCTTTTCTTTCAACTATTGATATTCTGATTTTTTTTTGAATTTTCGAAATTTTTTTTTTTTAACTAGAGTTGACTTTGACTTTTTTTTTTTTGACTTTTTTTTGTTTTTTTGATTGTTTTTGCACTCACGAAGATGATTCTTACTTGTAATCCAACCTAGGCTCTGATTACCACATGATAAGAGGGCTCCTTGTTGAGGACGCCTTCTTGATTGTTTCGGATCTAGGATTGAAGTAAGATGTCTCCTGCAATAAGCATGGCTGCAAATTGGTGTTTAAAAGGGCTGAAAAATATAGGTAGACAGAATGTAGAAGATGAAGGCTCGGAGAAGTTGACAATGGTGGAACGTTGAAAGTATTGGTTTGGTTATGGCTAGGTTTGGTCTTTGGTGAGGTGACTGGTGAGAAATGAAGTTTCTGACAAGGTTGAAAAATAGGATGCAAGGGGTAGTACGAAAATGAAATAAAAACAAGGAAAAGAAATAAAATGAAACAAACTCCAAGGATGAACTCGAACAATCTGTTGAACGAACCCGAACCTTATCTTGAACTTGCTTCAGACGGACTTGGACCCTTCGATTATCTACAACCGAGAACCCAAAGTATCAAAGGGGTTGACCACGCAAGCAACGAACTTGAGAAGTCAGAAAGTTCTCAAAAGAACCGAAATGAGAGAAATTCTCACAAAAGTAAATTTCATTCAAATTGTCTTTTTTCTCCTTTACAAAGTATACATATATATAGGCTAGTACAAGGGAGTTGGCGCCTAGAATACTTGGCCAGAATTGAATTGGAAGTTTCAGATGAGTGGCTGAAATGTAAGCACAATTAACATGTGTTAATTATGTTAAATGTGGATGAGAAAACTACTCATCCTTATCCTTTGTGGCCGGCTGGTTTTGGAGGGAGGGAAGACTGAATTTCAAACATTTAACACATGTGTTTTATGTGTGAAATTCAAAGGAAATAACTCCTTGTCCTTATCTTACTTTGACGCCAACTTCAAGGAGGGAAATCTTGAAATTTGAATCTGCCACATGCCATGCACATGCACATGCTTGGAATGGATGGTGGACGCCCCTCATGCTGGTCACATGACCATGACACACTCTCCCACGTGGAGGACACCTTTGAGCTATCCCGGGACTCACCAGCTTGAGTTGAGCTAGTAGAGCTGGAGTTGAGCTGAATGGAGCTGAGTTGAGCTGAATTCAGCTAGCTGAAGTGTTGAGGATTAGTTGAGCTGAAACGAGCTGCTAGAAATCCATTGAGCTTTTCCCGAGCTAAGGTGAAGTCCTTCATTTGGTACTCTTCCTTGTGCCTATGAGAAAACAAAAGTTATACCATCATAAGTATTGTAAACTTATTAAAGAAAGTTAAAACAAGCTGAAAAACATAGTTATCATATTGGAAAACATGTAACAAGCTAAAGAAACATGGTAAACATGATTATGAGCTTGTGTTCTTATTGAACTTATTGAAAACACACCTATTTACATGCTTAATAAACACAATACTAGCTTAAGTACTATATAGTTACAAGATGTTACACATCAGTATGTAACATAGTGTAAAGTTTATTCTCTAAGGCATATGCATTATTAAGGGATTCTGAGACTTGTAAACATTTAAGAATAAGAACTTCCCTGAATTGCTTAGCCTTTGATCGAGTGATGGGTCCTGATGGTAAGACCTCCGGATCAGCTGTTTGAGCTTGTGTAGATGTGCTCACATCAGTTAAATTTCTAACAGATTCACTAAAAATCCAAATTAGAAATGCACACTTTAAATCAAACAAACCGACAACAAAATGAGATTGAATCAAACAAAATGAATTGAAATTATTAATTATATGCTTTTGAATATGATTAAACCACTTAATCTCAAATTCAGAGCACTTTACTCGGTTTAAATTCATATGTGTTTACATTAAAACGCATTAGATATACACACTTTCAACCTAACAAAACGGTCGCAAAATAAGTATAAATTAAATTTCATGAGTTCAAATAGTTATTTATGGTATTTTGAAACAAAGTATACAACTTAAGCTCAATTTTAGAGCATTTTACTGGGTTAAATTTCTAACGGGTTCACTAACAAGGCCAATTAGACATGCACGCTTTAAATCGAACAAACCGTCCACAAAATGAGATTGAATCAAACTAAATGAGTTGAAATTGTTAATTATATGCTTTTGAATATTATTAAACTACTTAATCTAAATTTTAGAGCAGTTTACTCGGTTTAAATTCCTATGTGTTTACTTTAAATCCCAATAGATACACACTTTAAATCTAACAAACTGTCTCAAAATAAATATAAATCAAATTTCATGAGTTTAAATAGTTAATTATGGGATTTTAAACAAAGTATACAACTTAAGCTCAATTTTAGAGCATTTTACTCGGTTAAATTTCTAACGGGATCACTAAAAAGCCCAATTGAATATGCTCGCTTTAAATCGAATAAACCGACCACAATTTGAGATTGAATCAAACTACATGAGTTGAAATTGTTAATTATATGCTTTTGAATATGATTAAACCACTTAATCTCAAATTTAGAGCACTTTACTCGGTTTAAATTCCTATGTGTTTACTTTAAAACCCAATAGATATACACACTTTAAACCTAACAAAACGGTCTCAAAATAAGTATAAATCAAATTTCATGACTTCAAATAGTTAATTATGGGATTTTGGGACAAAGTATATAACTTAAGCTCAATTTTAGAGCATTTTACTCGGTTAAATTTCTAACGGGTTCACTAACAAGGCCAATTAGACTTGCACACTTTAAATTGAACAAACCGTCCACAAAGTGAGATTGAATCAAACTACATGAGTTGAAATTGTTAGTTATATGCTTTTGAATATAATTAAAACACATAATCTCAAATTTAGAGCACTTTACTCGGTTTAAGTTCCTATGTGTTTACTTTAAAACCCAATAGATATACACACTTTAAACCTATCAAAACGGTCGCAAAATAAGTATAAAACAAATTTCATTAGTTCAAATAGTTAATTATGGGCTTTTGAAACAAATTATACATCATAATCTCAAATTTAGATCATTTTACTCGGTTAAATTTCTAATGGGTTCACTAAAAAGCCTAATTAGACATGCATGCTTTAAATCGAACAAATCGACCACAAAATGAGATTGAATAAAACTACATGAGTTGAAATTGCTAATTATAGGCATTTGAGTATGATTAAACCACTTAATCTAAAATTCAGAGCACTTTAGTCGGTTTAAATTCCTATGTGTTTACTTTAAAACCCATTAGATATACACACTTTAAAACCTAACAAAACGGTCGCAAAATAAGAATAAATCAAATTTCATTAGTTTAAATAGTTAATTATGGGCTTTTGAAAAAAGGATACAACTTAATCTAAATTTTATAGCATTTTACTCGATTAAATTTCTAACGGGTTCACTAAAATGCTCAATTAGACATGCACGCTTTAAAAAAGGATACAACTCTAAAGTGTTGTGATGCTTTTTTCTCTCCTCTCCCTTTCTCTCGTCTCTCTCATGCCTTCCCTTTTTTTCCTTTTCTTTATCACTTTCTTCTTTATGAGATCATCACTGCCTTTGCTTCCATGGAGACGTCTCTCACCTCAAAGGGAGAGGAAGAATCAAGCATCATGTCAACCCCTCCAATCATTTTTCGATGGTCTTGTATGTTTTTCCTTTCTTACATTTCTACTTTTTTGTTTTTTTTTTCCACATCTATATCATCTCGTGCAATTTGTTAACTTCGGTCCATTGGCAATCCTACTAGAAGAGGTATAAACACTATTTTGGTTGTATTGTTCTTAGATCTTCTTCTTGTTACCAACACAAAAAATTGTGTATTTCTTCAACCGAGTAATTGAATCTCTATCCAATTTACAATTTTGATCATCATGGAATTTCCACGATTCGGCTGAATCATGGCCATTCGTGACTAGGGTTAACTCGACCATCGTGTTTTTTATCCGGCCCATATACATTAAAATGACTAGGGTTTACTCGAAACCAACTAAAAGAGTTTCTACTGTCGAAGGATCTTAGTTCCAACAGCTTTCGACTCCTGATTCTCAGAGGAATCCATGCCAATGTAACCTGCATTCGGTTTCTTTGATGGATGAACAGTTATGGTTGATTTTGGAATCCATGATGGTCTCCGCTATTGAACTACAATGGTATGATCTTCTATTACTTACTTTCATTGTTTTCGATCCGGTTTCTTTCTATACGACTTTTGAAGCCACATCTGTTTCTCATCCGCTTTAAAGATGAGAAGTTTAAGATATCCTGGCCATGGGGCCTTGGACTTACAAGGATGAATGACTTGCCCTTGTGCAATACAACCCCAACATAAGTCTTGACGAACATCTCTTTCACCAGATGAATATTTAGGTACGCATCTATCATATTCCTCCTATCCTCCTTGCTTCTGAGGAATCCGCCCATCACATTGGAGTCCCTTGGGGCTTTGATTGGAACAGTCACAAAAATTGACACCAAGAAAATTGACTTCAATATGATTGATTACCTCCGAGTCGGATTAACAATAGATGCATCCAAGCCGATTCGGCGCTATGTTGCTATTGGCGGGGGGCCATCCACTAGATTTTGCCTTCTCCAATACGAACGTCTTCCTACAATATGTCATTGTTGTGGTAAAGTTGGTCATTCGACAGAATTTTGTTCCATCCTAGTCGAGGCACGCCCTGAACACCTACAATATGGGGACTGGCTCCGCTTTATTCCCAAGAAAAAGGAGGCTCAACCTACGCAAAAAGGATGGATTCATTATATAAACACCAACCCTTCTACCACTTGTGGGACACCACCTTCTTCTCAAACTTCAGCAAACCACCACGGTGGTGCCAATAAGAATGACGAATCTACTAAGCCCCCACCTCAGCCTAATCCTACTATAGGGAGAACGCCTAGCTCCGAGCGTAACCCATCTATCCCAACTGTTTCTAGTCGACTAACCCCTCGACGGTGTCACCCCCAACCAGTACAAATGGTTTTTCATGAACAAGGTTCTAAACTTTCTAAGCATCCAAAGGCCTCGATTTTAGATGATACCGATGATATTGGTTTGTCCACCAGACCTTCATGATTTAGAAACGGATCTTGCTAATGACCTGGACTTCCAAGCGGCAGTTGACTGGTTGAAATCAGCGCCAACCCCCAAACGTCTTGTTCGAACAACCTGAAATAGAGGCACCAAACGCACACCACCCTCCAATGAGGGCAACAAGTCCAAACGGACTCGATCTTCGGCTAAGACCTCTACTGAAAAAGCTGGGATGAGAAGCGGAAAAAACTCTTCGGCGGAGGTTGACGGTGATCAACCCTGCCGAGTTACATGAAACTATTATGTTGGAACTGTTAGGGTCTCGGCAACACCCAGGCAGTTCACGCTCTACAACGTGCTGATTCCAAGCATGATGCCGACTTTATTTTCCTTTATGAAACTAGGTTAAGCAAACATAATATGGATTGTATTAGGATCAAGTTAGGAATGCATGGTTGCATAGCTGTTGAATCCAACCCTTCTTGTACAGGGTTTTCTATCATTTGGAATAATAAAATTTTTATCGATTTGCTTTCTTACTTTGACCGCCATATTGATGTAATCATTTCTTGCGAGCAAAATCAATTCCATTTTTCTGATTTACATGGTTTTCCTGAAACTGCAAACAAATACAAAACTTCGCAATTAATAGACACTTTGCAATCAGCCTCTTCCCTTCCATGGCTTTTAGGGGGACTTTAATGAAATCCTCCATTATAACGAAAAATGAGGCGGTACCCGTCGTGCGAGATCACAAATTAATAATTTTAGAGACTGTCTTACTACAAACGATCTTTTGGATTGTAAGCCAACGTCAAGATGGTTCACTTGGACTAGATCTGAACGTAACTCAGAAACAATTATGGAACGTCTTGATCGTTTCCTTGGTAACTCCGCCTAGTTTAATACTTTTCCTAATTTTCAAGCTATATCTTTCTTTCAGGCACGTTCTGACCATTGCCTTATCTTACTGGACACTAACCCATCACAAGCCCTCAGATCCAAACACTCTAATAATCTTTTTTGCTATGAGAATTTCTAGGCCGATGACTTGTAACACCCCAATGTTTTTCCCTAAATTAAAGTCAAAATCCCTAATCTAAAACCATAGAATTTGGGGATCTGAATTTCTGAATTCAGGGATCAAAATGTAATTCCTGTATTTTAAGGGATTTGAGTGTGAAGTTTCAAAAACTTCAGGGTTTGAATTGGTAATTTTACCAATTCATCTTTGGTAACTTTTCTTTCCTTCTTTCCCCGATTCAGATTTTATTCGGGAGACTAATTTTTCCCCTTAATTTCTGTTTTATTCCTTTTTTTGTTGGATTTCTGATTTGGGTGTTATTAACCGAGATCTTCTCTCCCTTTCTCTCTGTTTTTGCTTCGAACCAATCTCGTGAGTTGGTGTTTTTCATTGTGGCCTTCAAACCTATCCCCGAATTCTTCCTTAGTGGTAAGTTTGGTAAGCAATCCCTTTTTCCTCTTCCTTTTTGTGTTTAGTTGATCGGTTGTAATGGTTGTTTTCCCTTGTCTCGTTTTTCTGTTTTGGTTCAATGGAGTTTGAATGGTTTCAGTGTTCTCATCGATGAGTGTAGTTTTTTTTAATTTAATCGGTTGAGTTAAGGGTTCGTTTAGTGTTTGTTTGTTAGATTTCTGGAGTTTAGGAGTGTGTAGAATCAAATTAAAATCGAATCAGGGGGAGAGTGTCCGAAAAAAAATCTGAAAATCAGGCCTAGGAGAATATGGATTTTTCCAAAGTTTTCCCGAAAAATCTGGGGAAAATCCAGATTTTCTCGGGAAAATCTGTCCCGGCCCGTGACCAACCCGAATGACCCGAAACCCGACCCGTGACCCGCTGACGTCATGCTGACGTCATCTGTTGATGCCACTGCTGATGTCATCTGCTGATGTCAGCATTGACCCGATGACGTCATCTGCTGACGTCAGCGTTGACCATGCTGATGTCAGCATTGACTTTTTCTGACACGGTCCCAATTTATGTTTTTTGACGTCCTGAGTTCAATGGCATAGTCCTTTTTTCGAAATTCGAACCCAAAGTGTCATTTTTAGGGCTTTTATGTTCAAATGCCTTATCTGGAAGTTATCTGTTTTGGGTTCTGAATTAGTTTTTGTTTGGTTCGGGTGACATGGATTCCGATACCGAGCATTTACCTCCTCCTCCTCCTGGACGACCTCCTGTTCATTAGCATTCAGGACCCGCACGTGAGTATCGGTTTAATTTTATTTAGTGTATTTTTCGGTATAGTGGCATAGTAGTGTGTCTAATAATAATTGATATTCGTAGGTTCTACACTTGCACATTCTAGCGGTAGAGCCGAGTCCAGTAGACGTCACTCTCGATGTTGAGTCTTCTGCTTCAAGTGTGTTCTCTTTTGTAAATTTCGTTTACTTCCGTGTGTGTAGATTCTATTTTTCTGTATAAGCATGTTGATATATCATTTCCGAAATTCTCTGTTCATACATCATAATGCCATGTTCTGTTATTAAGTTCATATTTGATCCTGAATATCATACATGCCTCCTGTTAGATATTAAGGCATGCATTCTGATTCTATATCTGCACTCATTGCATTTGGTTGGATTATTTGTACGGAAGAAGTTTAGTGATAAATTCACTTATGTTCAGTGGTTCTGCGATATACCACTTCTGTTTAGTGGCTCCACTTGCGGGTCGAGTTTCCACTTCTGTTTGGTGTGATGGAGTTAGAGTGGTTTAGGGGGAACCTACTCTTCTGATGGTGTTCGGAGATGGGTGCATATCATGCATACATGTCATCATCTGATATACTGTTCTCTGTTTTTGTTTTTCTGTACATTAGAGACACACTAGGCTCCCTAGCTTACACCCTCTCAGTTTCCTGTTTCAGATCCCAGGTCTAGACTACTTACGGTACTTGGAGGATATTGATTTCAGATCATTTTTACGTATGTTTACTATTTTGGATTCTGGTTAAATAATTTAAATTCAGTTAATATTTATATTGTACTGGACTTTGAACTTGGGAATTATTCGGATTTTTTCTGGACTGTTTATTTTTAATTAATTTATGGGTTGAACTCGATATTTTGAACTTCAGGATATTGGATGATTTCTAGCCACTTGGCAAACTAACAAACGCATAAAATCCAATGAGCGTATCAATCAACTGAACGATTTTATTAATATGTGTCTCAAATGACATCTTTCTGATACGAAAATCCACAACTTTATTTCTGCTGAAAGTAAGCTTGATAGCTTGCTTAATGCGAAGGAATAATTGGGCTCAACGAGCTCGAACACACTGGTTAGGACACAGTGACAAAAATACTTCCTTTTTTCATGCCAGGGCAAATAGCCGACGGCGGAAGAATCATATTGTTGGACTTCTAAACAACCAGAATTATGGCAAACACATACAAATGACATCATGTCTACTGCTATTAATTACTTTTAAAACCTTTTTACGTCTTCTTCCCCTACTATTGCCTCTTCCATCTTGGATAACATTCCCACTATTGTTACCGAATTAATGAACAATGATCTTAATAAGGATTTCACAACAGATGAAGTAACTATTGCTTTTCGTGATATTGACCCGAGGAAAGCCCTAGGAGTTGATGGATTCCCAAGTGGTTTCTTCAGGAAGCATTGGGATATCCTTGGCCAGGACTTTACAAGCCTCTACCTCGGACTCCTGAGAGGGTCGGTTAATATGGCAGAGGTCAATCGTACTATCATTGTGCTTATACCCAAAATCAACAATCCCACTACAATGCGCCATCTCAGACCTATTAGCCTTTGCACAGTCATCTACAAAACTATATCAAAAGTACTTGTTAACCATCTAAAATCTATCATGTCTTTATATATCAGTGGCAACCAAGTTGCTTTTATTCAAGGAAGGAACATTACTGACAACATTCTTATTGCCTATGAGCTCATCCATACTTTAAATACTGATGAAACATCTCTTGCAAAAGGTGCTAGCTTAAAGCTAGACATGGAAAAGGCTTTCGACCGTGTTGAATGGCCTTTTCTGGAACAAATTATGCTTCGTCTAGGATTCAACTCCCGTTGGGTTTCCCTTATTATGTGGTGTGTATCCTCAGTATCCTTTCAAGTACGTATCAATGACTCTCTTTCACGACCTTTCAAACCCTATAGAGGGTTACGACAAGGGGACCCCCTATCCCCTTTCTTGTTTCTTTTCTGTACTCAAGGCCTTTCAGCCTTGCTCAATGCTGAGCAAACAATTGGTAACCTCCCTGGACTTTGTGCTAGCAGGAATGGGCCACGTGTCAACTACCTCCTTTTTGCGGACGACTGTGTCGTATTCATTAAGAATACAACTACAGAAGCTCAACGCCTTAAGGATGCTCTTCATACTTATGCTACTTATAGGAAAGAACAAGACAACAACCTTGGGGTTCACCAGGGAAAAAATAAATGCTCGCCTGAGTACATGGGATAAACATCTCCTCTCCTTTAGTGGTAGAGAAATTTTTATTAAATCTGTCATCTAATATATACCACAGTATGTTATGACTTGCTACCTTTTACCCTAAAACATTATTGATGACATGACCACTTTGATACGCCGTTATTGGTGGTCTGGGAAAGCTAACAAACGAGGTTGGCATATGCTCCCTTGGGACACCGTCTGCCTGCCAAAAGCAGTAGGAGGTATAGGGTTTCGCGATCTTCACCACTTCAATGTCGCATTATTAGGCAAACAGATCTGGCGTCTGGTTTGTGAACCTGATAACCTCCTTAGTCATGTCTACAAATGCAAGTATTACCCATCGGGTTCTATCCTCACCTCTGATCACAATCGGAGATCTTCTTTTGCTTGGAAAGGCCTTAGTCTTGCTATCTCTAAGCTTCGCGATGGCTTTTTCAAACACCCAGGTATATCCAGCCAAATACAAATCCACTTTGACAAATGGGGAGGCTCCCAGCCTGTCAACCTTTATGGTGATTATAAGGTAAATGACGAAGTCCCTCTTCGAGCAAGTACCTTCATGTTACCTAATTTACCCCGATGGGACGAATCAAAAGTCAGAGAATACTTCTCCCACGAAGACGCCAACACCATTCTTAATGTACCCATTATTAATGACACAAAAGACACCACTCTTTGGGGTCACCATGACTTTGGTATGTACACGGTTCGGTCTGGTTACCAATTTTTGCAGTTGCAGCTAGGGCCAGTTAACAGGCCCTCCAAGCTTTGGAAAATTATATCTAAACTGCCTACTCTACCCAAGGTTCGTACCTTTGGATGGCGTTTATGTCATGATGCACTCCCATCTGGCCATAAAATCCTCCAGGCCAATCTTGGTACGGGGGTATGCCCGATCTGTAACATGACCATCGAAACCACCCTCCATGCTATGCGGGACTGTTCTAGTGCCAAGGAGGCACTCCAGTTGACAGGGCTTCCTACACAAATTTTCTCCAATACCTTTGACTCCCCCACCAGTGGCTTTCTAAAGTAGCTGGTTTGCTCTCTTTACATCAATTTTCACTTCTTATCATGATCCTTTGGAATTTATGGAATCGCCAAAATGACTTTGTCCATAATAGCCATCTCCAACCGGTTTGGTTAACTGTTTCCAATGCACAAACTTTTAATGACTACACATCAATTAATGATGCCTCCCATCTACGTTCCCGACTAGTTGAGCCCACTTTTACTCAAGCTAGATGGACGAAACCGAACCCTGGTTTCGTTAAGATTAACACGGATGGCGCCTTTGACCCCGTGTTAAGGGGTGTTGCTGCTGGCGTCATTGCCCGGGATTCCTCTGGCGTCGTCCTTGGTGGTTGTTCTATGTTGCTCATTTTCCTAGGCCCCGCTTCGGCTAAGACTCTTGCCATTTTGGAAGGTCTAAAGTTTGCTGTTGCTAATGGCTGGACCTATGTGGTCTTTGAAACTGATTCAGCTTCCATTGCCAATAAGTTTAACAACACCCATCATCAAGATCTTTCCACAGTACAACATTTGATGTCTCGCATCCGCTCCACTCTTGGTACTTTGCCTGATTGTAAGATTTGTTATGTACCTAGAGACGCAAACGTTGTAGCCCATGTCTTAGCTACTAGGGCTTTGCGTTCTTTTATTTCCTGTTCTTTTGATTGTAACTTTCCCTGATTATATTCGGGCTTCTGTAAATTCGGAGAGGTTCTCCTCTTCTTCTCAATAAAATCATGGGTACTCTTTTCACCATAGGGGCCTACTCACCTCTCGAGGTGACTGGCTATAGGGGTTTTTAATGAGGCCCTTTCTTTCAAAAATATTCTAACGGGATCACTAAAAAATCCAATTAGACATGCACGCTTTTAATCGAACAAACTGACCACAAAATGAGATTGAATCAAACTACATTAGTTGAAATTGTTAATTATACGCTTTTGAATATGATTAAACCACTTAATCTCAAATTTAGAGCACTTTACTCGGTTTAAATTCCTATGTGTTTACTTTAAAACCCATTAGATATACACACTTTAAACCTAACAAAATGGTCGCAAAATAAGTATAAATCAAATTTCATGAGTTCATATAGTTAATTATGGGATTTCGAAACAAAGTATACAACTTAATCTCAATTTTAGAGCATTTTATTCGGTTAAATTTCTAACAGGTTTACTAAAAAGCTGATGTGGTGCAGAATCGGCGTGGTTAATGAAATGGTGGTGTTTGGTTGAAGATGAAGAAGGTTTGATGGTATAGTGATGGTTGTTGTGTCCTAGGAACCCTCTTAACCGGGATTGATCAAGCAAACTCCATAATAGGCTCTAACCCACCCTCCTAGATGCAATTACCTAGGCAAGCAAGAGTGTGAAGAAAGAATCAGTAGCAATCTATAGAGAAGATTGTGTTGAAACACTTCTAAAATTCACAAGCAAACAATACTTGCAAAAATATACTCAATAAAAATTTTTCTCCAAAAGAAATATTCCAATTGTTCATCTTACAAGAGAATAGGATACCTCCTTTTATAGCCTAAAGGAGCCAGCAAAATCCCTAAGAAATAGCTATTTAATCCCTAAAAATCATCACATTGATAGTTTAATAGAAATGAATCCCCTAAAATCATAATATGCTAATTAAAAGGAATCCTATGAAATAAATTAAAATACTAATAATTATAGTCAAAGCTTTATAATCCAGCTTTGAATTATTTTATTTTAATATCTAATTCATCCAAAAGCTTTATATATTAGTTTTTGGGTTGAATTTTACAAAATCCCGTAATAATCTTGTATCCAGTTTTCTGCATGCACAGTCTTTAGTAAAACGAACATATCTTGAGCTCCCGATGTCCGATTGATGCGTTTCAAGATACGTTGAAAAGTTAACTGAATGATGGTCAATTTATTAGCAGAATACTCTGCCCAAAAATGCCTGGATCCTATTTGAAAATTCGTCGCAAGTTAGCTGACTTTCTAGACTTTTCAAAATGATTCAGCTTTCTTCCCAATGTGCATTGCTTTAGTCCTCTCATGCATGTATCATTCCCCCACTCCTCAAAAAGATTCGTCCTCGAATCTAAACCTGTGATTGGAGGAAATTCATTAAGGTACCGTGGAAGAGAATTCATCTTAAAAATTCCTTATGCTAAGTTTATTTTTTCAATGTGATTTACAAGTGACTTCTCATTTGCAGCGTCATCATCATTTTGGTCGAAAGACAAATCATTCTCATTTTTGGGCTCTTTAACCTCTTTTAACTCACTTTCCGTATCCCCCTCACAAAAAGTCTGAATTTCATCAAAGTACATTTGTTTGGGAGAACTAACTTTTTCAGAGTCCACAACTAGGTCTAGCAAACAACTTTTTGTTTCAGCACATTTTACAGGTTCTTCTTTATTTGGTTGTTTACTATCACTTTGGACTAGGGATGATTGTTCTTTCGGCTTTGTTTTACTAGGGTCTAATATGATATTAATAAGGCTTTAAAAAGATGAAACTTGAGATGTAACTTTATCAAATGAAGTGTATTCCTTTCGATGAGCCTTAGACTTCTATAATTGATGTTCAAGTCGGATTGCTTCTTCGACTACATCCATAAGAATATGATATGGCTGGAATTCATTGTTGGAAATCTCTATATTGAGCCCAAAATAGAATCGTTCTATTGTGTCATCTTCTTCCTCAAAGGTATCTGCCCGATTCATAAGCTCTAGCATGGTGTTGTACTATTTCTCCACACACATAGTACCTTATTTCAATTGTTGAAGTTTTCTCTTGTTGTCACTATAATATCCTGGTGGAATGTATTTATTCCTCATGATCTGCTTCAATTCCCTCCATGAGTCAATTTGTCGTTTACGTTGAAATCGTCTATCTTCCACTAATCTATTCCACCAACGTGCAACATGGTTAGTGAATGCACTGATAGCCAATAAACATTTTATTGTATTAGAATATTTATAAAGCATGTCCTCAATCTTGTTCTCCCAATCACAATAAGTATTTGGATCAGAAGTACCTTTGAAAGAAGGAATTTTGGGCTTTGACATAATCAATAAAGGCTTATTTTGGTAATTAGATCCCAAAATATCACGAGGCTTATCTCCAAAAGTATGAAACATCTTGAAAATTCAACAAGAAAAAAGAAGGAAAGAAAACTCAATCCCATGGAATCGAATTGAATCTGATACAAAATGATGTGGTACGGAATCAGCGTGGATAATGAAATAGTGGTGTTTGGTTGAAGATGAAGAAGGTTTGATAGTATAGTGATGGTTGTTGTATCCTAGGAACCCTCTTGACCGCGATTGATCAAGCAAACTCCATAATATGCTCTAAGCCACCCTCCTAGATGCAATTACCTAGGCAAGCAAGAGTGTGATGAAAGAATCACCAGCAATTTATAGAGAAGATTGTGTTGAAACACTTCTAAAATTCACAAGCAAACAATACTTGCAAAAATATACTCAATAAAATTTTTTCTCCAAAAGAAATATTCCAATTGTTCATCTTACAAGAGAATAGGCTACTTTCTTATATAGCCTAAAGGAGCCAGCAAAATCCCTAAGAAATAGCTATTTAATCCCTAAAAATCATCACATTGATAGTTTAATAGAAACGAAACCCCTAAAATCTTAATATGCTAATTAAAAGGAATCTTATGAAATAAATTAAGATATTAATAATTATAGTCAAAGCTTTATAATAAAGCTTTGAATTATTTTATATTAATATCTAATTCATCCAAAAGCTTTATATATTAGCTTTTGGGTTGAATTTTACAAAATCCCGTAATATCTCATATCCAGTTTTCTGCATGCGCAGTCTTCAGTAAAACGAACATATCTTGATCTCCCAATTTCCGATTGATGCGTTTTAAGATACATTGAAAAGTTAACTGAATAACGGTCTATTTATTAGCAGAACAATCTGCCCAGAAATTCCCGGATCCCATTCGAAAATTCATCGCAAGTTAGCTGACTTTCTAGACTTTACAAAATGATTCAGCTTTCTGCCCGATGTGCATTGCTTTAGTCCTCTCATGCATGTATCAAAAGCCAAATTAGAAATGCACGCTTTAAATCAAACTAACCAACAACAAAATGAGATTGAATAAAACTACACAAGTTGAAATTATTAATTATAGGCTTTTGAATATGATTAAACCACTTAATCTCGAATTTAGAGCATTTTACTCAGTTTAAATTCCTATGTTTTTACTTTAAAACGCATTAGATATACACACTTTAAACCTAACAAAACGGTTTGCAAAATAAGTATAAATCAAATTTTATGAGTTAAAATAGTTAATTATGGGCTTTTGAAACAAAGTATACAACTTAATCTCAATTTTAGAGCAATTTACTCGGTTAGATTTCTAACGAGTTCACTAAAAAATCCAATTAGACATGCATGCTTTAAATTGAACAAACTGACCACAAAATGAGATTGAATCAAACTACACGGGTTGAAATTGTTAATTATATGCTTTTGAATATGATTAAACTACTTAATCTCAAATGTAGAGGACTTTACTCGGTTTAAATTCCTATGTGTTTACTTTAAAACCCATTAGATATACACACTTAAACCTAACAAAACTGTCTCAAAATAAGTATAAATCAAATTTCATTAGTTTAATTAGTTAAATATGGGCTTTCGAAACGAAGAATACAACTTAATCTCAATTTTAGAGCGTTTTACTCGGTTAAATTTCTAACGGGTTTACTAAAAAGCCAAATTAGAAATACACGCTTTAAATCAAACAAACCGAAAACAAAATGAGATTGAATTAAACTACACAAGTTGAAATTGTTAATTATTCTATCTTCACACTCTCGCTTGCCTAGGTAATTTGCATATAGGAGGGTGGGTTAGAGCCTATCATGGAGTTTGCTTGATCAATCGCGATCAAGAGGGTTCCTAGGACACAACAACCATCACTACACCATCAAACCATCTTCATCTTCAACCAAACACCACCATTCAATTAACCATGTCGTTTTCGCACCATATCACATATTAATAAGATCGTTTAGTTGAATGATACGCTCATTGGATTTAATGCGTTTGTTAGTTTGCCAAGTGGCTAGGAATCGTCCAATATCCTGAAGTTTATGAAGTGTCGAGCAAGATTGGTTAGACCAAATCTCTCTAATTCGAGACAAAACTTTTGGGTCATCAGCCCAGCAATTCTCATAGCGAAAAAGATTATTAGAGCGTTTGGATCTGAGTAAGAGAAGTGGATGATCCAGGTGTTTATCTGGGAGTCCCTCTCCTAATAGGAAAGAACAAGACAATAGCCTTGGGTTTCATTAGGGAAAAAATGAATGCTCGCTTGAGTAAATGGGATAAACATTTCCTCTCCTTTAGTGGTAGAGAAATTTTTATTAAATCTGTTATCCAATCTATACCATAGTATGTTATGTCTTATTACCTTTTACCCCAAAACATTATTGATGATATGACAACTTCGATACGCCGTTATTGGTGGTCTGGGAAAGCTGACAAACGAGGTTGGCATATGCTCCCTTGGGACATCGTCTGTTTGCCAAAAGCAGCATGAGGTATAGGGTTTCACGATCTTCACCACTTCAATGTTGCTTTACTAGGCAAACAGATCTGGCGTCTGGTCTGTGAACTTGATAATCTCCTTAGTCAGGCCTGCAAATGCATGTATTACCCATCGGGTTCTATCCTCGAATCTGATCATACTCGAAGATCTTCTTTTGCTTGGAAAGGCCTTAGCATTGCTATCTCTAAGCTTCGCGATGGCTTTTTCAAACGCCCAGGTATATCCAGCCAAGTATAAATCCACTTTGACAAATGGAGAGGCTCCCAGCCTGTCAACCTTTATGGTGATTATGAGGTAAATGACGAAGTCCCTCTTCGAGCAGGTACTTTCATGTTACCTAATTTACCCCGATGGGACAAATTAAAGGTTAGAGAATACTTCTCCATGACTCTGGGGTCACCATCCTTAATGACACAAAAGACACCACCCTTTGGGGTCACCAGGACTCTGGAATGTACATGGTTCGGTTTGGTTACTAATTTTTGCAGTTACAGCTAGGGCCAGTTAACAGGCCCTCCAAGCTTTGAAAAATTATATCTAAGCTGCCTACTCTACCCAAGGTTCGTACCTTTGGATGGCGTTTATTTCATGCAGTACTCCCATCTGGACATAAAATCCTCCAGGCCAATCTTGGTACGGGGGTATGCCCGATCTGTAACACGACCATTGAAACCACCCTCCATGCTATGCGGGACTGTCCTAGTGCCAAGGAGGCACTCCAGTTGGCAGGGCTTCCTACACGAATTTTCTCCAATATCTTTGTCTCCCCCCACCAATGGCTTTCTGAAGTAGCTGGTTTTCTCTCCTTACATCAATTTTCACTTCTTATCACAATCCTTTGAATTTATGGAATCGCCGAAATGACTTTGTCCATAATAGCCATCTCCAACCGGTTTGGTTAATTGTTTCCAATGCACAAAAACTTTTTAATGACTACACATCAATTAATGATGCCTCCCATCTACGTTCCCGACTAGCTAAGCCCACTTTTGCTCAAGCTAGATGGACGAAACCGGACCTTGGTTTCGTCAAGATTAACACGGATGATGCCTTTGACCCCGTATTAAGAGGTGCTGCTGCTGGCATCATTGCCCGGGATTCCTTCGGCGGCGTCCTTGGTGGTTGTTCTATGCCGCTCATTTGCCTGGACCCCGCTTTTGCTGAGGCTCTTGCCATTTTAGAAGGTCTAAAGTTTGTAGTTGCTAAGGGTTGGACTCATGTGGTCTTTGAAACTGATTCAGCTTCCATTGCCAACAAGGTTAACAACATCCATCATCAAGATCTTTCCACCGTGCAACATTTGGTGTCTCGCATCCGCTCCACTCTTGGTACTTTGCCTGATTGTAAGATTTGTTATGTACCTAGAGACGAAAACGTTGTAGCCCATGTCTTAGCTACTAGGGCTTTGCGTTCTTTTACTTCCTGTTCTTTTGATTGTAACTTTACCAATTTTATTTGGGCTTCTGTAAATTCGGAGAGGTTCTCCTCTTCTTCTCAATAAAACCATGGGTACTCTTTTCTCCATAGGGGCCTACTCACCTCTCGAGGTGACTGGCTATAGGGATTTCTTAATGACGCCTTTTCTTTCAAAAAAATTCTAACGGATTCACTAAAAAGCCCAATAAGACCTACACGCTTTAAATTGAACAAACCGACCCCAAAATGAGATTAAATCAAACTACATAGGTTGAAATTGTTAATTTTAGGCTTTTGAATATGATAAAACCACTTCATCTAAAATTTATAGCACTTTCCGCAGTTTAAATTCCTATGTGTTTACTTTAAAACCCATTAGATATACACACTTTAAACCTAACAAAAGAGTCTCAAAATAAGTATAAATCAAATTTTATGAGTTCAAATAGTTAATTATGGGCTTTTGAAACAAAATATACAACTCAATCTCAATTTTAGAGCATTTTACTCGGTTAAATTTCTAAAGGATTCACTAAAAAGCCCAATAAGACATGAACGTTTAAATCGAACAAACCGACCATAAAATGAGATTGAATCAAACTACATGAGTTGAAATTGTTAATTATAGGAATTTGAATATGATTAAACCACTTAATCTCAAATTCAGAGCACTTTACTCGGTTTAAATTCTCATGTGTTTACTTTAAAACTTATTAGATATAAACACATTAAACCTAACAAAAAGGTCACAAAATAAGTATAAATCAATTTCATGAGTTCAAATAGTAAATTATAGGCTTTTGAAACAAATTTTACAACTTAATCTCAATTTTAGATCATTTTATTCGGTTAAATTTCTAACGGGTTCACTAAAAAGTCAAATTAGACATGCACGCTTTAAATCGAGCAAACCGACCACAAAATTAGATTAAATCAAACTAAATGAGTTGAAATTGTTAGTTATAGGCTTTTGAATATGATTAAACCACTTAATCTCAAATTCAGAGCTCTTTACTCGGTTTAAATTCCTATGTGTTTACTTTAAAATCCATTAGATATACACACTTTAAACCTAATAAAACGGTCGCAAAATAAGTATAAATCAATTTCATGAGTTCAAATAGTTAATTATAGGCTTTTGAAACAAATTTTACAACTTAATCTCAATTTTGGAGCATTTTATTCGGTTAAATTTCTAACGGGTTCACTAAAAAGTCAAATTAGACATGCACGCTTTAAATCGAACAAACCGACCACAAAATTAGATTAAATCAAACTAAATGAGTTGAAATTGTTAATTATAGGCTTTGAATATGATTAAACCACTTAATCTCAAATTTAGAGCTCTTTACACGGTTTAAATTCCTATGTGTTTACTTTAAAACCCGTTAGATATACATACTTTAAACCGTGCAAAACGGTTACAAAATAAGTATAAATCAACTTTCATGAGTTCAAATAGTAAATTATGGGTTTTTCAAACGAAGTATACAACTTAATCTCAATTTTAGAGCATTTTAATCGGTTAAATTTTTAACGGGTTCACTAAAAAGCCCAATTAGACATGCACGCCATAAATCGAACAAACCAACCACAAAATGGGATTGAATCAAACTAAATGAGTTGAACTTGTTAATTATAGGCTTTTAAATATGATTAAACAACTTAATCTCTAATTCAGAGCTCTTTACTCGGTTTAAATTCCTATGTGTGTACTTTAAAACCTATTAGATATACACACTTTAAACCTAACAAAATGATTCCAAAATAAGTATAAATCAAATTTCATGAGTTTAAATAGTTAATTATGGGCTATGAACAAAATTAAACAATTTAATCTTAATTTTAGAGCATTTTACTCGGTTAAATTTTTAATGGGTTCACTAAAAAGCCCAGTTAGACATACACTCCTTAAATCGAACAAATCGACCACAAAAAGAGATTGAATCAAACTACATGAGTTGAAATTGTTAATTATAGGATTTTAAATATGATTAAACCACTTAATCTCAAATTCAGAGCCTTTTACTCGATTTAAATTCCTATGTTTTTACTTTAAAACCCATTAGATATACAGACTTAAACCTAACAAATAGGTCACAAAATAAGTATAAATCAAATTTCACGAGTTCAAATAGTTAATTATGGACTTTTGAAACAATGTATACGACTTAATCTCAATTTTAGAGCATTTTACTCGGTTAAATTTCTAACGGGTTTACTAAAAAGTCAAATTAGACATGCACGTTTTAAATCGAACAAACCGACCACAAAATGAGATTGAATCAAACTAAATGAGTTGAAATGGTTAATTATAGGCTTTAGAATATGATTAAACCACTTAATCTCAAATTTAGAGTACTTTACTCGGTTTAAATTCCTATGTGTTTACTTTAAAACGCATTAGATATACATATTTTAAACCTAACAAAACGGTCACAAATTAAGTATAAATCTAATTTCATGAGTTCAAGTTGTTAATTATGAGCTTTTGAAACAAATTACACAACTTAATCTCAATTTTAGAGCATTTTACTCGGTTAAATTTTTAACGGGTTCACTAAAAAGCCAAATTAGACATGCACGCTTTAAATCGAACAAACTGACCACAAAATGAGATTGAATCAAACTACATGAGTTGAAATTGTTAATTATAGGTGTAACCGCTTAGAAAATACTTATACGACATATTTAACTAAGAGTTCACATTCGGATCACAAAAAACAAAATATATATATATATATATATAATTAAAATCTCATGTACACATAAAAGAATAATTAAAAAAAATACTATAGACGTAAATATAAGATATAACGTGATACATATGCTCTCTATTACCCAAATGTCGTACTCCATGAGTATCGCTGAGTAGACATCTGCAACGATGTCGATAATCAAAATATGATCAAATTCTTTTTAACCTGCAACAATAATAATAATGTGAGCCTTAAAAAGCTCATTAATTGAAAATTATTAGATGAAAATGTAAGCACATGCATGTATAAAGTAGGAAAAATATTGTCATAACGTTCCGGTACAACACTCTAATTACAAAGCAATATTTTCAAAGAAGAGTTAAATTACATAATTTATTCTAGGAATCTAACGTGTTTCATTACTACCAAATAAAACATTTAATACACAGGTAGAACATCAATAATTCAGAAAAATATGGTATTGATGCAGACAAGTTTTCAAGCAACCTATCTACCTTCCAATCGAGACTCTAAGTATACGGTTCTCCAAAATAGTATCTTATACAAATGTTAACCCAGACCCAAAAAGGATAGAAGGATTGACCTAAAGGGTCACCCTATGTTACAAGAGGAATTACCCTAGCCAAGGCTTAGAAACTAAAAGCAGACGGAATTACCTTAGCCGAAACTAGGAACCGTAAACAAGTGGGATTACCCTAACCGAAGCTAGGAACCGCAAACAGGTGGGATTACCCTAACCGAAGCTAGGAACCGCAAACAGGCGGGATTACCCTAACCAAAGCTAGGAACCGTAAACAGGCGGGATTACCCTAACCGAAGCTAGGAACCATAAACAGGCGAGATTACCCTAACCGATGTTAGGAACCATAAATAGGCGAGATTTCCAACCAAATCAGGGTTGAACCTCGGGCACTTTACATCATATCTCAAGTACCACAAATGAATCAATCTATACAATATTACAATATGCAGTAATATCAGGAGCAAGAAATAATGAACATACTACTACGTATACCTATTCAAACAGTAAATAGAGAACAAGCTAGATATATCAGGCTTATACCAGACACCGTATAATCCTACTTAAACTCCAAAACTTATCATGTACACATGAGAAAGAAATAAGGAATAATAGTCATGTGCACATCATCAATTTAATAAAACATGGGATTCGGTAGCAAAACAATTTTATAGCACATAAGGAATGTACAAAACAATTAATTTATAAAATAGGAAAAACGGATCATTCTCGATTTGAATAGTATATCAGATCATTTAGTTAGAGCCATAAACCATTCTAGTTAGATTCCAGACAAACCAGACTTGATATAATGTCCAATCCTCTTCACTATTATTACCCATTCAGCACCTTATGACCCTTCGATTAATTTAGACATACGAATAGTATTCTGAAAATTTATCTTAAACCATCATAAAACAAATTTGAGTCGAAGTACTTTACTATCTCAAGGTTTAAGTTTTAATGCCATATTTCACTAGTATTTAACTGTTTTTTTTTATATAAATCAGATATTTTATCAAATTCGATGCAAATCTTGAATCAGTTTTATTGCTAGGGAGTATTTTAGTCGTTTCTTGCCACAAAATATGAAAGTCAAATCATTAACATATGTAACCAGATCCGAAGTATGTCAGTCTTATCAATTATTCTTGGTTCTCAGAAGTCTTACCAATATATTTCATAAGGCGTATATACAAATGGTAGTAAACTATTACCTTGACTTCAAGCTTTAACCTATGAGTTCTGAAGGTTATCTTAGATCGAACTCAACATCTCTCAATATCTTTGATATATGCGTACCTCTCAAGAACAAACTTTCCTTCTTTGTACTTCTGACTCTTCTCATATATTGCTCCGTATTCCCACCCAACAATGTCTACAACAGCAGCAAAATATATCAACCACGATATGCATTCTAGAAAGCGCCGTCCTCTCTTCTAGGACTCCGACCTATTATGTTTACCCCGAAGCACAAAACTATCAAAGTGGCAAGCAACTCGAATCATCCATCAGTTCATACCGAGTATGAAATATTAATCGAGAAAATGTCTCAAAATCTTAAAACTTCACAATAATTTTTAGCAATAAAAAAAATCAATTTTAATAAACAAAACATACTGTTAAAATAAAATGAAATTTTAAATCAATCAATCATTGAAGAAAATATGAGATCTTACGCATTGTTGAAGCGGTAGGCTTTCCTACGGTTACATTGGACAGACTAAACCAATAATGAAAATGCCACAGAAGTTTGTTAACGATTGCATGGAGTAGAAATCTAAGGATTGTTTTCACTAGGAATTACTTTTACAGAAAATCAGAACCAAAGCATATTGTTGAGGGAAAATAAGTATGTACAACAATCAATTACCAACGTTGTAAACGATAGATGAGTGAATGGTAAGAGGAGTTTTGTTTGTTCAGGGATAGGGAACAATACGATGATGGCGGTGACGACCACAACGAGACGATGATCGAAATCGGCGAAATAACTGAAGTTTAGTGTGGGGAGGTGAAAGTTCAAGAGGGAAAGGAATTCTGGAACCCTCTCCATTCTTTTTTCTAGTGGGCTGAGTGGTTTTTATTATAATTAATATCTTTTTAACACAAAACACAACATGCTTAATAGTGAAAAAGACAACTTAACCTCAAGAGTTACCTTTGCTCTGATAGTTAATCCATGATTTCACTTGACTAAGTGTTATGGGTTCAAACCCCACATAGCTACAACACTCTTTATTATTAAATTATTATTTTTTATATTTTATTCAGAGTGTTACAATAAGCTTTTGAATATGATTAAACCACTTAATCTCAAATTAATAGCACTTCACTCGGTTTAAATTTCTATGTGTTTACTTTAAAACACATTAGATATACACACTTTAAACCTAACAAAACGGTTGCAAAATAAGTATAAATCAAATTTCATGAGTTCAAATAGTTAATTATGGGCGTTGAACCAAATTATACAATTTAATATCAATTTTAGAGCATTTTACTTGGTTAAATTTCTAACAGGTTCAATAAAAAGCCCAATTAGACATATACGTTTAAATCGAACAAACAGACCACAAAATGAGATTGAATCAAATTAAATTAGTTGAAATTGTTAATTATAGGCTTTTAAATATGATTAAACCACTTAATCTCAAATTCAGAACTCTTTACTCGGTTTAAATTCCTATGTGTTTACTTTAAAACCCATTAGATATAAACACTTTAAACCTAACAAAGCGGTCGCAAAATAAGTATAAATCAATTTCATGAGTTCAAATAGTTAAATATAGGCTTTTGAAATGAAGTATACAACTTAATCTCAATTTTAGAGCATTTTACTCGGTTAAATTTGTAACGGGTTTACTAAAAAGTCAAATTAGACATGCACGCTTTAAATCGAACAAAGCGACCACAAAATGAGATTGAATCAAACTACATGAGTTGAAATTGTTAATTATAGGGTTTTGAATATGATTAAACCACTTAATCTCAAATTCAGAGCTCTTTACACGGTTTAAATTCCTATGTGTTTACTTTAAAACCCATTAGATATACATACTTTAAACTGAACAAAACGATCACAAAATAAGTATAAATCAAATTTCATGAGTTCAAATAGTTAATTATGGGCATTTCAAACAAAGTATACAACTTAATCTCAATTTTAGAGCATTTTACTCGGTTAAATTTCTAACGAGTTCACTAAAAAGCCCAATTAGACATGCACGCCTTAAATCGAACAAACCAACCACAAAATGGGATTGAATCAAACAAAATGAGTTGAACTTGTTAATTATAGGCTTTTAAATACTCGGTTTAAATTCCTATCTGTTTACTTTAAAACCTATTAGATATACACACTTTAAACCTAACAATACGATTGCAAAATAAGTATACATCAAATTTCATGAGTTTAAATAGCTAATTATGGGCTATGAACAAAATTAATAATTTAATCTCAATTTTAGAGCATTTTACTTGGTTAAATTTCTAACGAGTTCACTAAAAAGCCCAATTAGACATGCACTCCTTAAATTGAACAAATCGACCACAAAATGAGATTGAATCAGAATACATGAGTTGAAATTGTTAATTATAGGCTTTTGAATATGATTAAACCACTTAATTTAAAATTCAGATCTCTTTGCTCGGTATAAATTCCTATGGGTTTACTTTAAAATGCATTAGATATACATAATTTAAACCTAACAAATAGGTCACAAAATAAGTATAAATCAAATTTCACGAGTTCAAATAGTTAATTATGGACTTTTGAAACGAAGTATAACACTTATTCTCAAGTTTAGAGCATTTTTCTCGGTTAAATTTCTAACGAGTTCACTAAAAAGCCCAATTAGAGATACACACTTTAAATCGAAGAAACCGCCTACAAAATGAGATTGAATCAAACTACATGAGTTGAAATGGTTAATTATAGGCTTTTAAATATGATTAAACCACTTAATCTCAAATGCAGAGCACTTTACTCGGTTTAAATTCCTATGTGTTTACTTTAAAACCTATTAGATATACAGACTTTAAACCTAACAAAACGGTCGCAAAATAAGTATAAATCAAATTTCATGAGTTTAAATAGTTAATTATGGGCTTTTGAAACAAAGTATATAACTTAATCTCAATTTTAGAGCAATTTACTCGGTTAGATTTCTAACGAGTTCACTAAAAAATCCAATTAGAGATACACACTTTAAATCGAAGAAACCGCCTACAAAATGAGATTGAATCAAACTACATGAGTTGAAATGGTTAATCATAGGCTTTTGAATATGATTAAACCACTTAATCTAAAATTCAGAGCTCTTTACTCGATTTACATTCCAATGTTTTTACTTTAAAGCCCATTAGATATACAGACTATAAACCTAACAAAACGGTCGCAAAATAAGTATTAATCAAATTTTATGAGTTCAAATAGTTAATTATGAGCTTTTGAAACAAATTACACAACTTAATCTCAATTTTAGAGCATTTTACTCGATTAAATTTCTAACGGGTTCACTAAATAGCCCATTTAGACATGCACGCTTTAAATAGAACAAACCGACCACAAAATGAAATTGAATCACACTACATGAGTTGAAATGGTTAATTATAAGCTTTTGAATATGATTAAACCACTTAATCAAAAATTAAGAGCTCTTTACTCGGTTTAAATTTTGATGTGTTTACTTTAAAACGCATTAGATATACAGACTTTTAACCTAACAAAACAATTGCAAAATAAGTATAAATCAAATTTCATGAGTTCAAATAGTTATTTATGGGCTTTTGAAACAAATTATACAACTTAATCTCAATTTTAGAGCATTTTACTCGGTTAAATTTCAAACAGGTTCACTAAAAAGCCTAATTAGAAATGCTCGCTTTAAATCGAACAAACCGACCACAAAATGAGATTGAATCAAACTACATGAGTACAAATTGTTAATTATAGGCTTTTAAAAATGATTAAACCGCTTAATCTAAAATTCAGAGCACTTTACACGGTTTAAATTCCTATATGTTTACTTTAAAATTCATTAGGTATACACACTTTAAACCTGACAAAAGGGTCTCAAAATAAGTATAAATCAAATTTCATGAGTTCAAATAGTTAATTATGGGCTTTTGAAACAAAGTATACAACATAATCTCAATTTAAGAACATTTTACTCAGTTAAATTTCTAACGGGTTCATTAAAAAGCCAAAATAAACATGCACGCTTTAAATCGAACAAACTGACCACAAAATTAGATTGAATCACTACATGAGTTGAAATTGTTAATTATAGGATTTTGAATATGATTAAACCAATTAATCTCAAATTTAGAGCACTTTTCTCGGTTTAAATTCCAATGTGTTTACTTTAAAACCCATTATATATACACACTTTAAACCTAACAAAACGATTGTAAAATAAGTATAAATCAAATTTCATGAGTTTAGATAGTTAATTATGGGCTTTTGAAACAAATTATACAACTTAGTCTCAATTTTAGAGCATTTTACTTGATTAATTTTCTAATGGGTTCACTAAAAAGCCCAATTAGACATGCACGCTTTAAATCGAACAAACCGACCACAAAATTAGTTTAAATTAAGCTATATGAGTTGAATTTGATAATTATAGGTGTGACACCCTCGCCCCGGGTTAGGAGATGGAGGCGTCGACCGGACATTCAACTCGTATTTAAATCGAATTTGTATCCAATTGTAAGACATTTTTTATTTTTTATTTTTTTATTCATTTGTATAACTTTACGAGCCAAACTCTTGTAACACTTATCAAATTTGAGGTTAATTTAAAACTTTTTCATACTTATACAATTAACCATTTCGATTCTCAAATTCCATTCATTTATCAATTATAATCTCAATTGAGCTTGATTTAAACCTCTAACCAAATTTTATTCATTTAATCATCATTAATATTATCTTATTGATCAAGCAAATTTTCATTTCCCAAGTTGAACCAAAAATAACTAGGGGTATCGGTACCCCTCATAGGGAGGTATCGGAACAGGGGTATCGAACCCTAGTTCGATACAGGTCAACTATGTTGACTCATTGACCAAGGCTGATATACACACTTTAAATATAAATATAAATCAAATTTCATGAGTTTAAATTGTGGATTATGGGCTTTTGAAACAAAGTATACAACTTAATCTCAATTCTAGAGTATTTTATTCGATTAAATTTCTAACGGGTTCACTAAAAAGCCCAATTAGACATGCACGCTTTAAATCGAACAAACCGACCACAAAATGAGATTGAATCAAACTACATGAGTTGAAATTGTCAATTATAGGCTTTTAAAAATGATTGAACCGCTTAATCTAAAATTCAGAGCACTTTACACGGTTTAAATTCCTATGTGTTTACTTTAAAACCCATTATATACACACACTTTAAACCTAACAAAAGGATCTCAAAATAAGTATAAATCAAATTTCATGAGTTCAAATAGTTAATTATGGGCTTTTGAAACAAAGTATACAACATAATCTCAATTTTAGAGCATTTTACTCGGTTAAAATTCGAACGGGTTCACTAAAAGCCAAATTAGACATGCACGCTTTAAATCAAACAAACCGACCACAAAATTAGATTGAATCAAACTACATGAGTTGAAATTGTTAATTATAGGATTTTGAATATGATTAAACCACTTAATCTCAAATTTAGAGCACTTTTCTCGGTTTAAATTCCTATGTTTTTACTTTTAAACCCATTAGATATAAACACTTTAAACCTAACAAAACGGTCACAAAAATTAGTATAAATCAAATTTCATGAGTTCAAATAGTTAATTATGGGATTTTGAAACAAAGTATACAACTTAATCTCAAGTTTAGAGCATTTTACTCGATTAAATTTCTAACGGGTTCACTAAAAAGCCCAATTAGACATGTACACTTTAAATCGAACAAACCGCCTACAAAATGAGATTGAATCAAACTACATGAGTTCAAATTGTTAATTATAGGCTTTTGAATATGATTAAACCACTTAATCTCAAATTTAGGGTACTTTTCTCTGTTTATATTCCTATGTGTTTACTTTAAAACCCATTATATATACACACTTTAAACCTAACAAAACGATTGCAAAATAAGTATACATCAAATTTCATGAGTTCAAATAGTTAATTATGGGCTTTTGAAACAAATTATACAACTTAGTCTCAATTTTAGAGCATTTTACTTGATTAATTTTCTAACGGGTTCACTAAAAAGCCCAATTAGACATGCACGCTTTAACTTGAACAAACTGACCACAAAATTAGATTAAATCAAACTACATGAGATGAAATTGTCAATTATAGGCTTTTAAAAATGATTGAACCGCTTAATCTAAAATTCAGAGCACTTTACACGGTTTAAATTCCTATGTGTTTACTTTAAAACCCATTATATATACACACTTTAAACCTAACAAAACGGTCACAAAAATAAGTATAAATCAAATTTCATGAGTTTAAATTGTGGATTATGGGCTTTTGAAACAAAGTATACAACTTAATCTCAATTTTAGAGCATTTTACTCGATTAAATTTCTAACGGGTTCAATAAGAAGCCCGATTAGACATGCATGCTTTAAATCGAACAAATCGACCACAAAATTAGATTGAATCAAACTACATGAGTTGAAATTGATAATTATAGGATTTTGAATCTGATTTAACCACTTAATCTCAAATTTAGAGCACTTTTCTCGGCTTAAATTCCTAAATGTTTACTTTAAAACCCATTATATATACACACTTTAAACCTTACAAAATGGTCATAAATAAAATTTTATGAGTTCAAATAGTTAATTATGGGATTTTGAAACTAAGTATACAATATAATCTCAATTTTAGAGCATTTTACTTGATTAATTTTCTAACGGGTTCACTAAAAAGCCCAATTAGACTTGCATGCTTTAAATCGAATAAACCGACCACAAAATTAGATTGAATCAAATTACATGAGTTGAAATTGATAATTATAGGATTTTGAATATGATTTAACCACTTAATCTCAAATTCAGAGCATTTTTCTTGGTTTAAATTCCTATGTGTTTACTTTAAAACACATTAGATATACAAACTTTAAACCTAACAAAACGCTTTCAAAAATAAGTATAAATCAACTTTCATGAGTTTAAATTGTTGATTAGAGGCTTTTGAAACAAAGTATACAACTTAATCTCAATTTTATAGTATTTTACTCAATTAAATTTCTAACAGGTTCACTAAAAAGCCCAATTAACATGCACGCTTTAAATCTAATAAACCGACCACAAAATTAGATTGAATCAAACTACATGATTTGAAATTGGTAATTATTGGATTTTGAATCTGATTTAACCACTTAATCTCAAACTCAGAGCACTTTTCTCGGCTTAAATTCCTAAGTGTTTACTTTAAAACCCATTATATATACACACTTTAAACCTAACAAAATGGTCATAAATCAAATTTCATGAGTTCAAATAGTTAATTATGGGATTTTGAAACTAAGTATACAACATAATCTCAATTTTAGAGCATTTTACTTGATTAATTTTCTAACGGGTTCACTAAAAAGCCCAATTAGACATGCACACTTTAAATCGAACAAACCGACCACAAAATTAGATTGAATCAAACTAAATGAGTTGAAATTGATAATTATAGGATTTTGAATATGATTATACCACTTAATCTCAAATTCGAAGCTCTTTACTCGGTTTAAATTCTGATGTGTTTACTTTAAAACCCATTAGATATACAGACTTTAATCTCAAATTTTGAACCTAATTTATGGGTACAAAAAGATATTTATGGGCTATTGAACCTAATTATACAGGTTAATCTCAAATTTTGAGCTTTTTACTCGATTAAAATTCGAGCGGGTTCACTAAAAACCCATTTATACATGCATACTCTAAACCATACAAAACGATCTAAATTGATGTTAGATCAAATTTTATGGGAACAAAAAGTTAATTATGGGCTTTTGAATATAATTATACTGCTTAATCTCAAATTTTGAGCTTTTTACTCGGTTAAAATTCGAATGGGTTCACTATAAAGCCCATTTATACATGCACGCTCTGAACCATACAAAATGATCTAAAATGATGTTAAATCAAATTTTATGGGTAAAAAATGTTAATTATGGGCTTTTGAACGTAATTATACCGCTTGAACTCAAATTTTGAGCTTTTTACTCGGTTAAAATTTGAACGGGTTCACTATAAAGCCCATTTATACATGCACGCTCTGAACCCTACAAAACGATCTAAAATGATGTTGAATCAAATTTTATGGGTACAAAAAGTTAATTATGGGCTTTTGAACGTAATTATAAAGCTTGAACTCAATTTTGAGCTTTTTACACGGTTAAAATTCGAACGGGTTCACTATAAAACCCATTTATACATGCACGCTCTAAACCCTACAAAACGATCTAAATTGATGTTAAATCAAATTTTATGGGTACAAAAATTTGATTATGAGCTTTTGAACCTAATTATACAACTTATACTCAAATTTTGAGCTTTTTACTCGGTTAAAATTTGAATGGGTTGTGTTGAATTCTCTCCTCTCCCTCTCCTTTTCTCTTGCCCTCCTCCATGCCTTCTTCTTCTTTTTACTTTTTTTCTCTTCTTTCTCCATGTTTTGGAGATCTACTTTGTCTACTACACCACCACCATGGATTTACCAGCAACGTCGGGAGAGTAAGATTCAACAACCATTCCATTCCAATCCTTTGAGATAAATCAATCTGATGTGAGCACATCTACACAAGCTCAAACAGCTGATCCGGAGGTCTTACCATCAGGACCCATCACTCGATCAAAGGCTAAGCAATTCAGGGAAGTTCTTATTCTTAAATGTTTACAAGTCTCAGAATCCCTTAATAATGCATATGCCTTAGAGAATAAACTTTACACTATGTTACATACTGATGTGTAACATCTTGTAACTATATAGTACTTAAGCTAGTATTGTGTTTATTAAGCATGTAAATAGGTGTGTTTTCAATAAGTTCAATAAGAACACAAGCTCATAATCATGTTTACCATGTTTCTTTAGCTTGTTACATGTTTTCCAATATGATAACTATGTTTTTCAGCTTGTTTTAACTTTCTTTAATAAGTTTACAATACTTATGATGGTATAACTTTTGTTTTCTCATAGGCACAAGGAAGAGTACCAAATGAAGGACTTCACCTTAGCTCGGGAAAAGCTCAATGGATTTCTAGCAGCTCGTTTCAGCTCAACTAATCCTCAACACTTCAGCTAGCTGAATTCAGCTCAACTCAGCTCCATTCAGCTCAACTCCAGCTCTACTAGCTCAACTCAAGCTGGTGAGTCCCGGGATAGCTCAAAGGTGTCCTCCACGTGGGAGAGTGTGTCATGGTCATGTGACCAGCATGAGGGGCGTCCACCATCCATTCCAAGCATGTGCATGTGCATGGCATGTGGCAGATTCAAATTTCAAGATTTCCCTCCTTGAAGTTGGCGTCAAAGTAAGATAAGGACAAGGAGTTATTTCCTTTGAATTTCACACATAAAACACATGTGTTAAATGTTTGAAATTCAGTCTTCCCTCCCTCCAAAACCAGCCGGCCACAAAGGATAAGGATGAGTAGTTTTCTCATCCACATTTAACATAATTAACACATGTTAATTGTGCTTACATTTCAGCCACTCATCTGAAACTTCCAATTCAATTCTGGCCAAGTATTCTAGGCGCCAACTCCCTTGTACTAGCCTATATATATGTATACTTTGTAAAGGAAAAAAAAGACAAAATTTGAATGAAATTTACTTTTGTGAGAATTTCTCTCATTTCGGTTCTTTTGAGAACTTTCTGACTTCTCAAGTTCGTTGCTTGCGTGGTCAACCCCTTTGATACTTTGGGTTCTCGGTTGTAGATAATCGAAGGGTCCAAGTCCGTCTGAAGCAAGTTCAAGATAAGGTTCGGGTTCGTTCAACAGATTGTTCGAGTTCATCCTTGGAGTTTGTTTCATTTTATTTCTTTTCCTTGTTTTTATTTCATTTTCGTACTACCCCTTGCATCCTATTTTTCAACCTTGTCAGAAACTTCATTACTCACCAATCACCTCACCAAAGACCAATCCTAGCCATAACCAAACCAATACTTTCAACGTTCCACCATTGTCAACTTCTCCGAGCCTTCATCTTCTACATTCTGTCTACCTAAATTTTCCAGCCCTTTAAAACACCAATTTGCAGCCATGCTTATTGCAGGAGACATCTTACTTCAATCCTAGATCCGAAACAATCAAGAAGGCGTCCTCAACAAGGAGCCCTCTTATCATGTGGTAATCAGAGCCTAGGTTGGATTACAAGTAAGAATCATCTTCGTGAGTGCAAAAACAATCAAAAAACAAAAAAAAGTCAAAAAAAAAAAAAGTCAAAGTCAACTCTAGTTAAAAAAAAAAAAATTTCGAAAATTCAAAAAAAAATCAGAATATCAATAGTTGAAAGAAAAGCACTTCATGGTATTGAAAAGATGAAAGAAAATGCAAGTTTAATGTGTTCTACAGCATCAAACACTACCATAATCAACCGGGCATGAAGAATTGATTGTTCGGTGAAAGGAGAGTAGTAAGTGTTTCTTTGTAGTAAGTAATCCATTTTTTTTTTTTTTTTTTTTCTTTTTTTTTTTCTTTCTTTCTAACCTTTACCTTACTTTACATCACTTTTCTTTCCATTTAACACTAACCGAATTTGTTTTGGACAGAACCTTACATTTCGATTGTCACTAACCGTTGTTGTTAAAGACTAACACTTGTGACAGATTTGAAGAAAGTCTACGCTAGTCCTCTAAAGAACTTATAACGAGAGAAGGAGTGGTAAAAGGCATTTGTGTGTGTGAGATCAGAAGGGGAATCAAAAGAGCCATTCAAGTATTCCCGAGTGAAACACGAGTGTTGGAGTGCCATTTTTATTTTTCTTTGGAGTGAACTTGTGAGGATCTTGTGTGTGTACTTTGTGAGGTCCATTTATCCTTATTTTATTTTGTGTTGTTTGTTCTTTACTAACAATGGCAGGTTCAAATGGAGATCGTGATGATCAACAACAAAACGACGTTCAACCAAGCCTTATGATGCAAGCCATGCTTCGAGAAGTCCGAAGAGTAGTGCAATCAGAGATTGAACAATTGCACGTGAGAATGGACAAGATCGAGGGATCTCAAAACAATTCCCATGATGACAACAATGATGACGTTGAAGAAGTGCAAGAACCGAGGCAGAATGCTCCTAGAACAAATGGGAGGCGTGTACAACACCAGGCACAACTGGATGACAATTTGAACAACATCAAAGTTGCCATACCCCCTTTTCAAGGACGATCAGATCCGGATGCATATCTTGCGTGGGAAAGCAAGGTGGAACACGTCTTTGATTGCTACAATTATTCTGACCAGAAGAAGGTTCGATTGGCAGCGATGGAGTTCGTTGACTATGCCTTAATTTGGTGGGATCAATTGATTCTAAGTAGAAGACGAACCGGTGAAGGTCCAATCAATACATGGGCAGAGATGAAAAGAATTTTGAGAAAGAGATTCGTACCATCCCATTACCATCGAGACCTATTTCAAAGGTTACAAACTTTGAAACAAGGAAATCGAAGCGTCGAAGATTATTTTAAAGACATGGAGATGGCCATGATGCGTGCTAACATTGAGGAAGACCGAGAAGCAACCATGGCGCGATTCCTTTCAGGTTTGAACACCGACATTGCCAATGCTGTTGAATTGCAACATTACGTCGAATTAGACGAAATGGTGCAAATGGCAATTAAGGTTGAGAGGCAGCAACGAAGAAAGATGTCGTCATCCCGAGGTAATAATTCTTTCAGACCTCCTTCCAATTCTGTTTTCAATCCTTCTAACAATTTCAGGAAACAAGTACCGTTTCAAAACAAAGAGAAGGGTGAAACGAGCAAGCCAAAGGCCCCGATTGTAGATGTTGGGCGTGGGAAGCAAAATGCACAACCAGAACGTCCAGAACGCTCAAGGGATATTCAATGTTTTAAGTGTCTTGGAAGAGGACATATTGCAAGCCAATGTCCTAATCGGAAGACTATGTTGATGTTAGAAAACGGAGAGATTGAGTCTGAATCCGACAATGAAGAACATGAACCTTTACACGAGGAAGACAAGGATGATGCGGATGATGCCTTGGATACATACATGACCGGTGAAGCACTTGTCATAAAAAGAAGTCTAAATGCTACACCTACACAAGACGACCAGCAACGAGAAAACATCTTCCATACTAGATGCCTCATTAACGACAAGGTATGTGTTGTCATTATTGATGGTGGTAGTTGTACTAATGTTGCAAGTTCTTTCATGGTTGATAAGTTAGGCTTAAAGACGACGAAGCATCCCAAACCATACCGTCTTCAATGGTTAAATGATGGCGGAGAAGTACGAGTTACTAGACAAGTTTCGGTACCATTTACCATAGGGAGGTATAAAGATGAAATCCTTTGTGATGTCGTCTCAATGGATGCGTGTCACCTACTTTTGGGACGTCCATGGCAATACGACAAAGGTACGTTGCATGATGGAATTACAAATCGATATTCTTTTACACATGCAGGTAAGAAGATCACCTTAGCACCTTTGACACCGAGTCAAGTGCAAGAAGATCAGGTTCGATTGAGAAAGAATGTCGAGGAAGTCAAAACAGAAAGGAAGAAGACGAACGTATATGCGAGCGGCAAGGATATCAGGAAATGTCTTTCCTCTCAACAAACTTTACTTATTTTAATGTATAAGGAGTATTGTTTGTTATCTGATATTCCTAATGATTTGCCTACATCTATTACGTCTCTTTTGCAGGAGTTTGAAGACGTGTTTCCGGATGAGACACCGAGTGGGTTGCCACCTATTCGAGGTATAGAACATCAAATTGATTTCATTCCGGGAGCTACCATTCCAAATCGGCCAGCATATCGAAGTAATCCAGAAGAAACAAAGGAACTTCAAAAACAAATCACCGAGTTGATGGAAAAGGGTTACATTCGGGAAAGTTTAAGTCCGTGCGCTGTACCAGTGCTTTTAGTACCCAAGAAAGACGGAACATGGAGAATGTGTGTTGATTGCCGAGCGGTGAATCAGATTACCATCAAGTATAGGCATCCCATTCCTCGTCTTGATGACATGCTAGATGAGTTGTGTGGTGCGACCATATTTTCCAAAATTGATTTAAAGAGTGGATATCATCAGATTCGGATGCGAGAAGGCGACGAATGGAAGACAGCCTTCAAAACGAAATTGGGTCTGTACGAGTGGTTAGTGATGCCTTTCGGTTTAACTAACGCACCTAGCACCTTTATGCGTCTGATGAATCATGTTTTACGATCTTACATTGGAAAATATTGTGTTGTGTACTTTGATGACATTCTTATATACAGCAAGTCTTTGCAGGATCACGAGGAACACTTGAGGAATGTTCTTGGCACATTGAGAAAAGAAAGGTTATTTGGTAATCTGAAGAAATGTATGTTTTGTACTGATAAGGTTACCTTTCTTGGTTTTATCGTGACTGCACAGGGTGTGGAAGTCGATCCAGAAAAGGTGAAGGCGATTCAGGATTGGCCTCGACCGACATCAATAAGTCAGGTTAGATCTTTTCATGGTTTAGCTAGTTTTTATCGTCGGTTTGTACCTAATTTCAGTTCCATTACCGCCCCCTTAACCGGGATTATAAAGAAGAATTCAGTCTTCAATTGGGGTGATGAACAGGAAGAAGCCTTCTTGAAAATTAAGGATTATTTGACTAAGGCCCCAGTGTTAGCCTTACCTAACTTTGATAAAATGTTCGAGATTGAGTGTGATGCTTCAGGAATAGGAATTGGAGCCGTTTTATCACAGGAGAAGCGACCTATTGCCTATTTCAGCGAGAAGTTAAGTGGTGCTACCTTGAATTATCCAGTGTACGACAAAGAGATGTATGCATTGATTCGAGCTCTTGAAACATGGCAGCACTATCTCTTACCGAAAGAATTCGTAATTCACACCGATCACGAAGCTTTGAAGCACATAACAGGTCAGCATAAGTTGAATAAAAGGCATGCTAAGTGGGTTGAATTTCTAGAATCTTTTCCTTATGTCATTCGATATAAGAAAGGTAAAGACAACGTTGTAGCAGATGCCTTATCCCGTAGGTATGCACTTCTGAATTACTTAGACTCTCATTTGATTGGGTTTGCCTATATCAAAGAATTATATGCTACTGACCCTGATTTTGGAGAAAGATATACATTGTGTGAAAAGGGTGCAGATGAGAAATTTTATCGACATGATGATTATCTTTTCAAAGAAGGAAGACTCTGCATTCCTCAAGGGTCAATTCGAGAGGTCCTAATTCGAGAAGCTCATGAAGGAGGACTTATGGGACACTTTGGAGTCACCAAGACGTTACACATTCTCAAGGAGCACCTATTCTGGCCAAAGATGCGACGAGACGTCGAAAGGATGTGTGAACGATGCGTGACATGTAAGAAAGCAAAGTCGAAGGTATTACCACACGGTTTGTACTTACCTTTACCTATTCCCGACTCCCCCTGGACTGATATATCTATGGATTTTGTGTTGGGATTGCCTAGGACTAGGACAGGTAGAGATAGTATCTTTGTTGTGGTTGACAGGTACTCAAAGATGGCACACTTCATTGCGTGTCATAAGACCGATGATGCTGTTAATGTGGCTAACTTGTTCTTTAAGGAAATTGTGCGTTTACATGGTATTCCTAGGTCGATTGTTTCTGACAGGGATGTAAAATTCTTGAGTCACTTCTGGAGGACTCTTTGGAGCAAATTAGGTACGAAACTTATGTTTTCTACTACTTGTCATCCCCAAACTGATGGACAAACTGAGGTTGTTAATCGTATTTTATCTACTTTACTCCGTTCCATCATCAAAAAGAATATTAAGACGTGGGAAGATTGTTTGCCGCATGTTGAATTTGCATATAACCATGCCGTTCATTCTGCTACTAAAATGTCACCTTTTGAGGTTGTTTATGGATTTAATCCTATCACTCCTCTCGATATGTTGCCTTTGCCATATGAACAAGTGACGAATAGGGACGGACAATCCAAGGCTGATTATGTAAAGAAGTTGCATCAACAGGTTAAAGCTAACCTTGAACGAAGGACTCAACAATACGAGAAGCAAGCGAACAAAGGACGTAAGCGAGTTACCTTCGATGTTGGAGATTGGGTTTGGATTCACTTCCGAAAGGAACGTTTTCCAACCCAACGACGGTCCAAGCTGTTACCACGAGGAGATGGTCCTTTTCAAGTGGTTGAGAAAGTGAACGACAATGCTTACAAGTTGGACTTGCCGGGTGAATACAATGTAAGTGCTACATTTAATGTTTCCGACTTATCTCCTTTTAATGATTCTGCAGATTTGAGGACAAATCCTTTTCAAGAAGGGGGGGATGATGTGAGCACATCTACACAAGCTCAAACAGCTGATCCGGAGGTCTTACCATCAGGACCCATCACTCGATCAAAGGCTAAGCAATTCAGGGAAGTTCTTATTCTTAAATGTTTACAAGTCTCAGAATCCCTTAATAATGCATATGCCTTAGAGAATAAACTTTACACTATGTTACATACTGATGTGTAACATCTTGTAACTATATAGTACTTAAGCTAGTATTGTGTTTATTAAGCATGTAAATAGGTGTGTTTTCAATAAGTTCAATAAGAACACAAGCTCATAATCATGTTTACCATGTTTCTTTAGCTTGTTACATGTTTTCCAATATGATAACTATGTTTTTCAGCTTGTTTTAACTTTCTTTAATAAGTTTACAATACTTATGATGGTATAACTTTTGTTTTCTCATAGGCACAAGGAAGAGTACCAAATGAAGGACTTCACCTTAGCTCGGGAAAAGCTCAATGGATTTCTAGCAGCTCGTTTCAGCTCAACTAATCCTCAACACTTCAGCTAGCTGAATTCAGCTCAACTCAGCTCCATTCAGCTCAACTCCAGCTCTACTAGCTCAACTCAAGCTGGTGAGTCCCGGGATAGCTCAAAGGTGTCCTCCACGTGGGAGAGTGTGTCATGGTCATGTGACCAGCATGAGGGGCGTCCACCATCCATTCCAAGCATGTGCATGTGCATGGCATGTGGCAGATTCAAATTTCAAGATTTCCCTCCTTGAAGTTGGCGTCAAAGTAAGATAAGGACAAGGAGTTATTTCCTTTGAATTTCACACATAAAACACATGTGTTAAATGTTTGAAATTCAGTCTTCCCTCCCTCCAAAACCAGCCGGCCACAAAGGATAAGGATGAGTAGTTTTCTCATCCACATTTAACATAATTAACACATGTTAATTGTGCTTACATTTCAGCCACTCATCTGAAACTTCCAATTCAATTCTGGCCAAGTATTCTAGGCGCCAACTCCCTTGTACTAGCCTATATATATGTATACTTTGTAAAGGAAAAAAAAGACAAAATTTGAATGAAATTTACTTTTGTGAGAATTTCTCTCATTTCGGTTCTTTTGAGAACTTTCTGACTTCTCAAGTTCGTTGCTTGCGTGGTCAACCCCTTTGATACTTTGGGTTCTCGGTTGTAGATAATCGAAGGGTCCAAGTCCGTCTGAAGCAAGTTCAAGATAAGGTTCGGGTTCGTTCAACAGATTGTTCGAGTTCATCCTTGGAGTTTGTTTCATTTTATTTCTTTTCCTTGTTTTTATTTCATTTTCGTACTACCCCTTGCATCCTATTTTTCAACCTTGTCAGAAACTTCATTACTCACCAATCACCTCACCAAAGACCAATCCTAGCCATAACCAAACCAATACTTTCAACGTTCCACCATTGTCAACTTCTCCGAGCCTTCATCTTCTACATTCTGTCTACCTAAATTTTCCAGCCCTTTAAAACACCAATTTGCAGCCATGCTTATTGCAGGAGACATCTTACTTCAATCCTAGATCCGAAACAATCAAGAAGGCGTCCTCAACAAGGAGCCCTCTTATCACAATCTTGTTCTTTTTCTTGTTTTTTTATATTCTTTTTGTTCCTCCCATGGATCGTTTAGACTATTTCCACTATTTTTGCCATTGTTTCATTTAATTTTTTTTCTTTATTAAGAAGATATTTGGATGATCGAGTCTTTGTTGATCCAGAACTTCAACGATTTGAAGATGCTATTACGGCAGCCACCATTATCAAAACCATTGTGAAGGTTCACTCACGAAGGCTATGGAGCCAATCCATTTATGTACAATTACCACCCTTGCAAAGGGATCCATCCAACACCTTTAACGGTGTTCTTTTCACCAATATGCTAACTGGTTATGCTCTCCTTGACAAGAAACATGCACTTTTTTCTTTTATCAACATGGAGGCCATTATCGTTTTCCTCATCACCATGGTAGCCATGGGAGAAGATGTTTCTACATCTTGGTTCTTGTTTGCGATAAATTGGATCTATTTTGCTCCTCATCACCGACACCATTGGGAGAGGAAGTAGCTATCACAACGACACCCAAACCGTTTAGGCTTTTTCTTTCTTCCATCTCTTCAATCTTTACATTTCTTTCTATATATCTTTATTGCCTTCTTTTCGTTTATTATTATGAGATCTATTCTTCTCTTTGTATCAAGTGCTTTTCTTGGTTTTTGATTCTTCTCGGAGCTGTATACAATGTTTGCTTTGGAGAACTAAGGTTTGTGTATGACATGCTACCGTTGGAGCCAAGAGTTTGTGCAAGGACTTTGATGGCCTTCACTAACGATCTTTGGAGTAGGCCGCTAAGACCCAACCGATCTGCTCCCTCGAGTTTGGAATCAGTTAGTTTTGTTTCTATGGTAAGTATTTTCTTTCTATATGACTTTGTTAATTCCTGATTATTCTTTATTAATGTTTCGATCCTTTTTTAGCATGACTCAAAGTATGCAATCCGAATAGAGAATGAACTTTTGATTCTTGGGTTTGTTTTCAGGGTTATTATTCTTTATCACTTTGATAACCTTTTTGATCACAAGACTACTACAATGACTACTAAGCATCTTTTATCTAGTTCTTTATACCATGCTTTTTTTTATTTTCTATGTTAAATCCATGCTTATACCACCCTTACTAAGGGATTTTACCAACACCTCTCATGGTGTACTATTCTCAAACAAGCTTACTTGCTTTATTGTTATCCTCGTTCTTGAATTAAAATGGATTAAACCAAGAATCGAAGCCTTGACGGTTGTCTTCCTAATCATGTATTACTCTATCCTTTTCACTCATTACACCTCTTATTATTATCTTATGTTTCATGGAACGTTTATACATTACAATGTGGACTTAACCATTAAATGAAACACAACTCGGTTCCATCTTTCATATAATGTCCTTTTATACCATGTAACTCTTATTTTCTTTGTTAACCTAATGTACATGGCCCACTTATAACGGAATTTTATCAACACTTCTCTATATGTACTACCAAGAATAGGAACCTTGTTGGTTCCATTGTTCATTTTTTCTATATCATGTTTCCTCCATGATCCAACAAGCAAAGTCTTGTTTCTTCCCATTCTCTTGGAAAGTCTTTCCTATCAAGTTCTCCTTGTTTATCTCAAAAATCTTTGTTTTTTCTTGTTTTATATCTCCTTATTCCTTTTGCAAAAGAATACCACCATTGTTAATCTTGTCTCCATTAATCTGAGTTCTGAATTTCTTGAGTACCTAAGTACTTGGTTTATGACTATTGATGCTAGGTTTAATTTTGCTTTCTTTATAATTCTACCGTGTATTCTATACCATGTTTTTCTTAACTTTTTTATTATTTCCATATACGTGCCACCCTTGCTAATGGATCCCTCTAACACCTTTCATGGTGTGCCATTATCGAACAAATTAACTTGTACTTCTAACATGTTTTTATAGGTGCAATGGATGCAACTAAGCCCCAGAGCTGTCATAGCTCCTTTGTTGTTTCCTTCCCCCCCCCCCCCCACTATCCTTCTTATGCCTAATGATGGTTTTTCTTCTAATACTTTTCTTTACCTTGTCAAGCAAGAAACTCGTTTTTCAAGTAGAGGTACTAAACGAACCCCACTTTCTGATGAGCGTTACAAGCCTATGCGCCCTCAACTTGTATCCAATACCATCTTTAGAAAAAGCTGGGATGAGCAGCGAAAAAAACTCTCCGGCGGGGTTTGACGATGATCAACCCCGCTGAGCAAAATGAAAATCTTATGTTGGAACTGTCAGGGTCTCGGCAACACCCACGCAGTTCTCGCTCTACAACGTGTTACCTATAAGCATGATGCTGACTTTCTTTTTCTTTGTGAAACTAGATTGAACAAACACAATATGGACCGTATTCGGTTTAAGTTAGGAATGCAAGGTTGCATAGCCATTGACCCCAGCCCTTCATGTACAGGGCTTGCTATTATTTGGAATAATAAAACTACTATTGATTTGCTTTCTTACTCGGATCATCATATTGATGTCATTATACATTTTGGTCAATTGCAATTCCATTTTTCTGGAGTACACGATTTTGCTGAAACAACAAACAAATATAAAACTTGGCAACTAATGGACACATTACAATCAACTTCTTCCCTCTCATGGCTCTTAGGGGGAGACTTTAATGAAATACTACACGACAATGAAAAGCAAGGCGATATTCGTCGGGAAAGATCACAAATCAATAATTTTAGAGATTGTCTTTTGCGAAATGATCTCTTCGATTGTAAACCAAAATCTGGATGGTTCACTTAGACTAGATCTGGACCTAATACTGAAACCATTATGGAAAGAATCGATAGATTCCATGGTAACTCCTCTTGGTTTAATATCTTTCCTAACTTCCAAACTACGTCATTCTTTCAAGCTCGATCTGATCATTGCCCCATCTTATTGGACACTAATCCTTCCAGTGCAATCAGGTCGAAAGCTTCCAGGAACCTCTTCCGCTATGAGAATTGTTAGGCTGATAACCCGGAAGTCTCTTCCCGGATTAGAGAGATTTGGACTAACCCATCCAAAACGACCATTGCTAAACTTCATGAAATTAGGCGTTTTCTCGGATTTTGACAAACAAACCAACGTATCAAGTCGAATGAACTTATTAACCAATTAACTGACTTTATAAATATGTGCCTCAAGCGACAAATTTCAGATGCTGATATTAATAATTTTATTTCTGCAAAAAATGAGCTTGATAGCTTGCTTAACGCGAAAGAAATCTATTGAGCATAACGAGCCCGCACCACCTGGCTAGAACATGGTGACAAAAATACTTCCTTTTTCCATGCAAGAGCAAACAATCGCCGGCGAAAAAACAATATTACTGGGCTTTTTAACAATGCGAACATCTGACAAATGCATACGGAAGACATCATGGCTACTGCCATTGATTACTTCCAAACTCTCTTCTCATCCTCTTCTCCTATTATTGCATCTTCCATTTTGGAAATCATTCCAAATATTGTTTCTGAGACCATGAACAATGACCTCAATAAGGATTTCACAACAGACGAAATTACAGCTGCTTTTCGTGATATTGATCCAAGGAAAGCCCCGAGGGTTGACGGATTTCCGAGTGGTTTCTTTAGGAAGCACTGGGATGTCCTTGGCTAGGACTTTATAAACCTATGTCTTAGACTCCTAAATGGGTCTGTTAGCATGAAAGAGGTCAATCATACTATCATAGTTCTTATACCCAAAATTAGCGATCCTACAACTATGCGGCATCTCAGACCTATCAGCCTAAGCACAATTATTTATAAGACTGTTGCCAAAGTGCTTGTTAATCGTTTAAAATCCATCATTCCCTTATGCATAAGCGGTAATCAAGCGGCCTTTGTTCAAGTAGGTACTGACGAGACATCCCTTGCCAAAGGAGCTAGCTTAAAGTTGGACATGGAGAAAACTTTCGACTGAGTCGAATGGCCTTTTCTAGAACAAATTATGCTCCGTCTAGGCTTTAATGCCAACTGGGTTTCTCTTATTATGAATTGTGTCTTTTTCGTGTCTTTTCAAGTACGTGTCAATGATTCTCTTTCACGGCCTTTTAAACCTCAGAGGGCTTCAACAAGGAAATCCCCTTTCGCCTTTCTTATTTCTTTTTTGTACTCAAGGTCTTTCAGCATTGCTCAATGCTGAGAAAGCAATTGGCAACCTCTCTGGCCTTTGTGCTAGCAGGAATGGCCCCCGTATAAATCACCTCCTCTTTGCCGATTATTGTGTGGTGTTCATTAAGAACACGACAACTGAAGCTGAACACCTAAAGGATGCTCTGCATACTTATGCAACTTCCTCTGGTCAGGCAGTGAATTTTGAAAAATCTACAATTTATTTTTCACGTAAAACCTCTACATCTCTTCGATCAGAAATCCATAACATCCTGAATGTATGAGAGGTCGACAACCTTGGTATTTATTTGGGGGTTCCACTCCTAATTGGGAAGAATAAGACAACAACTTTGGGTTTTACCAGAGACAAAATGAATGCTCGTCCTAGCAAATGGGATAAGCACTTACTCTCCTTTAGCGGTAGAGAAATTTTCATCAAATCTGTCATACAATAAATGCCACAATATGTCATGTCTTGTTACCTGCTACCCCAAAACATTATTGATGATATGACTACTTCGATATGCCGTTACTGGTGGTCAGGGAAAACCGATAAACGAGGATGGAATATATGATAAGTGCTCAAAAGATCATTATTTTATACACCTTTCATGGGCAATAAGCACTTATCTTACACTTACTTGGACTGATGCATGCGCTTAATATGCAATATTCAGATATTCTGCTATTATAACTTACAAAGCTAATATTTACCAAAAAAAATGGAGAATTTACGATATCTTCTGTACATGCAGGAACAACTACTTCCGAGGCAGGGTTGAGGCCGAGGCAGAAGCTGGGCCGCGGCAGCAACTGAAGCTCCAGCATCAATACTGTAGGCGATTGGAAGAGAAAAATACGCTGGACATTCCTGGACATATAGTGCATGGATCGAAGCTGGCTAGCACGAGGAAAGCCCAAGTCAAAGTCCACGAGGGAAAAGTCGCCTAGTTGAAATAAACATGGAAATATTTGATTTATGGGAATAATTGTAATCCTACTCCAAGTAGTATTCCTACTTAGGAAAGGTTTGCCCTAGACCTAGACTATATATACCATAGCCGTCCAATGTATAGGAGAGCTGATTCTTAGAGAGTTCACCCTAAGACTCAATGTTTTCTTTCTCTCAAATTATGTTCTAAGCTTTCTTAGGATTTAGGTGAAGGTTGTTAAGTATTTGTGAGAGGAGATTGTACTTTGTTCTTTGTTTCAATGCAATAAAACTATCAAGGTTTGCTTATCCTTTGCCATTCTTTGTTCTTGCATTCAAGCTCGGGAGAGAAGTTTGTAAGTAATCCATTTATCTAGACTCGGGAGAGTTAGATTCACGAAAGGGGTAAGTACGGTGTTTCAATCGCAAAATACTAACTCGGCCTATGGATAGGTTAAGAGTTTCAGCGGCTAAGAGAAGTGTGAGATTGGTTGGTGAGTATAATTGATTTACGCCAGGAGGTATCATCAAGGACTAGTCATCAACAGTACTTCGACTTAGGGATAAGCGGAGTCATCCAAGGATACTTTGCCGAACTTTGGTAAAGTCCAAACCACGAGCAAGGGATTGTCGCGGCGGACAAGTGTCGTCGCTGCCAAGGCAGTAATCTGCAGTGTTGCCGAGGCAGTGATATACAATTGCATTGGACAGAGACAAGTCAATCAAATCCACAATACAACGCAACTGGATCCTGACCTCTCTCTTTATTAATCAGACCTTATCCTTTTACTTAGTTTCTTTATTCCAATTTATTTAGTTTCATCAAAACCATAATCACTTGTGTTTTTATTTTATTCCTTTTTACAGAATAAGAAGACGAAAAAGGCATATTAAGTATACCAATTCCTGTGGAGACGATACACGATAATACTTATCACTTTATTACTTGTGATGTGTTCACTTTCACTAATTGCGCACTTTTGACATGCGACAAGTTTTTGGCACCTTTGCCGGGGATTGACAACTAAATTTTGTCTTCTTTATTTTCTTGTTTTTAGTTATTTTTACTAACATATTTTCTTTTTCTTTTTCTTTAAAAATTATAGGTGTGTTTCAAGTTGAAGGATTTTCAAGATGCAAGGAGAAAGAAAGAAATCTATTCGGGAGTTGATGTTGGAAGATATGCATCAAGCCAATCAAGAATTTCCTAGATTAAATGATGATTATCTATGCCAACCAAGAGCAACCCAACAAGTTCATGCCTGGGCAAATTTTTGTTTTAATTGCGGAGATGATCATTTGGTTAACAATTGTCCGTACAGTACTGGAACATATGGCCACATAGAGGACCATAGATGGAAACAACAACAAAATCCTTCATGGTATGATCAAAACGCTCAAAATGTTTTTACCATGACAATTTTGTTGATGTTACAGATATGTCATGGCAATATAATTTTTCTCAAGAGTATCCAAATTCATTTGAGGAATATTGAAAGCGTCAATGGCTAGAATTGAAGAATTAATGATAGAGCAATCAAGGTTATTGGATGCACATATAGCTAGATTGGATACACCCTTGAAGGATTCAGACGATCAATTGCAGAGATCCATATATGCCATGGATAACATGACCCAACAATCAATCCTTAGGGATACTGAAATCCCAACACTAGAGGACAAAGAGGGAATTCCGGAACCTTCGAATCTAGAATATGTTGATGAGAAAGAATGTCAAACATTGGATGAGTCTACAGAAATAATTGTCACGGCAATGGAGAAGCCTGAACAGGGAAATGTCACCACACCATTCAATGAGGCTGATGAGAGTAATGCTATAGAAAATTCTGAGGAGTCTGATGCCCAGGATGTCACATCAGCACTGATGCTGAAGAAGGAATCTGAGGATTACTCTCACTCACAGTTGTCTGGGCAATTACATGACGACACGCTCGATCAACAAAATGGCAATACCGTGATAATGGAATATGATAAGGTAATGATTGAACCTTTTGAATTCTTTAAAAACTCATCTCTTCCATTGCAGGTATCTTTTGAGGAGTCAACGTTACAAGATTTGAAGCAATCACAAATAGGATATGATTATTTAGAAGATGATATTTTATCTGTGATAATTCCATCTAATAGTAGCTCTAAACCAAAATCTCTACTGATGGAGATTTTTGAGAAGCATAAAGAACAATGTGGGTTGATTCTTGAAGACTTCAAGAAAGATGATTCTTCATTTGACGTACACAGAATTTTGCCAAAGGATTGCCAAGACAATTGGCTAGCACAGCAATTGCCTCGACAACAAAGGCTATATCCAACCATTCTGAAAGTCAACAAGAATGAGGTAATTAAATAGTTGGATATTGATATAATTTTTTCTAACGAGATATTCATGCTTTCAGGAATAATATCAAGCTGGAGGATAGACATGAACTACAAAAGAACACAAACGGAAGACACCTCCACCATGATAGCAAAAATGGGAGTATCCGTACCCGCATTAACCCATATCTTTTTGAGTAGAATTGTCACTCGATGAAGGGTGCAGATGGACTATAAGAAATATCGGAAACGACCCTCCATAAGTTTTCTTTATATTCTTATTTTATATTAATTTTCTCTTTTATTTTATTTGGTATTTTCATGAATTCTCTTAATTATGGTGTTTAGGAATAATTATCTTCTCATTACTTGAATGTTTCTTTCTTTATTGATGTTTATCTTTTTAGGTTAGGATAATAAAGCAGGAATAACAGAGAAGTAGTTCACAGCAGGAAGTCTGCTGCTGAGGAAGAAAATAGTGTCAGAGCCGCAACAGTCCCAACGGGCAGAAAAGTGTAACGGCTAGTCTGCCGAGATTTCTGCCGCGGCAGTAAAAGCAATCGGTAGTAACGGCTAACGGCTACAAAACGGATAGTGGTTTCAAACGGATACAAGGCCGAGGCCTATATAAGCACCTTCCTTCTCTTGAACTATTCACTCTTGCATTCTTGTTTTCTTTTAAAAATTTGCTAATCTTGCTCCCATCATACTCTCTACCTAGCCTTCTTGAAATTTTCAGAATCTTTCCAAGAAACTCTTCAAAATCCTCAAAAATCATCCATGGCATCATACACTCGCTTTGCTCCTGCCGCTGTTGAAGACCGATTCAACAGATCTTTCGTTGCTCGGCAGTTATGGGAAGAACAAGGGTTCCAACACTCGGATGAGGAGAACTACGACATCGAACACTTCTTGTTTGATAAAATTAAATATCAAGATTGGGAGATTCTTTACCTACAGCCTGCCCAGGCAAATGCCACCATAGTGCGGGAATTTTATGCACATGGGCCGAACAAGGATTCTCTCTACGTCCACTACCGGGGCAGGCCAATCAAGCTTGATGTCGAATCAATCAACCAATACTATGGCCTCATACTTACCCGCGATATCCATGCCGGATTTTTTGAAGAAGTTACAAATGAAGACTATGAGCTGATCAAAGATGACCTTTGCTACAACAACACCCCTTGGGAAACCGGTGCCCATAGAGGATCTATAGCAAGGCAGAGTCTTAAACCCGAGGCAAAGCTTTGGAACACCTTTGTCAAGAGACGCCTCATACCCACCTCCCACAACAGCACGGTAGACCGTAGGAGATTGGTGCTCATCCAATCCATCATCAACAAAAGGAGCATCAACGTTGGAGAGATCATATTACGAGAAATTTACGAGTGCGGTAAGAAGGAAAGAGAGTCGTTATATTTCCCTTGTTTAATCTCTGGTTTGTGCATTGTTGCAGGTGTACCAGTGGAAGATACGAATGAATACACTCCAAACAGGCAAGGATGAACGAGAGACTTCTGCCACAAAATAATGCAGATCACGCAAGCAAAACCATTCCAGGCAACTCCTCAGCAGTTCAGCGCCGACTTCACTGCCGGAGCCCAGTACACAGTAGATATGTTTGACACTGCCCACACACCACTGCCGCAGCAGACCCATACCAGAAGATTCTACAAAGGATGGCTGCCATGGACCTTCGTCAATAGAGATACATGGAATATCAACGCGACTTCAACAGCACACTTGCACAGATGATGATGCAAAATTTTCCAAGTAAAGGGATGCACTTTCTAGAATTCCCAGCAAACATATTCGTCACAGCAGCACCCTACACAGAGACCACTCCATCCCCAGGGCCGAGGCCATTTTTCCCTTCTCAACCTCAACAACAGTTCAACGCGGCTGGTCCATCTAGGGCAGCAGGCTCTGCCGCAGCATCTTCAACCAGCAGAAGACCACCAAAGAGGAGAGCTGTCTTCAGTACTCCACCACGATCACCCATCCCCATGGACAGTATCTCCAGAGAAATAGATGAGTATGTACATCAAAGCTCATCCAATGCCGAGCCAAGCATTCATTATGCTGAGGCAACAAACGTTGAAGAGGAAGGAGGGACGGGCATAATGCATACGGAAGAAATTGCCGACGAAGAAGAAGGAGAAGAGGTGGATGCTCCTTTACAAAGGACACCACCCACACGAGTTCAACCGCCCCGGCAAGCAAAACTACAACAATCACTAGCACAAGGATCAAGGATGAAAGAGTCAGTAAGGAGGCCTAGAAAACAAATTGTTACCAGCAGCTCTTCGGAGTCCATTTAAATACTAAGCTTTTCCTGCCTTTAATTCTTCACTACTTTAATTTTTGTTGAAATATTGACCTGCTGTGTGATTAGAGCATTGAAGACAATGCTCAGTTTGAGTTTGGGGGTGTAGGTGCACTGCCGAGGTAGCCCACTGTCGCGGCTTTACCATGAAAGGGAGTAAAATTTTTGCCTTATTTGAAAAAAAATTTAGTGCATCTATCTGCTTCCTAATTGATTTATTGCCTTTACTTTTGCACTGTCTTTCATCAGTATTGCCTTAGTTTATTCTTTTAAGGCTATAAAAATCTTTCTCCTTACCATTGCTAGGTTCTGTTTTAAAGGATTAACCTTAGAATACTTAAGGTAGAAAACCTAGAAGCTTGCTATAAGGTTAAGGTTATAAACACTTTTGGGACTTGTTTGATTTAGGAGTTCTTTTAATGAACTTAGGTGATAAAGACTTAGATTCCTGGGAAAGTGACTAGAGGTGCCTATCACCGGCTCTAGGAAACGCTCTTCTTCATGCTAGAGGTGCCCGAAATTGGCTCTTGTATGTTGAAGAAAGAAAAGAAGGAAATAGAAAACACATACCTTGAGGTGCCCGAAATTGGCTCAAGCTATTGATATTTTAAGAAGAGAACACTAGATCCAAATCTATTTGTCTTGAACTTAGAGTTTGTCTAAGAAAGCCTTTAATCAACCTTGTCCACAAAAACGCACACACTCACAAAATCTTATAACTTGTTTCCAGGTAAAGTCCTTGAGTAAACGAAAGGCTAAGACTAAAGAATAGGCATAGTTATGGTGGGGAGAATAGATGGAAATGTAAGACCAAGAGAGAATAAGGTTTGGCAAATTGATGGCCTGCATTGCTTGAGGACAAGCAATAGTTCGAGTTTGGGGGTATGATAAGTGCTCAAAAGATCATTATTTTATACACCTTTCACAGGCAATAAGCACTTATCTCACACTTACATGGACTGATGCATGCGCTTAATATGCAATATTCAGATATTATGCTATTATAACTTACAAAGCTAATATTTACAAAAAAATGCAGAATTTACGATATCTTCTGTACATGCAGGAACAACTACTGCCGAGGTAGAAGCTGGGCCGCGGCAGCAATTGAAGCTCCAGCATCAATACTATAGGCAATTGGAAGAGAAAAATACGCTGGACATTCCTGGACATGCAGCACATGGATCGAAGCTTGCTAGCACGAGGAAAGCCCAAGTCAAAGTCCACGAGGGAAAAGCCGCTTAGTTGAAATAAACTTTGAAATATTTGATTTATGGGAATAATTGTAATCCTACTTCAAGTAGTATTCCTACTTAGGAAAGGTTTGCCCTAGACCTAAACTGTATATACCATAGCCGTCCAATGTATAGGAGAGCCGATTCTTAGAGAGTTCACCCTAAGACTCAATGTTTTCTTACTCTCAAATTATGTTCTAAGCTTTCTTAGGGTTTAGGTGAAGGTTGTTAAGTATTTGTGAGAGGAGATTGTACTTTGTTCTTTGTTTCAATGCAATAAAACTATCAAGGTTTCCTTATCCTTTGCCATTCTTTGTTCTTGCATTCAAGCTCGGGAGAGAAGTTTGTAAGTAATCCATTTATCTAGACTCGGGAGAGTTAGATTCACGAAAGGGGTAAGTACGATGTTTCAATCGCGAAATACTAACTCGGCCTTGGGATAGGTTAAGAGTTTCAGCGGCTAAGAGAAGTGTGAGATTGGTTGGTGAGTATAATTGATTCACGCCGGGAGGTATCATCAAGGACTAGTCATCAACAACAGTACTTCGACTTAGGGATAAGCGGAGTCATCCAAGGACACTTTGCCGAACTTTGGTACAGTCCAAACCACGAGCAAGGGATTGTCGCGGTGGACAAGTATCGTCGCTGCCAAGTCAGTAATCTGCAGTGCTGCTGAGGCAATGATATACAATTGCATTGGACAGAGACAAGTCAATCAAATCCACAATACAACGCAACTGGACCCTGACCTCTCTCTCTATTAATCAGACCTTATCCTTTTACTTAGTTTCTTTATTCCAATTTATTTAGTTTCATCAAAACCATAATTACTTGTGTTTTTATTTTATTCCTTTTTACAGAACAAGAAGACGAAGAAGGCATATTAAGTATACCAATCCCTGTGGAGACGATACACGATAATACTTATCACTTTATTACTTGCGATGTGTTCACTTGCACTAATTGCGCACTTTTGACACGTGACAATATGCTTCCATGGGACACTGTTTGTCTACCGAAAGTAGTCAGAGGTATAGGGTTTTGCGATCTACACCATTTCAATATTGCTTTACTTGGTTTGCAAATTTGGAGACTAATTTGTGAGCCTGGTAATCTTCTTAGTTAGGTCTACAAGTGCAAATATTATCCATCGGGTTCTGTGCTCGAATCCAATTCCACTCGAAGATCTTCCTTTGCTTGGAAGGGTCTTAGTATAGCTATATCTAAACTTTGAAATGGTTTCTTTAAACGGCTAGGTATGTCAAGTCAGATACAAATCCACTCAACAATTAGGGAGGATCTAAGCCATTACACCTTTATAGCGATTATGAAGTGAATGAGGAATTCCCAATTATTTCTCTCACGAAGATGCTAATACAATCCTTAATGTACCAATTATTAATGATACGAAAGATACTACCTTTGGGGGTCATCACGACTCTGGCATCTATAAGGTGCATTCTGGTTATCAATTTCTTCAACTGCAACTAGGGCCGGTTAATAGGCCCTCTAGGCTATGGGAAATTCTCTCTAAGTTGCCTACGTTGCCTAAGGTTCGTTCATTTGGGTGGCAGTTAAACCATGATGCTCTCCCGTCTGGCCACAAAATCCTTCATGCAAATCTCGGTATTGAGGTTTGCCCAATTTGTAATACGGATATTGAAACTACTCTCCGTGATTTAAGGGATTGTCTTAGTGCTAGGGAGGCTCTCCGTTTGGCAGGTTTTCCCGGCCGAATTTTGTCTAATACTCCTATCTCCCCTCACCAGTGGCTTTCTAAAATTGTTGGTTTTCTCTCATTGCACCAATTCTCCTTCTTGATAACAGTTCTATGGAATTTATGGAACCGTCGTAATGACTTTATCCATAATAACCATCTCCAACCACCATGGTTGATTGTATCCAACGCATAAAAACTTTTCAACGATTATACATCAGCCAATGATGCTCTCCATCTAAGGTCCCGACTAGCTGCCCACCTTGGATCACGCTAGATGGACGAAACCAGACCGTGGTTTCGTTAAGGTTAACACAGATGGCGCCTTTGACCCAATTTTAAAGGGAGCTGCTGCAGGTGTCATCGCTCGGGATTCTTCAGGTTCCGTCCTTGGTGGACACTCTACTCCCCTCGCTTACTGCCTAGATCCGGCTTCTGCCGAAGCTCTTGCCATTCTAGAAGGACTTAATCTTGTTGTCAATAATGGTTGGACTAATGTCATCCTTGAGACTGATTTTGCATCCATTGCCATTAAAGTTAACAACACTCATCATCACAATCTTTCCACGGTGCAAACTTTAGTATCTTGAATTCGTTCTACTCTTGGTACTCTGCCTGATTGTAAGATTTGTTATGTACCTAGAGAAGCAAATGTTGTAGCCCATGTCCTAGCTACTAGGGCTTTGCGTTATTTTCTTTCTTTCTTTCTCTTTTGATTGTAACTTTCCCGATTTTATACGAGCTTCTGTAAACTCGGAGAGGTTCTCCACTTCTTCTCAATAAAATCATGGGTACTCTTTTTCCTATAGGGGCCTCCTCACCTCTCGAGGTAACTGGCTATAGGGTTTTTTTAATGAGGCCCTTTCCTTCAAAAAAATTCAAACGGGTTCAATATAAAGCCCATTTATACATGAATGTTCTAAATCCTAAAAAACGATCAAAAATGATATTAAATCAAATTTTATGGGTACAAAAAGTTTATTATGGGCTTTTGAACCTAATTATACAGCTTGAACTTAAATTTTGAGCTTTTTACTTGATTAAAATTTGAACAGGTTCACTATAAAGCCTATTTATACATGCACGCTCTAAACCCTACAAAACGATCGAAATTGATGTTAAATCAAATTTTATGGGTATACAAAGTTAATTATGGGATTTTGAACATGATTATCCTGCTTAATCTCAAATTTTGAGCTTTTTACTCGGTTAAAATTCGAATGGGTTCACTATAAAGCCCATTTATAGATGCACGCTTTGAACCATACAAAGCGACCTAAAATGATTTTAAATAAAATTTTGTGGCAAAAAAAGTTAATTATGGTCTTTTGAACCTAATTATACAACTTGAACTCAAATTTTAAGCTTTTTACTCTGTTAAAATTATAACGGGTTCACTATAAAGCCCATGTAAACATGCACTCTCTAAACTCTACAAAACGATCGAAAATGATATTAAATCAAATTTTATGGCGAAAAAAGTTAACTTTGGGCTTTTGAACCTCATTATACAGCTTATACTCAAATTTTGTGCTTTTTTACCCGGTTAAAATTCGAACGGGTTCACTATAAAGACCATTTATACATAAATGCTTTGAACCCTGCTAAACGATCAAAGTTGATATTAAATCAAATTTTATGGGTACAAAAAGTTGATTATGGGCTATTGAACCTAATTAGACAACTTAAACTCAAATTTTAAGCTTTTTACTAGGTTAAAATTCAATCGGTTTCATTATAAAGCCCATTTATACATAAACGCTTTAAAGCCTGCCAAACGATTAAAAATGATATTAAATCAAATTTTATGGGTAAAAAAAAGTTGATTATGGGCTTTTGAACCTAATTATACAGAATAAACTCAAATTTTGAGCTTTTTACTCGGTTAAAATTCGAATGGGTTCACTATAAAGCCCATTTATAGATGCACGCTTTGAACCATACAAAACGACCTAAAATGATTTTAAATAAAATTTTGTGGCAAAAAAAGTTAATTATGGTCTTTTGAACCTAATTATACAACTTGAACTCAAATTTTAAGACTTTACTCTGTTAAAATTAGAACGGGTTCACTATAAAGCCCATGTAAACATGCACGCTCTAAACTCTACAAAACGATCGAAAATGATATTAAATCAAATTTTATGGCGAAAAAAGTTAAACTTTGGGCTTTTGAACCTCATTATACAGCATATACTCAAATTTTGTGCTTTTTACCCGGTTAAAATTCGAACGGGTTCACTATAAAGACCATTTATACATAAATGCTTTGAACCCTGCTAAACGATCAAAATTGATATTAAATCAAATTTTATGGGTACAAAAAGTTGATTATGGGCTATTGAACCTAATTAGACAACTTAAACTCAAATTTTAAGCTTTTTACTAGGTTAAAATTCAATCGGTTTCATTATAAAGCCCATTTATACATAAACGCTTTAAAGCCTGCCAAACGATTAAAAATGATATTAAATCAAATTTTATGGGTAAAAGAAAGTTGATTATGGGCTTTTGAACCTAATTATACAGAATAAACTCAAATTTTGAGTTTTTTACTCGGTTAAAATTCGAACGGGTTCACTATAAAGCCCATTTATACATGCACCTCTGAATCCTACAAAACGATCAAAAATAATTTTAAATCAAATTTTATGGGTATAAAAAGTTAATTATGGGCTATTGAACCTAATTATACAACTTAAACTCAAAAAAGTTAATTATGAGCTTTTGATCCTAATTATAAAGCTTGAACTCAAATTTTGAGCTTTTTACTTTGTTAAAATTAGAACGGGTTCACTATAAAGCCCATTTATACATGCACGCACTAAACCCTACAAAACGATCTAAAATGATGTTAAATCAAATTTTATGGGTACAAAAAGTTAATTATGCTCTTTTAAACCTAATTTTACTGCTTGAACTCAAATTTTGAGCTTTTTACTCGGTTAAAATTCGAATGAGTTCACTATAAAGCCCATTTATAGATGCACGCTCTAAACCCTACAAAACGATCTAAAATGATGTTAAATCAAATTCTATGGGTACAAAAAGTTAATTATGGTCTTTTGAACCTATTTATACAGCTTAAAGTCAAATTTTGAGCTTTATACTCGGTTAAAATTTGAACGGGTTCACTATAAAGCCCATTGTACATAAACGCTTTGAACCCTGCTAAATGATCAAAAAAAAATATTAAATCAAATTTTATGGGTAGAAAAAGTTAATTATGGGCTACTGAACCTAATTATACAGCTTAATCTAAAATTTTGAGCTTTTTACTCAATTAAAATTCGAATGGGTTGACTATAAAGCTCATTTATTCATGCAAGCTCTAAACCCTACAAAACGATCTAAATTGATGTTAAATTAAATTTTACGGGTACAAAAAGTTAATTATGGGCTATTAAACCTAATTATATAGCTTAATCTTAAATTTTGAGCTTTTTACTCGATTAAAATTCAAACGGGTTCACTATAAAGCCCATTTATACTTGCACCCTCTAAACCCAACAAAACGATTAAAAATAATATTAAATAAAATTTTATGGTTACAAAAAGTTAATTATGGGCTATTGAACCTAATTATGCAACTTAATCTCAAATTTTGAGCTTTTTACTCTATTATAATTCGGACGGGTTGACTATAAAGCTCATTTATACATGCACGCTCTGAACCCTACAAAACTACCTAAAATGATGTTAAATCAAATTTTAAGGCGACAAAAAGTTAATCACGGCTTTTGAACCGCATTATACAGCTTACACTCAAATTTTCAGCTTTTTACACGGTTAAAATTCGAACAGGTTCACTATAAAGCCCCTTTATACATGCACGATCTAAACCCTACAAAATAATCTAAAATGATGTTAATTCAAATTTTATGGCTACAAAAAATTAATTATGGGGTTTTTATTCTAATTATACAGCTTGAACTCAAATTTTGAGCTTTTTACTATGTTAAAATTAGAACGAGTTCACTATAAAGCCCATTTATACATGCACGCTCTAAACCATACAAAACAATCTAAAATGATGTTAAATCAAATTTTGTGGCAAAAAAAAGTTAATTATGGGATTTTTAACCTAATTATGCAGCTTAATCTCAAATTTTGAGCTTTTTACTCGATTAAAATTCTAACGGGTTCACTATAAAGCTCATTTATACATGCACTCTCTAAACCCTACAAAACGATCAAAAATAATATTAAATCAAATTTTATTGGTACAAAAACTTAATTATGGGCTATTGAACCGAATTATACAGCTTAATCTCAAATTTTGAACTTTTTTCTCGATTAAAATTCGAATGGGTTTTCTATAAGATCATTTATTCATGCACACTCTAAACCCTACAAAACGATCTAAATTGATGTTAAATCAATTTTTATGGGTACAAAATGTTAATTATGGGCTTTCGAACCTAATTATACTGCTTAATCTCAAAATTTGAGCTTTTTACTAGGTTAAATTTTAAATGGGTTTACTATAAATCCTATTTATACATGCACGCTCTAAACCATATAAAATGACCTAAAATGATGTTAAATCAAATTTTGTGGCAAAAATAAGTTAATTATGGGATTTTGAACCTAATTATACAGCTTAAACTCAAATTTTGAGCTTTTTACTCGGTTAAAATTCAAACGGGGTCATTATAAAACCTATTAGTACATGCACGTTCTGATCCCTACAACACGATCTAAAATGATGTTAAATCATATTTTATCGGTAAAAAAAATTATTTATGGGCTTTTGAACCCAATTATACAGTTTAAACTCAAACTTTTAGCTTTTTACTCTGTTAAAATTCGAACGAGTTCACTATAGAGCCCATTTATACATGAACGCTCTGAACCCTACAAAATGATAAAAAATGATATTAAATCAAATTTTATAGGTACAAAAAGTTGATTATTTCCTTTTGAACCTAATTATACAACTTACACTCAAATTTTGAGCATTTTACTCGGTTAAAGTTTTAACTGGTTCAATATAAAGCCCATTTATACATGCACGCTCTAAACCATACCAAACGACCTAAAATGATGTTAAATCAAATTTTGTGGCAACAAAAAGTTAATTATGGGCTTTTGAACCTAATTATACAACTTAAACTCAAATTTTGAGCTTTTTACTCGATTAAAATTCGAACGGGTTCACTATAAAGTCAATTTTTACATGCTCCCTTTGAACCCTATAAAACGATCTAAAATGATGTTAAATCAAATTTTATAGGTACAAAAAAGTTAATTATGGGCTTTTGAACCTAATTATATGGCTTAAACTATAATTTTGAGCATTTTACTCTGTTAAAATTCGAACGGGTTCACTATATAGCCCATTAATACATGCACGCTCTGAACCCTACAAAACGATCAAAAATGATGTTAAATCAAATTTTTGGGTACAAAAAGTTAATTATGGGCTTTTGAACCTAATTATATGGCTTAAACTATAATTTTGAGCATTTTACTCTATTAAAATTCGAACGGGTTCACTATATAGCCCATTAATACATGCACGCTCTGAACCCTACAAAACAATCAAAAATGATGTTAAATCAAATTTTTTGGGTACAAAAAGTTAATTATTGGCTTTTGAACCTAATTATATAGCTTGAACTCAAATTTTGAGCCTTTTACTCGGTTAAAATTCGAACGGGTTCACTATAAAGTGCATTTATACATGAACGATCTGAATCCTTCAAAACGATCAAAAATGATATTAAATCAAATTTTATGGTACCAAAAGTTGATTATGGCCTTTTAAACCTAATTATACATCTTAAACTCAAATTTAGAGTTTTTTACACGGTTAAAATTCGAACGGGTTCACTATAAAGCCAATTTATACATGAACGCTCTGAACCCTACAAAATGTACAAAAATGATATTAAATCAAATTTTAGGGGTACAAAGTGTTGATTATGGGGTTTTGAACCTAATTATACTGCTTAGTCTCAAATTTTGAGCATTTTACTCAATTAAAATTCGAACGGGTTCACTATAAAGCCCATTTGTACATGCACGCTCTAAACCCTACAAAATGATCTAAAATGATGGTCTTTTGAACCTAAATACATAGTTTAAACTTAAATTTTGAGATTTTTACTCGGTTAAAATTTGAACGGGGCCCATTTATACATGCACGCTCTGAACCCTACAACACGATCAAAAATGATATTAAATCAAATGTTTTGGGTACAAAAAGTTAATTATGGGCTTTCGAACCTAATTATATAGCTTGAACTCAAATTTTGAGCTTTTTACTCGGTTAAAATTCGAACGGGTACACTTTAATGTCCATTTATACATGAACGATCGGAATCCTACAAAACGATCAAAAATGATATTAAATAAAATTTTATGGTACAAAAAGTTGATTATGGGCTTTTGAACCTAATTATACATCTTAAACTCAAATTTTGAGTTTTTTTACTATGTTAAAATTCGAACGGGTTCACTATAAAGCAAATTTATACATGAACGCTCTGAACCCTACCAAACGATCTAAATTGATGTTAAATAAAATTTTATGGGTACAAAAAGTTAATTATGGGCTTTTGAACCTAATTATACTACTTAATCTCATATTTTGAGCTTTTTACTCGGTTAAATTTCGAACGGGTTCACTATAAAGCCTATTTATACGTGCACGCTCTGAACCATACAAAACGATCTAAAATGATGTTAAATCAAATTTTATGGATACGAAAAGTTAATTATGGCTTTTGAACCTAATTATACAGTTTAAACTAAAATTTTGAGCTTTTTACTCTATTAAAATTCGAAAGGGTTCACTATAAAGTCCATTTATACTTGAACGCTCTGAACCCTACAAAACGATAAAAAAATGATTTTAAATCAAATTTTATAAGTAAAAAAAGTTGATTTTGGGCTTTTGAATCAATTTATACAGCTTAAACTCAAATTTTGAGCTTTCTTCTCGGTTAAAATTCGAACGAGTTCACTATAAAGCCCATTTATACATGCACGCCCTGAACCCTACAAAACGATCTAAAATGATGTTATATTAAATTTTATGGGTACAAAAAATTAATTATAGGCTTTTGAACCTAATTATACATCTTAAACTCAAATTTTGAGCTTTTTACTCTGTTAAAATTCGAACGGGTTCACTATAAAGCACATTCATATATGAATGCTCTAAATCCTACAAAACGATAAAAAATGATATTGAATAAAATTTTATTGTTACAAAAAGTTGAGTATGGGATTTTGAACTTAATTATATAGCTTAAACTCAAATTTTAAGCTTTTTACTCGGTTAAATTTCGAACGGGTTCACTATAATAGCCCATTTATACGTGCATGCTCTGAACCCTACAAAACGATCAAAAATGATATTAAATCAAATTTTATGGGTAAAAAAAGTTAATTATGGGCTTTTGTACCTAATTATACAGTTTGAACTCAAATTTTGAGCTTTTTACTCGGTTAAAATTCGAGCGGGTTCACTATAAAGCCCATTTATACATGAACGATCTAAATCCTACAAAACGATAAAAAATGATATTAAATCAAATTTTATGGGTACAAAAAATTGATTATGGGCTTTTAAACCTAATTATATAGCTTAACCTCAAATTTTGAGCTTTTTTACTCCGTTAAATTTTGAACGGGTTCACTATAAAGCCTATTTATATGTGCAACCTCTAAACCCTACAAAACGATCTAAAATGATGTTAAATCAAATTTTATGGATACGAAAAAGTTAATTAATTCTTTTGAACCTAATTATATAGTTTAAACTCAAATTTTGAGCTTTTTACTCTATTAAAATTCGAACGGGTTCACTATTAAGTCCATTTATACATGAACGCTCTGAACCCTACAAAACGATCAAAAATGATTTTAAATCAAATTTTATAAGTAAAAAAAGTTGATTATGGGCTTTTGAATCTAATTATACAGCTTATACTCAAATTTTGAGCATTATACTTGGTGAAAATTCGAACAGGTTCACTATAAAGCCCATTTATACATGCATGCTCTAAACCCTTCAAAATGATCTAAAATGATGTCAAATCAAATTTTATAGGTACAAAAAGTTAAATATGGGATTTTGAACGTAATTATACATCTTAAACTCAAATTTTGAGCTTTTTACTATGTTAAAATTCGAACGGGTTCACTATAAAGCACATTCATATATGAACGCTCTAAACCCTACAAAACGATAAAAATGATATTGAATAAAATTTTATTGGTACAAAAAGTTGAGTATGGGATTTTGAACCTAATTATACAGCTTAAACTCAAATTTTGAGATTTTACTCGGTTAAATTTTGAACGGGTTCACTATAAAACTCATTTATACGTGCATGCTCTGAACCCTACAAAACTATCTAAAATGATGTTAAATCAAATTTTACGGGTACAAAAAAGTTAATTATGGGCTTTTGTACCTAATTATATAGTTTAAACTCAAATTTTGAGCTTTTTAAGCTGTTAAAATACGAACGGGCTGACTATAAAGCACATTTATACATGAACGCTCTCAATCCTACAAAATGATCCAAAATTATATTAATTCAAATTTGACGAGTACAGTAAGTTGATTATGGGCTTTTGAACCTAATTATACAGCTTAAACTAAAATTTTGAGCTTTTCACTTGGTGAAAATTCGAACGGTTCATTATAAAGCCCATTTATACATGCATGCCTTGAACTCTATAAAATGATCTAAAATGATGTTAAATTAAATTTTATGGGTACGAAAAGTTAATTATATGCTTTTGGACCAAATTATACAGCTTAAAATCTAATTTTGAGCTTTTTACTCGGTTAAATTTTGAACGGGTTCACTATAAAGCCCATTTTATATATGAACGCTCTGAACCCTACAAAATGATATTAAATCAAATTTTATTGGTACAAAAAGTTGAGTGTGGTCTTTTGAACCTAATTAGACAGCTTACACTCAAATTTTGAGTTTTTTACTCGGTTAAAATTTTAACGGGTTCAATATAAAGCCCATTTATAAATGCACGCTCTAAACCATACCAAACGACCTAAAAGGATGTTAAATCAAATTTTGTGGCAAAAAAAGTTAATTATGGTCTTTTGAACCTAATTATACTGCTTAAACTCAAATTTTGAGCTTTTTACTCGGTTAAAATTCGAACAGGTTCACTATAAAGCCCATTTATAAATGAACGCTCTAAACCCTACAAAATGATCTAACATGATGTTAAATCAAATTTTATCGGTAAAAAAAGTTAATTATGGGCTTTTGTACCTAATTATACAGTTTGAACTCAAATTTTGAGCTTTTTACTCTGTTAAAATTCGAACGGGTTTCTATAAAGCCGATTTATACATGAATGCTCTAAACCCTACAAAACGATCAAAAATCATATTAAATCAAATTCTATGGGTAAAAAAAGTTGATTAGGGGCTTTTGAATCTAATTATACAGCTTAAACTCAAATTTTGAGCTTTTTACTAGGTTAAAATTTGAACGAGTTCACTATAAAGCCCATTTATACATGCACGCTTTGTACCCTACAAAACGATCTAAAATGTTGTTAAATCAAATTTTATGAGTACAAAGAGTTAATTATGGGCTTTTAAACCTAATTATACAGGTTAAACTCAAATTTTGAGATTTGTACTTGGTGAAAATTCGAACGGGTTCACTACAAAACGACCTAAAATGATGTTAAATCAAATTTAGTGGCAACAAAAAGGTAATTATGCGCTTTTGAACCTAATTATACATCTTAAACTAAACTTTTGAGCTTTTTACTTTATTAAAATTCGAACGGGTTCACTATAAAGCCCATTTATACATGAAAGCTCTAAACCCTACAAAACGATCAAAAATGATATTAAAATCAAATTTTATGGGTACAAAAAGTTGATTATGAACTTTTGAACCTAATTATACATCTTACACTCAAATTTTGAGCTTTGTACTTGGTGAAAATTCGAACGGGTTCACTATAAAGCCCATTTATACATGCATGCTCTAAACCCTTCAAAATGATCTAAAATGATGTTAAATCAAATTTTATGGGTACGAAAAGTTAATTATGTGATTTTGAACCTAATTATATAGCTTAAACTCAAATTTCGAGGTTTTTACTCGGTTAAAATTCGAATGGGTTCACTATAAAGCTCATTTATATATTAACGCTCTGAACCCTACAAAACGATCAAAATGATATTAAATCAAATTTTATTGGTACAAAAAGTTGAGTGTGGGCTTTTGAACCTAATTATACAGATTACACTCAAATTTTGGGCTTTTTACTCGGTTAAAATTCGAACGGGTTCATTATAAAGCCCATTTATACGTACACGCTCTGAACCCTTCAAAACGATCTAAAATGATGTTAAATCAAATGCTATGTATATAAAAAAGTTAATTATAGGCTTTTGAACCTAATTATACATTTTAAACTCAAATTTTGAGCTTTTTACTCTCTTAAATTTCGAACGGGTTCACTATAAAGGCCCATTTATACGTGCATGCTCTAAACCCTATAAAACGATCTAAAATGATGTTAAATCAAATTTTATGGGTACAAAAAAGTTAATTATGGGCTTTTGTACCTAATTATACAGTTTAAACTCAAATTTTGAGCTTTTTAATCTATTAAAATTCGAACAGGTTCACTATAAAGCCCATTTATACATGAACGCTCTAAACCCTACAAAACGATCAAAAATGATATTAAATCAAGTTTTATGGGTAAAAAAAAGTTGATTATTGGCTTTTTAATCTAATTATACAACTTAAACTCAAATTTTCTGCTTTTTACTCGGTTAAAATTCGAACGAGTTCACTATAAAGCCCATTTATACATGCACGCACTGTACCCTACAAAACGATCTAAAATGATGTTAAATCAAATTTTATGGATACAAAAAAGTTAATTATGGGCATTTGAACCTAATTATACAGTTTAAACTCAAATTTTGAGCTTTTTCCTCTGTTAAAATTCGAACGGGTTCACTATAAAGCCCATTTATACATGAACGCTCTGAACCCTACAAAACGATCAAAAAAGATTTTAAATTAAATTTTATAAGTTAAAAAAAGTTTATTATGAGCTTTTGAATCTAATTATACAGCTTAAACTCAAATATTGAACTTTTTTCTAGGTTAAAATTCGAATGAGTTCACTATAAATCCTATTTATACATGCACACTTTAAACCCTACAAAACGATCTAAAATGATATTGAATAAAATTTTATTGGTACAAAAAGTTGAGTATGGGATTTTGAACTTAATTATATAGCTTAAACTCAAATTTTGAGCTTTTTACTCGGTTAAATTTCGAACGGGTTCACTATAAAAGCCCATTTATACGTGCATGCTCTGAACCCTACAAAAGATCTAAAATGATGTTAAATCAAATTTTATGGGTACAAAAAATTTAATTATGGGCTTTTGTACCTAATTATACAGTTTAAACTCAAATTTTGAGCTTTTTACTCTATTAAATTTCCAACGGGTGCACTATAAAGCCCATTTATACATGAACGCTCTAAACCCTACAAAACGATCAAAAATGATATTAAATCAAATTTTATGAGTATAAAAAGTTGATTATGGGATTTTGAATCTAATTATACAACTTAAACTCAAATTTTGAGTTTTTTTCTTGGTTAAAATTCGAACGAGTTCACTATAAAGCCCATTTATACTTGCACACTCTGTACCCTACAAAACGATCTAAAATGATGTTAAATCAAATTTTGTGTTTACAAAGTTAATTATGGTCTTTTGAACCTAATTATACAGCTTAAACTCGAATTTTGAGCTTTTTACTCAGTTAAAATTCGAACGGGAATAAAGCCCATTTATACATGAACGCTCTGAATCCTACAAAACGATAAAAAATGATATTAAATCAAATTTTATGGGCACAAAAAGTTGATTATGTCCTTTTGAACCTAATTATACAGCTTACACTCAAATTTTGAGCTTCTTACTTGGCGAAAATTTGAACGAGTTCATTGTAAAGCCCATTTATACATGCATGCTGTAAACCCTACAAAACGATCAAAAATGATATTAAATCAAATTTTATGGGTACAAAAAGTTTAGTATGTACTTTTGAACCTAATTATACAGCTTACACTCAAATTTTGAGCTTTTTACTCGGTTAAAATTCGAATGGGTTCACTATAAAGCCCATTTATATACGAACGCTCTAAACCCTACAAAACGATCAAAAATGATATTAAAATAAATTTTATCGTTAAAAAAAGTTGCGTATTGGCTTTTGAATCTAATTATACAGCTTAAACACAAATTTTGAAGTTTTTACTCGGTTAAATTTCGAACAGGTTCACTATAAAGCCCATTTATACGTGCACGCTCTGAACGCTACAAAAGGATCTAAAATATTGTTTTATGTTTTGATGCAGTTAAACGTGTCTCGTAATTCGTTACACTATAAAAATTGACATTGGACATATTACAATGTATGTCGTGAGATGTGAATGATGAAGATAGGATTTTTCCTTCCTACATAATAGGAAAATATATCAAAGTCCACTTGATTGAGTGAGACTAGAAATGCATGGCCATGCTTGAATACGTGGATATGAGATATCACAAATTATTCATTATAAGTAGTCCACTCTAGATATCAAGAAACATTAAAATAGGCTATACAAATATGACTATTCCAAGACTTGTGCCTATTAAAGATATAAAAAGACAAAAGGATATAATACATTAAGATAGTTGGTCACATATATGATACATCAATTCATGATCTCTTGTAACTTAGATGACAATGATATATTGCTAGATGTCACTCATTGTTTGTAATATTAGAATCATTCTAATATTATTACTAAAGTTACAATGAGCCTACAGGGTCACACCCAATGGTTGAAAGGAGCAAAAAATATATATGTATAAGTAGATTATATTTAATCCCGAATTTTAAACAAAGGATATAATTAAAGTAATTATATCCCTTTTCAAATTCGAATTAAATATAGATTCTGATATTTAAGGAAATAATAAAAGTAATTATTGTTAGAGTATGCCCAAAGACCAATCATATGATGATTGTAAGGATACTTTTATTTACCAATTTTATTGAATAAAGGCATTGTCATTGTTTTTTTCAGATATATGTGTCAATGTATAACATAAACTGAGAAACAATAAGGTCCATATAATAATATATGTATTATTATTAAAAGATCCTTAACCAAGTATTATTATGGGTATGGACAATAATAATACACTTAAGACTAACATGTGATTAATTGATGATAATGAGTTGTCATTGACATAGAGATGTCAGAATTAATACATGAATATATTAGTAGAGAATAATATATTGGATTAACCCACTAGAAACATATATCTTGGATTATTATGTGACGGTCACGATATTGCTCATAGTGACAACTATATGTATGCTCCTTAGACTTGAGATTATTACTACCTCAACATATGTTGTTTTATGTTTTGATACAGTTAAACGTGTCTCGTAATTAGTTACACTATAAAAAATAACATTGGACATATTACAATGTATGTAGTGAGATGTGAATGATCAAGATAGGATTTGTCCTTCCTACATAATAGGAAAATATATATCAAAGGCCACTTGATTAAGTGAGACTAGAAATGCATGGCTATACTTGAATATGTTGATATGAGACATCACAAATTATTCATTAAAAGTAGTCCACTCTAGATATCAAGAAACATTAAAATAGGCTATACAAATGTGACTATTCCAAGACTTGTGCCTTTTAAAGATATAAAAGGACAAAAGGATATAATATATTAAGATAGTTGGTCACGGACATGATACATCGAATCATGATCTCTTGTAACTTAGATGACAATGATATATTGCTAGATGTCACTCATTGTTTGTAATATTAGAATTGTTCTAATATTATTACTAATGTTACAATGAGCCTACATGGTCACACCCAATGGTTGAAAAGGAGCAAAAATATATATAAGTATAACTAGATTATATTTAATCCCAAATTTTAAAGGATATAATTAAAGTAATTATATCCCTTTTAAATTCGAATTAAATATAGATTCCGAAATTTAAGGAAATAATTAAAGTAATTATTTCCTATAAACAAATTCGGAATCAAACTCTTATACCTAGGGTTACACCTATATAAAGGATCTTTGGTCTAGCAGCCACAATAGAGAATTCTAAATTCCAAACCCTAAAATCATGAAAAACAGTTTTTCGAGATTTGCTCTCTCAGCCGGGTGAATTGAGTAGAGGCCGAGACGATTTTCGTGGAGGCTAAAGATTCGATTGTTGAACGATTGTAACTGTAGCAGATCCCGTTGCTGTCTTTGTTGTTTATCAAGGAACCCAAAGTAAGTTATTGCATCTCTTCCTCCCGACATTGGATTAAACGTACATGGATCAATGAAATGACAGTCGTAATTTTGTTCCACTGCGCCATGGGGTGTGCCGGAGGTCCCAACAAATTATACAACTCAAAATAAAATTTTGAGCATTTTACTCGGTTAAAATTCAAACGGGTTCACTAGAAAGCCCATTTAGACATACACGCTCTGAACCCTAAAAAATGATCGAAAATGATATTAAATCAAATTTTTTGGTACAAAAAGTTAATTATGGGCTTTTGAATCTAATCATACAGTTTAAACTAAAATTTTGAGCTTTTTACTCGGTTAAAATTCAAACGGATTCAATAAAAAGCCCATTTAGGCATGCCTGCTCTGAACCCTAAAAAATGATCGAAATTATATATAAAATCAATTTTTTGGTACAAAAATTGAATTATGGGCTTTTGAACCTAATTATACAACTTAAACTAAAATTCTGAGCTTTTTACTTGGTTAAAATTCGAACGGATTCACTAGAAAGCCCATTTAGACATGCACGCTCTAAACCCTAAAGAACGATCAAAAATGATATTAAATCAAATTTTTTGGGTATAAAAAATTAATTATGGGCTTTTGAACCTAATTATAAAGCTTAAATTAAAATTTTAAGTATTTTACTCTGTTAAAATCCGAACAAGTTAATTAGAAAGCCCATTTAGACATGCACGCTCTAAACCCTAAAAAACGATCGAAAATGCTATTAAATCAAAGTTTTTTGGTACAAAAAATTATTTATGGGCTTTTGAACCTAATTATACAGTTTAAACTAAAATTTTGTGCATTTTACTCGGTTAAAATTCGAACGGGTTCACTAGAAAGCCCATTTAGACATGCACGCTCTAAACCCTAAAAAATGATCGAAAATGATATTAAATCAAATTTTTTGGGTAAAAAAAGTTAATTATGGGCTTTTGAACCTAATTATACAGCTTAAACAAAAATTTTGAGCTTTTTATTCGGTTAAAATTCGAACGGGTTCACAAGAAAGCCCATTTAGAAATGCATGCTCTGAACGCTAAAAAACTATCGAAAATGATATTAAATCAAAATTTTTGGGTAGAAAAAGTTAATTATGGGCTTTTGAACCTAATTCTACAGTTTAAACTAAAATTTGTGCTTTTTACTCGGTTAAAATTCGAACGGGTTCACTAGAAAGCCCAATTAGATATGCACGCCCTAAACCCTAAGAACGATTGAAAATGATATTAAATCAAAATTTTTGGGTAAAAAAAGTTAATTATGGGCTTTTGAATCTAATTATACAGCTTAAACTAAAATTTTGAGCTTTTTACCCATTTAAAATTCGAACGGGTTCACTAGAAAGCCCATTTAGAAATGCACGCTCTGAACCCTAAAAAACTATCGAAAATGATATTCAATCAAAATTTTTGGGTAGAAAAAGTTAATTATGGCTTTTGAACCTAATTATATAGCTTAAAATAAAGTTTTGAACTTTTTACTCGGTTAAAATTCGAACGGGTTCACTAGAAAGCCCAATTAGATATGCACGCTCTAAAACCTAAAGAAAAGATTGAAAATGATATTAAATCAAATTTTTTGGGTACAAAAAGTTAATTATTGGCTTTTGAACCTAATTATACAGCTTAAACTCAAATTTTGAACTTTTTACTCGGTTAAAATTCGAACGGGTTCACTAGAAAACCCATTTAGACTTGCACGCTCTGAACCCTAAAAAATGATAGAAAATGATATTAAATCAAATTTTTGGGGTACAAAAAGTTAATTATGGGCTTTTGAACCTAATTATATAGCTTAAATTATAATTTTGAGCTTTTTACTTAGTTAAAATTCGAACTGGTTCATTGAAAGCCCATTTAGACATGCACGCTCTAAACCCTAAAAACGATCGAAAATGATATTAAATCAAATTTTTTGGGTACAAAAATTTTATTAGGGGATTTTGAACCTAATTATACAGCTTAAAATAATATTTTGAGATTTTTACTCGGTTAAAATTCGAACGAGTTCACTAGAAAGCCCATTTAGACATGCACGCTCTGAACCCTAAAAAACTATCGAAAATGATATGGAATCAAATTTTTTGGATACAAAAAGTTAATTATGGGCTTTTGAACCTAATTATATAGCTTAAAATAAAATTTTAAACTTTTTACTCGGTTAAAATTCGAACGGGTTGACTAGAAAGCCCAATTAGATATGCACGCTCTAAACCCTAAAGAACGATTGAAAATGATATTAAATCAAATTTTTTCGGTACAAAAAGTTAATTACGAGTTTTTGAACCTAATTATACAACTTAAACTAAAATTTTGAACTTTATACTCGGTTAAAATTCGAACAGGTTCACTAGAAAGCCCATTTAGACATGCACGCTCTGAACCCTAAAAAACGATCGAAAATGATATTCAATCAAATTTTTTGGGTGCAAAAATTTATTTATAGTCTTTTGAACCTAATTATTCAGCTTAAACTAAAATTTTGAGCATTTTACTCGGTTAAAATTCGAACAGGTTTACTAGAAAGCCCATTTAGACATGCACGCTCTAAACCCTAAAAAATGATCGAAAATGATATTAAATCAAATTTTTTGGGTACAAAAAGGTAATTATGGTCTTTTGAACCTAATTATAAATCTTAAACTAAAATTTTGAGCTTTTTACTCGGTTAAAATTCGAACGGGTTCACTAGAAAGCCCATTTAGACATGCACGCTTTGAACAATATAAAAGGATCAAAAATTATATTAAATCAAATTTTTTTGTACAAAAAATTTGATTATGGGCTTTTGTACCTAATTATACAACTTAAACTAAAATTTTAGGCTTTTTACTCAGTTAAAATTCGAACGGGTTCACTAGAAATCCCATTTAGACATGCACGCTCTAAACCCTAAAAAACGATCGAAAATGATATTAAATCAAATTTTTTGGGTACAAAAAGTTAATTATGGGCTTTGGAACCTGTTTATACAACTTAAACTAAAATTTTGAGCATTTTACTCGGTTAAAATTCGAACGGGTTCACTAGAAAGCCCATTTAGACATGCACGCTCTGAACCCTAAAGAACAAACGAAAATGATATTAAATTAAATTTTTTGGTACAAAAGGTAATTATGGGCTTTTATACCTAATTGTATAGCTTAAACTAAAATTTTGAGCTTTTTAATCGGTTAATGTTCGAAAGGGCTCACTAGAAAGCCCATTTAGACATGCATGCTCTGAACCATAATAAACGATCGAAAGTGATATTAAATCAATTTTTTTGGGTACAAAAAAGGTAATTATGATCTTTTGAACCTAATTATATAGCTTAAACTAAAATTTTGAACTTTTTACTCGGTTAAAATTCGAACGGGTTCACTCGAAAGCCCATTTAGACATGCACGCTCTAAACCCTAAAAAAAATCGAAAATGATATTAAATAAAATTTTTTGGGTATAAAAGTTAATTATGTGTTTTTTAACCTAATTACACAACTTAAACTAAAATTTTGAGTTTTTATTAGGTTAAAATTCGAATGGGTTCACTAGAAATCTCAATTAGACATCCACGCTCTGAACCCTAAAGAACGATCGAAAATGATATTAAATCAAATTTTTTGGGTACAAAAAGTTCATTATGGGCTTTTGAACCTAATTATATAGCTCAAACTAAAATTTTGAGCTTTTTACATAGTTAAAATTCGAACGGGTTCACTAGAAAACCAATTTTGACATGCACGCTCTAAACTCTAAAGAACGATCGAAAATGATATTAAATCAAATTTTTTGGGTACAAAAAGTTAATTATGGGCTTTTGAACCTATTTATACAACTTAAACTAAAATTTTGAGCTTTTTACTCGGTTAAAATTCGAACGGGTTCACTAGAAAGCCCATTTTGACATGCACGCTTTGAACCCTAAAAAATGATCGAAAATGATATTAAATCAATTTTTTTGGGTACAAAAAAGGTAATTATGGTCTTTTGAACCTAATTATACAGCTTAAACTAAAATTTTGAACTTTTTACTCGGTTAAAATTCGAACGGGTTCACTCGAAAGCCCATTTAAACATGCACTCTCTGAACCCTAAAAAAATCGAAAATGATATTAAATAAAATTTTTTGGGTATAAAAGTTAATTATGTGCTTTTTAACCTAATTACACAACTTAAACTAAAATTTTGAGTTTTTATTAGGTTAAAATTCGAATGGGTTCACTAGAAATCCCAATTAGACATCCACACTCTGAACCCTAAAGAACGATCGAAAATGATATTGAATCAAATTTTTTGGGTACAAAAAGTTAATTATGGGCTTTTGAACCTAATTATATAGCTCAAACTAAAATTTTGAGCTTTTTCCTCGGGTAAAATTCGAACGGGTTACAATGTGTTGAATTCTCTCCTCTCCCTCTCCTTTTCTCTCGCCCTCCTCCATGCCTTCTTCTTCTTTTTATTTTTTTCTTTTCTTTCTCCATGTTTTGGAGATCTACTTTGTCTACTACACCACCTCCATGGATTTACTAGCAACGTCGGGAGAGGAATATTCAACAACCATTCAATTCCAATCCTTTGAGATAAGTCAATCTTGTTTTTTTTCTTGTTTTTTTATTCTTTTCATTCCTTCTATGGATCGTTTAGACTATTTCTACTATTTTTGCCATTATTTTATTTTCTTTTTTTCTGTATTAAGAAGATATTTGGATGATGGAGTCTTTGTTGATCTGGAACTTCAACGATTTGAAGATGCTATTACGGCAGCCACCATTATCAAAACCATTGTGAAGGTTCACTCACGAAGGCTATGGAGCCAATCCATTGATGTACAATTACCACCCTTGCAAAGGGATCCATCCAACACCTTTAACGGTGTTCTTTTCACCAATATGCTAACCGGTTATGCTCTCCTTGACAAGAAACATGCACATTTTTCTTTTATCAACATGGAGGCCATTATCGTTTTCCTCATCACCATGGCAGCCATGGGAAAAGATGTTTCTACATCTTGGTTCTTGTTTGTGATAAATTGGATCTATTTTGCTTCTTGTTTTTATATTCTCCTTATTACTTCTATTTTTCAATCTTTTCTTGATCTTTTTTCTCTTCGGCTATTCGTATATATTCACCAACATATTTTGTATTTTCTTTTTGCACCAAGAAGTTTCAAGGAAGGATTTGCCGTTGTGAATCCGACACTAGATCTACTTTTTCAAGTCATTCTTGATGTCAAGATCTTGTTTTCTTGGTTTCAAAATTTCATGGTTGTTTTCCTTATCTTTGAAGCTTGTCCCGGTTGCACTCGTAAGTTTAGCATTTTGTACAACGCATTTACCATACCGACGCCATTGGGAGAGGAAGTAGTTATCACAACGACAACCAAACCGTTTAGGCTTTTTCTTTCGTCCATCTCTTCAATATTTACTTTTCTTTCTATATATCTTTATTGCCTTCTTTTCATTTATTATTATGAGATATATTCTTCTCTTTGTATCAAGTGCTTTTCTTGGTTTTTGATTCTTCTCGGAGCCGTATACAATGTTTGCTTTGGAGAGATAAGGTTTGTGTATGACATGCTATCGTTGGAGCCAAGATTTTGTGCAAGGACTCTGATGGCCTTCACTAACGATCTTTGGAGTAGGCCGCTAAGACCCAACCGATCTGCTCCCTCGGATTTGGAATCGGTTAGTTTTGTTTCTATGGTAAGTATTTTCTTTCTATATGACTTTGTTATTTCCTTATTATTCTTTATTAATGTTTCGATCCTTTCTGAGCATGACTCAAAGTATGCAATCAGAATAGAGAATGAACATTTGATTCTTGGGTTTGTTTTCAGGGTTATTATTCTTTATCACCTTGATAACCTTTTTGATCACAAGACTACTACAATGACTACTAAACATCTTTTATCTAGTTCTTTATACCATGCTTTTTTTATTTTCTATGTTAAATCCATGTTTATACCATCCTTACTAAGGGATTTTACCAACACCTCTCATGGTGTACTATTCTCAAACAAGCTTACTTGCTTTATTGTTATCCTCGTTCTTGAATTAAAATGGTTTAAACCAAGAATCGGAGCCTTGATGTCTCTCTTCCTAATCATGTCTTACTCTACCCTTTTCACTCATTATACCTCTTATTATTATCTTATGTTGCATGGAACGTTTATACATTACAATATGGACTTAACCACTAAAAGAAACACAACTCGGTTCCATCTTTCATATAATGTCCTTTTATACCATGTAACTCTTATTTTCTTTGTTAAACCAATGTACATGGCCCACTTGCAATGGAATTTTATCAACACTTCTCTATATGTACTACCAAGAATAGGAACCTTGTTGGTTCCATTGTTCATTTGTTCTATATCATGTTTCCTCCATGATCCAACAAGCAAAGTCTTGTTTCTTCCCATTCTCTTGGAAAATCTTTCCTATCAAGTTCTTGTTTATCTCCAAAATCTTTGTTTTTTCTTGTTTTATATCTCCTTATTCCTTTTGCAAAAGAATACCACCATTGTTAATCTTGTCTCCATTAATCCGAGTTCTGAATTCCTTGAGTACCTTAGTACTTGGTTTATGACTATTGACGCTAGGTTTAATTTTGCTTTCTTTATAATTCTACCGTGATTCTATACCATGTTTTTCTTAACTTTTTTATTATTTCCATATACGTGCCACCCTTGCTAATGGATCCCTCTAACACCTTTCATGGTGTGCCATTATCGAACAAGTTAACTTGTACTTCTAACAACCTCTTTTTAGAGGTACAATGGATGCAACTATGCCCCGGAGCTGTAATAGCTCCTTTGTTGTTTCCTTTCCCCCCCACTATCCTTCTTATGCCTAATGATGGTTTTCCTTCTAATACTTTTCTTTACCTTGTCAAACAAGAACCTTGTTTTTCAAGTAGAGGTACTAAACGAACCCCACTTTTTGATGTGGGTAACAAGCCTATGCGTCCTCGACTTGTATCCATTGGTTCTTTAGAAAAAGCTGGGATGAGCATTGGAAAAAACTCTCCGGCGGAGGTTGACGATAATCAACCCCGCCGAGTAAAATGAAAATCTTATGTTGGAACTGTCAGGGACTCGGCAACACCCAGGCAGTTCTCGCTCTACAACGTGCTACCTCTAAGCATGATGCCGACTTTCTTTTTCTTTGTGAAACTAGATTGAACAAACACAATATGGACCGTATTCGGTTTAAGTTAGGAATGCAAGGTTGCATAGCCATTGATTCTAGCCCTTCCTGTACAGGGCTTGCTATTATTTGGAATAATAAAACTACTATTGATTTGCTTTCGTACTCAGATCGTCATATTGATATCATTATACATTTTGGTCATTTGCAATTCCATTTTTCTGGAGTACACGGTTTTGCTGAAACAACAAACAAATATAAAACTTGGCAACTAATGGACACATTACAATCAGCTTCTTCCCTCCCATGGCTCTTAGGGGGAGACTTTAATGAAATACTACACGACAATGAAAAGCAAGGCGGTATCCGTCGGGCAAGATCACAAATTAATAATTTCAGAGATTGTCTTTTATGAAATGATCTCTTCGATTGTAAACCAAAATCTGGATGGTTCACTTGGACTAGATCTTGACCTAATACTGAAACCATTATGGAAAGAATCGATAGATTCCTTGGTAACTCCTCTTGGTTTAATGTCTTTCCTAACTTTCAAGCTACGTCATTCTTTCAGGCCCGATCTGATCATTGCCCCATCTTACTGGACACTAGTCCTTCCAGTGCAATTAGGTCGAAAGCTTCCAGGAACCTCTTTCGCTATGAGAATTGCTGCGCTGATAACCCGAAAGTCTCTTCCCGGATTAGAGAGATTTGGACTAACCCATCCAAAACGACCATTGCTAAACTTCATGAAATTAGGCGTTTTCTCGGATTTTGGCAAACAAACCAACGTATCAATTCGAATGAACGTATTAACCAATTAACTGACTTTATAAATATGTGCCTCAAGCGACAACTTTCAGATGCTGATATTAATAATTTTATTTCTGCAAAAAATGAGCTTGATAGCTTGCTTAACGCGAAAGAAATCTATTGGGCACAACGAGCCCGCACCACCTGGCTAGAACATGGTGACAAATTTACATCCTTTTTCCATGCAAGAGGAAACAATCGCCGGCGAAAAAACCATATTACTGGGCTTTTTAACAATGCGAACATTTGGCAAACGCATACAGAAGACATCATGGCTACTGCCATTGATTACTTCCAGACTCTCTTCTCATCCTCTTCTCCTATTATTGCATCTTCCATTTTGGAAAACATTCCAAATATTGTTTCTGAGACCATGAACAATGACCTCAATAAGGATTTCACAACAGACGAAATTATAGCTGCTTTTCGTGATATTGATCCAAGGAAAGCCCTGGGGGTTGACGGATTTCCGAGTGGTTTCTTTAGGAAGCACTGGGATATCCTTGGCCAGGACTTTATAAACCTCTGTCTTAGACTCATAAGTGGGTCTGTTAGCATGAAAGAGGTTAATCGTACTATTATAGTTCTTATACCCAAAATTAGCGATCCTACAACTATGCGACATCTTAGACCTATCAGCCTATGCACAGTTATCTATACGACTGTTGCCAAAGTGCTTGTTAATCGTTTGAAATCCATCATTCCCTTATGCATAAGCGGTAATCAAGCGGCCTTTGTTCAAGGTAGGAACATTACCGACAATATCCTCATAGCCCACGAGCTTATCCACACGTTGAATATTGATGAGACATCCCTTGCCAAAGGCGCTAGCTTAAAGCTGGACATGGAGAAAGCTTTCGACCGTGTTGAATGGCCTTTTCTAGAACAAATTATGCTCCGTCTAGGCTTTAATGCCAACTGGGTTTCTCTTATTATGAATTGTGTCTCTTCCGTATCTTTTCAAGTACGTGTCAATGATTCTCTTTCACGGCCTTTTAAACCTCAAAGAGGGCTTCGACAAGGGGATCCCCTTTCTTATTTCTTATTTCTTTTTTGTACTCAAGGTCTTTCAGCATTGCTCAATGCTGAGAAAGCAATTGGCAACCTCCCTGGCCTTTGTGCTAGCAGGAATGGCCCCCGTATAAATCACCTCCTCTTTGCCGATGATTGTGTGGTGTTCATTAAGAACACAACAACTGAAGCCCAACACCTAAAGGATGCTCTGCATACTTATGCAACTTCCTCTGGCCAGGCAGTGAATTTTGAAAAATCTACAATTTATTTTTCACGTAAAACCTCTACATCTCTTTGATCAAAAATCCATAACATCCTGAATGTACGAGAGGTCGACGACCCTGGTATTTATTTGGGGGTTCCACTCCTAATTGGGAAGAATAAGACAACAACTTTGGGTTTTACCAAAGACAAAATGAATGCTTGTCTTAGCAAATGGGATAAGCACTTACTCTCCTTTAGTGGTAGAGAAATTTTCATCAAATCTGTCATACAATCAATGCCACAATATGTCATGTCTTGTTACCTACTACCCCAAAACATTATCGATGATATGACTACTTCGATACGCTGTTACTGGTGATCAGGGAAAGCCGATAAACGAGGATGGCATATGCTTCCATGGGACACTGTTTGTCTACCGAAAGCAGCCGGAGGTATAGGGTTTCGCGATCTACACCATTTCAACATTGCTTTACTTGGTAAGCAAATTTGGAGACTAATTTGTGAGCCTGATAATCTTCTTAGTCAGGTCTACAAGTGCAAATATTATCCATCGAGTTCTATGCTCGAATCCAATTCCACTCGAAGATCTTCCTTTGCTTGGAAAGGTCTTAGTATAGCTATATCTAAACTTGGAAATGGTTTCTTTAAACGGCTAGGTATGTCAAGTCAGATACAAATCCACTTCGACAATTGGGGAGGATCTAAGCCATTACACCTTTATGGCGATTATGAAATGAATGATGAATTCCCTCTTCGAGCGGGTTTTTTTATGCTATCTAATCTACCCCGATGGGATGAATCCAAGGTGAGAGATTATTTCTCTCACGAAGATGCTAATACAATCTTTAATGTACCAATTATTAATGATACGAAAGATACTACCCTTTGGGGTCATCACGACTCTAGTATCTATTCGGTGCGTTCTGGTTATCAATTTCTTCAATTGCAACTAGGGCCGGTTAATAGGCCCTCTAGGCTATGGGAAATTCTCTCTAAGTTGCCTACGTTGCCTAAGGTTCGTTCTTTTGGATGGCGGTTAAGCCATGATGCTCTCCTGTCTGGCCACAAAATCCTCCAAGCAAATCTCGGTACTGGGGTTTGCCCAATTTGTAATACAGATATTGAAACTACCCTCCATGCTTTAAGGGATTTTCCTAGTGCTAGGGAGGCTATCCGTTTGGCAGGTTTTCCAGGCCGAATTTTATCTAATAATCCTATCTCCCCCCACTAGTGGCTTTTTGAAATTGCTGGTTTTCTCTCATTGCACCAATTCTCCTTCCTGATAACAGTTCTATGGAATTTATGGAACCGTCGTAATGACTTTGTCCATAACAATCATCTCTAACCACCTTGGTTGACTGTATCCAACGCACAAAAACTTTTCGACGATTATACATCAGCCAATGACGCTCTCCATCTAAGGTCCCGATTAGCTGAGGCCACCATTTCTCATGGTAGATGGACGAAACCGGATCGCGGTTTCGTTAAGGTTAACACGGATGGCTCCTTTGACCCAATTTTAAAGGGAGCTGCTGCAGGTGTCATCGCTCGGGATTCTTCAGGTTCTGTCCTTGGTGGACACTCTATGCCCCTTGCCTTCTGCCCGGATCCGGCTTTTGCCGAATCTCTTGCCATTTTGGAAGGACTTAATTTTGTTATTGATAATGGCTGGACTAATGTCATCCTTGAGACCAATTCTGCATCCATCGCCAACAAAGTTAACAACACTCATCATCACGATCTATCCACGGTGCAAACTTTAGTATCTTGAATTCGTTCTACTCTTGGTACTTTGCCTGATTGTAAGATTTGTTATGTACCTAGAGAAGCAAATGTTGTAGCCCATGTCCTAGCTACTAGGGCTATGCGTTCTTTTCTATCTTTCTCTTTTGATTGTAACTTTCCCGATTTTATACGGGCTTCTGTAAACTCGGAGAGGTTCTCCTCTTCTTCTCAATAAAACCATGGGTACTCTTTTCCCCATAGGGGCCTACTCACCTATTGAGGTGACAGGCTATAGGGGTTTTTTAATGAGGCCCTTTCCTTCAAAAAATTCGAACGGGTTCACTAGAAAGCCAATTTCGACATGCACGCTCTAAACTCTAAAGAATTATCGAAAATGATATTAAATCAAATTTTTTAGGTAAAAAATTTAATTATGCGCTTTTGAACCTATTTATACAACTTAAACTAAAATTTTGAGCTTTTTACTCGGTTAAAATTAGAACGGGTTCACTAGAAAGCCCATTTTGACATGCACGCTTTGAACCCTAAAAAATGATCGAAAATGATATTAAATATAATTTTTTGGGTACAAAAAGGTAATTATGGTCTTTTGAACCTAATTATACAACTTAAACTAAAATTTTGAGCTTTTTACTCGGTTAAAATTCGAACGGGTTCACTAGAAAGCCCATTTAGACATGCACACTTTGAAGCATATAAAACGATCGAAAATAATATTAAATCAATTTTTTTGGGTACAAAAAGTTAATTTTGGGCTTTTGAATCTTTTTATACAACTTAAACTAAAATTTTAGGCTTTTTACTCGGTTAAAATTCCAACGGGTTCACTAGAAAGCCCATTTAGACATGCACGCTCTAAAACCTAAAAAACGATTGAAAATGATATTAAATCTAATTTTTTGGGTAAACGAAGTTAATTATAGGCTTTTCAACCTAATTATATAGCTTAAACTAAAATTTTAAACTTTTTACTGGTATAAAATTTGAACGGGTTCACTAGAAAGCCCATTTAGACATGCACACTCTGAACCCTAAAAAATGATCGAAAATGATATTAAATCAAAATTTTTTGGTACAAAAAGTTAATTATTGATTTTTGAACCTACTTATAGAGCTTAAACTCAAATTTTGAGCTTTTTAATTGTTTAAAATTCGAACGGGTTCAATGAAAAAAACATTTAGACATGCATGCTTTGAACCGTAAAAAAGGATCGAAAATGATATTAAGTCAAATTTTTTGGGTACAAAAACTTAATTATGGGCTTTTGAACCTAATTATATAGCTTAAACTAAAATTTTGAACTTTTGACCTGGTTAAAATTCGAAAGGGTTCACTAGAAAGCCCATTTAGACATGCACGCTCTAAACCATAAAAAAATGATCAAAAATGATATTAAATGAAATTTTTTGGGTACGAAAAGTTAATTATGGGCTTTTAAACCTAATTATACAGCTTAAACTAAAATTTTGATCTATTTACACGGTTAAAATTTGAACAGGTTCATTAGAAAGCACATTTAAACATGCACGCTCTAAACACTAAAAAACGATCGAAAATGATAATAAATCAAATGTTTTTGGTACAAAAAGTTAATTATGGGCTTTTGAACCTAATTATACAGCTTAAACTAAAATTTTGAACTTTTTACTCGTTTAAAATTCGAACGTGTTCACTAGAAAGCCCATTTAGTCATGCACGCTCTAAACCCTAAAGAACGATCGAAAGTGATATTAAATCAAATTTTTTAGGTACAAAAAGTAAATTATGGGCTTTTGAACTTAATTATACAGCACTAAAATTTTGAGCTTTTTTCTCGGTTATAATTTGAACGGGTTCACTAGAAAGCCCATTTAGACATGCACGCTCTTAACACTAAAAACGATCGAAAATGATATTAAATTAAATTTTTGGGTAAACAAAGTTAATTACGGGTTTTTGAACCTAATTATACAGCTTAAACTCAAATTTTGAACTTTTTACTCTGTTAAAATTCGAACGGGTTCACCAGAAAGCCCATTTAGACATGCACGCTCTAAAACCTAAAAAAATGATCGAAAATGATATTAAATCAAATTTTTTGGATACAAAAAGTTAATTATGGGATTTTGAACCTAAGTATACAGCTTAAAATCAAATTTTAAGCTTTTTACTTGGTTAAAATTCGAACGAGTTCACTAGAAAGCCCATTTAAACATGCACGCTCTAAACCATAAAAAATGATTGAAAATGATATTAAATCAAATTTTTTTGGTACAAAAAGTTAATTATGGGCTTTTGAAGCATAAAATCAAATTTTGAGGTTTTTACTAGGTTAAAATTTGAATGGTTCACTAGAAAGCCCATTTAGACTTGTACACTTTGAACCCTAAAGAACGATCGAAAATGATATTAAATTAAATTTTTTCGGAACAAAAAGTTAATTATGAGTTTTTGAACCTAATTATACAACTTAAAATAAAATTTTGAGCTTTTTAATCGGTTAAAATTCGAACGGGTTCACTAGAAAGTCCATTTAGACATACACGCTCTGAACCCTAAAAACGATAAAAAATGATATTAAATCAAATTTTTTGGGTAAACAAAGTTAATTCTGGGCTTTTGAACCTAATTGTACTGCTTAAACTAAAATTTTGAGCTTTTTAATCGGTTAAAGTTCGAAAGGGTTCAGTAGAAAGCCCATTTAGACATGCATGCTCTGAACCATAAAAAACGATCGAAAATGATATTAAATCAAATTTTTTGGGTACAAAAAGTTAATTATGGGCTTTTGAACCTACTTATACAGCACAAACTAAAATTTTTAGCTTTTTACTCAGTTAAAATTCAAACGGGTTCACTAGAAAGCCCATTTAGACATGCACTCTCTGAACCCTAAAAAATGATCGAAAATGATATTAAATCAAACTTTTTGGGTAGAAAAGGGTAATTATGGTCTTTTGAACCTAATTATACATCTTAAACTAAAATTTTGAGCTTTTTACTCGATTAAAATTCTAACGGGTTCACTAGAAAGCCCATTTAGACATGCACGCTTTGAACAATATAAAAGGATCGAAAATTATATTAAATCAAATTTTTTTGGTACAAAAAATTAATTATGGGCTTTTGTACCTAATTATACAACTTAAACTAAAATTTTAGGCTTTTTACTCGGTTAAAATTTGAACGGTTCACTAGAAAGCCTATTTAGACATGCACGCTCTAAACCCTAAAAAACGATCGAAAGTGATATTAAATCAAATTTTTTGGGTACAAAAAGGTAATTATGGGCTTTTGAACCTAATTATACAGCTTAAACTAAAATTCTGAACTTTTTACTCGTTTAAAATTCGAACGTGTTCACTAGAAAGCCCATTTAGTCATGCACGCTCTAAACCCTAAAGAACGATCGAAAATGATATTAAATCAAATTTTTTAGGTACAAAAAGTAAATTATGGGCTTTTGAACCTAATTATACAGCTTAAACAAAAATTTTGAGCTTTTTACTCGGTTATAATATGAACGGGTTCACTAGAAAGCCCATTTAGACATGCACGCTCTTAACCCTAAAAACGATCGAAAATGATATTAAATCAAATTTTTGGGTAAACAAAGTTAATTACGAGTTTTTGAACCTAATTATACAGCTTAAACTCAAATTTTGAACTTTTTACTCTGTTAAAATTCGAACGGGTTCACCAGAAAGCCCATTTAGACATGCACGCTCTAAAACCTAAAAAATGATCGAAAATGATATTATTTTTTTGACGAGGCGAAAATGATATTAAATCAAATTTTTTGGGTACAAAAAGTTAATTATGGGATTTTGAACCTAATTATACAGATTAAATTTTAAGCTTTTTACTTGGTTAAAATTCGAACGAGTTCACTAGAAAGCATTTAAACATGCACGTTGTAAACCATAAAAAATGATTGAAAATGATATTATATCAAATTTTTTTGGTACAAAAAGTTAATTATGGGCTTTTGAAGCTTAAAATCAAATTTTGAGGTTTTTACTCGGTTAAAATTTGAATGGTTCACTAGAAAGCCCATTTAGACTTGTACACTTTGAACCCTAAAGAACGATCGTAAATGATATTAAATTAAATTTTTTCGGTACAAAAAGTTAATTATGAGTTTTTGAACCTAATTATACAACTTAAAATAAAATTTTGAGCTTTTTAATCGGTTAAAATTCGAACGGGTTCACTAGAAAGCCCCTTTAGACATACACGCTCTGAACCCTAAAAACAATAAAAAATGATATTAAATCAAATTTTTTTGGGTAAACAAAGTTAATTCTGGGCTTTTGAACCTAATTGTACTACTTAAACTAAAATTTTGCGCTTTTTAATCGGTTAAAGTTCAAAAGGGTTCAGTAGAAAGCCCATTTAGACATGCATGCTCTGAACCATAAAAAACGATCGAAAATGATATTAAATCAATTTTTTTGGGTACAAAAAGTTAATTATGGGCTTTTGAACCTACTTATACAGCACAAACTAAAATTTTGAGCTTTTTACTCGGTTAAAATTCGAACATGTTCACTAGAAAGCCCGTTTAGACATGCAAGCTCTAAAACATAAAAAATGATCGAAAATGATATTAAATTAAATTTTCTGGGTACAAAAAGTTAATTATGGGCTTTTGAACCTGTTTATACAACTTAAACTAAAATTTTGAGCTTTTTAGTCGGTTAAAATTCGAACGGGTTCACTAGAAAGCCCATTTAGACATGCACGCTCTAAACCCTAAAAAACGATCGAAAGTGATATTAAATCAAATTTTTTAGGTACAAAAAGGTAATTATGAGCTTTTGAACCTAATTATACAGCTTAAATTAAAATTTTTAACTTTTTACTCTGTAAAAATTCGAACGGTTTCACTAGAAAGCCCATTTAGACATGCATGCTTTGAACCCTTAAAAACAATCTAAAATGATATTAAATCAAATTTTTTGGGTACAAAAAGGTAATTATGGTCTTTTGAACCTAATTATACATCTTAAACTAAAATTTTGAGCTTTTTACTCGTTTAAAATTCGAACGGGTTCACTAGAAAGCCCATTTAGACATGCACGCTTTGAACAATATAAAAGGATCGAAAATTATATTAAATCAATTTTTTTGGTACAAAAAATTAATTATGGGCTTTTGTACCTAATTATACAACTTAAACTAAAATTTTAGGCTTTTTACTCGGTTAAAATTCGAACGGGTTCACTAGAAAGCCCATTTAGACATGCACGCTCTAAACCCTAAAAAACGATCGAAAGTGATATTAAATCAAATTTTTTGGGTACAAAAAGGTAATTATGGTCGTTTGAACCTAATTATACAGCTTAAACTAAAATTTTGAACTTTTTACTCGTTTAAAATTCGAACGGGTTCACTAGAAAGCCCATTTAGTCATTCACGCTCTAAATCCTAAAGAACGATCGAAAATGATATGAAATCAAATTTTTGGGTACAAAAAGGTAATTATGGGCTTTTGAACCTAATTATACAGCTTAAACTAAAATTTTGAGCTTTTTACTCGGTTATAATTCGAACGGGTTCATTAGAAAGCCCATTTAGACATGCACGCTCTTAACCCTAAAAACAATCGAAAATGATATTAAATCAAATTTTTGGGTAAACAAAGTTAATTACGGGTTTTTGAACCTAATTATACAGCTTAAACTCAAATTTTGAACTTTTTACCCTGTTAAAATTCGAACGGGTTCACCAGAAAGCCCATTTTGACATGCACGTTCTGAAACCTAAAAAATGATTGAAAATGATATTAAATTAAATTTTTTGGGTACAAAAAGTTAATTATGGGATTTTGAACCTAATTATACAGCTTAAAATAAATTTTAAGCTTTTTACTTAGTTAAAATTCGAACGAGTTCACTAGAAAGCATTTAAACATGCACGCTGTAAATCATAAAAAATGATTGAAAATGATATTATATCAAATTTTTTTGGTACAAAAAGTTAATTATGGGCTTTTGAAGCTTAAAATCAAATTTTGAGGTTTTTACTCGGTTAAAATTTGAATGGTTCACTAGAAAGCCCATTTAGACTTGTACACTTTGAACCCTAAAGAACGATCGAAAATGATATTAAATTAAATTTTTTCGGAACAAAAAGTTAATTATGAGTTTTTGAACCTAATTATACAACTTAAAATAAAATTTTGAGCTTTTTAATCGGTTAAAATTCGAACGGGTTCACTAGAAAGTCCATTTAGACATACACGCTCTGAACCCTAAAAACGATAAAAAATGATATTAAATCAAATTTTTTGGGTAAACAAAGTTAATTCTGGGCTTTTGAACCTAATTGTACTGCTTAAACTAAAATTTTGAGCTTTTTAATCGGTTAAAGTTCGAAAGGGTTCAGTAGAAAGCCCATTTAGACATGCATGCTCTGAACCATAAAAAACGATCGAAAATGATATTAAATCAAATTTTTTGGGTACAAAAAGTTAATTATGGGCTTTTGAACCTACTTATACAGCACAAACTAAAATTTTTAGCTTTTTACTCAGTTAAAATTCAAACGGGTTCACTAGAAAGCCCATTTAGACATGCACTCTCTGAACCCTAAAAAATGATCGAAAATGATATTAAATCAAACTTTTTGGGTAGAAAAGGGTAATTATGGTCTTTTGAACCTAATTATACATCTTAAACTAAAATTTTGAGCTTTTTACTCGATTAAAATTCTAACGGGTTCACTAGAAAGCCCATTTAGACATGCACGCTTTGAACAATATAAAAGGATCGAAAATTATATTAAATCAAATTTTTTTGTTACAAAAAATTAATTATGGGCTTTTGTACCTAATTATACAACTTAAACTAAAATTTTAGGCTTTTTACTCGGTTAAAATTCGAACGGGTTCACTAGAAAGCCCATTTAGACATGCACGCTCTAAACCCTAAAAAACGATCGAAAGTGATATTAAATCAAATTTTTTAGGTACAAAAAGGTAATTATGGGCTTTTGAACCTAATTATATAGCTTAAATTAAAATTTTTAACTTTTTACTCTGTAAAAATTCGAACGGTTTCACTAGAAAGCCCATTTAGACATGCATGCTTTGAACCCTTAAAAACAATCTAAAATGATATTAAATCAAATTTTTTGGGTATAAAAAGTTAATTATGGGATTTTGAACCTAAATATACAGCTTAAACTAAAATTTTGAACTTTTTACTCTGTTAAAATTCAAACGGGTTCAATAGAAAGCTCATTTAGACATGCACGCTCTGAACCCTAAAAATGATCGAAAATGATATTAAATCAATTTTTTTGGGTATAAAAGTTAATTATGGGCTTTTGAACCTAATTATACAACTTAAACTAAAATTTTGAGCTTTTTAGTCGGTTAAAATTCAAACGGGTGGAAATAAGTCAAAGGCTTGGACTAGACACCATTGGTGTGCCTAGCCTATGGCTAGGCACGTTGGGCTAGAATTAGTTGACTTTTATAAAAGTCAAAAGATGGGCCTTGGGCCTTGGGGCCTTTGGACTTCTAAATTGACAATTTTTTTGGCGCCAAAAAATACTCGGAGGTCTTCTTTCGCTTGGAAAGGCCTTAGCGTTGCTCTTTCTAAGCTTCGCGATGACTTTTTCAAACACCCAGGTATATCCAGCCAAATTCAAATCCACTTTGACAAATGGGGTGGCTCCCAGCCTGTCAACCTTTTTGGAGTTTATGAGGTAAATGACGAAGTCCCTCTTCGAGCAGGTACCTTCATGTTGCCTAATTTACCCCGCTGGGATGAATTAAAAATTAGAGAATACTTCTCCCACAAAGACGCCAACACCATCCTTAACGTACCCATTATTAATGATTCCAAAGACACCACCCTTTGGGGTCAGCATGACTCTGGCATGTACACGGTCCGTTCTGGTTACCAATTTTTGCAGTTACAACTAGGGCCAGTTAACAGGCCCTTCAAGCTTTGGAAAATTATATCTAAACTGCCTACTCTACCTAAGGTTCGTACCCTTGGATGGCGCTTATGTCATGATGCACTCCCATCTGGTCATAAAATTCTCCAGGCCAGTCTTGGTACGGGGGTATGCCCGATCTATAACATGGCCATCGAAACCACCCTCCATGCTATGCGGGATTTTCCTAGCCTGGCTAGCTGAGCCCACCCTTGCTCAAGCTAGATGGACGAAACCGGACCCTGGTTTCGTTAAGATTAACATGGATGGCGCCTTCGACACGGTGTTAAGAGGTGCTGCTGTTGGCGTCATTGCACGGGATTCCTTAGGCGTTGTCCTTGGTGGTTGTTCTATGCCGATCATTTGCCCGAACCCCGCTTCTGCTGAGGCTATTGCCATTTTGGAAGGTCTAAAGTTTGCAGTTGCTAATGGTTGGACTCATGTGGTCTTTGAAATTGACTCAGCTTCCATTGTCAACAAGGTTAACAACATCCCTCATCAAGATCTTTCCACTGTGCAACATTTGGTGTCTCGTATCCGATCCATTCTTGGTACTTTGCCTGATTGTAAGATTTGTTATGTACCTAGAGGCGCAAAAGTTGTAGCCCATGTCTTAGCTACTAGGGCTTTGCGTTCCTTTTCTTCTTGTTCTTTTAATTGTAACTTTCCCGATTTTATTCGGGCTTCTGTAAACTCAGAGCGGTTCTCCTCTTCTTCTCAATAAAACCTTGGGTACTCTTTTCCCCATAGGGGCCTATGCACCTCTCGGGGTTTTTGGCTATAGGGTTTTTTTAATGAGGCCCTGTCTTTCAAAAATTCAAATGGGTTGACGAGTACTTGGGTAAAGTTCTCACGCCTTGTTCTTTCTCCAGAAACAAGGCTTGTGTTACCTTGATTCTTACGTATGAACAACCTCTCTTTTCCATGCATACTGCATACTAACTCTTTTTTACTATGATTATTATTATATACCACCCTTCCAATGGGTCTTTACCAACACCTCTTATGGTGTAATACCTCTTACCGTAATCAATACTACACGAGGTGTCCGTCATTTTTCATGTAGACACACCAAGTATATTGCAACTAAAAGCTTTCGGCCTTCGGCCTCTACTGGAATAGATGGGATGAGCAGTGCAAAAAACTCTTCGGCGGTGGTTGATGATCCTCAACCCCGCCGAGGAAAATGAAACTATTATGTTGGAACTGTCAGGGTCTTCGCAACACCAGGTAGTTCTCGCTCTACAACGTGCTGCCTCAAAGCATGATGTCGATTGTTTGTTCCTTAGTGAAACTAGATTAAACAGACACAACATGGACCATATTCGGATCAAATTAGGAATGCAAGGATGTATAGCTATTGATTCTAGACCTTCTTGCACAGGGCTAGCTCTACTTTGGAACACTACAACTACTATTAATTTGCTTTCTTACTCGGATCATCATATTGATGTTACTATATCTTTTGGGCAATCACAGTTCCATTTTTCAGGACTACATGGTCGCTGAAACTGCAAACAAGTATAAAACTTGACAACTGATAGATTCTTTACAATCTGCTTCTTCCCTTCCCTAGCTTCTAGGAGGGGACTTTAATGAAATACTCAGTGATAATGAAAAACGCGGCGGTATCCGTCGTGCGCGATCGCAAATTAATAATTTCAGAGATTGTCTTACAAAGAATGATCTCTTTGACTGCAGGCCATCGTCCGGATGGTTCACTTGGACTAGGTCCGGGCATAATGCGGAAACAATAATGGAAAGAATTGATCGTTTCATTGGTAATACTGCCTGGTTTACTTCCTTTCCAAACTTCAAAGTCATATCTTTCTTTCAGGCACGTTCTGACCATTGCCCTATATTACTAGATACTACTCCACCCCGGACTCCCCGGTCCACACATTCTACCAATCTGTTTCATTTTGAGGCTTGTTGGGCTGATAGCCCGGAAGTTTCCTCTTGAATTAGATATATTTGGTCTAACCGTTCCCGCTCAACACTTGCTAAACTTGAGGATATTAGACGATTTCTATCCTCTTGGCAAATAAACAAACGTATCAAGTCCAATGAACGTATCAATCAGCTTAACGACTTCATTAATATGTGCCTCAAACGGCATCTTTCTGATGCGTACATCCAAAACTTTATTTCTGCTAAAAGTGAGCTTGATAATTTACTAAATGCGAAAAAATATATTGGGCTCAACGAGCTTGGACACAATGGTTAGAACACGGTGATAAAAATACTTCATTTTTTCATGCTCGAGCTAGTGGTTGACGGCGAAAGAACACTATTGATGGGCTCCTTAAAAACCAGAATATATGGCAAACGCATACCAATGACATCATGACTATTGCTATTGACTACTTTCAAAACCTCTTTTCTTCCTCTTCCCCTACTATTGCTCCCTCCATTTTGGAAAACATTCCTACTATTGTTACTAAATCGATGAATAATGACCTTCTTAAGGATTTCACAGCAGATGAAGTTACCATTGCTTTTCGTGATATAGACCCACGGAAAGCTCCAGGAGTTGATGGATTCCCAAGTGGTTTCTTTAGGAAGCATTGGGACATCCTTGGCCATGATTTCACAAATCTCTGCCTTGGACTCTTACGAGGGTCGACTAATATGGAAGAGGTCAATCGTACTATTATCGTTCTTATACCTAAGATCAACGAACCCACAACTATGCGTCATCTCAGACCTAATAGCCTCTGCATAGTCGTCTACAAGACTGTTGCGAAAGTACTTGTTAATCGTTTAAAGTCTATTATACCTCTATGCATAAGTGGTAATCAAGCTGCTTTTGTTCAAGGACGGAATATCTCTGATAATATTCTCATTACCCATGACCTCATCCACACCTTAAATACCGATGAGACCTCGCTGGAAAAAATGCTAGCTTAAAGCTTGACATGGAAAAGGCCTTCGACCGTGTTGAATGGCCTTTTCTTGAGCAAATCATGCTTCGACTTGGTTTTAACACCCATTTGGTTTCTCTTATCATGCGATGTATATCCTCGGTTACTTTCCAAGTACGTGTCAATGACTCCCTCTCACGGCCCTTCCAACCCCATAGAGGGTTACGACAAGGAGACTCTATATCTCCTTTTCTTTTTCTTTTCTGTACTCAAGGACTTTCAACATTGCTCAATGCTGAGCAGGTCATTAGTAATCTACCTGGACTCTATGCTAGCAGGAACAGGCCACGTGTGAACCATCTTCTTTTTGAAGACGAATGTGTTGTCTTCATTAAGAATACAACTACAGAAGCTCAATGCCTTAAGGATGCATTGCACACTTATGCTACTTCATCTGGTCAGGTGGTGAACTTTGAAAAGTCTGCTATCTTCTTTTCTCGGAAAACTTCTATATTGCTTCGAGTGGAAATTAATGATATCCTCCATGTAAGGGAGGTTTATGACCCAGGCATTTACCTGGGAGTCCCTCTCTTGATAGGAAAGAACAAGACATCATCCTTAAGGTTTACCAGGGAAAAAATAAATACTCGCCTGAGTAAATGGGATAAACACCTTCTATCCTTTAGTGGTAGAGAAATATTTATTAAATCAGTCATACAATCTATGCCTCAATATGTTATGTCTTGCTACCTCTTACCTCAAAACATTATTGATGACATGACCATTTCGGTACGCCGATATTGGTGGTCTGGCAAAGCTAATAAGCAAGGTTGGCATATTGTCACGGACTTACTTCTCTCAAACTCGATCCGTGTGGCGCTAACAACTCCCGAGCTATGTTAGCAAGCCTTACTTGACCCTACTTGATGGCTTGGCTTAAGAAAGACAAGAGAAAGCAAAGGATTTAAGAAGAATGCTTTATATTAAGCTTTTAAGAAGGCTTTACAATTGTGCTTACAATTGCTAAGTGTGTTGCAAAATGAAGGGGGTGGTCCTATTTATAGGCTCCCTCCTCCCGAATGGACGGCTAGGATCTATTTGATCCAACGGTTACAATGTTGCCTCCTAAAATATCTAGAAGCATTAAAAGTATCTAGAGAACTCTACATATGTGTATACATATCTATATGTATCCAAAATATTATAGAGAACTCTAGGGTCTTCCGGAGTAGTCCCGAGCCTTCTAGGTCCTCCCGGGTGAGTCTAGACTTGGGTAGAATGTCCCAGACCTTTCTAGAACAATGTGGATTATGCTTGGCCGTCCTAGATCCTTCAAGTGCCTTCCTTGGCGCTTGGATGTTTCAAAATGGCCCAAGGATGGCCAAAACCTCAGTTGGACTTATGGGAAAAGAAGTGGGTGGTGACATTCTCCCCCACCTAAGCTCGTGACGCCCTCGTCGCGCCTTGATCGAACTGAGCAAGTTGGTCTTTAAATTGCCATAGTGATTCTTCCGTTTCCCAACTTGCCTCGGTGATTGGCAGCCCCTTCCACTTGATGAAGTACTCTTTGTATCTTGGGACGCCTCTTCGTCGAATGACCCGATCCGCTAATACTTTCTCAACTTCCTTGTCAAAGGAAGTGATGACGGCTGTGGGTGCTCGATTGGATATGCCCCTTGAGGTATCCTCCATGTCTTCATGATACGTCTTCAATAGACTAATATGGAAGATAGGGTAAATTTTAAGCCTTGGAGGCAATTGGAGCTTGTATGATACTTTTCCCACACGTTGGAGTACTTGAAACGGTCCCTCGTATTTGCGGACAAGTCCCTTATGCACCTTGCGAAAGACCTTGAATTGTTGGGGCAAGAGTTTAAGCATGACAAGGTCCCCTTCCTTGAACTCCATGTGCCTCCGTTTTGAGTCAGCCCATTTCTTCATTCTCTTGGCAGCCTTGTGAAGTGCGGCTCGGGCTAACTCATTTTGCTCGTGCCATGATTTGGCAAACTTGAATGCCGCTGGGCTCTTCCCTTCATGGCTTGTGGCAAGGGAGAGCGGAGTCGATGGTTGTTACCCCAAGACGATCTCGAAGGGACTTTTGTTGGTAGCCTCGCTCTTTTGCAAGTTATAAGAGAATTGTGCTACGTCTAAGAGCTTGGCCCAATGTTTGCACTCACATAATGCCTCAAGTAAAGTTCCAAGAGTGCATTGACCCTCTCGGTTTGTCCGTCGCTTTGAGGATGGAAACTTGTGGAGAAGTTTAGGTCGGACCCAAGCATTTTGAATAATTCCATCCAAAACCTTCCTGTGAAGCGAGGGTCTCGGTCACTTACGATGTTTGATGGAATGCCCCAAAGTTTGACCACGTTGCGAAGGAAAAGCCTAGATGTCTCCTCGGCTGTGCAATCGGCGGGTGTGGCTATGAAAGTGGCATACTTGCTGAACTGATCCACAACGACGATGATGCTTCCAAATCACTCGGGCTTTGGCAAGCAAGTGATAAAGTCCATGGAGACGCTTTCCCAAGGCTTCTCCGGGATGGGTAGAGGGTCTAAAAATCCCCCAGGCTTATGTTGGACAATCTTGTCTTGTTGGCACACAAGACAAGTTCTCACATATTCTTCAACGGCATCATGCATTCGGGGCCAATAGTATGATGCTTTCAAGAGTGCAAGGGTGCGTCGCATACCTGGGTGGCCCGCCCACAAGGAGTCATGGCACTCCTTGATTATATCCTTCCGCAAATTGCCCCACCTTGGCACATAAAGACGGTTGCCCTTGGTGTAAAGTAAGCCATCACTTAGCCAAAACCGTCGAGTCTTGCCTTCATTCACCAAAGCAATAATGGTTTGCGCGAGTGGCTCTTGTTGCAATCCTTCCTTGATCCTCTCAAGGAGTGGGCTGGTTACTTTGCTTATAGCTGCGAGCTCTGCCTTTCGACTTAATGCATCTGCGACCACATTGGCTTTGCCCGGTTTATATTGCATGACATAGTCAAACTCGGCTAGAAAGTCTTGCCACCGAGCTTGCTTAGGACTTAGCTTCTTTTGGGTCTGGAAGTAGCTTGTTGCGATGTTGTCGGTTAAAATTAGAAACTTTGACCAAAGAAGATAGTGTTGCCAAACCCTAAGACAATGGATGATTGCGGTCATTTCTTTTTGTTGGACGGTGTAGCATCTCTCGGTGTCGTTAAGCTTCCGACTCTCATATGCAATCGGATGCCCATCTTGCATAAGAACTCCACCGATAGCAAAGTCCGAAGCATCGTTGTGCACCTCATATAACTTGGTGTGGTCGGGTAGGCTAAGCATCGGTTCCTCGCTAATAGCCTTCTTCAAATATTCAAAGGCCTCTTGACACTTTGGTGTCCACACCCACGGCATGTTTTTCTTAAGAAGTTCGGTGAGCGGTGTAGCCCATGCGGAGTAGCCTTTGATGAATCGGCGGTAATAATTCACCAACCCAAGGAATGATCTTAACTTGTGTACCTTGGTGGATGGCTCCCAATCTTGGATGGCACGCACCTTACCATCCTCCATCATGAGTTTCCCATCCTTGATCATATGACCCAAGAAGTTCACCTCCGGCTTAGTGAAGGAAAACTTTTCCTTCTTGATGTATAGTTGGTTCTCCCGTAGAACCTTGAGCACTTCCCTTAGATGTTCAACATGCTCCTCTAAGGTATTGCTATACACCACTATGTCGTCGAGGTAGATGACCACGAAATGATCAAGGTATGGGTGGAATAGTTTGTTCATCAAGGTGCAAAATGTAGCTGGGGCATTCGTTAGTCCGAAGGGCATGACTAAGAATTCATAAGACCCGTACCTTGTGATGCATGTTGTCTTTGGCTCATCCCCTTCCGCGATGCGCACTTGATAATACCCCGAACGAAGGTCTAGCTTGGTAAAGTAGCGAGCATGACCGAGCTGATGGGATACTTGTTCTTGATAGTTACCTTGTTAAGTGCCCGATAATCTATACACATTCTTAATGAGCCATCCTTCTTCTTTTCGAAAAGGACTGGTGCCCCATATGGTGCCTTAGATGGCCTGATGAACCCTGAATCGAGCAGTCCCTTTAGTTTCTTTCTTAATTCCTCCAATTCAGGGGGTGCCATGCGATAAGCACTCATGGATGGTGTTTTTGTGCCTGGTTCTAGCTCGATCTTATGGTACACCTCCCTCCTTGGTGGCAATTGTTTGGGTAGCTCCGGTGGTGCAACGTCCCTGAATTCTTCGAGCACTTGGGCAACCTCCTTTGGTATGTCCTCGTCGAACTTGACCTCCTCGTCATCGTATTCGCTAAGGATAGCTAGATAGCTTTCCTCGTTTCGTTTGATACCCTTCTTAAATTGAAGTGCCGAGAGCACCTTGGTGTCTTGCTTTGTGGCCCTAGTCGTTGGCACCACACAAGCTTGGTTCCCATCTATGATGCACATTGTGTTGGCGAATGGGATGGAAAATGCCTTGACCCGGTCTAGGAACTCAAATCCTAGAACAATCTTAAAGTCGTCCATGGGCACGATTGAAAAATCTATGTGACCCGACCATGAACCCACATTGGTCTTAACTCCTCGGGCAATACCATGAATGGGTCGGGCGGCAGAGTTAACTGCCTTGATGGAGCCTCCTCCTCCCGATGCCTTGAGACCTAACCTTTTGGCCTCTTCGAGCGAGACAAAGTTGTGGGACGCACCTGTGTCTAGCATGGCGTTTGATGCTTTTCCGTTGATGGTAACGTCCACATACAGCAAGCCTTTGGCTTCAGTCTTTGGGGCAGACTATAGCACGTTAAGAAGTTGTAAGGACCCCATCTGGACACATTCGTCCTCTTTGTCGGTGTCGCAACCATCTCGATTCTTTGCAAGGAGTGAGTTAAGGGCTTGTCTTTGGGGGCACTCCCGGACCCAATGGTCCCCGTCACAGATGAAGCATTTGTTGGACGGTGCCCTCTTTGACCCACGGTTATCTTTAAACTTGCCCTTGTCATTGCTTTTCCACGAGGATGAATCCTTGGGCTTAGGTGGGTGATCGTTAAGATGACTCTCCTTATGTTGGCTCTTCTCTCCCCCACCTTTGGCTTGGCCACTATTCTTATCTTTCGGCTTGTGGGGCTTCTTGTGGCTAGAGTAGTTAATTAAACTTTCGGCCACAACGATGGCATCGGCAAGGGTTTGGACTCCCCTACGTCGAAGCTCGGCTTTAGCCCATTGTTGGAGCCCATCCATAAAGTTGAAGAGTGATTCCTTCTCGGAGAGATCAAGGATTTCGAGCACCAAATTGGTGAACTCCTTAACATAGTCTCGAATGCTCCCTGATTGCTTAAGCCTTCGTAAGCGGGCTCTTGCCTTATCCTCGGCATTCTCGGGGTAGAATTGCCTCTTAAGCTCCTTATTAAAATCATCAAGGGTAGAGATGGTGCACGTACCTTTTTCCACATCTAGGCGCCTTCTCCTCCACAATGCCAACGGCTCCAAGGTACTCTTCCAAGCCATTGAGGAAGTTGTCTACTTCCTTAGCATTGCGTGTCCCGGAGAAGGTGTTTGGCTTGGGCACCTCGACCTTCCTTGCTTCATAAGAAGTGCTTGGCCCGGAGGCTATCGCACGTTTGCACAAAGCCACATCATCTTGTAGTGCCTCAACTTTGGCACACAGATTGTCTAGCTCTTGGTCGAGAGAAGCACTTACCTTTGAGAGCTCACCCATGAGAAGATCCTTAACTTTGCCTATCTCCCTGAGCATCGAACCCTCTAGCTTTAGCATCATGGCCTTCATGGCCGTGTGGATCTCGGCATCCTCCGCCTCAAGGTCTTCCACCCGTTGGTGAAGGTCGTCCATTTGGGCACCCATGCCCCCGACGCTTTCCACCACAAGAGTTAAGCGTGATTCTAAGCTAGAGATGATGTCCCTTGACTTGGCTCGTGGCCTAAGCATCGTGGGATCAACTTCCTCCTCACGCCCTCGTTGTGGCTCTTGCGTGATCTCGGCCTCCGTTGAACTAGCGACTTGATTCTTCCCGGTCTTGACCATGTCTCGAACAAGATCGAACACGCTCTGATACCAACTGTCACAGACTTACTTCTCTAAAACTCGATCCGTGCGGCGCTAACAACTCCCGAGCTATGTTAGCAAGCCTTACTTGACCCTACCTGATGGCTTGGCTTAAGAAAGACAAGAGAAGGCAAAGGATTTAAGAAGAATGCTTTATATTAAGCTTTTAAGAAGGCTTTACAAGTGTGCTTACAATTGCTAAGTGTGTTGCAAAATGAAGGGGGTGGCCCTATTTATAGGCTCCCTCCTCCTGAATGGACGGCTAGGATCTATTTGATCCAACGGTTACAATGTTGCCTCCTAAAATATCTAGAAGCATTAAAAGTATCTAGAGAACTCTACATATGTGTATACATATCTATATGTATCCAAAATATTATAGAGAACTCTAGGGTCTTCCGGAGTAGTCCCGAGCCTTCTAGGTCCTCCCGGGTGAGTCTAGACTTGGGTAGAACGTCCCGGACCTTTCTAGAACAATGTGGGTTGTGCTTGATCATCCTAGATCCTTCAAGTGCCTTCCTTGGTGCTTGCATGTTTCAAAATGGCCCAAGGATGGCCAAAACCTCAGTTGGACTTATGGAAAAAGAAGTGGGTGGTGACAATATGCTCCCTTGGGATACTGTCTATCTGCCAAAAGCAGCAGAAGGTCTAGGTTTTCGCGATTTACACCACTTCAATATTGCCTTACTAGGCAAACAAATTTGGCGCTTGATTTGTGAACCTGATAACCTCCTTAGCCAGATCTACAAATACAAGTATTACCCATCGGGTTCTATCCTTGAATCTAATTACACTCGGAGATCTTCTTTTTCTTGGAAAGGCCTTAGCATAGCTATTTCTAAACTCCGCAATGGTTTTTTCAAACGGCCAGGCTTGTCTAGTCAAATTCAGATCCACTTTGATAAATGGGGAGGCTCTTAGCCTATTAAACTTTATGGCGATTATGAGGTGAATGACGAAGTACCTCTTCGTGCAGGTGCTTTCATGCTACCTAACATGACCCAGTGGGATGAGCCAAAGGTAAGAGACTACTTCTCTCATGAAGATGCTAACACCATTCTTAATGTACCCATTATCAATGACACAAAGGATACCACTCTTTGGGGTCACCATGACTCTGGCATGTATTCAGTTCGGTCGGGGTACCAATTTTGCAATTACAACTAGGGCTAGTGAACAGGCCTTTGAAGCTTTGGAAAACTCTTTCTAAACTACCCACCTTACCTAAAGTCCGTTCCTTTAGATGACGACTATGTCATGATGCAATACCATCTGGCCATAAAATCTTTTAGGCCAATCTTGGTACGAGAATTTGTCCACTTAGCAACATGGCCATTGAAACCACCCTCCATGCGGTGAGGGACTGTCCTAGTGCCAAGGAGGTGCTCCAGTTGGTAGGGCTACCTCCTCAAATTTTCTCCAACACGCAAATTTCCACCAACCAGTGGCTTTCTGAAGTTGTTGGTTTCCTATCTTTGCATCAATTTTCTTTCCTTCTTTCGATCCTATGGAATTAAGGAAACGCCGTAATGAATTCATCCATAACAATCATCTCCAACCGGCTTGATTAGTTGTTTCCAATGCGCAAAAACTTCTCAATGACTATACATCAGTTAATGATGCTTCCTGTCTACGTTCTCGGCTAGCTGAGCCCACTTTCGCTCAAGCTATATGGACGAAACCGGCCCCTGGTTTCGTCAAAATTAACACAGATGAGGCCTTTGACCCAGTGCTAAGGAGTGCTGCTGCAGGCGTCATTGCTCGAGACTCTTCTGGTTCTGTTCTTGGTGGTTGCTATATGCCTTTAGTCTGTCCAGATCCAGCTTCTGCCAAGGCTCTTGCTATTCTCGAAGGTGTAAGATTTGTTGTTGCCAAAGGCTGGAGTAATGTGATTTTTGAAATAGATTATGCTTCCATTGCCAACAAAGTTAACAATACTCATCACCAAGATCTTTTCACAGTACAACATTTGGTGTCTTGTATCCGCTCCACTCTTGGTACCTTACCTGATTATTTGTTATGTACCTAGAGACGCAAACGTTGTAGCCCATGTCTTAGCTACTAGGGCTTTGCGTTCCTTTTCTTCTTGCTCTTTTGATTGTATCTTTCCCGACTTTATTCGGGCTTCTGTAAACTCGGAGAGATTCCCCTCTCCTGCTCAATAAAACCATGGGTACTCTTTTCACCATAGGGGCCTACTCACCTTTCGAGGTGACTGGCTATAGGGTTTTTTTAATGAGGCCCTTTCCTTCAAAAAAAAATTAAACGGGTTCACTAGAAAGCCTATTTAGACATGCACACTCTGAAACCTAAAAAACGATCGAAAATGATATTAAATCAATTTTTTTGGGTACAAAAAGGTAATTATGGGCTTTTGAACCTAATTATACAGCTTAAACTAAAATTTTGAGCTTTTTACTCGGTTAAAATTCGAACAGGTTCACTAGAAAGCCAATTTAGACAAGCACGCTCTGAACACTAAAGAAGGATCGAAAATGATATTAAATCAAATTTTTTTGATACAAAAAGTTAATTATGGGCTTTTGAACCTAATTATACAGCTTAAACAAAAATTTTGAGCTTTTTACTCGGTTAAAATTTGAACGGGTTCACTAGAAAGCCCATTTAGACATGCACGCTTTGAACCATAAAAAACGATCGAAAATGATATTAAATCAAAATTTTTGGATACAAAAAGTTAATTACCTTTTGAACTTAATTATACAAGTTAAACTAAAATTTTGAGCTTTTTACTCGATTAAAATTCGAACGGGTTCACTAGAAAGCCCATTTACACATGCACGCTCAGAACTCTAAAAAACGATCGAAAATGATATTAAATGAAATTTTTTGGGTACAAAAAGGTAATTATGGGCTTTTGAACCTAATTATACAGCTTAAACTAAAATTTTGAACTTTTTACTCGGTAAAAATTCGAACCGATTCACTAGAAAAGCTCATTTAGACATGCACGCTCTGAACCCTAAAAAACGATCAAAAATGATATTAAATCAAAATTTTTGGGTATAAAATTTAATTATGGGCTTTTAAACCTAATTATATAGCTTAAACTAAAATTTTGAGCTTTTTACTCGGTTAAAATTTGAACGGGTTCACTAGAAAGCCCATTTAGACATGCACGCTCTAAACCCAAAAGAACGATCGGAAATGATATTAAATCAAATTTTTTTGGTACAAAAAGTTAATTATGGGCTTTTGAACCTAATTATACAACTTAAACTAAAATTTTGAGCTTTTTACTCATTTAAAATTCGAACGGTTTCACTAGAAAGCCCATTTAGACATGCACGCTTTGGACCCTAAAAAATGATCGAAAATGATATTAAATCAAATTTTTTTGGGTACAAAAAGTTAATTATGGTCTTTTGAATCTAATTATACAACTTAAACTAAAATTTTGAGCTTTTTACTCGTTTAAAATTCGAACGGGTCCACTAGAAAGCCCATTTAGACATGCACGCTTTGAACCCTAAAAAATGATCGAAAATGATATTAAATCAAATTTTTTTGGTACAAAAAGGTAATTATGGGCTTTTGAACCTAATTATACAGCTTAAACTAAAATTTTGAGCTTTTTTCTCGGTTAAAATTCGAACGGGTTTACTAGAAAGCCATTTTAGACAAGCACACTCTGAACACTAAAGAACGATCAAAAATGATTTTAAATCAAATTTTTTGGGTACAAAAAGTTAATTATGGGCTTTTGAACCTAATTATACAGCTTAAACTAAAATTTTGTTCTTATTTGGAATAAACTTGGAAATATTTTATTTGTGTACATGACTTGTTACCTACTCCAAGTTGTATTCTACTTAGGAAAGGTTTTCCCTAGGCCAAGCCTATATAAGACCTAGCCGTCCAAGGGAATAGGGGAGAGCTGATTCTTAGAGAGTTCACCCTAAGACTCATTGTTTTCTTTCTCTCAAATTATGTTCTAAGTTTTCTTAGGGTTTAGGTGAAGGTTGTTAAGTATTTGTGAGATGAGATTGTACTTTGTTCTTTGTTTCAATGCAATAAATATATCAAGGTTTGCTTATCCTTTGCCATTCTTTGTTCTTGCATTCAAGCTCGGGAGAGAAGTTTGTGAGTAATCTATTTATCTAGACTCGGGAGAGTTAGATTCACGAAAGAGATAAGTACGGTATTTCAATCACGAAATACTAACTCGGCCTAGGGATAGGTTAAGAGTTTCAGCGGCTAAAAGAAGTGTGAGATTGGTTGGTGGGTATAATTGATTCACGTCGGGAGGTATCATCAAGGACTAGTCATCAACAGTACTTCGACTTAGGGGTAAGCGGAGTCATCCAAGGACACTTTGCCGAACTTTGATAAAGTCCACCCACGAGCAAGGGATTGCCGCGGCGGACAAGTATCGTTGCTGCCAAGGCAGTAATCTGCAGTACTGCCGAGGCAGTGATGTAAAATTGCATTGGACAGAGACAAGTCAATCAAATCCACAATACAACACAACTAGATCCTGCCCTCTCTCTTAATCAGATCTCATCTTTATTTTTAGTTTTCTTTATTTCAATTTATTTAGTTTTATCGAAACCAAATTTACCTGTGTCTTTATTTTATTTCTTTTTTACAGAGCAAAAGACAAAGGAGGCATATTAAGTAGACGAAGGAGACATAATACTTATCACTTTATTACTTGCAATGTGTCCACTTGCACCAATTGCACACTTTTGACACGCAACAAGTTTTTGGCGCCGTTGTCGGGGATTGACAACTAAATTTTGTTTTCTTTATTTTCTTGCTTTTTAGTTTTTAATTTTTATTTTACCTTGTTGTTTTTCTTGGTGTATGACCAGGGCCAACCCAACCAAACCTTTGTACGAGTTAGACCTAGAGATCGAACGTACACGACAAAGGTTGAGGAGACAAATCCAAGGAGCTATGGCAGATCACCCGACAGGACAAAACTTACCTGCCGACAATGGAGGTCTTCCACCGCCACCAGGGCCGCGGCAGCTCACTGTCAGAGATTTCCTGGAAGAGGACTTAAATGGGTTAAACCCAGGAGTCGTTACACCGGAAATAGAAGCAGCCCACTTTGAGCTAAAACCTATCATGTTCAATATGCTCAACACTGTTGGACAGTTTGATGGGTCTATGACTGAAGATGCCAGTCAACACCTCAAGTCATTCATGGAGATATGCAATTCCTTCAAAATCCAAGGAGTCCATGAAGATGTTTTGAGATTAAAATTATTTCCCTATTTATTTAGGGATAGGGCAAAAACCTGGTTAAATAGCATTCCAGCAGGATCAATAGGATGTTGGAGTGAATTATGCCGAGATTCATTACACGTTTCAATCCTACAAATTTATATGATCGAATTCGTAATGAAATCACTTCTTTTCGACAGGCAGATGATGAACCTATGTACGAGGCATGGGAGCGCTACAGAGAATTATTGCCCAAGTGTCCTTTGCATGGATTTTCCCTATGGACACAAGTCACCATGTTCTATAATGCCACGAATGCCCCGACAAGGATGATGTTAGATGCCTCGGCAAACGGAACACTCCTTGACAATGCACCTGAGGAAGCTATTGAGATTCTAAACAAACTCGCAAAGAATGGTTTCCAATTCCCTACATCTAGGCGAGGAGGAGTAAGACGCCAAGCCACAGTGAATGAGTTAGACACACCAAATTCAGTGGCAGCACAATTGGCCTCTCTTACCAAGATGGTGCAAAATTTGCAACTACAACAAAATACCCGTGAGGTTAAGGCCATTGATTCTTTTTGCGATTTATGTGGAGGTAACCACAATTCTTCTGACTGTATGAATCAAGAATCTAGCCTGTATGTTAGAAACTACAACCGAAATAATATGATGTCCAACACATACAACCCTCATGGAAGAAGCATCCAAACTTATCATAGAGTAATCCTAATAATGCCTTAAATCCAACCACCCAACCCCCAGGATTCCAACAACCAATGCAACATCTGCCGCAACAGCAGGTCCAGCAGCCAATGCCGTAGCAGCAGATGCAGCAGCAATCTGTAAGTTCCTTGGAAAATTCTCTAAAAGCATTCATGATGAAATATGTAAGTGCCAAACTAAAGAAACCCTGGATAAGATGAGACCACCACCACCCTTCCCACAAAGTTTGAAGAAGCAAAAACAAGACCATCAATTCAAGAAATTTCTTGATATTTTAAAGCAAGTCCACATCAACTTACCATTTGTAAAGGCAATTGAACAAATGCCTAATTATGCTAAATTCTTGAAGGACATTGTGTGTAAGAGAAAAAAACTAGGTGAGTTCGAAATAGTGGCTGCTACCGAAGGATGCATGGCAATGCTTCACAATCGCATGCCACCAAAATTGAAGGATCCTGGATGCTTTATCATACCTTGTGCAATAGGTAATAACTATGAAGGTAAGGCCCTATGCGACCTTGGAGCAAGCATCAACCTAATGCCCAAATCTGTTTTTCAAAAGCTTGGAATAGGAAGGGCAAAACCTACAACAGTTATGCTCCAACTTGCGGATCGATCATATGTGCAACCCGAAGGCAAAATCGAGGACATATTGGTAAGAGTTGACAAATTTATTTTTCCCGCTGATTTTCTTGTCCTTGATTGTGAAGTAGATGATGATGCACCGATCATCTTGGGGAGACCTTTCCTTGCCACTGGACGAACACTAATTGATGTGGAAAAAGGAGAGTTGACAATGAGGGTCAATGACCAACAAGTCAAACTCAATGCCTTCCACAATTTGAAAAGGCATGATGATACAGAAGATTGCAAAGTCCTTCACAGCACAGATACAGGCACAAAGACATTCTGTTTTCGCAGCCACCTCCTGGGCAGTATGCTCGGTAGAAAAATGGAAATACTTTATGGCAGAATATTTGGCAGGAAATGTAAGGCAGATTTGGAGGAAACCAACAGGACAACACACTGTCCAATTATAAAGGGCGCATTAAAGATCAGAAAAAACAAAGATGGACATAAAGCCAATAGCTAACACTTGAAGAGCCACTTTGGCCAGCGAGAGAGAATCACCTTGGGAGATACATTTGCATGCACTCCACCAGTAACATGATCTCTCACCTTTCTTTTTATAATATTAGGATTCGTTTATATTTATTTTCTATAATTTTTTCTTTTGCTTTAATTATTTTTCTCGTTTGTGTTCAATTTTTATTTAGGATAATAAGCAAGAAGAATAAAGGAGAAATAGTTTACAGCAGGAATTCTACCGAGGCAGAAAACAGTGTCAGAGCCGCAACAGTTCCAACGGGCAGAACAGTGTAACAACTAGTCTGCCGAGATTCCCGCCGCTGTAGTAATTGCAAACAGCAGTAAAAGACTAACGGTTACAAAACGGCTAGTGGTTCAAACGGTCACAAGGTCGAGGCCTATATAAGCAATTGATAAGTGCTCAACACACTATCACTTTTTACTCCTTTTATGGGTATTAATCATCAAATATACACCCACTCGGACCAATGCATGTGCTTAATGTGATATATTTAGAAGTTATACTCATATAGATAATATTTACAGAAAAAGGCACGTTTTACTGCATTTTCATATCTGTGCAGGAGAACCAGTGCCGCGGCAGGGACAAGGCCGAGGCAAGACCTGATGCCGAGGCAGCAGCAGAAAGACAGGAAGCAAGACTATAGGCGATGGAAAGACAAAAATCCAAGGAACGTGTCTGGACTTGAAGCCCATGAATCGGAGCTGGCTAGCTAGCACAAGGAAAAGCCCAAAGGAAGACCACGCGGGAAAGCCCCTTAGCCGAATATAAACTTGGAAATATATTTAATTATGTACTTGACTTGTTCCCTACTCCAAGTTGTATTCTACTTAGGAAAGGTTTGCCCTAGGTCTAGCCTATATAAGGACCTAGCCACCCAATGTACAATACACGGAATACCTAGGGAGAGAGCCGATTTCTATTCTTGTTTCTTTCCTCTCCACTATGTTCTAAACCTTCTTAGGGATTAGGTGAAGGTTGTCGAGTATTTGTGAGAGGAGGTTGTACTTTGTCTTTGATTCAATGCAATAAAGTTATCAAGGTTTGCTTATCCTTTGCTATTATTTGCTTTCACAATTGAGCTCGGGAGAGGATATTGTGAATCATCCATTTATCTATGCTCGGGAGAGTTAGATTCACGAAAGGGATAAGTACGGTGTTTCAATCGCGAAATACTAACTCGGCCTAAGGATAGGTTAAGAGTTTCAGCGGCTAAAAGAAGTGTGAGATTGGTTGGTGAGTATAATTAGTTCACGCCGGGAGGTATCATCAAGGACTAGTCATCAACAACACTCTGACTTAGGGATAAGCGGAGTCATCCAAGGACACTTTGCCAAACTTTGGTAAAGTCTGCCCACGAGCAAGGGATTGCCGCGGCAGACAATATTGTCGTTGCCAAGGCAGTAAACTGCAGTGCTGCCGAGGCAGTGATATACGATTGCATTGGACAGAGACAAGTCAATCAATTCCACAATACGACGCAACTGGATCCTAGCCCATCTCTCTCTACTATTTGAACCTTTTATCTTTTATTTAGTTATTTTAGTTTAGATAAATTAAATCAACTCACTTGTGTTTTTATTTTTCTACAGAACAAGAAGGTGAAGAAAGCATATTAAGTATACCGGTCCCTGAGGAGACGATAACTCGATAAAATACTTATCACTTATTACTTGCGATGTGTCCACTTGCACTAAACGCGCATTTTTGACACGCGACAAGTTTTTGGCGCCGTTGCCAGGGACTGACAACTAAATTTTGTTTTCTTTATTTTCTTGTTTCTTTTTATTTTTACTAACTTATTTTCTTTTTCTTTAAAAATTATAGGTGTGTTTCAAGTGAAGGATTTTCAAGATGCAAGGAGAAAGAAAGAAATCTATTCGGGAGTTGATGTTGGACGATATGAATCGAGCCAATCAAGAATTTCCTAGATTAAATGATGATTATCTATGCCAACCAAGAGCAACCCAACAAGTTTATGCCTGGGCAAATTTTTGTTTTAATTGCGGAGATGATCATTCGTTAGCAATTTCCCGTATAGTACTGGAACATATGGCCACATAGAGGACCATAGATGGAACCAACAACAAAATCCTTCATGGTATGATCAAAACACTCAAAATTTTTACCATGACAATTTTGTTAATGTTACAGATAAGCCATGGCAATATAATTCTTCTCAAGAGTTTCCAAATTCATTGGAGGAAACATTGAAAGCATCAATGGCTAGAATTGAAGAATTAATGACAGAACAATCAAGGCTATTGGATGCACATATAGCTAGATTGGATGCACCCTTGAAGGATCCAGAAGATCAATTGCAGAGATCCATATATGCCATGGATAACATGACCCAACAATCAATCCTTAGGGATACTGAAATCCCAACACTAGAGGACAAAGAGGAAATTCTGGAACCTCTGAGTCTAGAACATGTTGATAAGAAAGATTGTCAAACATTGGATGAGTCTCCCGAAATAATTGCCGCGGCAGAGGAGCCTGAACAGGACAATGTCACGATACCACTCAACGAGGCCGATGAGAGTAATGCTCTAGAAAATTCTGAGGAGTCTGATTCCCAGGATGTTACGGCAGCTATGATGCTAAAAAAGGAAGCTGAGGATTACTCTCATTCACAGTTGCCGGGGCAGTTACACGACGACATGCTTGATCAACAAGATGGTAATGTCGTGATAATGGAATATGAGATGGTAACGAATAAACCTTTTGAATTCTTTAAAAACTCATCTCTTCCATTGCAAGTATCTTCCGAGGAGTCAACGTTACACGATTTGAAGCCATCACAAATAGGATATGATTGTTTAGATATTTATGTGGTAATTCCATCTAATATTAGTTCCAAGCCAAAGTCTCTACTGATGGAGATTACTGAGAAGCATAAGAAACAATGTGGGTTGATTCTTGAAGACTTCAAGAAAGATGATTCTTCACTTGACTTACACCGAATTTTGGCAAAAGATTGCCACGGCAATTGGCTATCACAGCAATTGCCACGACAAAGAAGGCTATATCCAACTATGATGGAAGTTAACAATAAGAAGGTAATTAAGTGGTTGGATGTTGATATAATTTTTTCTAACGAATTATTTTTGCCTTCAGAAACAATATCAAGTTGGAGGATAGGTATGGACTACAAAAGAACACAAACGGAAGACACCTCCACCATGATAGCACAAATGGGAGTATCCGTACCCGTATTAGCCCATATCTTCTCGGGTAGAATTGTCACTCGATGGAGGGTGCATATGGACTATAAGAAATATCGGAAACGACCCTCTATAAGTTTTCTTTCTATTCTTATTTTATATTAATTTTCTCTTTTATTTTATTTGGTATTTTCATGATTTCTCTTTATGGTATTTAGGAATAATTATCTTCTCATTATTTGAATGTTTCTTTATTGATGTTCATCTTTTTAGTTTAGGAATAATAAAGGAGAAATAGTTCACAGCAGGAACACTGCCGAGGCAATAAAACAGTGTCAGGGCCGCAGCAGTCCCAACGGGCAGAACAATGTAACGGCTAGTCTGCCGAGATTCCTGCCGCGGCAGAAAAAGGAAACGGTTACAAACGGCTAGTGGTTTCAACGGTCACAAGGCCGAGGCCTATATAAGAAACTCCTTCCTCTTGAACTATTCACTCTTACTTTCATGTTTTTTTTAGCATTCATAACAATCTCTCTCTCACGTTACTCTCTGCCTACTAATTCTTGTACAATCTCTAGATTCTCTTCAAGAAAAACCTCCAAGAACTCACATCTCTCTATCTTGATGGCAACATATAAAAGATTCGCCCCAGCCAACGTTGAAGATCGATTCAACCGATCTTTCATCGCTAGGCAACTTTGGGAAGAGCAAGGTTTCCAGCATGCGGACGAAGAGAACTACGGCATTGAGCACTACCTCTATGATAGAATTAAGTACCAGAATTGGGAAATTTTCTGTCTGCAACCTGCCCAGGCGAACGCCAAGATCGTGCGGGAGTTTTACGCTCATGGGCCCAGCAAAGACTCCCTCTTTATTCATTGCCGCGGCAGGCCAGTCCATCTCGATGCCGAGACGATTAACAATTTCTACGGCCTCACCCCTGACAGTGACATTCATGCCGAATTCTTGGAAGAAATCACTGCCGAGGACTATGAACTCATTAAAGACGATCTTTGTTACGGGAACACCCCATGGGAAACCGGTAGCCATAGAGGATCCGTAACAAGACAAAGCCTAAAGCCGGAGGCCAAGATGTGGAATACCTTCGTCAAACGACGCCTCATCCCAACATCACACAATAGCACGGTGGATCGCAAGAGATTGGTGCTGATCCAATACATCTTCAACAAGAGGATCATCAACGTTGGCGAGATCATCCTTCGGGAAATTCACGAGTGCGGTAAGAAAGATAGGGGACCATTGTATTTCCCTTGCTTGATTACGGGTTTATGTGTTTCTGCAGGTGTACCCATTGAAGAAACAGATGAATACACGCCCCCAAGACGAGGATGGACCAGGGACTTCTGCCACAAAGTCATGCAGATCACTCAAGCAGAGTCGGTCCAAGCAACGCCGCAACAGTTCACTGCCGATACTGCTGCCGGGGCCCAGTACACGGCAGACATGCCTGGTACTGCCCACACCTCTGTCGCGGCAGACCCATACCAAGAGATCTTGCAACGGATGGCAGCAATGGACCTTAGACAACAACGGTACATGGAGTACCAAAGGGATTTCAATGGAACTCTAGGCCAGATGATGCTACACGCCTTCCCGGACCAAGGAGTACAATTCCCGGAGTTTCCCAGCAACATGTTCGTTACAGTCGCACCTTACACCGAGACTACACCAGCCCCGGGAGGACCAAGGCCGTACTTCCATGCGGACCCTCAGCCCCAATACCAGGCTGCCGGCCCATCTAGGGCAGCGGATTCTGCCGCGGCCTCGTCTGTCAGCAGAAGGCCATCCAAGCGGAGGGTCGTTTTTAGCACTCCACCTCGATCACCAATCATCATGGGCAGCCTATCGGATGAGATAGATGCTTATGTGCACCAAAGCTCCACCGCCGCCGGACCCAGTACACACCACACCAGAGGAGCCACGGCAATGGGAGGAGGAACAGACGTGATGCTAACCGAAGAGATGGCTGATGTAGAAGAAGGAGAGGAGGTAGAAGCCCCGATGCAAAGGACACCACCCACTCGAGTTCAACCGCCCCGGCAAGCAAAGGCACAACCATCGCCTTCACCAAGGACAAAGCAATCGGCAGCTAGGCCGAGGAGGAAAATTGTTACAAGCAACTCTTCGAAGTCGCTTTAAAATTCTTTGTCCTTTATTCAAATATAAATTGCTTTTACTGTTTTTACTTGCTGCTTATAATTCATATTTTGCTTTGCCGCTTACTTCTTCAAATATAAAGCATTGAGGACAATGCTTGGTTTGAGTTTGGGGGTGCAGATTCACTGCCAAGGCAACAATCTACTGCCGCGGCCTTGCCAAAAAGGGAGTAGTCCAGTGATTTTTTTTAAAATTTTTATGCTCCCCGCCTTACTTGAATCTACTGCTTACACTCTTGCACTGCTTATCACCAGTATTGCCTTAGTTTATTCTTTAAGGCTATAGAAATCTTTCTCCTTACCATGTTTAGGTTCTGTTAAGAGGGCTTAACCTTAGGATGCTTAAGGATGAAAACTTAGAAGCTTACTATAGGAAGAACTTTAAACACTTTTGGGACTTGTTGGATTATAGGAATTCTTTTAATGAACTTAGGTGATAAAGACTTAGATTTTTTGGAAAGTAACTAGAGGTGCCTACCAACGGCTCTAGAAAGTCTCTTCTTCATGCTAGAGGTGCCCGAAATTGGCTCTAGTATGTCTTAAGGAATATCAAAAAGAAAGAAAGAATTTAGTGAAAAGAAAAACACAAGTCTTTGAGGTGCCTGAAACCGGCTCAAAATTTGGGGTTTGAAAAAGAAGAGAACACTTAACCAATGTCTATTTGTCTTGAATATAGAGTTTATCTAAGAAAGCCTTTAATCAACTTGTCCACAAAAACGCACACACGCACAATTCTTATAGTTTGTTTCTAGGTAAACCCTTGGGTAACCGAATGGTTAAGGCTTAAGAATAGGCCTAGTTATGGTGGGGAGAATAGATGGACATGTAAGACCAAGAGAGAGTAGAGTTAGGCAAATTGATGGTTTGCATTGCTTGAGGACAAACAATAATTCGAGTTTGGGGGTGTGATAAGTGCTCAACACACTATCAGTTTTTACTCCTTTTATGGGTATTAATCATCAAATATACACCCACTCGGACCAATGCATGTGCTTAATGTGATATATTTAGAAGTTATACTCATATAGACAAACAATAACCGAATGGTCGATTTCTATTCTTGTTTCTTTCCTCTCCACTATGTTCTAAACCTTCTTAGGGATTAGGTGAAGGTTGTCGAGTATTTGTGAGAGGAGGTTGTACTTTGTCTTTGATTCAATGCAATAAAGTTATCAAGGTTTGCTTATCCTTTGTTATTCTTTGCTTTCACAATTGAGCTCGGGAGAGGATATTATGAATCATCCATTTATCTAAGCTCGAGAGAGTTAGATTCACGAAAGGGGTAAGTACGGTGTTTCAATCGCGAAATACTAACTCGGCCTAGGGATAGGTTAAGAGTTTCTGCGGCTAAAAGAAGTGTGAGATTGGTTGGTGAGTATAATTGGTTCACGCCGGGAGGTATCATCAAGGACTAGTCATCAACAACACTCTGACTTAGGGATAAGCGGAGTCATCCAAGGACATTTTGCCGAACTTTGGTAAAGTCTGCCCACGAGCAAGGGATTGCCGCGGCAGACAGTATTGTCGTTGCCAAGGCAATAAACTGCAGTGCTGCCGAGGCAGTGATATACAATTGCATTGGACAGAGACAAGTCAACCAATTCCACAATACGACGCAACTGGATCCTAGCCCATCTCTCTCTACTATTTCAATCCTTTATTTTTATTTAGTTATTTTAGTTTAGATAAATCAAATCAACTTACTTGTGTTTTTATCTTTCTACAGAACAAGAAGGTGAAGAAAGCATATTAAGTATACCGGTCCCTGAGGAGACGATAACTCGATAAAATACTTATCACTTATTACTTGCGATGTGTTCACTTGCACTAAACGCGCACTTTTGACACGCGACACAAGTCCACATCAACTTACCATTCGTAGAGGCAATTGAACAAATGCCTAATTATGCCAAGTTCTTAACAGACATTGTGTCTAAGAGAAAAAAACTAGGTGAGATCAAAATAGTGGCTGCTACCGAGGGATGCATGGCAATGGTACACAATCGCATGCCACCAAAATTGAAGGATCCTGGATGCTTTATCATACCTTGTGCGATAGGTAACAACTATGAAGGTAAGGCCCTATGCGACCTTGTAGCAAGTATCAATCTAATGCCCAAATCTGTCTTCCAAAAGCTTGGAATAGGAAGGGCAAAACCTACAACAGTTATGTTCCAACTTGCGGATCGATCATATGTGCAACCCGAAGGCAAAATCGAGGACATACTAGTAAGAGTTGATAAATTTATTTTTCCCGCTGATTTTCTTGTCCTTGATTGTGAAGCAAATGATAATGCACCGATCATCTTGGGGAGACCTTTCCTTGCAACTGGACGCACCTTAATTGATGTGGAAAAAGGAGAACTGAAAATGAGGGTTAATGACCAACAAGTCAAACTCCATGACTTCCACAATCTGAAACGACATGATGATGCATAAGAATGCAAAGTCCTGCACAACAAAGATGCAGGCACAAAGATATCTTGTTTCAACAGCCACTACCAGGCAGTATGCTCGGCAGGAAAATGGAAATACTTTATGGCAAAATATTTGGTAGGAAAAGTAAGGCAGATGTGAAGGAAACCAACAGGACAACATACTGTCCAGTTATAAAGGGTGCAGTACAGATCAAGGAAAACAAAGATGGACATAAAGCCAATAGCCAACAATTGAAGAATCACTTTGGCCGGAAAAAGAGAATCATCTTGGGAGATGCATTTGCATGCACTCCACCAGTAACATAATCTCTCGCCTATCTTTTTATATTATTATATTAGGGTTAGTTTAGTTTATATTTATTTTCCATATCAATTTTATGCTTTAAGTATTTTTCTTGTTTGTGTTTAATTTTTATTTAGGATAATAAAGCAGGAATAACAGAGAAGTAGTTCATAGCAGGAAGTCTGCTGCCGTGGCAGCGCACAGTGTTAGAGCCGCAGCAGTTTCAATGGGCAGAACAGTGTAACGGCTAGTCTGCCGAGATTTTTGCCGCGGCAGAATAGGAAATGACAGTAAAGACTAACGGCTACAAAACGGCTAGTGGTTCAAACAGTCACAAGGCCGAGGCCTATATAAGCAACCCCTTCCTCTTGAACTATTCACTCTTGCTTTCTTGTTTTCTTTAGAATACTCAACAATCTTGCTCTCACAATACTCTCTGCCTAACCTTGTTAAAATTCTCAGAATTCTTCCAAGAAAATCTCCAAGAACTCAATCTCTCAAAATCTTTATGGCCACCTACAAGCGCTTTGCCCCAGCCAATGTTGAAGACCGCTTCAACAGGTCTTTCATTGCCCGGCAATTGTGGGAGGAACAAGGGTTCCAACACTCGGATGACGAAAATTATGGAATCGAGCACTATCTGTTCGACAGGATCAAGTACCAAGATTGGGAAATCTTTTGCCTTCAACCTGCCCAGGAAAACGCTACTATCGTGCGGGAATTCTATGCGCACGGGCCCAGCAAAGACTCCCTCTTTGTCCACTGCCGAGGTAGGCCTATCCAGCTTGATGCCGAGACCATCAACCAATTCTACGGCCTCACACCTGACCATGATGTGCATGCCGAATTCATGGAAGATATCACAGTCGAGGATTACGAGTTGATTAAAGACGATCTTTGCTACACGAATACTCCATGGGAAACCGGTGCCCATTGTTTTCTTTCTCTCAACTTATGTTCTAAGTTTTTTTAGGGTTTAGGTGAAGGTTGTTAAGTATTTTTGAGAGGAGATTTTAATTTGTTCTTTGTTTCAATGCAATAAATATATCAAGGTTTGCTTATCCTTTGCCATTCTTTGTTCTTGCATTCAAGCTCGGGAGAGAAGTTTGTGAGTAATCTATTTATCTAGACTCGGGAGAGTTAGATTCACGAAATGGATAAGTACGGTATTTCAATCGCGAAATACTAACTCGGCCTAGGGATAGGTTAAGAGTTTCAGCGGCTAAAAGAAGTGTGAGATTGGTTGGTGGGTATAATTGATTCACGCCGGGAGGTATCATCAAGGACTAGTCATCAACAGTACTTCGACTTAGGGATAAGTAGAGTCATCCAAGGACACTTTGCCGAACTTTGATAAAGTCCACCCACGAGCAAGGGATTGCCGCGGCGGACAAGTATCGTTGCTGCCAAGGCAGTAAACTACAGTACTGCCGAGGCACTCATGTACAATTGCATTGGACAGAGACAAGTCAATCAAATCCACAATACAACACAACTGGATCCTGCCCTCTCTCTTAATCAGATCTCATCTTTATTTTTAGTTTTCTTTATTTCAATTTATTTAGTTTTATCGAAACCAAATTTACCTGTATCTTTATTTTATTTCTTTTTTATAGAGCAAGAAGACGAAGGCATATTAAGTAGACGAAGGAGGCATAATACTTATCACTTTATTACTTGCGATGTGTCCACTTGCACCAATTGCGCACTTTTGACACGCAACAAGTACTTCAACATAACAATGAAATATATTGGGCCCAACGCTCTAAACTAACTGGGTACAACATAGAGACAAAAATACTTCTTTCTTCCATGCACGAGCCAATGGACGTCGCAAGAAAAACACTATTCAAGGCCTCTTTGATAATTCAAACACTTGGCACACGGAGGAATCCAACATTTTATCAATTGCTACAGACTATTTCCAAAACTTTTTCTCTACATCCAATTCAAGTCCTACAACTGATATCCTTGATAACGTCCCAACTACAGTCACACCACAAATGAATGAAAATTTAAATAAACCTTACACAGAAGAAGAAGTTATAAATGCTTTTCGTGATATAGATCCTAGGAAAGCTCCAGGGATCGATGGTTTTCCAAGTAGTTTTTACCGACAACACTGGGATACACTTGGTAAGGACATAATACGACTATGCCTTGATCTGCTATCGGGTACAACCAACATGGCTGAGGTCAACCAAATGATTCTTATCCTAATACCGAAAAAACAAAATCCAACGACAATGAGGCAACTTCGTCCAATAAGCCTTTGCACTGTTATATACAAAATTGTATCTAAAGTTTTAGTCAACCGTCTCAAAACATTCATACCTCAATGTATTAGTAACAAACAAACAACTTTTATTCAAGGTAGAAACATCACGGACAATATCCTAATTGCACATGAAATACTTCACACCCTCAATACGGGAGATTCCCACCTGTCTAAAGGTGCAAGTCTGAAACTAGACATGGAAAAAGCATTCGATCGTGTTGAATGGCCTTTCTTACAACAAATTATGCAACGTATGGGTTTCAACAACACATGGATTTCTACTATAATGAAATGTGTCACTACCGTTTCATACCAAGTCCATGTAAACGACTCTTTATCTAAATCTTTTAAACCGCAACGAGGTTTGCGACAAGGAGACCCACTCTCTCCATTCCTCTTCCTATTCTGCACCCAAGGATTAACAGCTATACTAAATGCTCAAAATGCTAATGGTAATCTCCCTAGACTTAGTGCTAATAGGCATGGCCCAAAAATAAACCATCTCCTTTTCGCTGATGATTGCTTGGTCTTCATAAAAAACAACACCACTGAAGCTAATCATCTCAAAACTGCTCTACACCAATATGCTACCTCCTTAGGTCAAGCTATTAATTTTGAAAAATCTACAATCTACTTTTCCCCAAAAACTACTCTATCTCAAAGAGCAGCTGTTAACAATATTCTCCAAGTCCAAGAGGTTAGTGACCCTGGTATCTACCTGGGTGTCCCTCTCTTGATTGAAAAAAACAAAACAACTTCGTTAGGATTTACCAGAGATATAGATCCTAGGAAAGCTCCACGGATTGATGGTTTTCCAAGTAGTTTTTACCGACAACATTGGGATACACTTGGTAAGGACATAATACGACTATGCCTTAATCTGCTATCGGGTACAACCAACATGGCTGAGGTCAACCAAATGATTCTTATCCTAATATCGAGAAAACAAAATCCAACGACAATGAGGCAACTTCGTCCAATCAGCCTTTGCACTGTTATATACAAAATTGTATCTAAAGTTTTAGTCAACCGTCTCAAAACATTCATGCCTCTATGTATTAGAAACAACCAAGCAACTTTTATTCAAGGTAGAAACATCACGGACAATATCCTAATTACACATGAAATACTTCACACCCTCAATACGGGAGATTCCCACCTGTCTAAAGATGCAAGTCTGAAACTAGACATGGAAAAAGCATTCGATCGTGTTGAATGGCCTTTCTTACAACAAATTATGCAACGTATAGGTTTCAACAACACATGGATTTCTACTATAATGAAATGTGTCACTACCGTTTCATACCAAGTCCGTGTAAACGACTCTTTATCTAAATCTTTTAAACCGCAACGAGGTCTGCGACAAGGAGACCCACTCTCTCCATTCCTCTTCCTATTCTGCACCCAAGGATTAACAGCTATACTAAATGCTCAAAATGCTAATGGTAATCTCCCTAGACTTAGTGTTAGTAGGCATGGCCCAAAAATAAACCATCTCCTTTTCGCTGATGATTGCTTGGTCTTCATAGAAAACAACACCACTGAAGCTAGTCATCTCAAAAATGCTCTACACCAATATGCTACCTTCTTAGGTCAAGCTATTAATTTTGAAAAATCTACAATCTATTTTTCCCCAAAAACTACTCTATCTCAAAGAGCAGCTGTTAACAATATTCTCCAAGTCCAAGAGGTTAGTGACCCTGGTATCTACCTGGGTGTCCCTCTCTTGATTGGAAAAAACAAAACAGCTTCGTTAGGATTTACAGAGATAAAGTTAACGCAAGTCTCTCCAAATGGGATAAACATCTATTATCTTTTAGCGGTAGAGAGGTGTTCATAAAATCTATCATTCAATCTCTTCCACAATATGTCATGTCATTCTACCTTCTTCCACATAATATTATCGATGACACGACCACCTCTATACGCTGATACTGGTAGTCAGGAAAAGGTAACAAAAATGGTTGGCATATGCTTCCTTGGGAGATTGTATGCCAACTAAAATCAATAGGGGTCATGGGCTTCCGCGACCTCCACAACTTTAATATCGCACAATTAGGAAAACAAATATGGAGACTTCTCTGTGAACCATCTAACCTCCTTGGCTAGGTATATCAAGCTAAATACTACCCTTCTAGAAACATCCTCGATGCTACCTCAACAAAAAAATCTTCTTTTGCTTGGAAGGGTATTTGTACGACCCTGAAAAAACTCCTTCCTGGTTTTGTTACAAGGCCAGGAATAAATAGCAAAATTAACATATTCCATGATCTATGGGGAGGCTCCTCTCCAGTTCAACTTTTTGGCGAATATGAAATTTCCAATGAAATTCCAAAACGAGCTCGGGATTTTATGATTCCTGGATAGCCACAATGGGATGAGCCTAAAATACGTGGCTTTTTTAATAGAGAGGATGCCAATGCTATTCTAAACATCCCTATAATTAATGAACATCGATATATAACCATATGGATGAACAATGACTGTGGACTTTATTCTGTTCGATCAGGTTACTTATTCTTACAAAAACCACGTGGACCTCTAAATAGACCTACACGTATTTGGAAAACCATATCTAAGCTGCCAACATTACCAAAGGTTAGAACCTTCGGATGGCGATTAGGTCATGATGCTTTTCCTACGGGATCCAAATTACTGAATGTTAACCTAGGAAATGGTGTTTGCCCATTTTGTGCAACTACAATTGAAACTCCGATGCATGCTCTACGCGACTGTCCTGATGCTTATGAAACTATCCGTTTAGTAGGTTTCCCCACCTTAATCCACTCAGGAAATTTTACATCGCCACTTCATTGGATAGAGACTACAGGGAGTAAACTCAAAAACCAAGATTTCACTCTTTTTCTAACGATACTCTAGAATATTTGGAATAGAAGAAATGATTGGATCCATAATAACCATCTCCAAACACCATGGTTAACCTGGAAAATGCCAAATCCTTATTGAATGACTATCAAAATGCAAACATTTGTTATCCCACATAGACCCTTTCCTCAAAACCAAACTTGGGAAAACCAGGCACTGGCTCTATTAAAATAAACTCAGATGGGGCTTTTGATCCCATCTCTGGAAGTTCTGCAATTGGTGTTGTAGCACGTAACTCGAACGGGTCTGACCTGACGCTGACCCTTTCCCAATTGAATGACTATTAAAATGCAAACTCGTCAGGGCATCCAAATCTTCCTATTGTTGGATGCCCTGACGCTGCTTCGGCTGAAGCACAAGTAATCCCAGATCTCTCAAATTTACAACCTTTGATGTCCACAATTCGCACCACCATGGGAAGTTTAGTTAATTGTCGGATCACTTATGTGCCAAGAGAGGCCAATAATGTAGCCCATACTCTTGCTTCTAGGGCCATGCGTACATTATGTAATCTTCATTTTGATTTCGACATGCCCGATTTTATAAGGGCTTTTATAAACTATGAGAGATTTGACTCTCCTTCTCAATAAAATTCTAGGGGTACTCTTTTCACCAAAGGGGCTTCCAACCCTCATCTGGGTTGTAAGTGTTAGGGTTTTTTTAACGAGGCCTTTTTCCGTCAAAAAAAAATTCGAACGGTTTCACTAGAAAGCCCATTTAGACAAGCACGCTTTGAACCCTAAAATCGATCGAAAATGATATTACATCAAATTTTTTGGGTACAAAAAGTTAATTACGGCCTTTTGAACCTAATTATACAACTTAAACTAAAATTGTGAGCTTTTTACTCGGTTAAAATTTGAACGGGTTCATTAAAAAGCCCATTTAGACATGCACGCTCTGAACCCTAAAGAACAATAAAAAATGATTAAATAAAATTTTTTGGGTACAAAAAGTTAATTATGGGCTTTTGAACCTAATTATACAGCTTAAACTAAAATTTTGAGCTTTTTAATATGTTAAAATTTGAACGGGTTCACTAGAAAGCCCATTTAGATATGCCCGCTCTGAACCCTAAAAAACGATCGAAAATGATATTAAATCAAATTTTTTTGGGTAAAAAAGGTTAATTATGGGCTTTTGAATCTAATTCTACAACTTAAACTAAAATTTTGAAATTTTTACTCTGTTAAAATTCAAACGGGTTCACTAGAAAGCCTATTTAGACATGCACGCTCTGAACCTAAAAAAACGATCGAAAATGATATTAAATCAAATTTTTTTGGGTACAAAAATTTAATTTTGGACTTTTGAATCTAATTATACAACTTAAACTAAAATTTTGAGCTTTTTACTCAGTTAAAATTCAAACGGGTTTACTTGAGAGCCCATTTAGACAAGCACGCTCTAAACCCTAAAAACGATCGAAAATGATATTAAATCAAATTTTTTTGGTACAAAAAGTTAATTATGGGCTTTTGAACCTAATTATACAGCTTAAACTAAAATTTTGAGCTTTTTACTCGGTTAAAATTCGAACGGGTTCACTAGAAGGCCCATTTAGACATGCACGATCTGAACCCTAAAGAACGATCGAAAATGATATTATATAAATTTTTTTAGGTAAAAAAGTTAATTGTGGGATTTTGAACCTAATTATACAACTTAAACTAAAATTTTGAGCTTTTTACTCGGTTAAAATTCGAACGGGTTCATTAGAAAGCCCATTTTGACATGCACGCTGTGAACCCTAAAAACGATCGAAAATTATATTAAATTAAATTTTTTGGTATAAAAGTTAATTATGGGCTTTTTAACCTAATTATACAGCTTAAACTATAATTTTGAGCTTTTTATTCGGTTAAAATTCGAATGGGTTCACTAGAAAGCCCAATTAGACATGCACGCTCTGAAACTTAAAAAACGATCGAAAATTATATTAAATCAAATTTTTTTAGTACAAAAAGTTAACTATGGGCTTTTGAACCTAATTATATAGCTTAAAATCAAATTTTGAGCTTTTTATACTGTTAAAATTCAAAAGGGTTCACTAGAAAGCCCATTTAGACATGCACGCTCTGAACCCAAAAGAACAATCGAAAATGATATTAAATTAAATTTTTTGGGTACAAAAAGTTAATTATGGGCTTTTGAACCTAATTATACAACTTAAACTAAAATTTTGAGCTTTTTACTCGGTTAAAATTCGCACGGGTTCACTAGAAAGCCCATTTAGACATGCAGGCTTTGAACCCTAAAAAACGATCGAAAATGATATTAAATCAATTTTTTTGGGTACAAAAAGGTAATTATAGGCTTTTGAACCTAATTTTACAGCTTTAACTAAAATTTTGAGCTTTTCACTCAGTTAAAATTCGAACGGGTGGTTAAAAGGTTGTGTTTTGTTTTCTCTCCTCTCCTCTCGTCCTCTCTTCCTCCATGTTTTCTTCTTCCTTTTGTTTCTTCTGCGCCTTCCCTCCCCCCCCTCCGCTGCCGCCATGCCTCTTCAGCTGCACCATCTCTAGTCGCCGTCGCCATCCTACCACCCCATGGAGAGGGAGGAACAAACACAACCGTCACCATTCCACAATGGTATATTCGACTTTTAATCCATTATTTTTTCCATTACTATCTTCTTTCTCTTTTTTGATATTCTCTTGGTAACTTGGTTCATCGGTAATCATCAGATCTATTTGCCCTCCCCTGGTCTTCGACTTCATGGCCTTAATCAGGAATCTTTTGACCGATCCAAACTATAACATGATTTTGTTGTTTGCCAATCTCATGGACTAAACAAGGATTTTTTTGATCGATTCCGATACTCTTCTTATGGTGGTTTCCGTTCAACAGTCTTTGGTGTAGGCCATCAAGATTGGTACGTTATATATTTGCTTTCCCATATATACTTGATGATCACATATACCTTTCATTTTCTTGATCTTCTTGTTGTACTCTATTTTTTTCTCTATGACTAGGTTTCACTTTCTTGGTTTTTTTGTTATTACCTTTTGTCTCCCTTGTTTCTATATGATCCGGTTTCTTCTTGCCATGTTGCTTTGGCTTATAACTCTCATACCACCCTTAGAAAGGGCTTATCCCAACATCTGTAATGATGTTTTCTATTCAAACAAAACTAATTGTTACTTTGACCTCTTTATACAAAGATCTGCAAGTTTTCAGTCCCCTATTGTATCAATTAACTCAAAGAATTTGATGCCCTTACATCTTCATGCAAGCGCTCCACATCTTTTTCTCGGAATACAAGTTCCGATTAAACTTCAAAACATGAATTACATCCACCATGACAGTCCGTTTGGAATTACATTATGTTTATCTATTGCTGTCATATACTTTTTATTCCAGTCCAACAACAATCAGACCACGCGTAGCATGGAACAGTCCCGGTTTTAGAAGACAGTTTCTATACAACTACTAATTATTTTAGTTTACTTACGTAAGGTTACTGTTTTACTATCCAAGCATTTTTTTCTAACCCAGGAAGTCATCAATCCATCTACGGTTCCACCTACAGTCTTGAGAAACAGGAACTTAAAACCTTTTATCAACGATCTTGACTATCTTTACAAAATATTGTTGACTAAATCTCAGGTTCGTTTCACCATATGTTTTCCTTCCTTTGGCTTTGTTCTAAACGAGTTAGGTATCAACGAACAGGTTCAACTTTTTTCTCTATCGGTAACAAACTTGATTTCCACCAATAATCCTACTGATTCAAGGAAGTTCCTTTTAAGTTGGTTATGCTTTCTTTTTTTAAGACTTTTAAGATTAATCAATTTGTTAGACCGAAAAGTTATTCACCAAGTTGGAGTTCTTCATGGACTTGTCTTTCCTTCTTTACATTGCTCATGGATACAATTCAACAATTACACAAGTGCTTCAATCTTGTTCTCTTTTTTTCTTCTTTTGAGGATATTACCAATCCCAAAACACCATCCTTTCGAGACTGTTGTCCTTCTGACCCCTATCAGCCTTCATGGGGATCGGGAGTCCTTAGCTCGGTCCTCAAGGTTTTGCATCCGACCTATTGTTAAATTGTACCCATTGCCGAGTCGTCAAAGGAGTCTTCCTCTTATGTGTTCAACTCGGGTTTTTGGGATCCTCACTGTTGACCGCCATGAGCCCTCCATGGTAGTTCGACGAGCTTTTCTATCCTTTAGGAAGGGCACAACCAGTACACAACTCGATACAGGCTCCTCAAAAGATAGGTACGATGTCTTATATCATGTCTACTTCTTCTTATTCATTACACTAATGCATACGCAACCCTTGCAAAAGGAATTATACAACACATATTATGATGTCTTTTTATCACGTAAGATTAACTTCACTGTCCAATTGGTTTTGTGTTCCATATTCCTTATTGGATGAGGAATGTTGGACCAATCGGTATTTCAAAAATTCTCCGTCTGGTTGTATTATGTTACCACTATTTTGTGTCATCGCCAGAATCGTGCAACAAATACTACCGAGAAAGGTTCACTTTGTTTTGACTATGCTGGAGTCAATGTAGTGGACCTCCCTTCTGTTCTTCTTCCGAGCAAAGATTCATGTATGCAGGGGTCTGACCATGATCTAATGACCCTTTGGTCTCCTTCGTTTCAACAGCTTTAGTTCCATGCATACCTCTACAATAACCGTGGTTCTGCGATGGTCCGCTTGGGTCCGAAACAGGTCTACCACGTCTCCCACATCAAGTATGCCATGCTATTTGGTTCTAATCCTTTTGTTTTACATATTCCCTTCTCGTTCTACCTTTGTTGGTCTTGCCTCTTCTTTATTAATTCTCTTTACATTTATCTTTCTATGCCACCCTTGTATAGGGATTTATCCAACATCTTTTATGGTGTATTCTATTGTCTAAACCTTCCACGGTTCTATATTGCCAACACAGTTTCGACGGTACAAATTACTTATCAAATGCCATATATCAACTCCAAGCCTTTTATACTAAGTACATTGAGGACTCCTAATCCTAATACATCACTTAAAGTGTCTCTCTTTATGATCTCTATTTATTCTCAAATACATAAACCTTCTCACATCATATGCGATAAGTTATTTACTCTTACTTCTCCTCATCTACAATTTAATAATTGTTATACTCAATATAATATTATTTCTCTTACTACTTTTTTATATTTTCGTAATTCTTTTAATTGTACTCCCTGCATAACTCAAACTCTCTCTATCCTATATATACCTACCCATCCCCCTCATATTTCTTCAACTCCAACATCCTTCACACGCCTTTCTTTATCTTTCCCTCTTCCTTGTTCCCTCTCTTTTACCAACCTCTTACCAATGGATTCCATGACCTTCCTCCAACAACTCGGAAACCTTCAATTTACTGCTGATAAGAAGGCAACAATCTTCCAACCAAGTATCTCTTGGGATTTTTCTGAAGAAGTACATTCCTCCCTTCTTGGAAATCTTGTGTCCTCCAAAGAGATAGATGATCAGGTGATTGTCAAAGCTTTTACTGGTATCTGGACCATGGCCAAACTTGTTACTATACGAATTTTGAAACCACATATGTTTCTCATCCGTTTAAAAGATGCGAAGATCAAGGACAATATCCTGGCTAGGGGACCTTGGACTTACAAGGATGAATGGCTTGCTCTAACCCAATACAATCCTACTATCAACCTTGATGAACATGTCTTTACAAAGATGCATATTTGGGTGCACATATACAACATCCCACACATCTTCCTTGCTTCGGAGGAATCTGCTAATAATATTGGCGAATCACTAGGGTCCATAATTGGAACAGTAACAAAAATCAACACTAGGAAAATCGACTTCAACATGGTTGACTACTTGCGGGTCGGATTGACACTAGACGTTACACAACCCATTAAGCGTTGTGTTGCCATTGGTGGGGGGGCCTCTACAAGGTTCTGCCTGCTTCAATATGAACGTCTCCCTACAATTTGTCACTGTTGTGGCAGAATTGGTCACTCCCTAGATTTTTGTACTATCCCGGTCAATTCACGACCTGAGCAACTCCTATACGGCGATTGGCTACGATATGTTCCCAAAAAGAGGGAAGTGCAACCTACACAAAGAGGTTGTATTCGTTATATTGTCAATGATACCATTGCTCACCTAACACCAACATCCTCCCAAACCTCCAACACAAATAACAAAGACAAAGCCTCGATGCCGTCCTCTCCACCCAATACTAATGAGAAAGGTAAAGCCCCTATGGCACCTCCTTCGGCTAATGATATTGAGTCTACTGTTCCAAGTAATGATCCCTCGCATATTATCCCACAACGACCCAGACTCCTTTCGACAATCGCTAGTAAACTATCTACTCGTCGCTGTCCTCCACAACCATTGCAAATGGTTTCTCCTGACTTAAGCACTCATATTACTACCCGGCAAACAGCCAATAACAACACTGGGGAAGTGAGCCTTTTGGACCCTGAACTCCAAGATTTGGAGGATGATCTAGCCAATGACCAAGACTTCCAGGAGGTAGCTGATTGGCTTGATACTACACCAACCCCTAAGCGAATTGTATGACCTAGTTCAAGTAGAGGTACTAAGAGAACCCCACCTTCAGACGAGAATACCGGGCTTAAACGACCTCGAGCGACTAGCAAACTGCCTGTTGAGAAAGCTGGGATGAGCAGCGCAAAAAACTCTCCGGCAGAGGTTGACTCAGATCAACCCCACCGAGTCAAATGATAATCTTCTGTTGGAACTGTCTGGGTAATGGCAACGCCCAGACAGTTCATGCTTTGCAACGTGTTATCCCTAAGCATGAAGCCATTTTTATGTTTTTTCTTTTTCTATTTTCTAGGCTTTTTAGTTTTTTGGTCTTCTTTAGGATCGAGTTAGGTATGCGTGGCTGCTTTAGCTTTGTTTTTAGGGTTTTTGTTTCGAAGATTTCTTTTATTTGGATTAATAATATATTTATTGCCTTGTGTGGTTATTCTCTCTATCTTTTTATAATTTCTTTTTCTTTCCTATATCTCATTTTGTTGTGGTATCTTTTTTATTTCTTTGTGTTTTTGTTTTCCTTTTTTTCTGCAATATCTTCCTTTGATACAAATCCTACCACGAATAATCCACGAAAATTTACATTTTAGACATCAAAGTTTTGTCTCTTTTTGTACCATTCCTATTCTAGTTGTCACTTATATGTATATACCACCCTTTTTAAGGGCTTTTACTAACACCATTTATGGTGTCTTACTCTCTACCCAGCGAGGTATCCCTCTAGAATTTGGTCTAACTTTTATTAGTGCTATTTGTTTTAATCCCGCAAGACCGTTAACTCTTGGCTATCAATATGGATTTGGGCCTCCTACAAGCAACTTTTATATTTTTCAAGATGAATGGTTAGCTCCAATCGCATGCATACAGACAAGCACACTATCTATCTTTTACTGTGTTTTTTATGAAATACCAACTTTTCATTGGGATTTTACTATCACCGTTCCTGGTGTAATGTCTGTTTTGATTCAAGGTTTTCGACCTACAGACATCAAATATTGGCTACGTACTTTGACCAGTACCATTCCTAAAATAGCTGGGACGAGCAGCGTTAAAAACTCTTCGGCGGTGGTTGACTTGGTTCAACCCCGCCGAGCAAAATGAAACTATTATGTTGGAACTGTCAGGGTCTTGGCAACACCCAGGCAGTTCTTGCTCTTCAACGTGCTTCCTCCAAGCATGATGCCGACTTCCTGTTCCTTTGTGAAACTAGATTAAACAAACACAATATGGACTGTATTAGAATTAAATTAGGAATGCAAGGTTGCATAAATATTGACTCTAGCCCTTCTTGTACAAGGCTAGCTCTCTTACGGAACACTAAACCTACCATTAATTTGCTTTCTTACTCAGATCGACATATTGATGTTACTATATCCATTGGACAATCACATCTCAATTTTTCAGGCTTACATGGATTCGCTGAGACTGCGAACAAATATAAAACTTGGCAATTGATAGATTCCTTACAATCTGCCTCTTCCCTTCCTTGGATTTTAGGAGGGGATTTCAATGAAATTCTCTGTGATAATGAAAAACGAGGCGGTATCCGTCGTGCGAGATCACAAATTAACAATTTCGGAGATTGTCTCTCAAGGAATGACCTTTTTGATTGCAAGCCATTGTCCGGATGGTTCACTTGGACCAGATCTGGGCGTCATGCGGAATTGATTATGGAAAGAATTGATCGCTTTCTTGGCAATTCTGCCTGGTTCAACTCTTTTCCAAACTTCCAAGCTACTTCTTTCTTTCAGGCTCGCTCTGACCACTGCCCTATCCTATTGGATACTAATCCATCTCGAATTATCCGACCCAGCCACTCTAACAACCTTTTTCGTTTTGAAAATTGTTGGGATGATAGTCCGGAAGTGTCTTATCGAATTAATGACATTTGGTCTAACCATTCTCGATCACCTTTAGCTAAACTTGAGGATATTAGACGTTTTCTATCCTCTTGGCAAAGGAATAAACGTATCAACTCCAATGAACGGATTATGCAGCTTAATGACTTCATTAATATGTGTCTCAAACGACACCTCTCTGACGGGGACATCCAAAACTTTATTTCTGCTAAAAGTGAGCTTGATAGTTTACTAAACGCAATAGAATTATATTGGGCTCAACGAGCTCGTATACAATGGTTAGAACACGGTGACAAAAATACTTCTTTCTCTCATGCCCGAGCAAATTGTCGTCGGCGGAAGAATAGTATTGCTGGACTTTTTAATAACTAGAATGTATGGCACACGCATACAAATGACATTATGAATATTGCTATTGACTATTTTCAAAACCTCTTCTCATCTTGTTCTCCCACTATTGCATCTTCCATTTTGGACAACATTCCTACCATTATTACTGAACCGATGAATAATGACCTTCTCAAGGACTTCACGGTAGATGAAGTTACCACTGCTTTTCGAGATATTGACCCACGGAAAGCTCCGAGAGTTGATGGATTCCCTAGTAGTTTCTTTAGAAAGCATTAGGACATCCTTGGCCCTGATTTTATAAACCTCTGCCTTGGACTCTTATGCGGGTTGATTAATATGGAAGAACTCAATCGTACAATTATTGTTCTTATACCCAAGATCAGCGAACCCACAACAATGCGCCATCTCAAACCTATTAGTCTCTGCACAGTCTTATACAAGACTATCGCGAAAGTTCTTGTTAATCGTCTAAAATCTATCATACATCTATGCATAAGTGGTAATCAAGCTGCTTTTGTTCAAGGACGGAATATTACCGACAATATTCTAATTGCTCATGAGCTTATCCATACTTTAAATACTAATGAGACCTTGTTAGCAAAAGGCACTAGCTTAAAACTTGACATGGAAAAGGCCTTCGACCGTGTTGAATGGCCTTTTCTTAAACAAATTATGCTTCGCCTAGGTTTTAACAACATTTGGGTTTCTCTCATTATGAGATGTATACCTTCAGTGACGTTCCAAGTATGTGTAACGACTCTCTTTCACGGCCCTTCAAACCCCATAGAGGGTTACGACAAGGGGATCTGCTATCTCCCTTCCTTTTCCTCTTCTGTACCCAAGGACTTTCAGCTTTGCTTAATGCTGAGCAAAGCTAATGGTAACCTACCAGGTCTTTGTGCTAGTAGGAATGGGCCACGCGTAAACCATCTTCTTTTTGCTGATGACTGTGTTGTATTCATTAAAAATACAACTACAGAAACTTAACACCTTAAGAATACTCTGCATACTTATGCTACCTCTTCTGGTCAAGCAGTGAACTTTGAAAAGTCTACCATTTTCTTTTCTCGGAAAACTTCCATGTTGCTTAGAACGGAAATTAATGATATCCTCCACGTACGAGAAGTTGACGATCCAGGTGTTTATCTTGGAGTCCCCCTCCTAATAGGAAAAACAAGACAACAACCTTGGGTTTTAGCAGGGAAAAAATGAATGCTCTCTTGAGTAAATGGGATAAACACCTCTTATCCTTTAGTGGTAGAGACATTTTTATTAAATCAGTCATACAATCAATACCTCAATATGTTATGTCATGTTACCTTCTACCACAAAACATCATTGATGACATGACTGCCTCGATACATCGATATTGGTGGTTTGGAAAAGCTGACAAACGAGGCTGGCATATACTCCCTTGGGACACTGTCTGTCTGCCGAAAGCAGGAGGAGGTATAGGTTTCCGCGATCTACACCACTTCAATATTGCTTTACTGGGCAAACAAATCTAGCGTTTGATTTGTGAACCAAACAATCTCCTTAGTCAGGTCTATAAATGTAAGTATTACCCGTCGGGTTCTATCCTTGAATCTAAACACACTCGGAGGTCTTCCTTTGCCTGGAAAGGTCTTAGTATAGCTATCTCTAAACTTCGCCATGGTTTCTTTAAACGGCCAGGCATATCTAGTCAAATTCAGATCCACTTTGAGAATTGGGGAGGCTCTCAGCCTATACACCTTTATGGTGATTATGAGTTGAATGACGAAGTACCTCTTCGTGCAGGTACCTTCATGATACCTAACACGACTCAGTGGAATGTATTAAAGGTACGAAAATACTTCTCCTTTGAAGATGCTAAAACCATTCTTAATGTACCCATTATTAATGACACTAAGGACACCACTCTTTGGGGTCACCATGACTCTGGCATATATTCGGTCCGGTCGGGGTACCAATTTTTGCAACTACAACTAGGGCCGGTCAATAGACCCTCTAAGCTTTGGAAAATTCTATCTAAACTACCCTCCTTACCTAAGGTCCGTTCCTTTGGATGGCGGCTTTGTCATGATGCAATCCCAACTGGCCATAAATTCCTTCAGGCCAATCTTAGTACAGGAGTTTGTCCACTTTGCAACATGGCCATTGAAACCACCCTCCATGCAATGAGGGACTATCCTAGTACCAAGGAGGCGCTCCTGTTAGCAGGGCTCCATACTCGAATTTTCTCCTCCACGCATACTACATCCACTAACCAGTGGCTCTCTGAAGTTGCTAGTTTCGTTTCTTTACATCAATTTTCACTCCTTATTACAATCCTTTGGAATTTATGGAACCGCCGTAATGACTTTGTCCATAACAATCATCTTCAACCAGCTTGGTTAGTTGTTTCCAATGCGGAAAAAATCTTTAAGGACTATACAACAGTTAATGATGCTTCCCAACTACGATCCCGGCTAGCAGAGCCCACCTTCGCTCAAGCTAGATGGACAAAACCGGCGTCTGGTTTCGTCAAAATTAACACAGATGGGGCCTTTGACCCATTGTTAAAGGGAGCTGCTGTAGGCGTCATTGCTCGAGACTCTTCTGGTTCTGTTCTTGGTGGATGCTCTATGCCTCTTGTTTGTCCAGATCCAACTTCTGCCGAGGCTCTTGCTATTCTGGAAGGCTTAAAACTTACTGTTGCCAATGGCTGGACTAATGTAATTCTTGAAACAGATTCTGCTTCCATTGCCAACAAAGTTAACAACACTCAACGCCAAGATCTTTCAACAGTGCGACATTTTGTGTCTTGCATCCGTTCCACTCTTGGTACTCTGCTTGATTGTAAAATCTGTTATGTACCTAGAGATGCAAACATTGTAGCCCATGTCTTAGCTATTAGGGCTTTGCGTTCTTTTGTTTCTTGCACTTTTGATTGTAACTTTCCCGACTTTATTCGGGCTTCTGTAAACCTGGAGAGGTTCTCCTCTTCTTCACAATAAAACCATGCGCACTCTTTTCCCCATAGGGGCCTACCCACTCTTCGGGGTGACTGGATATAGGGTTTTTTTAATGAGGCCCTTTCCCTTCAAAAGAAATTCGAACGGGTTCACTAGAAAGCCCATTTAGACATGCACACTCTGAACCTTAAAGAACGATCGAAAATGATATTAAATAAATTTTTTTGGGTAGAAAAAGTTAATTATGGGATTTTAAACCTAATTATTCAACTTAAACTAAAATTTTGAGCTTCTAACTCGGTTAAAATTTCAACGGGTTCACTAGAAAGCCCATTTAGACATGCACGATCTCAACCCTAAAGAACGATCGAAAATGATATTAAATCAAATTTTTTTGGTTACAAAAAGTTAATTATGGGCATTTGAACCTAATTATACAGCTTAAACTCAAATTTTAAGCTTTTTAATCGGTTAAAATTTGAATGGGTTCACTAGAAAGCTCATTTAGACATGCACGCTTTAAACCCTAAAAACGAACGAAAATGATATAAAATCAAATTTTTTAGATACAAAAACTTAATTATGAGATTTTGAACCTAATTATACAACTTAAACTAAAATTTTGAACTTTTAACTCGGTTAAAATTCGAACGGGTTCACTAGAAAGCCCATTTAGACATGCACGCTCTAAACCATAAAAAACGATCGAAAAGGATATTAAATCAAAATTTGTGGTTAAACAAAGTTAATTATGGGTTTTTGAACCTAATTATACAACTTAAACTCAAATTTTCAACTTTTTACTCGGTTAAAATTCGAACAGGTTCACTAGAAAGCACATTCAGACATGCACGCTCTGAACCCTAAAAAACAATCAAAAATGATATTAAATCAAATTTTTGGGGTACAAAAATTTAATTATGGGGATTGTAACCTAATTAATACAGCTTAAACTCAAATTTTGAGCTTCTTACTCGGTTAAAATTCGAACGGGTTCACTAGAATGCCCATTTAGACATGCACGCTCTGAACCCTAAAGAACGATCGAAAATGATATTAAATAAAAATTTTTTGTACAAAAATTTAATTATGAGCATTTGAACCTAATTATATAGCTTAAACTCAAATTTTGAGCTTTTTAATTTGTTAAAATTCGAACGGGTACACTAGAAAGCCCATTTACACATGCACGCTCTAAACCCTAAAAAACGATCGAAAATGATATTAAATCAAATTTTTTTAGGTATAAAAGTTAATTATGGGCTTTTGAACCTAATTATACAACTTAAACTAAAATTTTGAACTTTTAAATCGGTTAAAATTCGAACGGGTTCAATAGAAAGCCCTTTTAGACATGCACGCTCTGAACCCTAAAAAACCATCAAAAATAATATTAAATCAATTTTTTGGGAACAAAAAGTTAATTATGTACTTTTGAAACTAATTATACAACTTTAAAAAAATTAAGCTTTTTACTCTGTTAAAATTCGAAGGGGTTCACAAGAAAGCCCATTTAGAAATGCACGCTCTAAACCCTAAGAATGATCGAAAATGATATTAAATTCAAACGAGTTCACTAGAAAGCCCATTTAGACATGCACGCTTTCAACTCTAAAAAGTGATCGAAAATGATATTAAATAAAAAATTTTGGGTACAAAAAGTTAATTTTGGGCTTTTGAACCTAATTATACAGCTTAAACGAAAATTCTAAGCTTTTTAATCAATTAAAATTTGAACGGGTTCACTAGAAAGGCCATTTATACATGCACGCTTTGAACCCTAAAAAACAAACGAAAATGATATTAAATCAAATTTTTTGGTTAGAAAAACTTAATTATAGGCTTTTGAACCTAATTATATAGCTTAAATTAAGATTTTGAGATTTTTACTCGGTTAAAATTCGAAAGGGTTCACTAGAAAACTCATTTAGACATGCACGCTCTGAACCCAAAAGAAAGATCGAAAATGATATTAAATCAAATTTTTTTGTGTACAAAAATTTAATTATGGGCTTTTGAACCTAATTATACAACTTAAAGTCAAAGTTAATTATGGTCTTTTTGAGCCTTAAAAAATTCGAACGGGTTCACTAGAAAGCCCATTTAGACATGCACGCTTTGAACCTTAAAAAATGATCGAAAATGATATTAAATCAAATTTTTTGGGTTCAAAAACTTAATTATGGTCTTTTTGAGCTAATTGTACAACTTAAACTAAAATTTTGAACTTTTGACTCGGTTAAAATTTGAACGGGTTCACTAGAAAGACCATTTAGACATGCACGCTCTGAACCCTAAAAAACCATCAAAAATAATATTAAATCAATTTTTTGGGTACAAAAAGTTAATTATGTGCTTTTGAAACTAATTATACAACTTAAATTTTTTTTAAGCTTTTTACTCGGTTAAAATTCGAACGGGTTCACTAGAAAGCCTATTTAGACATGCACGCTCTGAACCCTAAAAACGATCGAAAATGATATTAAATCAATTTTGCATCTAATTATACAGAGTAAAATCAAACTTTTGAGCTTTTTACTCGGTTAAAATTCGAACGGATTCTTTAGAAAGCCCATTTAGACATGCACGCTCTAAACCCTAAAAAACGATCGAAAAGGATATTAAATAAAATTTTTTGGTTAAACAAAGTTAATTATGGGTTTTTGAACCTAATTATACAGCTTAAACTCAAATTTTCAACTTTTTACTCGGTTAAAATTCGAACGGGTTCACTAGCATATTCAGACATGCACGCTCTGAACCCTAAAAACGATAAAAAATGATATTAAATCAAATTTTTGGGGTACAAAAAGTTAATTATGGGTATTGTAACCTTATTATACAGCTTAAACTCAAATTTTGAGCTTCTTACTCGGTTAAAATTCGAACGGGTTCACTAGAATGCCCATTTAGACATGCATGCTTTGAACCCTAAAGAACGATCGAAAATGATATTAAATAAATTTTTTTGGTACAAAAAGTTAATTATGAGCATTTGAACCTAATTATATAGCTTAAACTCAAATTTTGAGCTTTTTAATTTGTTAAAATTCGAACGGGTTCACTAGAATGCCCATTTAGACATGCACGCTCTGAACCCTAAAGAACGATTGAAAATGATATTAAATAAAATTTTTTGGTACAAAAAGTTAATAATGAGCATTTGAACCTAATTATATAGCTTAAACTCAAATTTTGAGCTTTTTAATTTGTTAAAATTCGAACGGGTACACTAGGAAGCCCATTTAGACATGCACGCTCTAAACCCTAAAAAACGATCGAAAATGATATTAAATCAAATTTTTTGGGTATAAAAGTTAATTATGGGCTTTTGAACCTAATTATACAACTTAAACTAAATTTTTGAACTTTTAAATCGGTTAAAATTCGAACAGGTTCAATAGAAAGCTCATTTAGACATGCACGCTCTAAACCCTAAAAAATCATCAAAAATAATATTAAATCAATTTTTTGGGTACAAAAAGTTAATTATGTACTTTTGAACCTAATTATACAGCTTTAAAAAAATTAAGCTTTTTACTCTGTTAAAATTCGAATGGGTTCACTAGAAAGCCCATTTAGAAATGCACGCTCTAAACCCTAAGAACGATCGAAAATGATATTAAATTCAAACGAGTTCACTAGAAAGCCCATTTAGACATGCACGCTTTCAACTCTAAAAAACGATCGAAAATGATATTAAATCAATTTTTTTGGGTACAAAAAGTTAATTTTGGGCTTTTGAACCTAATTATACAGCTTAAACTAAAATTTTGAGCTTTTTACTCATTTAAAATTCGAACGGGTTCACTAGAAAGCCCATTTAGACATGCACGCTTTGAACCCTAAAAAACAAACAAAAATGATATTAAATCAAATTTTTTGGTTACAAAAACTTAATTATGGGCTTTTGAACCTAATTATATAGCTTAAATTAAAATTTTGAGATTTTTACTCGGTTAAAATTCGAAAGGGTTCAATAGAAAACTCATTTAGACATGCACGCTCTGAACCCAAAAGAACGATCGAAAATGATATTAGATCAAATTTTTTTGTGTACAAAAATTTAATTATGGGCTTTTGAACCTAATTATACAACTTAAAGTCAAAGTTAATTATGGTCTTTTTGAGCCTTAAAAAATTCGAACGGATTCACTAGAAAGCCCATTTAGACATGCACGCTTTGAACCTTAAAAAATGATCGAAAATGATATTAAATCAAATTTTTTGGGTTCAAAAACTTAATTATGGGCTTTTGAACCTAATTATACAGCTTAAACTAAAATTTTGAACTTTTGACTCGGTTAAAATTTGAACAGGTTCACTAGAAAGACCATTTATACAAGCACGCTCTGAACCCTAAAAAACCATCAAAAATAATATTAAATCAATTTTTTGGATACAAAAAGTTAATTATGTGCTTTTGAAACTAATTATACAACATAAATTTTTTTAAGTTTTTTACTCGGTTAAAATTCGAACGGTTTCACTAGAAAGCCTATTTAGACATGCACGCTCTGAACCCTAAAAACGATCGAAAATGATATTAAATCAATTTTTTGGGTACAAAAAGTTAATTATGGGATTTTGAATCTAATTATACAGAGTAAAATCAAATTTTTGAGCTTTTTACTCGGTTAAAATTCGAACGGGTTTACTAGATAGCCCATTTAGACATGCACGCTCTAAACCCTAAAAAACGTTCGAAAAAGATATTAAATCAAATTTTTTGGTTAAACAAAGTTAATTGTGGGTTTTTGAACCTAATTATACAGCTTAAACTCAAATTTTGAACATTTTTCTCGTTTAAAATTCGAACGGGTTCACTAGAAAGCATATTCAGACATGAACGCTCTGAACCCTAAAAAACGATCAAAAATGATATTAAATCAAATTTTTTTGGTACAAAAAGTAAATTATGGGCTTTGTAACCTAATTATACAACTTAAACTAAAATTTTGAGCTTCTTACTCGGTTAAAATTCGAACGGGTTCACTAGAATGCCCATTTAGACATGCACGCTCTGAACACTAAAGAACGATCAAAAATGATATTAAATCAAATTTTTTGGGTACAGAAAGTTAATTATGGGCATTTGAACCTAATTATATAGCTTAAACTCAAATTTTGTTCTTTTTACTCTGTTAAAATTCGAACGGGTTCACTAAAAAGCCCAATTAGAAATGCACGCTCCGAACCCTAAAAAACGATCGAAAATGATATTCAATCAAATTTTTTTGGATGAAAAAAGTTAGTTATGGGCATTTGAACCTAATTATACAACTTAAACTAAAATTTTGAACTTTTTACTCGGTTAAAATTCGAACGGGTTCACTAGAAAGCCCATTTAGACATGCATGCTCTGAAGCCTAAAAAACGATCGAAAATAATATTAAATAAAATTTTTTTGGTACAAAAAGTTAATTATGGGCTTTTGAACCTAATTTTAAAGCTTAAACAAAATTTTGAGCTTTTCACTCGGTTAAAATTTGAACGGGTTCACTAGAATGCCCATTTAGACATGCACGCTCTGAACCCTAAAGAACGATTGAAAATGATATTAAATAAAAAATATTGGGTACAAAAAGTTAATTATGGGCTTTTGAACCTAATTTTACAGCTTAAACTAAAATTTTGAGCTTTTCACTCGGTTAAAATTCGAACGGGTTCACTAGAATGCCCATTTAGACATGCATGCTCTGAACCCTAAAGAACGATCGAAAATGATAATAAATAAAATTTTTTGGGTACAAAAAGTTATTTATGGGATTTTAAACCTAATTATACAACTTAAACTAAAATTTTGAGCTTTTTACTCGGTTAAAATTTGAACGGGTTCATTAGAAAGCCCATTTAGACATGCACGCTATGAACCCTAAAAAACGATCGAAAAGGATATTAAATCAAATTTTGTGGTTAAAGAAAGTTAATTATGGGTTTTTTAACCGAATTATACAGCTTAAACTCAAATTTTGTACCTTTTACTCTGTTAAAACTCGAACAGTTTCACTAGAAAGACCATTTAGAAATGCACGCTCTGAAACCCTAAAAAACGATTGAAAATGATATTAAGTGAAATTTTTTGGGAACAAAAAGTTAATTATGGGATTTTGAACCTAATAATACAGCTTAAAATCAAATTTTGAGCTTTTGGCTCGATTAAAATTCGAACGGGTTCACTAGAAAGCCTATTTAGAAATGCACAATGACCGAAAATGATATTAAATCAATTTTTTTGGGTAAACAAAGTTAATTATGGGTTTTTGAACCTATATATACAGCATAAACTCAAATTTTGTACTTTTTACTCTGTTAAAATTCGAACGGGATCACTAAAAAGCACATTTAGAAATGCACGCTCTAAAACCCTAAAAACGATCGAAAATTATACTAAGTCAAATTTTTTGGATATGAAAAGTTAATTATGGGATTTTGAACCTAATAATAAAGCTTAAAATCAAATTTGGAGCTTTTTACTCGGTTAAGATTCGAACGTGTTCACTTGAAAGCCTATTTAGACATGCACGCTCAAAACCATAAAAAAATATCGAAAATGAAATTAAATCAAATTTTTTTAGGTACAAAAAGTTAATTATGGGCTTTTGAACCTAATTATACAGCTTAAACTAAAATTTTGAACATTTGACTCGGTTAAAATTCGAACGGGCACACTAGAAAGCCCATTTAGACATTTACGCTCTAAACCATAAAAAAAGGATCGAAAATGATATAAAATCAAATTTTTTGGGGTAAAAAAAGTTAATTATGGGTTTTTGAACCTAATTATACAACATAAACTCAAATTTTGTACTTTTTACTCTGTTAAAATTCGAACAGGTTCACTAAAATACCCATTTAGACATGCACGCTCTAAACCCTAAAAATGATCGAAAATGATATTAAATCAAATTTTTTGGGTAAACAAAGTTAATTATGGATTTTTGATCCTAATTATACAACATAAACTCAAATTTTGTACTTTTTACCCTGTTAAAATTCGAACGGGTTCACTAGAAAGCACATTTAAAAATGCACGCTCTAAAACCCTAAAAACGATCGAAAATGATATTAAGTCAAATTTTTTGGATACGAAAAGTTAATTGTCGTATTTTGAACCTAATAATAAAGCTTAAAATCAAATTTGGAGCTCTTTACACAGTAAAGATTCGAACGTGTTCACTAGAAAGCCCATTTAGAAATACACGCTCTAAACCATAAAAAATATCGAAAATGATATTAAATCAAATTTTTTTAGGTACAAAAAGTTAATTATGGGCTTTTCAACCTAATTATACAGCTTAAACTAAAAATTTTGAGCTTTTTACTCGGTTAAAATTTGAACGGGTTCACTAGAAAGCCCATTTAGACATGCACGCTTTGAACCCTAAAAAACAATCGAAAATGATATTAAATCAAATTTTTTGGGTAAACAAAGTTAATTATGGGTGTTTGAATGTAATTATACAACTTAAATTCAAATTTTAAACTTTTTACTCGGTTAAAATTCGAACTGGTTCACTAGAAAGCCCATTTAGACATGCACGTTCTGAAACCTAAAAAACGATCGAAAATGATATTAAATCAAATTTTTTGGGTACAAAAAGTTAATTTTGGGATTTTGAACCTAATTATACAGCTTAAAATCAAATTTTGAACTTTTTACTCGGTTAAAATTTGAACGAGTTCACTAGAAAGCACATTTAGACATGCACGCTCTAAAGCCTAAAAAACGATCGAAAATGATATTAAATCAAATTTTTTTGTACAAAGAGTTAATTATGATATTTTGAACCTAATTGTACACCTTAAAATAAAATTTTGAGCTTTTAACCCGCTTAAAATTCGAACGGGTTCACTAGAAAGCATATTTAGACATGCACGCTCTGAACCCTAAAAATCAATCAAAAATGATATTAAATCAAATTTTTTGGGTGAAAAAAGTTAATTATGGGTTTTTGATCCTAATTATATAACATGAACTCAAATTTTGTACTTTTTACTCTGTTAAAATTCGAACGGGTTCACTAGAAAGCCCATTAAGACATGCACACTCAAAACCATAAAAAACGAACGAAAATGATATTAAATCAAATTTCTTGGGTTCAAAAAGGTAATTATGGGCTTTTGAACCTAATTTTACAGCTTAAACTAAAATTTTGAGCATTTTACTCGGTTAAAATTCGAACGGGTTCACTAGAATGCACATTTAGACATGCACGCTCTGAACCCTAAAGAACGATCGAAAATGATATTAAATAAAAAATTTTGGGTACAAAAAGTTAATTATGGGCATTTGAACCTAATTATACACCTTAAACACAAACTTTGTGCTTTTTACTCTGTTAAAATTCGAACAGGTTCACTAGAAAGCCCAGTTAGACATGCACGCTCAAAACCATAAAAAATGATCAAAAATGATATTAAATCAAATTTTTTGGGTACAAAAAGGTAATTAAGGGATTTTGAACCTAATTTTACAGCTTAAACTAAAATTTTGAGCTTTTTACTCGGTTAAAATTCGAACGGTTCACTAGAAAGCCCATTTAGACATGCACGATCTAAACCATAAAAAACGATCAAAAATGATATTAAATCAAATTTTTTGGATAAAAAAAGTTAATTATGGGTTTTTGAACCTAATTATACAACTGAAACTCAAATTTTGAACTTTTTACTCGGTTAAAATTGGAACGGGTTCACAAGAAAGCCCATTTAGACATGCACGCTCTGAACCCTAAAAAACGATCGAAAATGATATTAAATCAAATTTTTCGGGTACAAAAAGTTAATTATGGGATTTTGAACCTAATTATACACCTTATAATCAAATTTTGATCTTTTTAGTTGATTAAAATTTCAACGGGTTCACTAGAAAGCACATTTAGACATGCACGCTCTGAAGACTAAAAAACGATCGAAAATGATATTAAATCAAATTTGTTGGGTACAAAAAGTTAATTTATGGGATTTTGAACCTAATTATACAGCTTAAAATCAAATTTTGAGCTTTTTACCCGGTTAAAATTCGAACGGGTTCACTGGAAAGCCCATTTAGAAATGCACGCTCTGAACCCTAAAAAATAATTGAAAATGATATTAAATCAAATTTTTTGGGTAAACAAAGTTAATTATGGGTTTTTGATCCTAATTATATAACATGAACTCAAATTTTGTACTTTTTACTCTGTTAAAATTCGAACGGGTTCACTAGAAAGCCCATTTAGACATGCAGACTCAAAACCATAAAAAACGAACAAAAATGATATTAAATCAAATTTCTTAGGTACAAAAAGTTAATTATGGGCTTTTGAACCTAATTTTACATCTTAAACTAAAATTTTAAGCATTTTACTCGGTTAAAATTTGAACGGGTTCATAAGAATGCCCATTTAGACATGCACGCTCTGAACCCTAAAGAACGATCGAAAATGATATTAAATAAAATTTTTTGGGTACAAAAAGTTAATTATGGGTATTTGAACCTAATTATACAACTGAGACTCAAATTTTGAACTTTTTACTCGGTTAAAATTGGAACGGGTTCACTAGAAAGCCCATTTAGACATGCACGCTCTAAACCATAAAAAACGATCAAAAATGATATTAAATCAAATTTTTTGGATAAAAAAGTTAATTATGGGTTTTTGAACCTAATTATACAACTGAAACTCAAATTTTGAACTTTTTACTCGGTTAAAATTGGAACGGGTTCACAAGAAAGCCCATTTAGACATGCACGCTCTGAACCCTAAAAAACGATCGAAAATGATATTAAATCAAATTTTTCGGGTATAAAAAGTTAATTATGGGATTTTGAACCTAATTATATACCTTATAATCAAATTTTGATCTTTTTAGTTGATTAAAATTTCAACGGGTTCACTAGAAAGCACATTTAGACATGCACGCTCTGAAGACTAAAAAACGATCGAAAATGATATTAAATCAAATTTGCTGGGTAAAAAAAGTTAATTTATGGGATTTTGAACCTAATTATACAGCTTAAAATCAAATTTTGAGCTTTTTACCCGGTTAAAATTCGAACGGGTTCACTGGAAAGCCATTTAGAAATGCATGCTCTGAACCCTAAAAAACGATTGAAAATGTTATTAAATCAATTTTTTTGGGTAAACAAAGTTAATTATGGGTTTTTGATCCTAATTATATAACATGAACTCAAATTTTGTACTTTTTACTCTGTTAAAATTCGAACGGGTTCACTAGAAAGCCCATTTAGACATGCAGACTCAAAACCATAAAAAACGAACAAAAATGATATTAAATCAAATTTCTTAGGTACAAAAAGTTAATTATGGGCTTTTGAACCTAATTTTACATCTTAAACTAAAATTTTAAGCATTTTACTCGGTTAAAATTTGAACGGGTTCATAAGAATGCCCATTTAGACATGCACGCTCTGAACCCTAAAGAACGATCGAAAATGATATTAAATAAAATTTTTTGGGTACAAAAAGTTAATTATGGGTATTTGAACCTAATTATACAACTGAGACTCAAATTTTGAACTTTTTACTCGGTTAAAATTCGAACGGTTCACTAGAAAGCCCATTTAGACATGCACGATCTAAACCATAAAAAACGATCAAAAATGATATTAAATCAAATTTTTTGGATAAAAAAAGTTAATTATGGGTTTTTGAACCTAATTATACAACTGAAACTCAAATTTTGAACTTTTTACTCGGTTAAAATTGGAACGGGTTCACAAGAAAGCCCATTTAGACATGCACGCTCTGAACCCTAAAAAACGATCGAAAATGATATTAAATCAAATTTTTCGGGTACAAAAAGTTAATTATGGGATTTTGAACCTAATTATACACCTTATAATCAAATTTTGATCTTTTTAGTTGATTAAAATTTCAACGGGTTCACTAGAAAGCACATTTAGACATGCACGCTCTGAAGACTAAAAAACGATCGAAAATGATATTAAATCAAATTTGTTGGGTACAAAAAGTTAATTTATGGGATTTTGAACCTAATTATACAGCTTAAAATCAAATTTTGAGCTTTTTACCCGGTTAAAATTCGAACGGGTTCACTGGAAAGCCCATTTAGAAATGCACGCTCTGAACCCTAAAAAACGATTGAAAATGATATTAAATCAAATTTTTTGGGTAAACAAAGTTAATTATGGGTTTTTGATCCTAATTATATAACATGAACTCAAATTTTGTACTTTTTACTCTATTAAAATTCGAACGGGTTCACTAGAAAGCCCATTTAGACATGCAGACTCAAAACCATAAAAAACGAACAAAAATGATATTAAATCAAATTTCTTACGTACAAAAAGTTAATTATGGGCTTTTGAACCTAATTTTACATCTTAAACTAAAATTTTAAGCATTTTACTCGGTTAAAATTTGAACGGGTTCATAAGAATGCCCATTTAGACATGCACGCTCTGAACCCTAAAGAACGATCGAAAATGATGTTAAATAAAATTTTTTGGGTACAAAAAGTTAATTATGGGTATTTGAACCTAATTATACAACTTAAACTCAAATTTTGTACCTTTTACTCTGTTAAAATTCGAATGGGTTCACTAGAAAGCCCATTTAGAAAAGCACACTCTGAAACCCTAAAAAACAATCGAAAATGATATTAAGTCAAATTTTTTGGGAACAAAAGTTAATTATGGGATTTTGAACCTAATAATACAGCTTAAAATCAAATTTTGAGCTTTTGACTCGATTAAAATTCGAACGGGTTCACTAGAAAGCCTAATTAGAAATGCACGTTTTGAACCCTAAAAAATGATATTAAATCAATTTTTTTGGGTAAACAAAGTTAATTATGGGTTTTTGAACCTAATTATACAACATAAACTCAAATTTTGTACTTTTTACTCTGTTAAAATTCGAACGGGTTCACTAGAAATCCCATTCAGAAATGCACGCTCCGAAACCCTAAAAACGAACGAAAATGATATTAAGTCAAATTTTTTGGGTACAAAAAGTTAATTATGGGATTTTTAACCTAATTATACAGCTTAAACTAAAATTTTGAGCTTTTTACTCGGTTAAAATTCGAATGGGTGGTTGTTCCCGTGTTAAGAGGTGTTGCTGCTGGCGTCATTGCCCGAGACTCCTCTGGCATCGTCCTCGGGTGTTGTTCTATGCCGCTCTTTTGCCCGGACCCTACTTCTGCGGAGGCTCTTGCTATTTTGGAAGGTCTAAAGTTAGTAATTGCTAATGGCTGGTCTCATGTGGTCTTTGAAACTGATTCAGCTTTCGTTGCCAACAAGGTTAATAACATCCATCATCAAGATCTTTCCTCCGTGTAACATTTGGTTTCTCGTATCCGTTCCACTCTTGGTACTTTGCCTAATTGTAAGATTTGTTATGTACCTAGAGACGTAAACGTTGTAGCCCATGTCTTAGCTACTAGGGCTTTGCGTTCTCTTACTTCCTGTGCTTTTGATTATAACTTTCCCGATTTTATTCGAGCTTCTGTAAATTCGGAGAGGTTCTCCTCTTCTTCTCAATAAAACTTTTGGTACTCTTTTCCCCATAGGGGCCTACTCACCTCTCGAGGTGACTAGATATAGGTTTTTTTTAATGAGGCCCTTTCTTTCAATAATTCGAATGGGTTAACTAGAAAACCCACTTAGACATGCACGTTCAGAACCCTAAAAAACGATCGAAAATTATATTAAGTCACATTTTTTTGGTACAAAAGGTTAATTATGGGCATTTGAACCTAATTATACAGCTTAAAGTCAAAATTTGTACCTTTTACTCTGTTAAAATTCGAACGGTTTCACTTGAAAGCCCATTTAGAAATGCACGCTCTGAAAACCTAAAAAACGATCGAAAATGATATTAAGTCAAATTTTTTGGGAACAAAAAGTTAATTATGGGATTTTGAACCTAATAATACAGCTTAAAATCAAATTTTGAGCTTTTGACTCGATTAAAATTCGAACGGGTTCACTAGAAAGCCTATTTAGAAATGCACGTTCTGAACCCTAAAAAATGACCGAAAATGATATTAAATCAATTTTTTTGGGTAAACAAAGTTAATTATGGGTTTTTGAACCTAATTACACAACATAAACTCAAATTTTGTACTTTTTACTCTATTAAAACTCGAACTGGTTCACTAGAAAACCCATCCAGAAATGCACGCTCTAAAACCCTAAAAACGATCGAAAATTATATTAAGTCAAATTTTTTGGGTACAAAATGTTAATTATGGGATTTTGAACCTAATAATACATCTTAAAATCAAATTTTTAGCTTTTTACTCGGTTAAAATTCGAACGGATTCACTAGAAAGCCCATTTAGACATGCACGCTCAAAACCATAAAAAAAAGATTGAAAATCATATTAAATCAAATTTTTTGGGTACAAAAAGTTAATTATGGGCTTTTGAACCTAATTTTACATCTTAAACTAAAATTTTGTACTTTTACTCTGTTAAAATTCGAACGGGTTCACTAGAATGCCCATTTAGACATGCACGCTCTGAACCCTAAAAAACGATCGAAAATGATATTAAATAAAATTGTTTTGCTATAAAAAGTTAATTATGGGCATTTGAACCTAATTATATAGCTTAAACTCAAATTTTAAGGTTTTTAATCGGTTAAAATTCGAACGGGTTCACTAGAAAGCCCATTTAGAAATGCACACTTTGAACCCTAAAAAAGGATCGAAAATGATATTAAATCAATTTTTGGGGTTCAAAAACTTAATTATAGGCTTTTGAACCTAATTATACAGCTTAAGCTAAAATTTTGAACTTTTGACTTGGTTAAAATTCGAACGGGTTCACTAGAAAGCCCATTTAGGCATGCACGCTCTGAACCCTAAAAAATAATATTAAATCAATTTTTTGGGTAAAAAAAGTTAATTATGTGGTTTTGAACCTAATTATACAGCTTAAAAAAAATTGAGCTTTTTACTCTATTAAAATTTGAATGGGCTCTGTAGAAAGCCCATTTAGAAATGCACGATCTGAACCACAAAAAACGATCGAAAATGATTTTAAATCAAATTTTTTGGATACAAAAAGTTAATTATGGGCTTTTGAACCTAACTATACAGCTTAAAATCAAATTTTGAGATTTTTACTAGGTTAAAATTTGAACGGGTTCTCTAAAAATCCCATTTAGACATGCACGCTCTGAACCCTAAAGAACGATCGAAAATGATATTAAATAAAATTTTTAGGGTACAAAAAGTTAATTATGGGATTTTGAACCTAATTATACAGCTTAAACTAAAATTTTGCGCTTTTTACTCGGTTAAAATTCGAACGGGTTCACTAGAAAGCCCATTTCAACATGCACGCTTTGAACCCTGAAAAACGATCTAAAATTATATTAAATCAATTTTTTGGGGTAAAAAAAGTTAATTATGGGTTTTTAAACCTAATTACACAGCTTAAACACAAATTTTGAACTTTTTATCGGTTAAAATTCGAACGGGTTCACTAGAAAGCCCATTTAGATATGCACGCTCTAAACCATAAAAAACGATTGAAAATGATATTAAATTAAATATTTTGGGTACAAAAAGTTAATCATGGGCTTTTGAATCAAATTATACAACTTAAACTCAAATTTTCAACTTTTTACTCGGTTAAAATTCGAACGGGTTCACTAGAATTCCCATTTAGACAAGCATGCTTTGAACCCTAAAAAACGATCGAAAATGATATTAAATCAAATTTTTTGGGTGCAAAAAGTTAATTATGGGCATTTGAACCTAATTATAAATCTTAAACTCAAATTTTGAGCTTTTTAATCGGTTAAAAATCGAACGGGTTCACTAGAAAGCCTATTTAGACATGCACGCTTTGAACCCTAAAAAATGATCGAAAATGATATTAAATAAAAATTTTTGGACACAAATCTTAATTATGGCCTTTTGAACCTAATTATAAAGCTTAAACTAAAATATTGAACTTTTTACTCTGTTAAAATTCAAACGGGTTCACTAGAAAGCCCAGTTAGAAATGCACGCTCTAAACCCTAAAAAAAGATCGAAAATGATATTAAATAAAATTTATTTGGATACAAAAGTTAATTATGGGCTTTTGAAATACAGCTTAAACTAAAACTTTGAGCTTTTTACTCGGTTAAAATTCGAACGGGTTCACTAGAAAGCCCATTTCGACATGCACGCTCAAAACCATAAAAAACGATCGAAAATGATATTTAATCAAACTTTTTGGGTACAAAAAGTTAATTATGGGCTTTTGAACCTAATTATACAGCTTAAACTAAAATTTTTAGCTTTTTACTCGGTTAAAATTCCAACGGGTTCATTAGAAAACCATTTAGCCATGCACGCTCTGAACCCTAAAAAACGATCAAAAATGATATTAAATAAATTTTTTAGGTAAACAAAGTTAATTATGGGTTTTTGAACCTAATTATACAACTGAAATTTAAATTTTTGAACTTTTTACTCGGTTAAAATTCGAACGGGTTCACTAGAAAGCCCATTTAGACATGCACGCTCTGAACCCTAAAAAAGATCAAAAATGATATTAAATCAAATTTTTGGGTATAAGGAGTTAATTATGGGATTTTGAACCTAATTATACAACTTAAAATCAAATTTTTGAGCTTTTTACTCGGTTAAAATTCTAACAGGTTCACTAGAAAGCACATTTAGAAATGAACGCTCTGAACCTTAAAAAATGATCGAAAAATATATTAAATCAAATTTTTTGGGTAAACAAAGTTAATTTTGGGTTTTTGAACCTAGTTATACAGCATAAACTCAAATTTTGTACTTTTTACTCTGTTAAAATTCGAACGGGTTCACTAGAAGGCCCATTTTGAAATGCACGCTCTGAAACCCTAAAAAACGATCGAAAATGATATTAAATCAATTTTTTTGGGTACAAAAAGTTAATTATGACTTTTGATCCTAATTATACAGCTTAAACCTAAAATTTTTATACTTTTACTCGGTTAAAATTCGAACGGGTTCACTAGAAAGCCCATTTAGACATGCACGCTCTAAAAACTTAAAAACGATCGAAAATGATATTAAATCAATTTTTTTGTACAAAAAGTTATTTATGGGATTTTGAACCTAATTATACAGCTTAAAATCAAATTTTGAACTTTTTACTCCGTTAAATTTCGAACGGGTTCACTACAAAGCCCATTTAGACATGCACGATCTGAACCCTAAAGAATGATAGAATATGATATTAAATCAAATTTTTTGGGTACAAAAAGTTTACTATGGGCATTTGAACCTAATTATACAGCTTAAACTCAAATTTTGAGCTTCTTACTCGGTTAAAATTCGAACGAGATCATTAGAAAGCCCATTTAGACATGTACACACTGAACCCTAAAAATCGATCTAAAATGATATTAAATCAAATTTTTTGGATAAAAAAAGTTAATTATGGACATTTGAACGTAATTATAAAGCTTAAACTAAAATTTTGAGCTTTTTACTCGGTTAAAATTCGAACAGGTTCACTAGAATTCCCATTTTGACATACACGCTCTAAACCCTAAAAAATGATAAAAAATGATATTAAATCAAATTGTTTTGGTACAAAAAGTTAATTATGGGCTTTTGAACCTAATTATACGGCTTAAACTCAAATTTTGAGCTTTTTACTCAGTTAAAATTCGAACGGGTTCACTAGAAAGCCCATTTAGACATGCACGCTATGAACCATAAAAAAACGATCGAAAATGATATTAAATCAATTTTTTTGGTACAAAAAGTTAATTATGGGGTTTTGAACCTAATTATACATCTTAAACTAAAATTTTGAGCTTTTTACTCGGTTAAAACTCGAACAGGTTCACTAGAAAGCCCATTTTGAAATGCATGCTCTAAACCCGAAAATATGATCAAAAATGATATTAAATAAAATTTTTTGGATAGAAAGGTTAATTACGGGCTTTTGAACCTAATTATACAGCTTAAACTAAAATTTTGAGCTTTTTACTCGATTAAAATTCAAACAGGTTCACTAGAAAGCTCATTTAGACCCTAAAAAATGATCGAAAAATATATTAAATCAAATTTTTTGGGTAAAGAAAGTTAATTATGGGATTTTGAACCTAATTATACAGCTTAAACTAAAATTTTGAGATTTTACTCGGTTAAAATTTAAATGGGTTCACTAGAAAGCACATTTAGGCATGCATGCTTTGAAGCCTAAAAAACGATCGAAAATTATTTTAAATCAAATATTTTGGTACAAAAAGTTAATTATGGGATTTTGAACCTAATTATACAGCATAAATCAAATTTTGAGCTTTTTACTCGGTTAAAATTCGAACAGGTTCACAGGAAAGCCCATTTAGAAATGCACGCTCTAAAACCCTAAAAATAGTCGAAAATGATATTAATTCAAATTTTTTTGGGTACAAAAAGTTAACTAATGGAATTTTGAACCTAATAATACAACTTAAAATCAAATTTTGAGCTTTTTACTCGGTTAAAATTCGAACGGGTTCCCTAGAAAGCTCATTTAGACATACACGTTCAAAACCGTAAAAAACGATCGAAAATGATATTTAATCAATTTTTTTGGGTACAAAAAGTTAATTATGGGCTTTTGAACCTAATTATACAGCTTAAACTAAAATTTTTAGCTTTTTACTTGGTTAAAATTCGAACGGGTTCACTAAAAAGCCCATTTAGACATGCACGCTCTGAACCCTGAAAAACGATCTAAAATTATATTAAATCAATTTTTTTGGGTAAAAAAAGTTAATTATGGGTTTTTGAACCTAATTATACAACTAAAACTTAAATTTTGAACTTTTTACTCGGTTAAAATTCGAACGGGTTCACTAGAAAGCCCATTTAGACATTCACGCTCTAAACCCTGAAAAACGATTGAAATTGATATTAAATCAAATTTTTGGGTACAAAGAGTTAATTATGGGATTTTGAACCTAATTATACAACTTAAAATCAAATTTTTGAGCTTTTTACCCGGTTAAAATTCGAACAGGTTCACTAGAAAGCACATTTAGAAATGCAGGCTCTGTACCTTAAAAAATGATCGAAAAATATATTAAATCAAATTTTTTGGGTAAACAAGGTTAATTTTGGGTTTTTGAACCTAATTATACAGCATAAACTCAAATTTTGTACTTTTTACTCTGTTAAAATTCGAACGGATTCACTAGAAACCCCATTTAGAAATGCACGCTCTGAAACCCAAAAAAACGATCGAAAATGATATTAAGTCAAATTTTTGGGTACAAAAAGTTAATTATGGGATTTTGAACCGAATTATACAGCTTAAAATCAAATTTTGAGCTTTTTACTCGGATAAAATTCGAACGGGTTCACTAGAATGCTCATTTAAACGTGCACGGTCTAAACCCTAAAGAACGATCGAAAATGATATTAAATCAAATTTTTTGGGTACAAAAAGTTAATTATGGGCATTTGAACATAATTATACAGCTTAAACTCAAATTTTGAGCTTCTTACTCGGTTAAAATTCGAACGGGTTCACTAGAAAGCCCATTTAGACAAGCACACACTGAACCCTAAAAAACGATCTAAAATGAACTAAAATTTTGAGCTTTTTTCTTGGTTAAAATTCGAACGGGTTCACTAGAAAGCCCGTTTAGACATTTACGCTCAAAACTATAAAAAACGACCGAAAATGATATTAAATCAAATTTTTTGGTACAAAAAGTTAATTATGGGCATTTGAACCGAATTATACAACTTAAACTCAAATTTTGAACTTTTTACTCGGTTAAAATTCGAACGGGTTCACTACAAAGCCCATTTAGACATGCACAATCTGAACCCTAAAGAACGATCGAAAATGATATTAAATAAAATTTTTTGGTACGAAAATTTAATTCGAACGGGTTCTCTAGAATGCCCATTTAGACATGCACGCTCTAAACCATAAAAAACAATAAAAAATGATATTAAATCAAAGTTTTTTGGTACAAAAAGTTAATTATGGGCTTATGAACCTAATTATATAGCTTAAACTAAAATTTTGAGCTTTTCACTCGATTAAAATTCGAACGGTTTCACTAGAATGCCCATTTAGACATGTACGCTCTTAACCATAAAGAACGATCGAAAATGATATTACATCAAATTTTTGGGGTACAAAAATTTAATTATGTGCATTTGAACTTAATTATACAGCTTAAACTCAAATGTTGAACTTTTTACTCGGTTAAAATTCGAACGGGTTCACTAGAAAGCCCATTTAGACATTTACGCTCAAAACTATAAAAAACGATCGAAAATGATATTAAATCAAATTTTTTGGTACAAAAAGTTAATTATGGGGTTTTGAACCAAATTATACATCTTAAACTAAAATTTTGAGCTTTTTACTTGGTTAAAATTCGAATAGGTTCATTAGAAAGCCCATTTTGACATGCACGCTCTAAACCCTAAAAACTGATAAAAACGATATTAAATCAATTTTTTTTGGTACAAAAAGTTAATTATGGTCTTTTGAACCTAATTATACAGCTTAAACTAAAATTTTGAGCATTTTACTCGGTTAAAATTCGAACGGGTTCACTAGAATGCCCATTAGTCATGCACGCTCTTAACCATAAAGAACGATCGAAAATGATATTAAATCAAATTTTTTGGGTAAAAATAGTTAATTATGGGCATTTGAACCGAATTATACAGCTTAAACTCAAATTTTAAACTTTTTACTCGGTTAAAATTCGAACGGGTTCACTACAAAGCCCATTTAGACATGCACAATCTGAACCCTAAAGAACGATCGAAAATGATATTAAATAAAATTTTTTGGTACAAAAATTTAATTATGGGCTTTTGAACCTAATTATACAGCTTAAACTAAAATTTTGAGCTTTTTACTAGGTTAAAATTCGAACAGGTTCACTAGAAAGCCCATTTAGACATGCACGCTCTAAACCATAAAAAACAATAAAAAATGATATTAAATCAAATTTTTTTGGTACAAAAAGTTAATTATGGGCTTATGAACCTAATTATACAGCTTAAACTAAAATTTTGAGCTTTTCACTCGGTTAAAATTCGAACGGTTTCACTAGAATGCCCATTTAGACATGCACGCTCTTAACCATAAAGAACGATCGAAAATGATATTACATCAAATTTTTGGGGTAAAAAAATTTAATTATGTGAAATTGAACTTAATTATACAGCTTAAACTCAAATGTTGAACTTTTTACTCGGTTAAAATTCGAACGGGTTCACTAGAAAGCCCATTTAGACATTTACGCCCAAAACTATAAAAAACGATCGAAAATGACATTAAATCAAATTTTTCTGGTACAAAAAGTTAATTATGGGGTTTTGAACCAAATTATACATCTTAAACTAAAATTTTGAGCTTTTTACTCGGTTAAAATTCGAATAGGTTCACTAGAAAGCTCATTTTGACATGCACGCTCTGAACCCTAAAAACTGATAAAAACGATATTAAATCAAATTTTTTTGGTACAAAAAGTTAATTATGGGCTTTTAAACCTAATTATACAGTTTAAACTAAAATTTTGAGCATTTTACTCGGTTAAAATTCGAACGGGTTCACTAGAATGCCCATTTAGACATGCACGCTCTTAACCATAAAGAACGATCGAAAATGATATTAAATCAAATTTTTTGGGTAAAAATAGTTAATTATGGGCATTTGAACCGAATTATACAGCTTAAACTCAAATTTTGAACTTTTTACTCGGTTAAAATTCGAACGGGTTCACTACAAAGCCCATTTAGACATGCACGCTCTGAACCCTAAAGAATGATCGAAAATGATATTAAATAAAATTTTTTGGTACAAAAATTTAATTATGGGCTTTTGAACCTAATTATACAACTTAAACTAAAATTTTGAGCTTTTTACTAGGTTAAAATTCGAACAGGTTCACTAGAAAGCCCATTTAGACATGCACGCTCTAAACCATAAAAAACAATAAAAAATGATATTAAATCAAATTTTTTTTGGTACAAAAAGTTAATTATGGGCTTATGAACCTAATTATACAGCTTAAACTAAAATTTTGAGCTTTTTACTCGGTTAAAATTTGAACGGTTTCACTAGAATGCCCATTTAGACATGCACGCTCTTAACCATAAAGAACGATCGAAAATGATATTACATCAAATTTTTGGGGTACAAAAAGTTAATTATGTGCATTTGAACTTAATTATACAGGTTAAACTCAAATTTTGAACTTTTTACTCGGTTAAAATTCGAACGGGTCACTACAATGCCCATTTAGACATGCACGATCTGAACCCTAATGAAAGATCAAAAATTATATTAAATAAAAAATTTTGGCACAAAAATTTAATTATGGGCTTTTGAACCTAATTATACAGCTTAAACTAAAATTTTGAGCTTTTTACTCGGTTAAAATTCAAACAGGTTATCCTCGTTCTTGAATTAAATTGGATTAAACCAAGAATCGGAGCCTTGATGTCTCTCTTCCTAATCATGTCTTACTCTACCCTTTTCACTCATTATACCTCTTATTATTATTATCTTATGTTGCATGGAACGTTTATACATTACAATATGGACTTAACCACTAAAAGAAACACAACTCGGTTCCATCTTTCATAGAATGTCCTTTTATACCATGTAACCCTTATTTTCTTTGTTAAACCAATGTACATGGCCCACTTGCAATGGAATTTTATCAACACTTCTCTATATTTACTACCAAGAATAGGAACCTTGTTGGTTTCATTGTTCATTTGTTCTATATCACGTTTCCTCCATGATCCAACAAGCAAAGTCTTGTTTCTTCCCCTTCTCTTGGAAAGTCTTTCCTATCAAGTTCTCCTTGTTTATCTCAAAAATCTTTGTTTTTTCTTGTTTTATATCTCCTTATTCCTTTTGCAAAAGAATACCACCATTGTTAATCTTGTCTCCATTAATCTGAGTTCTGAATTCCTTGAGTACCTTAGTACTTGGTTTATGACTATTGACGCTAGGTTTAATTTTGCTTTCTTTATAATTCTACCGTGTATTCTATACCATGTTTTTCTTAACTTTTTTATTATTTCCATATACGTGCCACCCTTGCTAATGGATCCCTCTAACACCTTTCATGGTGTGCCATTATCGAACAAGTTAACTTGTACTTCTAACAGCCTCTTTTTAGAGGTACAATGGATGCAACTATGCCCCGGAGCTGTAATAGCTCCTTTGTTGTTTCCTTTTCCCCCCACTATCCTTCTTATACCTAATGATGGTTTTCCTTCTAATACTTTTCTTTACCTTGTCAAACAAGAACCTCGTTTTTCAAGTAGAGGTACTAAACGAACCCCACTTTCTGATGAGGGTAACAAGCCTATGCGTCCTCGACTTGTATCCATTGGTTCTTTAGAAAAAGCTAGGATGAGCAGCGAAAAAAACTCTCCGGCGGAGGTTGACGATAATCAACCCCGCCGAGTAAATTGAAAATCTTATGTTGGAACTGTCAGGGACTCGGCAACACCCAGGCAGTTCTCGCTCTACAACGTGCTACATATAAGCATGATGTCGACTTTCTTTTTCTTTGTGAAACTAGATTGAACAAACACAATATGGACCGTATTCGGTTTAAGTTAGGAATGCAAGGTTGCATAGCCATTGACCCCAGCCCTTCATGTACAGGGCTTGCTATTATTTGGAATAATAAAACTACTATTGATTTGCTTTCGTACTCGGATCGTCATATTGATGTCATTATACATTTTGGTCATTTGCAATTCCATTTTTCCGGAGTACACGGTTTTGCTGAAACAACAAACAAATATAAAACTTGGCAACTAATGGACACATTACAATCAGCTTCTTCCCTCCCATGGCTCTTAGGGGGAGACTTTAATGAAATACTACACGACAATGAAAAGGAAGGCGGTATCCGTCGGGCAAGATCACAAATTAATAATTTCAGAGATTGTCTTTTGCGAAATGATCTCTTCAATTGTAAACCAAAATCTGGATGGTTCACTTGGACTAGATCTGGACCTAATACTGAAACCATTATGGAAAGAATCGATAGATTCCTTGGTAACTCCTCTTGGTTTAATGTCTTTCCTAACTTCCAAGCTACGTCATTCTTTCAAGCCCGATCTGATCATTGCCCCATCTTACTGGACACTAGTCCTTCCAGTGCAATTAGGTCGAAAGCTTCCAGGAACCTCTTTTGCTATGAGAATTGTTGGGCTGATAACCCGGAAGTCTCTTCCCGGATTAGAGAGATTTGGACTAACCCATCCAAAACAACCATTGCTAAACTTCATGAAATTAGGCGTTTTCTCGGATTTTGGCAAACAAACCAACGTATCAAGTCGAATGAACGTATTAACCAATTAACTGACTTTATAAATATGTACCTCAAGCGACAACTTTCAGATGTTGATATTAATAATTTTATTTCTGCAAAAAAATGAGCTTGATAGCTTGCTTAATACGAAAGAAATCTATTGGGCACAACGAGCCCGCACCACCTGGCTAGAACATGGTGACAAAAATACTTCCTTTTTTCATGCAAGAGCCAACAATCGCCAGCGAAAAAACCATATTATTGGGCTTTTTAACAATGCGAACATTTGGAAAATGCATACAGAAGACATCATGGCTACTGCCATTGATTACTTCCAGACTCTTTTCTCATCCTCTTCTCTTATTATTGCATCTTCCATTTTGGAAAACATTCCAAATATTGTTTCTGAGACCATGAACAATGACCTCAATAAGGATTTCACAACAGACGAAATTATAGTTGCTTTCCATGATATTGATCCAAGGAAAGTCCCGGGGGTTGACGGATTTCCGAGTGGTTTCTTTAGGAAGCACTGGGATATCCTTGGCCAGGACTTTATAAACCTCTGTCTTAGACTCCTAAGTGGGTCTGTTAGCATGAAAGAGGTCAATCATACTATCATAGTTCTTATACCCAAAATTAGCGATCCTACAACTATGCGACATCTCAGACCTATCAGCCTATGCACAGTTATCTATAAGACTGTTGCCAAAGTGCTTGTTAATCGTTTGAAATCCATCGATCCCTTATGCATAAGCGGTAATCAAGCGGCCTTTGTTCAAGGTAGGAACATTACCGACAATATCCTCATAGCCCACGAGCTTATCCACACGTTGAATACTGACGAGACATCCCTTTCCAAAGGCTCTAGCTTAAAGCTGGACATGGAGAAAGCTTTCGACCGTGTCAAATGGCCTTTTCTAGAACAAATTATGCTCCGTCTAGGCTTTAATGCCAACTGGGTTTCTCTTATTATGAATTGCGTCTCTTCCGTATCTTTTCAAGTACGTGTCAATGATTCTCTTTCACGGCCTTTTAAACCTCAAAAAGGGCTTCGACAAGGGGATCCCCTTTTCGCCTTTCTTATTTCTTTTTTGTACTCAAGGTCTTTCAGCATTGCTCAATGCTGAGAAAGCAATTGGCAACCTCCCTGGCCTTTGTGCTAGCAGGAATGGCCCCCGTATAAATCACCTCCTCTTTGCCGATGATTGTGTGGTGTTCATTAAGAACACGACAACTGAAGCCCAACACCTAAAGGATGCTCTGCATACTTATGCAACTTCCTCTGGTCAGGCAGTGAATTTTGAAAAATTTATAATTTATTTTTCACGTAAAACCTCTACATCTCTTCGATCAGAAATCCATAACATCCTGAATGTACGAGAGGTCGACGACCTTGGTATTTATTTGGGGGTTCCACTCCTAATTGGGAAGAATAAGACAACAACTTTGGGTTTTACCAGAGACAAAATGAATGCTTGTCTTAGCAAATGGGATAAGCACTTACTCTCCTTTAGTGGCAGAGAAATTTTCATCAAATCTGTCATACAATCAATGCCACAATATGTCATGTCTTGTTACCTGCTACCCCAAAACATTATCGATGATATGACTACTTCGATACGCAGTTACTGATGGTCAGGGAAAGCCGATAAACGAGGATGGCATATGCTTCCATGGACACTGTTTGTCTACCGAAAGCAGCCGGAGGTATAGGGTTTCGCGATCTACACCATTTCAACATTGCATTACTTGGTAAGCAAATTTGAAGACTAATTTGTGAGCTTGATAATCTTCTTACTCAGGTCTACAAGTGCAAATATTATCCATTGGGTTCTGTGCTCGAATCCAATTCCACTCGAAGATCTTCCTTCGCTTGGAAAGGTCTTAGTATAGCTATATCTAAACTTGGAAATGGTTTCTTTAAACGGCCAGGTATGTCAAGTCAGATACAAATCCACTTCGACAATTGGGGAGGATCTAAGCCATTACACCTTTATGGCGATTATGAAGCGAATGATGAATTCCCTCTTCGAGCAGGTTTTTTTATGCTATCTAATCTACCCCGATGGGATGAATCCAAGGTGAGAGATTATTTCTCTCACAAAGATGCTAATACAATCCTTAATGTACCAATTATTAATGATACGAAAGATACTACCCTTTGGGGTCATCATGACTCTGGTATCTATTCGGTGCGTTCTGATAATCAATTTCTTCAATTGCAACTAGGGCCGGTTAACAGGCCCTCTAGGCTATGGAAAATTCTCTCTAAGTTGCCTACGTTGCCTAAGGTTCGTTCTTTTGGGTGGCGGTTAAGCCATGATGCTCTCCCGTCTGGCCACAAAATCCTCCAAGCAAATCTTGGTACTAGGGTTTGCCCAATTTGTAATACGGATATTGAAACTACCCTCCATGCTTTAAGGGATTGTCCTAGTGCTAGGGAGGCTCTCCGTTTGGCAGGTTTTCCAAGCCGAATTTTGTCTAATAATCCTATCTCCCCCCACTAGTGGCTTTCTGAAATTGTTGGTTTTCTCTCATTGCACCAATTCTCCTTCCTGATAACAGTTCTATGGAATTTATGGGACCGTCGTAATGAATTTGTCCATAACAATCATCTTCAACCACCATGGTTGAATATATCCAATGCACAAAAACTTTTCGATGATTATACATCAGCCAATGATGCTCTCCATCTAAGGTCCCGACTAGCTGAGCCCACCTTTGCTCATGCTAGATGGACGAAACCGGATCGCGGTTTCGTTAAGGTTACCACGGATGACGCCTATGACCCAATTTTAAAGGGAGCTGTTGTAGGTGTCATCGCTCGGGATTCTTCAGGTTCTGTCCTTGGTGGACGCTCTATGCCCCTTGCCTTCTGCCCGGATCCGGCTTCTGCCGAAGCTCTTGCCATTTTGGAAGGACTTAATTTTGTTGTTGATAATGGTTGGACTAATGTCATCCTTGAGACCGATTCTGCATCCATCGCCAACAAAGTTAACAACACTCATCATCACGATCTATCCACGGTGCAAACTTTAGTATCTCGAATTCGTTCTACTCTTGGTACTTTGCCTGATTGTAAGATTTGTTATGTACCTAGAGAAGCAAATGTTGTAGCCCATGTCCTAGCTACTAGGGTTATGCGTTCTTTTCTATCTTTCTCTTTTGATTGTAACTTTCCCGATTTTATACGGGCTTCTGTAAACTCGGAGAGGTTCTCCTCTTCTTCTCAATAAAACCATGGGTACTCTTTTCCCCATAGGGGCCTACTCACCTATCGAGGTGACTGGTTATAGGGCGTTTCTAATGAGGCCCTTTCCTTCAAAAAAAATTCAAACAGGTTCACTAGAAAGCCCATTTAGACATGCACGCTCTGAACCCTAAAAAATGATATTAAATCAAATTTTTTGGGTACAAAAAGTTAATTATGGGCTTATGAACCTAATTATACAGCTTAAACTAAAATTTTGAGCTTTTTACTCGGTTAAAATTCGAACGGGTTCACTAGAATTCTCATTTAGACATGCACACTCTTAACCCTAAAAAATGATATTAAATCAAATTTTTTTGGTACAAAAAGTTAATTATGGGCTTATGAACCTAATTATACAGCTTAAACTAAAATTTTGAGTTTTTTACTCGGTTAAAATTTGAACGGTTTCACTAGAATTCCCATTTAGACATGCACGCTCTAAACCCTAAAGAACGATCGAAAATGATATTACATCAAATTTTTTGGGTACAAAAAGTTAATTATAGGTATTTGAACGTAATTATACAACTTAAACTCAAATTTTAAACTTTTTACTCGGTTAAAATTCGAACGGGTTCTCTAGAAAGCCCATTTAGACATGCATGCTCTGAACCCTAAAAAATAATCGAAAATGATATTAGATCAAATTTTTTTGGTACAAAAAGTTAATTATGAGTTTTTGAATCTAATTATACAGTTTAAAATAAAATTTTGAGCTTTTTAATCGGTTAAAATTCGAACGTGTTCTCTAGAAAACCCATTTAGACATGCATGCTCTAAATCATAAAAAAGGATTGATAATGATATTAAATCAAATTTTTTTGGTACAAAAAGTTAAATATGGGTTTTTAAACCTAATTATACAGCTTAAACACAAATTTTGAACTTTTTAGTCGGTTAAAATTCGAACGGGTTCACTAGAAAGCCCATTTAGACATGCACGCTCTAAACCATAAAAAACGATTGAAAATGATATTAAATCAAATTTTTTGGGTACAAAAAGTTAATTATGGGCTTTTGAACTAAATTATACAGCTTAAAATAAAATTTTGAGCTTTTTACACTCTGTTAAAAATTGAACGTGTTCACTAGAAAACCCATTTAGACATGCACACTCTGAACCCTAAAAACGATCAAAAATGATATTAAATCAAATTTTTTGGGTAAACAAAGTTAATTATGGGTTTTGAACCTAATTATACAACTTGAACTATAATTTAAACTTTTTACTTTGTTAAAATTCGAACGGGTTCACTAGAAAGCCTATTTAGACATGCACGCTCTAAACCCTAAAAAACGATCGAAAATAATATTAAATCAAATTTTTTGGGTAAAAAAAGTTAATTTTGGGAATTTGAAGCTAATTATACAACTTAAACTCAAAATTTGAACTTTTTACTCGGTTAAAACTCGAACGGGTTCATTAGAAAGCCCATTTAGACATGCGCGCTTTGAACCCGAAAAAAACGATCAAAAATGATATTAAATCAAATTTTTTGGGTACAAAAAGTTAATTATGAGCTTTTGAACCTAATTATACAACTTAAACTAAAATTTTGAGCTTTTTACTCGGTTAAAATTCGAATGGGTTCACTAGAAAGCCTATTTAGACATGCACGCTCTGAACCCTAAAGAACGATCGAAAATGATATTAAATCAATTTTTTGGGTTAAAAGAGTTAATTATGGGCTTTTGAACCTAATTATACAGCTTAAACTTAAATTTTGAGCTTTTTACTCGGTTAAAATTCGAACGGGTTCACTAGAAAGCCTATTTCGACATGCACGCTCTGAATACTAAAAAATGATATAAAATTATATTAAATCAAATTTTTTGGGTAAACAAATTTAATTATGGGTTTTTAAACTTAATTATACAGCTTAAACACAAATTTTGAACTTTTTACTCGGTTAAAATTCGAACGGGTTCACTAGAAAGCCCATTTAGACATGCACGCTCTAAACCATAAAAAACGATCGAAAATAATATTAAATCAAATTTTTTGGGTACAAAAAGTTAATTATGGGCTTTTGAACCAAATTATACAGCTCAAACTAAAATTTTGAGCTTTTTACACTCTGTTAAAATTCGAACGGGTTCACTTGAAAAACCATTTAGACATGTACGCTCTAAACCCTAAAAAATGATTGAAAATGATATTAGATTAAATTTTTTGGGTAAACAAAGTTAATTATGGGTTTTTGAACCTAATTATACAGCTTAAACTCAAATTTTGAACTTTTTACTCGGTTAAAATTCGAACGGGATGATCTAGTCTATACCACTGTATGTTATGTCTTGCTACCTTTTACCCCAAAACATTATTGATGATATGACCACTTCCATACGCCTTTATTGATGGTCTGGGAACGCTGACAAACAGGGTTGGCATATGCTCCTTTGGGACACCGTTTGTCTGCCAAAAGCAGGCGGTGGTATTGGGTTTTGCGATATTCACCACCTCAATGTTGCTTTACTAGGAAAACAGATATGGCGTCTGGTTTGTGTACCTTCTAATCTCCTTTGTCAGGTCTACAAAAGACACCACCCATTGGAGTCACCATGACTCTGGCATGTACACGGTTCGGTCTGGTTACAAATTTTTACAGTTACAGCTAGGGCCAGTTAACAGGCCCTCCAAGCTTTGGAAAATTCTATCTAAACTGCCTACTCTACCCAAGGTTCGTACCTTTGGATGACATTTATGTCATGATGCACTCCCATCTGGCCATAAAATCCTCCAGGCCAACTTGGTACGGGGGTATGCCCGATTTGTAACATGACTATCGAAACCACCCTCCATGTTATGCGGGACTATCCTAGTGCCAAGGAAGCACTCCAGTTGGCAGGGCTTCCTACACGAATTTTCTCCAATACCTTTGTCTCCCCCCACCAGTGGCTTTCTGAAGTAGTTGGTTTTCTCTCCTTACATTAATTTTTACTTCTTATCACGATCCTTTGGAATTTATGGAATCGCCAAAATGACTTTGTCCATAATAGCCATCTCCAACCGGTTTGGTTAACTGTTTCCAATGCACAAAAACTTTTTAATGACTACACATCAATTAATGATGCCTCCCATCTGCGTTCCCGGCTAGCTGAGCCCACCTTTGCTTAAGCTAGATGGACGAAACCGGATCTTGGTTTCGTCAAGATTAACACGGATGGCGCCTTTGACCCCGTGTTAAGAGGTGCTGCAGCTAGCGTCATTGCCCAGGATTCCTCTAGCGTCGTCCTTGGTGGTTGTTCTATGCCTCTCATTTGCTCGGACCCCGTTTCTGCTGAGGCTCTTGCCATTTTGGAAGGTCTAAAGTTTGCAGTTGCTAATGGTTGGACTCATGTGGTTTTTGAAACTGATTCAGCTTCCATTGCCAACAAGGTTAATAACATCCGTCATCAAGATTTTTCCACCGTGCAACCTTTGGTGTCTTGCATCCGCTCCACTCTTGGTACTTTTCCTGTTTGTAAGATTTGTTATGTACGTAGAGACGCAAACGTTGTAGCCATGTCTTAGCTACTAGGGCTTTGCGTTCTTTTACTTTCTGTTCTTTTGATTGTAACTTTCCCGATTTTATTCGGGCTTCTGTAAATTCGGAGAGGTTCTCCTCTTCTTCTCAATAAAACCATGGGTACTCTTTTCCCCAAAGGGGCCTACTCAACTCTCGAGGTGACTGGCTATAGGGTATTTTTAATGAGGCCCTTTCTTTCAAAAAAAATTTGAACGAGTTCACTAGAAAGCCCATTTAGACATGCACGCTCTGAACCCTAAAACACGATCGAAAATGATATTAAATCAAAATTTTTGGGTAAAAAAGTTAATTATGGGCATTTGAACCTAATTATACAGCTTAAACTCAAACTTTGAGCTTCTTACTCGGTTAAAATTCGAACGGGTTCACTAGAAAGTCCATTTAGACATGCACGCTCTGAACCCTAAAAACTATCGATAATGATATTAAATCAAATTTTTTGGGTAAAAAATGTTAATTATGGACATTTGAACCTAATTATAAAGCTTAAACTCAAATTTTGAGCTTTTTAATCGGTTAAAATTCAAACTGGTTCACTAGAAAGCCCATTTAGACATGCACACTCTGAACCCTAAAAAACGATCGAAAATGATATTAAATCAATTTTTTTTGGTAAAACAGAGTTAATTATGGGCATTTAAACATAATTATATAGCTTAAACTAAAATTTTGAACTTTTTACTCGATTAAAATTCGAACGGGTACACTAGAAAGCCCATTTTGACATGCACGCTCTAAACCCTAAAGAACGATCGAAAATGACATTAAATCAAATCTTTTGGGTACAAAAAGTTAATTATGGCCTTTTGAACCTAATTATATAACTTAAACTCAAATTTTGAGCTTTTTAATCGGTTAAAATTCGAACGGGTTCAATTGAAAGCCCATTTAGACATGCACGCTCTGCACTCTAAAAAATGATCGAAAATGATATTAAATAATATTTTTTGAGTTAAAAAAGTTAATTATAGGCATTTGAACCTAATTATACAGCTTGAAATTCAAATTTTGTGCTTTCTAGTCGGTTCAAATTCGAACGAGTTCACTAGAAAGCCCGTCTATGCACGCTCTAAACCATAAAAAACGATCGAAAATGATATTAAATTAAATTTTTTGGGTACAAATATTTAATTTTGGGCTTTTGAACCTAATTATACAGCTTAAACTAAAATTTTGAGCTTTTTACTCGGTTAAAATTCGAACGGGTTCACTAGAATGCCTATTTAGACATGCACGCTCTGAACCCTAAAGAACGATCGAAAATGATATTAAATCAATTTTTTTGGGTACAAAAAGTTAATTATTGGATTGTGAACCTAATTATACAGCTTAAACTAACATTTTGAGCTTTTTACTCGGTTAAAATTCGAACGGGTTCTCTAGAAAGCCCATTTACACATGCACGCTCTAAACCATAAAAAACAATTGAAAATGATATTAAATCAAAATTTTTTGGTATAAAAAGTTAATTATGGGCTTTTGAACCTAAGTGTGCAGCTTAAACTAAAATTTTGAGCTTTTTACTCCGTTAAAGTTCGAACAGGTTCACTAGATAGCCCATTTTGACATGCACGCTCTGAACCCTAAAGAACGTCGAAAATGATATTAAATCAATTTTTTTGGGTAAAAAAAGTTAATTATGGATTTTTGAACCTAATTATACAGCTTAAACTCAAATTTTGAACTTTTTACTCTGTTAAAATTCGAACGGATTCACTAGAAAGTCCATTTAGACATGCACGCTCTAAACCCTAAAAAACGATCGAAAATGATATTAAATCAATTTTTTTGGGTAAACAAAGTTAATTATGGGTTTTTGAATCTAATTATACAGCTTAATGTCACAGACCGTTCGTCGTGAAAACGCGGGATTGAGCGAGATGCTTTCTGGTTGTGCTTAATGCTTGGGAGCGGGATAGCAATAAAGGTTTAGTACGTGCCGAACAATCGACCTATCTTCGGATGGGCGTGCTGATCGCGCACCACACTAGTCGGGAGCTGTCCCCGCTTCCCTGATGAGCCCATGGGACGGCGAAACCTGTGAGCATCGGAGATGGTAAAGGCTTAACCTCGGGCATGAGAGAGACTTGAGGTGCCGCACGGGTGGTTGTCCCTGCGCCAAAACTCTGACCCCGTGACAAGTGGTATCAGAGCCTGGCTGTGTGCTAGCTATGAGTTTGCCAAGCACTCCATTACTGCGTTAGCGAGTCGCGTGGACGAGCGAGTGTAACTCGCACCCTAATGTGACGAGGATGTTCGCAAGTGGGTCCTCTAGAAAGAGATTGAGATGAGGACGGGTAGACTGGAAGACGCAGCGAAAGTTCTCTAATTGCCATTTAGACATGCACGCTCTGCACTCTAAAAAATGATCAAAAATGATATTAAATAATATTTTTTGAGTAAAAAAGTTAATTATAGGCATTTGAACATAATTATACAGCTTAAATTAAAATTTTGTGCTTTCTAATCGGTTCAAATTCGAACGGGTTCACTAGAAAGCCCATTTAGACATGCACGCTCTAAACCATAAAAAACGATAGAAAATGATTTTAAATTAAATTTTTTTGGTACAAAAAGTTAATTATGGAATTTTGAACCTAATTATACAGCTTAAACTAAAATTTTGAACATTTTACTCGGTTAAAATTCTAACGGGTTCACTAGAAAGCCTATTTAGACATGCACGCTCTTAACCCTAAAGAACGATCGAAAATGATATTAAATCAAATTTTTTGGGTACAAAAAGTTAATTATGGGCTTTTAAACCTAATTATACAGCTTAAAATAAAATTTTGAGCTTTTTACTCGGTTAAAATTCGAACGAGTTCACTAGAAAACCCATTAAGACATGCACGCTCTGAGCCCTAAAAAACGATCGAAAATGATATTAAATCAAATTTTTTTGGTAAAAAAATTTAATTATTGGCTTTTAAACCTAATTATACAGCTTAAACTAAAATTTTGAACTTTTTCCTCGGTTAAAATTCGAACGGGTTCACTAGAAAGCCAATTTTGACATGCACGCTCTAAACTCTAAAGAACGATCGAAAATGATATTAAATCAAATTTTTTGGGTACAAAAAGTTAATTATGGGCTTTTGAACCTAATTATACAACTTAAACTCAAATTTTGAGCTTTTTAATCGGTTAAAATTTGAACGGGTTCAATAGAAAGCCCATTAAGACATGCACGCTCTGCACTCTAAAAAACGACTGAAAATAATATTGAATCAAATTTTTTGAGTAAAAAAAGTTAATTCTAGGCATTTGAACCTAATTTTACAGCTTAAATTCAAATTTTGTGCTTTCTAATCCATTCAAATTCGAACGGGATCACTAGAAAGCCCGTTTAGACATGCATGCTCTGAACCATAAAAAACGATCGAAAATGATATTAAATTAAATTTTTTGGGTACAAAAAGTTAATCATGGGCTTTTGAACCTAATTATACTACTTAAACTAAAATTTTAGGCTTTTTACTCGGTTAAAATTCGAACGGGTTCACTAGAAAACACATTTAGACCATGCACGCTCTAAACCCGAAAGAACAATCGAAAATGATATTAAATCAAATTTTTTGTGTAGAAAAGGTTAATTATGGGATTTTGAACCTAATTATACAACTTAAAATCAAATTTTGAGCTTTTTAATTTTTTAAAATGCGAACGGGTTCACTAGAAAGCCCATTTAGACATGCACGCTCTAAACCCTAAAAAATGATCGAAAATGATATTAAATCATTTTTTTGGGTACAAAAAGTTAATTATGGGATTCTTAACCTGATTATAAAGCTTAAAATCAAATTTTGAGCTTTTTACTCGGTTAAAATTCGAACGGGTTCACTAGAAAGCCTATTTAGACAAGCACGCTCTAAACCATAAAAAACGATCGAAAATGATATTAAATAAATTTTTTGGGTACAAAAAGTTAAATATGGTCTTTTGAACCTAATTATACAGCTTAAACTAAAATTTTGAGCTTTTTACCTGGTTAAAATTCGAACGGGTTCACTAGAATGCCCATTTAGACATGCACATTCTAAAAAGATTGAAAGTAATGTCATAGCATTTTTATATGTCATTGCTTGAGGACAAGCAATATCTTAAGTTTGGGTGTGTGTGTTAACGCTCTAAAAAGCGTATATTTTATACCCTTTTACTTAAGGTTTTGTTTGGTTTCAAGTTCATTTGCGTTGCATTTCATTGCATTTAGTTGCATTTCATGTGCATTTGCATTTAGATTAGGTTTTTATTTAAATTTCTCTTTTATTTTAAAAGATGCTGCTTTGGAGGGTATTTTCTTGGTTTTGATGTGCAGATGCTGGAGCAAAGTGGAATGATCGGAAGAGATGCTGTAGCATATTTCCATGGTGTTGGATCGAACTTCAACGATGCTACAACATTGTGGGTGGACAAAATAGAATGGAAGAAAGGACACACCTACAGCCCGCTGTCCTCACGCGTTTTCCAGGCCAGCTGCACCCTGCAGACCTGTAGACGTTTCACCTCCTCTGCAGACTTGCAATTGTCCCCTGCAGACCCTGCATTTCTGCCATCTGCTACAGAAAATGTCAGAGCATATTCCCTTGGCATCTTTAGGGCACAAAACCCTAGAAGCCTCCTATAAATACAAGGCCAAGCCTCCTTCAGCAAGTATGTTCGGAGGAAGAAAAAAAAGAAAAATCAGTAGCTAAGGAGCCATAAAGGAGCGAGCTTTAAGGAAAGCACGAGGGAGAAGAAAGAAGAAAGGAGGCCACTTTCGGTCATCTTCCACCTCTAGCCAAGCCACCATTGTTGTAGAGCTTCAAGTAAGGGATTTGCGCGACTTCGGGAGGAGCGGCAACCTAGGTAAAGTGTCACGACACAAGCGTTTGAGACTTCCTTCTTCTTCACTTTGTTTACCTCTTTTCTAAGTAGTTGAATATGTATTTCAAAGGACGAAAGTTGAATAGTTTTTCTTACCTAGCCATGAACTAAACTAGTATGGCTAAGGCTTGTTTTGGATGATTTTTATTATGTTTTAATGGATGTTTATTGTTTCCAGTGTTTAACTTTGTGCTTTGTTCAAGAATGCTAACACATTTTCACTCTAAACCTTGGTTTGTAAGAGCACCGGGAGGTAGCCATAGCTCAAGGGGTTCGGGAAGCTTAGATCTAGGGATAGGCAAAGCTAGACCAACTTGAACAATGGGGTTACCGCGGGAGCGGAATCCTAACTTGCCTTAGGGATAAGGTAGAGTTTCAACGACTAAAAGGGGTAGCACTTTATCAACATTAGGAGTGTTAGGGTTGAGACCGGGAGGTAATGCCTTAACATTTTCAAGTGTTAGGCCTTCTGACTAGGGATAGTGGAGGCATTTTCAGTAAACTCTGTCGAGCACTAGTAAACCAGTGGAACAGTAGCATTCAGGAGAACAGTGAGATCATACCATTGCAAGCCTAGCCTGTCTTAAGCTTGAATATCTTCTCTGTGTTGTGTTTGTGCAGCTTTATTTATTTCTCCAATATCTGTTGAATTGCTACTGCATTTTCGTGACAATCTTTGTTTTTCTCCAACATCACTAGTGACATCTTTATTTTGCTAAAGCATTTTGGTGATATTTGCAGAATTGCTTTAGCATATGATCATACAAAGGATTATTTTATCTTTTGTGTATGTTAACTATTTTTGAATTAACCTACCCAATCCTCGTGGGAACGATCTCACTCACACACTTTATTACTTGTTCGATGTGTATACTTGCACATTATTGCGCGCGAATCACAATCATATTTTAATCACACTCAGCACGCAACAAGTTTTTGGCATCGTTGCCGGGTATTGAGGCAATAGGCTATTTCAATCATAGTTTTCATACTTTTTATTTTTTTTATTTTGTTTTGTGTTTTGAGTCTTTTGTTTTTGGTTTAATCTTTATTTTCTTTGTTTATCTTTTTAGGTTTTTGGTTAGTGGATGCCCAGAGTGAATCGTAGGGAATCCCTCGAACCATTTATTCCGGTAATCGAAAGGTATTTTAGACAAAGGAGGCGAGAGCAAAGAACAAGAGCCATGTATCAGGATCCACAGAATCAAAATGCTAGAGCAATACCTGTAGCAAATCCAAATGCTGTAGCAAATCCGGAGATAGTAGCAAGACCAAGGGCAATTCGAGATCACTTGACACCGATCTTGGATGACCTCAATTCTGGGATAGTAACACCTGAGATACAAGCGAAACACTTCGAGCTCAAGCCTGTGATGTTTAATATGATCAACTCGATCGGACAGTTTGGAGGATCTCCTCACGAGGATGCTCGACAACACATCCGTGCTTTCTTGGAGGTTTGCGATTCGTTCCGCCAACAAGGAGTGCACGAGGATGTGTTGAAGCTAAAGCTATTTCCATACTCTTTGAGAGACCGAGCACGAGAATGGTTGAATGGTATTCCAGCCGGTTCGATGGAGGCATGGACAGCTTTATGCAAAAGCTTTTTGGTAAGATACAACCCACCCAACATGAACACTCAATTGCGAAATGAGATAGCATCCTTCAGACAAGGGGATGACGAGTCAATGTACGAGTGTTGGGATCGGTACAAGAGCTTGCTAAGAAGGTGTATCAATCACGGTTTTCAAGATTGGACTCAAATCGTGATGTTCTACAATGGAGTCAACGCACCCACCAGGATGATGTTAGATGCTTCAGCAAATGGGACACTGCTGGACAAGTCGCCAGAAGAAGCATTTGATATTTTGGATAAAATAGCCAACAACGATTATCAGTTTCCAACTGCAAGGCTTGGGACAGGACGACGAACTCAAGGAAAGCTGGAGCTCGACGCAAATGATTCTGTCTCAGCACAACTTTCTGCTATCACAAATATGTTGAAGAACCTTCAACAACCCAGTGAAGTACGAGATGCTAAGGCATTAAGCTGTGTGCACTGTAGTGGAAACCATTTCGATAAAGACTGCCCAACTCATCTAGAGTCTGCTCATTATGTTGGAAACTTCAACAAAAATTCCAACAACCCCTACTCCAACACGTACAACCCAGGGTGGAGACAACATCCTAATTTTTCGTGGGGTAATCAAGGACCGAATCAAGCAAGCAGCTCGAATAGGCAGCAACCCATGACATCAAACCAAGGAGTCCATGGCTTTCAAGGAAATATGCCATGGCAAAATGACAACAAGGGAACAGTTCATCATCAAAGTCACAACAATTCTTTGGAAGCTTCGCTGCAAGAATTCATGGCTTCGACCAAGGAGTTCATGACATCAACGAAAGCATTAATGCAGGAGCATTCCACCACCATCTCTAATCAAGGCAATCTGTTGCAGACCCAAGGCGCACTTCTGCAAAGTCACAGCTCTTCACTTAGAACGTTGGAGACTCAAGTGGGTCAAATTGCTCAAGCATTACAAGCAAGACCAAGAGGCAACTTGCCTAGTGATACTGAAGTCACTAGAAATCATGGCAAAGAGCAATGCAGCGCACTTACCTTGAGGAGTGGAAGATAAATCAATAAGGGGGAACAACTCAAAAGAAATGAGAAGGAAGAAACCCCCATTAAGGAGCAAAAAGAAGCTGAACAAAAAGAAGAAACATCAGCTCAAGAAGAAAATGGAGAAAACTTAAATACTGAGGCATTTGGTGAGAAGCTTGCAAATGCTGTAGTAAAAGAAGCAGCATCAACGCAACCTTTGGAGAACGTAAGACCCCCACCACCATTCCCTCAGCGTTTGAAGCAACATAAAGAGGATCTCCAATTTCAAAAGTTTGTAAGTATGCTGGACCAATTTCATATAAATATTTCATTTTTAGATGTTATTGATCAAATTCCCTCATATGCAAAGTTTTTGAAAGACATTGTTACAAAGAAAAGAAAAGCTGAGAATTTTGAAACAATTGCTATAGCATCTGAGTTCTATTCTGGGAGGACTGAGCTTCCCATGAAGAGGAAAGATCCTGGCAGCTTCATCATTCCATGCTCGATAGGAGACAATTTTGTGGGCAGAGCATTATGCGACCTAGGGTCGAGTGTCAATTTGATGCCCAAAGCAATATTCAAGAATCTTGGTATAGGGAGTACGCCACCTACAACAGTCATCTTGCAATTGGCGGACCACTCTCTTGTTCGACCAGAAGGCAAAGTGGAAGATGTCATAGTAAAAGTGGGTAAGTTTGTGTTCCCTGTGGACTTTCTGATTTTGGATTGTGAGGTAAGACTACAAAGCACCCATTATCTTGGGACGACCATTCCTTGCCACCGGTCGAATTCTTATCGACTGTGAGAAAGGAGACTTCACAATGCAAGTAGCAGATCAATCCATGACCATCAATGTCTTCAATACTCTCAAGTACATGGATGATAATGAAGAATGTCACTGTATAGCTGGGATAAATGCTGCAGCAATTGAAGAAGATGCTGATTTTTGCTGTGACAATTCTCCGCAAATGAAGGACTTTGCAAAAATGCTGGAGGAGCATGATCATCTGGAGCTACAACAAATTGGCTATTTCAAGCCAAGACCAGGTACGAAATTTGAATCAATTGATTTCTCTGAATTTATTCCTCCTAAACCATCACTTTTACATGCACCATCTCTAGACTTAAAACCACTGCCGCCGCATTTAAAGTATGTTTATTTGGGATCTCACAATACTTTGCCAGTGATTATTTCTTCTAGCTTAGATCCTAACCAAGAGCTAAGTCTTGTGAATTTGCTATCACAATATAAGAAAGCTCTAGGGTGGACTATGGCCGACTTGATGGGCATCAGTCCTACGATCTGCATGCACAAGATTCTGCTGGAAGAATGCCACAACAATTCTGTTAAGCCCCAAAGAAGACTGAACCCAGCAATGAAGAAGGTAGTGATGACAGAGATTATCAAGTGGTTGGATGCAGGGATCATATACCCAATTTCTGATAGTTCATGGGTTAGTCCTGTGCATTGTGTTCCTAAGAAGGGAGGTACGACAGTGATCACAAATGAGGACAACGAGTTGCTCCCGACAAGGACAGTCACAGGCTGGCGCATTTGTGTGGACTATAGGAAACTGAACAAGGCAACAAAGAAGGACCATTTCCCCCTTCCTTTTATCGATCAAATGCTGGATCGATTGGCGGGAAAGGCTTACTATTGCTTCCTCGATGGCTATTCTGGATACAATCAAATTGCTATAGCACCAGAGGATCAGGAGAAGACAACCTTCACTTGCCCTTATGGGACTTATGCTTTTCGAAGGATGCCATTTGGGTTATGTAATGCTCCAGCAACTTTTCAACATTGCATGTTGGCAATTTTTTCAGACATGGTTGAAGAATTTTTGGAGGTATTTATGGACGATTTTTCTGTGTCCGGAGAAACTTTTGAAAAATGCCTCGGCAACCTAGCAAAAGTACTAAAACGTTGTGAAGAAGCCAACCTTGTACTCAATTGGGAAACATGCAATTTCATGGTGACCGAAGGTACGGTTTTTGGGCACAAAATTTCGAGCAAAGGAATTGAAGTTGACAAAGCAAAAGTTGAGTTGATAGAGAAGCTACCACCCCCCACCACTGTGAAGGGAATTAGAAGCTTTCTTGGACATGCTGGCTTCTACAGGAGGTTCATCAAGGACTTCTCGAAAGTCTCTAAACCGCTTTGCAATTTGCTACAGCAAAATCAACCCTTTGTCTTCGATGAAAAATGCCACAGCGCTTTTACTGAACTGAAGAAGAAGCTTACCTCAACTCCAATAGTGATACCACCCGATTGGACTGAGCCATTCGAGTTGATGTGCGACGTAAGTGACTACGTAGTTGGCGCAGCACTAGGTCAAAGGCGAGGTAAACTCTTCCATGTTATTTACTATGCAAGTAGAACTCTTAATGATGCTCAAATTAATTACACCACTACTGAGAAAGAGTTACTTGCTGTAGTATTTGCCTTTGATAAGTTTAGGGCGTATCTTATAGGAACTAGAGTGATAGTGCACACTGATCATTCTGCCATCAAATACCTAGTGACTAAGAAAGATGGATACTTTTGCTTCAAGAATTTGATATTGAAATAAAGGATAGAAAAGACACTGAAAATCAAGTGGCGGACCACCTATCTAGGCTAGAAAATCGTGAAAATTTAGGAGAGAATTTTGAGATCGAAGAAAATTTCCCTGATGAGAAAATTTTATATGCTACATCATTACCTTGGTATGCCGACATTGTTAATTTTCTTGTTACTAGTATTTTGCCTCCTGATTTATCTAGCTAGGGTCGCAAGAAGTTCAAACATGATGCAAAAATTTTCTATTGGGATGAGCCATATTTGTTCAAGCAATGTGCTGACCAATTGCTTCGGCGATGTGTGCCGGAAGAGAAACAAAAGAATATCCTATTCCATTGTCACGCATCATCGTGTGGAGGTCATTTTGGTGGATCAAGGACTGCTGCAAAGGTCCTTCAATCTGGATTCTACTGGCCCTCACTCTTCAAAGATGCTCAAGCATTTTACAAGGGATGCGATAGATGTCAAAGAACCGGTAACATCTCGAGGAGGAATGAAATGCCGTTGCAAAATATACTAGAAATCGAGCTTTTCGATGTTTGGGGAATTGATTTCATGGGACCATTTCCATCATCCTATGGTGATTTATATATCTTGCTAGCAGTGGACTACGTGAGCAAATGGGTTGAAGCGGTAGCAACACCCCGCAATGATTCGAAGACGGTCCTGAAGTTCCTGCACAAGAATATTTTAACAAGGTTTGGAGTCCCTAGAGCTATAATCAGTGATGAAGGAACCCACTTCGACAACAAGCTCATTGCTAAGGCATTACAACGCTATGGAGTCAGACACAAAATTGCTACAGCATATCATCCGCAGACGAATGGCCAAGCTGAAATCTCCAATAGAGAAATCAAGCAAATCTTAGAGAAAACAGTCAACACAAGGAGAAAAGATCGGTCTCCAAAGCTGGATGAAGCTTTGTGGGCATATAGGACAGCTTACAAGACTCCTTTAGGGATGTCCCCATTCAAGCTGGTTTATGGGAAAACATGTCATTTGCCCGTGGAGCTTGAGCACAAAGCTTATTGGGCCATCAAAAAGCTCAATATGGATTTTAAGGCAGCTGGAGAGAACAAACTTTTGGAGCTTAATGAGATAGACGAGTTTTGATCCCATGCCTATGAGAATGCTAGGATCTACAAAGAAAAGACAAAACAGTGGCATGACAAACATCTTTTGCCACGGCATTTCTCAGAGGGACAACAAGTGTTACTTTACAACTCAAGACTTAAACTTTTTCCTGGAAAGCTAAAGTCTCGATGGTCTGGACCATTCATGATACATAGGGTTTATCCTTATGGAGATGTGGAGATCAAAGCACTCAATGGAGATCGAATATTCAAGGTCAATGGTCAAAGGGTGAAGATCTATAATGGAGCTCCCATTGTGCGTGACAAGGACGACCCTAGTCTGCAAAATGCCTGAGCATTTCTATCCCTATCTTTTATTTTGCTTCAGCATTTAAATTTCAGTTTGAATAAAAAATAGACGTTTTTATTTAGGGTTTCTTTTTAAGATGCTTTTATTTCTTTTGTCCGTATTCAGCTATAAATTTTTAAAGGTACAAGTTCAGACCACTGGAGTATCACAGGGAGCTGCACACCACCAGACGCGGACAAGGAGGACAGTGCGTAGGGCACAGTCTGTGCAAAGGAGGCCTGGGAGCAAGGAAGGACTGTACAGTAGCCAGTAGTGGAGCGAAAAGTTTTGGAATTATTTGATTTTGGGCTACCAAGGAAGGATTTGAGAAGCCCATAAAAATTGGAACCGGTTGGTTTTCAAGGGGAAAAGGAAGAGTTTGGTTAAAATTCAACCCCTCTTTCCACCCTATTTACTTTTTCATTAATTACACAACCCTTTCTCTCTCCAACTCACCATCAAATTAAACCCCCATCAAACCTTTTTACCTTTCCAAAAACCCTAGCCGTCCAAAACCTTACACAATCCATCATTATTTTCTCTTTCCTCTCGAAACAAGTATCCATCCTTCTCTCTTCCCCACTACTCCATCTTCTTCTCCAAAATAACAAACCTTCATTTTTATAAAACTTACTCCTCCTTCTTCAAAGAAAAACGAGAGTATCTCACCCAAATTTTTCCTTGAACAATGGTCCATTGCAAAAACACTGCAGAGTCTTCTAGAGTTGCTGTTGAAACTCGACCAATTAAGATCAAAAAGTTCAAAGATGTTGCTGCGAAGGACCGTTTCCAAAGGCTCAAGGCAAGAACGGTGCACCAAGAGAAAGGCTTCCTATACAATTCTGCAACTTTCTAGAAGTTGCCAGAGCAAGTTGCCCTCACCATAAAACACCACAAGTGGGAGGACTTTGCTCGGCACTTCGCAGCAAAGCCGGATGGCAAGTCCCTCAACATCTCGCTCGTCAAAGAGTTCTACACTCACTACACAAGACCGGGATAACCAACAGTGTATGTCCGAGGAGATGATGTGCCATTCACCGCACAAGACATCAACTAGTTCTATGGACTGGATGAAGATGACCAGCACTCCATCTTTGTCGCCTCAATGTTGGGGCAAGACCAAGACTTTTTACTTCAAGAACTCTGCGTCGAAGGAACCATTTGGGATGAAGCAAACACAACTGTGGACCGCACTTCTTTGAAGCCAGAAGGAAAAATTTGGATGCACTTCATTAAGCAAAACCTAATGCCGACCACTCACACGGCCACTGTCAACTTGGGTAGACTACAATTGCTACACTCAATGCTGAGGACTAGGAAGATCAATGTGGGGAAGATCATTCTCGAAGAAGCTTATGCTGCGCTCAAGAGGAAGCAAAGCTCCCTTCCGTTCCCTTACCTCATTACAGCACTCTGTAGGAAACAGAGAGTGTTCGAGAATGATGAGGACTTCAAGGTGAAGGGGCGGCAAGGCATAGCATTGAAGAAGATCTCTGAGTTGATGGGATTAGAGGAAAATGCCCCAGCATCTGCTGAGCCATCAGCCAAGCCAAAAACTGCCACAGCAAATTTCAATGCATTACCTACAACTGTTCAAGGAATGCAACTACAGCTGCAAGACCTCAAAGCAAATTCATGTCATACATGAGTTATGTCTAGAAAAGGGACATAATCCTTCAGCTGAACTTTCGAGAACTGCTGCAACATGGTGGCTACGCTTTTCCCAACTTCCCAACCCACATCTTCGGCCCAGTTGAGCCCGAGCAAGCACCAAAGGAACAAGCCCCGCCACAGCAACAACACAGCCAGACTACTTCACCAAGGAATGCACAAGACACCGCCCGCCAACAGGATGAGCCACTAGCAACTGCACCAGCATCTGAACCATCTCCTGCTGCTTCTGCTACAGCATCATACCAGGTCCCCGCCGGTCCATCAGAACCATCACCACAGGACAAAGGCAAGGAACCTACAATGGAATCACCAACCTCTGCACAATAAACAGTTGAAATCAGTAGTGATGATTTCGATCTCAACTCATCCCCACATGAAGAGGTGCCTCCTACAGATCAGTTAGTCACTTCCGTCCCACGCCGTAAGATTAAGCGTACAGCTGGACGACACGCTTCTTATAGGAGGGAGGAGGATATGATGCCCATCGCAGCAGTAGAAACAGAGCAATCATCACCAATGGACATGCCTTGGAAACGCATCAAGATGGTCGTCCACAAGACGAAACCCACCGACAGGTAAGCATCTTCTCCTTTTTGTTTTTATTTTGCATATAGTTTTATTTCTCATAGCATTGAGGACAACGCTAACCTCAAGTTTGGGGGTAGCAAAGTCTTCGCCATAGCATTCTCATTTCATTTTGCATACATATGAATTTGCTATAGCATTAGATTCAATTCAAGACAGCTTTTGGGACTAGAATAAATGATATCCGATGATGAGGATTTTAATGCTTTTGAACTGAATTAGAAAATATTGAGAATAAATTGAACTGAATTAGGACTTGATGCTTTGGAATTTTATTTGACACGATTGTATGTTTCCTATGCTTGAATGGTAGGAACTTTTTAGAGAACTTAGAATCTATGCCTTAGTTTAAAAAAAGAGATATGAATAAATGTTGTAGAAGGACACTCCTCTATGCAAGGTTAGCTTATGCCTTAAACATAAATAATGCTACAGCATATGAGCGAATGAAAGTTGTCACGGGATGACTCTACCTACTGGCTCGGGGAAGAGATGTTTGCTCCATACTCATCTAGAGTTGAGGATGGTAGTTGTGATGAGCTGACACACTTCGAAGCAGTTTAAAAAAATAAAATAAAAAACTAAGCATGGGAGTAATTTTTAGGAACTAGGGTATAGTGAATAAGGAAAACTAGAATTTTTCTAACACTCAAGCATAGGTTAGATACAATCCAGCACACAAGCAAAGTATCTTGTCCGAGTTCAAGTTCTAGGCATTCTCAATATCATGTAGATTGCTATAGCATTTATATTCTGAGGATTGATATTTTGCCTAAACTGCTGTCAAAGATTGAAAGTAATGTCATAGCATTTTTATATGTCATTGCTTGAGGACAAGCAATATCTTAAGTTTGGGTGGGTGTGTTAACGCTCTAAAAAGCGTATATTTTATACCCTTTTACTTAAGGTTTTGTTTGGTTTCAAGTTCATTTGCATTGCATTTCATTGCATTTAGTTGCATTTCATGTGCATTTGCATTTAGATTAGGTTTTTATTTTAATTTCTCTTTTGTTTTAAAAGATGCTGCTTTGGAGGGTATTTTCTTGGTTTTGATGTGCAGATGCTGGAGCAAAGTGGAATGATCGGAAGAGATGCTGTAGCATATTTCCATGGTGTTGGATCGAACTTCAACGATGCTACAGCATTGTGGGGGGACAAAATAGAATGGAAGAAAGGACACACCTACAGCCCACTGTCCTCACGCGTTTTCCAGGCCAGCTGCACCCTGCAGACGTTTCACCTCCTCTGCAGACTTGCAATTGTCCCCTGCAGACCCTGCATTTCTGCCATCTGCTACAGAAAATGTCAGAGCATATTCCCTTGGCATCTTTAGGGCACAAAACCCTAGAAGCCTCCTATAAATACAAGGCCAAGCCTCCTTCAGCAAGTATGTTCGGAGGAAGAAAAAAGAGAAAAATCAGTAGCTAAGGAGCCATAAAGGAGCGAGCTTTAAGGAAAGCACGAGGGAGAAGAAAGAAGAAAGGAGGCCACTTTCGGTCATCTTCCACCTCTAGCCAAGCCACCATTGTTGGAGAGCTTCAAGTAAGGGATTTGTGCGACTTCGGGAGGAGCGGCAACCTAGGTAAAGTGTCACGACACAACTGTTTGAGACTTCCTTCCTCTTCACTTTGTTTACCTCTTCACTTTGTTTACCTCTAAACCCTAAAAACGATCGAAAATGATATTACATCAAATTTTTTGGCTATAAAAAGTTCATTACGGTCTTTTGAACATAATTATGCAGCTTAAGCTCAAATTTTGAACTTTTTACTCGGTTAAAATTCGAACGGGTTCACTAGAAAGAGTATTTAGACATGCACACTCTGAAGCCTAAAAAAAGATCGAAAATGATATTAAATCAAATTTTTGGGGTACAAAAAATTAATTATAGGATTTTGAACACAATTATAAAGCTTAAAATCAAATTTTGAGCTTTTTACTCGGTTAAAATTCGAACGGGTTCACTAGAAAGCCCATTTAGACAAGCACGCTCTAAACCATAAAAAACGATCGAAAATGATATTAAATAAATTTTTTGGGTACAAAAATTTAATTATGGTCTTTTGAACCTAATTATACAGCTTAAACTAAAATTTTAAGCTTTTTACTCGGGTAAAATTCGAACGGGTTCACTAGAAAGCCCATTTAGACATGCATGCTCTAAACCCTAAAAATGATCGAAAATGATATTACATCAAATTTTTTGGCTATAAAAAGTTCATTATGGTCTTTTGAACATAATTATGCAGCTTAAGCTCAAATTTTGAACTTTTTACTCGGTTAAAATTCGAACGGGTTCACTAGAAAGCGTATTTAGACATGCACACTCTGATCCCCAAAAAAAGATCGAAAATGATATTAAATCAAATTTTTTGGGTACAAAAAGTTAATTATGGGATTTTTAACCTGATTATAAAATTTAAAATCAAATTTTGTGCGTTTTACTCGATTAAAATTCGAACGGGTTCACTAGAAAGCCTATTTAGACAAGCACGCTCTAAACCATAAAAAACGATCGAAAATGATATTAAATAAATTTTTTGGGTACAAAAAGTTAATTATGGTCTTTTGAACCTAATTATACATCTTAAACTAAAATTTTGAGCTTTTTACCCGGTTAAAATTCGAACGGGTTCACTAGAAAGCCCATTTAGACATGCACGCTCTGAACCCTAAAAACGATCAAAAATGATATTCAATCAAATTTTTTTGGTACAAAAAGTTAATTATGGGCTTTTGAACCTAATTATATAGCTTAATTTCAAATTTTGAACTTTTTACTCGGTTAAAATTCGAACGGGTTCACTAGAAAGCCCATTTAGACATGCACGCTCTGAACCCTAAAAAACGATCGAAAATGATTTTAAATCAAATTTATTGGGTACAAAAAGTTAATTATGGGATTTTGAGCCTAATTATAAAGCTTAAAATCAAATTTTGAGCGTTTAACTCGGTTAAAATTCGAACGACTTCACTAGAATTCCAACTTAGACATGCACGCTCTGAACCCAAAAGAATGATCGAAAATGATATTAAATCAAATTTTTTGGGTAAAAAAAGTTAATTACGGTCTTTTGAACCTAATTATACAGCTTAGACGAAACTTTTGAGCCTTTTACTAGGTTAAAATTCGAACGAGGTCACTAGAAAGCCCATTTAGACATGCACGCTCTAAACCCTAAAAAACCATCGAAAATGATATTAAATCAAATTTCTTTGGTACAAAAAGTTAATTATGGGCTTTTAATCCTAATTATACAGCTTAAACTAAAATTTTGAATTTTTTACTCGGTTAAAATTCGAATGAGTTCACTAGAAAGCCCATATAGACATGTACGCTCTAAACCCTAAAAAACGATCGAAAATTATATTAAATCAAATTTTTTGTAAACAAAGTTAATTATGGGTTTATGAACCTAATTATACATCTTAAACTCAAATTCTGAACTTTTTACACGGTTAAAATTCGAACGGGTTCACTAGAAAGCCCATTTAGACATGCACACACTAAACCCTAGAAAACGATCTAAAATGATATTAAATCAAATTTTTTGGGTAAAAAAAAAGTTAATTATGGACATTTGAACCTAATTATACAGCTTAAACTAAAATTTTGAGCTTTTTAATTTTTTAAAATGCGAACGGGTTCACTAGAAAGCCATTTAGACATGCATGCTCTAAACCCTAAAGAATGATTGAAAATGATATTAAATCAAATTTTTTGGGTACAAAAAGTTAATTATGGGTTTTGAACCTAATTAAACAACTTAAACTCAAATTTTGAGCTTTTTAATCGGTTAAAATTCGAACAGGTTCACTAGAAAGCCCATTTAGACATGCACGCTCTAAACTCTAAAAAACGATCGAAATAATATTAAATGAAATTTTTTGGGTAAAAAAAGTTAATTATAGGCATTTGAACCTAATTATACAGCTTAAACTCAAATTTTGTGCTTTCTAATCGGTTCAAATTCGAACGGATTCACTAGAATGCCCATTTAGACATGCACGCTCTGAACCCTAAAAAGCAATCGAAAATGATATTAAATCAAAATTTTTGGATAAAAAAAGTTTATTATGGGCTTTTGAACCTAATTATATAGCTTAAACAAAAACTTTTAGCTTTTTACTCGGCTGAAATTCGAACGGGTTCACTAGAAAGCCCATTTAGACATGCACTCTCTAAACCCTATAAAACGATCGAAAATGATATTAAATCAAATTTTTTGGGTAAACAAAGTTAATTATGGTTTTTTGAACCTAATTATACAACTTAAACTCAAATTTTGAACTTTTTACTCGGTTAAAATTCGAACGGGTTCACTAGAAAGCCTATTTAGACATGCACGCTCTAAACCATAAAAAATGATCGAAAATGATATTAAATCAAATTTTTTGGGCACAAAAAATTAATAATGGGCTTTTGAACCTAATTATACAGCTTAAGCTAAAACATTTAGCTTTTTACTCAGTTAAAATTCGAACGGGTTCACTAGAAAGCCCATTTAGACATGCACGCTCTAAACCCTAAAAAACGATCGAAAATGATACTAAATCAAATTTTTTGGGTAAAAAAATTTAATTATGGGCTTTTGAACCTAATAATACATCTTAAACTCAAATTTTAAACTTTTTACTAGGTTAAAATTCGAACGGGTTCACTAGAAAGCCCATTTTGACATGCATGCTCTAAACCCTAAAAAACGATCGAAAAGGATATTAAATCAAATTTTGTGGGTAAAGAAAGTTAATTATAGGTTTTTGAACTTAATTATACAGCTTAAACTCATATTTTGAACTTTTTACTCGGTTAAAATTCGTACGGGTTCACTAGAAAGCCCATTTAGACATGCACGCTCTGAACTTTATAAAAAGATTGAAAATGATATTAAATCAAAATTTTTGGGTACAAAAAGTTAATTAATGGCTTTTGAACCTAATTTTACAGCTTAAACTTAATTTTGGAGCTTTTTACTCGGATAAAATTCGAATGGGTTTACGAGAAAGCCCATTTAGACATGCACGGTTTGAACCCTAAAGAACGATCGAAAATGATATTAAATCAAATTTCTTATGTAAAAAATGTTATTTATGGGTTTTGAACCTAATTATACAGCTTAAACTAAAATTTTGAGCATTTTACTTGGCTAAAATTCGAACGGGTTCACTAGAAAGCCCATTTTGACATGCACGCTCTAAGCCCTAAAGATCGATCGAAAGTGATATAAAATAAGATTTTTTGGTTATATAAAAGTTATTTATGGGATTTTGAACCTAATTATAATGCTTAAAATCCAATTTTGAGCTTTTTACTCGGTTAAAATTCGAACGGGTTGACTAGAAAGCCCATTTAGACATGCACGCTTTGAACCCTAGAAAACAATTGAAAATGATATTAAATCAAATTTTTTTGGTACAAAAAGTTAATTAATGGCTTTTGAACCTAATTTTACAGCTTAAACTAAAATTTGGAAATTTTTACTTGGTTAAAATTCGAATGGGTTCACTAGAAAGCCCATTTTGACATGCACGCTCTAAACCATAAAGATCGATCGAAAATGATATGAAATAAAAAGTTTTGGGTAAAAAAATTTAATTATGGGATTTTTAATCTAATTATACAACTTAAAGTCAAATTTTGCGCTTTTTACTCGGTTAAAATTCGTACAGGTTCACTAGAAAGCCCATTTAGACATGCACGCTTTAAACCCTAAAAAATGATCGAAAATGATATTAAATTAAATTTTTTGGGAAAAAAAGTTAATTATGGGATTTTGAACCTAATTATACAGCTTAAGGTCAAATTTTTAGCTTTTTACTTGGTTAAAATTCGAACGAGTTCACTAGAAAGCCCATTTAGACATGCACGCTCTAAAACATAAAAAATGATTGAAAATGATAATAAATGAAATTTTTTTGGTACAAAAAGTTAATTATGGTGATTTTGAACCTAATTATAAAGCTTAAAATCAAATTTTGAGGTTTTTACTCGGTTAAAATTCGAATGGGTTCAGTAGAAAGACCATTTAGACATGCATGGTTTGAACCCTAAAGAACGATCGAAAATGATATTAAATTATATTTTTTGGGTACAAAAAGTTAATTATGGGTTTTTGAACCTAATTATACTACTTAAACTCAAATTTTGAGCTTTTTACTCGGTTAAAATTTGTAACATCCCGGTTTTGGGGTTATTAGCTTGAGTGTTAGTTGAGGAAATTCGATTCGGTTCGAATCGGATCCCTATGGTTAGTTATTTCGGGAAAAATTAAAATAATAATATTTTAATCGGATAAGTAATAATTTTGGGAAATGGTTCTAAAAATATTAAAATGGTGTTTTAATGTTAAAGGAATATTATTTGAACTTTAGTTTGATTTTTAATTAAGTATAATTATGCACTAGTGACTAAATTGATATTTTGGAAAAAGATTTGGGGAAATGAAGATTTTTAGTGACTAAATTGGAAAGCAAGCCATAGTTAGAATCCTTAGAGGGCCATAAACCCAATTTATTTTTAATTAATGATTTATCCACCAAAATTGTTTTTAAATGGTTTTATTTTAGATGATAATTTCATTTTCTTTTGGTAACCTCCCATTTTCTCATCTTTTCTCTCAAAATTTTCTCTCCATCTTCTTCTTCAAATTTCTTCAATTACTTGCTGATTTCTTCATCATTTTCTACAAGATTTAATTCATTTTACTCATCCTTTCATTCTCTACAAAACCTACTCATCAATTTTGCAAAAATCAACATCATTTTCAAGGAAATCAAGGAAGGCTTTCTCATCTTTTTGGTGGATTTAATCTCAAAGAGGTAGTGCAAGAAGGTGTATAAGTGGTTGGTGCGTTGGCGTTGCCGTCGGAGCATTGGTGAGGGCTTATTTCGCTTGTCGGTGAGTGATTTCGGATTAAAGGTGTTTCGCAAAGATTCAGTTCTGTTTTGGGGGATATAGAATAGTGTGAAAACTTTCCTTAGTTCAAGAGTAAGTAAAGTAAATGATTTTGATGCATTATTGTGAGTTTCGACAACGACATTTATGATGGTGATTTAGAAAGATTTTTGGAAATGCATAAGTATGATTTTTAAATGATGCATGCATGTGTTAATTGCTGGAAATGCATGGTTTATAAAGACATCCATGGTTTATGAAAACATGAAAAATGATATGCAATATGATATGGTTATTTTCCTTGCATATGATGGTGCCATTGGGCATGACTTTTGGTTCATTTGTTGAACACATTATGGATGCATTATGAGAAGCAAATTTGCATGCATACTTGGACTTGATATTGGCTTAGTGACACTACTTTTAGATTTGAATACAAATGACATGTCATTAGGATTGAGTGCACTATAAATATTATGGAAATAAAGGAAAGAAAAATCCCTACACGTAACAAGGGTGACTTTGTGTCCAACCGTGCGTGGTAGAGCCGCCTACACGTAACAAGGGTGACTTTGTGTCCAACCGTGCGTGGTAGAGCCGCCTACACGTAACAAGGGTGACTTTGTTTCCAACCGTGCGTGGTAGAGCTTGATAATGGTGACTTCGTGTCATGTCAATGGTGACTTCGTGTCATGTCAATGGTGACTTCGTGTCATGTCTATGGTGACTTTGTGTCATGACGAGACTAAAGGTCTCTAATCAATGGATCCGCGTATTCGGTGAACTTAAGGTTCACATTAAGTGATCACTAGAAAGCCAATATAAAAACATGGAAATATTTGGAATATTGTGCATCATTTGTGAAATGAATTGATAATGCCTTGCATACTCAAGGAAAGGTTTTTGTATTATGAACGTGAACATGATTTGTTAAGCATGCTTGGTTTTAGAATAAGCATTACAAGTTATAGTTTTCAATTTGGTTTTAATTCGATGCATTGATGATCTTGTTTAGAGCTTCCTCACTAAGAATGTTTTGCTTAAGCTCTCTTTTCATCCTTGCAGAGAAATAGAGATATTCGAGGCTACTTTCGGAGCAAGGGAACCAAGGGGAAAATTTAACTCAATTTTTGGAATGTTTTGGCAAATAACTTGGGGCTTTGCAATGTGTAAACTTATCCCCTATGAGAGTGTGTTTTGCTTTGGTTAATGACTTGTAATAAGACCTTATATTGCCTTGATTGTGGTTTGATGATTGGTGATATTGTTTTGAATTGTTTGTAGCATGTACATGCATGAATGTTCTTGTTTTTAATCATAACATAGGAAGCATGTTTATAGATAATTTTGAGGTCCATGTTGTTGGTAATTGTGTGCTTTAAATTGTTCTTTATGCTTAGGAAATTATGCATATAATTAGGGGTGATTAATGGTTATGTTTGAATGGGTGGAATTAACTTAGAATGTTCAAACTTGTCAAATTGCACAGGGGGTATCGATACCTCTAGTAAGGGTATCGATACCCAAGGCTTAATTTGGGATGGTACCGAAGCATGATTCGATGCAATTACCCCACTGGTCACTGTCGTATCGATACCATCTTTGTAGGTATCGATACCCCTGACCTTCGAAGTGCAATGAGGCTAGCTCCACGTCAGGGTATCGATACCCAGACCCAAGGTATCGATACCCCTGACCAAAAATGACATTCTAAGCGTTGAAAATTTCGTGTAGGATTGAACGTCTTCCCACGATCGATTATAGATGCAATGAATAGCATTTCGAATGGTAATATCACCTTGATGCATGATGTTCACTTAAATTCGTATTGGTAAATAAATGTTGGTTTTAGTCTCTATGATTTGTGAGCTTTACAATTAGGTCCCTATTTAATGAAACATGAGATTGATGATACTATAATGATCCGATTGATCTGAATTTTGTTGTGAGTATGCTATGCATGTTTAATTGAACTATGGTAGATTTAATTTCCGGTTTATTATAGGAATTAAAGTTATTTGCGTTTTGGTTCTTATGTTTTATTTGCGAGTTGAATGATCAATTGTGAATCGAAGGTTTCCATTTTCGTTATGCATGATCACGATACACATAGGAACTTAATTATGCATCTAGTTAAGAAAAAAAAACATATCGGTTTTTAGGTTTGTTTACCGAATTGGACCATCGTGGGTTTGGTTCGATATTCCTCGTGTAATCCGTTGGTGCCGGTTCCAACTAGGACGGGCTAAGGGGGTTATAAAATTCGAACGGGTTCACTAGAAACCCATTTAGACATGCACGCTCTGAACCCAAAAAACGACCGTAAATGATATTAAATCAAATTTTTTGGGTAAACAAACTTAATTATGGTTTTTTGAACCTAATTATACAGCTTAAACTGAAATTTTAAACTTTTTACTCGGTTAAAATTCGAACGGGTTCACTAGAAAGCCCATTTAGACATGCACGCTCTGAACCCTACAGACCGATCGAAAATTATATTAAATCAAATTTTTTGGGTAAAAAAATTTAATTATGGGTTTTTGAACCTAATTATACAGCTTAAACTAAAATTTTGAGCTTTTTACTCGGTTAAAATTCGAATGGGTTCACTAGAAAGCCCATTTAGACATACACGCTCTAAATCATAAAAAACGATCGAAAATGAAATTAAATCAAATTTTTTGGGTACAAAAAGTTAATTATGGGCTTTTGAACCTAATTATAAAGCCTAAACTCAAATTTTGGGCTTTTTACTCGGTTAAAATTCGAACGGTTCACTAGAAAGCTCATTTAGATATGCACGCTCTAGACCCTAAAAAACGATCGAAAATGATATTAAATCAAATATTTTTGGTGCAAAAAGTTAATTATGGGCTTTTGAACCTAATTATAAAGATAAACTAAAATTTTGAGCTTTTTACTCGGTTAAAATTCGAATGGGTTCAATAGAAAGCCCATTTAGAAATGCACGCTCTAAACCCTAAAGATAGATCCAAAATGATATTAAATCAAAATTTTCGGGTACAAAAAGTTAATTATGGGCTTTTGAACATAATTATACAGCTTAAACAAAAATTTTGAGCTTTTTAATCGCTTAAAATTTGAACGGGTTCACTAGAAAAACCAGTAAGACATGCACTCTCTAAACGCTAAAAAACGATCGAAAATGATATTAAATCAAATTTTTTGGGGACAAAAAGTTGATTGTTGGATTTTGAACCTAATTATACAGCTTAAAATCAAATTTTGAGCTTTTTACTCGGTTAAAATTCTAACGGGTTCACTAGAAAGCTCATTTTGACATGCACGCTCTAAACCATAAAAAACGATCAAAAATGATATTAAATCAAATTTTTTGGGTACTAAAAGTTAATTATGGGCTATTGAACCTAATTATACGGCTTAAACTAAAATTTTGAGCTTTTTACTCGGTTAAAATTCGAACAGGTTCACTAGAAAGCCCATTTTGACATGCACGCCCTAAACCTAAAGATCGATCGAAAATGATATGAAATCAAAATTATCGGGTACAAAAAGTTAATTATGGGATTTTGAACCTAATTATACATCTTAAACTAAAATTTTGAGCTTTTTACTAGGTTAAAATTCGAACGAGTTCACTAGAAAGCCCATTTAGACATGCACGCTCTAAACCCTAAAAAACGATCGAAAATGATATTAAATCAAATTTTTTGGGTACAAAAAGTTAATTATGGGTTTTTGAACCTAATTATACAGCTTAAACTCAAATTTTGAACTTTTTACTCGGTTAAAATTCAAACGGGTTCACTAGAAAGCCCATTTAGACATGCACTATCAAAACCCTAAAAAGGATCGGAAATTATATTAAATAAATTTTTTTAGGTAAACAAAGTTAATTACGGGATTTTGAAACTAATTATACAGCTTAAACTCAAATTTTGAACTTTTTACTTGGTTAAAATTCGAACGGGTTCACTAGAAAGCCCATTTAGACATGCACGCTCAAAACCCTAAAAAACGATCGAAAATGATATTAAATCAAATTTTTTGGGTACAAAAAGTTAATTATTGGATTTTGAACCTAATTACACAAGTTAAAAATCAAATTTTGAGCTTTTTACTCGGTTAAAATTTGAACGGGTACACTAGAAAGCTCATTTTGACATGCACGCTCTAAACCATAAAAAAAATAAAAAATGATATTAAATCAAATTTTTTGGGTACAAAAAGTTAATTATGGGCTATTGAACCTAATTATACATCTTAAACTAAAATTTTGAGCTTTTTACTCGGTGAAAATTCGAACGGGTTCACTAGAAAGCCCATTTAGACATACACGCTCTAAACCATAAAAAACGATCGAAAATGAAATTAAATCAAATTTTTTGGGTACAAAAAGTTAATTATGGGCTTTTGAACCTAATTATAAAGCTTAAACTAAAATTTTGAGCTTTTTACTCAGTTAAAATTCGAATGGGTTCACTAGAAAGCCCATTTAGAAATGCACGCTCTAAACCCTTAAGATCGGTCCGAAATGATATTAAATCAAATTTTTCCTGTACAAAAAGTTAATTATTGGCTTTTGAACATAATTATACAGCTTAAACTAAAATTTTGAGCTTTTTAATCGCTTAAAATTCGAACGGGTTCACTAGAAAACCCAGTTAGACATGCACGCTCTAAAACCTAAAAAACGATCGAAAATGATATTGAATCAAATTTTTTGGGTACAAAAAGTTAATTAATTGATTTTGAACCTAATTATACAGCTTAAAATTAAATTTTGAGCTTTTTACTCGGTTAAAATTTGAACGGGTTCACTAGAGAGCTCATTTTGACATGCACACTCTAAACCATAAAAAACGATCAAAAATGATATTAAATCAAATTTTTTGTGTAAAAAAAGTTAATTATGGGCTATTGAACCTAATTATACAGCTTAAACTAAAATTTTGAACTTTTTACTCGGTTAAAATTCGAACAGGTTCACTAGAAAGATCATTTTGACATGCAAGCCCTAAACCCTAAAGATCGATCAAAAATGATATTAAATCAAAATTATCTTGTACAAAAAGTTAATTATGGGATTTTGAACCTAATTATACGTCTTAAACTAAAATTTTGAGCTTTTTACTAGGTTAAAATTTGAACGGGTTCACTAGAAAGCCCATTTAGAGATGCACGCTCTGAACCCTAAAAAACGATCGAAAACGATATTAAATCAAATTTTTTTGGTACAAAAAGTTAATTATTGGATTTTGAACCTAATTATACAACTTAAACTAAAATTTTGAGCTTTTTACTCTGTTAAAATTCGAATGGGTTTACTAGAAAGCCCATTTAGACATGCACGCTCCGAACCCTAAAAAACGATCGAAAATGATATTAAATCAATTTTTTTGGGTAAACAAAGTTAATTATGGGATTTTGAACCTAATTATACGTCTTAAACTAAAATTTTGAGCTTTTTACTCGGTTAAAATTTGAACGGGTTCACTAGAAAGCCCATTTAGAGATGCAAGCTCTGAACCCTAAAAAACGATCAAAAATGATATTAAATCAAATTTTTGGGTGCAAAAAGTTAATTACTGGATTTTGAACCTAATTATACAACTTAAACTAAAATTTTGAGCTTTTTACTCGGTTAAAATTCGAATGGGTTTACTAGAAAGCCCATTTAGACAATCACGCTCCGAACCCTAAAAAACGATCGAAAATGATATTAAATCATTTTTTTCGGTAAACAAAGTTAATTATGGGGTTTTGAAGCTAATTATACAACTTAAACTAAAATTTTGAGCTTTTTACTCGGTTAAAATTCGAATGGGTTCACTAGAAAGCCCATTAAGAGATGCACGCTCTGAATCCTAAAAACGATCGAAAATGATATTAAATCAAATTTTTTGGGTACAAAAAGTTAATTATTGGATTTTGAACCTAATTATACAACTTAAACTAAAATTTTGTGCTTTTTACTCGGTTAAAATTGAATGGGTTTACTAGAAAGCCCATTTAGACATGCACGCTCCGAACCCTATAAAATGATCGAAAATGATATTAAATCAATTTTTTTGGGTAAACAAAGTTAATTATGGGGTTTTGAATCTAATTATACAACTTAAACTAAAATTTTGAGCTTTTTACTCGGTTAAAATTCTAATGGGTTCACTAGAAAGCCCATTTAGAGATGCACGCTCAAAACCCTAAAAAACGATCGAAAATGATATTAAATAAAATTTTTTGGGTACAAAAAGTTAATTATTGGATTTTGAACCTGATTATACAACTTAAACTAAAATTTTGAGCTTTTTACTCTGTTAAAATTCGAATGGGTTTATTGGAAAGCCCATTTAGACATGCACGCTCCGAACCCTAAAAAACGATCGAAAATGATATTAAATCAATTTTTTGGGGTAAACAAAGTTAATTATGGGATTTTGAACCTAATTATACGTCTTAAACTAAAATTTTGAGCTTTTTACTCGGTTAAAATTTGAACGGGTTCACTAGAAAGCTCATTTAGATATGCACGCTCTAGACCCTAAAAAACGATCAAAAATGATATTAAATCAAATATTTTTGGTACAAAAAGTTAATTATGGGCTTTTGAACCTAATTATAAAGCTTAAACTAAAATTTTGAGCTTTTTACTCGGTTAAAATTCGAATGGGTTCACTAGAAAGCCCATTTAGAAATGCACGCTCTAAACCCTTAAGATCTGTCCAAAATGATATTAAATCAAATTTTTCCTGTACGAAAAGTTAATTATTGGCTTTTGAACATAATTATACAGCTTAAACTAAAATTTTGAGCTTTTTAATCGCTTAAAATTCGAACGGGCTCACTAGAAAACCCAGTTAGACATGCACGCTCTAAAACCTAAAAAACGATCGGAAATGATATTGAATCAAATTTTTTGGGTACAAAAAGTTAATTAATTGATTTTGAACCTAATTATACAGCTTAAAATTAAATTTTGAGCTTTTTACTCGGTTAAAATTTGAACGGGTTCACTAGAAAGCTCATTTTGACATGCACACTCTAAACCATAAAAAACGATCAAAAATGATATTAAATCAAATTTTTTGTGTAAAAAAAGTTAATTATGGGCTATTGAACCTAATTATACAGCTTAAACTAAAATTTTGAACTTTTTACTCGGTTAAAATTCGAACAGGTTCACTAGAAAGATCATTTTGACATGCAAGCCCTAAACCCTAAAGATCGATCGAAAATGATATTAAATCAAAATTATCTTGTACAAAAAGTTAATTATGGGATTTTGAACCTAATTATACGTCTTAAACTAAAATTTTGAGCTTTTTACAAGGTTAAAATTTGAACGGGTTCACTAGAAAGCCCATTTAGAGATGCACGCTCTGAACCCTAAAGAACGATCGAAAACGATATTAAATCAAATTTTTTTGGTACAAAAAGTTAATTATTGGATTTTGAACCTAATTATACAACTTAAACTAAAATTTTGAGCTTTTTACTCTGTTAAAATTCGAATAGGTTTACTAGAAAGCCCATTTAGACATGCACGCTCCGAACCCTAAAAAACGATCAAAAATGATATTAAATCAATTTTTTTGGGTAAACAAAGTTAATTAAGGGATTTTGAACCTAATTATACGTCTTAAACTAAAATTTTGAGCTTTTTACTCGGTTAAAATTTGAACGGGTTCACTAGAAAGCCCATTTATTGATGCAAGCTCTGAACCCTAAAAAACGATCAAAAATGATATTAAATCAAATTTTTTGGGTGCAAAAAAGTTAATTACTGGATTTTGAACCTAATTATACAACTTAAACTAAAATTTTGAGCTTTTTACTCGGTTAAAATTCGAATGGGTTTACTTGAAAGCCCATTTAGACAATCACGCTCCGAACCCTAAAAAACGATCGAAAATGATATTAAATCAATTTTTTCGGTAAACAAAGTTAATTATGGGGTTTTGAAGCTAATTATACAACTTAAACTAAAATTTTGAGGTTTTTACTCGGTTAAAATTCGAATGGGTTCACTAGAAAGCCCATTTAGAGATGCACGCTCTGAATCCTAAAAACGATCGAAAATGATATTAAATCAAATTTTTTGGGTACAAAAAGTTAATTATTGGATTTTGAACCTAATTATAGAACTTAAACTAAAATTTTGTGCTTTTTACTCGGTTAAAATTGAATGGGTTTACTAGAAAGCCCATTTAAACATGCACGTTCCGAACCCTATAAAATGATCGAAAATGATATTAAATCAATTTTTTTGGGTAAACAAAGTTAATTATGGGGTTTTGAATCTAATTATACAACTTAAACTAAAATTTTGAGTTTTTTACTCGGTTAAAATTCTAATGGGTTCACTAGAAAGCCCATTTAGAGATGCACGCTCAGAACCCTAAAAAACGATCGAAAATGATTTTAAATAAAAATTTTTGGGTACAAAAAGTTAATTATTGGATTTTGAACCTAATTATACAACTTAAACTAAAATTTTGAGCTTTTTACTCGGTTAAAATTCGAACGGGTTTACTAGAAAGCCCATTTAGACATGCACGCTCCGAACCCTAAAAACGATCGAAAATGATATTAAATCAATTTTTTTGGGTAAACAAAGTTAATTATGGGGTTTTGAACCTAATTATACAACTTAAACTAAAATTTTGAGCTTTTTACTCTGTTAATTTTCGAGCCGGTTCACTAGAAAGCCTATTTAGAGATGCACGCTCTGAATCCTAAAAACGATCGAAAATGATAATAATCAAATTTTTTGGGTACAAAAAGTTAATTATGGGCTATTGAACCTAATTATACAGCTTAAACTAAAATTTTGAGCTTTTTACTCGGTTAAAATTCGAACAGGTTCACTAGAAATCCCATTTTGACATGCACGCCCTAAACCCTAAAGATCGATCGAAAATGATATTAAATCAAAATGATCTTGTACAAAAAGTTAATTATATGATTTTGAACCTAATTATACATCTTAAACTAAAATTTTGAGCTTTTTACAAGGTTAAAATTTGAACGGGTTCACTAGAAAGCCCATTTAGATATGCACCCTCCGAACCCTAAAAACGATCGAAAACGATATTAAATCAATTTTTTTGGGTAAACAAAGTTAATTATGGGGTTTTGAACCTAATTATACAACTTAAACAAAAATTTTGACCTTTTTACTCGGTTAAATTTCGAACGGGTTAACTAGAAAGCTCATTTAGAGATGCACGCTCTGAATCCTAAAAACGATAGAAAATGATATTAAATCAAATTTTTTGGGTACAAAAAGTTAATTATTGGATTTTGAACCTAATTATACAGCTTAAACTAAAATTTTGAGCTTTTTACTCGGTTTAAATTCGAACAGGTTCACTAGAAAGCCCATTTTGACATGCACGCCCTAAACCCTAAAGATCGATCGAAAATGATATTAAATCAAAATTATCGTGCACAAAAAGTTAATTATGGGGTTTTGAAACTAATTATACGTCTTAAACTAAAATTTTGAGCTTTTTACTCGGTTAAAATTTGAACGGGTTCACAAGAAAGCCCATTTAGAGATGCACGCTCTGAACCTTAAAAAACGATCGAAAATGATATTAAATCAATTTTTTTGGGTACAAAAAGTTAATATTGGATTTTGAACCTAATTATACAACTTAAACTAAAATTTTGAGCTTTTTACTCGGTTAAAATTCGAATGGGTTTACTAGAAAGCCCATTTAGACATGCACGCTCCGAACCCTAAAAATCGATCGAAAATAATATTAAATCAATTTTTGGGGTAAACAAAGTTAATTATGGGGTTTTGAACCTAATTATACAACTTAAACTAAAATTTTGAGCTTCTTACTCGGTTAAAATTCGAATGGGTTCACTAGAAAGCCCATTTAGAGATGCACGCTCTGAACCCTAAAAAACGATCGAAAATGATATTAAATCAAATTTTTTGGGTACAAAATGTTAATTATGGGCATTTGAACCTAATTATACAGCTTAAACTAAAATTTTGAGCTTTTTACAAGGTTAAAATTCGAACGGGTTCACTAGAAAGCCCATTTAGACATGCACGCTCTAAACCATAAAAAAAATGATTGAAAATGATATTAAATCAAATTTTTTGTGTACAAAAAGTTAATTATGGGCTTTCGAACCTAAATATAAAGCTTAAAATCAAATTTTGAGGATTTTACTCGGTTAAAATTCGAACGGGTTCACCCGAAAGCCCATTTAGACATGCACCCTCTAAACCATAATAAAACGATTGAAAATGATATTAAATCAAATTTTTTTGGTACAAAAAGTTAATTATGGGATTTTGAACCTAATTATACAGCTTAAAATCAAATTTTGAGCGATTTACTCGCTTAAAATTCGAACGGGTTCACTAGAAAGCCCATTTAGAGATGCATGCTCTAAATCCTAAAAACGATCGAAAATGATATTAAATCAAATTTTTTGGGTACAAAAAGTTAATTATGGGCTTTTCAACCTAATTATACAGCTTAAACTAAAATTTTGAGCTTTCTACTCGGTTAAAATTCGAACGGGTTCACTAGAAAGCCCATTTAGACATGCACGCTCTAAACCATAAAAAAAACGATTGAAAATGATATTAAATCATTTTTTTGTACAAAAAGTTAATTATGGGCTTTTAAACCTAACTATAAAGCTTAAAAACAAATTTTGGGGCTTTTACTCGGTTAAGTTTCGAACGGGTTCACTAGAAAGCCCATTTAGAGATGCACGCTCTAAACCCTAAAAAACCATCGAAAATGATATCAAATCAAATTTTTTGGGTACAAAAAGTTAATTATTGGATTTTGAACCTAATTACACAACTTAAACTAAAATTTTGAGCTTTTTAGTCGGTTAAAATTCGAACGGTTTTACTAGAAAGCCCATATAGACATGCACGCTCCGAACCCTAAAAAATGATCGAAAATGATATTAAATCAATTTTTTTGGCTAAACAAAGTTAATTATGGGCTTTTGAACATAAATATACAGCTTAAACTAAAATTTTGAGCTTTTTACTCGGTTAAATTTCGAACGTGTTCACTAGAAAGCTCATTTAGAGATGCACGCTCTAAACCCTAAAAAACGATCGAAAATGATATTAGATCAAATTTTTTGGGTACAAAAAGTTAATTATGGGCTTTTGAACCTAATTATACAGCTTAAACTAAAATTTTGAGCTTTCTACTCGGTTAAAATTCGAACGGGTTCACTAGCAAGCCCATTTAGACATGCACGCTCTAAACCATAAAAAAAACGATTGAAAATGATATCAAATCAATTTTTTTGTACAAAAAGTTAATTATGGGCTTTTAAACCTAATTATAAAGCTTAAAAACAAATTTTGAGGCTTTTACTCGGTTAAAATTCGAACGGGTTCACTCGAAAGACCATTTAGACATGCACGCTCTAAACCATAAAAAAAATGATTTAAAATAATATTAAATCAAATTTTTTGGGTACAAAAAGTTAATTATGGGAATTTGAACCTAATTATACAACTTAAAATCAAATTTTGGGCGTTTTACTCGCTTAAAATTCGAACGGGTTGACTAGAAAACCCATTTAGACATGCACGCTCAAAACGATAAATAAAACGATTGAAAACGATATGAAATCAAATTTTTCGAGGAAAAAAGTTAATTATGGGCTTTTGAACATAAATATACAGCTTAAACTAAAATTTTGAGCTTTTTACTCGGTTAAATTTCGAACGGGTTCACTAGAAAGCCCATTTAGAGATGCACGCTCTGAACCCTAAAAAACGATCGAAAATGATATTAGATCAAATTTTTTGGGTACAAAAAGTTAATTATGGGCTTTTGAACCTAATTATACAGCTTAAACTAAAATTTTGAGCTTTCTACTCGGTTAAAATTCGAACGGGTTCACTAGCAAGCCCATTTAGACATGCACGCTCTAAACCATAAAAAAAACGATTGAAAATGATATCAAATCAATTTTTTTGTACAAAAAGTTAATTATGGGCTTTTAAACCTAATTATAAAGCTTAAAAACAAATTTTGAGGCTTTTACTCGGTTAAAATTCGAACGGGTTCACTCGAAAGACCATTTAGACATGCACGCTCTAAACCATAAAAAAAATGATTTAAAATAATATTAAATCAAATTTTTTGGGTACAAAAAGTTAATTATGGGAATTTGAACCTAATTATACAACTTAAAATCAAATTTTGGGCGTTTTACTCGCTTAAAATTCGAACGGGTTGACTAGAAAACCCATTTAGACATGCACGCTCAAAACGATAAATAAAACGATTGAAAACGATATGAAATCAAATTTTTCGAGGAAAAAAGTTAATTATGGGCTTTTGAACATAAATATACAGCTTAAACTAAAATTTTGAGCTTTTTACTCGGTTAAATTTCGAACGTGTTCACTAGAAAGCCCATTTAGAGATGCACGCTCTGAACCCTAAAAAACGATCGAAAATGATATTAGATCAAATTTTTTGGGTACAAAAAGTTAATTATGGGCTTTTGAACCTAATTATACAGCTTAAACTAAAATTTTGAGCTTTCTACTCGGTTAAAATTCGAACGGGTTCACTAGCAAGCCCATTTAGACATGCACGCTCTAAACCATAAAAAAAACGATTGAAAATGATATCAAATCAATTTTTTTGTACAAAAAGTTAATTATGGGCTTTTAAACCTAATTATAAAGCTTAAAAACAAATTTTGAGGCTTTTACTCGGTTAAAATTCGAACGGGTTCACTCGAAAGACCATTTAGACATGCACGCTCTAAACCATAAAAAAAATGATTTAAAATAATATTAAATCAAATTTTTTGGGTACAAAAAGTTAATTATGGGAATTTGAACCTAATTATACAACTTAAAATCAAATTTTGGGCGTTTTACTCGCTTAAAATTCGAACGGGTTGACTAGAAAACCCATTTAGACATGCACGCTCAAAACGATAAATAAAACGATTGAAAACGATATGAAATCAAATTTTTCGAGGAAAAAAGTTAATTATGGGCTTTTGAACATAAATATACAGCTTAAACTAAAATTTTGAGCTTTTTACTCGGTTAAATTTCGAACGGGTTCACTAGAAAGCCCATTTAGAGATGCACGCTCTGAACCCTAAAAAACGATCGAAAATGATATTAGATCAAATTTTTTGGGTACAAAAAGTTAATTATGGGCTTTTGAACCTAATTATACAGCTTAAACTAAAATTTTGAGCTTTCTACTCGGTTAAAATTCGAACGAGTTCACTAGCAAGCCCATTTAGACATGCACGCTCTAAACCATAAGAAAAACGATTGAAAATGATATCAAATCAATTTTTTTGTACAAAAAGTTAATTATGGTCTTTTAAACCTAATTATAAAGCTTAAAAACAAATTTTGAGGCTTTTACTCGGTTAAAATTCGAACGGGTTCACTCGAAAGACCATTTAGACATGCACGCTCTAAACCATAAAAAAATGATTTAAAATAATATTAAATCAAATTTTTTGGGTACAAAAAGTTAATTATGGGAATTTGAACCTAATTATACAACATAAAATCAAATTTTGGGCGTTTTACTCGCTTAAAATTCGAACGGGTTGACTAGAAAACCCATTTAGACATGCACGCTCAAAACGATAAATAAAACGATTGAAAACGATATGAAATCAAATTTTTCGAGGAAAAAAGTTAATTATGGGCTTTTGAACATAAATATACAGCTTAAACTAAAATTTTGAGCTTTTTACTCGGTTAAATTTCGAACGGGTTCACTAGAAAGCCCATTTAGAGATGCACGCTCTGAACCCTAAAAAACGATCGAAAATGATATTAGATCAAATTTTTTGGGTACAAAAAGTTAATTATGGGCTTTTGAACCTAATTATACAGCTTAAACTAAAATTTTGAGCTTTCTACTCGGTTAAAATTCGAACGGGTTCACTAGCAAGCCCATTTAGACATGCACGCTCTAAACCATAAGAAAAACGATTGAAAATGATATCAAATCAATTTTTTTGTACAAAAAGTTAATTATGGGCTTTTAAACCTAATTATAAAGCTTAAAAACAAATTTTGAGGCTTTTACTCGGTTAAAATTCGAACGGGTTCACTCGAAAGACCATTTAGACATGCACGCTCTAAACCATAAAAAAATGATTTAAAATAATATTAAATCAAATTTTTTGGGTACAAAAAGTTAATTATGGGAATTTGAACCTAATTATACAACTTAAAATCAAATTTTGGGCGTTTTACTCGCTTAAAATTCGAACGGGTTGACTAGAAAACCCATTTAGACATGCACGCTCAAAACGATAAATAAAACGATTGAAAACGATATGAAATCAAATTTTTCGAGGAAAAAAGTTAATTATGGGCTTTTGAACATAAATATACAGCTTAAACTAAAATTTTGAGCTTTTTATTCGGTTAAATTTCGAACGGGTTGACTAGAAAGCCCATTTAGAGATGCACGCTCTGAACCCTAAAAAACGATCGAAAATGATATTAGATCAAATTTTTTGGGTACAAAAAGTTAATTATGGGCTTTTGAACCTAATTATACAGCTTAAACTAAAATTTTGAGCTTTCTACTCGGTTAAAATTCGAACGGGTTCACTAGCAAGCCCATTTAGACATGCACGCTCTAAACCATAAGAAAAACGATTGAAAATGATATCAAATCAATTTTTTTGTACAAAAAGTTAATTATGGGCTTTTAAACCTAATTATAAAGCTTAAAAACAAATTTTGAGGCTTTTACTCGGTTAAAATTCGAACGGGTTCACTCGAAAGACCATTTAGACATGCACGCTCTAAACCATAAAAAAATGATTTAAAATAATATTAAATCAAATTTTTTGGGTACAAAAAGTTAATTATGGGAATTTGAACCTAATTATACAACATAAAATCAAATTTTGGGCGTTTTACTCGCTTAAAATTCGAACGGGTTGACTAGAAAACCCATTTAGACATGCACGCTCAAAACGATAAATAAAACGATTGAAAACGATATGAAATCAAATTTTTCGAGGAAAAAAGTTAATTATGGGCTTTTGAACATAAATATACAGCTTAAACTAAAATTTTGAGCTTTTTACTCGGTTAAATTTCGAACGGGTTCACTAGAAAGCCCATTTAGAGATGCACGCTCTGAACCCTAAAAAACGATCGAAAATGATATTAGATCAAATTTTTTGGGTACAAAAAGTTAATTATGGGCTTTTGAACCTAATTATACAGCTTAAACTAAAATTTTGAGCTTTCTACTCGGTTAAAATTCGAACGGGTTCACTAGCAAGCCCATTTAGACATGCACGCTCTAAACCATAAGAAAAACGATTGAAAATGATATCAAATCAATTTTTTTGTACAAAAAGTTAATTATGGGCTTTTAAACCTAATTATGGGAATTTGAACCTAATTATACAACTTAAAATCAAATTTTGGGCGTTTTACTCGCTTAAAATTCGAATGGGTTGACTAGAAAACCCATTTAGACATGCACGCTCAAAACGATAAATAAAACGATTGAAAACGATATGAAATCAAATTTTTCGAGGAAAAAAGTTAATTATGGGCTTTTGAACATAAATATACAGCTTAAACTAAAATTTTGAGCTTTTTACTCGGTTAAATTTCGAACGGGTTCACTAGAAAGCCCATTTAGAGACGCACGCTCTAAACCCTAAAAAACGATCGAAAATGATATTAGATCAAATTTTTTGGGTACAAAAAGTTAATTATGGGCTTTTGAACCTAATTATACAGCTTAAACTAAAATTTTGAGCTTTCTACTCGGTTAAAATTCGAACGGGTTCACTAGCAAGCCCATTTAGACATGAATGCTCTAAACCATAAAAAAAACGATTGAAAATGATATCAAATCAATTTTTTTGTACAAAAAGTTAATTATGGGCTTTTAAACCTAATTATAAAGCTTAAAAACAAATTTTGAGGCTTTTACTGGGTTAAAATTCGAACGGGTTCACTCGAAAGACCATTTAGACATGCACGCTCTAAACCATAAAAAATGATTTAAAATAATATTAAATCAAATTTTTTGGGTACAAAAAGTTAATTATGGGAATTTGAACCTAATTATACAACTTAAAATCAAATTTTGGGCGTTTTACACGCTTAAAATTCGAACGTGTTGACTAGAAAACCCATTTAGACATGCACGCTCAAAACGATAAATAAAACGATTGAAAACGATATGAAATCAAATTTTTCGAGGAAAAAAGTTAATTATGGGCTTTTGAACATAAATATACAGCTTAAACTAAAATTTTGAGCTTTTTACTCGGTTAAATTTCGAACGGGTTCACTAGAAAGCCCATTTAGAGACGCACGCTCTGAACCCTAAAAAACGATCGAAAATGATATTAGATCAAATTTTTTGGGTACAAAAAGTTAATTATGGGCTTTTGAACCTAATTATACAGCTTAAACTAAAATTTTGAGCTTTCTACTCGGTTAAAATTCGAACAGGTTCACTAGCAAGCCCATTTAGACATGCACGCTCTAAACCATAAAAAAAACGATTGAAAATGATATCAAATCAATTTTTTTGTACAAAAAGTTAATTATGGGCTTTTAAACCTAATTATAAAGCTTAAAAACAAATTTTGAGGCTTTTACTCGGTTAAAATTCGAACGGGTTCACTCGAAAGACCATTTAGACATGCACGCTCTAAACCATAAAAAATGATTTAAAATAATATTAAATCAAATTTTTTGGGTATAAAAAGTTAATTATGGGAATTTGAACCTAATTATAAAACATAAAATCAAATTTTGGGCGTTTTACTCGCTTAAAATTCGAACGGGTTGACTAGAAAACCCATTTAGACATGCATGCTCAAAACGATAAATAAAACGATTGAAAACGATATGAAATCAAATTTTTCGAGGAAAAAAGTTAATTATGGGCTTTTGAACATAAATATACAGCTTAAACTAAAATTTTGAGCTTTTTACTCGGTTAAATTTCGAACGGGTTCACTAGAAAGCCCATTTAGAGATGCACGCTCTGAACCCTAAAAACGATCGAAAATCATATTAGATCAAATTTTTTGGGTACAAAAAGTTAATTATGGGCTTTTGAACCTAATTATACAGCTTAAACTAAAATTTTGAGCTTTCTACTCAGTTAAAATTCGAACGGGTTCACTAGCAAGCCCATTTAGACATGCACGCTCTAAACCATAAAAAAAACGATTGAAAATGATATCAAATCAATTTTTTTGTACAAAAAATTAATTATGGGCTTTTAAACCTAATTATAAAGCTTAAAAACAAATTTTGAGGCTTTTACTCGGTTAAAATTCGAACGGGTTCACTCGAAAGACCATTTAGACATGCACGCTCTAAACCATAAAAAAAATGATTTAAAATAATATTAAATCAAATTTTTTGGGTACAAAAAGTTAATTATGGGAATTTGAACCTAATTATACAACTTAAAATCAAATTTTGGGCGTTTTACTCGCTTAAAATTCGAATGGGTTGACTAGAAAACCCATTTAGACATGCACGCTCAAAAAGATAAATAAAACGATTGAAAATGATATGAAATCAAATTTTTCGAGGAAAAAAGTTAATTATGGGCTTTTGAACATAAATATACAGCTTAAACTAAATTTTTGAGCTTTTTACTCGGTTAAATTTCGAACGGGTTCACTAGAAAGCCCATTTAGAGATGCACGCTCTGAACCCTAAAAACGATCGAAAATGATATTAGATCAAATTTTTTTGGTACAAAAAGTTAATTATGGGCTTTTGAACCTAATTATACAGCTTAAACTAAAATTTTGAGCTTTCTACTCGGTTAAAATTCGAACGGGTTCACCAGCAAGCCCATTTAGACATGCACGCTCTAAACCATAAAAAAACGATTGAAAATGATATTAAATCAATTTTTTTGTACAAAAAGTTAATTATGGGCTTTTAAACCTAATTATAAAGCTTAAAAACAAATTTTGAGGCTTTTACTCGGTTAAAATTCGAACGGGTTCACTCGAAAGACCATTTAGACATGCACGCTCTAAACCATAAAAAAAATGATTTAAAATAATATTAAATCAAATTTTTTGGGTACAAAAAGTTAATTATGGGAATTTGAACCTAATTATACAACTTAAAATCAAATTTTGGGCGTTTTACTCGCTTAAAATTCGAACGGGTTGACTAGAAAACCCATTTAGACATGCACGCTCAAAACGATAAATAAAACGATTGAAAACGATATGAAATCAAATTTTTCGAGGAAAAAAGTTAATTATGGGCTTTTGAACATAAATATACAGCTTAAACTAAAATTTTGAGCTTTTTACTCGGTTAAATTTCGAACGGGTTCACTAGAAAGCCCATTTAGAGATGTACGCTCTGAACCCTAAAAAACGATCGAAAATGATATTAGATCAAATGTTTTGGGTACAAAAAGTTAATTATTGGCTTTTGAACCTAATTATACAGCTTAAACTAAAATTTTGAGCTTTCTACTCGGTTAAAATTCGAACGGGTTCACTAGCAAGCCCATTTAGACATGCACGCTCTAAACCATAAAAAAAACGATTGAAAATGATATTAAATCAATTTTTTTGTACAAAAAGTTAATTATGGGCTTTTAAACCTAATTATAAAGCTTAAAAACAAATTTTGAGGCTTTTACTCGGTTAAAATTCGAACGGGTTCACTCGAAAGACCATTTAGACATGCACGCTCTAAACCATAAAAAAAATGATTTAAAATAATATTAAATCAAATTTTTTGGGTACAAAAAGTTAATTATGGGAATTTGAACCTAATTATACAACTTAAAATCAAATTTTGGGCGTTTTACTCGCTTAAAATTCGAACGGGTTGACTAGAAAACCCATTTAGACATGCACGCTCAAAACGATAAATAAAACGATTGAAAACGATATGAAATCAAATTTTTCGAGGAAAAAAGTTAATTATGGGCTTTTGAACATAAATATACAGCTTAAACTAAAATTTTGAGCTTTTTACTCGGTTAAATTTCGAACGGGTTCACTAGAAAGCCCATTTAGAGATGTACGCTCTGAACCCTAAAAAACGATCGAAAATGATATTAGATCAAATGTTTTGGGTACAAAAAGTTAATTATTGGCTTTTGAACCTAATTATACAGCTTAAACTAAAATTTTGAGCTTTCTACTCGGTTAAAATTCGAACGGGTTCACTAGCAAGCCCATTTAGACATGCACGCTCTAAACCATAAAAAAAACGATTGAAAATGATATTAAATCAATTTTTTTGTACAAAAAGTTAATTATGGGCTTTTAAACCTAATTATAAAGCATAAAAACAAATTTTGAGGCTTTTACTCGGTTAAAATTCGAACGGGTTCACTCGAAAGACCATTTAGACATGCACGCTCTAAACCATAAAAAAAATGATTTAAAATAATATTAAATCAAATTTTTTTGGGTACAAAAAGGTAATTATGGGAATTTGAACCTAATTATACAACTTAAAATCAAATTTTGGGCGTTTTACTCGCTTAAAATTCGAACGGGTTGACTAGAAAACCCATTTAGACATGCACGCTCAAAACGATAAATAAAACGATTGAAAACGATATGAAATCAAATTTTTCGAGGAAAAAAGTTAATTATGGGCTTTTGAACATAAATATACAGCTTAAACTAAAATTTTGAGCTTTTTACTCGGTTAAATTTCGAACGGGTTCACTAGAAAGCCCATTTAGAGATGCACGCTCTGAACCCTAAAAAACGATCGAAAATGATATTAAATCAAATTTTTTGGGTATAAAAAGTTAATTATTTGCTTTTGAACCTAATTATACAGCTTAAACTAAAATTTTGAGCTTTTTAGTCGGTTAAAATTCGAACGGGTTCACTAGCAAGCCCATTTAGACATGCACGCTCTAAACCATAAAAAAAACGATTGAAAATGATATTAAATCAATTTTTTTGTACAAAAAGTTAATTATGGGAATTTGAACCTAATTATACAACTTAAAATCAAATTTTGGGCGTTTTACTCGCTTAAAATTCGAACGGGTTGACTAGAAAACCCATTTAGACATGCACGCTCAAAACGATAAATAAAACGATTGAAAACGATATGAAATCAAATTTTTCGAGGAAAAAAGTTAATTATGGGCTTTTGAACATAAATATACAGCTTAAACTAAAATTTTGAGCTTTTTACTTAGTTAAATTTCGAACGGGTTCACTAGAAAGCCCATTTAGAGATACACGCTCTGAACCTTAAAAAACGATCGAAAATGATATTAGATCAAATTTTTTGGGTACAAAAAGTTAATTATTGGATTTTGAACCTAATTACACAACTTAAACTAAAATTTTGAGCTTTTTAGTTGGTTAAAATTCGAACGGTTTTACTTAAAAGCCCATATAGACATGCACGCTCCGAACCCTAAAAAATGATCGAAAATGATATTAAATCAATTTTTTTGGGTAAACAAAGTTAATTATGGGGTTTTGAATCTAATTACACAACTTAAGCTAAAATTTTGAGCTTTTTACTCGGTTAAATTTCGAACGAGTTCACTCGAAAGCCCATTTAGACATGCACGCTCTAAACCATAAAAAAACCGATTGAAAATGATATTAAATCAAATTTTTTGGGTACAAAAAGTTAATTATGGGAATTTCAACCTAATTATACAGCTTAAAATCAAATTTTGAGCGTTTTACTCGCTTAAAATTCGAACGGGTTGACTAGAAAACCCATTTAGACATGCACACTCAAAACGATAAATAAAACGATTGAAAACAATATGAAATCAAATTTTTCGAGGAAAAAACTTAATTATGGGCTTTTGGACATAATTATACAGCTTAAACTAAAATTTTGAGCTTTTTACTCGGTTAAGTTTCGAACGGGTTCACTAGAAAGCCCATTTAGAGATGCACGCTCTAAACCCTAAAAAACCATCGAAAATGATATCAAATCAAATTTTTTGGGTACAAAAAGTTAATTATTGGATTTTGAACCTAATTATACAACTTAAACTAAAATTTTGAGCTTTTTACTCGGTTAAAATTCAAACGGGTTGACTAGAAAACCCATTTAGACATGCACGCTCCGAACCCTAAAAAACGATCAAAAATGATATTAAATCAAATTTTTTGGGTAAACAAAGTTAATTATGGGGTTTTGAACCTAATTATACAACTTAAACTAAAATTTTGGGCTTTTTACTCGGTTAAATTTCGAACGGGTTCACTAGAAAGCCCATTTAGAGATGCACGCTCTGAATCTTAAAAACGATCGAAAATGATATTAAATCAAATTTTTTTGGTACAAAAAGTTAATTATGGGCTTTTGAACCTAATTATACAGCTTAAACTAAAATTTTGAGCTTTCTACTCGGTTAAAATTTGAACGGGTTCACTAGAAAGCCCATTTAGACATGCACGCTCTAAACCATAAAAAAACGATTGAAAATGATATTAAATCAAATTTTTTGTGTACAAAAAGTTAATTATGGGCTTTTCAACCTAATTATAAAGCTTAAAATCAAATTTTGAGGCTTTTACTCGGTTAAAATTCGAACGGGTTCACTCGAAAGACCATTTAGACATGCACGCTCTAAACCATAAAAAAAAATGATTGAAAATGATATTAAATCAAATTTTTGGGGTACAAAAAGTTAATTATGGGATTTTCAACCTAATTATACAGCTTAAAATCAAATTTTGAGAGTTTTACTCGCTTAAAATTTGAACGGGTTGACCAGAAAACCCATTTAGACATGCACGTTCAAAACGATAAATAAAACGATTGAAAACGATATGAAATCAAATTTTTCGAGGAAAAAAAAGTTAATTATGGGTTAAAATTCGAAAGGGTTCACTAGAAAGCCCATTTAAACATGCACGCTCTGAACCATAAAAAACGATCGTAAATGATACCAAATCAAATTTTTTGGGTACAAAAAGTTAATTATGGGCTTTTAAACCAAATTGTACAGCTTAAAATAAAATTTTGAGCGTTTTACTCGCTTAAGATTCGAACGGGTTCACTAGAAAGCCCATTTAGACATGCACGCTCTAAACCCTAAAAAACAATCGAAAATGATATTGAATCAAATTTTTTGGGTAAACAAAGTTAATTATGGGTTTTAGAACCTAATTATACAGCTTAAACTCAAATTTTGAAATTTTTACTCAGTTAAAATTCAAACGGGTTCACTAGAAAGCTTATTTAGAGATGCACGCTCTGAACACTAAAAAATGATCAAAAATGATATTAAATAAAAAATTTTGGTTACAAAAAGTTAATTATGGGCTTTTGAACCTAATTATATAGCATAAAATAAAATTTTGAGCTTTTTACTCAATTAAAATTCGAACGGGTTCACTAGAAAGCCCATTTAGACATGCACGCTCTGAACCCTAAAGAACGATCGAAAATGATATTAAATCAAATTTTTTGGGTAAAAAAACATTAATTATGGGCTTTTGAACCTAATTATACAGCATAAACTAAAATTTTGAGCATTTTACTCGGTTAAGATTCGAACGGGTTCACTAGAAAGCCCATTTAGACATGCACGCTCTAAACCCTAAAAAACAATCGAAAATGACATTAAATAAAATTTTTTGGGTAAACATAGTTAATTTTGGATTTTTGAACGAAATTATGCAGCCTAAACTCAAATTTTGAACTTTTCACTCGGTTAAAATTCGAACGGGTTCACTAGAAAGCTTATTTAGAGATGCACGCTCTGAACACTAAAAAATGATCAAAAATGATATTAAATAAAAAATTTTGGTTACAAAAAGTTAATTATGGGCTTTTGAACCTAATTATATAGCATAAAATAAAATTTTGAGCTTTTTACTCAACTAAAATTCGAACGGGTTCACTAGAAAGCCCATTTAGACATGCACGCTCTGAACCCTAAAGAACGATCGAAAATGATATTAAATCAAATTTTTTGGGTAAAAAAACATTAATTATGGGCTTTTGAACCTAATTATACAGCATAAACTAAAATTTTGAGCATTTTACTCGGTTAAGATTCGAACGGGTTCACTAGAAAGCCCATTTAGACATGCACGCTCTAAACCCTAAAAAACAATCGAAAATGACATTAAATAAAATTTTTTGGGTAAACATAGTTAATTTTGGATTTTTGAACGAAATTATGCAGCCTAAACTCAAATTTTGAACTTTTTACTCGGTTAAAATTCGAACGGGTTCACTAGAAAGCCTATTTAGAGATGCACGCTCTGAACACTAAAAACGATCAAAAATTATATTAAATAAAAAATTTTGGGCACAAAAAGTTAATTATGGGCTTTTTAACCTAATTATACAGCTTAAACTAAAATTTTGAGGCTTTTACTCGGTTAAAATTCGAAAGGGTTCACTAGAAAGCCCATTTAGACATGCACGCTCTAAACCGTAAAAAACAACCGAAAATGATATTAAATCAAATTTTTTGGGTAAAAAAAGTTAATTATGGGCTTTTGAACCTAATTATATAGCATAAAATAAAATTTCGAGCTTTTTACTCAATTAAAATTCAAACGGGTTCAGTAGAAAGCCTATTTAGACATGCACGCTCTGAACCATAAAAAAAGATCGAAAAGGATATTAAATAAAATTTTTTAGGAACAAAAAGTTAATTATGGGCTTTTGGACCTTATTATACAGCTTAAACTAAAATTTTGAGCTTTTTACTCGGTTAAAATTCGAACGGGCTCACTAGAAAGCCCATTTAGACATGCACGCTCTAAACCCTAAAGAACGATCAAAAATGATATTAAATCAAATTTTTTGGGTAAAAAAACATTAATTATGGGCTTTTGAACCTAATTATACTGCATAAACTAAAATTTTGAGCATTTTACTCGGTTAAGATTCGAACGGGTTCACTAGAGAGCCCATTTAGACATGCACACTCTAAACCCTAAAAAATAATCGAAAATGACATTAAATAAAATTTTTTGGGTAAACAAAGTTAATTTTGGATTTTTGAACCAAATTATACAGCTTAAACTCAAACTTTGAACTTTTTACTCGGTTAAAATTCGAACGGGTTCACTAGAAAGCCTATTTAGAGATGCACGCTCTGAACACTAAAAACGATCAAAAATTATATTAAATAAAACATTTTGGGCACAAAAAGTTAATTATGGGCTTTTGAACCTAATTATACAGCATAAAATAAAATTTTGAGCTTTTTACTCAATTAAAATTCAAACGGGTTCACTAGAAAGCCAATTTAGACATGCACGCTCTGAACCATAAAAAAGATCGAAAAGGATACTAAATAAAATTTTTTAGGAAGAAGAAGTTATTTATGGGCTTTTGGACCTAATTATACAGCTTAAACTCAATTTTAAACTTTATACTCGTTTAAAATTCGAACGGGTTCACTAGAAAGCCCATTCAGAAATGCACGCACAGAACCTAAAACACGATCGAAAATGATATTAAATCAATTTTTTTGGGTACAAAAAGTTAATTATGGGCTTTTTAACCTAATTATACAGCTTAAACTAAAATTTTGAGGCTTTTACTCGGTTAAAATTCGAAAGGGTTCACTAGAAAGCCCATTCAGAAATGCACGCACAGAACCTAAAACACGATCGAAAATGATATTAAATCAATTTTTTTGGGTACAAAAAGTTAATTATGGGCTTTTTAACCTAATTATACAGCTTAAACTAAAATTTTGAGGCTTTTACTCGGTTAAGATTCGAAAGGGTTCACTAGAAAGCCCATTTAGACATGCACGCTCTGAACCCTAAAAAACGATCGTAAATGATATTAAATCAAATTTTTTGGGTACAAAAAGTTAATTATGGGCTTTTGAACCAAATTGTACAGCTTAAAATAAAATTTTGAGCGTTTTACTCGCTTAAGATTCGAACGGGTTCACTAGAAAGCCCATTTAGACACGCACGCTCTAAACCCTAAAAAACAATCGAAAATGATTTTAAATCAAATTTTTTGGGTAAACAAAGTTAATTATGGGTTTTTGAACCTAATTATACAGCTTAAACTCAAATTTTGAAATTTTTACTCAGTTAAAATTCGAACGGGTTCACTAGAAAGCTTATTTAGACATACATGTTCTGAACCTAAAATGATATGAAATCACATTTTTTGGGTACAAAAAGTTAATTATGGGCTTTTTAACCTAATTATTGAGCTTAAACTAAAATTTTGAGGTTTTAACTCGGTTAAAATTCGAACGGCTTCACTAGAAAGCCCAATTAGGCATGCACGCTCTGAACCCTAAAAAACGATTGAAAAAGATATTAACTCAAATTTTTTGGGTACAAAAATTTAATTATGGGCTTTTGAACCTAATTTTACAGCTTAAAATCAAATTTTGAGCTTTTTACTCGGTTAAAATTCGAACGGGTTCACTAGAAAGCCCAGTTAGACATGCACGCTTTGAACCCTAAAGAACGATCGAAAATGATATTAAATCAAATTTTTTGGGTACAAAAAGTTAATTATGGGCTTTTGAACCTAATTATACAACTTAAACAAAAATTTTGAACATTTTACGCGGTTAAGATTCGAACGGGTTCACTAGAAAGCCCATTTAGACATGCACGCTCTAAACCACAAAAGCCGATCCAAAAGGAATATTAAATAAAAATTTTTGGGAATAAAAAGTTAATTATCGGCTTTTGAACCTAATTATACAGCGTAAACTAAAAGTTTGAGGTTTTTACTCGGTTAAAATTCGAACGGGTACACTAGAAAGGACATTTAGACAAGCACGCTCTGAACCCTAAAAAACGATCGAAAATGATATTAAATCAAAAATTTTGGGTAAACAATGTTAATTATGGGTTTTTGAAACAAATTATACAGCGTAAACTCAAATTTTGAACTTTTTACTCGGTTAAAATTTGAACGGGTTCACTAGAAAGCCCATTTAGATATGCACGCTCTAAGCCATAAAAAACGATCGAAAATGATATTAAATCAAATTTTTTGGGTACAAAAAGTTAATTATGGGCTTTTGAACCTAATTATACAGCTTAAAATCAAATTTTGAGCTTTTTACTCGGTTAAAATTTGAACGGGTTCATTAGATAGCCCATTAGACATGCACGCTCTAAACCCTAAAACACGATCGAAAATGATATTTAATCAAAAAAATTTGGGTACAAAAAGTTAATTATAGGCTTTTGAACCTAATTATACAGCTTAAAGTAAAGTTTTCAGCATTTTACTCGGTTAAGATTCGAACGGGTTCACTAGAAAGCCCATTTAGACATGCACTCTCTCAACCCTAAAGAACGATCGAAAATGATATTAAATCAAATTTTTTGGGTAAAAAAATTTAATTATGGGCTTTTGAACCTAATTATACAACTTAAACTAAAATTTTGAGCATTTCACTTGGTTAAGATTCGAACGGGTTCACTAGAAAGCCTATTTAGACATGCACGCTTTGAACCCTAAAAAATGATCGAAAATGATATTAAACCAAAATTTTTGGGTTCAAAAACTTAATTATGGCCTTTTTAACCTAATTATTCAGTTTCAACTATAATTTTGAGGTTTTTACTCGGTTAAAATTCGAACGGGTTCACTAGAAAGCCCATTTAGATATGCGTGCGCTGAACCCTAAAAAACGATCGAAAATGATATTAAATCAAATTTTTTGGGTACAAAAAGTTAATTATGGGTTTTTGAATCTAATTATACAGCTTAAAATCAAATTTTGAACTTTTTACTCGGTAAAAATTCGAACGGGTTCACTAGAAAGCCCATATAGACATGCACACTCTAAACCATAAAAAACGATCGAAAAAGTTATTAAATCAAATTTTTTGGGTAGAAAAATTTAATTATGTGCTTTTGAACCTAATTATACAGCTTAAAATAAAAATTTTGAGCTTTTTACTCGGTTAAGTTTCGAACGGGTTCACTAGAATTCCATTTAGACATACAAGCTCCGAACCCTAAAGAACGATCAAAAATGATATTAAATCAAATTTTTTGGGTACAAAAAGTTTATTATGGGCTTTTGAACTTAATTATATAGCTTAAACTAAAATTTTTTGCTTTTAACTCGGTTAAAATTCGAACGGGTTCACTAGAATTCCATTTAGACATACAAGCGCTGAACCCTAAAGAACGATCGAAAATGATATTAAATCAAATTTTTTGGGTACAAAAATTAAATTATGAGCTTTTGAACCTAATTATACAGCTTAAACTAAAATTTTTAGCATTTTACTTGGTTGAGATTCGAATGGGTTCACTAGAAAGCCCATTTAGACATGTACGCTCTGAACCTAAAAATCGTTCGAAAATGATATTAAATCAATTTTTTTGGGTACAAAAAGTTAATTATGGGCTTTTAATCCAAATTATATAGCTTAAACTAAAATTTTGAGCTTTTTACTCGATTAAAATTCGTACGGGTTCACTAGAAAGCCCATTTAAACATGCATGCTTTGAACCCTAAAATACTATCGAAAATGATATTACATCAAATTTTTTTGGTACAAAAAGTTAATTATGGGTTTTTGAACCTAATTATACAGCTTAAACTAAGATTTTGAACTTTTTACTCAGTTAAAATTCGATCGTGTTCACTAGAAAGTCTATTTAGAAATACACGCACTAAACCCTAAAAACCGATCGAAAATGATATTAAATCAAATTTTTTGGGTACAAAAAGTTAATCATGGGCTTTTGAAACTAATTATACAGCTTAAAGTAAAATTTTGAGCATTTTACTCGGTTAAGATTCGAACGGGTTCACTAGAAAGCCCATTTAGACATGCACGCTCTGAACCCTAAAAAACAATCGAAAATGATATTAAATCAAAAATTTCAGGTAAACAAAAAGTTAATTATGGGCTTTTGAACCTAATTATACTGCTTAAACTAAAATTTTGAGCTTTTTACTCGGTTAAAATTGAATCGGTTTCACTAGAAAGCCTATTTAGAAATGCACGCACTGAACCCTAAAAAACGATCGAAAATAATATTAAATCAAATTTTTTTGGTACAAAAAGTTAATTATTGGCTTCTGAATCTAATTATATAGCATAAACTATAATTTTGAGCTTTTTACTCGGTTAAAATTCGAACGGGTTCACTAGAAAGCCCATTTAGACATGCATGCTCTGAACCCTAAAAACGTTCGAAAAAGATATTAAATCAAATTTTTTGGGTACAAAAAGTTAATTATGGGCTTTTGAACCTAATTATACAACTTAAACTAAAATTTTGTGGTTTTTACTCGGTTCAAATTCGAACGGGTTCACTAGAAAGCCCATTTAGACATGCACGCTCTGAACCCTAAAAAACGATCGAAAATGATATTAAATCAAAATTTTTTAAGAAAAAAAAGTTAATTATGGGTTTTTGACCCTAATTATATAGTTTAAAATCAAATTTTGAGCTTTTTACTCGGTTAAAATTCGAACGGGTTCACTAGAAAGCCCATTTAGACTTGCACGCTCTGAACCCTAAAGAACTATCGAAAATGATATTAAATCAAATTTTTTGGGTACAAAAAGTTAATTATGGGCTTTTGAACATAATTATACAGCTTAAACTTAAATTTTGAGCTTTTTACTCGGTTAAGATTCGAACGGGTTCACTAGAAAACTCATTTAGACATGCATGCCCTGAACCTTAAAAAACTATCGAAAATGATATTAAATCAAATTTTTTGGGTAAGCAAAGTTAATTATGGGTTTTTGAACCTAATTGTACAACTTAAACTCAAAATTTGAACTTTTTACTCGGTTAAAATTCGAACGGGTTCACTAGAAAGCCCATTTAGATATGCACGCTCTAAACCCTAAAAAACGATCAAAAATGATATTAAATCAAATTTTTTTGTTACAAAAAGTTAATTATGGGATTCTGAACCTAATTATAAAGTTTAAAATCAAATTTTGAGCTTTTTACTCGGTTAAAATTCGAACGGGTGTGTTTTTCTCTCCTGTCTCTTTTCCTTCCCTCTCCCCCTTTCTCTTTTCCTTGCCTCCCTCCATCATGGTTTCTCCTTCCTTGTTGCTTTTCCCTTTGCTTCTGCTCATCTTGCTGACGATCATCTTCGCCGTCGTTGCTACCATCGCCGTTGCTGCCATCGCGGCTGCAGAGTTTTCCGGTTTGTTAGTGATCAACCTTGTTATCGTCAAGGGATGGTGGTGTAGCCTCTTTTTCAAATCTGTTTCATCATCAAATAATGCCAAACGTTTCAGCCAATCAATTACCAACAAACCCACTACCTTTATCGATGCGAGAGAGGAAGAATCACACACACCGCGACAATTTTCCAAAAGGTATGTCTTTTTTACCATAGATTTCATCCGTGATATATTCTACGTTTTTAAAACTTGTAAATCTGTAGGAACAAATTTGTTATATTTAGTTTTTCAATGGTTATTAATTTATCTTCTTTACCATCATTGTATCTCAAAGTTACATGCCATCACTTACCTTTTAGTTTTCTTGCTTGTTAACAAAAAAATTATTTTGGAATTACCATCATATTATGAATGCAATTGCTCATATCGAAATGGCCTTTTGGTCATCATACCACCCGTTAATCAGGAATTTTACGATACAAGCCTAACGGCATCCATCGATAGGTACAATCTTATACCACAAATGCTTACGATCATTCAAACAATAAAAATTAGTAAATTTGGATTCATAACTAAAGTACCAATGTCAAAAACTTATTATTTTATCTCATACTATAAATGTTCTTATTTTTAAACATTTTTTATCTTGAATCTACCAAAAACTAATAGGACTTACATGGTAACATGGACTTTAAAATTACAATTAAGTTTTAATTTCCTACCTTCATCTAATTTTAATCGAATCATTATTTTCTTACCTTTAAACTATATGACAACATGGAATAATCCATGGTCATTCTCAAGTAAATATTGGCTTATTTGGACCTATGAAGTATTTCCAATTTATTTTCTAGAAATTAATAATAATCTCCAATCAAATATTATGTCCACCTTTTTAATTTCGGTTAAAATTTTTCACATAATCCTTTTCGATCCTCTCAAAAATACGATATTCATTCTCCTGAATTTAATCTACATGGCAACATGGATTTCCCCTTTTTCAAATCTTAAAAAAAAATGGATTTTTGGAACCTATGTTATTTTTCAAGAGTATAATCAATTGGTACATAAGATAAATCTCACTTACCATTTAAGTTTTCTATTTACAATTATAAAAATCTTTCTCTTCATAGTTTTAAATCACATGACACCATGGACTACTTACACCATAATTTGTTGGAAAGGAGGAGTAAATTGGAACATTTTTGGATTTCCAAAACTTTTCCTCAAGTCCACTATATACTCAAGGAAACAATTTTCATCAAATTCAAATCTTTCAAAAAAATAGATTAAACAACATCTCTTTCATTTTTTAAATTTTTTAAAATTTCATATACCAATTAATCTCCATGTTATCTATTTCCCTTCAATTTACACACCTTCCATAAAAAAATTTTGAATACTAATTTCTTTACTTCATTCCCACATGGCAACTTGGAATTTTTTACAATCATCTCTACTGCAATATTGGTATTTTAAAACTAATTTTTCAAATCAATTTATTAAAACTTACTATCAAATTTTTCATAATATCTCCATTATTACCTTTAATATCGTAAATCATAATTTCTCCATAAATACTCCTTATATCTTATGTTCCCATAAAAAAATCTCTAGCTATTTTTTACAATCTCTTTCCATATATTTACCTCATATTTTTATAAAAATATTTTTTCCATTGACCCTTTACAACCACCATTCAATTTTCCCTCCCCGCATTTTTTCTCACCTAAAATTAAATATCTCCACATATACTAATGTAAACTTACCAAATTTACACCAAATCTCAATCCTTTCAACTTACCCTTTTTCAAAAATTTTGATTTACAAAAAGGTAGACATTCAAATCTTCAAAAAATTTTCAAAAATATTTATTCAAAGTTTTAAAAAACTTCCAAAAATACCCAAAAAATATAAATTACTAAAAACTTCTAAAATGCTTTATTACCTTCTTTACCGTTTACCTTTTCTTTATATCTTAAATAAATTTCAAATCTTTTTTCCCTTTCCTAATCATTTACTTTTTTCTCATATCCTAATTAATCTCTATTACCTTTTATATTTTTTATCTCATTAATAACATTTCCAATAATAACAAAAAAATTTCTTTTAGTAAATATCCTTCATATACTCTTGTACCCTTTTTACCATATAGCTTTTTCTAATTATCTAATTAATTTTCATATCTTTCCTTACCTTTTTTACAATTTAACTTTTGTTTATATGCTAATTAATTTTCATATCTTTTATAATTTATCTTTATACACAACTATTACAAAAATTCTTACCTCTTTTTACCATTATACTATATTATCTCTTACCATATATATTTTTATTCTTTTCAACATATATTCTCAAAAACTATCTTATTATCTAATTTCATTCACATCTTTTCAACATTCTTACTTAAAACCAACACCGAAAATAATATTACAAATCTCTTCAAACTCATTAATACCAATTTTAATACAATTACTATTACTACATTATAATTTTACCATATTCACAAATAAATTTACAAAAGTATAAAACTCACTACAAAATCAATTAATTTACAATTACCTTTTATAAAAAACTGTCATATATTTCCAACAACTATAACTTATTAAACTTTTATCCAATCTTGTATTACCTTCTTTACCGCTTACCTTTTCATTGTTCCCCAAATAAAATTCTTATCTTTTTTAACCTTCTTTGTCCTTTCTTTTTTCCTTATATGCTAATTGACTTCAATCCTCTTTTCTCTTTTCTTGCACCTTTACCAATATTTCCAAAAACAATTAAATATTTGCACCTAATAAATAAATTTCATATCATATACAATCTTACTAAACCAACCCATTATTGGGAACTCAAAATTACCCAACCACTTAATGGTATCTTATACAAGTTCAAATTTATCATACCAACCCATTCTTGGATTTCATCCATTAAACCCATACAATCAACCGTAAGGAAGAAAATAATGCTAAAAAACATGACAAATAAAATTACTGTCAAAGTATACAAAGATTCACTAATCTCATATAAAATTTCCATATCAAAAATTTCAATATCTAAAATAGACGTAACTCAACCAACAATAAACTACAATCTTTTTACACACCAAAAATTAAAATTTTCCACCAATAATAATATAAATTTACCAAATTTACTCCAAATCTCAGTATCTAATACTTATCTTTTTACAAAAATCCTGAATTCAAAAAAAGTAGATTCTCAAATATTCAAAACATTTCTAACTATACCTAAAAAATATTATTTTACAAAAATTTCTCATACATTTTCATACCTTTTTTATCATTTACCTTCTCCTATCATAATTCATATATTTTCTTCCTATATACCTCTTTGTTTTATGCTAATTAATTTCCACATACCTTTTACATATACTCTAATTCATTTTCTTTCCTCCACTTACTTTAATTACAATTTACCTTGTTACATAACTATTAATAAGATTCTTACCTATTCTTACCATTATACTCTAATATCCATTACCATATTTAATTTTATTCTTCTCAACCTATATATCTCTTCTTATCAAACAAATTTTATTTTATTACTTAAAATAACTAAAAGTGTTTATATCTTTTCTTTCCTTTTTCGTGTTGGAAAGAAACGATCCCCTCCAATGCATGAAATTCAACAACAAAAGAAACCAAAACATGCTCTTTTTGATAAAGCTGGGATGAGCAGGGGAAAAAACTCTGCGGCGGAGTTTGACACGGCTCAACCCCGCCGAACCAAATGAAAATCATGTGTTGGAACTGCCAAGACCTTGGTAAGGCCCAGGCAGTTCAAAATCTCAAAAAAATAATTACCAAATATGAACCTGATGTTTTATTTCTATGTGAAACTAGACTTAATAAATTTCAATGTAGTTCTCTTAGTGCATCACTTGATATGCAAGGATGTATATCAGTAGAAAATAGTCCAACTTGTACTGGCCTAGCCTTACTTTGGACTAATAAAATTCAAAGTGATTTACTCTCTTACTCTGATCGTCATATCGATTGTATTATTAGCCATGACAATTCCAAATTCCATTTCACTGGGTTACATGGTTATGCTAATACAAACTACAAATACAAAACATGGCAATTAATATATTTCTTAAAATCATCCTCAAACCTTCCATGGTTACTAGGTGGGGACTTTAATGAAATTCTACATGACAATGAAAAACAAGGAGGATTACGACGTGCACGCTCCCAAATTATTAATTTTCAAGAATGTTTATCTCGAAATGAACTCTTCGATTGTAAACCTAACTCGGGTTGGTTCACATGGTTTAAACATGGACCAAACTCACAACCTATCTTCGAACGCTTGGATCGATCCATTAGTTCGACCAACTGGATAAACATGTATCCAAATTATACTATAACCTCGCATTTCCAATACAAATCTGACCATTGTTCCATTATGCTCGACACCTCTTCTACTACATATGCTAGAAAACAGAATTTTCAGAAAACCTTCCGCTTTGAGGAATGTTGGGCCAACAATGATGAAAGCAAAAACCTAATCAAGGATATTTGGATCAATATGAATGGGAACACACTAAACAAAATACAAAAGATTGGCAACCGTCTAAACTCATTTCAGAATTCTAAAGGAAAAAAAACAAATGAACGCCTTCAATATCTAACTACATATATTAATAATAGTCGAAAACATCCAATACCATCTTCTGAGGAACACCGCCTCATTGAAGCAAAGAAATAACTACAAGCCCTTCAACATAACAATGAAATATATTGGGCTCAACGCTCTAGAACTAACTGGCTACAACATGGAGGCAAAAATACTTCTTTCTTCCATGCACGAGCCAATGGACGTCGTAAGAAAAACACTATTCAAGGCCTCTTTGATAATTTCAACACTTGGCACACGAAAGAATCCAACATTATATCAATTTCTACAGACTATTTCCAAAACCTTTTATCTACATGCAATCCAACTCCGTCGACTAATATCCTTGATAACATTCCAACTATAATTACACCACAAATGAATGAAAATTTAAATAGACCTTACACAGAAGAAAAAGTTATTAATGCTTTTCGTGATATTGATCCGAGGAAAGCTCCATGAACTACTTCACACTCTCAATACGGGAGACTCCCACCTGTCTAAAGGTGCAAGTCTGAAGCTAGACATGGAAAAAGCCTTCGATCGTGTTGAATGGCCTTTCTTACAAAAAATTATGCAACATATGGGTTTCAACGACACTTGGATTTCTACTATAATGAAATGTGTCACTACCGTTTCGTACCAAGTCCGTGTAAACGACTCTTTATCTCAATCTTTTAAACCACAACGAGGTCTTCGACAAGGAGACCCACTTTCTCCATTCCTCTTCCTCATCTGCACCCAAGGATTAACTACTATACTAAATGCTGAACATGCTAACGGCAACCTCCCTGGACTCAGTGCTAGTCGGCACGACCCAAAAATAAACCATCTCTTTTTCGCTGATGATTGTTTGGTCTTCATAAAAAACAACACCACTAAAGTTAATCATCTCAAAAATGCTCTACACAAATATGCTACCTCTTCAGGTCAAGTGATTAATTTTGAAAATTCGATAATCTACTTTTCCCCCAAAACTACTCTATCTCAAAGAGCAGCTGTTAACAATAATCTCCAAGTCTAAGAGGTTAGTGACCCTGGTATTTACCTGGGTGTCCCTCTCTTGATTGGAAAAAACAAAACAACTTCGTTAGGTTTTACTAGAGATAAAATTAAAGCAAGCCTCTCGAAATGGGATAAACATCTATTATCTTTTAGCGGTATAGAGATATTCATAAAATCTGTCATTCAATCTCTTCCTCAATATGTCATGTCATGCTACCTTCTTCCACATAATATTATCGATGACATGACCACTTCTATTCGCCGATACTGGTGGTCAGAAAAAGGTAACAAAAATGGCTGGCACATGCTTCCTTGGGAGGTTGTATGCAAACCAAAATCAGTAGGGGGCATGGGCTTTCGCGATCTCCACAACTTTAATATCGCTCTGTTAGGAAAACAAATGTGGAGACTACTCTATGAACCATCAAACCTCCTTGGCCAGGTATATCAAGCTAAATACTACCTATCTGGCAACATCCTCGATGCTACTTCAACAAAACAATCTTCTTTTGCTTGGAAGGGAATTTGTACGACCCTGAAAAAGCTCCTTCCTGGTTTTGTTACAAGGCCAGGAATAAATAGCAAGATTAACATATTCCATGATCTATGGGGAGGCTCCTCTCCGGTTCAACTTTTTGGCGAATATGAAATTTCCAGTGAAATTCCAAAACGAGCTCGGGATTTTATGATTCCTGGGCAACCATAATGGGATGAGCCTAAAATATGTTCCTTTTTTGATAGAGAGGATGTCAATGCTATTTTAAACATCCCTATAATTAATGACCATCGAGATACAACCATATGGATGAACAATGACTGTGGACTTTATTCTATCAGATCAGGTTATTTATTCTTACAAAAACCATGCGGACCTCTAAATAGACCTACACGCATTTGGAAAACAATTTCTAAGCTACCAGCTTTACCAAAGGTAAGAGACTTTGGATGGTGACTAGGTCATGATGCTCTTCATACGGGATCCAAATTACTAAATGCTAACCTGGGAATTGGCATTTGCCCAATTTGTGCAACTACAATTGAAACCCCGATGCATGCTCTGCGCGACTGTCCTGATGCTTATGAAACTATTCGTTTAGCAGGTTTCTCTAATTTAATCCAATCAGGCAATTTTACATCGTCACTTCATTGGATGGAGACTGCAGGGGCTTAACTTAACAACAAGGAGTTTGCTCTTTTTCTAACGATACTATGTAATATTTGGAATAGAAGAAATGATTGGATACATAATAACCATCTTCAACCACCATGGTTAACCCTGGAAAATGCCAAATCCTTATTGAATGACTACCAAAATGCAAACATTTGCTCCTCTACTGGTAATCCACATAGACCCATTCTTCAAAACCAAACTTGGCAAAAACCAAGCACTGGCTCTATTGAAATAAACTCGGATGGGGCTTTTTACCCCACTTCTAGAAGTGCTGCAATTGGTGTTGTAGCACGTAACTCGGACGGTGTGGTTTTGGGAGGAATTTCTCTTCCTCTTGTTGGATGCCTTGGTGCTGCTTTGGCTGAAGCATAAGCAATCCTAGCTGGACTTCGACTTGCATCTCAGAAAGGTTGGACGAATATCACCTTTGAGACAGATTCAGCCTCTATTGCAAATAAAGTAAACCAGGGTGGACCAGATATCTCAACTTTACAACCTTTGGAGTCCACGATTCGTACCACCATGGAAAGTTTAGTAAATTGTCAGATCGTTAATGTACCTAGAGGGGCCAATAATGTAGCCCATACTCTTGCTTCTAGGGCCATGCGTACTTTATGTAATCTTCACTTTGACTCGGATTTGCCTGATTTTATAAGGGCTTTTGTAAACTATGAGAGATTTAACTCTCCTTCTCAATAAATTTCTAGGGGTACTCTTTTCCCCATAGGGGCTTCTAACCCTTCTTGGGGTTGGAAGTGTTAGGGGTTTTTTAACGAGTCCCTTTTCTGTCCAAAAAATATTTGAACGGGTTAACTAGAAAGCCCATTTAGACATGCACGCTCTGAACCCTAAAAAACGATCGAAAATGATATTAAATCAAATTTTTTGGGTACAAAAAGTTAATTATGGGCTTTTGAACCTAATTATACAGCTTAAACTAAAATTTTGAGCTTTTTACTCGATTAAAATTCGAATGGGTTCACTAGAAAGTCTATTTAGACATGCACAGTCCGAACCCTAAAAACGATCGAAAATGAAATTAAATAAAATTTTTTGGGTAGAAAAATTTAAATATGGGCTTTTGAAACTAATTATACAGCTTAAACTAAAATTTTGAGTTTTTTACTCGGTTAAAATTCAAATGAGTTCACTAGAAAGCCCATTTAGACATGCACGCTCTAAACTATAAAAAACGATCGTAAATGATATTAAATCAAATTTTTTGGGTACAAAAAGTTAAATATGGGCTTTTGAACCTAATTATACAACTTAAACAAAAATTTTGAGCTTTTTTCTCGGTTAAAATTCAAATGGGTTCACTAGAAAGCCCATTTAGACATGCACGCTCTGAACCTTAAAGAACGATCAAAAATGATATTAAATCAAATTTTTTAGGTACAAAAAGTTAATTATGGTCCTTTGAACCTAATTATACAACTTAAACTAAAATTTTGAGCTTTTTACTCGATTAAATTTCGAACGAGTTCACTAGAAAGCCCATTTAGACATGTACACTCTGAAACCTAAAAACGATCGAAAATCAAATTAAATAAAAATTTTTGGGTAAAAAAAGTTAATTATGGGCTTTTGAACCTAATTATACATCTTAAACTAAAATTTTGTGCTTTTTACTCTGTTGAAATTCGAACGGGTTCACTAAAAAGCCCATTTAGTCATGCACGCTCTAAACCCTAAAAAACAATCGAAAATGATATTAAATCAAATTTTTTTGGTACAAAAAGTTAATTATGGGCTTTTAAACCTAATTATATAGCTTAAAATCAAATTTTGAGCTTTTTACTCTATTAAAATTCGAACGGGTTCACTAGAAAGCCCATTTAGACACGTACGCTCTAAACCGTAAAAAACGATCGAAAATGATATGAAATCAAATTTTTTGGGTACAAAAAGTTAATTATGGGCTTTTGAACCTAATTATACAGCCTAAACTAAAATTTTGAGCTTTTTACTAGATTAAAATTCGAACGGGTTCACTAGAAAGCCCATTTAGACATACACACTCTGAACCCTAAAAACGATCGAAAATGAAATTAAATAAAAAATTTTGGGTGCAAAAAGTTAATTATGGGATTTTGAACCTAATTATAAAGCTTAAACTAAAATTTTGAGCTTTTTACTCATTCAAACGGGTTCACTAGAAAGCCCATTTAAACATGCACGCTCTAAACAATAAAAAACAATCGAAAATGATATTAAATCAAATTTTATGAGTAGAAAAAGTTAATTATGGGCTTTTGAACGTAGTTATACATCTTAAACTAAAATTTTGAGCTTTTTACTTGATTAAAATTCGAACGGGTTCACTAGAAAGCCCATTTAGACGTGTACACTCTGAACCATCTTGACATGCACGCTCTGAACCATAAAAAACGATCGAAAATGATATTAAATCAAAAAAATTTTGGTATAAAAATTTAATTATGGGCTTTTGAACCTAAATGTACAGCACAAACTAAAATTTTGAGCTTTTTACTCGGTTAAAATTCTTACGGGTTCACTAGAAAGCCCATTTAAACATTATGGGCTTTTGAACCTAATTATACTGCTTAAACCAAAATTTTGAAATTTTTACTCGGTTTAAATTTGATCGGGTTTACTAGAAAGCCCATTTAGACATGCATGCTCTAAACCCTAAAGAACGACCGAAAATGATATTAAATAAAATTTTTTAGGTACAAAAAGTTAATTATGGGCCTTTGAACCTAATTACACAAATTAAACTAAAATTTTGAGCTTTTTACTAGATTAAAATTTGAACGGGTTCACTAGAAAGCCCATTGAGACATGCACACTTTGAACCCTAAAAATGATCGAAAATGAAATGAAATAAAATTTTTTGGGTACAAAAAGTTAATTATGGGCTTTTGAACCTAATTATACAGCTTAAACTAAAATTTTGAGCTTTTTACTCGGTTAAAATTCGAACGGCTTCACTAGAAAGCCCATTTAGACATGCACGCTCTGAACCCTAAAAAACAATTGAAAAAGGTATTAAATCAATTTTTTGGGTACAAAAAGTTAATTATGGGCTTTTGAACCTAATTATACAGCTTAAACTAAAATTTTGTGCTTTTTACTCTGTTAAAATTCGAACGGGTTCACTAGAAAGCCCATTTAGACATGCACGTTCTAAACCATAAAAAACCATAAAAAATGATATTAAATCAAATTTTTTTGGTACAAAAAGTTAATTATGGGCTTTTGAATCGAATTATACAGCTTAAACTAAAATTTTGAACTTTTTACTCCGTTAAAATTTGATCGGGTTCACTACAAAGCGCATTTAGACATGCACGCTCTAAACCCTAAAGAATGATCGAAAATGATAATTAAATCCAATTTTTTAGGTACTAAAAGTTAATTATGGGCCTTTGAACCTAATTATACAACTTAAACTAAAATTTTGAGAATTTTACTCGATTAAAATTCGAACGGGTTCACTAGAAAGCCCATTTAGACATGCACACTCTGAACGTTAAAAACGATCGAAAATGATATTAAATCAAATTTTTTCGGTACAAAAAGTTAATAATTATAGGCTTTTGAGCTTAATTATACAACTCAAACAAAAATTTTGAGCTTTTTACTCGGTTAAAATTCCTACGGGTTCACTAAAAAGCCCATTTAGACATGCACGCTCTAAACCCTAAAAAATGATCGAAAATGATATTAAATCAATATTTTTGGGTAAACAAAGTTAATTATGGGTTCTTGAACCTAATTATACAGCTTAAACTCAAATTTTGAAGTTTTTACTCGGTTAAAATTCGAACGGGTTCACTAGAAAGCCCATTTAGATATGGACGCTCTAAACCCTAAAAAATGATCGAATATTATTTTAAATCAAATTTTTTGGGTACAAAAAGTTAATTATGGGATTTTGAACCTAATTATACAGCTTAAAATCAAATTTTGAGCTTTTTACTCGGTTAAAATTCGAACAGGTTCACTAAAACACGCATTTAGAGATGCACGCTCTAAACCCTAAAAAACGATCGAAAATGATATTAAATCAAATTTTTTGGGTACAAAAAGTTAATTATGGGTTTTGAACCTAATTATACAGCATAAACTAAATTTTTTAGCTTTTTACTCGGTTAAAATTCGAACGGGTTCACTAGAAAGCCCATTTAAACATGCAAGCTCTAAACCCTAAAAAATAATAAAAAATGATATTAAATCAAATTTTTTTGGTACAAAAAGTTAGTTAAGGGCTTTTGAACCTAATTATACAGCTTAAACTAAAATTTTGTGCTTTTTACTCGTTTAAAATTTGAACGGGTTCACTAGAAAGCCCATTTAGACATGCACGCTCTAAACCATAAAAAACGATCGAAAACGATCAAAAATGATATTGAATCAAATTTTTTGGGTACAAAAAGTTAATTATAGTCTTTCGAACGTAATTATACTGCTTAAACTAAACTTTAGAGCTTTTTACTGGGTTAAAATTCGTACGGGCTCACTAGAAAGCCCATTTAAACATACAAGCTCTAAATCCTAAAAACCATAAAAAATGATATTAAATCAAAAAAATTTTTTTACAAAAAGTTAATTACGGTCTTTTGAACCTAATTATACATCTTAAACTAAAATTTTGAACTTTTTATTCAGTTAAAATTTGATCGAGTACACTAGAAAGCCTATTTAGACATGCACGCTCTAAACCCTAAAGAACGATCAAAAATGATATTAAATCAAAATTTTTTATGTACAGAAAGTTAATTATGGGCTTTGAACCTAATTTTCCAGCATAAACTAAAACTTTGAGCATTTTACTTGGTAAAAATTCGAACAGGTTCACTAAAAAGCCCATTTAGAGATGCACGCTCTAAACCCTAAAAAACGATCGAAAATGATATTAAATCAAATTTTTTTGGTACAAAAAGTTAATTATGAGCTTTTGAATCGAATTATACAGCTTAAACTAAAATTTTGAAATTTTTACTCGGTTAAAATTTGATCGGGTTCACTAGAAAGCCCATTTAGACATGCACGCTCTGAACCCTAAAGAACGATCGAAAATGATATTAAATCAAATTTTTTAGGTACAAAAAGTTAATTATGGGACTTTGAACCTAATTATACAACTTAAACTAAAATTTTGAGAATTTTACTCGATTAAAATTCGAACGGGTTCACTAGAAAGCCCATTTAGACATGCACACTCTGAACGTTAAAAACGATCGAAAATGATATTAAATCAAATTTTTTCGGTACAAAAAGTTAATAATTATAGGCTTTTGAGCCTAATTATACAACTTAAACAAAAATTTTGAGCTTTTTACTCGGTTAAAATTCCTACGGGTTCACTAAAAAGCCCATTTAGACATGCACGCTCTAAACCCTAAAAAATGATCGAAAATGATATTAAATCAATATTTTTGGGTAAACAAAGTTAATTATGGGTTCTTGAACCTAATTATACAGCTTAAACTCAAATTTTGAAGTTTTTACTCGGTTAAAATTCGAACGGGTTCACTAGAAAGCCCATTTAGATATGGACGCTCTAAACCCTAAAAAATGATCGAATATTATTTTAAATCAAATTTTTTGGGTACAAAAAGTTAATTATGGGATTTTGAACCTAATTATACAGCTTAAAATCAAATTTTGAGCTTTTTACTCGGTTAAAATTCGAACAGGTTCACTAAAACACGCATTTAGAGATGCACGCTCTAAACCCTAAAAAACGATCGAAAATGATATTAAATCAAATTTTTTGGGTACAAAAAGTTAATTATGGGTTTTGAACCTAATTATACAGCATAAACTAAATTTTTTAGCTTTTTACTCGGTTAAAATTCGAACGGGTTCACTAGAAAGCCCATTTAAACATGCAAGCTCTAAACCCTAAAAAATAATAAAAAATGATATTAAATCAAATTTTTTTGGTACAAAAAGTTAGTTAAGGGCTTTTGAACCTAATTATACAGCTTAAACTAAAATTTTGTGCTTTTTACTCGTTTAAAATTTGAACGGGTTCACTAGAAAGCCCATTTAGACATGCACGCTCTAAACCATAAAAAACGATCGAAAACGATCAAAAATGATATTGAATCAAATTTTTTGGGTACAAAAAGTTAATTATAGTCTTTCGAACGTAATTATACTGCTTAAACTAAACTTTAGAGCTTTTTACTGGGTTAAAATTCGTACGGGCTCACTAGAAAGCCCATTTAAACATACAAGCTCTAAATCCTAAAAACCATAAAAAATGATATTAAATCAAAAAAATTTTTTTACAAAAAGTTAATTACGGTCTTTTGAACCTAATTATACATCTTAAACTAAAATTTTGAACTTTTTATTCAGTTAAAATTTGATCGAGTACACTAGAAAGCCTATTTAGACATGCACGCTCTAAACCCTAAAGAACGATCAAAAATGATATTAAATCAAATTTTTTATGTACAGAAAGTTAATTATGGGCTTTGAACCTAATTTTCCAGCATAAACTAAAACTTTGAGCATTTTACTTGGTAAAAATTCGAACAGGTTCACTAAAAAGCCCATTTAGAGATGCACGCTCTAAACCCTAAAAAACGATCGAAAATGATATTAAATCAAATTTTTTTGGTACAAAAAGTTAATTATGAGCTTTTGAATCGAATTATACAGCTTAAACTAAAATTTTGAAATTTTTACTCGGTTAAAATTTGATCGGGTTCACTAGAAAGCCCATTTAGACATGCACGCTCTGAACCCTAAAGAACGATCGAAAATGATATTAAATCAAATTTTTTAGGTACAAAAAGTTAATTATGGGACTTTGAACCTAATTATACAACTTAAACTAAAATTTTGAGAATTTTACTCGATTAAAATTCGAACGGGTTCACTAGAAAGCCCATTTAGACATGCACACTCTGAACGTTAAAAACGATCGAAAATGATATTAAATCAAATTTTTTCGGTACAAAAAGTTAATAATTATAGGCTTTTGAGCCTAATTATACAACTTAAACAAAAATTTTGAGCTTTTTACTCGGTTAAAATTCCTACGGGTTCACTAAAAAGCCCATTTAGACATGCACGCTCTAAACCCTAAAAAATGATCGAAAATGATATTAAATCAATATTTTTGGGTAAACAAAGTTAATTATGGGTTCTTGAACCTAATTATACAGCTTAAACTCAAATTTTGAAGTTTTTACTCGGTTAAAATTCGAACGGGTTCACTAGAAAGCCCATTTAGATATGGACGCTCTAAACCCTAAAAAATGATCGAATATTATTTTAAATCAAATTTTTTGGGTACAAAAAGTTAATTATGGGATTTTGAACCTAATTATACAGCTTAAAATCAAATTTTGAGCTTTTTACTCGGTTAAAATTCGAACAGGTTCACTAAAACACGCATTTAGAGATGCACGCTCTAAACCCTAAAAAACGATCGAAAATGATATTAAATCAAATTTTTTGGGTACAAAAAGTTAATTATGGGTTTTGAACCTAATTATACAGCATAAACTAAATTTTTTAGCTTTTTACTCGGTTAAAATTCGAACGGGTTCACTAGAAAGCCCATTTAAACATGCAAGCTCTAAACCCTAAAAAATAATAAAAAATGATATTAAATCAAATTTTTTTGGTACAAAAAGTTAGTTAAGGGCTTTTGAACCTAATTATACAGCTTAAACTAAAATTTTGTGCTTTTTACTCGTTTAAAATTTGAACGGGTTCACTAGAAAGCCCATTTAGACATGCACGCTCTAAACCATAAAAAACGATCGAAAACGATCAAAAATGATATTGAATCAAATTTTTTGGGTACAAAAAGTTAATTATAGTCTTTCGAACGTAATTATACTGCTTAAACTAAACTTTAGAGCTTTTTACTGGGTTAAAATTCGTACGGGCTCACTAGAAAGCCCATTTAAACATACAAGCTCTAAATCCTAAAAACCATAAAAAATGATATTAAATCAAAAAAATTTTTTTACAAAAAGTTAATTACGGTCTTTTGAACCTAATTATACATCTTAAACTAAAATTTTGAACTTTTTATTCAGTTAAAATTTGATCGAGTACACTAGAAAGCCTATTTAGACATGCACGCTCTAAACCCTAAAGAACGATCAAAAATGATATTAAATCAAATTTTTTATGTACAGAAAGTTAATTATGGGCTTTGAACCTAATTTTCCAGCATAAACTAAAACTTTGAGCATTTTACTTGGTAAAAATTCGAACAGGTTCACTAAAAAGCCCATTTAGAGATGCACGCTCTAAACCCTAAAAAACGATCGAAAATGATATTAAATCAAATTTTTTTGGTACAAAAAGTTAATTATGAGCTTTTGAATCGAATTATACAGCTTAAACTAAAATTTTGAAATTTTTACTCGGTTAAAATTTGATCGGGTTCACTAGAAAGCCCATTTAGACATGCACGCTCTGAACCCTAAAGAACGATCGAAAATGATATTAAATCAAATTTTTTAGGTACAAAAAGTTAATTATGGGACTTTGAACCTAATTATACAACTTAAACTAAAATTTTGAGAATTTTACTCGATTAAAATTCGAACGGGTTCACTAGAAAGCCCATTTAGACATGCACACTCTGAACGTTAAAAACGATCGAAAATGATATTAAATCAAATTTTTTCGGTACAAAAAGTTAATAATTATAGGCTTTTGAGCCTAATTATACAACTTAAACAAAAATTTTGAGCTTTTTACTCGGTTAAAATTCCTACGGGTTCACTAAAAAGCCCATTTAGACATGCACGCTCTAAACCCTAAAAAATGATCGAAAATGATATTAAATCAATATTTTTGGGTAAACAAAGTTAATTATGGGTTCTTGAACCTAATTATACAGCTTAAACTCAAATTTTGAAGTTTTTACTCGGTTAAAATTCGAACGGGTTCACTAGAAAGCCCATTTAGATATGGACGCTCTAAACCCTAAAAAATGATCGAATATTATTTTAAATCAAATTTTTTGGGTACAAAAAGTTAATTATGGGATTTTGAACCTAATTATACAGCTTAAAATCAAATTTTGAGCTTTTTACTCGGTTAAAATTCGAACAGGTTCACTAAAACACGCATTTAGAGATGCACGCTCTAAACCCTAAAAAACGATCGAAAATGATATTAAATCAAATTTTTTGGGTACAAAAAGTTAATTATGGGTTTTGAACCTAATTATACAGCATAAACTAAATTTTTTAGCTTTTTACTCGGTTAAAATTCGAACGGGTTCACTAGAAAGCCCATTTAAACATGCAAGCTCTAAACCCTAAAAAATAATAAAAAATGATATTAAATCAAATTTTTTTGGTACAAAAAGTTAGTTAAGGGCTTTTGAACCTAATTATACAGCTTAAACTAAAATTTTGTGCTTTTTACTCGTTTAAAATTTGAACGGGTTCACTAGAAAGCCCATTTAGACATGCACGCTCTAAACCATAAAAAACGATCGAAAACGATCAAAAATGATATTGAATCAAATTTTTTGGGTACAAAAAGTTAATTATAGTCTTTCGAACGTAATTATACTGCTTAAACTAAACTTTAGAGCTTTTTACTGGGTTAAAATTCGTACGGGCTCACTAGAAAGCCCATTTAAACATACAAGCTCTAAATCCTAAAAACCATAAAAAATGATATTAAATCAAAAAAATTTTTTTACAAAAAGTTAATTACGGTCTTTTGAACCTAATTATACATCTTAAACTAAAATTTTGAACTTTTTATTCAGTTAAAATTTGATCGAGTACACTAGAAAGCCTATTTAGACATGCACGCTCTAAACCCTAAAGAACGATCAAAAATGATATTAAATCAAATTTTTTATGTACAGAAAGTTAATTATGGGCTTTGAACCTAATTTTCCAGCATAAACTAAAACTTTGAGCATTTTACTTGGTAAAAATTCGAACAGGTTCACTAAAAAGCCCATTTAGAGATGCACGCTCTAAACCCTAAAAAACGATCGAAAATGATATTAAATCAAATTTTTTTGGTACAAAAAGTTAATTATGAGCTTTTGAATCGAATTATACAGCTTAAACTAAAATTTTGAAATTTTTACTCGGTTAAAATTTGATCGGGTTCACTAGAAAGCCCATTTAGACATGCACGCTCTGAACCCTAAAGAACGATCGAAAATGATATTAAATCAAATTTTTTAGGTACAAAAAGTTAATTATGGGACTTTGAACCTAATTATACAACTTAAACTAAAATTTTGAGAATTTTACTCGATTAAAATTCGAACGGGTTCACTAGAAAGCCCATTTAGACATGCACACTCTGAACGTTAAAAACGATCGAAAATGATATTAAATCAAATTTTTTCGGTACAAAAAGTTAATAATTATAGGCTTTTGAGCCTAATTATACAACTTAAACAAAAATTTTGAGCTTTTTACTCGGTTAAAATTCCTACGGGTTCACTAAAAAGCCCATTTAGACATGCACGCTCTAAACCCTAAAAAATGATCGAAAATGATATTAAATCAATATTTTTGGGTAAACAAAGTTAATTATGGGTTCTTGAACCTAATTATACAGCTTAAACTCAAATTTTGAAGTTTTTACTCGGTTAAAATTCGAACGGGTTCACTAGAAAGCCCATTTAGATATGGACGCTCTAAACCCTAAAAAATGATCGAATATTATTTTAAATCAAATTTTTTGGGTACAAAAAGTTAATTATGGGATTTTGAACCTAATTATACAGCTTAAAATCAAATTTTGAGCTTTTTACTCGGTTAAAATTCGAACAGGTTCACTAAAACACGCATTTAGAGATGCACGCTCTAAACCCTAAAAAACGATCGAAAATGATATTAAATCAAATTTTTTGGGTACAAAAAGTTAATTATGGGTTTTGAACCTAATTATACAGCATAAACTAAATTTTTTAGCTTTTTACTCGGTTAAAATTCGAACGGGTTCACTAGAAAGCCCATTTAAACATGCAAGCTCTAAACCCTAAAAAATAATAAAAAATGATATTAAATCAAATTTTTTTGGTACAAAAAGTTAGTTAAGGGCTTTTGAACCTAATTATACAGCTTAAACTAAAATTTTGTGCTTTTTACTCGTTTAAAATTTGAACGGGTTCACTAGAAAGCCCATTTAGACATGCACGCTCTAAACCATAAAAAACGATCGAAAACGATCAAAAATGATATTGAATCAAATTTTTTGGGTACAAAAAGTTAATTATAGTCTTTCGAACGTAATTATACTGCTTAAACTAAACTTTAGAGCTTTTTACTGGGTTAAAATTCGTACGGGCTCACTAGAAAGCCCATTTAAACATACAAGCTCTAAATCCTAAAAACCATAAAAAATGATATTAAATCAAAAAAATTTTTTTACAAAAAGTTAATTACGGTCTTTTGAACCTAATTATACATCTTAAACTAAAATTTTGAACTTTTTATTCAGTTAAAATTTGATCGAGTACACTAGAAAGCCTATTTAGACATGCACGCTCTAAACCCTAAAGAACGATCAAAAATGATATTAAATCAAATTTTTTATGTACAGAAAGTTAATTATGGGCTTTGAACCTAATTTTCCAGCATAAACTAAAACTTTGAGCATTTTACTTGGTAAAAATTCGAACAGGTTCACTAAAAAGCCCATTTAGAGATGCACGCTCTAAACCCTAAAAAACGATCGAAAATGATATTAAATCAAATTTTTTTGGTACAAAAAGTTAATTATGAGCTTTTGAATCGAATTATACAGCTTAAACTAAAATTTTGAAATTTTTACTCGGTTAAAATTTGATCGGGTTCACTAGAAAGCCCATTTAGACATGCACGCTCTGAACCCTAAAGAACGATCGAAAATGATATTAAATCAAATTTTTTAGGTACAAAAAGTTAATTATGGGACTTTGAACCTAATTATACAACTTAAACTAAAATTTTGAGAATTTTACTCGATTAAAATTCGAACGGGTTCACTAGAAAGCCCATTTAGACATGCACACTCTGAACGTTAAAAACGATCGAAAATGATATTAAATCAAATTTTTTCGGTACAAAAAGTTAATAATTATAGGCTTTTGAGCCTAATTATACAACTTAAACAAAAATTTTGAGCTTTTTACTCGGTTAAAATTCCTACGGGTTCACTAAAAAGCCCATTTAGACATGCACGCTCTAAACCCTAAAAAATGATCGAAAATGATATTAAATCAATATTTTTGGGTAAACAAAGTTAATTATGGGTTCTTGAACCTAATTATACAGCTTAAACTCAAATTTTGAAGTTTTTACTCGGTTAAAATTCGAACGGGTTCACTAGAAAGCCCATTTAGATATGGACGCTCTAAACCCTAAAAAATGATCGAATATTATTTTAAATCAAATTTTTTGGGTACAAAAAGTTAATTATGGGATTTTGAACCTAATTATACAGCTTAAAATCAAATTTTGAGCTTTTTACTCGGTTAAAATTCGAACAGGTTCACTAAAACACGCATTTAGAGATGCACGCTCTAAACCCTAAAAAACGATCGAAAATGATATTAAATCAAATTTTTTGGGTACAAAAAGTTAATTATGGGTTTTGAACCTAATTATACAGCATAAACTAAATTTTTTAGCTTTTTACTCGGTTAAAATTCGAACGGGTTCACTAGAAAGCCCATTTAAACATGCAAGCTCTAAACCCTAAAAAATAATAAAAAATGATATTAAATCAAATTTTTTTGGTACAAAAAGTTAGTTAAGGGCTTTTGAACCTAATTATACAGCTTAAACTAAAATTTTGTGCTTTTTACTCGTTTAAAATTTGAACGGGTTCACTAGAAAGCCCATTTAGACATGCACGCTCTAAACCATAAAAAACGATCGAAAACGATCAAAAATGATATTGAATCAAATTTTTTGGGTACAAAAAGTTAATTATAGTCTTTCGAACCTAATTATACTGCTTAAACTAAACTTTAGAGCTTTTTACTGGGTTAAAATTCGTACGGGCTCACTAGAAAGCCCATTTAAACATACAAGCTCTAAATCCTAAAAACCATAAAAAATGATATTAAATCAAAAAAATTTTTTTACAAAAAGTTAATTACGGTCTTTTGAACCTAATTATACATCTTAAACTAAAATTTTGAACTTTTTATTCAGTTAAAATTTGATCGAGTACACTAGAAAGCCTATTTAGACATGCACGCTCTAAACCCTAAAGAACGATCAAAAATGATATTAAATCAAATTTTTTATGTACAGAAAGTTAATTATGGGCTTTGAACCTAATTTTCCAGCATAAACTAAAACTTTGAGCATTTTACTTGGTAAAAATTCGAACAGGTTCACTAAAAAGCCCATTTAGAGATGCACGCTCTAAACCCTAAAAAACGATCGAAAATGATATTAAATCAAATTTTTTTGGTACAAAAAGTTAATTATGAGCTTTTGAATCGAATTATACAGCTTAAACTAAAATTTTGAAATTTTTACTCGGTTAAAATTTGATCGGGTTCACTAGAAAGCCCATTTAGACATGCACGCTCTGAACCCTAAAGAACGATCGAAAATGATATTAAATCAAATTTTTTAGGTACAAAAAGTTAATTATGGGACTTTGAACCTAATTATACAACTTAAACTAAAATTTTGAGAATTTTACTCGATTAAAATTCGAACGGGTTCACTAGAAAGCCCATTTAGACATGCACACTCTGAACGTTAAAAACGATCGAAAATGATATTAAATCAAATTTTTTCGGTACAAAAAGTTAATAATTATAGGCTTTTGAGCCTAATTATACAACTTAAACAAAAATTTTGAGCTTTTTACTCGGTTAAAATTCCTACGGGTTCACTAAAAAGCCCATTTAGACATGCACGCTCTAAACCCTAAAAAATGATCGAAAATGATATTAAATCAATATTTTTGGGTAAACAAAGTTAATTATGGGTTCTTGAACCTAATTATACAGCTTAAACTCAAATTTTGAAGTTTTTACTCGGTTAAAATTCGAACGGGTTCACTAGAAAGCCCATTTAGATATGGACGCTCTAAACCCTAAAAAATGATCGAATATTATTTTAAATCAAATTTTTTGGGTACAAAAAGTTAATTATGGGATTTTGAACCTAATTATACAGCTTAAAATCAAATTTTGAGCTTTTTACTCGGTTAAAATTCGAACAGGTTCACTAAAACACGCATTTAGAGATGCACGCTCTAAACCCTAAAAAACGATCGAAAATGATATTAAATCAAATTTTTTGGGTACAAAAAGTTAATTATGGGTTTTGAACCTAATTATACAGCATAAACTAAATTTTTTAGCTTTTTACTCGGTTAAAATTCGAACGGGTTCACTAGAAAGCCCATTTAAACATGCAAGCTCTAAACCCTAAAAAATAATAAAAAATGATATTAAATCAAATTTTTTTGGTACAAAAAGTTAGTTAAGGGCTTTTGAACCTAATTATACAGCTTAAACTAAAATTTTGTGCTTTTTACTCGTTTAAAATTTGAACGGGTTCACTAGAAAGCCCATTTAGACATGCACGCTCTAAACCATAAAAAACGATCGAAAACGATCAAAAATGATATTGAATCAAATTTTTTGGGTACAAAAAGTTAATTATAGTCTTTCGAACCTAATTATACTGCTTAAACTAAACTTTAGAGCTTTTTACTGGGTTAAAATTCGTACGGGCTCACTAGAAAGCCCATTTAAACATACAAGCTCTAAATCCTAAAAACCATAAAAAATGATATTAAATCAAAAAAATTTTTTTACAAAAAGTTAATTACGGTCTTTTGAACCTAATTATACATCTTAAACTAAAATTTTGAACTTTTTATTCAGTTAAAATTTGATCGAGTACACTAGAAAGCCTATTTAGACATGCACGCTCTAAACCCTAAAGAACGATCAAAAATGATATTAAATCAAATTTTTTATGTACAGAAAGTTAATTATGGGCTTTGAACCTAATTTTCCAGCATAAACTAAAACTTTGAGCATTTTACTTGGTAAAAATTCGAACAGGTTCACTAAAAAGCCCATTTAGAGATGCACGCTCTAAACCCTAAAAACGATCGAAAATGATATTAAATCAAATTTTTTTGGTACAAAAAGTTAATTATGAGCTTTTGAATCGAATTATACAGCTTAAACTAAAATTTTGAAATTTTTACTCGGTTAAAATTTGATCGGGTTCACTAGAAAGCCCATTTAGACATGCACGCTCTGAACCCTAAAGAACGATCGAAAATGATATTAAATCAAATTTTTTAGGTACAAAAAGTTAATTATGGGACTTTGAACCTAATTATGCAACTTAAACTAAAATTTTGAGCTTTTTAATTGATTAAAATTCGTACGGGTTCACTAGAAAGCCTATTTAAACATGCACGCTCTAAACCCTAAAATATGATCGAAAATGATATTAAATCAAATTTTTTTGGTACAAAAAGTTAATTATGGGCTTTTGGACCTAATTATACTGCTTAAACTAAAATTTTGAACTTTTTACTCGGTTAAAATTCGATCAGGTTGACTAGAAAGCCCATTTAAACATGCACACTCTAAACCCTAAAAACAATCGAAAATGATATTAAATCAAATTTTTTTGGTACAAAAAGTTAATTATGGGCTTTTGGACCTAATTATACTGCTTAAACTAAAATTTTGAACTTTTTACTCGGTTAAAATTCGATCAGGTTTACTAGAAAGCCCATTTAAACATGCACGCTCTAAACCCTAAAAAACAATCAAAAATGATATTAAATCAAATTTTTTTGGTACAAAAAGTTAATTATGGGCTTTTGAACCTAATTATACAGCTTAAACTAAATTTTTGTGCTTTTTACTCGGTTAAAATTTGAACGGGTTCGCTGGAAAGCTCATTTAGACATGCACGCTCTAAACCATAAAAACGATCGAAAACGATCGAAAATGATATTAAATCAAATTTTTTGGGTACAAATTGTTAATTATGGGCTTTTGAACCTAATTATACAGCTTAAACTAAAATTTTGAGTTTTTACTCGGTTAAAATTCGAACGGGTTCACTAGAAATCCCATTTAGACATGCACGCTCTAAACCGTAAAAAACGATCGAAAATGATATTAAATCAAATTTTTTGGGTAAAAAAAGTTAATTATAGTCTTGGAACCTAATTATACAGCTTAAACTAAAATTTTGAGCTTTTTACTTGGTAAAAATTCGAACAGGTTCACTAAAAAGCCCTTTTAGAGATGCATGCTCTAAACCCTAAAAAACGATCGAAAATGATATTAAATCAAATTTTTTTGGTACAAAAAGTTAATTATGGGCTTTTGAACCGAATTATACAGCTTAAACTAAAATTTTGAAATTTTTACTCGGTTAAAATTTGATCGGGTTCACTAGAAAACCCATTTAGACATGCACGCTCTGAACCATAAAGAACGATCGAAAATGATATTAAATTAAATTTTTTAGGTACAAAAAGTTAATTATGGGACTTTGAACCTAATTATACAACTTAAACTAAAATTTTGAGCTTTTTACTCGATTAAAATTCGTACGGGTTCACTAGAAAGCCTATTTAAACATGCACGCTCTAAACCCTAAAAAATGATCGAAAATGATATTAAATCAAATTTTTTTGGTACAAAAAGTTAATTATGGCCTTTTGGACCTAATTATACTGCTTAAACTAAAATTTTGAACTTTTTACTCGGTTAAAATTCGATCAGGTTGACTAGAAAGCCCATTTAAACATGCACGCTCTAAACCCTAAAAAACAATCAAAAATGATATTAAATCAAATTTTTTTGGTACAAAAAGTTAACTATGGGCTTTTGAACCAAATTATACAGCTTAAACTAAATTTTTGTGCTTTTTACTCGGTTAAAATTTGAACGGGTTCGCTGGAAAGCTCATTTAGACATGCACGCTCTAAACCATAAAAACGATCGAAAATGATATTAAATCAAATTTTTTGGGTACAAATTATTAATTATGGTCTTTTGAACCTAATTATACAGCTTAAACTAAAATTTTGAGTTTTTACTCGGTTAAAATTCGAACGGGTTCACTAGAAATCCCATTTAGACATGCACGCTCTAAACCGTAAAAAACGATCGAAAACGATCGAAAATGATATTAAATCAAATTTTTTGGGTAAAAAAAGTTAATTACAGTCTTGGAAGCTAATTATACAGCTTAAACTAAAATTTTGAGCTTTTTACTGTGTTAAAATTCGTACGGGTTCACTAGAAAGCCCGTTTAAACATACAAGCTCTAAATCCTGAAAACCATCAAAAATGATATTAAATCAAATTTTTTTGGTACAAAAAGTTAATTATGGGCTTTTGAATCGAATTATACAGCTTAAACAAAAATTTTGAACTTTTTACTCCGTTAAAATTTGATCGGGTTCACTACAAAGCGCATTTAGACATGCACGCTCTAAACCCTAAAGAACGATCGAAAATGATAATTAAATCCAATTTTTTAGGTACTAAAAGTTAATTATGGGCCTTTGAACCTAATTATACAACTTAAACTAAAATTTTGAGAATTTTACTCGATAAAAATTCGAACGGGTTCACTAGAAAGCCCATTTAGACATGCACACTCTGAACGTTAAAAACGACCGAAAATGATAATAAATCAAATTTTTTGGGTACAAAAGGTTAATAATTATAGGCTTTTGAGCCTAATTATACAACTTAAACTAAAATTTTGAGCTTTTTACTCGGTTAAAATTCCTACGGGTTCACTAAAAAGCCCATTTAGACATGCACGCTCTAAACCCTAAAAAATGATCGAAAATGATATTAAATCAATATTTTTGGGTAAACAAAGTTAATTATGGGTTCTTGAACCTAATTATACAGCTTAAACTCAAATTTTGAAGTTTTTACTCGGTTAAAATTCGAACGGGTTCACTATAAAGCCCATTTAGATATGGACGCTCTAAACCCTAAAAAATGATCGAATATTATTTTAAATCAAATTTTTTGGGTACAAAAAGTTAATTATGGGATTTTGAACCTAATTATACAGCTTAAAATCAAATTTTGAGCTTTTTACTCGGTTAAAATTCGAACGGGTTCACTAAAACACGCATTTAGAGATGCACGCTCTAAACCCTAAAAAACGATCGAAAATGATATTAAATCAAATTTTTTGGGTACAAAAAGTTAATTATGGGTTTTGAACCTAATTATACAGCATAAACTAAATTTTTTAGCTTTTTACTCGGTTAAAATTCGAACGGGTTCACTAGAAAGCCCATTTAAACATGCAAGCTCTAAACCCTAAAAAACAATAAAAAATGATATTAAATCAAATTTTTTTGACACAAAAAGTTAGTTAAGGGCTTTTGAACCTAATTATACAGCTTAAACTAAAATTTTGTGCTTTTTACTCGTTTAAAATTTGAACGGGTTCACTAGAAAGCCCATTTAGACATGCACGCTCTAAACCATAAAAAACGATCGAAAATGATATTGAATAAAATTTTTTGGGTACAAAAAGTTAATTATAGTCTTTCGAACCTAATTATACTGCTTAAGCTAAAATTTTGAGCTTTTTACTGGGTTAAAATTCGTACGGGCTCACTAGAAAGCCCATTTAAACATACAAGCTCTAAATCCTAAAAACCATCAAAAATGATATTAAATCAAAAATTTTTTGGTACAAAAAGTTAATTACGGTCTTTTGAACCTAATTATACATCTTAAACTAAAATTTTGAACTTTTTACTCGGTTAAAATTTGATCGAGTACACTAGAAAGCCCATTTAGACATGCACGCTCTAAACCCTAAAGAACGATCAAAAATGATATTAAATCAAATTTTTTATGTACAGAAAGTTAATTATGGGCTTTGAACCTAATTTTCCAGCATAAACTAAAATTTTGAGCTTTTTACTTGGTAAAAATTCGAACAGGTTCACTAAAAAGCCCATTTAGAGATGCACGCTCTAAAACCTAAAAAACGATCGAAAATGATATTAAATCAAATTTTTTTGGTACAAAAAGTTAATTAAGGGCTTTTGAACCGAATTATACAGCTTAAACTAAAATTTTGAAATTTTTACTCGGTTAAAATTTGATCGGGTTCACTAGAAAGCCCACTTAGACATGCACGCTCTTAACCCTAAAGAGCGATCGAAAATGATATTAAATTAAATTTTTTAGGTTCAAAAAGTTAATTATGGGACTTTGAACCTAATTATACAACTTAAACTAAAATTTTGAGCTTTTTACTCGATTAAAATTCGTACGGGTTCACTAGAAAGCCTATTTAAACATGCACGCTCTAAACCCTAAAAAATGATCGAAAATGATATTAAATCAAATTTTTTTGGTACAAAAAGTTAATTATGGGCTTTTGGACCTAATTATACTGCTTAAGCTAAAATTTTGAACTTTTTACTCGGTTAAAATTCGATCAGGTTGACTAGAAAGCCCATTTAAACATGCAAACTCTAAACCCTAAAAAACAATCAAAAATGATATTAAATCAAATTTTTTTGGTACAAAAAGTTAATTACTGTCTTTTGAACCTAATTATACATCTTAAACTAAATTTTTGTGCTTTTTACTCGGTTAAAATTTGATCGAGTACACTAGAAAGCCCATTTAGACATGCACGCTCTAAACCCTAAAGAACGATCAAAAATGATATTAAATCAAATTTTTTATGTACAGAAAGTTAATTATGGGCTTTGAACCTAATTTTCCAGCATAAACTAAAATTTTGAGCTTTTTACTTGGTAAAAATTCGAACAGGTTCACTAAAAAGCCCATTTAGAGATGCACGCTCTAAAACCTAAAAAACGATCGAAAATGATATTAAATCAAATTTTTTTGGTACAAAAAGTTAATTATGAGCTTTTGAATCGAATTATACAGCTTAAACTAAAATTTTGAAATTTTTACTCGGTTAAAATTTGATCGGGTTCACTAGAAAGCCCATTTAGACATGCACGCTCTGAACCCTAAAGAACGATCGAAAATGATATTAAATCAAATTTTTTAGGTACAAAAAGTTAATTATGGGACTTTGAACCTAATTATACAACTTAAACTAAAATTTTGAGAATTTTACTCGATTAAAATTCGAACGGGTTCACTAGAAAGCCCATTTAGACATGCACACTCTGAACGTTAAAAACGATCGAAAATGATATTAAATCAAATTTTTTGGGTACAAAAAGTTAATAATTATAGGCTTTTGAGCCTAATTATACAACTTAAACTAAAATTTTGAGCTTTTTACTCGGTTAAAATTCCTACGGGTTCACTAAAAAGCCCATTTAGACATGCACGCTCTAAACCCTAAAAAATGATCGAAAATGATATTAAATCAATATTTTTGGGTAAACAAAGTTAATTATGGGTTTTTGAACCTATTTATACAGCTTGAACTCAAATTTTGAGGTTTTTCCTCGGTTAAAATTCGAACGGGTTCACTAGAAAGCCCATTTAGATATGGACGCTCTAAACCCTAAAAAATGATCGAAAATTATTTTAAATCAAATTTTTTGGGTACAAAAAGTTAATTATGGGATTTTGAACCTAATTATACAGCTTAAAATCAAATTTTGAGCTTTTTACTCGGTTAAAATTCGAACGGGTTCACTAAAACGCCCATTTAGAGATGCACGCTCTAAACCCTAAAAAACGATCGAAAATGATATTAAATCAAATTTTTTGGGTACAAAAAGTTAATTATGGGTTTTGAACCTAATTATACAGCATAAACTAAATTTTTTAGCTTTTTACTCGGTTAAAATTCGAACGGGTTGACTAGAAAGCCCATTTAGACATTCTCGCTCGAAACCCTAAAAAATGATCAAAAATGATATTAAATCGAAATTTTTGGGGTAAACAAAGTTAATTATTGTTTTTTGAACCTAATTATTCAGCTTAAACTAAAATTTTGAACTTTTTACTTGGTTAAAATATGATCGGGTTCACTAGAATGCCCATTTAGATATGCACGCTCTAAACCCTAAAAAACGAACGAAAATGATATTAAATCAAATTTTTTAGGTACAAAAAGTTAATTATGGGCTTTTGAACCTAATTATATAGCTTAAACTAAAATTTTGAGCTTTTTACTGGGTTAAAATTCGTACGGATTCACTAGAAAGCCCATTTAAACATGCACACTCTAAATCCTAAAAACCATCAAAAATGATATTAAATCAAATTTTTTTTGGTACAAAAAGTTAATTATGGGCTTTGAACCTAATTATACAGCTTAAACTAAAATTTTGAGCTTTTTACTCGGTTATACCACTTTGTTTTATGCTAATTAATTTCCACATACCTTTTACATATACTCTAATTGATTTTCTTTCCTCCACTTACTTTAATTACAATTTACCTGTTACATAACTATTAATAAGATTCTTACCTATTCTTACTATTATACTCCAATATCCATTACCATATTTAACTTTATTCTTTTCAACCTATATATCTCTTCTTACCAAACTAATTTTACTTTATTACTTAAAATAACTAAAAGTGTTTATATCTTTTCTTTCCTTTTTCGTGTTGGAAAGAAACGATCCCCTCAAATGCATGAAATTCAGCACCAAAAGAAACCAAAACATGCTCTTTTTGATAAAGTTAGGATGAGCAGCGAAAAAAAATCTTCGGCGGAGGTTGACACGGCTCAACCCCACCGAACCAAATGAAAATCATGTGTTGGAACTGCCAAGGCCTTGGTAAGACCCAGGCAGTTCAAAATCTCAAAAAAAAATTAATTACCAAATATGAACCTGATGTTTTATTTCTATGTGAAACTAGACTTAATAAATCTCGATGTAGTTCTCTTAGTGCATCACTTGATATGCAAGGATGCATATCGGTAGAAAATAGTCCAACATGTACTAGCCTAGCCTAGCCTTACTTTGGACTAATAAAATTCAAAGTAATTTACTCTCTTACTCCGATCGTCGTATCGATTGTATTATTAGCCATGGCAATTCCAAATTCCATTTCACTGGGTTACATGGCTATGTTACTACAAACTATAAATACAAAACATGGCAATTAATAGATTCCTTAAAATCATCCTCAAACCTCCCATTACTAGGTGGGGATTTTAATGAAATTCTACATGACAATGAAAAACAAGGAGGATGCCGACGTGCACACTCCCAAATTATTAATTTCCAAGAATGTTTATCTCGAAATGAACTCTTCGATTGTAAACCTAACTCGGGTTGGTTCACATGGTTTAAACATAGACCCAACTCACAACCTATCTTCGAACGCTTGGATCGATTCATTGGTTCAACCAACTGGATAAACATGTATCCAAATTATACTATAACCTCGCATTTCCAGTCCAAATCTTACCATTGTTCCATTATGCTCGACACCTCTTCTACTACATATGCTAGAAAACAGAATTTTAAGAAAACCTTCCGCTTTGAGGAATGTTGAGCCAACAATGATGAAAGCAAAAACCTAATCAAGGATATTTGGACCAATACGAATAAGAACACACTAAACAAAATACAAAAGATTGGCAACCGTCTAAACTCATTTCAGAATTCTCAAAGGAAAAAAAACAAATGAACGCCTTCAATATCTAACTACATATATTAATAATAGTCTAAAACATCCAATACCATCTTCTGAGGAACACCGCCTCATTGAAGAAAAGAAAGAACTACAAGCCCTTCAACATAACAATGAAATATACTAGGCTCAACGCTCTAGAACTAGTTGGCTACATCATGGAGACAAAAATACTTCTTTCTTCCATGCACGAGCCAATGGATGTCGTAAGAAAAACACTATTCAAGGCCTCTTTGATAATTCCAACACTTGGCACACGGAAGAATCCAACATTCTATCAATTGCTACAGACTATTTCCAAAACCTTTTCTCTACATGCATTCCAACTCCTTCGACTGATATTCTTGATAGCATTCCAACTATAATTACACCACAAATGAATGAAAATTTAAATAGACCTTACACAGAAGAAGAAGTTATTAATGTTTTTCGTGATATTGATCCGAGCAAAGCTCCAGGGATCGATGGTTTTCCTAGTGGTTTTTACCGACAACACTGGGATACACTTGGTGAGGACATAATACTACTATGCCTTAATCTTCTCTCAGGTACAACCAACATGGCTGAGGTCAACCAAACTATTCTTGTCCTAATCCCGAAAAAACAAAACCCAACGACAATGAGGCAACTTCATCCAATAAGCCTTTGCACTGTTATATACAAAATTGTATCTAAGGTTTTAGTCAACCGTCTCAAAACATTCATACCTCTATGTATTAGTAACAACCAAGCGGCTTTTATTCAAGGTAGAAACATCACGGACAATATCCTAATTGCACATGAACTACTTCACACTCTCAATACGGGAGACTCCCACCTGTCTAAAGGTGCAAGTCTGAAGCTAGACATGGAAAAAGCCTTCGATTGTGTTGAGTGACCTTTCTTACAAAAAATTATGCAACGTATGGGTTTCAACGACACTTGAATTTCTACTATAATGAAATGTGTCACTATCATTTCGTACCAAGTCCGTGTAAACGACTCTTTATCTCAATCTTTTAAACCACAACGAGGTCTCCGACAAGGAAACCCACTTTCTCCATTCCTCTTCCTCTTCTGCACCCAAGGATTAACAGCTATACTAAATGTTGAACATTCTAACGGCAACCTCCCTAACTCAGTGCTAGTCGGCATGACCCAAAAATAAACCATCTCCTTTTCGCTGATGATTGTTTGGTCTTCATAAAAAACAACACCACTGAAGCTAATCATCTAAAAAATGCTCTACAAAAATATGCTACCTATTCAGGTCAAGCGATTAATTTTGTTAAAATCGACAATCTACTTTTCCCCAAAAACTACTCTATCTCAAAGAGCAGTTGTTAACAATATTCTCCAAGTCCAAGAGGTTAGTGACCCTGGTAATTACCTGGGTGTCCCTCTCTTGATTGGAAAAAACAAAACAGCTTCGTTAGGTTTTACCAGAGATAAAATTAACGCAAGCCTCTCGAAATGAGATAAAAATCTATTATGTTTTAGCGGTAGAGAGATATTCATAAAATCTGTCATTCAATCTCTTCCACAATATGTCATGTCATGCTACCTTCTTCCACATAATATTATCGATGACATCACCACTTCTATTCGCCGATACTGGTGGTCAGGTAAAGGTAACAAAAATGGCTGGCATATGCTTCCTTGGGAGGTTGTATGCCAACCAAAATCAGTAGGGGGCATGGGCTTTCGCGATCTCCACAACTTTAATATCGCTCTATTAGGAAAACAAATATGGAGACTAATCTGTGAACCATCAAACCTCCTTGGCCAGGTATATCAAGCTAAATACTATCCATCTGGCAACATCCTCGATGCTACTTCGACAAAACAATCTTCTTTTGCTTGGAAGGGAATCTGTACGGCCCTGAAAAAGCTCCTTCCTGGTTTTGTTACAAGGCCAGGTATAAATAGCAAGATTAACATATTCCATGATCTATGAGGAGGCTCCTCTCCGGTTCAACTTTTTGGCGAATATGAAATTTCCAGTGAAATTCCAAAACGAGCTTGGGATTTTATGATTCCTGGGCAACCACAATGGGATGAGCCTAAAATACGTTCCTTTTTTGATAGAGAGGATGCCAACGTTATTTTAAACACCCTATAATTAATGACCATCGAGATACAACCATATGGATGAACAATGACTGTGGACTTTATTCTGTCAAATCAGGTTTTTTATTCTTACAAAAACCACGCGGACCTCTAAATAGACCTACACGTATTTGGAAAACCATTTCTAAGCTACCAGCTTTACCAAAGGTAAGAGCCTTTGGATGGCGACTAGGTCACGATGCTCTTCCTACGGGATCCAAATTACTGAATGCTAACCTAGGAAATGGCATTTGCCCAATTTGTGCAACTACAATTGAAACCCGAATGCATGCTTTGAGCGACTGTCCTGATGCTTATGAAACTATTCGTTTAGCAGGTTTTCCTACTTTAATCCAATCAGGCAATTTTACATCGTCACTTCATTGGATGGAGACTGCAGGGGCTAAACTTAACAACAAGGAGTTTGCTCTTTTTCTAACGATACTCTAGAATATTTGGAATAGATGAAATGATTAGATACATAATAACCATCTTCAACCACCATGGTTAACCCTGGAAAATGCAAAATCCTTATTGAATGACTATCAAAATGCAAACATTTGCTCCTCTACTAGTAATCCACATAGACCCATTTTTCAAAACCAAACTTGGCAGAAACCAAGAACTGGCTCTATTAAAATAAACTCGGATGGGGCTTTTGACCCCCATCTCTAGAAGTGCTACAATTGGTGTTGTAGCACGTAACTCGGACGGTGTGGTTTTGGGAGGAATTTCTCTTCCTCTTGTTGGATGCCCTGATGCTGCTTCGGCTGATGCACAAGCAATCCTAGCTGAACTTCGACTTGTATCTCAGAAAGGTTAGACGAATATTACCTTTGAGACAGATTCAGCCTCCATTGCAAATAAAGTCAACCAGGGTGGACCAGATCTCTCAACTTTACAACCTTTAGTGTCCACGATTCGTACCACCATGGAAAGTTTAGTGAATTGTCGAATCGCTTATGTACCTAGAGGGGCCAATAATGTAGCCCATACACTTGCTTCTATGGCCATGCGTACTTTATGTAATCTTCACTTTGACTAGGATTTACCCAATTTTGTAAGGGTTTTTGTAAACTATGAGAGATTTAACTCTCCTTCTCAATAAATTTCTAGGGGTACACTTTTCCCCATATGGGCTTCTAACCCTTCTTGGGTTGGAAGTGTTAGGGTTTTTTTAACGAGGCCCTTTTCCGTCAAAAAAAATTCAAACGAGTTCAATAGAAAGCCCATTTAGACATGCACGCTCTAAACCCTAAAAAATGATCGAAAATGATAATAAATCTAATTTTTTGGGTAAACAAAGTTAATAATGGTTTTTTAAACATAATTATACAGCTTAAACTCAAATTTTGAACTTTTTACTCGATTAAAATTCGAACGGGTTCACTAGAAAGCCCATTTAGACATGCACGCTCTGAACCCTAAAGAACGATCGAAAATGATATTAAATAAAATTTTTGGGTACAAAACGTCAATTGTTGGCTTCTGAACCTAATTATAAATCTTAAAGTCAAATTCTGAGCTTTTTACTCGGTTAAAATTTGAACGGGTTCACTAGAAAACCCATTTAGATATGCACGCTCTAAACCCTAAAAACGATCGAAAATGATATTAAATCAAATTTTTTTGGTAAAAAACTTGATTATGTGCTTTTGAACCAAATTATACAACTTAAACTAAAATTTTGAACTTTTGACTCAGTTAAAATTGAAACGGGTTCAGTAGAAAGCTCATTTAGACATGCACGCTCTGAACGCGAAAAAACGATCTAAAATGATATTAAATCAAATTTTTTGGGTACAGAAAGTTCATTATGGGCATTTGAACCTAATTATACATCTTAAACTCAAATTTTGTGCTTTTTACTCGATTAAAATTCGAACGGGTTCACTAGAAAGCCCATTTAGACATGCACGCTCTAAACCCTAAAATATGATTGAAAATGATATTAAATCAAATTTTTTGGGTACAAAATGTTAATTATGGGATTTTGAACCTAATTATATAGTTTAAAATCAAATTTTGAGCTTTTTACTCGATTAAAATTAGAACAGGTTCACTAGAAAGCCCATTTAGACTTGCACGCTCTAAACCCTAAAGAACGATTGAAAATGATATTAAATCAAATATTTTGGGTACAAAACGTTAATTGTTGTCTATTGAACCTAATTATACAGTTTAAAATCAAAATTTGAGCTTTTTACTCGGTTAAAATTGGAACGGGTTCACTAGAAAGCCCATTTAAACATGCACGCTCAAAACCCTAAAGAACGATTGAGAATGACATTAAATCAAATTTTTTGGATACAAATATTCAATTATGGGCTTTTGAACCTAATTATACAGCTTAAATAAAAATTTTGAGATTTTTACTCGGGTAAAATTAGAACGTGTTCACTAGAAAGCCCATTTACACGTGTTAATTATACAGTTTAAACTAAAATTTTGAGCTTTTTACTCGGTTAAAATTCGAACTGGTTCACTTGAAAACCCTTTTAAACATGCACGCTCTGAACTCTAAAAAACGATCGAAAATGATATTAAATCAATTTTTTGGGTAAACAAAGTTAATTATGGGTTTTTGAACCTAATTATACAACTTAAACTAAAATTTTGAGCTTATTACTCGGTTAAAATTCGAACGGGTTCACATGAAAGCCCATTTAGACATGCACGCTATGAACCCTAAAAAACGATCGAAAATGATATTAAATCAATTTTTCGGGTAAACAAAGTTAATTATGAGTTTTTGAACCTAATTATGCAGCTTAAATTAAAATTTTGAGCTTTTTACTCGGTTAAAATTAGAACGGGTTCACGAGAAAGCCCATTTAGACATGTACGTTCTGAACCCTAAAAAACGATCGAAAATGATATTAAATAAATTTTTTGGGTAAAAAGAGTTAATTATGGGTTTTTGAACCTAATTATACAACTTAAACTAAAATTTTGAGCTTTTTACTCGATTAAAATTCAAACGGGTTCACTAGAAAACCCATTTAGACATGCACGCTCTAAACCCTAAAAAACGATCGAAAATGATATTAAATCAATTTTATTGGGTAAACAAAGTTAATTATGGGTTTTTGAACCTAATTATACAGCTTAAACTAAAATTTTGAGCTTATTACTCGGTTAAAATTCGAACGGGTTCACTAGAAAGCCCATTTAGACATGCACGCTCTAAGCCCTAAAAAATGATCGAAAATTATATTAAATCAATTTTTTTGTGTACAAAAAGTTAATTATAGAATTTTGAACATAATTATATAGTTTAAAATCAAATTTTGAGCTTTTTACTCGATTAAAATTAGAACAGGTTTACTAGAAAGCCCATTTAGACTTGCACGCTCTAAACCCTAAAGAACAAACGAAAATGATATTAAATCAAATTTTTTGGGTACAAAACGTTACTTGTTGGCTTTTGAACCTAATTATACAGCTTAAAATTAAATTTTGAGCTTTTTACTCGGCTAAAATTGGAACGGGTTCACTAAAAAGCCCATTTAGATATGCACGCTCAAAACCCTAAAGATCGATCGAAAATGATGTGAAATCAATTTTTTGGGGTACAAAAGTTTAATTATGGGATTTTGAATCGAATTATACAGCTTAAACTAAAATTTTGAGATTTTTACTCGGTTAAAATTAGAACGGGTTCACTAGAAACACCATTTAGACATGTACGCTCTAAACCCTAAAAAACGATCGAAAATGATATTAAATAATTTTTTTGGGTAAACAAAGTGAATTATGGGTTTTTGAACCTAATTATACAGCTTAAACTAAAATTTTGAGCTTTTTACTCGGTTAAAATTAGAATGGGTTCACTAGAAAGCCCATTTAGACATGCACGCTCTAAAACCTAAAAAACGATCGAAAATGATATTAAATCAATTTTTTTTGGGTAAGCAAAGTTAATTATGGGTTTTTGAACCTAATTATAAAGCTTAAAATCAAATTTTGAGATTTTTACTGGCTTAAAATTGGAACGGGTTTACTAAAAAGCCCATTTAGATATGCACGCTCAAAACCCTAAAGATCGATCGAAAATGATATGAAATCAAATTTTTGGGGTACAAAAGTTTAATCATGGGATTTTGAATCGAGTTATACAGCTTAAACTAAAATTTTGAGATTTTTACTCGGTTAAAATTAGAACGGGTTCACTAGAAAGACCATTTAGACATGTACGCTCTAAACCCTAAAAAACGATCGAAAATGATATTAAATAATTTTTTTTGGGTAAACAAAGTTAATTATGGGTTTTTGAACCTAATTATACAGCTTAAACTAAAATTTTGAGCTTTTTACTCGGTTAAAATTAGAATGGGTTCACTAGAAAGCCCATTTAGACATGCACGCTCTAAAACCTAAAAAACGATCGAAAATGATATTAAATCAATTTTTTTTGGGTAAGCAAAGTTAATTATGGGTTTTTGAACCTAATTATAAAGCTTAAAATCAAATTTTGAGATTTTTACTGGCTTAAAATTGGAACGGGTTTACTAAAAAGCCCATTTAGATATGCACGCTCAAAACCCTAAAGATCGATCGAAAATGATATGAAATCAAATTTTTGGGGTACAAAAGTTTAATCATGGGATTTTGAATCGAGTTATACAGCTTAAACTAAAATTTTGAGATTTTTACTCGGTTAAAATTAGAACGGGTTCACTAGAAAGACCATTTAGACATGTACGCTCTAAACCCTAAAGAACGATCGAAAATGATATTAAATCAATTTTTTTGGGTAAACAAAGTTAATTATGGGTTTTTGAACCTAATAATAGAGCTTAAACTAAAATTTTGAGCTTATTACTCGGTTAAAATTCGAACGGGTTCACTAGAAAGCTGATTTAGACATGCACGCTCTAAACCCTAAAAAAAGATCGAAAATGATATTAAATCAATTTTTTTTGGGTAAGCAAAGTTAATTATGGGTTTTTGAACCTAATTATAAAGCTTAAAATCAAATTTTGAGATTTTTACTGGCTTAAAATTGGAACGGGTTTACTAAAAAGCCCATTTAGATATGCACGCTCAAAACCCTAAAGATCGATCGAAAATGATATGAAATCAAATTTTTGGGGTACAAAAGTTTAATCATGGGATTTTGAATCGAGTTATACAGCTTAAACTAAAATTTTGAGATTTTTACTCGGTTAAAATTAGAACGGGTTCACTAGAAAGACCATTTAGACATGTACGCTCTAAACCCTAAATAACGATCGAAAATGATATTAAATCAATTTTATTGGGTAAACAAAGTTAATTATGGGTTTTTGAACCTAATAATAGAGCTTAAACTAAAATTTTGAGCTTATTACTCGGTTAAAATTCGAACGGGTTCACTAGAAAGCTGATTTAGACATGCACGCTCTAAACCCTAAAAAAAGATCGAAAATGATATTAAATCAAATTTTTTGGTACAAAACGTTAATTGTTGGCTTTACAACCTAATTATACAGTTTAAAATCAAATTTTGAGCTTTTTACTCGGTTAAAATTGGAACGGGTTCACTAAAAAGCCCATTTAGACATTCACGCTCAAAACCCTAAAGATCGAAAAAAAATGACATGAAATCAAAATTTATGGGTACAAAAATTTATGGGCTTTTGAACCTAATTATACAGCTTAAACTAAAATTTTGAGATTTTTATTCGATTAAAATTAGAACGGATTCACTAGAAACCCATTTAGACATGTACGCTCTGAACCCTAAAAAATGATCGAAAATGATATTAAATAAATTTTTTTGGGTAAACAAAGTTAATTATGGGTTTTTGATACTAATTATACAGCTTAAACTAAAATTTTAACCTCTTTACTCGGTTAAAAATCGAACGGGTTCACTAGAAATCCCATTTAGACATGCAAGCTCCGAACCGTAAAAAACGATCGAAAATGATATTAAATAATTTTTTTTGGGTAAACAAAGTTAATTATGGGTTTTTGAACCTGATTATACAGCTTAAACTAAAATTTTGATCTTTTTACTCGATTAAAATTTAAACGGGTTCACTAGAAAACCCATTTATACATGCACGCTCTAAACCCTAAAAAACGATCAAAAATGATATTAAATCAATTTTTGGGTAAAAAAAGTTAATTATGGACATTTGAACCTAATTATACAATTTAAACTCAAATTTTGAGTTTTTTAATCGGTTAAAATTCGAACAGGTTCACTAGAAAGCCCATTTAGACATACAAGCTCTAAACCCTAAAAAACGATCGAAAATGATATTAAATCAATTTTTGGGTAAAAAAGTCAATTATGGGCATTTGAACCTAATTATATAGTTTAAACTCAAATTCTGAGCTTTTTAATCGGTGAAAATTCAAATAGGTTCACTAAAAAGCCCATTTAGACATGCACGCTCTAAACCCTTAAAAACGATCGAAAATGATATTAAATCAATTTTTTGGGTAAAAATGATAATTATATGCTTTTGAACCTAATTATACATCTTAAACTCAAATTTTGAGCTTTATAATCTGTTAGAATTAGAATGGGTTCACTAGAAAGCCCATTTAGACATGCACGCTCTAAAACCTAAAAAACGATAGAAAATGATATTAAATCAAATTTTTTGGGTACAAAAAGTTCATTATAGGCATTTAAACCTAATTATACAACTTAAAATCAAATTTTGAGCATTTTAATCGGTTAGAATTCGAAATGGTTCACTAAAAAGACCATTTAGACATGCACGCACTGAACCCTTAAAAAAGTTAATTATGGGAATTTTAACCAAATTATATTACTTAAACTCAAATTTCAAGCATTTTAATCGGTTAAAATTCAGATGGGTTCACTAGAAAGCCCATTTAGGCATGCACGCTCTAAACCCTTAAAAACGATCGAAAATGATATTAAATAAATTTTTTTGGGTAAAAAAAGTTTATTATTGGCATTTGAACCTAATTATACAGCTTAAACTCAAATTTGAGCTCTTTAATCGATTAAAATTAGAACGGGTTCACTAGAAAGCCAATTTAGACATACACGCTCTGAACCCTAAAAAACGATCGAAAATTATATTACATCAAATTTTTTGGGTACAAAAAGTTAATTATGGGCATTTAAACCTAATTATAAAGCTTAAACTATAATTTTGAGCTTTTTAATCAGTTAAAATTCGAACGGGTTCAATAGAAAGCCCATTTAGACATGCATGCTCTGAACCTTAAAAAACGATCGAAAATGATATTAAATCAAATTTTTTGTGTACGAAAAGTTAATTATGGGCATTTAAGCCTAATTATACAGCTTAAACTCAAATTTTGAGCTTTTTAATCGATTAAAATTCGAACTGTTTCACTAGAAAGCCCATTTAGACATGCACGCCCTTAACACAAAAAAACGATCGAAAATGATATTAAATCAAATTTTTTGGGAAAAAAATTTAATTATGGGCTTTTGAACCTAATTATACAGCTTAAACTAAAATTTTGAACATTTTACTCGGTTAAAATTCGATCGGATTCACTAGAAAGCCCATTTAGACATACACACTTTGAACCCTAGAAAACAATCGAAAATGATATTAAATCAATTTTTTGGGTACAAAAAATTAATTATGGGCTTTTGAACCTAATTATATTGCTTATATAAAATTTTGAACTTTTGACTCGGTTAAACTTCGAACGGGTTCACTAGAAAGCCAATTAAGACATGCACGCTCTAAACCTTAAAAAACGATCGAAAATGATATTAAATCAAATATTTTGGGTACAAAAAGTTAATTATGGGCATTTAAACCTAATTATACAGCTTAAACTAAAATTTGAGCTTCTTACTCAGTTAAAATTAGAACGGGTTCACTAGGAAACCCATTTAGACATGCACGCTTTGAACCCTAAAAAACGATCGAAAATGATATTAAATCAAATTTTTGGTTAAAAAAAAGTTAATTATGGGCTTTTGAACCTAATTATACAGCTTAAACTCAAATTTTGAGCTTTTTAATCGGTTAAAATTCGAACGAGTTCACTAGAATGCCCATTAAGACATGCACGCTTTGAACCCTAAAAAACGATCAAAAATGATATTAAATCAAATTTTTGGTTAAAAAAAAGTTAATTATGGGCTTTTGAACCTAATTATACAGCTTAAACTCAAATTTTGAGCTTTTTAATCGGTTAAAATTCAAATGGGGTTCACTAGAAAACACATTTAGACATGCACGCTCTAAACCCTAAAAAACGATCGAAAATGATATTCAATCAAATTTTTTGGGTAAAAAAATTTAATTATAGGCATTTGAACCTAATTATACAGCGTAAACTAAAATTTAGTGCTTTTTACTCGATTAAAATTCGAACGGATTCACTAGAAAGCCCATCTAGACATGCACGCTTTAAACCCTAGAAAACGATCGAAATTGATATTAGATCAAATTTTTTGGGTACAAAAATTTAATTATGGTCTTTTGAACCTAATTATACAGCTTAAACAAAAATTTTGAACTTTTTACTCAGTTAAAATTCGAACGGATTCACTAGAAAGCCCATTTAGACATGCACGCTTTGAACCCTAGAAAACGATCGAAAATGATATTAAATCAAATTTTTTGGGCACAAAAATTTAATTATGGGCTTTTGAACCTAAATATACTGCTTAAACTAAAATTTTAAACTTTTGACTCGGTTAAAATTCGAACGGGTTCACTAAAAAGCCAATTAAGAAATGCACGCTCTGAACCACAAAAAACGATCAAAAATTATATTACATCAAATTTTTTGGGTACAAAAAGTTAATTATGGTCATTTAAACCTAGTTATACAGCCTAAAGTCAAATTTTGAGCTTTTTAATCGGTTAAAATTCAAACGGGTTCACTAGAAAGCCCACTTAAACATACACGCTTTGAACCATAAAAAACGATCGAAAATGATATTAGATCATTTTTTCGGTTAAAAAAGTTAATTATAGGCATTTGATCCTAATTATACTTCTTAAACTTAAACTTTGAGCTTTCTAATCGGTTAGAATTCGAACGGGTTCACTAGAAAGCCCATTCAGACATGCACTCTGTAAACCCTAAAAAACGATCGAAAATGATATTAAATCAAAAATTTTGGGTACAAAAAGTTAATTATGGGCATTTGAACCTAATTATACACCTTAAACTCAAATTTTGACCTTTTTAATCTGTTAAAATTTGAAAGAGTTCACTATAAAGCCCATTTAGACATGCACGCTCTGAAACCTAAAAAACGATCGAAAATGACATTAAATCAAATTTTTTGAGTACAGAAAGTTAATTATAGGCATTTAAACCTAATTATAAAGGTTAAAATCAAATTTTGAGCTTTTTAATCGATTAAAATTCAAAAGGATTCACTAGAAAGCCCATTTAGACATGGACGCTCTAAAACCTAAAAAACGATCGAAAATGATATTGAATCAAATTTTTTGGGTACAAAAAGTTAATTACAAGCATTTAAACCTAATTATACAACTTAAACTCAAATTTTGAGGTTTTTAATCGGTTAAAATTCGAACGGGTTCACTGAAAGCCCATTTAAACATGCACGCTCTGAACGCTAAAAAAAGATCGAAAATGATATTTAAATAAATTTTATTGGGTAAACAAAGTTAATTACGGGCCTTTAAACCTAATTATACAGTTTAAACTCAAATTTTAAGCTTTTTAATCGGTTAAAATTCGAACGGGTTCACTTGAAAGCCCATTTAGACATGCACGTTCTAAACCCTAAAAACAGATCGAAAATGATATTAAATCAAATTTTTTGGGTAAAAAAGGTTAATTATCGGCATTTAAACCTAATTGTACAACTTAAATTCAAATTTTGTGCTTTTTAATCGGTAAATATTCGAACGGGTTCACTAGAAAACCCATTTAGACATCCACGCTCTAAACCCTAAAAAATGATCAAAAATGATATTAATTCAAATTTTTTGGATAAAAAAAGTTAATTATGGGCATTTAAACCTAATTATACTGCTTTAACTCAAATTTTGAGCTTTTTAATCGGTTAAAATCGAAAGGATTCACTAGAAAGCCCATTTAGACATGGATGCTCTGAAACCTAAAAAACGATCGAAAATGATATTAAATCAAATTTTTAGGGTACAAAAAGTTAATTACAAGCATTTAAACCTAATTATACAGCTTAAATTCAAATTTTGTGCTTTTTAATCGGTTAAAATTCGAACGGGTTCACTAGAAAGCCCATTCAGACATGCACTCTGTAAACCCTAAAAAACGATCGAAAATGATATTAAATCAAAATTTTTGGGTACAAAAAGTTAATTATGGGCATTTGAACCTAATTATACACCTTAAACTCAAATTTTGATCTTTTTAATCTGTTAAAATTTGAAAGAGTTCACTATAAAGCCCATTTAGACATGCACGCTCTGAAACCTAAAAAACGATCGAAAATGACATTAAATCAAATTTTTTGAGTACAGAAAGTTAATTATAGGCATTTAAACCTAATTATAAAGGTTAAAATCAAATTTTGAGCTTTTTAATCGGTTACAATTCGAAATGGTTCACTAGAAAACCCATTTAGACATGCACGCTCTGAACCCGAAAAAACGATCGAAAATGATATTAAATCAAATTTTTTGGGTACAGAAAGTTAATTATAGGCATTTAAACCTAGTTATAAAGGTTAAAATCAAATTTTGAGCTTTTTAATCGATTAAAATTCAAAAGGATTCACTAGAAAGCCCATTTAGACATGGACGCTCTAAAACCTAAAAAACGATCGAAAATGATATTAAATCAAATTTTTTGGGTACAAAAAGTTAATTACAAGCATTTAAACCTAATTATACAGCTTAAACTCAAATTTTGAGGTTTTTAATCGGTTAAAATTCGAACGGGTTCACTGAAAGCCCATTTAAACATGCACGCTCTGAACGATAAAAAAAGATCGAAAATGATATTTAAATAAATTTTATTGGGTAAACAAAGTTAATTACGGGTCTTTAAACCTAATTATACAGTTTAAACTCAAATTTTAAGCTTTTTAATCGGTTAAAATTCGAAATGGTTCACTAGAAAGCCCATTTAGACATGCACTCTCTGAAACTTAAAAAACGATCGAAAATGATATTAAATCAAATTTTTTCGGTACAAAAAGTTAATTATAGGCATTTAAACCTAATTATACAGCTTAAAATCAAATTTTGAGCTTTTTAATCGGTTAAAATTTGAAATGGTTCACTAGAAAGCACATTTAGACATGCACACTCTAAAACCTAAAAGACGATCAAAATGATATTAAATCAATTTTTTGTGGAAGAAATTAATTATGGGAATTTGAACCTAATTATACAATTTAAACTCAAATTTTGAGCTTTTTAATCGGTTAAAATTCGAACTGGTTCACTAGAAAGCCCATTTAGACATGCACGCTCTAAACCCTAAAAAACGATCGAAAATGATATTAAATGAATTTTATTGGGAAAAAATTTAATTAGGGGCATTTGAACCTAATTATACAGCTTAAACTCTAATTTTGTGCTTTTTAATCGGTTAAAACCCATTTAGACATCCACGCTCTAAACCCTAAAAAATGCTCGAAAATGATATTAATTCAAATTTTTTGGGTAAAAAAAGTTAATTATGGGCATTTAAACCTAATTATACAGCTTAAACTCAAATTTTGAACTTTTGACTCGGTTAAAATTCGAACGGGTTCACTGAAAGCCCATTTAATCATGGACGCTCTGAACCCTAAAAAAAGATCGAAAATGATATTAAATAAATTTTATTAGGTAAAAAAAGTTAATTATGGCATTTAAACCTAATTATACAGCTTAAACACAAATTTTGATCTTTTTAATCGGTTAAAATTCGAACTGATTGACTTGAAAGCCAATTTAGACATGTACGTTCTAAACCCTAAAAACCAATCGAAAATGATATTAAATCAAATTTTTTGGTAAAAAATGTTAATTATGGGCATTTAAACCTAATTATACAACTTAAACTCAAAATTTGAGCTTTTTAATCGGTTAAAATTCGAACGGGTTCACTTCAAAGCCCATTTAGACAGGCACGTTCTAAACCCTAAAAACAGATCGAAGATGATATTAAATCAAATTTTTTGGGTAAAAAAGGTTAATTATGGGCATTTAAACCTAATTTTACAACTTAAACTCAAATTTTGTTCTTTTTAATCGGTTAATATTTGAACGGGTTCACTAGAAAGCCCATTTAGACATGGACGCTCTAAATCCTAAAAAACGATCCAAAATGATATTAATTCAAATTTTTTGGGTAAAAAAGTTAATTATGGGCATTTAAACCTAATTATACAGATTTAACTCAAATTTTGAGCTTTTTAATCGGTTAAAATTCGAAAAGATTCACTAGAAAGCCCATTTAGACATGGATGCTCTGAAAACTAAAAAACGATCGAAAATGATATTGAATCAAATTTTTAGGGTACAAAAAGTTAATTACAAGCATTTAAACCTAATTGTATAGGTTAAATCAAATTTTGAGCTTTTTAATCGCTTAAAATTCAAAATGGTTCACTAGAAAGCCCATTTAGACATGCACTCTTTGAACCCTAAAAAACGATCAAAATGATATTAAATCAATTTCTTGGGTAAAAAAAGTTAATTATGGGCTTTTTAACCTAATTATACATTTTAAACCCTAAAAACTGATCGAAAATTAGACATGCACGTTCTAAACCCTAAAAACTGATCGAAAATTATATTAAAACAATTTTTTTGGGTAAAAAGGTTAATTATGGGCATTTAAACCTAATTATACAGATTAAACTCAAATTTTGTGCTTTTTAATCGGTTAATATTTGAACTGGTTCACTAGAAAGCCCATTTAGACATCCACGCTCTAAACCCTAAAAAACGATCGAAAATGATATTAATTCAAATTTTTTGGGTAAAAAAAGTTAATTATGGGCATTTAAACCTAATTGTATAGGTTAAATCAAATTTTGAGCTTTTTAATCGGTTAAAATTCGAAAGGGTTCACTTGAAAGCCCATTTAGACAGGCACGTTCTAAACCCTAAAAACAGATCGAAAATGATATTAAATCAAATTTTTTGGGTAAAAAAGGTTAATTATGGGTATTTAAACCTAATTTTACAGCTTAAACTCAAATTTTGTTCTTTTTAATCGGTTAATATTTGAACGAGTTCACTACAAAGCCCATTTAGACATGGACGCTCTAAATCCTAAAAAACGATCGAAATTGATATTAATTTAAATTTTTTGGGTAAAAAAAGTTAATTATGGGCATTTAAACCTAATTATACAGATTTAACTCAAATTTTGAGCTTTTTATTTGGTTAAAAATCGAACGGGTTCACTAGAAAGCCCATTTAGACATGGATGCTCTAAAAACTAAAAAACGATCGAAAATGATATTAAATCAAATTTTTAGGGTACAAAAAGTTAATTACAAGCATTTAAACCTAATTGTATAGGTTAAATCAAATTTTGAGCTTTTTAATCGGTTAAAATTCGAAATGGTTCACTAGAAAGCCCATTTAGACAAGCACTCTCTGAACACTAAAAAATGATCAAAAAGATATTAAATCAATTTTTTGTGTAAAAAAAGTTAATTATGGGCATTTTAACCTAATTATACATTTTAAACTCAATTTTTGTGCTTTTTAATCGGTTAAAATTCGAACAGGTTCACTAGAAAGCCCATTTAGACATGCACATTCTGAACCCTAAAAAACGATCGAAAATAATATTAGATCAAGTTTTTTGGGCACAAAAAGTTAATTACAGGCATTTAAGCCAAATTATACAGCTTAAAATCAAATTTTGAGCTTTTTAATCGATTAAAATTCAAACAGGTTCACTAGAAAGCCCATTTAAACATCCACGCTCTAAACCCCAAAAAATGATCGAAAATGATATTAAAAAAAAATTCGGTACAAAATGTTAATTATAGGCATTTGAACCTAATTATACAGCTTAAACTAAAATATTGATCTTTTTATTTGGTTAAAAATCGAACGTGTTCACTGAATGCCCATTTAGACATCCATGCTCTAAACCCTAGTAAACGATCGAAAATGATATTAATTCAAATTTTTTGGGTAAAAAATTTTAATTATGGGCATTTAAACCTAATTATACAACTTTAACTCAAATTTTGAGCTTTTTAATCGGTTAAAATTCGAAAGGATTCACTAGAAAGCCCATTTAGACATGGACGTTCTGAAACCTAAAAAACGATCGAAAATGATATTAAATTAAATTTTTTGGTACAAAAAGTTAATTAGAAGCATTTAAACCTAATTGTACAGCTTAAACTCAAATTTTGAACTTTTGACTCGGTTAAAATTCGAACGGGTTCACTAAAAGCCCATTTAAACATGCGTGCCTAAACCCTAAAAAAGGATAGAAAATGATATTAGATAAATTTTATTGGGTAAAAAATGTTATTTATGGGCATTTGAACCTAATTATACAACTTAAACTAAAATTTTGAGCTTTTTAATCGATTAAAATTCGAACGGGATCACTTGAAAACCCATTTAGACATGCAAGTTCTATACCCTAAAAACCGATCGAAAATGATATTAAATCAATTTTTTTGAGTAAAAAATGTTAATTATGGGCATTTAAACCTAATTATACAGCTTGAACTCAAATTTTGAGTTTTTAAATCGGTTAAAATTTGAACGGGTTCATTAGAAAGCCCATTTAGACATGCAGGCTCTGAACCCTAAAAAACAATCAAAAATGATATTAAATCATATTTTTTGGGTACAAAAAGTTAATTATAGGCATTTAAACATAATTATACAGCTTAAAATTAAATTTTGAGCTCTTTAATCGGTTAAAATTCGAAATGGTTCACAAGAAAGCCCATTTAGATATGCACGCTCTGAACCCTAGAAAACGATCGAAAATGACATTAAATCAAATTTTTTGGGTACAAAAAGTTAATTATAGGCATTTAAACCTAATTATACAGGTTAAAATCAAATTTTGAGCTTTTTTATCGGTTAAAATTCGAAATGGTTCACTAGAAAGCCCATTTAGACATGCAATCTCTGAACCCTAAAAAACGATCAAAAATGATATTAAATAAAATTTTTTGGGTACAAAAAGTTAATTATAGGCATTTAAACCTAATTATACAGGTTAAAATAAAATTTTGGGATTTTTAATCGGTTAAAATTCGAATGTGTTGACTAGAAAGCCCATTTAGACATGCACGCTTTGAACCATAAAAAATGATCGAAAATGATATTAAATTAATTTTTTTGGGTACAAAAAGTTATTTTTGGGCATTTCAACTTAATTATTCATCTTAAACTCAAATTTTTAGAATTTTAATTGATTAAAATTCAAACGGGTTCACTAGAAAGCCCAATTATATATGCACGCTCTGAACCCTAAGAAACGATCAAAGTTGATATTAAATCAAATTTTTTGGGTATAAAAACTTAATTATAGGAATTTTAACCTAATTATACATCTTAAACTAAAAATTTGAACTTTTGACTCGGTTAAAATTCGAACGGGTTCACTAAAAAGTCCATTTAGACAAGCACGCTCTGAACCCTAAAAATCGTTTGAAAATGATATTAAATAATTTTATGGGGAAAAGTTTAGTTATGGGCTTTTGAACCGAATTATACAGGTTAAACTCAAATTTTGAGCTTTTTACTAGGTTAAAATTCGAACGGGTTCACTAGAAAGCCCACTTACATATGCACGCTCTGAACCCTAAAAAACGATCAAAAATGATATTAAATAAAATTTTTTGGGTACAAAAAGTTAATTATAGGCATTTAAACCTAATTATACAGGTTAAAATAAAATTTTGGGATTTTTAATCGGTTAAAATTCGAATGTGTTGACTAGAAAGCCCATTTAGACATGCACGCTTTGAACCATAAAAAATGATCGAAAATGATATTAAATTAATTTTTTTGGGTACAAAAAGTTATTTTTGGGCATTTCAACTTAATTATTCATCTTAAACTCAAATTTTTAGAATTTTAATTGATTAAAATTCAAACGGGTTCACTAGAAAGCCCAATTATATATGCACGCTCTGAACCCTAAGAAACGATCAAAGTTGATATTAAATCAAATTTTTTGGGTATAAAAACTTAATTATAGGAATTTTAACCTAATTATACATCTTAAACTAAAAATTTGAACTTTTGACTCGGTTAAAATTCGAACGGGTTCACTAAAAAGTCCATTTAGACAAGCACGCTCTGAACCCTAAAAATCGTTTGAAAATGATATTAAATAATTTTATGGGGAAAAGTTTAGTTATGGGCTTTTGAACCGAATTATACAGGTTAAACTCAAATTTTGAGCTTTTTACTAGGTTAAAATTCGAACGGGTTCACTAGAAAGCCCACTTACATATGCACGCTCTGAACCCTAAAAAACGATCAAAAATGATATTAAATAAAATTTTTTGGGTACAAAAAGTTAATTATAGGCATTTAAACCTAATTATACAGGTTAAAATAAAATTTTGGGATTTTTAATCGGTTAAAATTCGAATGTGTTGACTAGAAAGCCCATTTAGACATGCACGCTTTGAACCATAAAAAATGATCGAAAATGATATTAAATTAATTTTTTTGGGTACAAAAAGTTATTTTTGGGCATTTCAACTTAATTATTCATCTTAAACTCAAATTTTTAGAATTTTAATTGATTAAAATTCAAACGGGTTCACTAGAAAGCCCAATTATATATGCACGCTCTGAACCCTAAGAAACGATCAAAGTTGATATTAAATCAAATTTTTTGGGTATAAAAACTTAATTATAGGAATTTTAACCTAATTATACATCTTAAACTAAAAATTTGAACTTTTGACTCGGTTAAAATTCGAACGGGTTCACTAAAAAGTCCATTTAGACAAGCACGCTCTGAACCCTAAAAATCGTTTGAAAATGATATTAAATAATTTTATGGGGAAAAGTTTAGTTATGGGCTTTTGAACCGAATTATACAGGTTAAACTCAAATTTTGAGCTTTTTACTAGGTTAAAATTCGAACGGGTTCACTAGAAAGCCCACTTACATATGCACGCTCTGAACCCTAAAAAACGATCGAAAATGATAATAAATCATATTTTTTAGGTACAAAATGTTAATTATGGGTTTTTGAACCTAATTATACAGCTTAAACTAAAATTTTGAGCTTATTAATCGGTTAAAATTCGAACGGGTTCACTAGAAAAGCTCATTTAGACATGCGCGCTCTAAGCCCTAAAAATGATCGAAAATAATATTAAATCAATTTTTTTGTGTACAAAAAGTTAATTATGGGATTTTGAAACTAATTATATAGTTTGAAATCAATTTTCGAGCTTTTTACTCGATTAAAATTAGAATAGGTTCACTAGAAAGCCCATTTAGATTTGCACGCTCTAAACCCTAAAGAACGAACGAAAATGATATTAAATCAAATTTTTCGGGTACAAAACGTTAATTGTTGGCTTTTGAACCTAATTATACAGCTTAAACTAAAATTTTGAACTTCTTACTCGATTAAAATTTGATCGGGTTCACTAAAATCCCATTTAGTCATGCACGCTCTGAACCCTAAAGAACGATCGAAAATGATATTAAATCAAATTTTTTAGGTACAAAAAGTTTATTATGGGCCTTTGAACCTAATTATACAAATTAAACTAAAATTTTGAGCTTTTTACTCGATTAAAATTCAAACGGTTTCAATAGAAAGCCCATTTAGGTACAAAATGATATTATATAGCTTAAAAAACGATCGAAAATGATATTACATCAAATTTTTTGGGTACAAAATGTTAATTATGGGCATTTAAACCTAATTATATAGCTTAAACTCAAATTTTGAGCTTTTTAATCAGTTAAAATTCGAACGGGTTCACTAGAAAGCCCATTTAGACATGCACGCACTGAACCCTAAAAAAGATAAAAAATGATATTAAATCAATTTTTTGGGTAGAAAAAGTTAATTATGGGAATTTGAAACAAATTATATTGCTTAAATTCAAATTTTGAGCTTTTTAATCGGTTAAAATTCAGACGGGTTCATTAGAAAGCCCATTTAGGCAAGCACTCTCTAAACCCGAAAAAACGATCAAAAATGATATTAAATAAATTTTTTGGGTAAAAAAATTTTATTATGGGCATTTGAACCTAATTATACAGCTTAAATTCAAATTTGAGCTTTTTAATCGGTTAACATTAGAACGGGTTCACTAGAAAGCCCATTTAGACATGCACGCTCTGAACCCTAAAAAACGATCGAAAATGATATTAGATCAAATTTTTTGGGTAAAAAAAGTTAATTATGGGCTTTTGAACCTAATTATACAACTGAAACTGAAATTTTGAGCTTTTGACTCGGATAAAATTCGAACGGGTTCACTAGAAAACCCATTTAGACATGTACACTCTAAAACCTAAAAAACGATCGAAAATGATATTACATCAAATTTTTTGGGTACAAAAAGTTAACTAGGGGAATTTAAACCTAAATATAAAGCTTAAACTATAATTTTGAGCTTTTTAATCGGTTAAAATTTGAACGGGTTCACTAGAAAGCCCATTTAGACATGCACGCTCTAAACCATAAAAAACGATCGAAAATGATATTAAATCAAATTTTTTGTTTACAAAAATTTAATTATGGGCATTTAAACCTAATTATACAGCTTAAACTCAAATTTTGAGCTTTTTAATCGGTTAAATTTCGAACTGGTTCACTAGAAAGCCCATTTAGACATGCACGCTCTGAACCCTAAAAATGATCGAAAATGATATTACATCAAATTTTTTGGGTACAAAATGTTAATTATGGGCATTTAAACCTAATTATCTAGCTTAAACTCAAATTTTAAGCTTTTTAATCGGTTAAAATTCGAACGGTTTCACTAGGAAACCCATTTAGACATGCACGCTCTGAACTCTAAAACACGATCGAAAATGATATTAAATCAATTTTTTTGTGGAAAAAAGTTCATTATGGGCTTTTCAACCTAATTATACAGATTAAACTAAAATTTTGAGCTTTTGACTCGTTTAAAATTTGAACGGGTTCACTAGAAAGCCCATTTAGACATGCACGCTCTAAACTCTAAAACACGATCGAAAATGATATTAAATCAATTTTTTTGTGGAAAAAACTTAATTATGGGCTTTTGAACCTAATTATACAGATTAAACTAAAATATTGAGCTTTTGGCTCGTTTAAAATTCGAACGGGTTCACTAGGAAGCCCATTTAGACATGCACGCTCTGAACCCTAAAAAAGATCGAAAATGATATTACATCAAATTTTTTGGGTACAAAATGTTAATTATGGGCATTTAAACCTAATTATCTAGCTTAAACTCAAATTTTAAGCTATTTAATCGGTTAAAATTCAAACGGGTTCACTAGAAAGCCCATTTAGACATGCACACACTAAACCCTAAAAAACGATAAAAAATGATATTAAATCAATTTTTTTGGTAAAAAAAGTTAATTATGGGAATTTGAACCAAATTATATTGCTTAAACTCAAATTTTGAACTTTTTAGTCGGTTAAAATTCGGACGGGTTCACTAGAAATCCCATTTAGGCATGCACGCTCTAAACCCTAAAAAACGATTGAAAATGATATTAAATAACTTTTTTTTTGGGTAAAAAAAGTTTATTATGGGCATTTGAACCTAATTATACAGCTTAAACTCAAATTTGAGCTTTTTAATCGGTTAAAATTAGAACGGGTTCACTAGAAAGCCCATTTAGACATGCACGCTCTGAAACCTAAAAAACGATAAAAGTGATATAAAATCAATTTTTTTGGGTACAAAAATTAAATTATGGTATTTTGAACCTAATTATACAGCTCAAACTAAAAAAGTATATTATGGGCATTTGAACCTAATTATACAGCTTAAACTCAAATTTGAGCTTTTTAATCGGTTCAAATTCGAACGGGTTCACTAGGAAAACCATTTAGACATGCACGCTTTGAACCCTAGAAAACGATCGAAAATGATATTACATCAAATTTTTTGGGTACAAAAAGTTAATTGTGGGATTTAAACCTAATTATAAAGCTCAAACTAAAATTTTGAACTTTTTACTCGATTAAAATTCGAATGGATTCACTAGAAAGATCATTTACACATGCACGCTTTGAGCCCTAGAAAACGATCGAAAATGATATTAAATCAAATTTTTTGGGTACAAAAATTTAATTATGGGCTTTTGAACCTAAATATACTGCTTAAACTAAAATTTTACTAGAAAACCAATTAAGACATGCACGCTCTAAACCTCGAAAAAACAATCGAAAATTATATTACATCAAATTTTTTGCGTAAAAAAGTTAATTATAGGCTTTTGAACCTAATTACACATCTTAAACTCAAATTTTGAGCTTTATAATCGGTTAGAATTCGAACGGGTTCACTAGAAAGCCCATTTAGACATGCACGCTCTAAACCCTAAAAAACGATCGAAAATGATATTAAATCAAATTTTTTGGGTACAAAAACTTAGTTATAGGCATTTAAACCTAATTATACAGCTTAAAATGAAATTTTGAGCTTTTTAACCGGTTAAAATTCGAAATGGTTCACTAGAAAGCCCTTTTAGACATGCACGCACTGAACCCTAAAAAACGTTATTAATTCAATTTTTTGGGTAAAAAATGTTAATTATGGGAATTTGAACCAAATTATATTGCTTAAACTCAAATTTTGAGCTTTTTAATCTGTTAAAATTCAGATGGGTTCTCTAGAAAGCCCATTTAGGCATGCACGCACTAAACCCTTAAAAACGATCGAAAATGATATTAAATAAATTTTTTTGGGTAAAAAAAGTTTATTATGGGCATTTGAACCTAATTATACAGCTTAAACTCAAATTTGAGCTCTTTAATCGGTTAAAATTAGAACGAGTTCACTAGAAAGCCAATTTAGACACGCACGCTCTGAACCCTAAAACACGATCGAAAATTATATTACATCAATTTTTTTGGGTACAAAAAGTTAATTATGGGCATTTAAACCTAATTATAAAGCTTAAACTATAATTTTGAGCTTTTTAATCAGTTAAAATTCGAACGGGTTCACTAGAAAGCCCATTTAGACATGCACGCTCTTAAACCAAAAAAATGATCGAAAATGGTATTAAATCAAATTTTTTAGGAACAAAAATTTAATTATGGACTTTTGAACCTAATATTACAGCTTAAACTAAAATTTTGAACATTTTACCCAGTTAAAATTCGAACGGATTCACTAGAAAGCCCATTTAGACATACACGCTTTGAACCTTAGAAAACGATCGAAAATGATATTAAATCAATTTTTTGGGTACAAAAATTTAATTATGGACTTTTGAACCTAATTATATTGCTTAAACTAAAATTTTGAACTTTTGACTCGGTTAAACTTCGAACGGGTTCACTAGAAAGCCAATTAAGACATGCACGCTCTAAACCCTAAAAAACGATCGAAAATGATATTACATCAAATTTTTTGGGTACAAAAAGTTAATTATGGGATTTAAACCTAATTATAAAGCTCAAACTATAATTTTGAACTTCTTAATCGATTAAAATTCGAACGGGTTCACTAGAAAGCCCATTTAGACATGCACGCTCTGAACCCTAAAATACGATCGAAAATGATATTAAATCAATTTTTTTTGGTACAAAAATTTAATTATGGTCTTTTGAACCTAATTATACAGCTTAAAGTAAAATTTTGAACTTTTTACTCGGTTAAAATTAGAACGGGTTCACTAGAAAGCCCATTTAGACATGCACGCTCTGAACCTTAAAACACGATCGAAAATGATTTTAAATCAATTTTTTATGGAAAAAAGTTAATTATGGGCTTTTGAACCTAATTATACAGATTAAACTAAAATTTTGAACTTTTGACTCGTTTAAAATTCGAACGGGTTCACTAGAAAGACCATTTAGACATGCACGCTCTGAACCCTAAAAAATGATATTAAATCAATTTTTTGGGTAAAAAAAGTTAATTATGGGAATTTGAGCCAAATTATATTTCTTAAACACAAATTTTGAGCTTTTTAATCGGTTAAAATTCGAATGGGTTCACTAGAAAGCCCATTTAGACATGCACGCACCGAACCCTAAAAAACGATAAAAAATGATATTAAATCAATTCTTTGGGTAAAAAAAGTTAATTATGGGAATTTGAGCCAAATTATATTGCTTAAACACAAATTTTGACCTTTTTAATCGGTTAAAATTCGGACGGGTTCACTAGAAAGCCCATTTACGCATGCACGCTCTAAATTCTAGGATCGAAAATGTTATTAAATAACTTTTTTTGGGGTAAAAAAAGTTTATTATGGGCATTTGAACCTAATTATACAGATTAAACTCAAATTTGAGCTTTTTAATCGGTTAAAATTCGAACGGGTTCACTAGAAAGCCCATTTAGACATGCACGCTCTGAACCCTAAAAATGATCGAAAATGATATTTAATCAAATTTTTTGGGTAAAAAAAGTTAATTATGGGCTTTTGAACCTAATTATACAACTTAAACTGAAATTTTGAGCATTTGACTCGGATAAAATTCGAACAGTTTCACTAGAAAACCCATTTAGACATGCACGCTTTGAACCCTAAAAAACGATCGAAAATGATATTACATCAAATTTTTTGGGTACAAAAAGTTAATTATGGGAATTTAAACCTAATTATAAAGCTTAAACTATAATGTTGAGCTTTTTAATCGGTTAAAATTCGAATGGGTTCACTAGAAAGCCCATTTAGACATGCACGCTCTAAATCCTAAAAAACGATCGAAAATGATATTAAATCAAAATTTTTGGGTAAAAAAAGTTAATTATGGGCTTTTCAACCTAATTATATAGCTTAAACTAAAATTTTGAACTTTTCACTCGGTTAAAATTCGAACGGGTTCACTAGAAAACCATTTAGATATACACACTCTAAACCCTAAAAAACGATCGAAAATGATATTCAATCAAATTTTTTGGGTACAAAAAGTTAATTATGGGCATTTGAATCTAATTATACAGCTTAAACTCAAATTTTAAACTTTTTGCTCGGTAAAATTCGAACGGGTTCACTAGAAAGCCCATTTAGACATGCACGCTCTTAACCCTAAAAAAGATCGAAAATGATACTACATCAAATTTTTTGGGTAAAAAATGTTAATTATGGGCATTTAAACCTAATTATATAGCTTAAACTCAAATTTTAACCTTTTTAATCGGTTAAAACTCGAACGGGTACACTAGAATGCCCATTTAGACATGCACGCACTGAACCCTAAAACCAATAAAAAATGATATTAAATCAATTTTTTGGGTAAAAAAGTTAAATATGGGGATTTGAACCAAATTATATTGCTTAAACTCAAATTTTGAGCTTTTTAATTGGTTAAAATTCGGACGGGTTCACTAGAAAGCCCATTTAGGCATGCAAGCTCTAAACCTTAAAAAACGATCGAAAATGATATTAAATAAAATTTTTTGGGTAAAAAAGTTTATTATGGGCATTTGAACCTAATTATACACCTTAAAATCAAATTTTAGCTTTTTAATCGTTTTAAATTAGAACGGGTTCACTAGAAAGCCCATTTAGACATGCACGGTCTAAACCCTAAAAAACGATCGAAAATGATATTAAATCAAAATTTTTGGGTAAAAAAAAGTTAATTATGGGCTTTTGAACCTAATTATACAACTTGAACTGAAATTTTGAGCTTTTGACTCGGATAAAATTCGAACGGGTTCACTAGAAAACCCATTTATACATGCACGCTCTGAAACCTAAAAAACGATCGAAAATGATATTACATCAAATTTTTTGGGTACAAAAAGTTATTTAGGGGAATTTAAACTTAATTATAAAGCTTAAACTATAATTTTGAGCTTTTTAATCGGTTAAAATTCGAACGGGTTCACTAGAAAACCCATTTAGACATGCCAGCTCTAAACCTAAAACACGATCGAAAATGATATTAAATCAATTTTTTTGGGTACAAAAATTTAATTATGGTCTTTTGAACCTAATTATACAGCTTAAACTAAAATTTAGAGCTTTTTACTCGATTAAAATTCGAACGGATACACTAGAAAGCCCATTTAGACATGCACGCTTTGAACCCTATAAAACGATCGAAAATGATATTAAATCAATTTTTTTGGGTACAAAAATTTAATTATGGTCTGTTGAACCTAATTATATAGCTTAAACTGAAATTTTAAAATTTTTACTCGGTTAAAATTCGAACGGATTCACTAGAAAGCCCATTTACACATGCACGCTTTGAACCCTAGAAAACGATCGAAAATGGTATTAAATCAAATTTTTTGGGCACAAAAATTTAATTATGGGCACAAAAATTTAATTATGGGATTTTGAACCTAATTATACTGCTTAAACTAAAATTTTGAACTTTTGACTCGGTTAAAATTCGAACGGGTTCACTAGAAAGCCAATTAAGACATGCACGCTCTGAACCCCAAAAAACGATCGAAAATTATATTACATCAAATTTTTTGGGTACAAAAAGTTAATTATAGGCATTTAAACCTAATTATATAGGTTAAATTCAAATTTTGAGCTTTTTAATCGGTTAAAATTCGAACGGGTTCACTAGAAAGCCCATTTAGACATGCACGCTCTTAACCCTAAAAAACGATCGAAAATAATATTAGATCAAGTTTTTTGGAAAAAAAGTTAATTATGGTCATTTGAACCTAATTATATAGTTTAAACTAAAATTTTGAGCTTTTTAATCGGTTAAAATTCGAATAGGTTCACTAGAAAGCCCATTTAGACATGGACGCTCTAAACGCTAAAAAAGATCGAAAATGATATTAAATCAATTTTTTGGGCAAAAAAAGTTAATTATAGGCATTTGAACCTAATTATACATCTTAAACTCAAATTTTGAGCTTTCTAATCGGTTAGAATTCGAACGGGTTCACTAGAAAGCTGGTTTAGACATGCACAGTCAAAACCCTAAAAAACGATCAAAAATGATATTATATCAAATTTTTTGGGTACAAAAAGTTAATTATAGGCATTTAAACCTAATTATATAGGTTAAAATCAAATTTTGAGCTTTTTAATCGGTTAAAATTCGAAATACTTCACTAGAAAGCCTATTTAGAAATGCACGCTCTGAACCCTAGAAAACGATTGAAAATGATATTAAATCAAATTTTTTGGGTACAAAAAGTTAATTATAGGCATTTAAACCTAATTGTACAGCTTAAAATCAAATTTTGAGCTTCTTAATCGGTTAAAATTTGAAAAGGTTCACTAGAAATCCATTTAGACATGCACACTCTGAACCCTAAAAAACGATCAAAATGATATTACATCAAATTTTTTGGGAACAAAAAGATAATTATAGGCATTTAAACGTAATTATACAGGTTAAAATCAAATTTTGAGCTTTTTAATCGGTTAAAATTTGAAATGGTTCACTAGAAAGTCCGTTTAGACATGCACACTCTGAACCCTAAAAAACGATCGAAAATGATATTAAATCAATTTTTTTGAGAAAAAAGTTAATTATGGTCATTTGAACTAATTATAAAGCTTAAACTCAAATTTTGAGCTTTTTAATCGATTAAAATTCGAACGGGTTCACTAGAAAGCCCATTTAGACATGCACGCTCTGAACCCTAAAAAACGATCAAAAATGATATTAAATCAAATTTTTTGGGTACAAAAAGTTAATTATAGGCATTTAAACCTAATTATACAGGTTAAGATAAAAATTTTGAGCTTTTTAATCGGTTAAAATTCGAAATGGTTCACTAGGAAGCCCATTTAGACATGCACGCTCTGAACCCTAAAAAACGATCGAAAATGATATTAATTCCAATTTTTTGGGTAAAAAAAGTTAATTATGGGCATTTAAACCTAATTATACACCTTTAACTCAAATTTTTAGCTTTTTAATCGGTTAAAATTCAAAAGGATTCACTAGAAAGCTCATTTAGACATGGACGCTCTGAAACCTAAAAAAACGATCGAAAATGATATTAACTCAAATTTTTTGGTACAAAAAGTTAATTACAAGCATTTAAACCTAATTATACAGCTTAAACTCAAATTTTGAACTTTTGACTCTGTTAAAATTCGAACGGGTTCACTGAAAGCCCATTTAAACATGCACGCTTTGAACCCTAAAAAAAGATTGAAAATGATATTAAATAAATTTTATTGGGTAAACAAAGTTAATTATGGTCATTTGAACCTAATTATATAGCTTAAACTCAAATTTTGAGCTTCTTAATCGGTTAAAATTCGAACGGGTTCACTTGAAAGCCCATTTAGACATGCACGTTCTAAACTCTAAAAACCGATCGAAAATGATATTAAGTCAAATTTTTTGGGTAAAAAAAGTTAATTATGGGCATTTAAACCTAATTATACAGCTTTAACGCAAATTTTGTGCTTTTTAATCGGTTAAAATTCGAAAGGATTCACTAGAAAGCCCATTTAGACATGGACGCTCTGAATCCTTAAAAACGATCGAAAATGATATTAAATCAAATTTTTTGGGTACAAAAAGTTAATTACGGGCATTTAAACCTAATTATACTGCTTAAACTCAAATTTTGAGCTTTTCAATCGGTTAAAATTCTAACGGGTTCACTGAAAGCCCATTTAAACATGCACGCTCTAAACCCTAAAAAAAGATCAAAAATGATATCAAATAAATTTTATTGGGTAAAAAAAGTTAATTATGGGCATTTAAACCAAATTATACAGCTTAAACTCAAATTTTGAGCTTTTTAATCGGTTAAAATTCGAACGGGTTCACTTGAAAGCCCAATTAGACATGCGCGTTGTAAACCCTAAAAACCGATCGAAAATGATACTAAATCAAAATTTTTGGGTAAAAAATGTTAATTATGGGCATTTAAACCTAATTATACAGCTTAAACTCAAATTTTTTGCTTTTTAATCTGTTAATATTCGAACAGGTTCACTAGAAATCCCATTTAGACATCCACGCTCTAAACCCAAAAAACGATCAAAAATGATATTAATTCAAATTTTTTGGGTAAAAAAATTTAATTATGGGCATTTAAACCTAATAATACAGCTTTAACTCAAATTTTGAGCTTTTTAATCGGTTAAAATTCGAACGGATTCACTAGAAAGCCCATTTAGACATGGACGCTCTAAAACCTAAAAAACGATCGAAAATGATATTAAATCAAATTTTTTGGTTACAAAAAGTTAATTACAAGCAGTTAAACCTAATTATACTGCTTAATCCCAAATTTTGAGCTTTTTAATCGGTTAAAATTCGAACGGGTTCACTTGAAAGCCCATTTAGACATGCACGCTCTGAACCCTAAAAAACGATCGAAAATGATATTAGATCACGTTTTTTCGGTAAAAAAAGTTAATTATAGGTATTTAATCCTCATTATACAGCTGAAAATCAAATTTTGCGCTTTTTAATCGATTAAAATTCGAATGGGTTCACTAGAAAGCCCATTTAGACATGCACGCTCTGGACCCTAAAAAAGGATAAAAAATGCTATTAAATCAATTTTTTGGGTAAAAAAAGTTAATTATGGGCATTTGAACCTAATTATACAGTTTAAACTCAAATTTTGTGCTTTTTAATCGGTTAAAATTCGAATGGGTTCACTAGAAAGCCCATTTAGACATGCCTGCTCTAAACCCTAAAAAACGACCGAAAATGATATTAAATCAAATTTTTTTGGGAAAAAAGTTAATTGTGGTCATTTGAACTAATTATAAAGCTTAAACTCAAATTTTGAGCTTCTTAATCGATTAAAATTCGAACGGGTTCACTAGAAAGCCCATTTAGACATGCACGCTCTGAACCCTAAAAAACGATCGAAAATGATATTAAATCAATTTTTGGGTACAAAAAGTTAATTATAGGCATTTAAACCTAATTATACAGCTTAAAATCAAATTTTGAGCTTTTTAATCGGTTAAAATTCGAAATGGTTCACTAGAAAGCTCATTTAGATATGCACTCTCTGAACCCTAAAAAACGATCAAAAATGATATTAAATTAATTTTATTGGCAAAAAAGTTAATTATGGGCATTTGAACCTAATTATACAGTTTAAACTCTAATTTTGTGCTTTTTAATCGGTTAATATTAGAACGGGTTCACTAGAAAGCCCATTCAAACATCCACGCTTTAAACCCTAAAAAACGATCGAAAATGATACAAATTCAAATTTTTTGGGTAAAAAAAGTTAATTATCGGCATTTAAACCTAATTATATAGCTTTAACTCAAATTTTGAGCTTTTTAATCGGTTAAAATTCGAAAGGATTCACTAGAAAGCCCATTTAGACATGGACACTCTAAAACCAAAAAAACGATCAAAAATGATATTAAATCAAATTTTTTGGTACAAAAAGTTAATTACATGCATTTAAACCTTATTATACAACTTAAACTTAAATTTTAAAATTTTGACTCGGTTAAAATTCGAACGGGTTCACTGAAAGCCCATTTAAACATGCATGCTCTGAACCCTAAAAAAAGATCGAAAATGATATTAAATAAATTTTATTGGGTAAAAAAAGTTAATTATGGGCATTTGAACCTAATTATACATCTTAAACTAAAATTTTGAGCTTTTAAATCGGTTAAAATTCGAACGGGTTCACTTGAAAGCCCATTTAGACATCCACGTTCTAAACCCTAAAAACTGATCGAAAATGATATTAAATCAATTTTTTGGGTAAAAAATGTTAATTATGGGCATTTAAACCTAACTATACAGCTTGAACTCAAATTTTGAGTTTTTTAATCGGTTAAAATTCGAACGGGTTCATTAGAAAGCCCATTTAGACATGGACGCTCTGAATCCTAAAAAAACGATCGAAAATGATATTAAATCAAATTTTTTGGGTACGAAAAGTTAATTACGGGCATTTAAACCTAATTATACTACTTAAACTCAAATTTTGAGCTTTTTAATCGGTGAAAATTCGAACGGGTTCACTAGAAAGCCCATTTAGACATACACGCTCTGAACCCTAAAAAACGATCGAAAATGATATTACATCAAATTTTTTGGTAAAAAAAGTTAATTATTATCATTTGAACCTAATTATACATCTTAAAGTCAAATTTTGAGCTTTTTAATCGGTTAAAATTTGAAGGGGTTCACTAGAAAGCCCATTTAGACATGCACGCTCTGAACCCTAAAAAACGATCAAAAACTATGTTTTAAGTGGTGGCTTAGTCTTAGTTTGTTAAGTAATATAGTTCTGTTATATCATAGGTCTTGAATCAGCTAGACCAGAACGCGAATTGCGTCCACCTCGGAGTTAGAGCTTTAGTTGCTTAAGGTGTGTCTCTTCCTGTGCTACATGTTTCTATGCCTATACTATATTATAATATATTGTGTGTATCTCTGAAACATTATCTGTACACTGCTTGATTTGATATTTGAAACTGTTTATCTGTTCATACATGGTATCATCATGCATGACATGCGCATTCTATTTTCAAATCAAGTATCTAATTTTCTGAAATATTGCTTCTCGTAAGAGTTCTGATTTCTGATTTTACGAATCATATCATGTTCAATCATCGGAAATATTTTCTGGATTTAAAATCAGTAACGTGAGGGAAACCTCCACTCTGGCGAGGATAATCCTCCACTCAGTATGTTTTCTGATATCGGGCCCTCTGATTTTTCTGGCATGCATCATTCATCATAGCATCATGCTTCAGTTTTTCTTGAACTCAGAAATATTTTCAGAAAATTTTTAGAAAAATAAATATGTTTTTGTTTGTGACTGTTTGCACTTTAGAGACACACTAAGCTCTTTAGCTTACACCCCTTTAGTCTGTTTTTCAAATCCTCAGACCTGTTTAGACGAACTGGTACTTGGAGCATCTCGCACATTATTCAGATATATTATTATTCAGTATGATCCTGTAATTATTTAAGTTTTAATGTTCTTATCTGTTATGAAACGTTTTATACTTTCTGAACTTATAAGATGCATGTTTTTCTGAATCTGTTTTCGGATATTATAAATATTATTAAGATATTGTTTTAAGCATTTATATTTGTATAATTGAAATCCCCAATTTGTTTCCCAATTTGTCAAGGTAACCCTAATTTCAAAATTATTTAACCTAAATTACTTACTTGAGGGGAAAGTTTTTGTAACTTGATTCCTAAGTTTCGATCTAAGAGATTAGGTTGGAATTGGGGGTTGCATTTAGTGGTATCAAAGCCAGGTTCAACCCTCGGCCTATGTGGCTCATCACAATGGTTTCAAAATATTTTCGATTTCTGCATGCATTTGAAATATTTTTGAAAAATTTTAGTAAGACATATTATGATTTCAATTCTGTTACAAAAATATTTAAGTATACTAAATGCGAGACTTCAGTACCGGTTCTAACTCTAGATCATTATCTTCTGTAGATAGTCAGTTATGCCACCGCGTAGGAGTTTTGGTTCTGAGAGTGGTCGTGGTCGTGGCAGAGGCCATGTTGTCACTTCTGGTTTTGATCGGCCATCTTCTGTTGGACAACCAAGAAATCTGAATGAGTTATCTGAGAATGAACATGAATCTGGTAGAAGGAATCAGACTCAGAATATTGATCCTCGTAGTGTTGAGGTTAATGAGACAATTCAGTTGGATAGTGTCTCGGTGAACCGTGAGCTGTTGCATTACCTCTGTCAGTTAGAGAGTTCGAGAAAGCCTGTATCTACAGAGTTTATAGCTGCTGGAATGAAATTGTTTGAGGGTAAAACTGGTACACACCCTGCTGATGCTGAGTATTGGTTGAAAAAGCTACAAAGGTTATTTGTGGAGATGGATTATCCTGTAAATCAGAGGTTAAGGGCCGCTATTTCATTGCTCGATGGTGAAGCTCAGAATTGGTGGGAATCTGTAGTAGATTCAGTACCTTTTACTCAGATCACATGGGAGTTTTTCCGACATGCATTTTATGATAGATATGTGGGAGATGAATTCTTAGCAAAATGTCGAGATGATTTCATGAACCTGAAATAGAATGACATGTCAGTGAATGACTTTGAGATAGAGTTTCTGAGATTAGCAAAGTATGTCCCTAGTTTAGTTGCGACGGAAAAAGATAAATGTGAGTGGTTTTTAAATGGACTTCGGTTACCACTTCAGAGAGAGGTTGCCACACATCATGATCGGGTGTTCAGTGAGCTCGTTAGGCGAGCTAAGACTGCTGAGAGGATAGAGGCTCGTATGAGAGAATTAGAACTTCAGAATGTTAGTCAAGTTGAAAGAGTTCCGGATAGATCAGTTCAATCAAGTTTTGTCAATTCTTCAGGAAAGAGGCCTAGAGAGGAGCATGTTTCTCATAGTTCTCAGAATGTGAAACCTTCTGTTACGACAGTTCAAAACAACAGAGTGCGTAAACCAAAGGCTCCACGACCTATTCCAGTGTGTTCTTTCTGTAACAAAAAGCATAATGGAGAGTGTAGATTGTTGAGCAGATCATGTTTTAGATGTGGGTCTCATGAACATTATCTGAAAGATTGTCTACGTTTACCTTCAGTTTCATCTGTTCAAAGTTAGACTCAGATATCAGTTCAAGATCCTCACCTTGGTAGAGGGTAGTATATATCAGTTGCTTCTGGTTCTATTGGTAGAGGTAGATATGCTCAGAGTGGTAGACCAAAGTTTAGACGTCATGGACTGGTAGATGATATCGGGGAGCATGTTAATCATGAGACTGCATCTGGTGATATAGCAGGTATATTAAGATGTTTCAGTTTACGTTTTCTAATCGGGTTATCTGTTCAGAATGAGATGTATAAGTATGTTTCAGTTAAGTCTGGTTATTTTCTATGATGTTTGAAAATTTCGAGGACGAAATTTCTGTAAGGGAGGGAGAGTTGTAACACCCTGATTTTTATCCAATTTAAATTTTAAATTTTAAATTTTAAATTCCCTAAATTTCTGAAACCCTAATAATTTGGGAATTTTTGATTGGAAACCTTAATATTTTTTATTTGGGATCAAATTGATTTAATTTAATATTTTGAGTTTGTTTTGCAAGTTTTAATTAAAACGGGGGCCTTACGTGTAATTTAACCTTTTGTTATTAGTTTAATGTGTAATCTTTACACATTTGATAAGGGTTTCGGCAGAATGCTTTCATTTGAGCCGCACAGCCCCCCTTTCTCTCTCTCGTCCATTTCGCATCAAAATCCTTTTCCCCGTTAATTCCAGTGAGAGTTTAAATCACCATTGTTTGACTATCAACATCTTTTTCGGTTGTCTTCCCTACCGTCTTTCTGTTCGATTTTTTTTAAAGGTTAGTGATTCGATCCTCCTTTCCACCATTCTAGCGTCTAATTCGTATTCCATCACTATCGTCTTGGTTGTTTTTATTTCGCAGTTTGTGTAAGTTCGAAGAGAGTCATTCGATTCACTTTTGTGCTACTGTTGATCTTACTGTTTGGTTACACTGTTCGTTGTCTTGTTCTAGTTCTTTTCACATCGACAACGTAGGTATTAAATCGACAGTAAAGTGGTTCTTTTCTTGTTGTGTCATCTTAGTGGTGGAACGTTTAACTCCGATCGGGTTTCTGTTAGGTAAGTCTTTTGGTTTCTTTTGATGAGTTAAATTGTTTATTTTGGTTTTCTTATGATCATTAAGTTTTGGTTTTAAAATTATTTTGTATGGGTGTTGCATTGGTTGATGCTTTGTATGGAATCGTCGGACTATGTCGTCGCCGTTCTTTATTGCCATTACCATTAAGGTTTTGTGGGAAATCCTAGTTGCACATTAAGGTTCTGTTTTTCCCTAGTTTGGTTTGAAAATTTGGGCTAGATGATTTTTGGGTGTTGGGTGGAAGAGGTGTTATTATGCTGGTGGGATTAAGGCCTTAATAGATGTGTGTTGGATATTGTTGTTGGTTTGTGTTGTTGGGTTAGTGAGTGGGTGTTGAGATGTGGGCTTGAATTTGAGAGTGTGTTTTATGTAAGTCCATTTGTGGCAGACGCAAACCCGAAAAGTAATTGGAATATGTTTTTTGGAATTTTGACCCGACCCATGTTTGACCGAGATTGACCTGTTGACCACCTTTGACCAAGTTTGACCTTTGACCTTGGACTTTGACCACCTTTGATCTGTTGACTTTTAACCAGTCAAAGTTTGACTTTGACTTCTGAGTTGACAGTTGACTTTTGACCAGTCAAGTCAAAGTTGACTTTGACTAGTTGAATTTGACTAAGGTTGACTTTGACCAAAAGTTGACTTTTTCAAAAAACCTTCTCCTTGACCTTTTTCGACGTTTTGAGTTCGAATCCGCTATCCGTTTTGTCAAATTCAAACCCAAAAGTGTCGTTTTTAGTGTTTTTCATTTGAGTTTGTTCTTAGAGTATGAAAGGTGTGTTATAAGGAATCTAATTCAGAATTTGTCTTCCGTTCAGGTGTAAACGTTTCTGAAGCTTCTGGTTTACCTTCTGTTGTTCGAACCGATCGGCAATGTTCTTCGAGGTCATCAGTGGGTAAGCTTTCGTATCATAGTTCTGTTTTAAGTAGTGGCTTAGTCTTAGTTTGTTAAGTAATATAGTTCTGTTATATCATAGGTCTTTAATCAGCTAGACCGGAACGCGAATTGCGTCCACCTCGGAGTTAGAGCTTCAGTTGCTTAAGGTGTGTCTCTTCCTGTGCTACATGTTTCTATGCCTATACTATATTATAATATATTCTGTGTGTATCTCTGAAACATTATCTGTACACTGCTTGATTTGATATTTGAAACTGTTTATCTGTTCATACATGGTATCATCATGCATGACATGCACATTCTGTTTTCAAATCAAGTATCTGATTTTCTAAAATATTGCTACTCGTAAGAGTTCTGATTTCTGATTTTACGAATCATATCATGTTCAATCATCGGAAATATTTTCTGGATTTAAAATCAGTAACGTGAGGGAAACCTCCACTCTAGCGAGGATAATCCTCCACTCAGTATGTTTTCTGATATCGGGCCCTCTGATTTTTCTGGCATGCATCATTCATCATAGCATCATGCTTCAGTTTTTCTTGAACTCAGAAATATTTTCAGAAAATTTTTAGAAAAATAAATATGTTTTTGTTTGTGACTGTTTGCACTTTAGAGACACACTAAGCTCTTTAGCTTACACCCCTTTAGTCTGTTTTTCAAATCCTCAGACCTGTTTAGGCGAACTGGTACTTGGAGCATCTCGCACATTATTCAGATATATTTTTATTCAATATGATCCTGTAATTATTTAAGTTTTAATGTTTTTATCTATTATGAAACGTTTTATACTTTCTGAACTTATAAGATGCATGTTTTTCTGAATCTGTTTTCGGATATTATAAATATTATTAAGATATTGTTTTAAGCATTTATATTTGTATAATTGAAATCCCCAATTTGTCAAGGTAACCCTAATTTCAAAATTATTTAACCTAAATTACTTACTTGAGGGGAAAGTTTTCGTAACTTGATTCCTAAGTTTCGATCTACGAGATTAGGTTTGAATTGGGGGTTACATTTAGTGGTATTAGAGCCAGGTTCAACCCTCGGCCTATGTGACTCATCACAATGGTTTCAAAATATTTTCGATTTCTGCATGCATTTGAAACCTAAAAAATGATCGAAAATGATATTAAATTAAATTTTTTGCGTAAAAAAAGTTAATCATTGGCATTTGAACCTAATTATACATCTTAAACTCAAATTTGGAGATTTCTAATCGGTTAAAATTCAAACGGGTTCACTCTAAAGCCCATTTAGACATGCACGTTCTGAACACTAAAAAACGATCGAAATGATATTAAATCAAATTTTTTGGTAAAAAATAGTTAATTATGGTCATTTGAACCTAATTATACAGCTTAAACTCAAATTTTGAGCATTTTAATCGGTTAAAATTCGAACAGGTTCACTAGAAAGCCCATTTAGACATGCAAGCTCTGAACCCTAAAAAAAGGATCAAAAATTATATTAAATCAATTTTTTTGGTAAAAAAAGTTAATTATGGGCATTTGAACCTAATTATACAGTTTAAACTCAAATTTTGAGGTTTTTAATCAGTTAAAATTCGAATGGGTTCACTAGAAAGCCCATTTAGACATGCATACTCTAAACCCTAAAAAATGATCAAAAATGATATTAAATCAATTTTTTGGGTAAAAAAAGTTAATTATAGGCATTTGAACCTAATTATACATCTTAAACTCAAATTTTGAACTTTCTAATCGATTAGAATTCGAACGGGTTCATTAGATAGCCCATTTAGACTTGCAGGCTCTGAACCGTAAAAAATGATCGAAAATGATATTACTTCAAATTTTTTGGGTATAAAAAGTTAATTATAGGCATTTAAACCTAATTATATAGCTTAAAATCAAATTTTGAGTTTTTAATCGGTTAAAATTCGAACGAGTTCATTAGAAAGCCCGTTTAGACATGCACGTTCTAAACCCTAAAAAACGATCAAAAATGATATTAAATCAATTTTTTGGGTAAAAAAAGTTAATTATGGGCATTTGAACCTAATTATACAATTTAAACTCAAATTTTGAGATTTTTAATCGGTTAAAATTCGAAAAGCTTCAATAGAAAGTCCATTTAGACATGCAAGCTTTGAACCCTAAAAAACGATCGAAAATGATATTAAATCAAATTTTTTGGTTACAAAAAGTTAATTATGGGCATTTGAATCTAATTATACAGCTTAAACTGAAATTTTAAACTTTTTACTCGGTTAAATTCGAACGGGTTCACTCGAAAGCCCATTTAGACATGCACGCTTTGAATCCTAAAAATGATCGAAAATGACATTAAATCAATTTTTTGGGGTAAAAAAAGTTAATTATGGTCTTTCGAAGCTAATTATTCATCTTAAACTAAAATTTTGAAATTTTGACTCGGTTAAAATTCGAACGGGTTCACTAGAATGCCCATTTAGACATGCACGCTCTGAATCCTAAAAAACGATCGAAAATGATATTAAATCAAATTTTTGGGAAAAAAGTTAAATATGGTCATTTGAACCTAATTTTACAGCTTAAACTCAAATTTTGAGATTTTTAATCGGTTAAAAGTCAAACGGGTTCACTAGAAAGCCCATTTAGATATGCACGCTCTGAACCCTAAAAAAAGATCGAAAAATTTATTAAATCAAGTTTTTTTGTGAAAGAAAGTTAATTATGGTCATTTGAACTTAATTATATAGCTTAAACTCAAGTTTTGTGCTTTTTAATCGGTTAAAATTCGAACGGGTTCACTAGAAAGCCCATTTAGACAAGCACGCTCTAAACCCTAAAAAATGATCGAAAATGATATTAAATTAAAATTTTGGGTAAAAAAAGATAATCATTGGCATTTGAACCTAATTATACAGCTTAAACTCAAATTTTGAGCTTTCTAATCGGTTAAAATTCGAACGGGTTCACTCTAAAGCCCAATTAGACATGGACGCTCTAAATCCTTAAAAACGATCGAAAATGATATTAAATCAATTTTTTGGTAAAAAAAGTTAATTATGGTCATTTGAACCTAATTATACAGCTTAAACTCAAATTTTGAGCTTTTCAATCGGTTAAAATTCGAACGGGTTCACTAGAAAGCCCATTTAGACATGCACGCTCTGAACCCTAAAAAAGCGATCAAAAATTATATTAAATCAATTTTTTGGTAAAAAGAGTTAATTATGGGCATTTGAACCTAATTATACAGTTTAAACTCAAATTTTGAGGTTTTTAATCCGTTAAAATTCGAATGGGTTCCCTAGAAAGCCCATTTAGACATGCACGCTCTAAACCCTAAAAAACAATCATAATGATATTAAATCAATTTTTTTGGATAAAAAAGTTAATTATAGGAATTTGAACCTAATTATACGTCTTAAACTCAAATTTTGAGCTTTCTAATCGGTTAGAATTCGAACGGGTTCACTAGAAATCCCATTTAGACATGTACGCTCTGAACCGTAAAAAATGATCGAAAATGATATTACTTCAAATTTTTTGGGTACAAAAAGTTAATTATAGGCAATTAAACCTAATTATACAGCTTAAAATCAAATTTTGAGCTTTTTAATCGGTTAAAATTCGAACGGGTTCACTAGAAATCCCATTTTTACATTCATGCTCTAAACCCTAAAGATCGATCGAAAATGATATGAAATAAAATTTTTTGGGTAGAAAAAGTTAATTATGGGTATTTGAACCTAATTGTACAGCTTAATATCAAATTTTGAGCTTTTTACTCGATTAAAATTCGAACGGATTCACTAGAAAGCCCATTTAGACATGCACGCATTAAACCCTAAAAAACGATCGAAAATGATATTAAATTAAATTTTTTGATTACAAAAACTTAATTATGGGCATTTGAATCTAATTATACAGCTTAAACTCAAATTTTGAACTTTTTACTCGGTTAAATTCGAACGAGTTTACTAGAAAGCCCATTTAGACATGCACACTTTAAACCCTAAAAAATGATCGAAAATGATATTAAATCAAATTTTTTGGTTACAAAAAGTTAATTATGGGCATTTGAATCTAATTATACAGCTTAAAATCAAATTTTGAACTTTTTACTCGGTTATATTCGAACGGGTTCACTAGAAAGCCCATTTAGACAAGCACGCTTTGAACCCTAAAAAGATCGAAAAAGACATTTAATCAATTTTTTTGGTAAAAAAAGTTAATTATGATCTTTCGAAGCTAATTATACATCTTAAACTAAAATTTTGACTCGGTTAAAATTCGAACGGGTTCACTAGAAAGCCCATTTAAACATGCACGCTCTGAATCCTAAAAAACGATCGAAAATGATATTGAATCAAGTTTTTTTGGAAAAAAAGTTAATTATGGTCATTTGAACCTAATTATACAATTTAAACTCAAATTTTGAGCTTTTTAATCGGTTAAAATTAGAACGAGTTCACTAGAAAGCCCATTTAGACTTGCACGCTCTGAACCCTAAAAAACGATCGAAAATGATATTAAATCAAGTGTTTTGGGAAAAAAGTTAATTATGGGCTTTTGAACCTAATTATACAGATTAAACAAAAATTTTAAGCTTTTTACTCTGTTAAAATTCAAACGGGTTCACTAGAACGCCCATTTAGACAAGCACGCTTTGAACCCTAAAAAACGATCAAAAATGATATTAAATCAATCTTTTTGGTAAAAAAAAATTAATTATGGTCATTTAAACCTAATTATACAGCTTAAACACAAATTTTTGAGCTTTTTAATCGGTTAAAATTCAAACGGGTTCAATAGACAGCTCATTTAGAAATGCACGCTCTGAACCATAAAAACGATCGAAAATGATATTAAATCAAGTGTTTTGGGTAAAAAAAAGTTAACTATGCGCTTTTAACCTAATTATATAGCTTAAACTAAAATTTTTAAATTTTTACTTGGTTAAATTGGAACGGGTTTACGAAAAAGCCTATTTAGACATGCACGCTCTAAACCCTAAAAAACGATCGAAAATCATATTAAATCAATTTTTTGGGTTCAAAAAGTTAATTATGGGCATTTGAACCTAATTATACAACTTAAACTCAAATTTTGAACTTTTTACTCGTTTAAAAGTCAAACGGGTTCACTAGAAATTCCATTTAGACATGCACGCTCTGAACCCTAAAAAAGATTGAAAATGATATTAAATCAAATTTTTTGGGTAAAAAAGTTAATTAGGGTCATTTGAACCTAATTATACATCTTAAACTCAAATTTTGAACTTTTTACTCGGTTAAATTCGAATGGGTTCACTAGAAAGCCCATTTAGACATGCACGCTTTGAACCCTAAAAATGATCGAAAATGACATTAAATCAATTTTTTGGGTAAAAAAAGTTAATTATGGTCTTTCGAAGCTAATTATACATCTTAAACATAAATTTTGACTCGGTTAAAATTCGAACGGGTTCACTAGAAAGCCCATTTAGACATGCACGCTCTGAATCCTAAAAAACGTCGAAAATGATATTAAATCAAGTTTTTAGGGAAAAAAGTTAATTATGGTCATTTAAACCTAATTATACAGCTTAAACTCAAGTTTTGAGCTTTTTAATCGTTTAAAAGTCAAACGGGTTCACTAGAATGCCCTTTAGACATGCACGCTCTGAACCCTAAAAACAGATCGAAAATGATATTAATTCTAGTTTTTTGGGAAAAAATTTAATTATGGTCATTTGAACCTAATTATACAGCTTAAACTCAAATGTTAAGGTTTTTAATCGATTAAAATTCTAATCTTTTAAAATTCGAACGGGTTCACTAGAAAGCCCATTTAGACATGCACACTCTGAACCATAAAAAACGATCGAAAATGATATTAAATCAATTTTTTTGGTAAAAAAAAGTTAATTATGGCCTTTTGAAACTAATTATACAACTTAAACTCAAATTTTAAGATTTTTAATCGGTTAAAATTCGAACGGGTTCACTAGAAAGCCCATTTAGACATGCACGCTCTAAACACTAAAAAATGATCGAAAATTATATTAAATCAATTTTTTGGGTAAAAAAAGTTAATTATGGGCATTTGAATCTCATTATACAGCTTAAATTCAAATTTTGAGCTTTCTAATCGGTTAAAATTCGAACGGTTTCACTAGAAAGCCCATTTAGACACGCACGCTCTAAACCATAAAAAAAGATCAAAAATGATATTAAATCAATTTTTTGGATAAAAAAGTTAATTATGGGCATTTGAACCTAATTATACAACTTAAACATAAATTTTGAGTTTTTTACTCGGATAAAATTCGAACGGGTTAACTAGAAAGCCCATTTAGACATGCACGCTCTAAACCCTAAAAAACGATCGAAAATGATATTAAATCTTATTTTTTTGTGTAAAAAAGTTAATTATGGGCTTTTGAACCTAATTATATAGCTTAAACTAAAATTTTGAACTTTTTACTCGGTTAAATTCGAACTGGTTCACTAGGAAGCCCATTTAGACATGCACGCTCTAAACCCTAAAAAACAATCAAAAATGATATTAGATCAAAATTTTTGGATAAAAAAAGTTAATTATAGGCATTTGAACCTAATTATACATCTTAAACTCAAATTTTGAGCTTTCTAATCTGTTAAAATTCAAACGGGTTCACTAGAAAGCCCATTTAGACATGCACGCTCTAAACCATAGAAAACGATCGAAAATGATATTAAATCAAATTTTTTGAGTACAAAAAGTTAATTGTGGGCTTTTGATCCTATTTATACAGCTTAATATAAAATTTTGAGCTTTTTACTCGGGTAAAATTTCAACGGGATCACTAGAAAGCCCATTTAGACATGCACGCTTTAAACCCTAAAAACAATCAAAAATGATATTAAATCAATTTTTTTGGGTACAAAATGTTAATTATGGGCTTTTGAACCTAATTATACAGCTTAAACTAAAATTTGAGCTTTTCACTCGGTTAAAATTCGAACGGGTTCACTAAAAAGCCCATTTAGACATGCACGTTGTGAACTCTAAAAAACAATCGAAAATGATATTGAATCAAATTTTTTGGGTAAAAAGAGTTAATTATACAGCTTAATCTAACATTTTGAGCTTTTTACTCGGTTAAAATTTGAACCGGTTGACTAGAAAGCCCATTTAGACATGCAAGCTCTGAACCCTAAAAAACGATCGAAAATGATATTAAATCAAATTTTTTGGGTACAAAAAGTTAATTATGGGCATTTGAACGAAATTATAGAGCTTAAACTCAAATTTTGAGCTTTCTAATCGGTTAAAATTCGAACAGGTTCACTAGAAAGCCCATTTAGACATGCATGCTCTGAACCTTAAAAAATGATCGAAAATGATATTAAATCAAATTTTTTATGTAAAAAAAGTTATTTATGGGCATTTAAACCTAATTATATAACTTAAAATCAAATTTTGAGCTTTCTAATCAGTTAAAATTCGAACGGGTTCACTCGAAAGCCCATTTAGACATGCACGCTCTAAACCCTAAAAAATGATCGAAAATGATATTAAATCAATTTTTTTGGGTAAAAAAAGTTAATTATAGGCATTTGAACCTAATTATACAGCTTAAAATCAAATTTTGAGCTTTCTAATCATTTAAAATTCGAACGGGTTCATTTGGAGAGCCCATTTAGACATGCACGCTCTAAACCCTAAAAAACGATCGAAAATGATATTAAATCAATTTTTTGGGTAAAAAAGGTTAATTATGTGCATTTGAATCTTATTATACATCTTAAACTAAAATTTTGAGCTTTTTACTCTGTTAAAATTCGAATTAGTTCACTATAAAGCCCATTTAGACATGCATGCTCTGAACCCTAAAAAACAATCAAAAATGATATTAGATCTAATTTTTTGGATAAAAAAATTTAATTATTGGCATTTGAACCTAATTATACAACTTACACTCAAATTTTGAGCTTTCTAATCTGTTAAAATTCGAACGGGTTCACCAGAAAGCCCATTTAGACATGCATGTTCTAAACCATAAAAAATGATCGAAAATGATATTCAATCAATTTTTGAGCTTTTTACTCGGTTAAAATTTGAACGGGTTCACTAGAAAGCCCTTTTAGACATGCACGCTTTGAACCCTAAAAAACGATTGAAAATGATATTAAATCAATTTTTTCAGGTACAAAATGTTAATTTTGGGCATTTGAACCTAATTATACAGCTTAAACAATAATTTTGAGATTTTTATCGATTAAAATTCGAACGGGTTCACTAAAAAGCCCATTTAGACATGCACGCTGTGAACTCTAAAAAACAATCGAAAATGAAATTAAATCAAATTTTTTGGGTAAAAAAAGTTAATTATGGGCTTTTGAACCTAATTATACAGCTTAATCTAACATTTTGAGCTTTTTACTCGATTAAAATTTGAACGGGTTCACTAGAAAGCCCATTTTGACATGCACGCTCTGAACCCTAAAAACGATCGAAAATGATATTAAATCAAATTTTTTGGGTAAAAAAAAGTTAATTATGGGAATTTGAACCTGATTATAAAACTTAAACTCGAATTTTGAGCTTTCTAATCGATAAAAATTCGAACGGGTTCACTAGAAAGCCCATTTAGACATGCACGCTCTAAACTCTAAAAAACAATCGAAAATGATATTAAATCAATTTTTTCGGTAAAAAAAGTTAATTATAGGCATTTGAACCTAATTATACAGCTTAAACACAAATTATGAGCTTTCTAATCGCCTAAAATTCAAACGGGTTCACTAGAAAGCCCATTTAGACATGCACGCTCTAAACCTTAAAAACGATCGAAAATGATATTATATCAAATTTTTTGGGTACAAAAAGTTAATTATGGGAATTTGAACCTAATTATACAGCTTAAAATCAAATTTTGAGCTTTCTAATCATTTAAAATTCGAACGGGTTCACTAGAAAGGCCATTTAAACATGCACACTCTGAACCCTAAAAAATGATCGAAAATGATTTTAAATCAATTTTTTTGGGTAAAAAAGATTAATTATGGGCATTTGAACCTAATTATAAAGCTTAAACTAAAATTTTGAGCTTTTACTCGGTTAAAATTTGAACGGCTTCACTAGAAAGCCCATTTAGACATGCACACTCTAAACCCTAAAAAATGATCGAAAATGATATTAAATCAAATTTTTTGGGTAAAAAAAGTTAACTATGGGAATTTGAACCTGATTATAAAACTTAAACTCAAATTTTGAGCTTTCTAATCGGTTAAAATTCGAACGGGTTCACTAGAAAGCCCATTTAGACATGCACGCTCTAAACCCTAAAAAACAATCGAAAAAGATAGTAAATTAAAATTTTTTTGGAAAAAAAATTTAATTATGGCCTTTTGAACCTAATTATGAAACTTAAACTCAAATTTTAAGGTTTTTAATCGGTTAAAATTCGAACGGGTTCACTAGAAAGCCCATTTAGACATGCACGCTCTAAACCCTAAAAACGATCGAAAATGATATTACATCAAATTTTTTGGCTATAAAAAGTACATTATGGTCTTTTGAACATAATTATGCAGCTTAAGCTCAAATTTTGAACTTTTTACTCGGTTAAAATTCGAACTGGTTCACTAGAAAGCGTATTTAGACATGCACACTCTAAAACCTAATAAAGATCGAAAACGATATTGAATCAAATTTCTTGTGTACAAAAAGTTAATTATGGGTATTTGAACCTAATTATATATCTTAAACTCAAATTTTGAACTTTTTAATCGGTTAAAATTTGAACGGGTTCACTAGAAAGCCCATTTAGATATGCACGTTTTGAACCCTAAAAAAAGATCGAAAATGATATTAAATCAAATTTTTTGGGTACAAAAAGTTAATTATGGGATTTTTAACCTGATTATAAAATTTAAAATCAAATTTTGTGCATTTTACTCGATTAAAATTCGAACAGGTTCACTAGAAAGCCTATTTAGACAAGCACGCTCTAAACCATAAAAAACGATCGAAAATGATATTAAATAAATTTTTTGGGTACAAAAAGTTAATTATGGTCTTTTGAACCTAATTATACATCTTAAACTAAAATTTTGAGCTTTTTACCCGGTTAAAATTCGAACGGGTTCACTAGAAAGCCCATTTAGACATGCACGCTCTGAACCCTAAAAAACGATCGAAAATGATATTACATCAAATTTTTTGGGTATAAAAAGTTCATTATGGTCTTTTGAAACAAATTATGTAGCTTAAGCTCAAATTTTGAACTTTTTACTCTGTTAAAATTCGAACGGGTTCACTAGAAAGCGCATTTAGACATGCAGACTCTGAACCCTAAAAAATGATCGAAAATGATATTAAATCAATTTTTTTTGGTACAAAAAGTTAATTATGGGATTTTGAACCCAACTATAAAGCTTAAAATCAAATTTTGAGCTTTTTACTCGGTTAAAATTAAAACGGGTTCACTAGAAAGCCTATTTAGACATGCATGCTCTAAACCATAAAAAACGATCGAAAATGATATTACATCAAATTTTTTGGGTACAAAAGTTAATTATGGTCTTTTGAACCTAATTATAAAGCTTAAACTAAAATTTTAAGCTTTTTACTCGGTTAAAATTCGAACAGGTTCACTAGAAAGCTCATTTAGACATGTACGCTCTGAACCCTAAAATAGATTGAAAATGATATTAAATCAAAATTTTTTGCATAAAAAAAGTTAATTATGGGAATTTGAACCTAATTATACTGCTTAAACTCAAATTTTGAGCTTTCTAATCTGTTAAAATTCGAACAGGTTCACTAGAAAGCCCATTTAGACATGAACGCTCTGAACCCTAAAAAACGATCGAAAATGATATTAAATCAAATATTTTGGGTAAAAAAAGTTAATTATGGGCATTTGAACCTAATTATACAGCTTAAACTCAAATTTTGATCTTTTTAATCGATTAAAATTCTAACCGCTTCACTAGAAAGCCCATTTAGACATTCACACTCTAAACCATAAAAAACGATCGAAAATGATATTAAATCAAATATTTTGGGTAAAAAAATTTAATTATAGGCTTTTGAACCTAATTATACAGCTTAATCTAAAATTTTGAGCTTTTTACTCAGTTAAATTCGAACGGGTTCACTAGAAAGCCCTAATAGACATGCACACTCTGAACCCTAAAAAACGATTGAAAATGATATTAAATCATATTTTCTGGTTAAAATTTTAATTACGGGCATTTAAACCTAATTATACAGCTTAAAGTCAAATTTTGAGCTTTTTAATCGGTTAAAATTCGAACGGGTTCACTAGAAAGCCTATTTAGACATGCACACTCTAAACTCGAAAAAACGATCAAAAATGATATTAAATCAATTTTTTTGGGTAAAAAAAGTTAATTATAGGCATTTGAATCTAATTATATAGCTTAAAATCAAATTTTGAGCTCTCTAATCGGTTAAAATTCGAACAGGTTCACTTGAAAGCCCATTTAGACATGCACGCTCTAAACTCTAAAAAAAGAACGAAAATGATATTATATCAATTTTTTGGGTAAAAAAGTTAATTATAGGCATTTGAACCTAATTATACAGCTTAAACTCAAATTTTGAGCTTTCTAATCGGTTAAAATTCGAACGGATTCCCTAGAAAGCCCATTTAGACATGCACGCTCTAAACCCTAAAAAACGATCGAAAATGATATTAAATCAAATTTTTTGGTAAAAAATGTTAATTATGGTCATTTGAACCTAATTATACAACTTAAACTCAAATTTTGAGCTTTTTAATCAGTTAAAATTCAAACGGGTTTATTAGAAAACCCGTTTAGACATGCACGCTTTGAACCCTAAAAAACGATCGAAAATCATATTAAATTAAATTTTTTGGGAAAAAAAAGTTAATTATGGGAATTTGAACCTAATTATATAGCTTAAACTCAAATTTTGAGCTTTCTTATCGGTTAAAATTCAAACGGGTTTAGTAGAAAGCCCATTTAGACATGCACGCTCTAAACCCTAAAAATCGATCAAAAATGATATTTAATCAAATTTTTTAGGTAAAAAAAATTAATTATGGTGTTTTGAACCTAATTATACAGCTTAAACTAAAATGTTGAACTGTTGACTCGGTTAAAATTCGAACGGGTTCACTAGAATACCCATTTAGACATGCATGCTCTAAACCCGAAAAAACGATCGAAAATGATATTAAATCAAATTTTTTGGGGTAAAAAAAGTTAATTGTGGGCTTTTGAACCTATTTATACAACTTAATCTAAAATTTTGAGCTTTTTACTCAGGTAAAATTTCAACAGGATCACTAGAAAGCCCATTTAGACATGCACGCTTTAAACCCTAAAAAACGATTAAAAATGATATTAAATCAAATTTTTTGTGTACAAAATGTTAATTATGGGCTTTTGAACCTAATTATACAGCTTAAACTAAAATTTTTAGCTTTTTACTCGGTTAAAATTCGAACGGGTTAACTAAAAAGCCCATTTAGACATGCACGCTGTGAACTCTAAAAAATAATCGAAAATGATATTAAATCAAATTTTGTGGGTAAAAAAGTTAATTATGAGCTTTTGAACCTAATAATACAGCTTAAACTCAAATTTTGAGCTTTCTAATCTTTTAAAATTCGAACGGGTTCACTAGAAAGCTCATTTAGACATGCACGCTCTGAACCATAAAAACGATCGAAAATGATATTAAATCAATTTTTTGGTAAAAAAAAGTTAATTATGGCCTTTTGAACCTAATTATTCAACTTAAACTCAAATTTTAAGGTTTTTAATCGGTTAAAATTGAACTGGTTCACTAAAAACCTCATTTAGACATGCACGCTGTGAACTCTAAGAAATAATCGAAAATGATATTAAATCAAATTTTGTGGGTAAAAAAAGTTAATTATGAGCTTTTGAACCTAATTATACAGCTTAAACTCAAATTTTGAGCTTTCTAATCTTTTAAAATTCGAACGGGTTCACTAGAAATCCCATTTAGACATGCACGCTCTAAACCATAAAAAACGAATGAAAATGATATTAAAACAGTTTTTTTGGGTAAAAAAAAGTTAATTTTGGCGGTTTAAACCTAGTTATACAATTTAAACTCAAATTTTGAGCTTTCTAATCTTTTAAAATTCGAACTGGTTCACTCGAAAGCCCATTTAGACATGCACGCTCTAAACCCTAAAAAATGATGAAAATGATATTAAATCAATTTTTTTGGTAAAAAAATGTTAATTATTGTCATTTGAACCTAATTATACAGCTTAAACTCAAATTTTGAGCTTTTTAGTCGGTTAAAATTCAAACGGGATCACTAGAAAGCCCATTTAGACATGCATGCTTTGAACCCTAAAAAACGATCAAAAATGATATTAAATCAAATTTTTTGTGTGCAAAATGTTAATTATGGGCTTTTGAACTCAATTTTACAGCTTAAACTAAAATTTTGAGCTTTTTACTCGGTTAAAATTCGAACAGGTTCATTAAAAAGCCCATTTAGACATGCACGCTGTGAACTCTAAAAAATAATCGAAAATGATATTAAATCAAATTTTGTGGGTAAAAAAAGTTAATAATGAGGTTTTGAACCTAATAATACAGCTTAAACTCAAATTTTGAGCTTTCTAATCTTTTAAAATTCGAACGGGTTCACTAGAAAGCCCATTTAGACATGCACGCTCTGAACTCTAAAAAATGATCGAAAATGATATTAAATCAATTTTTTGGGTAAAAAAAGTTAATTATGGTCATTTGAACCTAATTATATAGCTTAAACTCAAATTTTAAGCTTTCTAATCGGTTAAAATTTGAACGAGTTCACTAGATAGCCCATTTAGACATGCACGTTCTAAACTCTAAAAAATAATCGAAAATGATATTAAATCAATTTTTTGGGTAAAAAAGTTAATTATAGGCATTTGAACCTAATTATACAGCTTAAACTCAAATTTTGAGCTTTCTAATCGGTTAAAATTCTAACGGGTTCACTAGAAAGTACATTTAGACATGTACGCTGTAAACCCTAAAAAACGATTGAAAATGATATTAAATCAATTTTTTTGGATAAAAAAGTTAATTATGGGCATTTGAACCTAATTATACAACTTAAACATAAATTTTGAGTTTTTTACTCGAAAAAAATTCGAACGGGTTAACTAGAAAGCCCATTTAGACATGCACGCTCTGAACCATAAAAAACGATCGAAAATGATATTAAATCAATTTAATTGGTAAAAAAAGTTTATTATGGCCTTTTGAACCTAATTATACAACTTAAACTCAAATTTTAACGTTTTTAATCGGTTAAAATTTGAACAGGTTCACTAGAAATCCCATTTAGACATGCACACTCTAAACCATAAAAAATAATCGAAAATGATATTAAATCAATTTTTTGGGTAAAAAAGTTAATTATAGGCATTTGAACCTAATTATACAGCTTAAACTCAAATTTTGAGCTTTCTAATCGGTTAAAATTCTAACGGGTTCACTAGAAAGTACATTTAGACATGTACGCTGTAAACCCTAAAAAACGATTGAAAATGATATTAAATCAATTTTTTTGGATAAAAAAGTTAATTATGGGCATTTGAACCTAATTTTACAACTTAAACATAAATTTTGAGTTTTTTACTCGAAAAAAATTCGAACGGGTTAACTAGAAAGCCCATTTAGACATGCACGCTCTGAACCATAAAAAACGATCGAAAATGATATTAAATCAATTTAATTGGTAAAAAAAGTTTATTATGGCCTTTTGAACCTAATTATACAACTTAAACTCAAATTTTAAGGTTTTTAATCGGTTAAAATTTGAACAGGTTCACTAGAAATCCCATTTAGACATGCACACTCTAAACCATAAAAAATAATCGAAAATGATATTAAATCAATTTTTTGGGTAAAAAAGTTAATTATAGGCATTTGAACCTAATTATACAGCTTAAACTCAAATTTTGAGCTTTCTAATCGGTTAAAATTCTAACGGGTTCACTAGAAAGTACATTTAGACATGTACGCTCTAAACCCTAAAAAACGATTGAAAATGATATTAAATCAATTTTTTTGGATAAAAAAGTTAATTATGGGCATTTGAACCTAATTATACAACTTAAACATAAATTTTGAGTTTTTTACTCGGAAAAAATTCGAACGGGTTAACTAGAAAGCCCATTTAGACATGCACGCTCTAAACCCTAAAAAATGATCGAAAATGATATTAAATCAATTTTTTTGGGTACAAAATGTTAATTATGGTCTTTTGAACCTAATTATACAGTTTAAACTAAAATTTTGAGCTTTTTACTCTATTAAAATTCGAACGGGTTCACTAAAAAGTGCAATTAGACATGCACGCTATGAAATCTAAAAATAATCGAAAATGATATTAAATCAAATCTTTTGGGTAAAAAAGTTAATTATGAGCTTTTAAACCTGATTATACAGCTTAAACTCAAATTTTGAGCTTTCTAATCTTTTAAAATTCGAACGGGTTCACTAGAAAGCCCATTCAGACATGCACGCTCTTAACCCTAAAAAACGAACGAAAATGATATTAAATCAAATTTTTTGGGTAAAAAAAGTTAATTATGAGATTTTGAACCTAATTATACAGCTTAATCTAACATTTTGAGCTTTTTACTCGGTTAAAATTTTAACGGGTTGTCTAGAAAGCCCATTTAGACATGCAAGCTCTGAACCCTAAAAAACGATCGAAAATGATATTAAATCAAATTTTTTGGGTACAAAAAGTTCATTATGGGCTTTTGAACCAAATTATACAGCTTAAACTAAAATTTTGAGCTTTTTACTCGGTTAAAATTCGAACGGGTTCACTAAAAAGCACATTTAGATATGCACACTGTGAACTCTAAAAAACAATCGAAAATGACATTAAATCAATTTTTTGGGTAAAAAAAGTTAATTATGGGCTTTTGAACCTAATTATATAGATTAATCTAAAATTTTGAGCTTTTTACTCGGTTAAAATTTTAAGGGGTTCACTAGAAAGCCCATTTAGACATGCACGCTCTAAACCCTAAAAAACGATCGAATATGATATTAGACCAAATTTTTGGGGTAAAAAAAGTTAATTATGGGCTTTTGAACCTAATTATACAGCTTAATCTAAATTTTTTTGCTTTTTACTCGGTTAAATTCGAACTCGTTTACAAGAATGCCCATTTAGACATGCACACTCTAAAACCTAATAAAGATCGAAAATGATATTGAATCAAATTTCTTGTGTACAAAAAGTTAATTATGGGTATTTGAACCTAATTATATATCTTAAACTCAAATTTTGAACTTTTTAATCGGTTAAAATTTGAACGGGTTCACTAGAAAGCCCATTTAGATATGCACGTTTTGAACCCTAAAAAACGATCGAAAATGATATTAGGTCATATTTTTTGGGTAAAAAAAGTTAATTATGGGTTTTTGAACCTAATTATACGTATTAAAAAAAATTTAAGCTTTTTACTCGGTTAAAATTCAAACGGGTTCAATAGAAAGCCCATTTAGACATGCACACTCTGAACCTTAAAAAATGATCGAAAATGATATTAAATCAAATTTTTTATGTACAAAAAGTTAATTATGGGCATTTGAACCTAATTATACAGCTTAAAATCAAATTTTGAGCTTTCTAATCAGTTAAAATTCGAACTGGTTTACTCGAAAGCCCATTTAGACATGCACGCTCTGAACCCTAAAAAACGATCGAAAATGATATTAAATCAATTTTTTTGGGTAAAAAAGGTTAATTATTGGCATTTGAACCTGATTATACATCTTAAACTAAAATTTTGAACTTTTTAGTCTGTTAAAATTTGAACGGGTTAACTAGAAAGCCCATTTAGACATGCACGCTATAAACCCTAAAAAACGATCGAAAATAATATTAAATCAAATTTTTTGGGTAAAAAAAGTTAATTATGGGAATTTGAACCTAATTATACAACTTAAACTCAAATTTTGAGCTTTCTAATAGGTTAAAATTCGAACGGGTTCACTAGAAAGCCCATTTATTAAATCAATTTTTCGGGTAAAACAAGTTTATTATGGGCATTTGAACCTAATTATACATCTTCAACTCAAATTTTGAGCTTTCTAATCGGTTAAAATCCGAACGGGTTCACTAGAAAGCCCATTTAGACATGCACGCTCTAAACCATAAAAAACGATCGAAAATGATATTAAATCAAATTTTTTTGGTAAAAAAAAGTTAATTATGGCCTTTTGAACCTAATTATACAACTTAAACTCAAATTTTAAGGATTTTAATCGGTTAAAATTCGAACGGGTTCACTAGAAAGCTCATTTAGACAAGCACGCTCTGAACTCTAAAAAATGGTCGAAAATGATATTAAATCAAATTTTTTGGGTAAAAAAGTTAATTATAGGAATTTGAACCTAATTATACAGCTTAAACTCAAATTTTGAGCTTTCTAATCGGTTAAAATTTGAACGGGTTGACTAGAAAGCCCATTTAGACATGCAAGCTCTGAACCCTAAAAAACGATAAAAAATGATATTAAATCAAATTTTTTGGGTATAAAAAGTTAATTATGGGCTTTTGAACCTAATTATAAAGCTTAAACTAAAATTTTGAGCTTTTTACTCGGTTAAAATTCGAACGGGTTCACTAAAAAGCCCATTTAGATATGCACGCTGTGAACTCTAAAAAATAATTGAAAATGATATTAGATCAAATTTTTTGGGTAAAAAAAGTTAATTATGGGCTTTTGAACCTAATTATACAACGTAATCTAAAATTTTGAGCTTTTTACTCGGTTAAATTCGAACTGGTTTACAAGAAAGCCCATTTAGACATGCACACTCTAAACCCTAAAAAAGATCGAAAATGATATTAAATCAAATTTCTTGTGTACAAAAAGTTAATTATGGGTATTTAAACCTAATTGTAAATCTTAAACTCAAATTTTAAACTTTTTAATCGGTTAAAATTTGAACGGGTTCACTAGAAAGCCCATTTAGATATGCACGCTTTGAACCCTAAAAAACGATCGAAAATGATATTAGGTCATATTTTTTGGGTAAAAAAAGTTAATTATGGGCTTTTGAACCTAATTATACATATTAAAAAAAATTTAAGCTTTTTACTCGGTTAAAATTCAAACGGGTTCACTAGAAAGCCCATTTAGACATGCACGCTCTGAACCTTAAAAAATGATCGAAAATGATATTAAATCAAATTTTTTATGTACAAAAAATTAATTATGGGAATTTGAACCTAATTATACAGCTTAAAATAAAATTTTGAGCTTTCTAATCAGTTAAATTCGAACTGATTTACAGGAAAGCCCATTTAGACATGCACGCTCTGAACCCTAAAAACAATCGAAAATGTTATTAAATCAAATTTTTTGGGTAAAAAAGGTTAATTATTGGCATTTGAACCTAATTATACAGCTTAAACTAAAATTTTGAACTTTTTACTCTGTTAAAATTTGAACGGGTTCACTAGAAAGGCCATTTAGACATGCACGCTATAAACCCTAAAAATCGATCGAAAATGATATTAAATCAAATTTTTTTGGTAAAAAAAGTTAATTATAGGCATTTGCACCTAATTATACGGATTAAAATCAAAATTTGAGCTTTCTAATCGGTAAAAATTCGAACGGGTTCACTAGAATGCTCATTTAGACATATAGGCTTTGAACCCTAAAAAATGATCGAAAATGATATTAAATCAAATTTTTTGGGTAAAAAAGTTAATTATAGTCATTTGAACCTAAGTATAAGGATTAAACTCAAATTTTGAGCTTTCTAATCGGGAAAAATTCGAACGTTTTCACTAGAAAGCACATTTAGACATGTACGCTCTAAACCCTAAAAAACGATCGAAAATGATATTAAATAAAATTTTTTGCGTAAAAAAGTTAATTATGGGTATTTGAACCTAATTATACAGCTTAAACTCAAATTTTGAGCTTTCTAATAGTTTAAAATTCGAACGGGTTCACTAGAAAGCCCCTTTAGATATTCACACTCTAAACCCTAAAAAATGATTGAAAATGATATTAAATCGAATTTTTTGCATAAAAAAAGTTAATTATGGGAATTTGAACCTAATTATATAGATTAAAATCAAATTTTGCACTTTCTAATCGGTTAAAATTCGAACGGGTTCAATAGAAAACCCACTTAGACATGCACGCTCTAAACCGTAAAAAACGATCGAAAATGATATTAAATCAATTTTTTGGTTAAAAAAAGTTAATTATGGGCATTTGAACATAATTATACAGCTTAGACTCAAATTTTGAGCTTTCTAATCGGTTAAAATTTGAACGAGTTCACTTAGAAGCCCATTTAGACATGGGCGCTCTAAACCCTAAAAACAATCGAAAATGATATAAAATCAAATTTTTTAGGTAAAAAAAGTTAATTATGGGCATTTGAACCTAATTATACAGCTTAATCTAAAATTTTGAGCTTTTTACTCTGTTAAATTCGAAATGGTTTACAAGAAAGCCCATTTAGACATGCACGCTCTGAACCCTAAAAAGCGATCGAAAATGATATTAAATCAAATTTTTTGGTACAAAAAGTTAATTATGGGTATTTGAACCTAATTATACATCTTAAACTCAAATTTTGAACTTTTTAATCGGTTAAAATTTGAACGGGTTCACTAGAAAGCCCATTTAGACATGCACGCTCTATACCCTAAAAATCGATCCAAAATGATATTAAATCAAATTTTTTGGGTAAAAAATATTAATTATGGGCTTTTGAACCTAATTATACAGCTTAGACTTAAATTTTAAACTTTTGACTCGGTTAAAATTCGAACGGGTTCACTAGAATGCTAATTTAGACATGCAGGCTTTGAACCCTAAAAAATGATCGAAAATGATATTAAATCAAATTTTTTGGGTAAAGAAGTTAATTATACGCATTTGAACCTAAGTATATGGATTAAACTCAAATTTTGAGCTTTCTAATCGGTTAAAATTCGAACGGGTTCACTAGAAAGCCCATTTAGACATGCATACTCTAAACCATAAAAAACGATCCAAAATGATATAAAATTAAATTTTTTTTGGTATAAAAAAGTTAATTATGGCCTTTTGAACCTAATTATACAACTTAAAATCAAATTTTAAGGTTTTTAATCGGTTAAAATTCAAACGGGTTCACTAGAAAGCCCGTTTAGACATGCACGCTCCGAACTCTAAAAAATGATCAAAAATGATATTAAATCAATTTTTTTGGGTAAAAAAGTTAATTATAGGCATTTGAACTTAATTATACAGCTTCAACTCAAATTATGAGCTTTCTAATCGGTTAAAATTCGAACGGGTTCACTTAGAAGCCCATTTAGACATGCACGCTCTAAACCCTAAAAAACGATCGAAAATGATATTAAATCAAATTTTTTAGGTAATAAAAGTTAATTATGGGCATTTGAACCTAATTATACAACTTAATCTAAAATTTTGAGATTTTTACTCTGTTAAATTCGAAATGGTTTACAAGAAAGCTCATTTAGACATGCAAGCTCTGAACCCTAAAAAACGATCGAAAATGATATTAAATCAAATTTTTTGGGTACAAAAAGTTAATTATGGGTATTTGAACCTAATTATACATCTTAAACTCAAATTTTGAACTTTTTAATCGGTTAAAATTTGAACGGGTTCACTACAAAGCCCATTTAGACATGCACGCTCTATACCCTAAAAATCGATCCAAAATGATATTCTATCAATTTTTTTGGGTAAAAATATTAATTATGGGCTTTTGAACCTAATTATACAGCTTAAACTAAAATTTTAAACTTTTGACTCGGTTAAAATTCGAACGGGTTCACTAGAATGCTAATTTAGACATACATGCTTTGAACCCTAAAAAATGGTCGAAAATGATATTAAATCAAATTTTTTGGGTAAAAAAGTTAATTATAGGCATTTGAACCTAAGTATACGGATTGAACTCAAATTTTGAGCTTTCTAATCGGTTAAAATTCGAACGGGTTCACTAGAAAGCCCATTTAGACATGCACACTCTAAACCATAAAAAACGATCCAAAATGATATAAAATTAATTTTTTTGATATAAAAAAGTTAATTATGGCCTTTTGAACCTAATTATACAACTTAAAATCAAATTTTAAGGTTTTTGATATAAACAGGTTCACTAGAAAGCCTGTTTGGACATGCACGCTCTGAACTCTAAAAAATGATCAAAAATGATATTAAATCAATTTTTTTGGGTAAAAAAGTTAATTATAGGCATTTGAACTTAATTATATAGCTTCAACTCAAATTATGAGCTTTCTAATCGGTTAAAATTCGAACGGGTTCACTTAGAAGCCCATTTAGACATGCACGCTCTAAACCCTAAAAAACGATCGAAAATGATATTAAATCAAATTTTTTAGGTAATAAAAGTTAATTATGGGCATTTGAACCTAATTATACAGCTTAATCTAAAATTTTGAGCTTTTTACTCTGTTAAATTCGAACTGGTTTACAAGAAAGCCCATTTAGACATGCACGCTCTGAACCCTAAAAAACGATCGTAAATGATATTAAATCAAATTTTTTGGGTACAAAAAGTTAATTATGGGTGTTTGAACCTAATTATACATCTTAAACTCAAATTTTGAACTTTTTAATCGGTTAAAATTTGAACGGGTTCACTAGAAAGCCCATTTAGACATGCGCGCTCTATACCCTAAAAATCGATCAAAAATGATATTAAATCAAATTTTTTGGGTAAAAAATATTAATTATGGGCTTTTGAACCTAATTATACAGCTTAAACTAAAATTTTGAACTTTTAACTCGGTTAAAATTCGAACGGGTTCACTAGAATGTCCATTTAGACATGCACGCTCTGAACCTTAAAAAATGATCGAAAATGATATTAAATCAATTTTTTGTGTAAAAAAAGTTAATTATAGGCATTTGCACCTAATTATACGGATTAAAATCAAATTTTGAGTGATAAGTGTTCAACTCACTATCACTTTTTACTCCTTTTATGGGCATTAATTACCGAATACACACCCACTTGGAACAATGCATGAACTCAATGTGATATATTTAGAAGTTAAGCTCATAAAGATAATATTTACAGAAAAGGCACGTTTTACTACGTTTTTACCTCTGTGCAGGGAAACCAGTGCCGCGGCAGCAACAAGGCCGAGGCATGACCTGATGCCGAGGTAGCAGCAGAAAGACAAGAAGCAAGACTGTAGGCGATGGAAAGATAAAAATTCAAGGGACGTGTATGGACTCAAAGCCCGTGAATCGGAGCTGGCTAGCATGAGGAAAAGCTCAAGAAAAGACCACGCGGGAAAGCCCCCTTAGCCGAATCAAACTTGGAAATATTTTAATTATGTACTTAACTTGTTCCCTACTCCAAGTTGTATTCTACTTAGGAAAGGTTTGCCCTAGGTCTAGCCTATATAAAGACCTAGCTATCCAATGTACTAGAGGCGGAATACCTAGGGAAAGAGAGAGCCGGATTTTATACTTGTCTTCTTTCTCCCCATTATGTTCTAAACCTTCTTAGGGATTAGGTGAAGGTTGCCGAGTATATGTGAGAAGAGATTGTACTTTGTCTTTGTTTTCAATGCAATAAAATTATCAAGGTTTGCTTATCCTTTGTTATTCCTTGTTCTTGCATTCAAGCCCGGGAGGGAACTTTGTGAGTAATCCATTTATCTAAGCTCAGGAGAGTTAGATTCACGAAAGGGGTAAGTACGGTGTTTCAATCGTGAAATAGTAACTCGGCCTAGGGATAGGTTAAGAGTTTCAGCAGCTAAAAGAAGTGTGAGATTGGTTGTTGAGTATAATTGGTTCGCGCCGGGAGGTATCATCAAGGACTAGTCATCAACAGCACTCTGACTTAGGGATAAGCGGATTCATTCAAGGACACTTCGCCGAACTTTGGTAAAGTCCAACCACGAGCAAGGGATTGCCGCGGCGGACAAGTATCGTCGCTGCCAAGGCAGTAAACTGCAGTGCTGCCGAGGCAGTGATATACGATTGCATTGAGCAGAGACAAGTTAATCAAATCCACAATACAACGCAACTGGATCCTAACCTATCTTCCTCTATTATTAAATCTCTCTATTTTTTTTTAGTGATCTTATTTTAGACAAACCAACTCAATTCACTTCTGTTTTTACTTTTCTACAGAACAAGAAGGTGAAGAAGGCATATTAAGTCTACTAGTGCCTGTGGAGACGATAATCCGATAATTACTTATCACTTATTACTTTCGATGTGTCCACTTGCACTAAACGCGCACTTTTGACAGGCGACATTGAGCTTTCTAATCGGTAAAAATTCGAACGGGTTCACTAGAATGCCCATTTAGACATGCAGGCTCTGAACCCTAAAAAATGATCGAAAATGATATTAAATCAAATTTTTTGGGCAAAAAAGTTATTTATAGGCATTTGAACCTAAGTATACAGATTAAACTCAAATTTTGAGCTTTCTAATCGGCAAAAATTCGAATGTGTTCACTAGAAAGCCCATTTAGACATGCACGCTCTAAACCCTAAAAAACGATCGAAAATGATATTAAATCAAATTTTTTGCATAAAAAAGTTAATTATGGGAATTTGAACCTAATTATACATCTTAAACTCAAACTTTGAGCTCTCTAATCGGTTAAAATTTGAACGGGTTCACTAGAAATCCCATTTAGACATGCACGCTCTAAACCCTAAAAAACGATCGAAAATGATATTAAATTAAATTTTTTTTGGTAAAAAAATTTAATTATGGCCTTTTGAAACTAATTATGCAACTTAAACTCAAATTTTAAGGTTTTTAATCTGTTAAAATTCGAACGGGTTCACTAGAAAGCCCATTTAGACATGCCGCTCTGAACGCTAAAAAATGATCGAAAATGATATTAAATCAAATTTTTTAGGTAAAAAAGTTAATTATAGGCATTTGAACCTATTATACAGCTTAAACTCAAATTTTGAGCTTTCTAATCATTTAAAATTCGAACGGGTTCACTTGAGAGCCCATTTAGACATGCACGCTCTGAACCCTAAAAACCGATCGAAAATGATATTAAATCAAATTTTTTGGGTAAAAAAGGTTAATTATGGGCATTTGAACCTAATTATACAGCTTAAACTAAATTTTGGAGCTTTTTGCTCTGTTAAAATTCGAACTGTTTCACTAGAAAGCCCATTTAGACATGCACGCTTTGAACCCTAAAATACAATCAAAAATGATATTAGATCAAATTTTTTGGATAAAAAAAAGTTAATTATAGGCATTTGAACCTAATAATACAACTTAAACTCAAATTTTAAGCTTTCTAATTTGTTAAAATTCGAACGGGTTCACCAGAAAGCCCATTTAGACATGCATGCTCTGAACCATAAAAAATGATCGAAAATGATATTAAATCAAATTTTTTGGGTAAAAAAAAGTTAATTGTGAGCTTTTGAACCTAATTATACAGCTTAATCTAAAATTTTGAGCTTTTTACTCGGTTAAAATTTGAACGGGTTCACTAGAAAGCCCTTTTAGACATGCACGATCTAAACCCTAAAAAACGATTGAAAATGATATTAAATCAAATTTTTTGAGTACAAAATGTTAATTATGGGCTTTTGAACGTAATTATACAGCTTAAACTAAAATTTTGAGATTTTTATCGGTTAAAATTCGAACAGGTTCATTAAAAAGCCCATTTAGACATGCACCCTGTGAACTCTAAAAAACAATCGAAAATGACATTAAATCAAATTTTTTGGGTAAAAAAGATAATTATGGGTTTTTGAACCTAATTATACAGCTTAATCTAAATTTTTGAGCTTTCTACTCGGTTAAAATTTTAACGGGTTCACTAGAAAGCCCATTTAGACATGCACGCTCTGAACCCTAAAAACCGATCGAAAATGATATTAAATCAAATTTTTTGGGTAAAAAAGTTAATTATGGGATTTTGAACATAATTATACAGCTTAATATAAAATTTTGAGCTTTTTACTCGGTTAAAATATTAACGGATTCACTAGAAAGCCCATTTAGACATGCACGCTCTGAACACTAAAAACAATCGAAAATGATATTAAATCAAATTTTTGGGTAAAAAAAGTTAATTATGGGCTTTTGAACCTAATTATACAGCTTAAACTTAAATTTTGAACTTTTTAATTGGTTAAAATTTGAACGGGTTGACTAGAAAGCCCATTTAGACATGCACGCTCTAAACCCTAAAAAACGATCGAAAATGATATTAAATCAAATTTTTGGGGTAAAAAAAGTTAATTATGGGCTTTTGAACCTAATTATAAAGATTAAACTCAAATATTGAACTTTTTAATTGGTTAAAATTTGAACGGGTTCACTAGAAAGCCCATTTAGACATGTACGATCTGAACCTTAAAAAACGAACGAAAATAATATTAGGTCAAATTTTTTGGGTACAAAAAGTTAATTGTGGGCTTTTGAACCTAATTATAAAGCTTAAAATCAAATTTTGAGCTTTTTACTCGGTTAAAATTCGAACGGGTTGAGTAGAAAGCCCATTTAGACATGCACGCTCTAAACCCTAAAAAACGATCGAAAATGATATTAAATCAAATTTTTGGGTAAAAAAAGTTAATTATGGGCTATTGAATCTAATTATACATCTTAAAATCAAAATTTGAACTTTTTAATTGGTTAAAATTTGAACGGGTTCACTAGAAAGCACATTTAGACATGCACGCTATGAACCATAAAAAACGATCGAAAATGATATTAAATCAATTTTTTTGGGTACAAAAAGTTAATTGTCGGCTTTTGAACCTAATTATACAGCTTAAAATCAAAATTTGAGCTTTTTACTCGATTAAAATTATAACGGGTTGACTAGAAAGCCCATTAGACATGCACGCTCTAAACCATAAAAAACGATCGTAAGTGATATTAAATCAAATTGCTTGGGTAAAAAAAGTTAATTATGGGCTTTAGAACCTAATTATACAAATTTTATCTTTTTACTCGTTTAAAATTCGAACAGGTTCACTAGAATGCCCATTTAGACATGCATGCGCTGAACCCTAAAAAATGATCGAATGATATTAAATCAAATTTTTGGGTAAAAAAAGTTAATTATGGGCTTTTGAACCTAATTATACAGCTTAAAATCAAATTTTGATCTTTTTACTCGTTTAAAATTCAAACGGGTTGACTAGAAAACCCATTTAGACATGCACGCTCTGAACCATAAAAAACGATCGAAAATGATATTAAATCAAATTTTTTGGGTACAAAAAGTTAATTGTGGGCTTTTGAACCTAATTATACAACTTAAAATCAAATTTTTAGCTTTTTACTCGGTTAAAGTTCGAACGGGCTGACTAGAAAGCCCATTTAGACATGCATGCTCTGAACCCTAAAAAACGATCGAAAATGATATTAAATCAAATATTTTGGTAAAAAAAGTTAATTATGGGCTTTTGAACCTAATTATACAGCTTAAACTCAAATTTTGAACTTTTTAATAGGTTAAAATTCGAACAGGATCAGTAGAAAAACCATTTAGACATGCACGCTCTAAAACCGAAAAAATGATCGAAAATGATATTAAATAAAATTTTTTAGGTAAAGAAATTTAATTATGGGCATTTGAACCTAATTATAAAGCTTAAACTAAAACTTTTTGCTTTTTAATCGGTTAAAATTCGAATGGGTTCATTAAAAAGCCCATTTAGTCATGCATGCTCTAAACCCTAAAAAACGATCGAAAATGATTTTAAATCAATCTTTTGGGTAAAAAAAGTTAATTATGGGCTTTTTAACCTAATTATATAGCTTAAACTGAAATTTTGAACTTTTGACTCGATTAAAATTCGAACGGGTTCAATAAAATGCCTATTTAGACATGAACGCTCTGAACCCTAAAAAACGATCGAAAATGATATTAAATTAAATTTTTTAGGTAAAAAAAGTTAATTGTGGGCATTTGAACCTAATTATACAGCTTAAACTAAATTTTTGAGCTTTTTAGTGGGTTAAAATTCGAACGGGTTCACTAGAAAGTCCATTTAGATATGCACACTCTAAAACCTAAAAACGATCAAAAATGATATTAAATTAAATTTTTTTAGTAAAAAAAGATAATTATGGTCATTTAAACCTAATTATAAAGCTTAAACTCAAATTTTGAGCATTTTAATCGATTAAAATTCGAACGGGTTCACTAGAAAGCCCATTTAGACATGCACGCTCTGAACCCTAAAAAACTATCGAAAATGATATTAAATCAAATTTTTAGGGTAAAAAAGTTAATTATGGGTTTTTGAACCTAATTATACATCTTAAACTAAAATTTTGAACATTTTTCTCGGTTAAATTCGAACAGGTTTACAAGAAAGCCCATTTAGACATGCACCCTCTAAACCCTAAAAAACGATCGAAAATGATATTAAATCAATTTTTTGGGTAAAAAAGTTAATTATAGTGTTTTGAACCTAATTATACAACTTAAACTCAAATTTTGAGCTTTTTAATCGGTTAAAATTCGAACGAGTTCACTAGAAAACCCATTTAGACATGTACGCTCTAAACCCTAAAAAACGATCGAAAATGATATTAAATAAAAAATTTTGGGTAAAAAAAGTTAACTATGGGCTTTTGAACTTAATTATACAACTTAAACTAAAATTTTGAACTTTTGGCTCGGTTAAAATTGGAACGGGTTCACTAGAAAGCCCATTTAGACATGCACGCTCTGAACCCTAAAAAACAATCGAAAATGATATTAAATCAAATTTTGTGGGTGCAAAAAGTTAATTATGGGCATTTGAACCTAATTATACAACTTAAACTCAAATTTTGAGCTTTTTATTCAGTTAAAATTCGAACGGGTAGTTAAAAATTCAATGGATATTGGTTCTCTCCTCTCCCTTTCTCCCATGTCTCTCTCCCCCTCCTCCTCCGTTTCTTTTTTTACTCCTTTCCGGAGACCATCGCCGCCTTCATCACCTCTATACCACCCCTGAACACTGCGGGAGAGGGAGTTCCAAGCACCATATCAGATCAACCGACTGTTTCTTCTCGGTATTTCCCTTATTATCTCTAATTTATCTCATATTTGAGCTTTATACAGTTTAATCAACCAACTCGGTATTTTCATTACTTTTTATCCATGCTTTTACTTATGATTAGTCGTATTTATTGGCCTCTCCTTTATTTAGAGCTCTTTAATCTGGATCTGTTGTTTCCCATTTTGGATGACGGATCAATGGGTTTCTCCATGGATCTGGAAATCATACTAAGTATCAATTATTTTTGGTTCCCTGTGTATTTAGTGCCAACACGAATAAGTGATTTTTTTTGTTGATTACTATTTTTGGATGCATGTTTTTGCATTTGACAATCGAACCAACGTCTGTGAGCACGATTGATATTCTCCCGAGTTCCTTTAAAAGAACGTCTCTGGTTCGTTCCATATTGGCTTCTTCTTTGACTGATTTGCTGCTACCGTCATACTATCCTTGGATTGTTATGGTTGATAAGTTTTTATACGATGATCACCAACCAAGTACTGTTTGGCTAAATAATGTTATACTATCCATTGATAGGGTTTTTTACAACGCCTTTTATGGTGATTTTAATTCCAACTGTTCTCTCGGTTGTATATTTTTTCTTTCTAAAACTCATTTCTTAATGAAAAGAAGGTTGCAATCAATATCCAGTTTTCTGGATGAGAACCGAATCAAAATGCGCGCCCATGATTTACACCTGCCATTCACAACTTGGTTCCTTACCAATTTAATTAACTCAAGGAGATTGAGTACTCCACAATATCTTGAAAGTATTACTCCCTTTACACGTCTACTTACTTTGTATAAATTCTTACTTGGAGACCAAGTCTTGCATAAAACCACAAATTTAATTCCAAGTATTCCCAGAATCAAGACTCCGAACTACTCTTTGATCCGAGTCTTCTCCCTGGATGTAGAATTCTGGTTCGGCCCCCTTTCTTTTTGAAGGCACCGACGCTGAACGGCCCCCTTCAGGTTTTACCCGCTGGGATTTTTTTATGGTTACTGTACAAACACATAAATCTTACATGGGACTGGCTTTACTTGGAGCGGTGGAGGTGGATTTACACGGTACTTCTTTTTTCTGTTATAGCTTTGGCCATTACAAGTTTGCCACCATATACCTTTGATCCATTCAATATACTAGGTGGCCTTGCCTCAATTCGACCCATGAAGTATGTAAATATTACGACATCTTCACCTTTTCTTTCTGCTTCCCTTTCCTTTTGGTTAGTCCTCTCCCTTCTTGCTATAATCTATGTTTTATTTTCATCTCTTTTTTCTTTCCATCCAGCTATTATCTCTCTCCACATACCACCCTTGAAAAGGGACTTATCCAACACCTGTTGTGGTGTATCCTATTTATACAAGTTACATGATTTAATTCCAATACCTTCCTCCAACCTTCTTTCTTCCCGTCTAAATCTCAATCTTATGTTACATGCTAAATTGTGTAGCAAAGTTTCGTCTAAGATGGTACTGGTCACTTCTTGGAGTATATATACTCGTCAAAAGAATTATACTTCAATCCTTATAAGGACTCTTAATGTCCCCTTCAATGAAACTGTTCATGATTATGTTTCTATTGCAAGGATTTTCACTTGCACTCTACTTCATATTTACTTTTCCCTCGGATTTTATTCTTCTTTGTCTATTGTTACTCAAATTCAAACTCTCTCTTTCCTCCTATATATAATATCCCTTAGGCCTCCTACTCTTCCATCTCAACACAATTCTTCCCCATTGTTGACCTTCGCTTTTGTCTCTCCCAACTTTTCTTTTACTCTCCACAACCGATTATCAATGGATTCTAAATCCTTTCTTCAACAACTTAAGAATTTTCAATTCACCGAAGAAGAACAAACTACTATTTTTCAACCCAGTATTTCTTGGGATTCTTCCAAAGAGGAAGCACGCTCTACCCTATTAGGGAATCTTCGAAACTCCAAAGATATAGATGACCTCATCATCATAAAAGCTTTTACTGGGATCTGGACTCCGGCTAGAGTTACCTCCATGAGAGTCTTGAAACCACATTTTTTCCTTATTCGTTTTATCAATGAGAAGGTTAAAGATGATATCCTGGCCAGGGGGCCTTGGACTTATAAGGATGAATGGCTAGCCCTTGTGCAATACAATCCTAAGATAAGCCTAGACGAACACCACTTCCACACGATGAATATTTGGGTACGTATTTATAATATTCCCGCTATCATCCTTGCTTCTGAAGAATCTGCCCACCAAATTGGAGAGTCCCTTGGGGCTTTGATTGGAACAGTCACCAAAATCGATACCAGGAGAATTGATTTCAATATGATTGAATACCTCCGAGTAGGATTAACCCTAGACGTTTCTAAGCCTCTTCGACGTTGTGTTGTTATTGGCGGTGGACCTTCTACTAGGTATTGTTTTCTACAATATGAACGTCTTCCCACGATCTGTTACTGTTGTGGTAAAATTGGTCATTCAATGGATTTTTGTTCTATCCCAATAGAGGAACGCCCGGGACAACTACAATATGGGGGTTGGCTCCGGTTTGTCCCCAAGAAAAAGGATGCACAACCTCCACAAAAAGGACGAATTTGCTACTTAAATAGTGCCCCTTCTAATACCCAGTATACGACACCTTCTTCTCAAACCTCCACAAACCACCAAGGTGACAAATCTCTTAAACCTCCACCTCAGACTAACGACTATGTGTGTGTTTCCGCTAAACAAGGTACTAACATTCCTACGCTTTTGAAGTTTTCGACTCTGGATGCTCCCGATGATTTTAATCTTTTGGATCCAGTTCTCCAAGACTTAGAAACAGATCTTGCTAATGATCCTGATTTCCAGGAGGCTGTTGATTGGTTTGACTCTGCGCCGACCCCCAAACGAGTTGCTAGACCAACCTCACGTAGAGGTACCAAACGTACTCCACCTTTTAATGAGGTTAATAAGACCAAGCGGACTCGAATTTCGGTAAAGGCTTCTACTAATAGAGCTGGGATGAGCAGCGGAAAAAACTCTTCGGCGGAGGTTGACGGTGATCAACCCTGCCGAGAGAAATGAAAATCTTATGTTGGAACTGTCAGTGTCTTGGCAATACCCAGGCAATTCTCGCTTTACAACGTGCTTTCTCAAAGCATGATGCCGATTTTCTTTTTCTTTGTGAAACTAGGTTAAACAAACATAATATGGACCATATTAGGATCAAGTTAGGACTGCATGCTTGCATAGTGTCGCGTGTCAAAAGTGCGCGTTTAGTGTAAGTGGACACATCGAAAGTAATAAGTGATAAACATTTATCGGATTATCGTCTCCACAAGGACTGGTAGACTTAATATGTCTTCTTCGTCTTCTTGTTCTTTAGAAAGAAGTAAAACAAAACACAAGTGATTGATGTTTGGTTTAACTAAACTAAAATACTAAGCAAAGTAAGGAAATTGAATATTAGAGAGAGATGGTTCAGGATCCAGTTGCGTTGTATTGTGGAATTGATTGACTTGTCTCTGCTCAATGCAATCATATATCACTGCCTCGGAAGCACTGCAGTTTACTGCCGTGGCAGCGACGATACTTGTCTGCCACGACAATCCCTTGCTTGTGGGTAGATTTTACCAAAGTTCGGCAAAGTGTCCTTGAATGACTCCGCTTATCCCTAAGTCAGAGTGCTGTTGATGACTAGTCCTTGATGATACCTCCCGGCGTGAACCGATTATACTCACCAACCAATCTCACACTTCTTTTAGCCGCTGAAACTCTTAACCTATCCCTAGGCCGAGTTAGTATTTCGCGATTGAAACACCGTACTTACCCCTTTCGTGAATCTAACTCTCCCGAGTCTAGATAAATGGATTACTCACAAACTTCTCTCTCGGGCTTGAATGCAAGAACAAGGAATATCAAAGGATAAGCAAACCTTGATAATTTTATTGCATTGAAACAAAGACAAAGTACAATCTCCTCTCACATATACTAAACAACCTTCACCTAAACCTAAAGAAGCTTAGAACATAATGGAGAGGAAGAAAACAAGTTATGAGTCGGCCTTTTCTCTCTAGGTATTTCGTGTATAATACATTGGATGGCTAGGTCTTTATATAGTCTAGACCTAGGGCAAACCTTTCCTAAGTAGAATACAACTTGGAGTAGGGAATAAGTTATGTACATAATTAAAATATTTCCAAGTTTAATTCGGCTAAGGGGGCTTTCCCGCATGGCCTTGTCTTGGGCCTTTCTTCATGCTAGCCAGCTCCGATCCATGGGCTTTAAGTCCAGAAACGTCTCTTGTATTTTTGTCTTCCAATCGCCTACAGTCTTGCTTCCTGGCTCTCAGCTGCGGCCTCAACATCAGGTCCTGCCTCGGCCTTGTCGCTACTGCGGCACTGGTTCTCCTGCACAGATATGAAAATGCAGTAAAACTTCCCTTTTCTGTAAATATTATCTCTATAAGCATAAATTCTAAATATCTCACATTAAGTACACGCATTGGTTTAAGTGGGTGTAAATTCAGTGATTAATGTCAACAAAAGGTGTAAAAAGTGATAGTGCGTTGAGCACTTATCACACCCCCAAACTCGAACTATTGCTTGTCCTCAAGCAATGCAAACCATCAATTTGCCGAACTCTACTCTCTCTTGGTCTTACATGTCCATATATTCTCCCCACCATAACTAGGCCTATTCTTAAGTCTTAACCTTTCGGCTACCCAAGGGTTTACCTAGAAACAAACTATAAGAATTGTGAGTGTGTGCGTTTTTGTGGACAAGTTTGATTAAAGACTTTCTTAGATAAACTCTAAGTTCAAGACAAGTAGAATTTGGTTAAGTGTTCTCTTCTTTTCTAACCAATCCTTGAGCCAATTTTGGGCACCTCAAGGATTGTGTTTTTCCCTTCACTAAATTCCTTCTTTCTTTTTAATATTCCTTAAAACATACTAGAGCCAATTTCGGGCACCTCTAGCATGAAGAAGAGTTTTTTCTAGAGCCGATGATAGGCACCTCTAGTTACTTTCCCAAAAATCTAAGTCTTTATCACCTAAGTTCATTAAAAGAATTCTTATAATCCAACAAGTCCCAAAAGTGTTTAGATTTCTTCCTATAGTAAGCTTCTAAGTTTTCATCCTTAAGTATCCTAAGGTTAAACCTTCTTAACAGGATCTAATCATGGTAAGGAGAAAGATTTCTATAGCCTTAAAGAATAAACTAAGGCAATACTGATGATAAGCAGTGCAAAAGTGTAGGCAGTTAATTCAAGTAAGGCGGGGAGCATGAAAATTAAAAAAAAAATTCACTAGAATACTCCCTTTTTGGCAAGGCCTCGACAGTAGATTGCTGCCTTGGCAGTAAATCTGCACCCCCAAAATCAAACCAAGCATTGTCCTCAATGCTTTATATTCGAAGAAATAATCGGGCAACACAAATATGAAATAAGCAGCATATAAAGACAGCAAAAGCAATTTATATTGAATTATGAGAAAAAGAAAAATTTAAAGCGACTCCGAAGAGCTGCTTGTAACAATCTTTCTCCTCGGCCTTGCTGCCGATTGCTTTGTTCTTGGTGAGGGCGATGGTTGATCTTTTGCTTGCCAGGGCGGTTGGACTCTTCTGGGTGGTGTCCGTTGCATTGGGGTTTCGACCTTGTCTTTATCCTAAGAAAAACAAAAGAAAATCAACAAGTAAATATTAAATGTCCTAAAATAAAAAGCGAAATTAAAACTATTCTTATATATTTCGGAAAAGAACGAAATAAAAGGTCGCGACATTAATTCTCCATAGGGGTGTGTGCGAAGGCATCTTCTAAGGTGATGGTCTCCATGGTCTTTATGTCATGTGGCTTAGAATAGTGCTTCAAGCGTTGGCCATTCAGTTTGAATTCATGTCCATCCTTTAGTGATTTGATCGTTACTGCTCCATGTGGGTAAACTCGAGAGACTTCAAATGGACCTGACCATTTGGATTTGAGTTTTCCTGGAAACAGTTTAAGCCTAGAGTTGAAAAGGAGAACATGTTGCCCCGATAGTAACCTACGGTCGTGCCATCTTTTCGTTTTTTCTTTGTAGATCTTGGCATTCTCATAGGCTGTTGTTCGGAATTCTTCTATCTCGTTGAGGTCTAGTAGTCTTTTCTGTCCGGCTTTTTCTCAATCCATATTTAAATTCTTTACTGCCAATATGCTTTATGCTCGATTTCTACAGGCAAGTGACAAGCTTTCCCAAATACAAGCTTATATGGAGATGTTCCCAATGGGGTTTTGAAAGCTGTTTTGCAGGCCCATAAAGTATCATCGAGGCGATAAGACCAATCCTTCCTAGATGGATTTACCACCTTTTCAAGGATCTGTTTTAGTTCCTTGTTGGATATTTCAGCTTGCCCATTTGTCTATGGATGATATGCCGTAGCGAGCCTGTGGGTGATGCCGAGTTTCTTTAGTGCCACGGCAATGAGTCTGTTATTAAAGTGTTTACCTTCATCACTTATTATTGCTCTAGCGATTCCAAATCTTGTAAAAATATTTTTCTTGAGAAATTTTTGAACTGTCTTGGAATCATTGTGAGGTGTGGCGATTGCTTCGACCCACTTTGATACGTAATCCACTACCACTAAGATATAAAGATTGCCTTGGGATGATGGAAAGGGCCCCATGAAATCTATGCCCCAAACATCAAACAGCTCCACTTCCAGTATGGGTTGTAATGACATCTCATGTCGTCTTGAAATATTGCCCGTGCGTTGGCAGAGGTCACAGTTCTTGTAATAGTCGTGGGCATCCTTGTAGAGTGTGGGCCAGTAGAGGCCAGATTGCAATACCTTTGTTGTTGTTCTGTTTCCTCTAAAATGCCCACCGCAAGGTGAATCATGACAGTGCTGGAGTACTGCTTTCTGTTCTTCCTTTGGCACACATCTTCTTATAACCTGATCTGCACAATGTTTAAATAGAAGAGGGTCGTCCCAGAAATAATTCTTTGCATTATGCTGAAACCTCTTCTTTTCGTTATGGTTAAGGTTATAAGGGATAATACCACTAACTAAATAATTAACAAGATCAGCATACCAGGGGGTGGATGTTACTGCAGCAAGGTCTTCTGTTAATGCTGCAGAGATGTATTCAGACAATGCCGCGGCAGCACGGTCGTATACTGCTATGGCCTTTGTCTCGGTAGTATCCCTTGCAGTTGTAACAATTTGCAATATTTGTTCGTTTGGGAATTCATCTTGTATTTCTTCAAGTGAGTGGGTATTGTCTTTGTTCTGCAGTCTAGAAAGATGGTCGGCCACTTGGTTTTCTGTACCTTTGCGATCTTTGATTTAAACATCAAATTCTTGCAGAAGAAGGATCCATCTAATCAGTCTAGGCTTGGCATCCTTCTTTGAGAAGAGGTATTTAATTGCTGAGTGATCAGTGTGGACAGTAACCTTTGTTCCGATAAGATATGATCGGAACTTGTCAAAGGTAAATACCACTGCTAGTAATTCTTTTTCTGTTGTGGTGTAATTGATTTGGGCATCATTGAGTGTTTTACTAGCATAGTAGATCACATGGAACAGGTTATTCTTTCTCTGCCCGAGTGCTGCCCCGACAGCATGATCACTAGCGTCACACATCAATTCAAATGGCAAGGACCAATCTGGTGGGATCACTATTGGTGCAGTGATTAGCTTCTCCTTGAGAGTTTTGAATGCTTCATTGCATTCCTCATTGCATTCGAATTTCCTATCTTGTTCAAGCAAGTTGCAAAGAGGTTTAGAAATTTTGGAAAAATTCAAAATAAACCTTCTATAAAAACCTGCATGGCCCAAGAAGCTTCGAACTCCTTTCACAGAAATTGGTGGAGGTAAATTCTTTATCACATCGATCTTGGCTTTATCCACTTCGATTCCTTGTGATGATATTTTATGGCCCAATACGATGCCTTCATTTGCCATAAAATGACATTTTTCCCAGTTTAAGACTAGGTTGGATTCCTCGCATCTTTGCGACACTTTTTCTAGATTGCCGAGGCAATGATCAAAGCTATCTCCAAAGACTGAAAAATCATCCATGAATATCTCTAGGAAGTCCTCTATCTGGTCAGAGAAAATCGCCATCACGCATCTCTGGAAAGTTGTCGGGGCATTGCAAAGGCCGAACGGCATCCTTCTAAATGCATAAGTACCATATGGGCAGGTGAAGGTGGTTTTTGCCTGGTCTTCTGGATCAATGGCAATTTGATTGTATCCTGAATAACCATCAAGAAAACAGTAATACGGTTTACCAGCAAGTCTATCAAGCATTTCATCAATGAAAGGTAAAGGGAAGTGTTCCTTTTTTGTTGCCTTATTTAACTTGCGATAATCCATACAAACCCTCCAACCGGTCACATTCCTAGTTGGGATTAATTCGTTATTCTCGTTGGTTATGACAGTCATGCCACCTTTCTTGGGTACACATTGTACCAGGCTTACCCATGCGCTGTCAGAGATGGGATAGATAATTCATGCATCCAGCCGCTTTATTATTTCCTTTCATACTACCTCGGTCATAGCGTGGTTAAGTCTCCTCTGAGCTTCAACAGTGGGCTTATGGTCTTCTTCTAAAAGAATTTTATGCATGCATACCGCTGGGCTTATTCCCTTTAAATCATCAATTGACCACCCAATGGCCTTTTTGTGCTGCCGCAGCATCGCTATTAGGGTTTGTTCTTGTTCTGGCAGCAACTTAGAAGAAATAATTACAGGCATCGTGTGGTTGTCTCCCAAATAAGTATATTTTAATTTTTCCGGTAAGGGTTTTAATTCTGTGACCACTGGTTCTTTATTTACAGATTGTTCATTCTTACCTGTATAGTCTAATGGTTCGAAGTACTTACCTGGAAGATGTGTTGTCCGGTTAGCTTCCTCCTTCTCGCCTGTTTCAACACTGTTCAAAGTACTGTTGTAGCAGTCATCCTTATCACTGCCGAGGCATACCTGTGATATGTCATGAAGATCTCTGCCGAGGCAGTTGTTGCTGAGACAAGGTGTTATACGGTCTTCATCTGTGTCATGCAGCATCTGACATTCTTCTTCCAGCTCATCATGCCTTTTCATCAGTTGAAACACATTTAGTTTGACTTCTTGATCATTAATTCTCATTGTCAATTCTCCTTTCTCCACGTCAATTAATGTGCGTCCAGTTGCAAGGAAAGGTCTCCCTAGGATGATCGGTGCATTCTCATCTACTTCACAATCAAGGACTAGAAAATCAGCAGGAAAAATAAACTTATCAACTCTTACCAGTATGTCCTCGATTTTGCCTTCAGGTTGCACGTAGGATCGATCCGCTAGTTGGAGCATAACTGTTGTAGGTTTTGCCCTTCCTATTCCAAGCTTTTGAAAGACTGATTTGGGCATTAGATTTATGCTTGCTCCAAGGTCGCATAGGGCCTTACCTTCATAATTTTTACCTATTGCACAAGGTATGATAAAGCAGCCAGGATCTTTTAATTTTGGTGGCATACGATTGTGCAGCATTGCCATGCATCCCTCGGTAGCAGCCACTGTTTCGAACTCACCTATTTGTTTCCTCTTTGACACCATGTCTTTTAAGAACTTGGCGTAGTTAGGCATTTGTTCAATTGCCTCTACGAACGGTATGTTAATGTGGACTTGCTTTAGAATATCAAGGAATTTCTTGAATTGTTGGTCCTGTTTTTGCTTTTTCAACCTTTGTAAGGAAAGGTGGTGGTGACCTCATCTCATCCAGGGTTTCTTTAGTTTGGAATTTAATACCTGGCACCACTGGGATTGTCGTTGTCTCGGCAGGCTGTTCAGGAGCTGCTGTGCTTTCTGCCGGGGCAGTGTTATCAGAATCAGTTTGCTCGGCCTCTTCTTTTGCTAGATCCGCTGATTGAATTTGACTCTCTGGAATCTTTTCCTTCAGCTGTAGACCACTCCTAGTAGTAATTGCTTTGCACTGTTCATGGCCTATTACCTTAGCAACTTCAGTATTGCTAGGTAGTCCTCCTTGTGGTCTAGTGTTTATGTTTTGAGCAAACTACCCGACCTGAGTTTCCAGCGTTTTAATGGCCGCTTCTTGATTTTGCAACCTTATCTCAGTCCTATTCATAAAAGCGTCTGTCCTTTTGATGAAATTACTGTTCTCTGCCATGTATGACTCAGTTTTCATCATAAAGGCTTTGAGAGTGTTCTCCAACGAACTTACTGGTTGCTGCTGTAGCTTCTGCTGCGGCATTGACTGTTGGGCCTGCTACTACGGTAGTTGTTGCATCGGTTGCTGAAATCCTGAAGGTTGGGTGATTGGGTTTAAGGCATTGTTAGGGTTGCTCCATGATAGGTTTGGATGCCTCTTCCATGAGGGATTGTATGTGTTGGACATCATATTGTTGCGGTTGTAGTTCCCAACATACATACCGGTTTCTTGATTCATGTAATCAGAGGAACTGTGGTTACCTCCACATAAGTCACAATAAGAATGAATTACCTTGACCTCACGGGTATTTTGCTGTAATTGTAGGTTTTGCACCATCTTGGTAAGAGAGGCCAATTGTGCTGCCACTGAACTCGATGTGTCTAGTTCATTTACCGTGGCTTGGCGTCTTACTCCTCCTCGCCTAGATGTAGGAAATTGAAAATCATTTTTCGCGAGTTTGTTTAGTATCTCGATAGCTTCCTCATGTGCTTTATCAAGGAGTGTTCCGTTTTCCGAGGCATCTAACATCATCCTTGTCGGGGCATTCGTGGCATTACAGAACATTGTCATTTGTGTCCATAGGGGAAATCCATACAAAGGACACTTGTGTAGTAACTCCCTGTAGCGCTCCCATGCCTCGTACATTGGTTCGTTATCTGCCTGTCGAAAAGAAGTGATTTCATTACGAATTCTATCATATAAGTTTGTAGGATTAAAACGAGTAATAAAATCATGGCAGAGTTCACTCCAAGATCCAATAGATCCTGCTGGAATGCTATTTAGCCAAGTTTTGGCCCTATCCCTCAGTGAATAAGGGAATAGCTTCAATCGCAAGACATCTTCATGGACTCCTTGGATTTTGAAAGAGTTGCAAATTTCCATGAAGGACTTAAGGTGCTGCCTTGCGTCTTCAGTTGCAGACCCACCAAATTGTCCAATAGTGTTAAGCATATTGAACATAACAGGTTTTAGTTCAAAGTGGGCTGCTTCTATCTCCGGTGTAACAACTCCAGGGTTTAATCCATTTAAGTCCTCCTCCAGGAAGTCTCTGACAGTGAGCTGCCGCGGCCCAGGTGGCGGCGGTACACCACCAATACAGGCAGGTAAGTTTTGTCCTACCGGGTGATCTCTGGATCTAATTCGTATAAGGGGTTGGTTGGGTTGGCCCTGGTCATACACCAAGAAAAACAAGAGTAAAATAAAAATAAAAAGAAACAACAAAATAAAGAAAACAAAATTTAGTTGTCAGTCCCCGGCAACGGCGCCAAAAACTTGTCGCGTGTCAAAAGTGCGCGTTTAGTGCAAGTGGACACATCGAAAGTAATAAGTGATAAGCATTTATCGGATTATCGTCTCCACAGGGACTGGTAGACTTAATATGTCTTCTTCTTCTTCTTGTTCTTTAGAAAGAAGTAAAACAAAACACAAGTGATTGATGTTTGGTTTAACTAAACTAAAATACTAAGCAAAGTAAGGAAATTGAATATTAGAGAGAGATGGTTCAGGATCCAGTTGCGTTGTATTGTGGAATTGATTGACTTGTCTCTGCTCAATGCAATCATATATCACTGCCTCGGAAGCACTGCAGTTTACTGCCGTGGCAGCGACGATACTTGTCTGCCACGACAATCCCTTGCTTGTGGGTAGATTTTACCAAAGTTCGGCAAAGTGTCCTTGAATGACTCCGCTTATCCCTAAGTCAGAGTGCTGTTGATGACTAGTCCTTGATGATACCTCCCGGCGTGAACCAATTATACTCACCAACCAATCTCACACTTCTTTTAGCCGCTGAAACTCTTAACCTATCCCTAGGCCGAGTTAGTATTTCGCGATTGAAACACCGTACTTACCCCTTTCGTGAATCTAACTCTCCCGAGTCTAGATAAATGGATTACTCACAAACTTCCCTCCCGGGCTTGAATGCAAGAACAAGGAATAACAAAGGATAAGCAAACCTTGATAATTTTATTGCATTGAAACAAAGACAAAGTACAAACTCCTCTCACAAATACTAAACAACCGTCACCTAAACCCTAAAGAAGCTTAGAACATAATGGAGAGGAAGAAAACAAGTTATGAGTCGGCTTTTTCTCTCTAGGTATTCCGTGTATAATACATTAGATGGCTAGGTCTTTATATAGGCTAGACCTAGGGCAAACCTTTCCTAAGTAGAATACAACTTGGAGTAGGCAACAAGTCATGTACATAATTAAAGTATTTCCATGTTTAATTCGGCTAAGGGGGCTTTGCCGCGTGGCCTTGTCTTGGGCTTTTCTTCATGCTAGCCAGCTCCGATCCATGGGCTTTAAGTCCAGAAACGTCCCTTGTATTTTTGTCTTCCAATCGCCTACAGTCTTGCTTCCTGGCTCTCAGCTGCGGCCTCGGCATCAGGTCTTGCCTCGGCCTTGTCGCTGCCGCGGCACTGGTTCTCCTGCACAGATATGAAAATGCAGTAAAACGTGCCTTTTCTGTAAATATTATCTCTATAAGCATAACTTCTAAATATCTCACATTAAGTACATGCATTGGTTCAAGTGGGTGTAAATTCAGTGATTAATGCCAACAAAAGGTGTAAAAAGTGATAGTGCGTTGAGCACTTATCACATAGCCATTGAATCCAGCCCTTCTTGTACAGGGCTTGCTCTTATTTGGAATAATAAAATTTCTATTGACTTGCTTTCTTAATCGGATCGTCATATTGATGTTATTGTTTCCTTTGGTCAAATATAGTTCCATTTTTTTGGCTTACATGGTTACGCTGAAACTGCAAACAAATACAAAACTTGGCAACTAATAGATGCTCTACAGTCAACCTCTTCCCTTCCCTGGCTTTTAGGGGGGACTTTAATGAAATCCTTTACGATAATGAAAAGCAAGGCGGTATTCGTCGTGCGCGATCACAGATTAATAATTTTAGAGATTGTCTTGATAAGAATAATCTTTTCGATTGTAAACCAACTTCTGGATGATTCACTTGGACTAGATCTAGTCGTAATACGGAAACTATTATGGAAAGAATCGATAGATTCCTTGGTAACTCCGTCTGGTTTAATACTTTTCCTAACTGTCAAGCTATATCCTTCTTTCAGGCTCGTTCTGACCATTGCCCTATCTTAATGGACACTAACCCATCACGAGCTCTCAGATCCAAACGCTCTAATAATCTTTTTCGATATGAGAATTACTGGGCTGATGACCCGGAAGTTTTGTCTCGAATCAAAGAGATTTGGTCTAACCAATCTCGCTCGACAATTCATAAACTTCAGGATATTGGACGATATTTGGCCACTTGGAAAACTAACAAACGCATTAAATCCAATGAGCGTATCATTCAACTAAACGATCTTATTAATATGTATCTTAAACGACATCTTTCTGATACGGACATCCAAAACTTTATTTCTGCTAAAAGTGAGCTTGATAGCTTGCTAAATGTGAAAGAAATATATTGGGCTCAACGAGGTCGGACACACTGGTTAGAACACGGTGATAAAAATACTTCCTTTTTTCATGCCAGAGCAAATAGTCGACGGCGGAAGAATCATATTGTTGGACTTCTAAACAACCAAAATATATGGCAAACACATACAGATTCCATCATGTCCACCGCTATTAATTACTTTCAAAACCTTTTTACGTCTTCCTCTCCTAGTATTGCCTCTTCCATCTTGAACAACATTCCCACTATTGTTACCGAAACAATGAATAATAATCTGAATAAGGATTTCACAACAGATGAAGTTATCATTGCTTTTCGTGATATAGACCCGAGGAAAGCCTCGGGTTTTGATGGATTGCCAAGCGGTTTCTTTAGGAAGCATTGGGATATCCTTGGCCAGGACTCTACTAGCCTCTGCCTCGGACTCCTGCGAGGGTCGATTAATATGGAAGAGGTCAATTGTACTATCGTTGTTCTTATTACCAAAATCAGCGACCCCACTACAATGCGTCATCTCAGACCTATTAGCCTTTGCACAATCCTCTACAAAACTGTATCAAAAGTACTTGTTAACCGTCTAAAATATATCATACCCTTATGTATCAGTGGCAATCAAGCTCCTTTTGTTCAAGGAAGGAACATTACTGACAATATCCTTATTGCCCATGAGCTCATCCATACTTTAAATACTGATGAAACATCTCTTGCGAAAGGTGCTAGCTTAAAACTCGACATGGAAAAGGCTTTCGACCGTGTTGAATGGCCTTTTCTTGAGTAAATTATTCTTCGTCTAAGATTCAACTCCAGTTGGGTTTCCCTTATTATGAGGTGTGTATCCTCAGTATCCTTTCAAGTATGCATCAATGACTCCCTTTCACGACCCACTATCCCCTTTTTTTTTTCTTTTCTGTACTCAAGGCCTTTCAGCCTTGCTCAATGCTGAGCAAAGAAATGGTAACCTTCCTGGACTTTGTGCTAGCAGGAATGGGTCACGTGTCAACCACCTTCTTTTTGCAGACGACTGTGTCGTATTCATTAAGAATACAGCTACAGAATCTCAACGCCTTAATGATGCTCTTCATACTTACGCTACTTCTTCTGGGCAGGCGGTGAATTTTGAAAAGTCTACTATTTTCTTCTCTCGAAAAACTTCCACGTCGCTTCGGGCGGAAATCAATGATATCCTTCATGTAAGAGAAGTGGATGATCCAGGTATTTATCTGGGAGTCCCTTTCCTAATAGGAAAGAACAAGACAACAGCCTTGGGGTTCACCAGGGATAAAATAAATGCTCGCTTGAGTAAATGGGATAAACATCTCCTCTCCTTTAGTGGTAGAGAAATTTTTATTAAATCTGTCATCCAATCTATACCATAATATATTATGTCTTGCTACCTTTTACCCCAAAACATTATTGATGACATGATCACTTCGATATGTCGTTATTGGTGGTCTGGGAAAGCTGACAAACGAGGTTGGCATATGCTCCCTTGGGACACCGTCTGTCTGCCAAAAGCAACAAGAGGTATAGGGTTTCGCGATCTTCACCACTTCAATGTTTCTTTACTAGGCAAACAGATATGGCGTCTGGTTTGTGAACCTGATAACCTCCTTAGTCAAGTCTACAAATGCAAGTATTACCCATCGGGTTCTATTCTCGAATCTGATCACACTTGGAGATCTTCCTTTGCTTGGAAAGGCCTTAACATTGCTATCTCTAAGCTTCGTGATGGCTTCTTCAAACGCCCAGGTATATCCAGCCAAGTACAAATCCACTTTGACAAATGGGGAGGCTCCCAACCTGTCAACTTTTATGGTGATTATGAGGTAAATGAAGAAGTCCCTCTTCGAGCAGGTACCTTCATGTTGCCTAATCTACCCAGATGGGACGAATCAAAAGTTAGAGATTACTTCTCCCACGAAGATGGCAACACCATACTTAATGTACCCATTATTAATGACACAAAAGATACCACCCTTTGGGGTCACCATGACTCTGGCATATACACGGTCCGGTCTGGTTACCAATTTTTGTAGTTACAGCTAGGGCCAGTTAACAAGCCCTCCAAGATTTGGAAAATTATATCTAAACTACCTACTCTACCTAAGGTTCGTACCTTTGGATGGCGTTTATGTCATGATGCACTCCCATCTGGCCATAAAATCCTCTAGGCCAATCTTGGTACGGGGGTATGCCCGATTTGTAACATGACCATCGAAACCACCCTTCATGCTATGAGGGACTGTCCTAGTGCCAAGGAGGATCTCCAGTTGGTAGGGCTTCCTATGCGAATTTTGTCCAATACCTTTGACTCCCCCCACCAGTGGCTTTCTGAAGCAGCTGGGTTGCTCTCTTTACATCAATTTTCACTACTTATCACGATCCTTTGGAATTTGTGGAATCGCCGAAATGACTTTGTCCGTAATAACCATCTCCAACCGGTTTGGTTAACTGTTTCCAATGCACAAAAACTTTTTAATGATTACACATCAATTAATGATGCTTCCTTTCTACGTTCCCGGCTAGCTGAGCCCACTTTTGCTCAAGCTAGATGGACGAAGCCGGAGCCTGGTTTCGTCAAGATTAACACGGATGACGCCTTTGACCCTGTGTTAAGGGGTGTTGTTGCTGGAGTCATTGCCCGAGATTCCTCTGGCATTGTCCTTGGTGGTTGTTCTATGCCGCTCATTTGCCCGGACCCCGCTTCTGCTGAGGCTCTTACCATTTTGGAAGGTCTGAAGTTTGTCGTTACTAATGGCTAGACCCATGCGGTAGTTGAAACTGATTCAACCTCCATTGCCAACAAGGTTAACAACACCCATCATCAAGATCTTTCCACAATACAACATTTGGTGTCTTGCATTCGTTCCTCTCTTGGTACTTTGCCTGATTGTAAGATTTGTTATGTACCTAGAGAGGCAAACGTTGTAGCCCATGTCTTAGCTACTAGGGCTCTGCGTTCTTTTACTTCCTGTTCTTTTGATTGTAACTTTCCCGATTTTATTCGGGCTTCTATAAATTTGGAGAGGTTCTCCTCTTGTTCTCAATAAAACCATGGGTACTCTTTTCCCCATAGGGGCCTACTCACCTCTCGAGGTGACTGGCTATAGGATTTTTTTAATGAGGCCCTTTCTTTCAAAAAAAATTCAAACGGGTTCATTAGAAAGCTCATTTAGACATGCATGTTCTAAACCCTAAAAAACGATCGAAAATGATATTAAATCAAATTTTTTGGGTATAAAAAGTTAATTATGGGCATTTGAATCTAATTATAAAATTTAAACTAAAATTTTGAACTTTTGACTCGGTTAAAATTTGAATGGGTTCAATAAAAAGCCTATTTAGACATGCATGCTCTTAAACCTAAAAAACAATCGAAAATGATATTAAATCAAATTTTTTGTGTACAAAAAGTTAATTATGGGCATTTAAACCTAATTATACATCTTAAACACAAAATTTGAGCTTTTTAATCGGTTAAAATTCTAACGGGTTCACTAGAAAGCCCATTTAGACATGCACGCTCTGAACCCTAAAAAACGATCAAAAAAGATATTAAATCAATTTTTTTGTTAAAAAAGTTAATTATGGACATTTGAAACTAATTATAAATCTTAAACTAAAATTTTGAGCTTTTTAATCGGTTAAAATTCGAACGAGTTCACTAGAATGCCCATTTAGACATGCATGCTCTAAAACCTAAAAAAACGATCGAAAATGATATTAAATCAAATTTTTTGGGTAAAAAAAATTAATTATGCGCTTTTTAACCTAATTATATAGCTTAAACTAAAATTTTGAACTTTTGACTGGTTAAAATTCGAATGGGTTCAATAAAAAGCCTATTTAGACATGCACGCTCTAAACCTAAAAAACGATCGAAAATGATATTAAATCAAATTTTTTAGGTAAAAAAAGTTAATTATGGGCATTTTAACCTAATTATACAACTTAAACTCAAATTTTGTGCTTTTTAATCGGTTAAAATTCGAACGGGTTCACTAGAAAGCCCATTTAGACATGCACGCTCTGAACCATAAAAATGATTGAAAATGATATTAAATCAAATTTTTTATGTACAAAAAGTTAATTATGGGCATTTAAACTTAATTATAAAGCTTAAACTCAAATTTTGAGCTTCTTAATCGGTTAAAATTCGAACGGGTTCACTAGAAAGCTCATTTAGACATGCACGCTCTGAATCCTAAAAAATGATCGAAAATGATATTAATTCAATTTTTTTGGGTAAAAAAGTTCATTATGGGCTTTTGAACCTAATTATACAGCTTAAACTAAAATTTTGAAATTTTTACTCGGTTAAATTCGAAAGTGTTTACTAAAAAGCCCATTTAGACATGTACGCTCTGAACCCTAAAAAACGATCGAAAATGATATTAAATCAATTTTTTGGGTAAAAAAAAGTTAATTATGATCTTTTGAACCTAATTATACAGCTTAAACTCAAATTTTGAACTTTAGAATCGGTTAAAATTCGAACAGGTTCAATAGAAAGCCTATTTAGACATGCAAACTCTTAGCCCTAAAAATGATCGAAAATGATATTAACTCAATTTTTTTGGGTACAAAAAGTTAATTACGGGCATTTAAACCTAATTATAAAGCTTAAACTCAAATTTTGAGCTTCTTAATCGGTTAAAATTCGAACGGGTTCACTAGAAAGCCCATTTAGACATGCACGCTCTGAACCCTAAAAAACGATCGAAAATGATATTAAATCAAATTTTTTGGGTAAAAAAGTTCATGATGGGCTTTCGAACATAATTATACAGCTTAAACTAAAATCTTTAACTTTTTACTTGGTTAAATTCGAACGTGTTTACTAGAAAGCTCATTTAGACAAGTACGCTCTGAACCATAAAAAATGATCGAAAATGAAATTAAATCAATTTTTTTTGGTAAAAAAAGTTAATTATGATCTTTTGAACCTAATTATACAGCTTAAACTCAAATTTCGAACTTTTGAATCGGTTAAAATTCGAACGGTTTCAATAGAAAGCCAATTTAGACATGCACGCTCTTAACCCTAAAAAATGATCGAAAATGATATTAAATCAAATTTTTTGTGTACAAAAAGTTAATTATGGGCATTTAAACCTAATTATACAGCTTAAACTAAAATTTTGAACTTTTGACTCATTTAAAATTCGAATGGGTTCACTAGAAAGCCCATTTAGACATGCACGCTCTAAACCCTAAAAAACGATCGAAAATGACATTAAATCAAATTTTTTGTGTTAAAAAGTTCATTATGGGCTTTTGAACCTAATTATACAACTTAAACTAAAATTTTAAACTTTTTACTCGGTTAAATTCGAACGTGTTTACTAGAAAGCCCATTTAGACAAACACGCTCTGAACCCTAAAAACGATCGAAAATAATATTAAATCAATTTTTTTGGTAAAAAAAAGTTAATTATGATCTTTTGAACCTAATTATACAGCTTAAACTCAAATTTTGAACTTTTGAATCGGTTAAAATTCGAACGGGTTCAATAGAAAGCCGTTTTAGACATGCACGCTCTTAACCCTAAAAAAAGATCAAAAATGATATTAAATCAAATTTTTTTTGTACAAAAAGTTAATTATGGGCATTTAAATCTAATTATACAGCTTAAACTCAAAATTTGAACTTCTCAATCGGTTAAAATTTGAATGGGTTCACTAGAAAGCCCATTTAGACATGTACGCTTTGAACCCTAAAAAACGATCGAAAATGATATTAAATCAAATTTTTTGTGTACAAAAAGTTAATTATGGGCATTTAAATCTAATTATACAGCTTTGTAGCAACCCCTTTTTTTCCTTAAAATATTAGGTGTAGTAAAAAGGGAAAAAGGGGGTCACTAGTGGAGAATTAAAAAGTTAGGGTTTTGTATTGAAAATTGGGAATGATTTAAAAATTAGAAATTAAGTTTTAAAAATATGGAATTTGAGAATTTTGAAAAATTAGGTTTAGGGTTTTGAAAAATTGGTTTAAAATAAGTTGGAGTCGCTACCGGTCACTTTGGTAGACCGGACACCGGGAAACTAGAGATTCATTAAAATTGGGTTCGAAATTCGTTTACGATTTAAAAATGGTGTTAACATTTAAAAACCGCCCAAAAATTGGCACCTTTATCAAATTAACCGCTTAATTAATTTTGGATTTTTTGGATTAAAGTGACATTTAAATTATGGTTTATTTAAAGATTCGGATTCAATTTTATTTTTACCGTATCTTTATCCGAAGATAACGCATACACCACCACCAATACGTTGGAAGACGGGCCCGTTACGAACGAATAAATACATATTTAATTAAGTTCATTAATTAGCAAGGTGTGACATAAGCAAAATAAAAGACATAATTGTAAAGACAACAAATATAAAGACAAAATAACATGATAACAATTAAAGAGACATAATATAAATCAAGCAATATAATTTCATGAATAAGTGATACTAGAAAGATATGAGACATGCCACCATGATAAAATAATACAAAACATACATAAAGATTATCACTCATACAACCTAACAAAGCATATGAACTAAACCAATAACATGACATACATATATATAAAGCAACTAACAACATTAAAAACAAATAAATATCATGAGTAACAACATACATGAACACCAAAGAAAATTAGGTAACACATGATAATATATATCAAAATAAATAGAACCTACAAAACAAGCAAATAACATACAATAAACAAATATAAATAAAAAATAAAAAATACCGATAAAAACATTCACATTTTCATTGAACCATAAGAATGGAATACACAATGAATATATCAAAATGGAAAATATAACCAAATATGCTCGATCAATCAATCCACAAGTTAAACGGTGAAGTTTGATCGTTCGGTCGGCCGAGTGGTTTGGTGAGAAAAGAAAATATGAAGAACGAAGGCGGTGTGCGTTCTCGGTTTTGGTGCGTGATGAGTGATGGAATGATGAATGGAAAATGGATCAATAGTAGGCCAATGAAATCTCAGAATTTGGTTTCCAAGAATAAAGGATATGCCACTGTTTTGAGCCTTGCGGCTTAGGGGAAAACAATAGCTGGGATATTGCGGCTGTAGGTGTGTGTCTGGATAGGGTATTGCGGCTAGGGTAGAAAAATATGGTTAGGGGTACTTTTATTTTTAGGGTAAATGTTATATATATAGTTAGGGTAAAGGGTAACATATGGGAATAAAATAGGTTTAGGTTTTAATATATAAGGGTATATATAATATGATGAAGGGTGTTTTAGGTCTATCCCTTTAAAAATGAGAACCAATTAAAAACAAGACCTTGGGCACTAAGTAGGGATTTTTATTATATTTTTTGATTTTTAATTATAAAACTATATATAATAGGTCAAATTTATTTATGGTTTGGGCTTATAAAAGTGGGCTTTAATAAAAGGCTTTTATTTATATCATATACTTATATGTATTTTTTGGATTTTTGGTTTTAATTAAGAGATAATAAGGATAATAATTATAATAATGTAAGTGACAAAATTAGTGTAGGTTAAGATGGTTTGAGTTTTAAGAAAGATGTGGATTGATTTATTTCGAGCATAAACCCGGATAAAATTAGTGATTACAGCTTCCCCTCTTTACTTATCGTTGTGAAACAACGATAAAGCAAAGACCATAAGCACTAATTTTATCCAACTCCTATTTTCAAAGATACCTTGATTTCTGATCACTGCAACATCAGACGACCCCTCTCTTCGAGCGTATGTCGTGATGAACTGTCTAGGTAAAAAGTAATGTCTTGCGTAGAGTCTCTCCACAAAAACATCGGTTCTTTGAGGTTGAGGAACCCTAATATGGTATCTTGATTTCTGATCAATAGTTATCTCACTTTGAGGTTGTTGGTTGCCTTGACTTCTGGTTGTCTTGGCATGAAAAAATCTTTGTTGGTCTTTGTATATCCTCGATTGGTCGACCTCGATTGTCTCTTTACTTTCTTCTTCTTTCTTTTTCTTTTCTCAAATACCCTGAAAATCTTATAAAAGGTATGGATTTCTGATAATCTTTTCTCACAATTTTTCTCTTTTTTCTTCCATTTCTTATTTCTCTCTCTCTTTTTTTCTCATTTCTTTGTTCTTTCCTTTTCTTTTTCAAATATCCTTAAGGAATGGTCAAATTAAAAGAAATTCATCTTGAGAAAAACATCCTTAAGAAAGGATTTAATTGAGAAATCTGTGTTTTAAGAAAAACATCCTTAAGAAGGATCAAATTGAGATTTGTTTTAAGAAAAACATCCTTAAGGAAGGATTAAATTAAGAAATTTGAGTTTTAAGAAAAACATCCTTAAGAAAGGATCAAATTAAGAAATTTGCTTTGAGAAAAGCATCCTTAAGGAAGGATTAAATTAAGAAATTTGAGTTTTAAGAAAAACAACCTTAAGAAAGGATCAAATTAAGAAATTTGCTTTGAGAAAAGCATCCTTAAGGAAGGATCAAATTAAGAAATTTGAGTTTTAAGAAAAACATCCTTAAGAAAGGATCAAATTAAGAAATTTGAGTTTTAAGAAAAACATCCTTAAGAAAGGATCAAATTAAGAAATTTGAGTCTTAAGAAAAACATCCTTAAGGATCAAATTAAGAAATTTGAGTTTTAAGAAAAACATCCTTAAGAAATGATCAAATTAAGAAATGCATCCTTAAGAAAGGATCAAACTAAGAAGTTTGTTTTGAGAAAAACATCCTTAAGAAAGGATCAAATTTAGAAATTTTTGTTTTAAGAAAAACATCCTTAAGAAATGATCAAATTTAAAATTTGAGTTTTAGGAAAAACATCCTTAAGAAAGGATCAAGTTTAAAATTCAAATATAAAGTGATATCTTGCTTAAAGAATACCTGAATATCTTATAAAAGGGTGGAATCTCCCTTTAGAGAATACCTAATATTTCATCTGGATGTCTTGATATTTGATCGCTTTGACAAAAAACCCATTGCCCCCAAATAACCAAAGGTTGGAAGGCCTTTAAAAATTATGATCATGTAATTCGAAAGACTTTTGATTTTTTGCAGAGATCCATCTCCCTTCTCGTGGAACTATAGACCAAATCTTTGATCATTCTTCAAAATTCCTGTTTAAAAATGAGCAAAATGTAATGATGGCATGAATTAGAATGCTTGTGATGCATGGATATCTAACCTAAATGATGCATGAATGCTATTTTTTTTCTTTTTTTTTTTCTTTTTTTCTAGTGGATAGGCTCTCGCTTTCTATTTTATTAAGCTCCTTGGGATTTCATCCTCGTTGGATCCTCATCCTTTGCCTTGTCTTGAAAGGATATCATCATCTTGTGTCGATCGGAATAAAATCTCTTGCCTTCTGTAATTCAATAGCTTTCACTTGGTTGACTATGACACACTTGAACCATTTGTGTCTGAATTCAGTTATTCACAGTTTTATGGTGCAACTCGCAATCTCATATTCAGGCTTGGATCATTTAGGGATTATCTTCAACATGTTCATTGTAGGCTATTCTTCTTGAATTCTGCTTTAATTTCTAACTCTGGAATACTGGATTGGCCCTCTTTATGCCCCGACACAATTTTTACCCCAAAAAGGTGTGTCGCTTACTCGAGTAATCCATGGTTATCTATGTTGACCTTAACTCTCAAAAGGTACTATCATACAGAAAAAGTGGTCCATTCAAAACAAGTCTGACATCGTACATTACCTAAAAAACGATCGAAAATGATATTCAATCAAATTTTTAGGGTAAAAAAAGTTAATTATGGGTTTTCGAACCTAATTATACAGCTTAAACTAAAATTTTAAACTTTTTACTCGGATAAATTCGAACGGGTTTACAAGAATGCCCATTTAAAAATGCATGCTCTGAACCATAAAAAAACGATCAAAAATGATATTGAATCAAATTTTTTTGGGTAAAAAAGTTAATTATAGTATTTTGAACCTAATTATACAACTTAAACTCAAATTTTGAGCTTTTTAATCATTTAAAATTCGAACGGGTTCACCAAAAAACCCATTTAGACATGCACGCCCTAAACCCTAAAAAGTGATCGAAAATGATATTAAATCAAATTTTTTGGGTAACGAAAGTTAATTATGGGCTTTTGAACCTAATTATACAACTTAAAATAAAATTTTGAACTTTTGACTCAGTTAAAATTGGAAAGCGTTCACTAGAAAGCCCATTTAGACATGCACGCTCTAAACCCTAAAAAACGATCGAAAATGATATTAAATCAATTTTTTGGGTGCAAAAAGTTAATTATGGGCATTTGAACCGCTTAAACTCAAATTTTGAGCTTTTTATTCGGTTAAAATTCGAACGGGTTCACTAGAAAGCTCATTTAGACATACACGTTCTGAACCCTAAAAAACGATCGAAAATGATATTAAATCAAATTTTTTGGGTACAAAAAGTTAATTATGGGCATTTGAACCTAATTATACAGCTTAAACTAAAATTTTAAACTTTTGACTCGGTTAAAATTCGAACGGGTTCAATAAAAAGCCTAGTTAGACATGCATGATCTTAAACCTAAAAACGATCAAAAATGATTTTAAATCAAATTTTTTAGGTAAAGAAAGTTAATTATGGTCATTTAAACCTAATTATACAGCTTAAACTAAATTTTTGAGCTTTTTAATGGGTTAAAGTTCGAATGGGTCGACTAGAAAGCCCATTTAGATATGCACGCTCTAAATCCTAAAAACGATAAAAAAATGATACTAAATCCAATTTTTTGAGTAAAAAAAGTTAATTATGGGCATTTGAACCTAATTATCAAGCTTAAACTCAAACTTTGAGCTTTTTAATCGGTTAAAATTCGAATGGGTTCACTTGAAAGCCCATTTAGACATGCACGCTATGAACCCTAAAAACGATCAAAAATGATATTAAATCAAATTTTTAGTGTACAAAAAGTTAATTATGGGCATTTGAACCTTGTTATACAGCTTAAACTAAAATTTTAAATTTTTGACTCGGTTAAAATTCGAACGGGTTCACTACAAAGCCTATTTAGACATGTACACTCTAAATCCTAAAAAACGATCGAAAATGATATTAAATCAAATTTTTCGGGTAAAAAAAGTTAATTATGGGCATTTGAACCTAATTATAACGAATAAACTCAAATTTTTAGCTTTTTAATTGGTTAAAATTCAAACGGGTTCACTAGAAAGCCCATTTAGACATGCAAGCTCTGAACTCTAAAAAACAAATGAAAATGATATTAAATCACATTTTTTGGGTAAAAAAAGTAGCTATGGGCTTTTGAACCTAATTATACAACTTAAACTAAAATTTTGAACTTTTGACTCGGTTAAAATTCGAACGGGTTCAATAAGAAGCCTAATTAGACATGCACGCTCTTAACCCTAAAAAAGATCGAAAATAATTTTAAATAAAATTTTTAGGGTACCAAAAGTTAATTATGGGCATTTGAACCTAGTTATACAGATTAAACTAAAATTTTAAACTTTTGACACGGTTAAAATTCGAACGGGTTCAATAAAAAGCCTATTTAGACAAGCACGCTCTAAACTCTAAAAAACGATCAAAAATGATTTTAAATCAAATTTTTTAGGTAAAGAAAGTTAATTATGGTCATTTAAACCTAATTATACAGCTTAAACTAAATTTTTGAGCTTTTTAATGGGTTAAAGTTCGAATGGGTCGACTAGAAAGCCCATTTAGATATGCACGCTCTAAATCCTAAAAACGATAAAAAATGATACTAAATCCAATTTTTTGAGTAAAAAAAGTTAATTATGGGTATTTGAACCTAATTATAAAGCTTAAACTAAAATTCTGAGCCTCTAAATCGGTTAAAATTCGAATGGGTTCACTAGAAAGCCCATTTATACATGCACGCTCTAAAACCTAAAAAACGATCGAAAATGATTTTAAATCAAATTTTTAGGGTAAAAAAAGTTAATTATGGGTTTTTGAACCTAATTATACAGCTTAAACTAAAATTTTGAACTTTTTACTTGGTTAAATTCGAACGGGTTTACAAGAAAGCCTATTTAGACATGTACGCTTTGAACCCTAAAAAACGATCGAAAATGATATTAAATCAAATTTTTTTTGGGTAAAAAAGTTAATTATAGTCTTTTGAACCTAATTATATAGCTTAAACTCAAATTATGAGCTTTTTAATCGGTTAAAATTCGAACGGGTTCACGAGAAAACCCAATTAGACAAGCACGCTCTAAACCTTAAAAAACGATCAAAAATGATATTAAATCAATTTTTTGGGTAAAAAAGTTCATTATGGGCTTTTGAACCTAATTATACAACTTAAACGAAAATTTTGAACTTTTGACTTGGTTGAAATTGGAACGAGTTCACCAAAAAGCCCATTTAGACATACACTCTCTAAACCCTAAAAAACGATCGAAAATGATATTAAATCAAATTTTTTGGGTGAAAAAAGTTAATTATGGGCATTTGAACCTAATTATACAGCTTAAACTCAAATTTTGAGCTTTTTATTCGGTTAAAATTCGAATGGGTTCACTAGAAGGCTCATTTAGACATGCACGTTCTAAACATTAAAAAACGATCGAAAATGATTTTCAATCAAATTTTTTGGGTATAAAAAGTTAATTATGGGCATTTGAACCTAATTATACCGCTTAAACTAAAATTTTAAACTTTTAACTCGGTTAAAATCCGAACGGGTTCAATAAAATGCTTATTTAGACATGCATACTCTTAAACCTAAAAAATGATCGAAAATGATATTAAATCAAATTGTTTGTGTACAAAAAGTTAATTATTGGAATTTGAACCTAATTATACAGCTTAAACTCAAATTTTGAGCTTTTTAATCGGTTAAAATTCGAACAGGTTCACTAGAAAGCCCATTTAGACATGCACGCTCTGAAGCTTAAAAAACGATCAAAAATGATATTAAATTAAATTTCTAGTGTACAAAAGGTTAATTATGGGCATTCGAACCTAGTTATACAGCTTAAACTAAAATTTTAAACTTTTGTCTCGGTTAAAATTCGAACGGGTTCACTAGAAAGCCTATTTAGACATGAACGCTCTAAATCCTAAAAAACGATCGAAAATGATATTAAATCAAATTTTTTGTGTACAAAAAGTTAATTATGGGCATTTGAACCAAATTATACTACTTAAACTGAAATTTTGAGCTTTTTAATTTGTTAAAATTTGAACGGGTTTACTAGAAAACCCATTTAGACATGCACGCTCTAAACACTAAAAAACGATAAAAATGATATTAAATCAAATTTTTTGGGTAAAAAAAGTTAATTATGGGCATTTAAACCTAATTATAAAGCATAAACTCAAATTTTGAGCTTTTTAATCGGTTTAAATTCGAACGGGTTCACTAGAAAGCCCATGTAGACATGCACGCTCTGAAGCCTAAAAAACAATCGAAAATGATATTAAATCAAATTTTTTGGGTAAAAAAAAGTTAATTATGGGCTTTTGAACCTAATTATACAGCTTAATTTAAAATTTTGAACTTTTGACTCGGTTAAAATTCCAACAGGTTCAATAAAAAGCCTATTTAGACATGCACGCTCTTAACCCTAAAAAACGATCGAAAATGATATTGAATCAATTTTTAGGGTACAAAAAGTTAATTATGGACATCTCATTTTGAACTTTTGACTCGGTTAAAATTCGAACGGGTTCAATAAAAAGCATATTTAGACATGCACGTTCTAAACCCTAAAAAATGATCGAAAATGATATTAAATAAATTTTTTGTGTAAAAAAAGTTAATTATAGGCATTTGAACCTAATTATACAGCTTAAACTCAAATTTTGAGCTTTTTATTCGGTTAAAATTCGAATGGGTTCACTAGAAGGCTCATTTAGACATGCACGTTCTAAACATTAAAAAACGATCGAAAATGATTTTCAATCAAATTTTTTGGGTATAAAAAGTTAATTATGGGCATTTGAACCTAATTATACCTCTTAAACTAAAATTTTAAACTTTAAACTCCATTAAAATTGGAACGGGTTCACTAGAAAGCCCATTTAGACATGCACGCTTTAAACCCTAAAAAACGATCAAAAATGATATTAAATCATTTTTTTGTTAAAAAAAGTTAATTATGGGCATTTGAACCTAATTATAAATCTTAAAATAAAATTTTGAGCTTTTTAATCGGTTAAAATTTAAAATGGTTCACTAGAAAGCCCATTTAGACATGCACGCTCTAAACCCTAAAAAACGATAGAAAATGATATTAAATCAATTTTTTTCGGTAAAAAAAGTTAATTATGGGCATTTTAACCTAATTATACAGCTTAAACTAAAATTTTGAGCTTTTTAATCGGTTAAAATTCAAACATGTTCACTAGAAGGCTCATATAGACATGCACGCTCTAAACCCTAAAAAACGATCGTAAATGATATTAAATCAATTTTTTTTGGGTAAAAAAAGTTAATTATGGGCATTTTAACCTAATTATATAGCTTAAACTAAAATTTTGAACTTTTGACTCGGTTAAAATTTGAACGGCTTCAATAAAAAGCCTATTTAGACATGCAAGCTCTGAACCCTAAAAAACGATCGAAAATGATATTAAATCAAATTTTTAGGTAAAAAAAGTTAATTATGGGCATTTTAACCTAATTATACAGCTTAAACTCAAATTTTGAGCTTTTTATTCGGTTAAAATTCGAACGGGTTCACTAGAAAGCTCATTTAGACATGCACGTTCTGAACCCTAAAAAACGATCGAAAATGATATTAAATCAATTTTTTGTGTAAAAAAGTTAATTATAGGCATTTGAACCTAATTATACAGCTTAAACTCAAATTTTGAGCTTTCTAATCGGTTAAAATTCTATCGGGTTCACTTGAAAGCCCATTTAGACATGTACGCTCTGAACCCTAAAAAACGATCGAAAATGATATTAAATCAATTTTTTTGGATAAAAAAGTTAATTATGGGCATTTGAACCTAATTATACAGCTTAAAATCAAATTTTGGGCTTTCTAATCGGTTAATATTCCAACGGGTTCACTAGAAAGCCCATTTAGACATGCAAGCTTTAAACCCTAAAAAATGATCAAAAATGATATTAAATCAATTTTTTTGTTAAAAAAAGTTAATTATGGCCATTTGAACCTAATTATAAATTATAAACGAAAATTTTAAGCTTTTTAATCGGTTAAAATTCGAACGGTTTCACTAGAAATCCCATTTAGACATGCAAGCTCTAAACCTAAAAAACGATCGAAAATGATATTAAATCAAATTTTTTGGGTAAAAAAAGTTAATTATGGGCATTTTAACCTAATTATATAGCTTAAACTAAAACTTTGAACTTTTGACTTGGTTAAAATTCGAACGGGTTCAATAAAATGCCTATTTAGACATGCAAGCTCTGAACTCTAAAAAACGATCGAAAATGATATTAAATCAAATTTTTTAGGTAAATAAAGTTAATTATGGGAATTTGAACCTAATTATACATCTTAAACTCAAATTTTAAGCTTTTTATTCGGTTAAAATTCGAACGGGTTCACTAGAAAGCTCATTTAGACATGCACGTTCTAAACCTTAAAAAACGATCGAAAATGATATTAAATCAATTTTTTGGGTAAAAAAAGTTAATTATAGGCATTTGAACCTAAGTATACAGCTTAAACACAAATTTTGAGCTTTCTAATCTGTTAAAACTCCATCGGGTTCACTAGAAAGCCCATTTAGACATGTACGCTCTAAACCATAAAAAACGATCGAAAATGATATTAAATCAAATTTTTTTATTAAAAAAAGTTAATTATGGGCATTTGAACCTAATTATAAAGCTTAAACTAAACTTTTGAGCTTTTTAATATGTTATAATTCGAACGGGTTGACAAGAAAGCCCATTTAGACATGCACATTCTAAACCCTAAAAAACGATCAAAAATGATATTAAATCAAAATTTTTGGGTAAAAAAAAGTTATTTATGGGCTTTTTAACCTAATTATATAGCTTAAACTAAAATTTTAAACTTTTTACTCGGTTAAAATTAGAACGGGTTCAATAAAACGCCTATTTAGACATGCACGCTCTGAACCCTAAAAAACAATCTAAAATTATATTAAATCAAATTTTTTAGGTAAAAAAGTTAATTATGGGCATTTGAACCTAATTATACAGCTTAAACTAAAATTTTGAACTTTTGACTTGGTTAAAATTTGAACGGGCTCACTAGAAAGCCCATTTATACATGCACGATCTGAACCCTAAAAAACGATCGAAGATGATATTAAATCAAAATTTTTTTGTTAAAAAAATTTAATTATGGGAATTTGAACCTAATTATAAAGATTAAACTAAAATTTTGTACTTTTTAATCGGTTATAATTCGAACAGTTTCACTAGAAAGCCCATTTAGAAATGCACGTTCTAAACCCAAAAAAACGATCGAAAATGATATTAAATCAAATTTTTTGGGTAAAAATAGTTATTTATGGGCTTTTTAACCTAATTATATAGCTTAAACTAAAATTTTGAGCTTTTTATTCGGTTAAAATTCGAACGGGTTCACTAGAAACCCCATTTAGACATGCACGTTCTGAACTCTAAAAAACGATCGGAAATGACGTTAAATCAAATTTTTTGGGTACAAAATTTTAATTATGGACATTTAAACCTAATTACACAGCTTCAACTCAAATTTTGAGCTTTTTAATCGGTTAAAATTCGAACGGGTTCACTAGAAAGCCCATTTGGACATGCACGCTCTGAACCATAAAAAACAATCGAAAATGATATTAAATAAAAATTTTAGGGTAAAAAAGTTAATTATGGGTTTTTGAACCTAGTTATACAGCTTAATCTAAAATTTTAAAATTTTAACTCGGTTAAAATTCGAACGGGTTTACTAGAAAGCCTATTTAGACATGCACACTCTGAATCCTAAAAAACGATCGAAAATGATATTAAATCAAATTTTTTGTGTTCAAAAAGTTAATTATGTGAATTTGAACCTAATTATACAACTTAAACTGAATTTTTGAGATTTTTAATTTTTTAAAATTCTAACGGGTTTACTAGAAAGCCCATTTAGACATGTACGCTTTGAATCCTAAAAAACGTTCGAAAATTATATTAAATAAATTTTTAGGGTACAAAAAGTTAATTATGGGCATTTGAACCTAATTATACAGCTTAAACTAAAATTTTAAACGTTTGACTCGGTTAAAATTCGAACGTGTTCACTAGAAAGCCTATTTAGACATGCACGCTCTGAATCCTAAAAAACGATCAAAAATGATATTAAATCAAATTTTTTGTGTACAAAAAATTCATTATGGGAATTTGAACCTAATTATACAACTTAAACTAAAATTTTGAGCTTTTTAATTTATTAAAATTCGAACGGGTTTACTAGAAAGACCATTTAGACATGCACGTTGTAAACCCTAAAAAATGATAAAAAGCAATATTGAATCAAATTTTTTGGGTAAAAAAATTAATTATGGGCATTTGAACCTAATTATAAAGCTTAAACTAAAATTTTGAGCTTTCTAATCGGTTATAATTCGAACGGGTTCATTAGAAAGCCCATTTAGACATGCACATTCTAAACCCTAAAAACTGATCGAAAATGATATTAAATCAAATTTTTGGGTAAAAAAAGTTATTTATGAGCTTTTGAACCTAATTATGCAACTTAAACTAAAATTTTGAACTTTTGACTCGGTTAAAATTCGAACGGGTTCAATAAAAAGCCTATCTAGACATGCACGCTCTGAACCCTAAAAAACGATCGAAAATAATATTGAATAAAATTTTTTGGGTGCAAAAAGTTAATTATGGGAATTTGAACCTAATTATATAGCTTAAAATCAAATTTTGAGCTTGTTATTCGGTTAAAATTTGAACGTGTTCACTAGAAAACTCATGTAGACATGCACGTTCTGAACCTTAAAAAATTATCGAAAATGATATTAAATCAATTTTTTTGGGTATAAAAAGTTAATTATGGGAATTTCAACCTAATTATACCGCTTAAACTAAAATTTTAAACTTTTGACTCTATTAAAATTCGAACGGGTTCAATAAAAAGCCTATTTAGACATGCATGCTCTAAAACCTAAAAAACGATCGAAAATGATATTAAATCAAATTTTTTGTGTACAAAAAGTTAATTATGGACATTTAAACCTAATAATACAGCTTAAACTCAAATTTTGAGCTTTCTAATCGGTTAAAATTCGAACAGCTTCACTAGAAAGCCCGTGTAGACATGCATGCTCTCAACCTTAAAAAACGATCGAAAATGATATTAAATCAAAATTTTTTTGTTAAAAAAATTTAATTATGGGAATTTGAACCTAATTATAAAGATGAAACTAAAATTTTGTACTTTTTAATCGGTTATAATTCGAACAGTTTCACTAGAAAGCCCATTTAGAAATGCACGTTCTAAACCCCAAAAAACGATCGAAAATGATATTGAATCAAATTTTTTGGGTAAAAATAGTTATTTGTGGGCTTTTTAACCTAATTATATAGCTTAAACTAAAATTTTGAGCTTTTTATTCGGTTAAAATTCGAACGGGTTCACTAGAAACCCCATTTAGACATGCACATTCTGAACTCTAAAAAACGATCGGAAATGACATTAAATCAAATTTTTTGGGTACAAAATTTTAATTATGGACATTTAAACCTAATTACACAGCTTCAACTCAAATTTTGAGCTTTTTAATCGGTTAAAATTCGAACGGGTTCACTAGAAAGCCCATTTGGACATGCACGCTCTGAACCATAAAAAACAATCGAAAATGATATTAAATAAAAATTTTAGGGTAAAAAAGTTAATTATGGGTTTTTGAACCTAGTTATACAGCTTAATCTAAAATTTTAAAATTTTAACTCGGTTAAAATTCGAACGGGTTTACTAGAAAGCCTATTTAGACATGCACACTCTGAATCCTAAAAAACGATCGAAAATGATATTAAATCAAATTTTTTGTGTTCAAAAAGTTAATTATGGGAATTTGAACATAATTATACAACTTAAACTGAATTTTTCAGATTTTTAATTTTTTAAAATTCGAACGGGTTTACTGGAAAGCCCATTTAGACATGTATGCTTTGAATCCTAAAAAACGTTCGAAAATTATATTAAACAAATTTTTAGGGTACAAAAAGTTAATTATGGGCATTTGAACCTAATTATACAGCTTAAACTAAAATTTTAAACGTTTGACTCGGTTAAAATTCGAATGTGTTTACTAGAAAGCCTATTTAGACATGCATGCTCTGAATCCTAAAAAACGATCAAAAATGATATTAAATCAATTTTTTTGTGTACAAAAAATTCATTATGGGAATTTGAACCTAATTATACAACTTAAACTAAAATTTTGAGCTTTTTAATTTATTAAAATTCGAACGGGTTTACTAGAAAGACCATTTAGACATGCACGTTGTAAACCCTAAAAAATGATAAAAAGCAATATTGAATCAAATTTTTTGGATAAAAAAATTAATTATGGGCATTTGAACCTAATTATAAAGCTTAAACTAAAATTTTGAGCTTTCTAATCGGTTATAATTCGAACGGGTTCATTAGAAAGCCCATTTAGACATGCACATTCTAAACCCTAAAAACTGATCGAAAATGATATTAAATCAAATTTTTTGGGTAAAAAAAGTTATTTATGAGCTTTTGAACCTAATTATGCAACTTAAACTAAAATTTTGAACTTTTGACTCGGTTAAAATTCGAACGGGTTCAATAAAAAGCCTATCTAGACATGCACGCTCTGAACCCTAAAAAACGATCGAAAATAATATTGAATAAAATTTTTTGGGTGCAAAAAGTTAATTATGGGAATTTGAACCTAATTATATAGCTTAAAATCAAATTTTGAGCTTGTTATTCGGTTAAAATTTGAACGTGTTCACTAGAAAACTCATGTAGACATGCACGTTCTGAACCTTAAAAAATTATCGAAAATGATATTAAATCAATTTTTTTGGGTATAAAAAGTTAATTATGGGAATTTCAACCTAATTATACCGCTTAAACTAAAATTTTAAACTTTTGACTCTATTAAAATTCGAACGGGTTCAATAAAAAGCCTATTTAGACATGCATGCTCTAAAACCTAAAAAACGATCGAAAATGATATTAAATCAAATTTTTTGTGTACAAAAAGTTAATTATGGGCATTTAAACCTAATAATACAGCTTAAACTCAAATTTTGAGCTTTTTAATCGGTTAAAATTCGAACAGCTTCACTAGATAGCCCGTGTAGACATGCATGCTCTGAACCTTAAAAAACGATCGAAAATGATATTAAATCAAATTTTTTTTGTACAAAAAGTTAATTATGGGAATTTGAACCTAATTATACAGGTTAAACTCAAATTTTTGAGCTTTTTAATTGGTTAAAATTCGAACGGGTTCACTAGAAAACCCATTTAGACATGTACGCACTAAACCCTAAAAAACGATCGAAAATGATATTAAATCAATTTTTTTGGGTAAAAAAAGTTAACTATGGGATTTTAAACTTAATTATACAACTTAAACTAAAATTTTGAACTTTTGACTCGGTTAAAATTGGAACGGGTTCACTAGAAAACTCATTTAGACATGCATTCTGAGTCCTAAAAAACGATCGAAAATGATATTAAATCAAATTTTTAAGGTACAAAAAGTTAATTATGGGCATTTGAACCTAATTATACTGCTTAAACTAAAATTTTATACTTTTGACTCGGTTAAAATTCGAACGGGTTCACTAAAAAGCCTATTTAGACATGAACGCTCTGAATCCTAAAAAATGATCGAAAATGATATTAAATCATATTTTTGTGTACAAAAAGTTAATTATGGGAATTTGAACATAATTATACAACTTAAACTGAATTTTTGAGATTTTTAATTTTTTAAAATTCGAACGGGTTTACTGGAAAGCCCATTTAGACATGTACGCTTTGAATCCTAAAAAACGTTCGAAAATTATATTAAACAAATTTTTAGGGTACAAAAAGTTAATTATGGGCATTTGAACCTAATTATACAGCTTAAACTAAAATTTTAAACGTTTGACTCGGTTAAAATTCGAACGGGTTCACTATAAACCCCATTTAGACATGGACGCTCTGAACCCTAAAAAAATCAAAAATGATATTAAATCAAATTTTTTGGGTAAAAAAAGTTAATTATGGGCTTTTAAACCTAATTATTAAGCTTAAACTATTATTTTGAACTTTTACTGGGGGAAAATTCGAATGGGTTCAATAAAAAGCCTATTTAGTCATGCACGCTCTTAACCCTAAAAAACGATCAAAAATGATATTTAATCAAATTTTTAGGGTACAAAAAGTTAATTATAGGAATATGAACCTAATTATACAGCTTAAACTAAAATTTTAAACTTTTGACTCGGTTAAAATTTGGACAGGTTCACTAGAAAGCCTATTTAGATATGCACGCTCTGAATCCTAAAAAACGATCAAAAATGATATTAAATCAAAATTTTAAGGTACAAAAAGTTAATTATGGGTATTTGATCCTAATTATACAGCTCAAACTAAAATTTTAAACTTTTTAATCGGTTAAAATTCGAACGGGTTCACTCGAAAGCCTATTTAGATATGCACGCTCTGAATCCTAAAAAACGATCGAAAATGATATTAAATCAAATTTTTTGTGTACAAAAATTTAATTATGGGAATTTGAACCTAATTATACAACTTAAACTGAAATTTTGAGCTTTTTAATTTGTTAAAATTCGAACGGGTTTAGTAGAAAGACCATTTAGACATTCACGCTCTAAACCCTAAAAAACGATAAAAATTGATATTAAATCAAATTTTTTGGGTAAATAAAGTTAATTATGGGCATTTGAACCTAATTATAAAGCTTAAACTCAAATTTTGAGCTTTTTAATCAGTTAAAATTCGAACGGGTTCACTAGAAAGCCCATTTAGACATGTACGCTCTGAAACCTAAAAAACAATCGAAAAATGATATTAAATAAAATTTTTTGGGTAAAAAAAAGTTAATTATGGGCTTTTGAACCTAACTATACAGCTTAAACTAAAATTTTGAACTTTTGACTCTGTTAAAATTCGAACGGGTTCAATAAAAAGCCTATTTAGACATGCACGCTTTTAACCCTAAAAAATGTTCAAAAATTATATTAAATCAAATTTTTAGGGTACAAAAAGTTAATTATGGGCATTTGAACCTAATTATACAGCTTAAACTAAAATTTTAAACTTTTGACTCCGTTAATATTTGAACGGGTTCACTAGAAAACCTATTTAGACATGCACGCTTTAAATCATAAAAAATGATCAAAAATGATATTAAATCAAATTTTTAGGGTAAAAAAAGTTAATTAAGGACATTTGAACCTAAATTATACAACTTAAACTAAAATTTCAAACTTTTGACTCGGTTAAAATTCGGACAGGTTCACTAGAAAGCCTATTTAGACATGCACGCTCTAAACCCTAAAAAACGATCGAAAATGATATTAAATGAAATTTTTTTATTCAAAAAGTTAATTATGGGAATTTGAACCTAATTATACAACTTAAACTGAATTTTTGAGATTTTTAATTTGTTAAAATTCGAACGGGTTTACTAGAAAGCCCATTTAGACATGTACGCTTTGAATCCTAAAAAATGATCAAATATGATATTAAATCAAATTTTTAAGGTACAAAAAGTTAATTATGGGCATTTGAGCCTAATTATACAGGTTAAACTAAAATTTTATACTTTTGACTCGGTTAAAATTCGAACTGGTTCACTATAAAGTCCATTTAGACATGTACGCTCTGAACCCTAAAAAACGATCGAAAATGATATTAAATCAATTTTTTTTGCGTAGAAAAAGTTAATTATGGGCATTTAAACCTAATTATACACCTTAAACTCAAATTTTAAGCTTTTTAATCGGTTAAAATTCGAACGTGTTCACGGAAAAAAGTTAATTATTGGCATTTGAACCTAATTATACAGCTTAAACTCAAATTTTGAGCTTTTTAATCGGTTAAAATTCGAACGGGTTCACTAGAAAGCCCATTTAGACATGTACGCTCTGAACCCTAAAAAACAATCGAAAAATGATATTAAATAAAATTTTTTGGGTAAAAAAAAGTTAATTATGGGCATTTGAACCTAATTATATAGCTTAAACGCAAATTTTGTTCTTTTTAATCGGTTAAAATTCGAACAGGTTAACTAGATAGCCCATTGAGACATGCACGCTCTAAACCCTAAAAAACGATCGAAAATGATATTAAATCAAATATTTTGGGTACAAAAAGTTAATTATGGGCATTTTAACCTAATTATACAGCTTAAACTCAATTTTGAGATTTTTAATCGGATGAATTCGAACGAGTTCACTAGAAAGCCCATTTAGACATGCACGCTCTGAACCCTAAAAAAGATCCAAAAAGACATTAAATCAAATTTTTTAGGTTGAAAAATTTAATTATGGGCATTTGAACCTAATTATACAGCTTAAACTCAAATTTTGAGCTTTTTGTTTGGTTAAAATTCGAACGGGTTCACTAGAAAGCTCATTTAGACATGCACACTCTGAAACATAAAAAACGATAAAAGTGATATAAAATCAATTTTTTGGGTAAAAAAGTTAATTATGGGTATTTGAACCTAATTATAAATCTTAAATTCAGATTTTGAGCTTTTTAATCGGTTAAAATTCGAACGGGTTCACTAGAAAGCCCATTGCGACATGCCCGCTCTGAATCCTAAAAAATGATCAAAAATGATATTAAATCAAAATTTAGGGTACAAAAAATTTAATTATGGGCATTTAAATCGAATTATACAGTTTAAAATAAAATTTTAAACTTTTGACTCGTTTAAAATTCGAACGGGTTCACTAGAAAGCCCATTTAGACATGCACGCTCTGAACCCTAAAAACGATTGAAAATGATATTCAATCAAATTTTTTGGGTAAAAAAAGTTAATTATGAGCATTTTAACCTAATTGTACAGCTCAAACTCAAATTTTGAGCTTTTTAATCGGTTAAAACTCGAACGGGTTTACTGGAAAGCCCATTTAGACAAGCACGCTTTGAACCCTAAAAAACGATCGAAAATGATATTAAATCAAATTCTTTAGGTAAAAACGTTAATTATGGGCATTTGAATCTAATTATACAGCTTAAACTCAAATTTTGTGCTTTTCGATCGGTTAAAATTCGAACGGGTCCACTAAAAAGCCCATTGAGACATGCACGCTCTAAACCCTAAAAAACGATCGAAAATGATATTAAATCAAATTTTTTGAGTACAAAAAGTTGATTATGGGCATTTTAACCTAATTATACAGCTTAAACTAAAATTTGAGTTTTTTAATCAGTCAAATTCGAACGGGTTCACTAGAAAGCCAATTTAGACATGGATGCTCTGAACCCTAAGAAACGATCGAAAATGATATTAAATCAAATTTTTTGGGTAAAAAAGTTAATTATGGGCTTTTTAACCTAATTATACAGCTTAAACAAAAAATTTAAACTTTTTAGTTAAATTCGAACTGGTTTACTAGAAAGCCTATTCAGACATGCACGCTCTGAACCCTAAAAAAGGATCGAAAATAATATTAAATCAAAATTTTAAGGTACAAAAAGTTAATTATGGGTATTTGATCCTAATTATACAGCTCAAACTAAAATTTTAAACTTTTTAATCGGTTAAAATTCGAACGGGTTCACTCGAAAGCCTATTTAGATATGCACGCTCTGAATCCTAAAAAACGATCGAAAATGATATTAAATCAAATTTTTTGTGTACAAAAATTTAATTATGCGAATTTGAACCTAATTATACAACTTAAACTGAAATTTTGAGCTTTTTAATTTGTTAAAATTCGAACGGGTTTAGTAGAAAGACCATTTAGACATTCACGCTCTAAACCCTAAAAAACGATAAAAATTGATATTAAATCAAATTTTTTGGGTAAATAAAGTTAATTATGGGCATTTGAACCTAATTATAAAGCTTAAACTCAAATTTTGAGCTTTTTAATCAGTTAAAATTCGAATGGGTTCACTAGAAAGCCCATTTAGACATGTACGCTCTGAACCCTAAAAAACAATCGAAAAATGATATTAAATAAAATTTTTTGGGTAAAAAAAAGTTAATTATGGGCTTTTGAACCTAACTATACAGCTTAAACTAAAATTTTGAACTTTTGACTCTGTTAAAATTCGAACGGGTTCAATAAAAAGCCTATTTAGACATGCACGCTTTTAACCCTAAAAAATGTTCAAAAATTATATTAAATCAAATTTTTAGGGTACAAAAAGTTAATTATGGGCATTTGAACCTAATTATACAGCTTAAACTAAAATTTTAAACTTTTGACTCCGTTAATATTTGAACGGGTTCACTAGAAAACCTATTTAGACATGCACGCTTTAAATCATAAAAAATGATCAAAAATGATATTAAATCAAATTTTTAGGGTAAAAAAAGTTAATTAAGGACATTTGAACCTAAATTATACAACTTAAACTAAAATTTCAAACTTTTGACTCGGTTAAAATTCGGACAGGTTCACTAGAAAGCCTATTTAGACATGCACACTCTAAACCCTAAAAAACGATCGAAAATGATATTAAATGAAATTTTTTTATTCAAAAAGTTAATTATGGGAATTTGAACCTAATTATACAACTTAAACTGAATTTTTGAGATTTTTAATTTGTTAAAATTCGAACGGGTTTACTAGAAAGCCCATTTAGACATGTACGCTTTGAATCCTAAAAAACGATCAAATATGATATTAAATCAAATTTTTAAGGTACAAAAAGTTAATTATGGGCATTTGAGCCTAATTATACAGGTTAAACTAAAATTTTATACTTTTGACTCGGTTAAAATTCGAACTGGTTCACTATAAAGTCCATTTAGACATGTACGCTCTGAACCCTAAAAAGCGATCGAAAATGATATTAAATCAATTTTTTTTGCGTAGAAAAAGTTAATTATGGGCATTTAAACCTAATTATACACCTTAAACTCAAATTTTAAGCTTTTTAATCGCTTAAAATTCGAACGTGTTCACGGAAAAAAGTTAATTATTGGCATTTGAACCTAATTATACAGCTTAAACTCAAATTTTGAGCTTTTTAATCGGTTAAAATTCGAACGGGTTCACTAGAAAGCCCATTTAGACATGTACGCTCTGAACCCTAAAAAACAATCGAAAAATGATATTAAATAAAATTTTTTGGGTAAAAAAAAGTTAATTATGGGCATTTGAACCTAATTATATAGCTTAAACTCAAATTTTGTTCTTTTTAATCGGTTAAAATTCGAACAGGTTAACTAGAAAGCCCATTGAGACATGCACGCTCTAAACCCTAAAAAACGATCGAAAATGATATTAAATCAAATATTTTGGGTACAAAAAGTTAATTATGGGCATTTTAACCTAATTATACAGCTTAAACTCAATTTTGAGATTTTTAATCGGATGAATTCGAACGAGTTCACTAGAAAGCCCATTTAGACATGCACGCTCTGAACCCTAAAAAAGATCCAAAAAGACATTAAATCAAATTTTTTAGGTTGAAAAATTTAATTATGGGCATTTGAACCTAATTATACAGCTTAAACTCAAATTTTGAGCTTTTTGTTTGGTTAAAATTCGAACGGGTTCACTAGAAAGCTCATTTAGACATGCACACTCTGAAACATAAAAAACGATAAAAGTGATATAAAATCAATTTTTTGGGTAAAAAAGTTAATTATGGGTATTTGAACCTAATTATAAATCTTAAATTCAGATTTTGAGCTTTTTAATCGGTTAAAATTCGAACGGGTTCACTAGAAAGCCCATTGCGACATGCCCGCTCTGAATCCTAAAAAATGATCAAAAATGATATTAAATCAAAATTTAGGGTACAAAAAATTTAATTATGGGCATTTAAATCGAATTATACAGTTTAAAATAAAATTTTAAACTTTTGACTCGTTTAAAATTCGAACGGGTTCACTAGAAAGCCCATTTAGACATGCACGCTCTGAACCCTAAAAACGATTGAAAATGATATTCAATCAAATTTTTTGGGTAAAAAAAGTTAATTATGAGCATTTTAACCTAATTATACAGCTCAAACTCAAATTTTGAGCTTTTTAATCGGTTAAAACTCGAACGGGTTTACTGGAAAGCCCATTTAGACAAGCACGCTTTGAACCCTAAAAAACGATCGAAAATGATATTAAATCAAATTCTTTAGGTAAAAACGTTAATTATGGGCATTTGAACCTAATTATACAGCTTAAACTCAAATTTTGTGCTTTTTGATCGGTTAAAATTCGAACGGGTCCACTAAAAAGCCCATTGAGACATGCACGCTCTAAACCCTAAAAAACGATCGAAAATGATATTAAATCAAATTTTTTGAGTACAAAAAGTTGATTATGGGCATTTTAACCTAATTATACAGCTTAAACTAAAATTTGAGTTTTTTAATCAGTCAAATTCGAACGGGTTCACTAGAAAGCCAATTTAGACATGCATGCTCTGAACCCTAAGAAACGATCGAAAATGATATTAAATCAAATTTTTTGGGTAAAAAAGTTAATTATGGGCTTTTTAACCTAATTATACAGCTTAAACAAAAAATTTAAACTTTTTAGTTAAATTCGAACTGGTTTACTAGAAAGCCTATTCAGACATGCACGCTCTGAACCCTAAAAAAGGATCGAAAATAATATTAAATCAAAATTTTAAGGTACAAAAAGTTAATTATGGGTATTTGATCCTATTTATACAGCTCAAACTAAAATTTTAAACTTTTTAATCGGTTAAAATTCGAACGGGTTCACTCGAAAGCCTATTTAGATATGCACGTTCTGAATCCTAAAAAACGATCGAAAATTATATTAAATCAAATTTTTTGTGTACAAAAATTTAATTATGGTCTTTTGAACCTAATTATACAACTTAAACTGAAATTTTGAGCTTTTTAATTTGTTAAAATTCGAACGGGTTTAGTAGAAAGACCATTTAGACATTCACGCTCTAAACCCTAAAAAACGATAAAAATTGATATTAAATCAAATTTTTTGGGTAAATAAAGTTAATTATGGGCATTTGAACCTAATTATAAAGCTTAAACTCAAATTTTGAGCTTTTTAATCAGTTAAAATTCGAACGGGTTCACTAGAAAGCCCATTTAGACATGTACGCTCTAAACCCTAAAAAACAATCGAAAAATGATATTAAATAAAATTTTTTGGGTAAAAAAAAGTTAATTATGGGCTTTTGAACCTAACTATACAGCTTAAACTAAAATTTTGAACTTTTGACTCTGTTAAAATTCGAACGGGTTCAATAAAAAGCCTATTTAGACATGCACGCTTTTAACCCTAAAAAATGTTCGAAAATTATATTAAATCAAATTTTTAGGGTACAAAAAGTTAATTATGGGCATTTGAACCTAATTATACAGCTTAAACTAAAATTTTAAACTTTTGACTCCGTTAATATTTGAACGGGTTCACTAGAAAACCTATTTAGACATGCACGCTCTAAATCATAAAAAATGATCAAAAATGATATTAAATCAAATTTTTAGGGTAAAAAAAGTTAATTAAGGACATTTGAACCTAAATTATACAACTTAAACTAAAATTTCAAACTTTTGACTCGGTTAAAATTCGGACAAGTTCACTAGATAGCCTATTTAGACATGCACGCTCTAAACCCTAAAAAACGATCGAAAATGATATTAAATGAAATTTTTTTATTCAAAAAGTTAATTATGGGAATTTGAACCTAATTATACAACTTAAACTGAATTTTTGAGATTTTTAATTTGTTAAAATTCGAACGGGTTTACTAGAAAGCCCATTTAGACATGTACGCTTTGAATCCTAAAAAACGATCAAATATGATATTAAATCAAATTTTTAAGGTACAAAAAGTTAATTATGGGCATTTGAGCCTAATTATACAGGTTAAACTAAAATTTTATACTTTTGACTCGGTTAAAATTCGAACTAGTTCACTATAAAGTCCATTTAGACATGTACGCTCTGAACCCTAAAAAACGATCGAAAATGATATTAAATCAATTTTTTTTGCGTAGAAAAAGTTAATTATGGGCATTTAAACCTAATTATACACCTTAAACTCAAATTTTAAGCTTTTTAATCGGTTAAAATTCGAACGTGTTCACGGAAAAAAGTTAATTATTGGCATTTGAACCTAATTATACAGCTTAAACTCAAATTTTGAGCTTCTTAATCGGTTAAAATTCGAACGGGTTCACTAGAAAGCCCATTTAGACATGTACGCTCTGAACCCTAAAAAACAATCGAAAAATGATATTAAATAAAATTTTTTGGGTAAAAAAAAGTTAATTATGGGCATTTGAACCTAATTATATAGCTTAAACTCAAATTTTGTTCTTTTTAATCGGTTAAAATTCGAACGGGTTAACTAGAAAGCCGATTGAGACATGCACGCTCTAAACCCTAAAAAACGATCGAAAATGATATTAAATCAAATATTTTGGGTACAAAAAGTTAATTATGGGCATTTTAACCTAATTATACAACTTAAACTCAATTTTGAGATTTTTAATCGGATGAATTCGAACGAGTTCACTAGAAAGCCCATTTAGACATGCACGCTCTGAACCCTAAAAAAGATCCAAAAAGACATTAAATCAAATTTTTTAGGTTGAAAATTTTAATTATGGGCATTTGAACCTAATTATACAGCTTAAACTCAAATTTTGAGCTTTTTGTTTGGTTAAAATTCGAACGGGTTCACTAGAAAGCTCATTTAGACATGCACACTCTGAAACATAAAAAACGATAAAAGTGATATAAAATCAAATTTTTTGGGTAAAAAAGTTAATTATGGGTATTTGAACCTAATTATAAATCTTAAATTCAGATTTTGAGCTTTTTAATCGGTTAAAATTCAAACGGGTTAACTAGAAAGCCCATTGAGACATGCACACTCTAAACCCTAAAAAACGATCAAAAATGATATTAAATCAAATATTTTGGGTACAGAAAGTTAATTATGGGCATTTTAACCTAATTATACAGCTTAAACTCAATTTTAAGATTTTTAATCGGATGAATTCGAACGAGTTCACTAGAAAGCCCATTTAGACATGCACGCTCTGAACCCTAAAAAAGATCCAAAAAGACATTAAATCAAATTTTTTAGGTTGAAAAATTTAATTATGGGCATTTGAACCTAATTATACAGCTTAAACTCAAATTTTGAGCTTTTTGTTTGGTTAAAATTCGAACGGGTTCACTAGAAAGCTCATTTAGACATGCACACTCTGAAACATAAAAAACGATAAAAGTGATATAAAATCAATTTTTTTGGGTAAAAAAGTTAATTATGGGTATTTGAACCTAATTATAAATCTTAAATTCAGATTTTGAGCTTTTTAATCGGTTAAAATTCGAACGGGTTCAGTAGAAAGCTCATTGCGACATGCCCACTTTGAATCCTAAAAAATGATCAAAAATGATATTAAATCAAAATTTAGGGTACAAAAAATTAATTATGGGCATTAAAATCGAATTATACAGTTTAAAATAAAATTTTAAACTTTTGACTCGTTTAAAATTCGAACGGGTTCACTAGAAAGCTCATTTAGACATGCACGCTCTGAACCCTAAAAACGATTGAAAATGATATTCAATCAAATTTTTTGGGTAAAAAAAGTTAATTATGAGCATTTTAACCTAATTGTACAGCTCAAACTCAAATTTTGAGCTTTTTAATCGGTTAAAACTCGAACGGGTTTACTGGAAAGCCCATTTAGACAAGCACGCTTTGAACCCTAAAAAACGATCGAAAATGATATTAAATCAAATTCTTTAGGTAAAAACGTTAATTATGGGCATTTGAACCTAATTATACAGCTTAAACTCAAATTTTGTGCTTTTCGATCGGTTAAAATTCGAACGGGTCCACTAAAAAGCCCATTGAGACATGCACGCTCTAAACCCTAAAAAACAATCGAAAATAATATTAAATCAAATTTTTTGAGTACAAAAAGTTGATTATGGGCATTTTAACCTAATTATACAGCTTAAACTAAAATTTGAGTTTTTTAATCAGTCAAATTCGAACGGGTTCACTAGAAAGCCAATTTAGACATGCATGCTCTGAACCCTAAGAAACGATCGAAAATGATATTAAATCAAATTTTTTGGGTAAAAAAGTTAATTATGGGCTTTTTAACCTAATTATACAGCTTAAACAAAAAATTTAAACTTTTTAGTTAAATTCGAACTGGTTTACTAGAAAGCCTATTCAGACATGCACGCTCTGAACCCTAAAAAAGGATCGAAAATAATATTAAATCAAATTTTTTGGGTAAAAAAAGTTCATTATGGTCTTTTGAACCTAATTATACTGCTTAAACTCAAATTTTGAACTTTTTACTCGGTTAAAATTCGAACAGGTTCACTAGAAGACCCATTTAGACATACACGCTCTAAACCCTAAAAAACGATCGAAAATGATATTAAATCAATTTTTTTTTTGGTAAAAAAAAGTTAATGTTGGCCTTTAGAACCTAACTCGAACGGGATCACTATAAAGCCTATTTAGACATGCACGCTCTAAATCCTAAAAAGCGATCGGAAATGATATTAAATCAAATTTTTTGTGTACAAAAAGTTAATTATGGGAATTTAAACCTAATTATACAGCTTAAACTCAAATTTTGAGCTTTTTAATCGGTTAAAATTCAAACGGGATCACTAGAAAGCCCGTTTACACATGCACACTCTGAACCTAAAAAACGATCAAAATGATATTGAATCAAAATTTTTGGGTAAAAAAAGTTAATTATGGGCTTTTGAACCTAATTATACAGCTTAAACTAAAATTTTGAACTTTTTATTCGGTTAAAATTCGAACAGGTTAACTAAAAAGTTAACTATGTCCTTTTGAACCTAATTATACAACTTAAACAAAAAATTTTGAACTTTTGACTTGGTAAAAATTGGAACAGGTTCACTAGAAAGCCCATTTAGACATGCACGCTCTGAACCCTAAAAAACGATCGAAAATGATATTAAATCAATTTTTTTGGGTACAAAAAGTTAATTGTGGGCTTTTAAACCTAATTATACAGCTTAATCTAAAATTTTGAACTTTTTACTCGGTTAAAATTATTACGGGTTCACTAGAAAGCCCATTTAGACATGCACGCTCTGAACCCTAAAAAACGATCGTAAATGATACTAAATCAAATTTTTAGGGTAAAAAAAAGTTAATTATGAGTTTTTGAACCTAATTATACAGCTTAAACTCAAATTTTAAACTTTTGACTTGGTTAAAATTCTAACGGGTTCACTATAAAGCCTATTTAGAAATGCATGCTCTAAATCCTAAAAAACGATCGAAAAAGATATTAAATAAAATTCTTTGGGTAAAAAAGTTAATTATGGGTATTTGAACCTAATTATACATCTTAAAATCAAATTTTTTGCTTTTTAATCGGTTAAAATTCGAACGGCTTCACTAGAAAGCCATTTAGACATGCACGCTCTAAACCGTAAAAATGATCAAAAATGATATTAAATCAAATTTTTGGGAACAAAAAGTTAATTATGTGCTTTTGAACTTAATTATACACCTTAAAATCAAATTTTGAGCTTTTTACTCGGTTAAAATTCAAACGGGTTCACTAGAAAGCCCATCTACACATGCACGCTCTAAACGCTAAAAAACGATCGAAAATGATATTGAATCAAAAAATTTTCGGTAAAAAAAGTTAATTATGGGTATTTAACCTAATTATACTGCTTAAACTAAAATTTTGAGCTTTTTACTCGGTTAATATTCGAATGGGTTCACTAGAAAGCCTATTTAGACATGCACGCTTTGAACCATAAAAAACGATCGAGAATGATGTTAAAACAAACTTTTTGGTAAAAAAAAAGTTAATTATGGGCATTTGAACCTAATCATACAGCTTAAAATCAAATTTTGAGCTTTTTAATCTGTTAAAATTTGAACGGGTTCACTAGAAAGCCTATTTAGACATGCACGCTCTAAACCCTAAAAAACGGTCAAAAATGATATTAAATCAAATTTTGTAGGTAAAAAAAGTTAATTATTGACATTTTAACCTAATTATATAGCTTAAACTAAAATTTAGAGATTTTTATTCTGTTAAAATTTGAACGGGTTCACTAGAAAGCCTGTTTAGACATGCACTCTTTGAATCCTAAAAAACGATCGAAAATGATATTAAGTCAAATTTTTTGGGTAAAAAAATTTAATTATGGGAATTTGAACCTAATTATACAGCTTAAATTCAAATTTTATGCTTTTTAATCGGTTGAAAATCGAACGGGTTCGCTAGAAAGCCCATTTAGACATGCACGCTCTGAACCCTAAAAATGATCGAAAACGATAGTAAATCAAATTTTTTAGGTAAAAAAGTTAATTATGGGCATTTAAACCTAATTATAAAGCTTAAACTCATATTTTTTGCTTTTTAATCGGTTAAAATTTGAACGGGTTCCCTAGAAAGCCTATTTAGACATGCACGCTCTAAACCCCAAAAAACGATCGAAAATGATATTAAACCAAAATTTTTGGGTAAAAAAGTTAATTATGGGTATTTGAACCTAATAATACAACTTAAACTCAAATTTGTGCTTTTTAATTGGTTAAAATTCGAACGGGTTCACTAGAAAGCCCATTTAGACATGCACGCTCTGAACCCTAAAAAACGATCGAAAATGATATTAAATCAATTTTTTGTGTTCAAAATGTTAATTATGGTCTTTTAAACCTAATTATACAGCTTAAACTAAAATTTTGAACTTTTTATTCGGTTGAAATTCGAACAGGTTCACTAGAAAAACCATTTAGACATGCACACTCTAAACCCTAAAAACACGATCGAAAATGTTATTAAATAAAATTTTTTGGGTAAAAAAATTTAACTATGTCCTTTTGAACCTAATTATACAACTTAAACAAAAAATTTTGAACTTTTGACTCGGTGAAAATTGGAACGGGTTCACTAGAAAGCCCATTTAGACATGCACGCTCTGAATCCTAAAAAACAATCGAAAATGATATTAAGTCAAATTTTTTGGGTGCAAAAAGTTAATTATTGCATTTGAACCTAATTATACAGCTTAAACTCAAATTTTGAGCTTTTTATTCGGTTAAAATTCGAACGGGTTCACTAGAAAGCTCATTTAGACATGCACGTTCTAAACCCTAAGAAAAGATCGAAAATGATATTAAATCAAATTTTTTGGGTACAAAAAGTTAATTATGGGCATTTGAACCTAATTATACAGTTTAAACTCAAATTTGAGCATTTTAATCGGTTAAAATTCAAACGGGTTCAATATAAAGCCCATTTAGACATGTACGCTCTAAACCCCAAAAAACGATCGAAAATGATATTAAATCAAATTTTTTGGGTACAAAAAGGTAATTATGGGCATTTAAACCTAATTATACAGCTTAAACTAAAATTTCAGCTTTTTAATCTTTTAAAATTCAAACGGGTTCACTATCAAGCCCATTTAGACATGCACGCTCTAAATCCTAAAAAACGATCGAAAATGATATTGAATCAAATTTTTTGGGTACAAAAAGTTAATTATGGGCATTTGAACCTAATTATACAGATTAAACTCAAATTTGAGCATTTTAATCGGTTAAAATTCAAACGGGTGCAATATAAAGCCCATTTAGACATGCACGCTCTAAACCCTAAAAAAGGATCGAAAATGATATTAAATTAATTTTTTTCGGTACAAAAAGTTAATTATGGGCTTTTGAACCTAATTATATAGCTTAAACTAAAATTTGAGCTTTTTAATAGGTTAAATTCGAATAGGTTCACTAGAAAGCCCATTTAGACATGCACGCTCTGAACCCTTAAAAATGATCGAAGATGATATTAAATCAAATTTTTTGGGTAAAAGAGTTAATTATGGGCATTTAAACCTAATTATATAGCTTAAACTCAAATTTTGAGCTTTTTAATCGGTTAAAATTCGAACGTGTTCACGGAAAAAAGTTAATTATTGGCATTTGAACCTAATTATACAGCTTAAACTTAAAGTTTAAGCTCTTTATTCGGTTAAAATTCGAACGGGTTCACTAGAAAGCCCAATTAGACATGCACGGTCTGAACCATAAAACACGATCGAAAATGATATGAAATCAAATTTTTGGTAAAAAAATTTAATTATGGGCTTTTGAACCTAATTATACAGCTTAAGCTCAAATTTTGATCTTTTCACACGGTTAAAATTCGAACGGGTTCACTGGAAAGCAAATTTAGACATACACGCTCTAAACCCTAAAAACGATCGAAAATGATATTAAAACAATTTTTTTACGGAAAAAGTTAATTATTGGCATTTGAACCTAATTATACAACTTAAACTCAAATTTTGAGCTTTTTATTCTGTTAAAATTCGAACGGGTTCACTAGAAAGCCCATTTAGACATGCACGCTCTGAACCCTAAAAAACGATAAAAAATGATATTAAATCAAATTCTTTGGGTAAAAAAGTTAATTATGGGCTTTTGAACCTAATTAAACAACTTAAACTAAAATTTTGAGCTTTTTAATTTGTTAAAATTCGAACGGGTTCACTAGAAAGCCTATTTAGACATGCACGCTCTGAACCGAAAAAACGATCGAAAATGATATTAAATCAAATTCTTTAGGTAAAGAAAGTTAATTATGGGCGTTTGAACCTAATTATACAGCTTAAACTCAAATATTGAGCTTTTTAATCGGTTAAAATTCGAAGGGGTTCACTAGAAAGCCCATTTAGACATGCACGCTCTTAAACCTAAAAATCGATCGAAAAAGATATTAATTCAAATTTTTTAGGTAAAAAAGTTAATTATTGGATTTTGAACCTAATTATACAGCTTAAAATCAAATTTTGAGCTTTTTACTCGGTTAAAATTCGAACGGGTTCACTAGAAAGCCTATTTAGACATGCACACTCTGAACCATAAAAAACGATCGAAAATGATATTAAATCAAATTTTTTGGGTACAAAAAATTAATTATGGGCATTTAAACCTAATTATATAGCTTAAACTCAAATATTGAGCTTTTTAATCGGTTAAAATTCGAACGGGTTCACTAGAAAGCCCAATTAGACATGCACGGTCTGAACCATAAAAAATGATCGAAAATGATATGAAATCAATTTTTTGGTAAAAAAAGTTAATTATGGACTTTTGAACCTAATTATACAGCTTAAGCTCAAATTTTGATCTTTTCACTCAGTTAAAATTAGAACGGGTTAACTAGAAAGCAAATTTAGACATACACGCTCTGAACCCTAAAAAACGATCGAAAATGATATTAAATCAAATTCTTTGGGTAAAAAAGTTAATTATGGGCTTTTGAACCTAAGTAAACAACTTAAACTAAAATTTTGAGTTTTTTAATCTGTTAAAATTCGAACGGGTTCACTAGAAAGTCTATTTAGACATGCACGCTCTGGATCGAAAAAACGATCGAAAATGATATTAAATCAAATTCTTTAGCTAAAGAAAGTTAATTATGGGCGTTTGAACCTAATTATACAGCTTAAACTCAAATATTGAGCTTTTTAATCGGTTAAAATTCGAAGGCTTCACTAGAAAGCCCATTTAGACATGCACGCTCTTAAACCTAAAAATCGATCGAAAAAGATATTAAATCAAATTTTTTAGGTAAAAAAGTTAATTATTGGATTTTGAACCTAATTATACAGCTTAAACTCAAATTTTGAGCTTTTAAATCAGTTAAAATTCGAACAGGTTCACTAGAATTCCCATTTAAACATGCAAGCTCTACAAAAAGTTAATTATGTGATTTTGAACCTAATTATACATCTTAAAATCAAATTTTGATCTTTTTACTCAGTTAAAATTCGAATGGGTTTACTAGAAAGCCCTTTTAGACATGCACGCTCTAAACCATAAAAAACGATCGAAAATGATATTAAATCAAATTTTTTGGGAACAAAAAGTTAATTATGGGTTTTTGAACCTAATTATACAGCTTAAAATCAAATTTTTGGCTTTTTACTCTGTTAAAATTCGAACGGGTTAACAAGAAAGCCCATTTACTCATGCACGCTCTGAACCCTAAAAAACGATCAAAAATGATATTGAATCAAAATTTTTTGTTAAAAAAGTTAATTAGGGGTATTTGAACCTAATTATACAGCTTAAAGTAAAATTTTGAGCTTTTTGCACGGTTAAAATTCGAATGGGTTCACTATAAAGCCTATTTAGACATGCACGCTCTAAACCATAAAAAACGATCAAAAATGATATTAAATCAAATTTTCTTGTAAAAGAAGTTAATTATGGGCTTTTGAACTAAAATTTTGAGCTTTTTACTCGGCTAAAATTCGAACTGGTTAACTAGAAAGCCCAATTAGACATGCACGCTCTGAACCCTAAAAACGATCGAAAATGATATTAAATCAAATTTTTTGGTTTTATGGGCTTTTAAACCTAATTTTACTCCTTAAACTCAAACTTTGAACTTTTCACTCGATTAAAATTCGAAGGGATTCACTAAAACGCCCATATAGACATGCACGCTCTAAACCATAAAAAACGATCGAAAATGATATTATATCAAATTTTTGGGTAGAGAAAGTTAATTATGGGCTTTTGAACCTAATTACATAGCTTAAACTAAAATTTTGAGCTTTTTACTCGGTTAAAATTAGAACGGGTTCACTGGAAATCCCATTTAGACAAGCACGCTCTAAACCATAAAAAACGAGCGGAAATTATATTAAATCAAATTTTTTGGGTACAAAAAGTTAATTATGGGCTTTTGAACCTAATTATACAACTTAAAATTAAATTTGGGGATATTTAATCTGTTAAAATTCGAACAGGTTAACTAGAAAGCTCATTTACTCATGCACGGTGTGAACCCTAAAAAACGATAGAAAATGATATTGAATCAAAATTTTTTGGTTAAAAAATTTACTTAGGGGCATTTGAACCTAATTATACAGCTTAAACTAAAATTTTGAGCTTTTTACTCGGTTAAAATTTGAATGGGATCACTAGAAAGTCTATTTAGACATGCACGCTCTGAACCATAAAAAACGATCGAAAATGATGTTAAATCAAATTTTTTGGTAAAAAAAGTTAATTATGGGCTTTTGAACCTAATTATACAGCTTAAACTCAAATTTTGAGCTTTTTACTCGGTTAAAATTCGAACGGGTTCACTTGAATGCCCATTTAGACATGCACGCTCTAAATCTTAAAAAACATTCGAAAATGTTATTAAATCAAATTTTTTGGGAACAAAAAGTTAATTATGGGATTTTAAACCTAATTATACAACTTAAAATCAAATTTTGAGCATTTTACACGGTTAAAATTCGAACGTGTTCAATAGAAAGCCCATTTACACATGCACGCTCTGAACCCTAAAAAACGATTGAAAATGATATTGAATCAAAATTTTTGGGTAAAAAAAATTAATTATGGGCTTTTGAACCTAATTATACAGCTTCAACTAAAATTTTGAGCTTTTTACTCGGTTAAAATTCGAACTGGTTCACTAGAAAGCCCTTTTCACATGCACGCTCTGAACCCTAAAAAACGATCGAAAATGATATTAAATCAAATTTTATGGGTAAAAAAGTTAATTATGGGCTTTTGAACCTAATTATACAGCTTAAACTTATATTTTGGGCTTTTTAATCGGTTAAAATTCGAACGGGTTCACTAGAAAGCCCATTTAGACATGCACGCTCTAAACCATATAAAACGATCGAAAATGATATTAAATCAAATTTTCGGTTAAAATAAAATTTTGGGCTTTTTATTCGGTTAAAATTCAAACAAGTTCACTACAAAGCCAATTTTGACGTGCATAGTCTGAACACTAAAAAACGATCAAAAATGATAATAAATCAAATTCTTTGTGTAAAAAAAGTTAATTATGGGCTTTTGAACCTAATTATACAGCTTAAACTAATATTTTGAGCGTTTTAATCGGTTAAAATTCGAACGGGTTCACTAGAAAGCCCATTTAGACATGCACGCTCTAAACCTTAAAAAACGATCGAAAATGATATTAAATCAAATTCTTGGGGTAAAAAAAGTTAATTATGGGCGTTTGAACCTAATTATACAACTTAAACTCAAAATTTGAGATTTTTAATCGGTTAAAATTCGAAGGGGTTCACTAGAAAGCCCATTTAGACATGCACGCTCTTAAACCTAAAAATCGATCGAAAATGATATTAAATTAAATTTTTTAGGTAATAAAGTTAATTATGGGCATTTGAACCTAATTATACAACTTAAACTCAAATTTTGAGCTTTTTACTCTGTTAAAATTCGAACGGGTTCAATAGAATGCCCATTTAGACATGCATGCTCTAAACCTTAAAAAACAATCGAAAATGTTATTAAATCAAATTTTTTGGTTACAAAAAGTTAATTATGGGATTTTGAACCTAATTATACAACTTAAAATCAAATTTTGAGCTTTTTACTCGGTTAAAATTCGAACGAGTTCACTAGAAAGCCCATTTAGACCTGCACGTTCTAAAGCATAAAAAACGGTCGAAAATGATATTCAATCAAACTTTTTGGGTTCAAAAAGTTAATTATGGGCTTTTGAACCTAATTATACAGCTTAAACTAAAACTTCGAGCTTTTTACTCGGTTAAAATTCGAACGGGTTCACTAGAAAGCCCATTTAGACATGCACGCTCTAAACCATAAAAAACGAATGAAAATGATATTAAATAAAAAATTTTGGTAAAAAAAGTTAATTATGGGATCTTGAACCTAATTATACAACTTAAGCTCAAATTTCGAGCTTTTCACTCGGTTAAAATTCGAACAGGTTCACCAGAAAGCAAATTTAGACATGCACGCTCTGAACCCTAAAAAACGATGAAAATTATATTGAATTAAATTTTTTGGGTAAAAAAAAGTTAATTATGGGCTTTTGATCCTAATTATACAGGTTAAACTTAAATTTTGAGCTTTTAGCTCGGTTAAAATTCGAACGGGTTCACTAGAAAGCCCATTTGGACATGCACACTCTAAACCATAAAAAACGTTCGAAAATGTTATTGAATTAAAATTTTTGGGTAAAAAAAAGTTAATTATGGGCTTTTGAACCTAATTATACAGCTTATACTAAAATTTTGAGAATTTTACTCTGTTAAAATCTGAACGAGTTCACTAGAAAGCCTATTTAGACATGCATACTTTGAACATTAAAAAACGATCGAAAATGATACTAAAACAATTTTTTTGGTAAAAAATTTAATTATGGGCTTTTCAACCTAATTATACAGGTTAAACTCAAATTTTGAGCTTTTTAATCTATTAAAATTCGATCGGGTTCAATAGAAAGCCAATTTAGACATGCACGCTCTAAACCCTAAAAAACGATCGAAAATTATATTAAATCAAATTTTTTGGGTAAAAAAGTTAATTATGGGCATTTGAACCTAATTATACAGCTTAAACTCAAACTTTGAGCTTTTTAATCATTTAAAATTCGAACGGGTTCACTAGAATGCCCATTTAGACATGCACGCTCTGAACCCTAAAAAACAATAAAAAATGATATTAAATCAAATTTTTTGGGTAAAAAAGGTTAATTATGGGCTTTTGAACCTAATTATACAGCTTAAACTACAATTTTGAGCTTTTAGCTCGGTTAAAATTCGAGCGGGTTGACTAGAAAGCCCATTTGCACATGCACACTCTAAACCATAAAATAACGATCGAAAATGTTATTGAATTAAAATTTTTGGGTAAAAAAAAAGTTAATTATGGGCTTTTGAACCTAATTATACAGCTTATACTAAAATTTTGAGAATTTTAATCTGTTAAAATCCGAACGAGTTCAATGGAATGCCTATTTAGACATGCATACTTTGAACCCTACAAAAGATCGAAAAAGATATAAAACAATTTTTTTGGTAAAAAAGTTAATTATGAGCTTTTCAAACTAATTATACAGGTTAAACTCAAATATTGAGCTTTTTAATCTATTAAAATTCGATCGGATTCAATAGAAAGCCCATTTAGACATGCATGCGTTGAACCCTAAAAAACGATCGAAAATGATATTAAATCAAATTTTTAGGGTAAACAAGTTAATTGTGGGCTTTTGAACCTAATTATACTGCTTAAACTCAAATTTTGAGCTTTTTACTCAGTTAAAATTCGAACGGGTTCACTAGAAAGCCTATTCACACATGCACGCTCCAAACCATAAAAAATGATCGAAAATGATATTAAATTAAATTTTTTGGGTACAAAAAGTTAATTATGTGCTTTTGAACCTAATTATACAGCTTAAAATCAATTTTTGAGCTTTTTACTCCGTTAAAATCCGAACGGGTTCACTAGAAAGCCTATTTAGACATGCACGCTCTGAACCATAAAAAACGGTCGAAAACGATATTAAAATAATTTTTTTGGTAAAAAAAGTTAATTATGGGCCTTTGAACTCATTATACAGCTTAAACTCAAATTTTGAGCTTTTTACTCGGTTAAAATTCGAAAGGGTTTACTAGAAAGCCCATTTAGACATGCACGCTCTAAACCCTAAAAAAAGATTAGAAGTGATATTAAATAAAATTTTTTGGGTAAAAAAAATTTAATTATGAGATTTTGAACCTAATTATACAGTTTAAACTAAAATTTTGAGCTTTTTACTCGGTTAAAATTCGAACGGGTTCACTAGAAAGCACATTTTGACATGCACGCTCTAAACCTTAAAAAAAATCGAAAATGTTATTAAATCAATTTTTTTGGGTACAAAAAGTTAATTATGGGATTTTGAACCAAATTATACAGCTTAAAATCAAATTTTGAGCTTTTTATTCGGTTAAAATTTGAACGAGTTCACTAGAAAGCCCTTTTAGACATGCACGTTGTAAACCATAAAAAACGATAGAAAATGATATTAAATGAAATTTTTTGGGTATAAAAATTTAATTATGGACTTTTGAACCTAATTATACAGCTTAAAATCAAATTTTGGGCTTTTTACTCGGTTAAAATTCGAACTGGTTCACTAGAAAGCCCTTATACACATGCACGCTCTGAACCCTAAAAAACGATAGGAAATGATATTGAATCAAAATTTTTGGGTAAAAAAATATAGTTATGGGTTTTTGAACCTAATAATACAACTTAAATTAAAATTTTAAACTTTTTACTCGGTTAAAATTCGAACAGGTTCACTAGAAAGCGCATTTAGACATGCACGCTCTTAACCCTAAAAAACGATAGAAATTGATATTAAATTTAATTTTTTGGGTAAAAAAGTTAATTATGGGCATTTGAACCTAATTATACAGCTTAAACTCAAATTTTGAGCTTTTTAATCATTTAAAATTCGAACGGGTTCACTAGAATGCCCATTTAGACATGCACGCTCTGAACCCTAAAAAATAATCAAAAATGATATTAAATCAAATTTTTTGGGTAAAAAAGGTTAATTATAGGCTTTTGAACCTAATTATACATTTTAAACTCAAATTTTGAGCTTTTTAATCCGTTAAAATTCGAACGGGTTGACTAGAAAGCCTATTTAGACATACACGCTCTAAACCCTAAAAACGATCGAAAATGATATTAAATCAAGTTTTTAGGGTAAAAAAAAATTAATAATGGGTTTTTGGACCTGATTCTACAGCTTAAACTCAAATTTTGGGCTTTTGACTCGGTTAAAATTCGAACGGGTTCACTAGAAAGCCCACATAGATATGCACGCTTTAAACCATAAAAAATGATCGAAAATGATATTAAATCAAATTTTTTGGGTACAAAAATTTAATTATGGGCATTTAAACCTAATTATATATATTAAACTAAAATTTTGAACTTTTGACTCGGTTAAAATTTTAACGGGTACACTAGAAAGCCCATTTAGACATGCACGCTCTAAACCTTAAAAAAATCAAAAATGTTATTGAATCAAAATTTTTTGGTACAAAATGTTAATTATGGGATTTTGAACCTAATTATACAACTTAAAATCAAATTTTGAGCATTTTACTCGGTTAAAATTCGAACGAGTTCACTAGAAAGCCCATTTACACATGCACGCTCTGAACCCTAAAAAACGATCGAAAATGATATTGAATCAAAATTTTTGAGTAAAAAAAATTAATTATGGGCTTTTGAACTTAATTATACAGCTTAAACTAAAATTTGAGCTTTTTACTCTATTAAAATTCGAACAAGTTCACTAGAAAGCCCGTTTAGACATGTCTGCGCTGAACCCTAAAAAACGATCGAAAATTGTATTAAATCAATTTTTTTGGGTAAAAAAAGTTAATTATGGGCTTTTTAACCTAATTATACAGTTTAAACTCAAATTTTGAGCTTTTTACTGGGTTAAAATTCGAACGGGTTCACTAGAAAGCCCATTTAGACATGCACGCTCTAAACCATAGAAAAAGATCGAAAATGATATTAAATCAAATTTTTTGGGTACAAAAAGTTAATTATGTGCTTTTTAACCTAATTATACAGCTTAAAATTAAATTTTGAGCTTTTTACTCGGTTAAAATTCGAACGGGTTCACTAGAAAGCCTATTTAAACATGCACACTCTAAACCATGAAAAAGATCGAAAACGATATTAAATCAAATTTTTTGGTAAAAAAATAAATTATGGGCTTTGAACCTAATTATACAGCTTAAGCTTAAATTTTTTAGGTTTTTACTCGGTTAAAATTCGAACGGTTTCAATAGAAAGCCCTTTTAGATATGCACGCTGTAAACCATAAAAAATGATCGAAAATGATATTAAATCAAATTTTTTGGGTATAAAAAGTTAATTATGGGCTTTTGAACATAATTGTACAACTTAAACTAAAATTTTGTGCTTTTTACTCGGTTAAAATTCGAACGAGTTCACTAGAAAGCTCATTTACACATGCACACTCTAAACCCTAAAAACTGATCGAAAATGATATTGAATTAAAATTTTTGGGTAAAAAAAAAGTTAATTATGGGCTTTGGAACCTAATTATAAAGCATATACTAAAATTTTGAGAATTTTACTCTCTTAAAATCCGAACGGGTTCACTAGAAAGCCTATTTAGACATGCATATTCTGAACCATAAAAAACGATCGAAAATGATATTGAAACAAATTTTTTGGTAAAAAAGTTAATTGTGGGATTTTCAACCTAATTATACAGCTTAAACTCAAATTTTGAGCTTTTTAATCTATTAAAATTCGATCGGGTTCACTAGAAAGCCAATTTAGACATACACGCTCTGAACCCTAAAAAACGATCGAAAATAATATTAATCAAATTTTTTTGGTAAAAAAGTTAATTATGGGCATTTGAACCTAATTATAAAACTTAAACTGAAATTTTGAGCTTTTCAATCGTTTAAAATTCGAACGGGTTCACTAAAATGCCCATTTAGACATGCACGCTATGAACCCTAAAAACAATAAAAAATGATACTAAATCAAATTTTTTGTGTAAAAAAGGTTAATTATGAGCTTTTGAACGTAATTATACAACTTAAACTCAAATTTTGAGCTTTTTAATCCGTTAAAATTCGAACGGGTTGACTAGAAAGCCTATTTAGACATACACACTCTAAATCCTAAAAACGATCGAAAATGATACTGAATCAAAATTTTTGGGTAAAACAAATTAATTATGGGCTTTTGAACTTAATTATACAGCTTAAACTAAAATTTTGAGCTTTTTACTCGTTTAAAATTCGAACAGGTTCACTAGAAATCCGATTTAGACATGCATGCGCTGAACACTAAAAAACAATCGAAAATGATATTAAATTAAATTTTTAGGGTAAAAAAAAGTTAATTATGAGCTTTTGAACCTAATTATACAGCTTCAATTCAAATTTTGAACTTTTTGCTCGGTTAAAATTCGAACGGGTTCACTAGAAAGCCTATTTCGACATGCTCGCTCTAAACCATAAAAAACGATCGAAAACGATATTAAATTAAATTTTTTGGTAAAGAAAGTTAATTATGGGCCTTTGAACTCATTATACAGCTTAAACTCAATTTTTTGGGTAAAAAAAGTTAATTAAGGGATTTTGAACCAAAATATACAGCTTAAAATCAAATTTTGAGGTTTTTACTCGGTTAAAATTCAAACAGGTTCACTAGAAAGCCATTTTAGACATGCACTCTATAAACCATAAAAAATGATCAAAAATGATATTAAATCAAATTTTTTGGTATAAAAAGTTAATTATGTGCTTTTGAACCTAATTATACAGCTTAAAATCAAATTTTGAGCTTTTTTCTCGGTTAAAATTCGAACTGGTTCACTAGATAGCCCTTTTACACATGCACACTCTGACCCCTAAAAAATGATCGAAAATGATATTGAATCAAAATTTTTTGTTAAAAAAAGATAATTATGGGCTTTTGAACCTAATTATACAACTTAAACTAAAATTTTGAGCTTTTTACTCGGTTAAAATTCGAACGGGTTCACTAGAAAGCCCATTTAGACATGCACGTTCTGAACCCTAAAAAACGATTGAAAATGATATTAAATAAAAATTTTTAGGTAAAAAAAGTTAATTATTGGCATTTGAACCTAATTATGTGCTTTTGAACCTAATTATACAACTTAAAATCAAATTTTGAGCTTTTTACTCGGTTAAAATTTGAATTGGTTCACTAGAAAGCCCTTTTACACATGCACGCTCTGAACCCTAAAAAACGATCGAAAATGATATTAAATCAAATTCTTTTGGTAAAAAAGTTAATTATGGGCTTTTGAACCTAATTATACAGCTTAAACTAATATTTTGGGCTTTTTAATCGGTTAAAATTCGAACGGGTTCACTAGAAAGCCCATTTAGACATGCACGCTCTAAACCCTAAAAAAACGATCAAAAATGATATTAAATCAAATTCTTTGGGTAAAAAAAGTTAAATATGGGCGTTTGAACCTAATTATACAGCTTAAAATCAAATATTGAATTTTTTAATCGGTTAAAATTCGAAGGGGTTCACTAGAAAGCCCATTTAGACATGCACGCTCTTAAACCTAAAAATCGATCGAAAATGATATTAAATCAAATTTTTTAGGTAAAAAAGTTAATTATGGGCATTTGAACCTAATTGTACTACTTAAACTTAAATTTTGAGCTTTTTACTCGGTTAAAATTCAAACGGGTTCACTAGAATGCCCATTTAGACATTCACGCTCTAAACCTTAAAAAGCGATCGATAATGTTATTAAATCAAATTTTTTGGGTACAAAAAGTTAATTATGGGATTTTGAACCTAATTATACAACTTAAAATCAAATTTTCAGCTTTTTACTCGGTTAAAATTCGAACGGGTTCACTAGAAAGCCCATTTAGACATGCACGTTGTAAACCATAAAAAACAATCGAAAATTATATTAAATGAAATTTTTTGGGTATAAAAATTTAATTATGGGCTTTTGAACCTAATTATACAGGTTAAAATCAAATTTTGGGCTTTTTACTCGGCTAAAATTCGAACAGGTTCACTAGAAAGCCCTTTTACACAAGCATGCTCTGAACCCTAAAAAACGATAGAGAATGATATTGAATCAATATTTTTGGGTAAAAAAAATAATTATGGGCTTTTGAACCTAATAATACAACTTAAACTAAAATTTTAAACTTTTTACTCGGTTAAAATTCGAACAGGTTCACTAGAAAACGCATTTAGACATGCACGCCCTTAACCCTAAAAAACGATCGAAATTGATATTAAATAAAATTTTTTAGGTAAAAAAATTAATTATTGGCATTTGAACCTAATTATACAGCTTAAACTCAAATTTTGAGCTTTTTAATCGGTTAAAATTCGAACGGGTTCACAAGAAAGCCCATTAGACGTGCATGTTATGAACACTAAAAAACGAAAAAAGTTAATTATGGGCTTTTGAACCTAATTATACAGCTTAAACTAATATTTTGAGTTTTTTAATCGATTAAAATTTGAACGGGTTCACTACAAAGCCCATTTAGACATGCACGCTATAAAACCTAAAAAACGATCGAAAATGATAATAAATCAAATTCTTTGGGTAAAAAAAGTTAATTATGGGCGTTTGAACCTAATTATACATCTTAAACTAAAATTTCGATCTTTTTACTCGGTTAAAATTCGAACGGGTTCAGTAGAGAGCCCATTTAGACATGCACGCTCTAAACCATAGAAAAAGATCGAAAATGATATTAAATCAAATTTTTTGGGTACAAAAAGTTAATTATGTGCTTTTTAACCTAATTATACAACTTAAAATTAATTTTTGAGCTTTTTACTCGGTTAAAATTCGAACGGGTTCACTAGAAAGCCTATTTAGACATGCACGCTCTAAACTATAAAAAACGATCGAAAATGATATTAAATCAAATTTTTTGGTAAAAAATAAATTGTGGGCTTTTGAACCTAAATATACAGCTTAAGCTTAAATTTTGAGCCTTTTACTCGGTTAAAATTCGAACGGTTTCAATAGAAAGCCCTTTTAGATATGCACGCTGTAAACCATAAAAAATGATCGAAAATGATATTAAATCAAATTTTTTGGGTATAAAAAGTTAATTATGGGCTTTTGAACCTAATTACAGAACTTAAACTAAAATTTTGAGCTTTTTACTCAGTTAAAATTCGAACGGGTTCACTAGAAAGCTCATTTACACATGCACACTCTAAACCCTAAAAAACGATCGAAAATGATATTGAATTAAAATTTTTGGGTAAAAAAAGGTTAATTATGGGCTTTTGAACCTAATTATAAAGCATATACTAAAATTTTGAGAATTTTACTCTGTTAAAATCCGAACGGGTTCACTAGAAAGCCTATTTAGACATGCATACTCTGAACCATAAAAAACGATTGAAAATGATATTAAAACAAGTTTTTTGGTAAAAAAGTTAATTATAGGCTTTTCTACCTAATTATACAGCTTAAACTCAAATTTTGAGCTTTTTAATCTATTAAAATTCTATCGGGCTCACTAGAAAGCCAATTTAGACAAGCACGCTCTGAACCCTAAAAAACGATCGAAAATGATATTAAATCAAATTTTTTGGGTAAAAAAGTTAATTATACAGCTTAAACTCAAATTTTGATCTTTTTACTCAGTTAAAATTCGAACGGGTTCACTAGAAAGCCTATTTAGACATGCACGCTCTAAACCATAAAAAACGATCGAAAACGATATTAAATTAAATTTTTTGGTAAAGAACGTTAATTATGGGCCTTTGAACTCATTATACAGCTTAAACTTAATTTTTTGGGTACAAAAAGTTAATTATGGGATTTTGAACCAAAATATACAGCTTAAAATCAAATTTTAAGGTTTTTATACGGTTAAAATTCGAACAGGTTCACTAGAAAGCCATTTTAGACATGCCCGCTGTAAACCATAAAAAACGATTGAAAATGATATTAAATCAAATTTTTTGGGTATAAAAAGTTAATTATGTGCTTTTGAACCTAATTATACAGCTTAAAATCAAATTTTGAGCTTTTTATTCAGTTAAAATTCGAACTGGTTCACTACAAAGCCCATTTAGATATACACACTCTAAAGCCTAAAAACGATCGAAAATGATATTAAATCAAATTTTTAGGGTAAAAAAAATTTAATTATGGGTTTTTGAACCTTATAATCAAACGGGTTCACTAGAAAGCCCATTTAGATATGCATGCTCTTAACCATAAAAACGATCGAAAATGATATTAAATCAAATTTTTTGGGTAAAAAAAGTTAATTATGGGCATTTAAACCAAATTATATAGCTTAAACTAAAATTTTGAACACTTGATTCGGTTAAAATTCGAACAGGTTCACTAGAAAGCCCATTTAGACATGCACGCTCTAAACCTTAAAAAACAATCGAAAATGTTATTAAATCAAATTTTTTGGGTACAAAAAGTTAATTATGGGATTTTGAACCTAATTATACAACTTAAAATCAAATTTTGAGCTTTTTACTCGGTTAAAATTCGAACGGGTTCACTAGAAAGCCCATTTAGACCTGCATGCTCTAAACCCTAAAAAATGATCGAAAATGATATTAACTAAAATTCTTTGGGTAAAAAAAGTTAATTATGGGCGTTTGAACCTAATTATACAGCTTAAAATCAAATATTGAACTTTTTAATCGGTTAAAATTCGAAGGGGTTCACTAGAAAGCCCATTTAGACATGCACGCTATGAACCCTAAAAAATGTTCGAAAATGATATTAAATAAATTTTTTTGGTAAAAAAAGTTAATTATGGGCTTTTGAACCTAATTATAGAGCTTAAGCTCAAATTTTAAGCTTTTCACTCAATTAAAATTCGAACGGGTTCACTAGAAAGCAATTTAGACATGCACGCTCCAAACCTTAAAAAACAATCGAAAATGTTATTAAATCAAATTTCTTGGGTACAAAAAGTTAATTATGGGCTTTTGAACCTAATTATACAACTTCAACTCAAATTTTGTGCTTTTTAATCCGTTAAAATTCGAACGGGTTGACTAGAAAGCCCATTTAGACATACACGCTCTGAACCCTAAAAAACGATCGAAAATGATATTGAATCAAAATTTTTGGGTAAAAAAAGCTAATTATAGGCTCTTAAACCTAATTATACAGCTTAAAATAAAACTTTGTGCTTTTTAATCTTTTAAAATTTGAACGGGTTCACTAGAAAGCCCATTTACACATGCACGCTCAAAACCCTAAAAAACGATCGAAAATGATATTGAATTAAAATTTTTGGGTAAAAAAAGTTAATTATGGGCTTTTGGACCTAATTATGCAGCTTGTACTAAAATTTTGAGCATTTTACTCTGCTAAAATCCGAACAGGTTCACTAGAAAGCCTATTTAGAAATGCACACTCTAAAACTTAAAAAATGATCGAAAATGATATTAAAACAAATTTTTTGGGTAAAAAAGTTAATTATACAGCTTAAACTCAAATTTTGATCTTTTTACTCAGTTAAAATTCGAACGGGTTCACTAGAAAGCCTATTTAGAACTTTTTGCTTGGTTAAAAAGGTTAATTACGGGCTTTTGAACCTAATTATACAGCTTAAACTCAAATTTTGTGCTTTTTAATCCGTTAAAATTCGAACGGGTTGACTAGAAAGCCTATTTAGACATAAACGCTTTGAACCCTAAAAAATGATCGAAAATGATATTAAATCAAATTTTTAGGGTAAAAAAGTTTATTATGGGCTTTTGAACCTAATTATACACCTTAAACTTAAATTTTGAGCTTTTTACTCTGTTAAAATCCGAACGGGTTCACTAGAAAGCCTACTAAGACATGCACCCTCTAAAACCTAAAGAACAATCGAAAATGATATTAAATCATATTTTTTGGGTAAAAAAGTTAATTATGGGCTTTTTATCCTAATTATACAACTTAAACTCAAATTTTGAGCTTTTTAATCTGTTAAAATTCAAACAGGTTCACTAGAAAGCCAATTTAGACATGCACGCTTTGAACCTAATTATATAGCTTAAACTTAAATTTTGAGCTTTTTAATCGGTTAAAATTCGAATGGGTTAACTAGAATGCCCATTTAGACATGCACGCTCTAAACCTTCAAAATCGATCAAAAATGATATTAAATCAAATTTTTTTGGGTAAAAAAGGTTAATTATGGGGTTTTGAGCATAATTATACAACTTAAACTCAAATTTTGTGCTTTTTAATCCGTTAAAATTCGAACGGGTTGACTAGAAAGCCTATTTAGACATACACGCTCTGAACCCTAAAAAACGATCGAAAATGATATTGAATCATATTTTTTGGGTACAAAAATTTAATTATGGGCTTTTGAACCTAATTATACAGCTTAAACAAAAATTTTGAGCTTTTTACTCGGTTAAAATTCGAACGGATTCACTAGAAAGCCCATTTAGACATGCACGCTCTAAACCCTAAAGAACAATCGAAAATGATATTAAATCATATTTTTTAGGTAAAAAAAGTTAATTATGAGCTCTTGAACCTAATTATACAGTTTAAACTCAAAATTTGAGCTTTTTAATTGGTTAAACTTCGAACGGGTTCACTAGAAAGCCCATTTAGACATGCACGCTCTGAACCTTAGAAAATAATAGAAAATGATATCAAATCAAATTTTTTGGGTACAAAAAATTAATTATGGGATTTTGATCCTAATTATACAACTTAAACTCAAATTTTGTGCTTTTTAATCCGTTAAAATTCGAACGGGTTAACTAGAAAGCCCATTTAGACATACACGCTCTGATCCCTAAAAAAGATTGAAAATGATATTAAATCAAATTTTTAGGGTAAAAAAGTTAATTATAGACTTTTGAACCTAATTATACAGCTTAAACTTAAATTTTGAGCTTTTTACTCTGTTAAAATCCGAACGGGTTCACTAGAAAGCCTATTTAGACATGCACGCTCTAAACCCTAAAGAAAAATCGAAAATGATATTAAATCAAATTTTTGGGTACAAAAAGTTAATTATGGGCTCTTGAACCTAATTATACAGCTTAAACTAAAACTTTGTGCTTTTTAATCTGTTAAAATTCGAACGGGTTCATTAGAAAGCCCATTTAGACATGCACGCTTTGAATCGTAAAAAACAATCGAAAATGATATTAAATCAAAATTTTCAGGTAGAAAGAGTTAATTATGGGCATTTGAACCTAATTATACAGCTTAAACACAATTTTTGAGAATTTTAATCGGTTAAAATTCGAACAGGCTCACTAAAAAGCCCATTTAGACATGCACGCTTTGAATCGTAAAAAACAATCGAAAATGATATCAAATCAATTTTTTTGGGTACAAAAAGTTAATTATGGTATTTTGAACCTAATTATACAGCTTAAACTCAAATTTTGAGCTTTTTACTCGGTTAAAATTCGAACGGGTTCACTAGAAAGCCCACATAGATATGCACGCTTTAAACCATAAAAAATGATCGAAAATGATATTAAATCAAATTTTTTGGGTACAAAAAGTTAATTATGGGCTTTTGAACCTAATCATATAGCTTAAACTAAAATTTTGAGCTTTTTAATCCATTAAAATTCGAACGGGTTGACTAGAAAGCCCATTTAGACATGATATTAAATTTTTAGCGTAAAAAAGTTAATTATGGGCTTTTGAACCTAATTATACAGCTTAAACTTAAATTTTCAGCTTTTTACTCTGTTAAAATCCGAACGGGTTCACTAGAAAGCCCATTTAGACATGCACGCTCTAAACCATAAAAAAAGAGCGAAAATGATATTAAATCCATTTTTTCGGTAAAAAAAAGTTAATTATGGGCATTGAACCTAATTATACAGCTTAAACACAATTTTTGAGAATTTTAATCGGTTAAAATTTGAACGGGTTCACTAAAAAACCCATTTAGACATGCATGCTCTGAACCCTAAAAAATGATCGAAAATGATATTAAATCAAATTTTTTTGGTAAAAAATTTAATTATGGGCATTTGAACCTAATTATACAGCTTAAACTCAAATTTTGAGCTTTTTACTCGGTTAAAATTCGAACGGGTTCACTAGAATGCCCATTTAGACATGCACGCTCTAAACCTTAAAAAACGATCAAAAATTATATTGAATCAAATTTTTTTGGGTAAAAAAGGTTAATTATGGGCTTTTGAACCTAATTATACAAGTTAAACTCAAACTTTGTGCTTTTTAATCCATTAAAATTCGAACGGGTTGACTAGAAAGCCCATTTAGACATACACGCTCTGAACCCTAAAAAACGATTGAAAATGATATTAAATCAAATTTTTAGGGTAAAAAAGTTAATTATGGGCTTTTGAACCTAATTATACAGCTTAAACTTAAATTTTGAGCTTTTTACTCTGTTAAAATCCGAACTGGTTCACTAGAAAGCCTATTTAGACGTGCACGCTCTAAACCCTAAAGAACAATCGAAAATGATATTTAATCAAAAATTTTGGGTAAAAAAATTAATTATGGGCTTTTGAACCTAATTATACAGCTTAAACTAAAATTTTGAGCTTTTTACTCGGTTAAAATTCGAACAGGTTCACTAGAAAGTTCATTTAGACATGCACGCTCTAAACCCTAAAGAACAATCGAAAATGATATTATATCAAATTTTTTAGGTAAAAAAAGGTAATTATGGGCATTTGAACCTAATTATACAGTTTAAACTCAAAATTTGAGCTTTTTAATTAGTTAAACTTCGAACGGGTTCACTAGAAAGCCCATTTAGACATGCACGCTCTGAACCCTAGAAAACAATCGAAAATGATATCAAATCAAATTTTTTGGGTACAAAAAATTAATTATGGGATTTTGAACCTAATTATACAACTTAAACTCAAATTTTGTGCTTTTTAATCCGTTAAAATTTGAACGGGTTGACTAGAAAGCCCATTTAGACATACACGCTCTGAACACTAAAAAACGATTGAAAATGATATTAAATCAAATTTTTAGGGTAAAAAAGTTAATTATGGGCTTTTGAACCTAATTATACAGCTTAAACTTAAATTTTGAGCTTTTTACTCTGTTAAAATCCGAACGGGTTCACTAGAAAGCCTATTTAGACATGCACGCTCTAAACCCTAAAGAACAATCGAAAATAATATTAAATCATATTTTTGGGTACAAAAAGTTAATTATGAGCTCTTGAACCTAATTATACAGCTTAAACTAAAACTTTGTGCTTTTTAATCTGTTAAAATTCGAACGGGTTCCTAGAAAGCCCATTTAGACATGCACGCTTTGAATCGTAAAAAACAATCGAAAATGATATTAAATAATAATTTTCAGGTAGAAAAAGTTAATTATGGGCATTTGAACCTAATTATACAACTTAAACACAATTTTTGAGAATTTTAATCGGTTAAAATTCGAACGGGTTCACTAAAAAGCCCATTTAGACATGCACGCTTTGAATCATAAAAAAACAACCGAAAATGATATCAAATCAAATTTTTTGGGTACAAAAAGTTAATTATGGGATTTTGAACCTAATTATACAGCTTAAACTCAAATTTTGAGCTTTTTACTCGATTAAAATTCGAACGGGTTCACTAGAAAGCCTATTTACACATGCATGCTCTAAACCCTAAAAAACGATTGAAAATGATATTAAATCAAATTTTTAGAGTAAAAAAGTTAATTATTGGCTTTTGAACCTAAATATACAGCTTAAACTTAAATTTTGATCTTTTTACTCTGTTAAAATCCGAACGGGTTCACTAGAAAGCTTATTTAGACATGCACGCTCTAAACCCTAAAGAACAATCGAAAATGATATTTAATCAAAAGTTTTGGGTAAAAAAAATTAATTATGGGCTTTTGAACCTAATTATACATCTTAAACTAAAATTTTGAGCTTTTTACTCGGTTAAAATTCAAACGGGTTCACTAGAAAGCCCATTTAGACATGCACTCTCTAAACCCTAAAAAACAATCGAAAATGATATCAAATTAAATTTTTTGGGTACAAAAAGTTAATTATGGGATCTTGAACCTATTTATACAGCTTAAACTAAAACTTTGTGCTTTTTAATCTGTTAAAATTCGAACGGGTTCACTAATAAGCCCATTTACACATGCACGCTCTAAACCCTAAAAAACGATCGAAAATTATTTTTAATCAAAATTTTTGGGTAAAAAAATTTAATCATGGGCTTTTGAACCTAATTATACAGCTTAAATTAAAATTTTGAGCTTTTTACTCGTTTAAAATTCGAACGGGTTCACTAGAAATCCCATTTAGACATGCACGATTTGAACCCTAAAAAAGATCGAAAATGATATGGAATCAAATTTTTTAGGTAAAAGTTAATTATGGGCATTTGAACCTAATTATACAGCTTAAACTCAAAATTTGAGCTTTTTAATTGGTTAAAATTCGAACGGGATCACTAGAAAGCCCACTTAGATATGCATGCTCTAAACCATAAAAAGTGATTGAAAATGATATTAAATGAAATTTTTTGGGTACAAAAAGTTAATTATGGGCTTTTGAACCTAATTATATAGCTTAAACTAAAATTTTGAGCTTTTTACTCGGTTAAAATTCGAACGGGTTCACTAGAAAGCCCATTTAAACATGCTCGCTCTAAACCATAAAAAACAATAGAAAATGATATTTAATCAAAAGTTTTGGGTAAAAAAAAATTAATTATGGGCTTTTGAACCTAATTATACAGCTTAAACTAAAATTTTGAGCTTTTTACTTGGTTAAAATTCAAACGGGTTCACTAGAAAGCCCATTTACACATGCACGCTCTAAACCCTAAAAAATGATCGAAAATTATTTTTAATCAAAATTTTTGGGTAAAAAAATTTAATTATGGGCTTTTGAACCTAATTATATAGCTTAAACTAAAATTTTGAGCTTTTTACTCGGTTAAAATTCGAACGGGTTCACTAGAAAGCCCATTTAGACATGCACTCTCTAAACCCTAAAAAACAATCAAAAATGATATCAAATCAATTTTTTTGGGTACAAAAAGTTGATTATGGTATTTTGAACCTTATTATACAGCTTAAACTCAAATTTTGAGCTTTTTACTCGGTTAAAATTCGAACGGGTTCACTAGAAAGCCCATTTAAACAAGCACGCTCTGAATCTTAAAAAACAATAAAAAAATGTTATTAAATCAAATTTTTTGGGTAGAAAAAGTTAATTATGGGATTTTGAACCTATTTATAGATCTTAAACTAAAATTTTGAGCTTTTTACTCGGTTAAAATTCGAACGGGTTCATTAGAAAGCCCATTTAGACATGCACGCTCTAAACCGTAAAAAAATATCGAAAATGATACTAAATCAAATTTTTTGGAAAAAAAAGTTAATTATGGGCATTGAACCTAATTATATAGCTTAAACACAATTTTTGAGAATTTTAATCGGTTAAAATTCGAACGGGTTCACTAAAAATCCCATTTAGACATGCACGCTTTGAATCGTAAAAAACAATCGAAAATGATATTAAATCAAATTTTTTTGGTAAAAAATTTAATTATGGGCATTTGAACCTAATTATACAACTTAAACTCAAATTTTGAGCTTCTTACTCGGTTAAAATTCGAACGGGTTCACTAGAATTCCCATTTAGACATGCACGCTCTAAACCCCAAAAAAGATCAAAAATGATATTTAATCAAATTTTTTTTGGGTAAAAAAGGTTAATTATGGGCTTTTGAACCTAATTATACAACTTAAACTCAAATTTTGTGCTTTTTAATCCGTTAAAATTCGAACGGGTTGACTAGAAAGCCCATTTAGACATGCACGCTCTGAACACTAAAAATCGATTGAAAATGATATTAAATCAAATTTTTAGGGTAAAAAAGTTAATTATGGGCTTTTGAACCTAATTCTACAGCTTAAACTTAAATTTTCAGCTTTTTACTCTGTTAAAATCCGAACGGGTTCACTAGAAAGCCTATTTAGACATGCACGCTCTAAACCATAAAAAAAGATCGAAAATGATATTAAATCAAATTTTTTGGTAAAAAAAAGTTAATTATGGGCATTTGAACCTAATTATACAGCTTAAACACAATTTTTGAGAATTTTAATCGGTTAAAATTCGAACGGGTTCACTAAAAAGCCCATTTAGACATGCATGCTCTGAACCCTAAAAAATGATCGAAAATGATATTAAATCAAATTTTTTTGGTAAAAAAGTTAATTATGGGCATTTGAACCTAATTGTACAGCTTAAACTCAAATTTTGAGCTTTTTAATCGGTTAAAATTCGAACGGGTTCACTAGAATGCCCATTTAGACATGCACGCTCTAAACCCTTTAAAACGATAAAAAATGATATTAAATCAATTTTTTGGGGGTAAAAAAGGTTAATTATGGGCTTTTGAACCTAATTATACAGCTTAAACTCAAATTTTGTGCTTTTTACTCGGTTAAAATTCGAACGGGTTCACTAGAAAGCCCACTTAGATATGCACGCTCTAAACCATAAAAAATGATCGAAAATGATATTAATTCAAATTTTTTGGGTACAAAAAGTTAATTATGGGCTTTTGAACCTAATTATACAGCTTAAACTTAAATTTTGAGCTTTTTACTCTGTTAAAATGCGAACGGGTTCACTAGAAAGCCTATTTAGAAATGCATGCCCTAAACCCTAAAGTACAATCGAAAATGATATTAAATCATATTTTTTGGGTCCAAAAAGTTAATTATGGGCTCTTGAACATAATTATACAGCTTAAACTAAAACTTTGTGCTTTTTTATCTATTAAAATTCGAACGGATTCACTAGAAAGCTCATTTACACATGCACGCTCTAAACCCTAAAAACAATATAAAATGATATTTAATCAAAATTTTTGGGAAAAAAATTTAAATATGGGCTTTTCAACCTAATTATACAGCTTAAACTAAAATTTTGAACTTTTTACTCGGTTAAAATTCGAACGAGTTCACTAGAAAGCCTATTTAGACATGCACGCTTTGAACCCTAAAAAACGATCGAAAATGATATTAAATCAAATTTTTACGTAAAAAAAGTTAATTATGGGCATTTGAATCTAATTATACAGTTTAAACTCAAAATTTGATCTTTTAAATCGGTTAAAATTCGAACGGGTTCACTAGAAAGCCCATTTAGACATGACTCTCTAAACCCCAAAAAATAATCGAAAATGATATCAAATCAAATTTTTTGGGTACAAAAAGTTAATTATGGGCTTTTGAACCTAATTATACAGATTAAACTCAAATTTTGAGCTTTTTACTCGGTTAAAATTCGAACGGGTTCACTGAAAAGCCTATTTAGACATGCACGCTCTGAAACCTAAACAACGATCGAAAATGATATTAAATCAAATTTTTTAGGTAAAAAAGTTAATTATGCACATTTGAACCTAATTATACAGCTTAAACTCAAAATTTGAGCTTTTTAATTAGTTAAACTTCAAACGGGTTCACTAGAAAGCGCATTTAGACATGCACTCTCTTAACCCTAAAAAACAATCGAAAATGATATGAAATCAAATTTTTGGGTAGAAAAAGTTAATTATGGGATTTTGAACCTAATTATACAGCTTAAACTTAAATTTTGAACCTAATTGTATAGCTTAAACTAAAACTTTGAGCTTTTTACTCTGTTAAAATTCGAACGGGTTCACTAGAAAGCCCATTTAAACAAGCACGCTCTAAATCTTAAAAAACAATCGAAAATGTTACTAAATCAAATTTTTTGGGTACAAAAAGCTAATTATGGGATTTTGAACCTATTTATAGAGCTTTAACTAAAATTTTGAGCTTTTTACTCGGTTAAAGTTCGAACGGGTTCACTAGAAAGCCCATTTAGACATGTACGATCTAAACCATTAAAAAAGATCGAAAATGATATTAAATCAAATTTTTTGGTAAAAAAAGTTAATTATGAGAATTTGAACCTAATTATACAGATTAAACACAATTTTTGAGAATTTTAATCGGTTAAAATTCGAACGGGTTCACTAAGAAGCCCATTTAGACATGCACGCTCTGAACCCTAAAAAATGATCGAAAATGATATTAAATCAAATTTTTTTTGGTAAAAAAGTTAATTATGGGCATTTGAACCTAATTATACAGCTTAAACTCAAATTTTGAGCTTTTTAGTCGGCTAAAATTCGAACGGGTTCACTAGAATGCCCATTTAGACATGCGCGCTTTAAACCCTTAAAAACGATTAAAAATGATATTAAATCAAATTTTTTTTGGTAAAAAAGCGTAATTATGGCCTTTTGAACCTAATTATACAAACTTAAACTCAAATTTTGTGCTTTTTAATCCGTTAAAATTCGAACGGGCTTACTAGAAAGCCCATTTAGACATGCACGCTCTGAACCCTAAAAAACTATCGAAAATGATATTAAATCAAATTTTTAGGGCAAAAAAGTTAATTATGGGCTTTTGAACCTAATTATATAGTTTAAACTTAAATTTTGTGCTTTTTACTTTGTTAAAATTCGAACGGGTTCACTAGAAAGCCTATTTAGACATGCACGCTCTAAACCCTAAAGAACAATCGAAAATGATATTAAATCATATTTTTTGGGTACAAAAAGTTAATTATTGGCTCTTGAACCTAATTATACAGCTCACACTAAAATTTTGAGCTTTTTACTCGGTTAAAATTCGAACGAGCTCACTAGAGAGCCCATTTACACATGCACGCTCTAAACCCTAAAAAACAATCAAAAATGATATTTAATCAAAATTTTTGGGTAAAAAATTTAATTATGGGCTTTTGAACCTAATTATACAGCTTAAACTAAAATTTTGAGCTTTTTACTCGGTTAAAATTCGAACGGGTTCACTATAAAGCCTATTTAGACATGCACGCTCTGAACCCTAAACAATGATCGAAAATGATATTAAATCAAATTTTTTAGGTAAAAAAAGTTAATTATGAGCATTTGAACCTAATTATACAGCTTAAACTCAAAATTTGAGCTTTTTAATCGGTTAAACTTCGAACGGGTTCACTAGAAAGCCCATTTAGACATGCACGCTCTGAACCCTAAAAAACAATCGAAAATGATATCAAATCAAATTTTTTGGGTACAAAAAGTTAATTATGGGATTTTGAACCTAATTATACAGCTTAAACTCAAATTTTGAGCTTTTTACTCGGTTAAAATTCGAACGGGTTCACTAGAAAGCTCACTGAGATATGCACGCTCTAAACCATAAAAAATGATCAAAAATGATATTAAATCAAATTTTTTGGGTACAAAAAGTTAATTATGGGCTTTTGAACCTAATTATATAGCTTAAACTAAAATTTTGAGCTTTTTACTCTGTTAAAATTCGAACGGGTTCACTAGAAAGCCCATTTATACAAGCACGCTCTGAATCTTAAAAAACAATCGAAAATGTTATTAAATCAAATTTTTTGGGTACAAAAAGTTAATTATGGGATTTTGAACTTATTTATAGAGCTTAAACTAAAATTTTGAGCTTTTTACTCGGTTAAAATTCGAACGGGTTCACTAGAAATCCCATTTAGACATGCACGCTCTAAACCATTAAAAAAGATCGAAAATAATATTAAATCAAGTATTTTGATAAAAATATAACACCCCAAACTTTTCCTAATTTAAAAATCCCTAATTATTAAAATCCCTGATTTGAAACCCTAGGAAATTTGGGAATTTTGTTTCAAATCTTAATTTGTTTAAGGGTTTAAAAGAGATTTTAGTGACCTAATTTAAGTAAAATAAAACTGTAGTTACTAAATCAAATAAAAAGTAAATTTCGGTAATCTTTTCATAAGATGGCAAGAGTTGAGACCCTTATGTTAGATTTACCATTTAAAATAGGGTATCATGTTATAAACCCTTCTTCTCAGCCGCAAGTCTTCTCTTTATATTTTTTTTTCTTTTCCTCAAATCTCACGTATCTTCGTTCCTTCCGCTTCTACTTGATTTTTCTGTGTATTTCCGATCATCTCAAGGTCCGATTGTACTTCGCCTGTGTATTTCTATCGGTGTGGTAAGTCAATTACTGTTTTCTTGAGTTTCTTCTTCTTAGTCTTAACCCCGAATTTAGGGTGGTTTATAGGCAACCTTGGTCGATTGCTTTCTATAGTAGTATAATTGTTGGAGTGAGAGAAAATATGATGTTAATTATTTGTTCGTTGTTAGAGTAAGAGAAAACATAGTGTTGATTAGTTGTTCGGCAGTGAAACCTTGTGCGAAGGAGAAACAATTTTGATTTGTCCATTAATGGGAAGGTTTTGTTGTCTAGCTACTGAAGAAAATTAATAATAATAAAAAAAAAGTTTGATCTTGGGGCATTTACCCACGTGGGTTGATTGTTTGAGTGGGGAATTAATTCAAATCTACTTTTCCTAAGGCAGAACATACTCTTGACGTGGGGTTTAGGGAATTGATTTTCCAGAAAACGTTTACTTGTTGGGTGGGTTCGTTTCGGTGTGTTCACCCCTTAGTGCAGCTTTCCCTTCGATTTAATTTGTTAGGTGTTGATAGATGAAATTGTTGTTCTTGACTCGAATTAAATTTTTAGATTTATTCGGATTTATTCTATAACAAGTCTTTTTATTTATCATATTTCATTTCACAAGATAATAACATATTTTGTGTATTCGAAATAAATATTAGAATTAAGATTCTAATTCAGATATTTATCTTTTTAGATGACGTTGATACGATAGACGAGATCGTACCACCACCTCCACCTCCTGCTCAGAACGCTCCAGAAAATTCTCCACAAGATATTCGTGAGCTTTATTAGATTTATGTTTCGTTATGGTTAAGGTTTAGAATTTCAATATTAATTTTAGAAATAATTGTAGGATCCAACCCTGTTAGAGCTAGAGATAATTCGGATCGTGGAAAACGTCACTGTCAAAGTTAGAGCTGTGATCCTTAGAGGTTTGTTCTCTTATTTGGTGCTATATGTGTTCTAAAATTAAATATATTTTTGTGACATGCTTGACATTTTGATTTGAGAATAATTATGGTTTATTGCATGTCTAATTTTGGTATTGTGACTCTGATTGTGCACTTGTGTTACCATGCATACATGTCATTATGATTTGAGGAAAATATGTAAAAACTTTCAGATATTGAGATTTTGCGCTTTTATGATTTTATTGTCTTGTGAATATGAGATTTCGGATATACTATAATTTTGGATATTTTGATATCGGATCTTGTTGGAATTATTTTTGGATTTTCAAGTCATGATACATTAACATGTGTGCATGGGGTGGTGTTTGTGTACGGAGGAAGTTGTGGCAGTCTTCCGGTTTGGAAGCCCTAAGATCACTTTCAGATTTTGGTGACGATGTAGGTGAGGGTTCTGGAGAACTCCTCCATTCAGACTGTTGACGATGTAGTTGAGATTTGTGCACTTTACATGACATTATTTCATGCATCATGATTCGCATTTATTTGTTATTTAACACTTAACAAATTATTTTTAAGAAGAATATTTTTATTATATATTTCTAATATGATGCACCATAGAGACACATTGAGTTTTACGACTTACTCCCCTACATTTCTCCTTACAGATACTTTTGATCCTTAGACGCCTCGGTACCAGGAGAACATCTCAGATTTTTGGATTTTTATTATATTTCAGTATGGGTTACTATTATCGGATTTAGTCATCTTATTTAAATTATGATATTTTATTTGGGATTTGTTATAATTGGACTTGAAATCTTTTGGGACTTATTTAGAATTTCAGTGCATGCCTTATATTAATTTTTATATTTATTCGGATACGTTTTCTTATTTTACTTTTGATATAAAATCATTTATTTGGATTTTTGGAGGATATTTATTTTTAAATGGATGATATTTTAATTGTTTTGGAAACTGAATTTCTATATTGACCCCTGAATTTTGGTCAAACCTTATAACCCGATAATAGGGGTTACAAAAAAAAGTTAATTGTAGGCATTTGAACCTAATTATACTGATTAAACACAATTTTTGAGAATTTTAATAGGTTAAAATCCGAACGGGTTCACTAAAAAGCCTATTTAGACATGCACGTTCTGAACCTTGAAAAACGATCGAAAATGATATTAAATCAATTGTTTTGGTAAAAAAGTTAATTATAGGTATTTGAACCTAATTATACAGCTTAAACTGAGTTATTTAATAGGTTAAAATTCGAACGGGTTCACTAGAATGCCCATTTAGACATGCACGCTCTAAACCCTAAAAAACGATGAAAAATGATATTAAATCAAATTTTTTAGGGTAAAAAGGTTAATTATGGGCTTTTGAACCTAATTATACAACTTAAACTCAAATTTTGTGCTTTTTAATCCGTTAAAATTTGAACGGGTTGACTAGAAAGCCCATTTAGACATACACGTTCTAAACCCTAAAAAATGATCGAAAATGATATTAAATCAATTTCTTTTGGTAAAAAAGTTAATTATGGGCTTTTAAACCTAATTATACAGTTTAAACTTAAATTTTGAGCTTTTTACTTTGTTGAAATCCGAACGGGTTCACTAGAAAGCCTATTTAGACATGCACGCTCTAAATCCTAAAGAACAATCGAAAATGATATTAAATCATATTTTTTGGGTACAAAAAGTTAATTATGTGCTCCTGAACCTAATTATACAGCTTAAACAAAAACTTTGTGCTTTTTAATCTGTTAAAATTCGAACAGGTTCACTAGAAAGCCCATTTACACATGCAAGCTTTAAACCCTAAAAAACGATCAAAAATGATATTTAATCAAAATTTTTTGGTAAAAAATTTAATTATGGGCTTTTGAACCTAATTATACAGCTTAAATTAAAATTTTGAGCTTTTTACTCGTTTAAAATTCGAACGGGTTCACTAGAAAGCCCATTTAGACATGCACGATTTGAACCCTAAAAAACGATCGAAAATGATATGGAATCAAATTTTTTAGGTAAAAGTTAATTATGGGCATTTGAACCTAATTATACAGCTTAAACTCAAAATTTGAGCTTTTTAATTGGTTAAAATTCGAACGGGATCACTAGAAAGCCCACTTAGATATGCATGCTCTAAACCATAAAAAGTGATTGAAAATGATATTAAATCAAATTTTTTGGGCACAAAAAGTTAATTATGGGCTTTTGAACCTAATTATATAGCTTAAACTAAAATTTTGAGCTTTTTACTCGGTTAAAATTCGAACGGGTTCACTAGAAAGCCCATTTAAACATGCTCGCTCTAAACCATAAAAAACAATAGAAAATGTTATTAAATCAAATTTTTTGGGTACAAAAAGTTAATTATGGGCTTTTGAACCTAATTATACAGCTTAAACTAAAAATTTGAGCTTTTTACTCGGTTAAAATTTGAACGGGTTCACTAGAAAGCCCATTTAGACATGCACGCTCTAAACCACAAAAAAAGATCGAAAATGATATTAAATCAAATTTTTTTGTAAAAAAAAGTTAATTATGGGCATTTGAACCTAATTATACAACTTAAACACAATTTTTGAGAATTTTAATCATTTTAACCATTCAGTCGGTGGCCAAACCGAATTAACCAAAACTGAATTAACCGAAATTTTTAAAATCTTAACCGTTAACCGAACCGAATTTTTGTTAACCTAATTAACCGAACTGAAATTATTTCGGTTAATTAGCAGAATTAACCAAAATTTATTATAAATTTTGGTTAAATTATGTAATAGGTCCCTAAATTTAGTGACCATTTTACAATATAAATTTTTTTAATGAGCATTTTAAAATATTTTAAAAGTTTAATGACTAAAAAGAAATGTATATAATATATATAATATTAAATATATATAATTTCGGTTAATTCAGTTGATTCGGTTAATTAACCGAGTTCGAACCGAATTAACCAATAACAGAGTTATCAAAAAAAATTAACCGTTAACCGAATTTACCAAAAATTAACCGACCGAATTAACCGAAATAATTTCGGTTCGGTCGGTTAACCGAATTAACCGAACCAAATGCACACCCCTACTGAACCCTAGAAAACGACCGAAAATGATGTTAAATCAAATTTTTTTGGTAGAAAAGTTAATTATGGGCATTTGAACCTAATTATACAGCTTAAACTCAAATTTTGAGCTTTTTAATCGGTTAAAATTCGAACTGGTTCACTAGAATGCCCATTTAGACATACACGCTCTAAACCCTAAAAACGATCAAAAATAATATTAAATCAATTTTTTTGGGTAAAAAAGGTTAATTATGGGCTTTTGAACCTAATTACACAACTTAAACTCAAATTTTGTGCTTTTTAATCCGTTAAAATTCGAACGAGTTCACTAAAAAGCCCATTTAGACATGCACGCTCTGAACGAGTTAATTATGGGCTTTTAAACCTAAATATACTGCTTAAACTCAAATTTTGAACTTTTTACTCGATTAAAATTCGAAAGGATTCACTAAAAAGCCCATATAGACATGCAAGCTCTAAACCATAAAAAACGATCGAAAATCATATTAAATCAAATTTTTTGGGTACAAAAAGTTAATTATGGGTTTTGAACCTATTTATAGAGCTTAAACTAAAATTTTGAGCTTTTTACTTGGTTAAAATTCGAACGGGTTCACTAGAAAGCCCACTTCGACATTCACGCTCTAAACCCTAAAGAAGAATCGAAAATGATATTAAATCATATTTTTTGGGTACAAAAAGTTAAATATGGGCTCTTGAACCTAGTTATACAGCTTAAACTAAAACTTTGTGCTTTTTAATCTGTTAAAATTCGAACGGGTTCACTAGAAAGCCCATTTACACATGCACGCTCTAAACCCTAAAAAACGATCTAAAATGATATTTAATCAAAATTTTTAGGTAAAAAATTTAATAATGAGCTTTTGAACCTAATTATACAGCTTAAACTAAAATTTTGAGCTTTTTACTCGGTTAAAATTCGAACGGGTTCACTAGAAAGCCCATTTAGACATGCACTCTCTGAACCTTAAAAAACAATCGAAAATGATATCAAATCAAATTTTTTGGGTACAAAAAGTTAATTAAGGGATATTGAACCTAATTATACAACTTAAACTCAACATTTGAGCTTTTTAATCAGTTAAAATTCGAACGGGTTCACTAGAAAGCCCATTTAGACATGTACTCTCTGAACCCTAAAAAACAATCGAAAATGATATCAAATCAAATTTTTTGGGTACAAAAAGTTAATTATGGGCTTTTGAACCTGATTATACAACTTAAACTCAAATTTTGAGCTTTTTACTCGATTAAAATTCGAACGGATTCACTAGAAAGCCCATTTAAACATGCACGCTCTGAACCATAAAAAACAATCGAAAATGTTATTAAATCAAATTTTTTGGGTACAAAAAGTTAATTATGGGCTTTTGAACCTAATTATACAGCTTAAACTAAAAATTTGAGCTTTTTACTCGGTTAAAATTCGAACGGGTTCACTAGAAAGCCCATTTAGACATGCACGCTCTAACCCACAAAAAAAGATCGAAAATGATATTATATCAAATTTTTTGGTAAAAAAAAGTTAATTATTGGCATTTGAACCTAATTATAGAGCTTAAACACAATTTTTGAGAATTTAAATCGTTTAAAATTCGAACGGGTTCACTAAAAAGCCCATTTAGACATGCACGCTCTGAACCCTAGGGTTGAGCATTCGGTTAATTCAGTCGGTGGCCAAACCGAATTAACCGAAACCGAATTAACTGAAATTTTTAAAATCATAACCGTTAACCGAATAGAATTTTTGTTAACCGAATTAACAGAACCGAAATTATTTTGGTTAATTAGCCGAATTAGCCTAAATTTATTATAAATTTTGGTTAAATTATATAGTAGGTCCCTAAATTAAGCTAAAATAATTTTTTAGTCACTAAACTTTTATTTTATATTAATTTAATACAAAATTTAGTGACCATTTTATAATATAAAATTTTTTAATGAACATTTTATAATATTTTAAAAGTTAAATTACTAAAAAGAAATGAATATAATATATATAATATTAAATATATATAATTTCGGTTAATTCGGTCAATTAACCGATTTCGAACCGAATTAACCGATAACCGAATTATCAAAAAAAAAATTAACCGTTAACCGAATTTACCAAAAATTAACCGACCGAATTAACCGAAATAATTTCGGATCGGTCGGTTAACCGAATTAACGGAACAGAATGCACACCCCTACTAAGCACTAAAAAAGATCGAAAATGATATTAAATCAAATTTTTTTGGTAAAAAAGTTAATTATGGGCATTTGAACCTAATTATACAGCTTAAACTCAAATTTTGAGCTTTTTAATCAGTTAAAATTCGAACGGGATTACTTGAATGCCTATTTAGACATGCACGCTCTAAACCACAAAAAAAAGATCGAAAATGATATTAAATCAAATTTTTTGGAAAAAAAAGTTAATTATGGGCATTTGAACCTAATTATACAGCTTAAACACAATTTTTGAGAATTTTAATTGGTTAAAATTCGAACGGGTTCACTAAAAATCCCATTTAGACATTCACGCTCTAAACCCTAAAAAGATCAAAAATGATATTTAATCAGAATTTTTTTGGCACAAAAAGTTAATTATGGGATTTTGAACCTATTTATAGAGCTTAAACTAAAATTTTGAGCTTTTTACTCGGTTAAAATTCTAACGGGTTCACTAGAAATCCCATTTAGTCATGCACGCTCTAAACCATAAAAAATGATCGAAAATCATATTAAATCAAATTTTTTGGGTACAAAAAGTTAATTATGGAATTTTGAACCTATTTATAGAGCATAAACTAAAATTTTGAGCTATTTACTCGGTTAAAATTCGAACGGGTTCACTAGAAAGCCCATTTAGACATGCACGCTCTAAACCATAAAAAAAGATCGAAAATGATATTAAATCAAATTTTTTGGTAGAAAAAGTTAATTATGGGTACTTGAACCTAATTATACAGCTTAAACACAATTTTTGAGAATTTTAATCGGTTAAAATTCGAATGGGTTCACTAAAAAGCCCGTTTAGACATGCACGCTCTGAACCCTAAAAAACGATCGAAAATGATATTATATCAAATTTTTTTTGGTAAAAAAGTTAATTATGGGGATTTGAACCTAATTATACATCTTAAACTCAAATTTTGAGCTTTTTAATCGGTTAAAATTCGAACGGGTTCACTAGAATGTCCATTTAGACATGCACGCTCTAAACCCTAAAAAACGATCAAAAATGAAATTAAATCAATTTTTTTGTGTAAAAAAGGTTAATTATGGGCTTTTGAACCTAATTATACAACTTAAACTCAAATTTTGTGCTTTTTAATCCGTTAAAATTCGAACGGGTTGACTAGAAATCCCATTTACACATGCACGCTCTAAATCATAAAAAAAGATCGAAAATGATATAAAATCAAATTTTTTGGTAGAAAAAGTTAATTATGGGCACTTGAACCTAAATATACAGCTTAAACACAATTTTTAAGAATTTTAATCGGTTAAAATTCGAACGGGTTCACTAAAAAGCCCCTTTAGACATGCACGCTCTGAACCCTAAAAAGATCGAAAATGATATTTAATCAGAATTTTTGGGTAAAAAAAGTTAATTATGGGCTCTTGAACCTAATTATACAACTTAAACTAAAACTTTGTGCTTTTTAATCTGTTAAAATTCGAACAGGTTCACTAGAAAGCCTATTTACACATGCACGCTCTAAACCCTAAAAAAGATCGAAAATGATATTTAATCAAAATTTTTGGGTAAAAAAATTTAATTATGGTCTTTTGAACCTAATTATACAGCTTAAACTAAAATTTTGAGGTTTTTACTCGGTTAAAATTTGAACAGGTTCACTAGAAAGCCCATTTAAACATTCACGCTCTAAATCATAAAAAAAGATCGAAAATGATATTAAATCAAATTTTTTGGTAGAAAAAGTTAATTATGGGAACTTGAACCTAATTATACAGCTTAAACACAATTTTTGAGAATTTTAATCGGTTAAAATTCGAACGGGTTCACTAAAAAGCCCCTTTAGACATGCACGCTCTGAACCCTAAAAAGATCGAAAATGATATTTAATCAGAATTTTTGGGTAAAAAAAGTTAATTATGGGCTCTTGAACCTAATTATACAGCTTAAACTAAAATTTTGTGCTTTTTACTCTGTTGAAATTCGAACGGGTTCACTAGAAAGCCCATTTAAACATGCACGCTCTGAATTATAAAAAACAATCGAAAATGTTTCTAAATCAAATTTTTTGGGTACAAAAAGTTAATTATGGGCTTTTGAACCTAATTATACAGCTTAAACAAAAAATTTGAGCTTTTTACTCGGTTAAAATTCGAACGGATTCACTAGAAAGCCCATTTAGACATGCACGCTCTAAACCACAAAAAAAGATCGAAAATGATATTAAATCAAATTTTTTGGAAAAAAAGTTAATTATGGACATTTGAACCTAATTATACAGCTTAAACACAATTTTTGAGAATTTTAATTGGTTAAAATTCGAACGGGTTCACTAAAAATCCCATTTAGACATTCACGCTCTAAACCCTAAAAAGATCAAAAATGATATTTAATCAGAATTTTTTTGGCACAAAAAGTTAATTATGGGATTTTGAACCTATTTATAGAGCTTAAACTAAAATTTTGAGCTTTTTACTCGGTTAAAATTCTAACGGGTTCACTAGAAATCCCATTTAGTCATGCACGCTCTAAACCATAAAAAATGATCGAAAATCATATTAAATCAAATTTTTTGGGTACAAAAAGTTAATTATGGAATTTTGAACCTATTTATAGAGCATAAACTAAAATTTTGAGCTATTTACTCGGTTAAAATTCGAACGGGTTCACTAGAAAGCCCATTTAGACATGCACGCTCTAAACCATAAAAAAAGATCGAAAATGATATTAAATCAAATTTTTTGGTAGAAAAAGTTAATTATGGGTACTTGAACCTAATTATACAGCTTAAACACAATTTTTGAGAATTTTAATCGGTTAAAATTCGAATGGGTTCACTAAAAAGCCCGTTTAGACATGCACGCTCTGAACCCTAAAAAACGATCGAAAATGATATTATATCAAATTTTTTTTGGTAAAAAAGTTAATTATGGGGATTTGAACCTAATTATACATCTTAAACTCAAATTTTGAGCTTTTTAATCGGTTAAAATTCGAACGGGTTCACTAGAATGTCCATTTAGACATGCACGCTCTAAACCCTAAAAAACGATCAAAAATGAAATTAAATCAATTTTTTTGTGTAAAAAAGGTTAATTATGGGCTTTTGAACCTAATTATACAACTTAAACTCAAATTTTGTGCTTTTTAATCCGTTAAAATTCGAACGGGTTGACTAGAAATCCCATTTACACATGCACGCTCTAAATCATAAAAAAAGATCGAAAATGATATAAAATCAAATTTTTTGGTAGAAAAAGTTAATTATGGGCACTTGAACCTAAATATACAGCTTAAACACAATTTTTAAGAATTTTAATCGGTTAAAATTCGAACGGGTTCACTAAAAAGCCCCTTTAGACATGCACGCTCTGAACCCTAAAAAGATCGAAAATGATATTTAATCAGAATTTTTGGGTAAAAAAAGTTAATTATGGGCTCTTGAACCTAATTATACAACTTAAACTAAAACTTTGTGCTTTTTAATCTGTTAAAATTCGAACAGGTTCACTAGAAAGCCTATTTACACATGCACGCTCTAAACCCTAAAAAAGATCGAAAATGATATTTAATCAAAATTTTTGGGTAAAAAAATTTAATTATGGTCTTTTGAACCTAATTATACAGCTTAAACTAAAATTTTGAGGTTTTTACTCGGTTAAAATTTGAACAGGTTCACTAGAAAGCCCATTTAAACATTCACGCTCTAAATCATAAAAAAAGATCGAAAATGATATTAAATCAAATTTTTTGGTAGAAAAAGTTAATTATGGGAACTTGAACCTAATTATACAGCTTAAACACAATTTTTGAGAATTTTAATCGGTTAAAATTCGAACGGGTTCACTAAAAAGCCCCTTTAGACATGCACGCTCTGAACCCTAAAAAGATCGAAAATGATATTTAATCAGAATTTTTGGGTAAAAAAAGTTAATTATGGGCTCTTGAACCTAATTATACAGCTTAAACTAAAATTTTGTGCTTTTTACTCTGTTGAAATTCGAACGGGTTCACTAGAAAGCCCATTTAAACATGCACGCTCTGAATTATAAAAAACAATCGAAAATGTTTCTAAATCAAATTTTTTGGGTACAAAAAGTTAATTATGGGCTTTTGAACCTAATTATACAGCTTAAACAAAAAATTTGAGCTTTTTACTCGGTTAAAATTCGAACGGATTCACTAGAAAGCCCATTTAGACATGCACGCTCTAAACCACAAAAAAAGATCGAAAATGATATTAAATCAAATTTTTTGGAAAAAAAGTTAATTATGGACATTTGAACCTAATTATACAGCTTAAACACAATTTTTGAGAATTTTAATCGGTTAAAATTTGAACGGGTTCACTAAAAAGCCCATTTAGACATTCACGCTCTAAACCCTAAAAAGATCGAAAATGATATTTAATCGGAATTTTTTTGGCACAAAAAGTTAATTATGGGATTTTGAACCTATTTATAGAGCTTAAACTAAAATTTTGAGCTTTTTACTCGGTTAAAATTTTAACGGGTTCACTAGAAAGCTCATTTAGACACTCACACCCTGAACCCTAAAAAAGGATCAAAAATGATATTAAATCAAATTTTTTGGGTACAAAAAGGTAATTATGGTCATTTGAACATAATTATACCACTTAAACTCAAAATCTGAGCTTTTTAATCGGTTAAAATTCGAACGGGTTCACTAGAAAGCTCCTTTAGACATGCACGTACTGAACCCTAAAAAACAATCGAAAATGATATCTAATAAAATTTTTTGGGTACAAAAATTTAATTATGGGATTTTGAACCTAATTATACAGCTTAAACTCAAATTTTGAGCTTTTTACTAGGTTAAAATTTGAACAGGTTCACTAGAAAACCCACTTAGATATGCTCGCTCTAAACCATAAAAAATGATCGAAAATGATATTAAATCAAATTTTTTGGTAAAAAAAGTTAATTATGGGCATTTGAACCTAATTATACAGCTTAAACTCAAAATTTGAGCTTTTTAATCGGTTAAAGTTCGAACGGGTTCAATAGAAAACCTGTTTAGACTGCATGCTCTGAACCCTAAAAAACAATCGAAAATGATATCAAATCAATTTTTTTGGGTACAAAAAGTTAATTATGGGATTTTGAACCTATTTATAGAGCTTAAACTAAAATTTTGAGCTTTTTACTCGGTTAAATTTCGAACGGGTTCACTAGAAAGCCCATTTAGACAAGCACGCTCTGAACCCTAAAGAAGATCAAAAATGATATGAAATCAAATTTTTTTTGGTAAAAAAGGTTAATTATGGGCTTTTGAACGTAATTATACAACTTTAACTCAAATTTTGTGCTTTTTAATCCATTAAAATTCGAACGCGTTGACTAGAAAGCCCATTTAGACATACACGCTCTGAAACCTTAAAAACGATCGATGATGATATTAAATCAAATTTTTTGGTAAAAAAGTTAATTATGGGTATTTGAACCTAATTATACAGCTTAAACTCAAATTTTGAGCTTTTTAATCGGTTAAAATTCGAACGGGTTCACTAGAATGCCCATTTAGACATGCACGGTCTAAACCCTAAAAAACGATGAAAAATGATATTAAATCAAATTTTTTAGGGTAAAAAGGTTAATTATGGGCTTTTGAACCTAATTATACAACTTAAACTCAAATTTTGTGCTTTTTAATCCGTTAAAATTCGAACGGGTTGACTAGAAAGCCCATTTAGACATACACGCTCTGAACCCTAAAAAACGATCGAAAATGATATTAAATCAATTTTTTTTGGTAAAAAAGTTAATTATGGGCTTTTGAACCTAATTATACAGTTTAGACTTAAATTTTGAGCTTTTTACTCTGTTAAAATCCGAACGGGTTCACTAGAAAGCTTATTTAGACATGCACGCTCTAAATCCTAAAGAACAATGGAAAATGATATTAAATCATATTTTTTGGGTACAAAAAGTTAATTATGGGCTCGTGAACCTAATTATACAGCTTAAACTAAAACTTTGTAATTTTTACTCTGTTAAAATTCGAACGGATTCACTAGAAAGCCCATTTACACATGCACGCTCTAAACCCTAAAAAACGATCGAAAATGCTATTGAATCCAAATGTTTGGGTAAAAAAAGTTAATTATGGGCTTTTGAGCCCAATTGTACAGCTTAAACTAAAATTTTGAGATTTTTACTCGGTTAAAATTCGAATGGGTTCACTAGAAAGCCCATTTAGACAAGCACGCTCTAAACCCTAAAAAATGATCGAAAATGATATTAAATCAAATTTTTTGGGTACAAAAATTTAATTTTGTTCATTAAAACTAATTATACATCTTAAACTCAATTTTTGAGAATTTTAATCGGTTAAAATTCGAACGGGTTCACTAAAAAGCCCATTTAGACATGCACGCTTTGAACCCTAAACAACGATCAAAAATGATATTAAATCAAATTTTTTGGGTACAAAAAGTTAATTATGGTCTTTTGAACCTAATTATACAGCTTAAACAAAAATTTTGAGCTTTTTACTCGCTTAAAATTCGTACGGGTTCACTAGAAAGCCCATTTAAACATTCACGCTCCAAACCCTAAAAAAACATCGAAAATGATATTATATCAATTTTTTTGGTATAAGAAGTTAATTATGGGCTTTTGAACCTAATTGTACAACTTAAACTAAAATTTTAAACGTTTTACTCGGTTAAAATTTGATTGGGTTCACTAGAAAGCCCATTTAGACATGCTTGCTCTTTACCCTAAAGAAAGATTGAGAATGATATTAAATCAAATTTTTTAGGTACAAAAAGTTAATTATGGGCCTTTGAACGTAATTATACAACTTAAACTAAAATTTTGAGCTTTTTACTCGATTAAAATTTGAACGGGTTCACTAGAAAGCCCATTTAGACATGTATACTTTGAACCTAAAAACGATCGAAAATGAAATTAAATAAAATTTTTTGGGTACAAAAAGTTAATTACGGGCTTTTCAACCTAATTATATAGCTTAAACTAAAATTTTTAGTTTTTTACTCGGTTAAAATTCGAACAGGTTCACTAGAAAGCCTATTTGGACATGCACGCTATGAACCCTAAAAAATAATCGAAAATAATATTAAATCAAATTTTTTGGTACAAAAAGTTAATTATGGCTTTTGAACCTAATTATACAGCTTAAACTAAAATTTTGAGCTTTTTAATCGGTTAAAATTCGAACGGGTTCAATAGAATGCCCATTTAGACATGCACGCTCTGAACCTAAAAACGATCGAAAATGAAATTAAATAAAATTTTTTGGGTACAAAAAGTTAGTTATGGGATTTTGAACCTATTTATAAAGCTTAAACTAAAATTTTGAGCTTTTTACTCGGTTAAATTTCGAACTGGTTCACTAGAAAGCCCATTTAGACATGCACGCTCTAAACCATAAAAAAAGATCGAAAATGATATTAAATCAAATTGTTTGGTAAAAAAAAGTTAATTATGGGATTTTGAACCTAATTATACAGCTTAAACTAAAATTTTGAGCTTTTTACTCGGTTAAATTTCGAACGGGTTCACTAGAAAGCCCATTTAGACACTCACACTCTGAACCCTAAAAAAGGATCAAAAATGATATTAAATCAATTTTTTTGGTACAAAAAGGTAATTATGGTCATTTGAACATAATTATACAACTTAAACTCAAAATTTGTGCTTTTTAATCGGTTAAAATTCGAACGGGTTCACTAGAAAGCTCATTTAGACATGCACGCTCTGAACCCTAAAAAACAATCGAAAATCATATCTAATCAAATTTTTTGGGTACAAAAATTTAATTATGGGATTTTGAACCTAACTATACAGCTTAAACTCAAATTTTGAGCTTTTTACTAGGTTAAAATTTGAACAGGTTCACTAGAAAACCCACTTAGATATGCTCGCCCTAAACCATAAAAAATGATCGAAAATGATATTAAATCAAATTTTTTGGTAAAAAAAGTTAATTATGGGCATTTGAACCTAATTATACAGCTTCAACTCAAAATTTGAGCTTTTTAATCGGTTAAAATTCGAACGGGTTCAATAGAAAACCCATTTAGACTGCATGCTCTAAACCCTAAAAAACAATCGAAAATGATATCAAATCAAATTTTTTGGGTACAAAAAGTTAATTATGGGATTGTGAACCTAATTATACAGCTTAAAATCAAATTTTGAGCTTTTTACTCGGTTAAAATTCGAACGGGTTCACTAGAGAGCCTATTTAGACATGCACGCTCTGAACCCTAAACAACGATCGAAAATGATATTAAATCAAATTTTTTGGGTAAAAAAAGTTAATTATGGGCTTTTAAACCTAATTATACTACTTAAACTCAAATTTTGAACTTTTTACTCGATTAAAATTCGAAAGGATTCACTAAAAAGCCCATATAGACATGCACGCTCTAAACCATAAAAAACGATCGAAAATCATATTAAATCAATTTTTTTGGCTACAAAAAGTTAATTATGGGATTTTGAACCTATTTATAAAGCTTAAACTAAAATTTTGAGCTTTTTACTCGGTTAAAATTCAAACGGGTTCACTAGAAAGCCCATTTAGACATGCACGCTCTGAACCCTAAAAAAGATTAAAAATGATATGAAATCAAATTTTTTTGGGTAAAAAAGGTTAATTATGGGCTTTTGAACGTAATTATACAACTTTAACTCAAATTTTATGCTTTTTAATCCATTAAAATTCGAACGCGTTGACTAGAAAGCCCATTTAGACATACACGCTCTGAAACATAAAAAACGATAGATAATGATATTAAATCAAATTTTTTGGTAAAAAAGTTAATTATGGGTATTTGAACCTAATTATACAGCTTAAACTCAAATTTTGAGCTTTTTAATCGGTTAAAATTCGAACGGGTTCACTAGAATGCCCATTTAGACATGCACGGTCTAAACCCCAAAAAACGATGAAAAATGATATTAAATCAAATTTTTTAGGGTAAAAAGGTTAATTATGGGCTTTTGAACCTAATTATACAACTTAAACTCAAATTTTGTGCTTTTTAATCCGTTAAAATTCGAACGGGTTGACTAGAAAGCCCATTTAGACATACACGCTCTGAACCCTAAAAAACGATCGAAAATGATATTAAATCAATTTTTTTTGGTAAAAAAGTTAATTATGGGAATTTGAACCTAATTATACAGCTTAAACTCAAAATTTGAGCTTTTTAATCAGTTAAAATTTGAACGGGTTCACTATAAAGCCCATTTAGACATGCACGCTATGAACCCTAAAAAGCAATCGAAAATGATATCAAATAAAATTTTTTGGGTACAAAAAGTTAATTATGGGATTTTGAACCTAATTATACAGCTTAAACTCAAATTTTGAGCTTTTTACTCGGTTAAAATTCGAACAGGTTCACTAGAAAGCCCACTTAGATATGTGTGCTCTAAACCATAAAAAATGATCGAAAATGATATTAAATCAAATTTTTTGGTACAAAAAGTTAATTATGGGCTTTTGAACCTAATTATACAACTTAAACTAAAATTTTGAGCTTTTTACTCGATTAAAATTTGAACGGGTTAACTAGAAAGCCCATTTAGACTTGTACACTCTGAACCTAAAAACGATCGAAAATAAAATTAAATAAAATTTTTTGGGTACAAAAAGTTAATTATGGGCTTTTCAACCTAATTATATAACTTAAACTAAAATTTTTAGTTTTTTACTCGGTTAAAATTCGAACAGGTTCACTAGAAAGCCTATTTGGACATGCACGCTCTGAACCCTAAAAAATAATCGAAAATAATATTAAATCAAATTTTTTGGTACAAAAAGTTAATTATGGCTTTTGAACCTAATTATACAGCTTAAACTAAAATTTTGAGCTTTTTAATCGGTTAAAATTCGAACGGGTTCAGTAGAATGCCCATTTAGACATGCATGCTCTAAACCTAAAAACGATCGAAAATGAAATTAAATAAAATTTTTTGGGTACAAAAAGTTAATTATGGGATTTTCAACCTAATTATACAGCTTAAACTAAAATTTTGAGCTTTTTACTCGGTTAAAATTCGAACGGGTTCACTAGAAAGCCCATTTAGACATGCACGCTCTAAACCACAAAAAAAGATCGAAAATGATATTAAATCAATTTTTTTGGTAAAAAAAAAGTTAATTATGGACATTTGAACCTAATTATACAGCTTAAACTCAATTTTTTTTCTTTTTAATCCGTTAAAATTCGAACGGGTTTACTAGAAAGCCCATTTAGACATACGCGCTCTGAACCCTAAAAACGATCGAAAATGATATTAAATCAAATTTTTAGGGTAAAAGAGTTAATTATGGGCTTTTGAACCTAATTATACAGCCGAAACTTAATTTTTGAGCTTTTTACTCTCTTAAAATCCGAACGGGTTCACTACGTGCACGCTCGAAACCCTAAAGAACAATCGAAAATGATATTAAATCATATTTTTTGTATACAGAAACTTAATTATGGGCTTTTGAACCTAATTATACAAGCTTAAACTAAAATTTTGTGCTTTTTACTCTGGTAAAATTCGAACGGGTTCACTAGAAAGCCCATTTACACATGCACGCACTAAACCCTAAAAAACGATCAAAAAAGCCTATTTAGACATGCACGCTCTAAACCATAAAAAACGATCGAAAATGATAATAAAACAAATTTTTTGGTAAAAAAAGTAAATTATGGGCTTTTTAACTTAATTATACAACTTAAACTCAAATTTTGAGTTTTTTAATCTGTTAAAATTCGAACGGGTTCACTAGAAAGCTAACTTGAACCTAATTATACAGCTTAAACTCTAATTTTGAGCTATTTAATCGGTTAAAATTTGAACGGGTTCACTAGAAAGCCAATTTAGACATGCACGCTCTAACCCCTAAAAAACGATAAAAAATGATATTAAATCAATTTTTTTGGGTAAAAAAGGTTAATTATGGGCTTTTGAACCTAATTATACAACTTAAAATCAAATTTTATGCTTTTTAATCCGTTAAAATTTGAACGGGTTGACTAGAAAGCCCATTTAGACATGCACGCTCTGAACCTTAAAAACGATTGAAAATGATAATAAATAAAATTTTTTGGGTACAAAAAGTTAATTATGGGCTTTTGAACCTAATTATATAGCTTAAACTCAAATTTTAAACTTTTTAGTCGGTTAAAATTCGAAAGTGTTCACTAAAAAGCCCATTTAGACATGCACGCTTTAAACCATAAAAAATGATCGAAAATGGTATTAAATCAAATTTTTTGAGTAGAAAAAGTTAATTATGGGCTTTTGAACCTATTTATACATCTTAAACTAAAATTTTGAGCTTTTTACTTGGTTAAAATTCGAACGGGTTCACTAGAAAGCCCATTTAGACATGGACGCTCTGAACCTTAAAAAACAATCGAAAATGTTATTAAATCAAATTTTTTTGCGCACAAAAAGTTAATTAGGGGCATTTAAACCTAATTATACAGCTTAAACTAAAATTTTGAGCTTTTTACTTGATTAAAATTCGAACGGGTTCACTAGAAAGCCCATTTAGACATGCACGCTCTAAACCTTAAAAAACAATCGAAAATGTTATTAAATCAAATTTTTGGGTACAAAAAGTTAATTATGGCCTTTTGAACCTATTTATACACGGTAAAATCAAATTTTAAGATTTTTACTCGGTTAAAATTCGAAAGGGTTCACTAGAAAGCCGATTTAGACATGCTCGCTCTGAACCTTAAAAAACGATCGAAAATGATATTAAATCAAAAATTTTGGGTACAAAAAGTTAATTATGGGCATTTGAACCTAATTATACATCTTAAACTAAAACTTTGAGCTTTTTACTCGATTAATATTCGAACAAGTTCAGTAGAAACCCAATTAAACATGCACGCTCTGAACCCTAAAAAACGATCAAAAATAAAATTAAATCAAATTCTTTGGGAGAAAAAAAGTTAATTATGGGCTTTTGAGCCCAATTATACAACTTAAACTAAAATTTTGAGCTTTTTACTCGGTTAAAATTCGAACTGGTTCACTAGAAAGCCCATTTAGACAAGCACGCTCTCAACCATAAAAAATGATCAAAAATGATATTAAATCAAATTTATTGATAAAAAAGTTAATTATGGGCTTTTGAACCTAATTACATAGCTTAAACTAAAATTTTGAATTTTTTACTCGGTTAAAATTCGAATAGGTTCAGTAGAAAGCCCATTTAGACACGCACACTCTGAACCCTAAACAACGATCCAAAATGATATTAAATCAAATTTTTTGGGTACAAAAAGTTAATTATGGGTATCTGACCCTAATTATACAGTTTAAACTCAAATTTTGAGCTTTTTAAACGGTTTAAAATTCGTACGGGTAAAATTTTTTGGGTGAAAAATGATATTAAATCAATTTTTTTTGGGTGAAAAAAGTTAATTATGGGCATTTGAACCTAATTATACAGTTTAAACTCAAATTTTGATCTTTTTAGTCGGTTAAAATTCGTACGGGTTCACTAGAAAGCCCATTTAGACATGCACGCTCTAAACCCTAAAAAACGATAAAAAATGATATTAAATCAAATTTTTTGGGTAAAAAAGTTAATTATGGGTATTTGAACCAAATTATACAGTTTAAACTCAAATTTTGAGCTTTTTAATCGGTTAAAATTCGAACGGGTTCACTGGAAAACCCATTTAGACATGCACGCTATAAACCATAAAAAACCATCGAAAATGATATTAAATCAAATTTTTTGGGTAAAAAGTTAATTATGAGCTTTTGAACCTAATTATACAGCTTAAACTCAAATTTTGAACTTTTTACTCGGTTAAAATTCAAAAGGGTTCACTAAAAAGCACATATAGACATGCACGCTCTAAATCATAAAAAACGATCGAAAATGACATTAAATCAAATTTTTTGGTACAAAAAGTTAATTATGGGATTTTGAACCTAATTATACATCTTAAACTAAAATTTTGAGCTTTTTACTCGGTTAAAATTCGAACGGGTTCACTAGAAAGCCCATTTAGACATGTTCGCTCTGAACCTTAAAAAACAATCGAAAATGTTATTAAATCAAAGTTTTTGGGGACAAAAAGTTAATTATGGCCTTTTCAACTTATTTATACAGCTTAAAATCAAATTTTGAGATTTTTACTCGGTTAAAATTCGAAAGGGTTCACTAGAAAGCCCATTTAGACATGCATGCTCTGAACCCTAAAAAAAACGAACGAAAATGATATTAAATCAAAATTTTTGGGTACAAAAAGTTGATTATGGGCTTTTGAACCTAATTATACATCTTAAACTAAAACTTTGAGCTTTTTACTCGATTAAAATTCGAACAGGTTCAGTAGAAACCATTTAGACATGCACGCTCTAAACCCTAAAAAAGATCAAAAATGATATTAAATCAAATTTTTTGGGTGAAAAAAGTTAATTATGGGCGTTTGAACCTAATTATACAGTTTAAACTCAAATTTTGATCTTTTTAATCTGTTAAAATTCAAACGGGTTCATTAGAAAGCCCATTTAGACATGCACGCTCTTAAACCTAAAAAACGATCAAAAATGATATTAAATCAAATTTTTTGGGTAAAAAAAGTTAATTATGGGTATTTGAACCTAATTATACAGTTTAAACTCAAATTTTGAGCTTTTTAATCGGTTAAAATTCGAACGGGTACACTAAAAACCCATTTAGACATGCACGCTCTGAACCCTAAAAAATGATCGAAAATGATATTAAATCAAATTTTTTGGGTAAAAAGTTAATTATGAGCTTTTGGTCCTAATTATACAGCTTAAACTCAAATTTTGAACTTTTTACTCGGTTAAAATTCAAAAGGGTTCACTAAAAAGCTCATTTAGATATGCGCGCTCTAAACCATAAAAAACGATCGAAAATGATATTAAATCAAAATTTTTTGGTACAAAAAGTTAATTATGGGATTTTGAACCTAATTATACATCTTAAACTAAAATTTTGAGCTTTTTACTCGGTTAAAACTCAAATCAAATTTTTTGGGTACAAAAAGTTAATTATGGGATTTTGAACCTAATTATACATCTTAAACTAAAATTTTGAGCTTTTTACTCGGTTAAAATTCGAAAGGGTTCACTAGAAAGCCCATTTAGACATGCAAACTCTAAAGCTTAAAAAACAATCGAAAATGTTATTAAATCAAATTTTTTGGTACGAATAGTTAATTATGGCCTTTTGAACCTATTTATACAGCTTAAAATCAAATTTTGAGATTTTTACTCGGTTAAAATTCGAAAGGGTTCACTAGAAAGCCCATTTAAACATGCACGCTCTGAACACTAAAAAACGATCGAAAATGATATTAAATCAAAACTTTTGGGTACAAAAAGTTAATTATGGGCTTTTGAACCTAATTATACATCTTAAACTAAAACTTTGAGGTTTTTACTCGATTAAAATTCGAACAGGTTCAGTAGAAACCCATTTAGACATGAACGCTCTGAACCCTAAAAAACGATAAAAAATGATATTAAATCAAATTTTTTTGGGGAAAAAAGTTAATTATAGGCATTTGAACCTAATTATACAGTTTAAACTCAAATTTTGATCTTTTTAATTGGTTAAAATTCGAACGGGTTCACTAGAAAGCCCATTTAGACATGCACGCTCTGAACCTTAAAAAATGTTTGAAAATGATATTAAATCAATTTTTTGGGTAAAAAAAGTTAATTATGGGCTTTTGAAACTAATTATATAGCTTAAACTCAAATTTTGATCTTTTTAATTGGTTAAAATTCGAACAGGTTCACTAGACAGCCCATTTAGACATGCACTCTCTCAACCTTAAGAAATGATTGAAAATGATATTAAATCAATTTTTTGGGTAAAAAAAGTTAATTATGGGCTTTTGAACCTAATTATATAGCTTAAACTCAAATTTTGAACTTTTTACTCGGTTAAAATTCAAAAGGGTTCACTAAAAAGCCCATTTAGACATGCACGCTCTTAACCATAAAAAACGATCGAAAATGATATTAAATCAAATTATTTGAGAACAAAAAGTTAATTATGGGCTTTTGAACCTAATTATACAGCTTAAACTAAAATTTTAAGCTTTTTACTCGGTTAAAATTCGAACGGGTTCACTAGAAAGCCCATTTAGACATGCACGCTCTAAACCCTAAAAAACGATCAAAAATGATATTAAATCAAATTTTTTGGGTGAAAAAAGTTAATTATGGGCATTTGAACCTAATTATACAGTTTAAACTCAAATTTCGAGCTTTTTAATTGGTTAAAATTCGAACGGGTTCACTAGAAAGCCCATTTAGACATGCACGCTCTGAACCTTAAGAAATAATTGAAAATGATATTAAATCAATATTTTGGGTAAAAAAAAGTTAATTATGGGCTTTTGAACCTAATTATATAGCTTAAACTAAAATTTTGATCTTTTTAATTGGTTAAAATTCGAACGGGTTCACTAGAAAGGCCATTTAGACATGCACGCTCTAAACCTTAAAAAATGATTGGAAATGATATTAAATCATTTTTTTGGGTAAAAAAAGTTAATTATGGGCTTTTGAACGTAATTATATAGCTTAAACTCAAATTTTGAACTTTTTACTCGGTTAAAATTCGAAAGGGTTCACTAAAAAGGCCATTTAGACATGCACGCTCTTAAGCATAAAAAACGATCGAAAATGATATTAAATCAAATTTTTTGAGCACAAAAAGTTAATTATGGGCTTTTGAACCTAATTATACAGCATAAACTAAAATTTTAAGCTTTTTACTCGGTTAAAATTTGAACGGGTTCACTAGAAAGCCCATTTAGACATGCATGCTCTGAACCTTAAAAAACAATAAAAAATGTTATTAAATCAAAATTTTTGGGTACAAAAAGTTAATTAGGGGCATTTGAACCTAATTATACAACTTGAATTCAAATTTTGATCTTTTTAATCGGTTAAAATTCGAACGGGTTCACTAGAAAGCCCATTTAGACATGCACACTATAAACCCTAAAAAACGATAAAAAATGATATTAAATCAAATTTTTGGGTTAAAAAAAGTTAATTATGGGTATTTGAACCTAATTATACAGTTTAAACTCAAATTTTAAGCTTTATAATCGGTTAAAAGTCGAACGGGTTCACTAGAAAACCCAATTAGACATGCACGCTCTAAACCCTAAAAAACGATCGAAAATGATGTTAAATCAAATTTTTTGGGTAAAAAATTAATTATGGGCTTTTTAACCTAATTATACAGCTTAAAATCAAATTTTGAACTTTTTACTCGGTTAAAATTCGAAAGGGTTCACTAAAAAGCCCATTCAGACATGCACGCTCTAAACCATAAAAAACGATCGAAAATGATATTAAATCAAATTTTTTGGGTACAAAAAGTTAATTATGGGCTTTTGAACCTAATTATACAGCTTAAACTAAAATTTTGAGCATTTTACTCTGTTAAAATTCAAACGGGTTCACTAGAAAGCACATTTTGACATGCATGCTCTGAACCTTAAAAAACAGTCAAAAATGTTATTAAATCAAAATTTTTGGGTACAAAAAGTTAATTATGGGCTTTTGAACCTAATTATACAGATTAAACTAAAACTTTGAGCTTTTTACTCGGTTAAAATTTGAACGGGTTCAGTAGAAAGCCCATTTAGACATGCACGCTCTAAAAGTTAATTATACATGCATGCTCTAAACCCTAAAAAACAATCGAAAATGTTATTAAATCAAAATTTTGGGTACAAAAAGTTAATTATGGGCTTTTGATCATAATTATACACCTTAAAATCAAATTTTGAGCTTTTTCCTCGGTTGAAATTCGAACGGGTTCACTAGAAAGCCCATTTAGACAAGCACGCTCTAAACCATAAAAAATGATCGAAAATGATATTAAATCAAATTTATTGGTAAAAAAGTTAAATATGGGTTTTTGAACCTAATTATATAGCTTAAACTAAAATTTTGAACTTTTTACTTTGTTAAAATTCGAACGGGTTCACTAGAAAGCCCATTTAGACATGCACACTCTAAACCCTAAAAAACAATCGAAAATATTATTAAATGAAATTTTTTGGGTACAAAAAGTTAATTATTTGCTTTTGAACCTAATTATACAGCTTAATATCAAATTTTGAGCTTTTTACTCGCTTAAAATTCGAACGAGTTCACTAGAAAGTCAGCTAGACAAGCACGCTTTGTACCCTAAAAAACGAACGAAAATGATATTGAATCCAAATTTTTGGGTAAAAAAAAGTTAAATATGGGCTTTTGAGCCCAATTATATAGCTTAAACTAAAATTTTGAGCTTTTTACTCGGTTAAAATTCGAACGGGTTCACTAGAAAGCCCATTTAGACATGCACGCTCTGAACCATAAAAACGATCGAAAAAGATATTAAATCATTTTTTGGTAAAAAAGTTAATTATGGGCTTTTGAACCTAATTATATAGCTTGAACTTAAATTTTGAACTTTTTACTCGGTTAAAATTCGAAAGGGTTCACTAGAAAAGCCCATTTAGACATGCACGCTCTGAACCCTAAAAACAATCGAAAATGATATTAAATCAAATCTTTTGTGTACAAAAAGTTAATTATGGGCTTTGGAACCTATTTATAGAGCTTAAACTAAAATTTTGAACTTTTGACTAGGTTAAAATTCGAACTGGTTCACTAGAAAGCCCATTTAGACACGCACACTCTAAACCCTAAAACACGATCGAAAATTATATTAAATCAAATTTTTTGTGTACAAAAAGTTAATTATGGGCTTTTAAACCAAATTATATTGCTTAAAATCAAATTATGAGCCTTTTACTCGGTTAAAATTCGAACGAGTTTACTAGAAAGCCCATTTAGACATGCATGCTCTAAACCCTAAAAAATGATCGAAAATAATATTGAATCAAAATTTTTGGGTACAAAAAGTTAATTATGGTCTTTTGAACCTAATTATACAGCTTAAACTAAAACTTTGAGCTTTTTACTCGGTTAAAATTCGAACGGGTTCAGTAGAAAGCCCATTTAGACAAGCACGCCCTAAAGCCTAAAAAAACAATCAAAAATGTTATTAAATCAAAATTTTTGGGTAAAAAAAGTTAATTATGGGCATTTGAAGATAATTATACATCTTAAAATCTAACTTTGAGCTTTTTACTCGCTTAAAATTCGAACGAGTTCACTAGAAAGCCTAGTTATACATGCACGCTCTAAATCCTAAAAAACGATCGAAAATGATATTGAATCCAAATTTTTGGATTAGGTTCAGAAACCCATAATTAACTTTTTGTACCCAAAAAATTTGATGTAATATCATTTTCAATCATTTATTTATGGTTTAGAACGTGTATGTCTATATGGGCTTTCGAGTGAACCCGTTCGAATTTTAACCTAGTAAAAGCCTCAAAATTTGATTTTAAGCTTTATAATTAGGTTCAAAAGCCCATAATTAACTTTTTGTACCCAAAAAATTTAACTTAATATCATTTTCAATCGTTTTTTTTTGTGGTTTAGAGCGTGCATGTCTAAATGGGCTTTATAGTGAACCCGTTCGAATTTTAACCGAGTAAAAATCTCAAAATTTGATTTTAAGCTATATAATTAGGTTCAAAATCCCATAATTAACTTTTTGTACCCAAAAAATTTGATTTAATATTATTTTCGATCGTTTTTTAGGGTTCAGAGCGTGCATGTCAAAATGGGCTTTCTAGTGAACCTGTTTGAATTTTAACCGTGTAAAATGTTTAAAATTTGAGTTTAAGCTGTATAATTAGGTTCAAAACCCATAATTAACTTTGTTTACCTAAAAAATTTGATTTAATATAATTTTCAATCGTTTTTTAGAGTTTAGAGCGTGCATGTCTAAATGGGCTTTCTAGTGAACCCGTTCCAATTTTAACCGAGTAAAAAGCTCAAAATTTTAGTTTAAGCTGTAAAATTAGGTTAAAAATCCCGTAATTAACTTTTTGTACCCAAAAAATTTTATTTAATATCATTTTCGATCGTTTTTTAGGGTTTAGAGCGTGCATGTCTAAATGGGCTTTCGAGTGAACCCGTTTGAATTTTAACCGAGTTAAAACCTCAAAATTTGATTTTAAGCTTTATAATTAGGTTCAAAACTCATAATTAACTTTTTGTACCCAAAAAATTTGATTTAATATCATTTTCAATAGTTTTTTATGGTTTAGAGCGTGCAAGACTATATGGGCTTTCCAGTGAACCCGTTCGAATTTTAACCGAATAAAAAGCTCAAAATTTGATTTTAAGTTGTATAATTAGGTTCAAAATCCCATAATTAAGTTTTTGTACACAAAAAATTTGATTTAATATCATTTTTGATCGTTTTTTAGGGTTCAGAGCGTGCATGTCAAAATGGGCTTTCTAGTGAACCCGTTTGAATTTTAACCGTGTAAAAAGTTTAAAATTTGATTTTAAGTTGTATAATTAGGTTCAAAACCCATAATTAACTTTGTTTAACTAAAAAATTTTATTTAATATAATTTTCGATCATTTTTTAGGGTTTAGAGCGTGTATGTCTAAATGGGCTTTCTAGTGAACCCGTTCAAATTTTAATAGTGTAAAAATTTCAAAATTTTAGTTTAGGCTTTATAATTAGGTTCAAAAACCCATAATTAACTTTGTTTACCTAAAAAATTTGATTTAATATAATTTTCGATCGTTTTTAGGTTTTAGAGTGTGCATGTCTAAATGGGCTTTCTAGTGAACCCGTTCGAATTTTAACCTTGTAAAAAGCTCAAAATTTTAGTTTAAGCTGTAAAATTAGGTTAAAAATCTCATAAATAACTTTTTGTACCCAAAAATTTTTATATAATATCATTTTCGATCGTTGTTTAGGGTTTAGAGCGTGCATATCTAAATGGGCTTTCTAGTGAACCCGTTCGAATTTTAACCAAGTAAAAACTTCAAAATTTGAGTTTAAGCTGTATAATTAGGTTCAGAAACCTATAATTAACTTTTTGTACCCAAAAAATTTGATGTAATAGCATTTTCAATCATTTTTTTATGGTTTAGAGCGTGTATGTCTAAATGGGCTTTCGAGTGAACCCGTTCGAATTTTAACCTAGTTAAAGCCTCAAAATTTGATTTTAAGCTTTATAATTAGGTTCAAAAGCCCATAATTAACTTTTTGTACCCAAAAAATTTAATTTAATGTCATTTTCAATCGTTTTTTTTATGGTTTAGAGCGTGCATGTCTAAATTGGCTTTCTAGTGAACCCGTTCGAATTTTAACCGAGTAAAAAGCTCAAAATTTGATTTTAAGCTTCATAATTAGGTTCAAAAGACCATAATTAACTTTTTTTACCCAAAAAATTTGATTTAATATCATTTTCGATCGTTTTTTAGGGTTCAGAGCATGCATGTCAAAATAGTCTTTCTAGTGAACCCATTTGAATTTTAACCGTGTAAAAAGTTTAAAATTTGAGTTTAAGCTGTATAGTTAGGTTCAAAACCCATAATTAACTTTGTTTAACTAAAAAAGTTTATTTAATATAATTTTCGATCGTTTTTTAGGCTTTAGAGCGTGTATGTCTAAATAGGCATTCTAGTGAACCCGTTCGAATTTTAACCGTGTAAAAATTTCAAAATTTTAGTTTAAGCTGTATAATTAGGTTCAAAAACCCATAATTAACTTTGCTTACCTAAAAAAATTGATTTAATATAGTTTTCTATCGTTTTTAGGTTTTAGAGTGTGCTTGTCTAAATGGGCTTTCTAGTGAACCCGTTCGAATTTTAACCTTGTAAAAAGCTCAAAATTTTAGTTTAAGCTGTAAAATTACGTTAAAAATCTCATAATTAACTTTTTGTACCCAAAATTTTTTATTTAATATCATTTTCGATCGTTGTTTAGGGTTTAGAGCGTGCATATCTAAATAGGCTTTCTAGTGAACCCGTTCGAATTTTAACCGAGTAAAAACTTCAAAATTTGAGTTTAAGCTGTATAATTAGGTTCAGAAACCCATAATTAACTTTTTGTACCCAAAAAATTTGATGTAAAATCATTTTCAATCATTTTTTTATGGTTTAGAGCGTGTATGTCTATTTGGGCTTTCGAGTGAACCCGTTCAAATTTTAACCTAGTAAAAGCCTCAAAAATTGATTTTAAGCTTTATAATTAGGTTCAAAAGCCCATAATTAACTTTTTGTACCCAAAAAATTTAACTTAATATCATTTTCAATCGTTTTTTTTTTGTGGTTTAGAGCGTGCATGTCTAAATGGGCTTTATAGTGAACCCGTTCGAATTTTAACCGAGTAAAAAGCTCAAAATTTGATTTTAAGCTATATAATTAGGTTCAAAATCCCATAATTAACTTTTTGTACCCAAAAAATTTGATTTAATATTATTTTCGATCGTTTTTTAGGGTTCAGAGCGTGCATGTTAAAATGGGCTTTCTAGTGAACCTGTTTGAATTTTAACCGTGTAAAATGTTTAAAATTTGAGTTTAAGCTGTATAATTAGGTTCAAAACCCATAATTAACTTTGTTTACCTAAAAAATTTGATTTAATATAATTTTCAATCGTTTTTTAGAGTTTAGAGCGTGCATGTCTAAATGGGCTTTCTAGTGAACCCGTTCCAATTTTAACCGAGTAAAAAGCTCAAAATTTTAGTTTAAGATTTATAATTAGGTTCAAAAGCCCATAATATACATTTTGTACCCAAAAAGTTTAATTTAATATCATTTCCAATTGTTTTTTTATGGTTTAGAGCGTGCATGTCTAAATGGGCTTTCTAGTGAACCCGTTTGAATTTTAACCGAGTAAAAAGTTCAAATTTTGAGTTTAAGTGGTATAATTATGTTAAAATGACCATAATTAACTTTTTGTACCCAAAAAATTTGATTTAATATCATTTTCGATCGTTTTTTATGGTTTAGAGCTTGCATGTCTAAATGGGCTTTCTAGTGAACCCGTTCGAATTTTAACCGAGTAAAAAGCTCAAAATTTGATTTTAAGCTTTATAATTAGGTTCAAATACCCATAATTAACTTTTTGTACCCAAAAAATTTGATTTAATATCATTTTCGATTGTTTTTTAAGGTTCAAAGCATGCATGTCCAAATGAGCTTTCCAGTTAACCTGTTCGAACTTTAACCGAGTCACAAGTTCAAAATTTTAGTTTAAGCTGTATAATTAGGTTCAAAATCCTATGATTAAATTTTTGTACCCAAAAAATTTGATTTAATATCATTTTCGATCGGTTTCTAGGGTTCAGAGTGTGCATGTCTAAATAGGAATTCTAGTGCACCCGTTCGAATTTTAAACGAGTAAAAAGTTCAAAATTTTAGTTTAAGCTGCATAATTAGGTTCAAAAGCCCATAATTAACTTTTTTACGAGAAAAATTTGATTTAATATCATTTTTGATAATTTTTTAGGGTGTAGAGCGTGCATGTCTAAATGGGCTTTCTAATGAACCCGTTTGAATTTTAACGGAGTAAAAAGCTTAAAATTTTAGTTTAAGCTGTATAATTAGGTTCAAAAGACCGTAATTAACTTTTTGAACACAAAAAATTTGATTTAATATCATTTTCGATCGTGTTTTTTGGTTTTGAGCGAGCATGTCTAAATGAGCTTTATAGTGAACCCGTTTTAATTTTAATCGAGTAAAAAGCTCAAAATTTGATTTTAAGATGTATAATTAGGTTCAAAATCCCATAATTAACTTTTTTTACCCCAAAAATTTAATTAATATTATTTTCGATCGTTTTTTAGGTTTTAGAGCGTGCATGTCTTAATGGGCCTTATAGTCAACCCGTTCGAATTTTAACCGAGTCAAAAGTTCAAAATTTTAGTTTAAGTTGTATAATTAGGTTCAAAAGACCATAACTAACTTTTTGTACCCAAAAAATTGGATATAATATCATTTTCGATCGGTTGTTAGGGTTCAGAGCGTGCAAGTCTAAATGGGCTTTCTAGAGAACCTGTTCAAATTTTAAACGAGTAAAACGATCAAAATTTTAGTTTAAGCTATATAATTAGGTGCAAAAGCCCATAATTAACTTTTTTTAACCAAAATTTTTGATTTAATATCATTTTCGTTCGTTTTTTAGGTTTTAGAGGGTGCATGTCTAAATGGGCTTTCTAGTGAACCCGTTCAAATTTTAACCGAGTAAAAAGCTCAAAATTTGAATTTAAGCTATATAATTTGGTTCAAAAGCCCATAATTAACTTTTTTTACCCAAAAAATTTGATTTAATATCATTTTTGATCCTTTTTTAGGGTTCAGAGCGTGCATGTCTATATGGGTTTTTAGTGAATCCGTTCGAATTTTAACGGAATCAAAATTTCAAAATTTTAGTTTAAGTTGTATAATTAGGTTCAAAAAGACCACAATTACTTTTTGTACCCAAAAAAATTTATTTAATATCATTTTCGATCGTTTTTTATGGTTCAAAGTGTGCATGTCTAAATTAGGTTTTTAGTGAACCCGTTCGAATTTTAACCGAGTAAAAAGTTCAAAATTTTAGTTTAAGCTGCATAATTAGGTTCAAAAGCCCATAATTAACTTTTTGCCAAAAAATTTGATTGAATATCATTTTCGATCGTTTTTTAGGTTTAAAGCGTGCATGTCTAAATGGGCTTTCTAGTGAACCCGTTCGAATTTTAACCGAGGAAAAAGCTCAAAATTTTAGTTTAAGCTCTATAATTAGGTTTAAAAGACCATAATTAACTTTTTGTACCCAAAAAATTTGATTCAATATCATTTTCGATCGTTTTTTATGGTTTAGAGCGTGCATGTCAAAATGGGCTTTCTAGTGAACCCGTTCGAATTTTAACCGAGTAAAAAGCTCAAAATTTGATTTTGACCTGTATAATTAGTTTCAAAATCCCATAATTAACTTTTTGTACCCCAAAAAATTGATTTAATATCATTTTCGATCATTTTTTACGGTTCAGAGCGTACATGTCTAAATGGGCTTTTTAGTGAACTCGTTCGAATTATAACCGAGTAAAAACTTTAAAATTTCAGTTTAAGCTGTATAATTAGGTTCAAAATCTCACAATTAACTTTTTTTCCCCAAAAATTTTGATTTAATAGCATTTTCGATCGTTTTTTAGGGTTCAGAGCGTGCATGATTATAGGGGCTTTCTAGTGAACCCGTTCGAATTTTAACCGAGTAAAAAGCTCAAAATTTGAGTTTAAGCTGTATAATTAGGTTCAAAATCCCATAATTAACTTTTTTTACCCAAAAAAATTGATTGAATATCATTTTTGATCGTTTTTTACGGTTCAGAGCGTGCATGTCTAAATTGGCTTTTTAGTGTACCATTTCGAATTTTAACCGAGTAAAAAGTTCAAAATTTTAGTTTAAGATGTATAATTAGGTTCAAAAGCCCATGATTAACTTTTTTTACCCAAAATATTTTGATTTAATATCATTCTCGATCGGTTTTTAGGGTTCAGAGCGTGCATGTCTAAATAGGCTTTCTAGTGAACCCATTCGAATTTTAAACGAGTAAAAAGTTCAAAATTTTAGTTTAAGCTGCATAATTAGGTTCGAAAGCCCATAATTAACTTTTTCACCAAAAAAATTTGATTTAATATCATTTTCGATCGTTTTTTAGGTTTGGAGCGTTCATGTCTAAATGGGCTTTCTAGTGAACCCGTTCGAATTTTAACCGAGTAAAAAGCTCAAATTTTTAGTTTAAGCTATATAATTAGATTCAAAAGCCCATAATTAACTTTTTTTATCGAAAAAATTTGATTTAATATCATTTTGGATCATTTTTTATGGTTTAGAGCGTGCATGTCTAAATGGGCTTTCTAGTGAACCCGTTCGAATTTTAACCGAGTAAAAAGCTCAAAATTTTAGTTTAAGCTGTATAATTAGGTTCAAAAGACCATAATTAACTTTTTGTACCCAAAAAATTTGATTTAATATCATTTTCGATCGTTTTTTATGGTTTAGAGCGTGTATGTCTAAATGAGCTTTCTAGTGAACCCGTTCCAATTTTTTTTCACGGAAAAGGGCCTTGTTAAAAGACCCCTAACACTTCCAAACCCATGAAGGGTTAGAAGCCCCTTCGGGGAAAAGAGTACCCTTAGAAATTTATTGAGAAGGAGAGTTAAATCTCTCATAGTTTACAAAAGCCCTTATAAAATCGGGAAAATCCGAGTCAAAGTGAAGATTACATAATGTACGCATGGCCCTAGAAGCAAGAGAATGGGCTTTCTAGTAAACCCGTTCGAATTTTAACTGAGTAAAATGCTCAAAATTTGATTTTAGTTGTATAATTAGGTTCAAAATCTGATATAATTAACTTTCTATACCTAAAAAACTTGATTTAATATCATTTTCGATCGTTTTTTAGGGTTTAGAGCGTGCATGTCTAAAGGGGCTTTCTAGTGAACCCGTTCGAATTTTAACCAGTAAAAAGTTCAAAATTTTAGTTTAAGTTGTATAATTAGGTTCAAAAGACCATAATTAACTTTTTTTTACCCAAAAAATTTGATTTAATATCATTTTCGATCGTTTTTTAGGGTTTAGAGCGTGCATGTCTAAATAGGCTTTCTAGTGAACCCGTTCGAATTTTAATCGAGTAAAAAGCTCAAAATTTTAGTTTAAGCTGTATAATTAGGTTCAAAAGACCATAATAAACTTTTTGTACCCAAAAAATTTGATTTAATATCATTTTCGAATGTTTTTTAGGGTTTAAAGCGTGCATATCTAAATTGGCTTTCTAGTGAACCCGTTCGAATTTTAACCGAGTAAAAAGATTAAAATTTTAGTTTAAGCTGTATAATTAAGTTCAAAAAACCATAATTAACTTTTTGTACCCCAAAAATGATTTAATATCATTTTCGATCATTTTTATGGTTTAGAGCGTGCATGTCTAAAGTGGCTTTCTAGTGAACCCGTTCGAATTTTAACCGAGTAAAAAGCTCAAAATTTTTTGAGCTTTATAATTAGGTTCAAAATACCATAATTAACTTTTTGTAAACAAAAAATTGATTTAATATCATTTTCGATCGTTTTTTAGGGTTTAGAGTGTGCATGTCTAAATGGGCTTTCTAGTGAAACTGTTCGAATTTTAATCGAGAAAAAAGCTTAAAATTTTAGTTTAAGCTTTATAATTAGGTTCAAAAGCCATAATTAAAATTTTCGATCGTTTTTTATGGTTTAGAGCATGCATGTCTAAATGGGCTTTCTAGTGAACCCGTTCGAATTTTAAACGAGTAAAAAGTTCAAAATTTTAGTTTAAGCTTCATAATTAGGTTCAAGCCCATAATTAACTTTTTTTACCAAAAAAAATTTGATTTAATATCATTTTGAATCGTTTTTTAGGGTTTAGAGCGTGCATGTCTAAATGGGCTTTCTAGTGAACCCATTCGAATTTTAACCGAGCAAAAAGTTCTAAATTTGAGTTTAAGATGTATAATCAAGTTAAAATGCCCATAATTAAATTTTTGTACCCAAAAAATTTGATTCAATAACATTTTCGATCATTTTTTAGGGTTTTGAGCGTGCATGTCTAAATAGGCTTTATAGTGAACCCGTTCGAATTTTAATCAAGTTACAAGCTTAAAATTTTTTGAGCTTTATAATTAGGTTCAAAATCCAATAATTAAATTTTTGTACCTAAAAAATTTGATTTAATATCACTTTTGATCTTTTTTATGGTTTAGGGCGTGCATGTCTAAATTGGCTTTTTAGTGAACCCATTCGAATTTTAACCGAGTAAAAAATTCAAAATTTTAGTTTAAGTTTTATAATTAGGTTCAAAAACCCATGATTAACTTTTTGTACCCAAAAAATTTGATTTAATATCATTTTCGATCGGTTTTTAGGGTTTAGAGCGTGCATGTCTAAATAGGCTTTCTAGTGAACCCGTTCGAATTTTAAACGAGTAAAAATTTCAAAATTTTAGTTTAAACTGTATAATCAGGTTCAAAAGCCCATGATTAACTTTTTGTACCCAAAAAATTTGATTTAATATCATTTTCGATCGGTTTTTAGGGTTCAGAGCGTGCATGTCTAAATAGGCTTTCTAGTGAACCCGTTCGAATTTTAAACGAGTAAAAAGTTCAAAATTTTAGTTTAAGCTGCATAATTAGGTTCAAAAGCCCATAATTAACTTTTTTTACCAAAAAAAATTGATTTAATATCATTTTGAATCGTTTTTTAGGGTTTAGAGCGTGCATGTCTAAATGAGCATTCTAGTGAACCCGTTCGAATTTTAACCGAGCAAAAAGTTCTAAATTTGAGTTTAAGATGTATAATCAAGTTAAAATGCCCATAATTAAATTTTTGTACCCAAAAAATTTGATTTAATAACATTTTCGATCATTTTTTAGCGCTTTGAGCGTGCATGTCTAAATTGGCTTTCTAGTGAGCCTGTTCGAATTTTAAACAAGTTACAAGCTTAAAATTTTTTGATCTTTATAATTAGTTTTAAAATCCCATAATTAAATTTTTGTACCTAAAAAATTTGATTTAATATCATTTTCGATCGTTTTTTAAGGTTTAGAGCGTGCATGTCTAAATTGGCTTTTTAGTGAACTCGTTCGAATTTTAACTGAATAAAAAGTTCAAAATTTGAGTTTAAGTTGTATAATTAGGTTCAAAATCCCATAATTAAGTATTTTTACCCAAAAAATTGATTTAATAACAATTTCGATCTTTTTTATGGTTTAGAGCTTGCGTGTCAAAATGGGCTTTTTAGTGAACTTGTTCGAATTTTAACCGAGTAAAAAGTTCAAAATTTGAGTTTAAGCTGTATAATTACGTTCAAAATCCCATAATTAACTTTTTTTTACCCAAAAATTTTGATTTAATATCATTTTTTATCTTTTTTTAGGGTTCAGAGCGTGCATGTCTAAATGGGTATTCTATTGAACCCGTTCGAATTTTAACCGAGTAAAAAGCTCAAAAACTTAGTTTTAGCTGTATAATTAGGTTCAAAAGCCCATAATTAACTTTTTTTACCCAAAAATTTTGATTTAATATCATTTTCGATCGTTTTTTAGGGTTCAGAGCGTGCATGTCTAAATGGGCTTTGTAGTGAACCCGTTCGAATTTTAACAGAATAAAAAGCTCAAAATTTTATTTTGAGCTGTATAATTAGGTTCAAAATCCCATAGTTAACTTTTTTGTACCCAAAAAATTTGTTTTAATATCATTTTGGATCGTTTTTTATGGTTTAGAGCGTGCATGTCTAAATCGACATTCTAGTTAACCCGTTCGAATTTTAACCGAGTAAAAAGTTCAAAATTTGAGTTTAAGTTGTATAATTATGTTCAAATGCCCATAATTAACTTTTTGTACCCAAAAAATTTGATTTAATATCATTTTCGATTGTTTTTTAGGGTTCAGAGAGTGCAAGTCTAAATGGACTTTCTAGCGAACACGTTGGAATTTTACCCGGGTCAAAAGTTCAAAATTTTAGTTTAAGCTGTATAATTAGGTTCAAAAGCCCATAATTAACTTTTTTTACCCAAAAATTTTGATTTAATATCATTTTCGATCGTTTTTAGGGTTCATAGCGTGCATGTCTAAAGGGGCTTTCTAGTGAACCCTTTCGAATTTTAACGTAGTAAAACCTCAAAATTTGATTTTAAGCTATATAATTAGGTTTAAAATCCCATAATTAACTTTTAGACCCACAAAATTTGATTTAATATCATTTTCGATTGTTTTTTAAGGTTTAGAGTATGCATGTCTAAATGCACTTTCTAGTGAGCCCGTTCGAATTTTAACCGAACAAAAAGTTTAAAATTTGTGTTTAAGATGTATAATCAAGTTAAAATGCCCATAATTAAATTTTTGTACCCAAAAAATTTGATTTAATATCATTTTCGTTCGTTTTTTAGGGTTTAGAGCGTGCATGTCTAAATAGGCTTTCTAGTGAACCCGTTCGAATTTTAACTGAGTAAAAAGCTCAAAATTTTAGTTTAAGCTGTATAATTAGGTTCAAAAGACCATAATTAACTTTTTGTACCCAAAATTTTTTATTTAATATCATTTTCGATCGTTTTTTAGGGTTTAGAGCGTGCATGTCTAAATAGGCTTTCTAGTGAACCCGTTCGAATTTTAAACAAATAAAAAGCTTAAAATTTGATTTTTACGCTGTATAATTAGGTTCAAAATCGCATAATTAACTTTTTGTACCCAAAAAATTTGATTTAATATCATTTGCGATCGTTTTAGTGAACCCGTTCGAATTTTAACAGAGTAAAAACTTCAGAATTTTAGTTTAAGCTTTATAATTAGGTTCAAAAGCCCATGATTAACTTTTTGTACCCAAAAAATTTGATTTAATATCATTTTCGATCGGTTTATAGGGTTCAGAGCGTGCATGTCTAAATAGGCTTTCTAGTAAACCCGTTCGAATTTTAAACGAGTAAAAAGTTTAAAATTTTAGTTTAAGCTGCATAATTAGGTTCAAAAGCCCATAATTAACTTTCTTACAAAAAAAATTTGATTTCATATCATTTTCGATCGTTTTTTTAGGTTTAGAGCGTGCATGTCTAAATAGGCTTTCTAGCGAACCCGTTCGAATTTTAACCGAGTAAAAAGCTCAAAATTTTAGTTTAAGCTGTATAATTAGGTTCAAAAGACCATAATTAACTTTTTGTACCCAAAAAATTTGATTTAATATCATTTTTGATCGTTTTTTAGGGTTTAGAGCGTGCATGTCTAAATAGGCTTTCTAGTGAACCCGTTCGAATCTTGACTGAGTAAAAAGCTCAAAATTTGATTTTGAGCTGTATAATTAGGTTCAAAATACGATAATTAACTTTTTGTACCCAAAAAACTTGATTTAATATCATTTTCAATCTCTTTTTAGGGTTCCGAGCATGGATGTCTAAATTGGCTTTTCAGTGAACCCGTTCGAATTTTAACCGTGTAAAAAGTTTAAAATTTGAGTTTAAGTTGTATAATTAGTTTCAAAAGCCCATAATTAAGTTTTTACCCAAAAAAATTGATTTAATATCATTTTCGATATTTTTTATGGTTTAGAGCTTGCATGTCTAAATGGGCTTTCTAGTGAACTTGTTCGAATTTTAACCGAGAAAAAGGTTCAAAATTTGAGTTTAAGCTGTATAATTAGGTTCAAAAGCCCATAATTAACGTTTTTACCGAAAAAGTTTTATTTAATATCATTTTCGATCATTTTTTAGGATTTAGAGCGTGCATGTCTAAATTGCCTTTTTAGTGAACCCGTTCGAATTTTAACTGAGTAAAAAGTTCAAAATTTTAGTTTAAGCTGTATAATTAGGTTTAAAATCCCATAATAAACTTTTTTTTATCCAAAAAATTTGACTTAATATCATTTTCTGTGACACCCCCACCCCGGGCCGGTAGGAAAGGGGCGTCACCGATCCTTGAGCACTCCGATAAGCCGCCCCGAACAATGGTTTACCAACTTAACTTATCCCGAAAGTACCAATTTTAGGGGGAAATTAAAACTTTTTCCTATTACTAGGCCTTTAAACCACTTAGCAACTTATATTCATTACTAAACATTCCCGAAACCTATTGTTCATTCAATAGTTCGATAATTCATTTATCCATTCCATATAACAATATCAATAGTTCGTTCCATTCCATTCCATAACATGCAATCCATTACAAATATACATACATATTAAACGTATCAAATATGTCATCATTCTTAAGTTATACAAATCTAAGCCCGAAGCTACCAAAATGTGGTTCACTATATACAAATCGTCTAAAGTAATCAAAATGCATGGTCTAACTAAACAAGACTAGCCACCACTAGGAGATTTCAAAATGAAGCATACTTGGCTTGTGCTGCTGCTGATCCGAACGACGGAAAACTGGGACCGAGCTATTAATCGATCAACCTGAAATGTTTGGGAAGAGCGAAGGGAGCGGGGGTAAGTACATACGGTACTTAGTGAGGTAACGGAAAATCAAACCAATCTACAACAGACCAAACATGTAACCTTTCAATCTAAACATGAATCAGTCGAACATGAATTAGACCAAAAGGCATATACCAATCCAAATCAACATGTGACAATCCAAACACATATATCAATCCCATGTTCAACATATGACAATCCAATTTCATATATCAATCCCATGTTCAACATATATCAAATCAATCGGACATATAACGAATCAATCGAACATGAATTAGTCCAAAAGGCATATACCAATCCAAATCAACATGTGACAATCCAAACACATATATCAATCCCATGTTCAACATATGACAATCCAATTTCATATATCAATCCCATATTCAACATATGACAATCCAATTTCATATATCAATCCAATGTTCAATATATGACAATTCAATAAGTTAAATGCCAATGACAAGTACATTTTCATATCAAATAATCATGCTTAAATTTAAAGCAACAAGTAGAATGCAATTTAATTCAAGTTAATTAAATTCATTACAACCACCTTGGTATTTAGCTAGAAGATAATCGAATCTCCAACCAACTGTCGCCACAATATGCACCTATAGTGCTGGTCAAACCCTCCTACTGTCGCCAATGACCCAAAACGTACCCTCCGTCTGTCGCCAATAAGGGCCAATTGCCCCGGACCGAAGTCCTACCCGATACAATGAGCTCTTAGATTCTAAGGCATGCCTTCCTATCTAACTAACTAGCTACCAAGGTTGTCGATTATCATTTTAAGCATATCAATCCAATATTCAATGTCATTTTCATCAATATGGTCCTCATAGACCGAGCCTCTTAGGCCAACGTGCCTAGGCTCACATGAATTCATTTTCATTTCGTTTCATGGCATATCAATCCAACAATCCATATCATTACATATACAATCCAATATACATTCCAAGCACAAGCAAAATCAGAACTTTAAATGCATGGAACATATGCATGTACACATACCTTGCATCCCAAGCTTAAGCATGCCATTCATACCTCGGCATATGCAATGCATGGGTATGATCAAACCAAAACAAATACTTAACAAGCAATTCATATACATTCAACATGCTAACAAATAACATGGCAAACAAACAAGTTCTCATAACATTTCACTCTTCCCTTAAAGATTAGCCAAGTTTATGTTAAGTCATATTTCATACCGGTTTAATCATAAACACTAAAAATCAGAATTGGGTTAGGACCTAGTCCCAACCCCAAAGAAAGTTACACTCACAAACAATCCAAGCAAAACTTCTAAGGATTATGGATGATTGGCCCCTTGTTTCTTCTTTTGGCAAGCTCTTGCCTCAGCTCCTCCTCACTATCCACTTCTTTAGAAGCCTCTAAAACACACAAAAGCACATACACATCATCAAAATACATTCAATTCACACATTTCATAATTATCAATTCCAAAACAACCAAAACAGTGAGGTTACATCCTAGGACAGATTGTGTAATGCTCACTAAACTATTTTTATCTTTTGATCCACATGTCCAAAATTTGCCCACTTTACCTCGTTTTAAAGCTAATGAAACCATATTCTATACCATATAAAGCTTGAATTTTTTACTACGAACCCATTAGTACCAGTTTTCGATTAAAGACAAGGCAATGCTGTTTCGGGACAGTCTGGACCAATCTTTTTGTTTCTCTTATATCTCCTAATTTACAAGGGCAAACGAGGTGAGGTTTTTTCTAATTAAAGTAGACTCAACCAAGTTATAGACTGCTCATTTCCAGCCCTAAATTCTTTGTACATTATTCTAAGGAATTTTTCAAAGTGACTGTCCAGAACAGGCCTATTCTGGACAGATTTCACCTACATCAATTCTAGCTCAAAATTCATCAACCTTATCACCAATTCAACTCATCCAATACTTGTAAACTTTAGTAGGCTCAATTTCAAGCACATTTTACCTATGCAACCATTTTTAATTATGCAATTCAACAAAGTTATCAGCTCATTTTATGAAGCTACCAAAATGTCACCTATAAACTAGTCCAAAGCACATTACCAATTCCTATCACTTTCTTTCCTTCATCTTTTTAACCAAAGCACCTATAATTTAATTTCCACACTCTTAAAACATTATCCTATGAATTCAACATTAAATTTCCAGATTCAACAATAACAATTAAGTCCATCAATTTCTCAATTCTAGCAAAACAGTCCAAACAATACATTTAGCACTTAATTCACTACCAAACTTTCTCATGCTTCATTCTACTTCAATTCAGTCCACATAAGACCATTTTAAGCATCCTAACATCAAAATCCTTCATAAATTTAACCACAAAACAGTCCCTACAACTTTCAAATTCATGCAATTAAATCCTCAAGCTCAAAGTCTCAACCAATCACAACAGTACCAATTTCCAGCAACCTCCATTCAAGTTCTAACTTAAAAATAAACTAACTATAAGCAACATACTAAATTTTCAGCCATGGAATTCAAGCTAACAACATCTAACTTCAATTTTAACCAAGTTTTCAAGAAGAAAAATACCTTACCTTGCTTAGGAACCTTCCTAACTCAAGAATCTAGCTTCAATCCTTCAAAATCCCTCTTAAAATCTCACATGCAAGATGAGAGAATTTTTTTCTCTCTAGGAAGCTTCATGGCTGGCCAAACCAAAGAAAGAAGAAGGGTGAATTTTTTTCTCTCTTAAAGTCTCCCATGGCCGGCTAAGGAGAAACAAAATGGAGGAGGAAGATGATTTGTAAGGCTTTTCTCTCTCCAACTATCCTTTATTTTCCTATTTTTCCTATTTTCCATTTATTTATTTAAATCAAACATAATCCACCTAATTATAAGCCATGGTGGCCGGCCAAGAGAGGTCTTGCCATGTGTGCAAGGCCTCCAATTTCCTATTTATTTACATGCATTCTCTCCTATTTTGAATTTTCACTTTTTGGTCCTTTTTCAATTTGACCTCTAATTTTCAATTTCTTTCAATTTAGTCACTAATTCTTGAATTTTATTAAGCCCTAATTAAATTAATTTAGTCCTTAACTCCTAGGCTGTGTTTAGGGTATTACAATTCTCCCCCCTTAAAGGAAATTTGTCCTCGAATTTGTACCTGAAGGAAATAGATGTGGGTATTGCTCTTTCATGGTTGCTTCCGGTTCCCACGTAGCTTCCTCTACCTTGTGGTTTCTCCAAAGAACTTTCACGAGAGGAACAGACTTATCTCGAAGCCTTCTGATTTCTCGGTCAAGAATCTGAATCGGTTCCTCTTCGTAAGATAAGTCCGGATTCAATTCCACATATTCAGGTTCAAGAACATGAGAGGGATTAGATCTATACTTCCTGAGCATTGAGACATGGAAGACATTGTGGATCCTGTCAAATTCAGCAGGGAGTGCTAGTCTGTAAGCCACAGGACCAATCCTCTCAATCACCTCGAAAGGCCCGATGAAACGAGGGCTAAGCTTGCCTCTCTTCCCGAACCGAAAGATCTTCTTCCATGGGGACACTTTCAGAAAGACTTTGTCTCCCACACTATGCTGAACATCCCTCCTTTTGAGATCCGCATAAGATTTTTGCCTATCGAAGGCCTGTTTCAATCTTGCATGTATGATCTTAACTTGCTCTTCAGTTTCCCGAAGCAATTGAGGCCCTAAAACTTTGCTTTCACCCAACTCGGACCAACATAAAGGAGTTCTGCACCTCCTACCATATAAAGCTTCAAACGGGGCCATCTTAATGGAAGCTTGGTAGCTATTGTTATATGCGAACTCAACAAGAGGTAGAGATTTCTCCCAGTTCTTTCCGAAGTCCACAATACAAGCTCGTAACATATCCTCAAGGACCTGAATAACTCTCTCAGATTGTCCATCAGTCTGAGGATGGAAAGCTGTACTCAAATGTACTCTAGTTCCCAAAGCTTCCTGTAGAGATCTCCAAAGCCGCGAGGTGAACTTAGAGTCTCGATCAGAGATGATAGAAGTAGGAATTCCATGCAGACGTACCACTTCACGAATATACAAATTGGCCAAAATATCTGAACTCATGTTCACTCTGATCGGGATGAAGTGAGCTGACTTAGTGAATCTGTCCACAATTACCCATACGGCATCATTCTTTCTCGGAGTTAGTGGAAGACCCGTCACAAAGTCCATTGTGATCTTTTCCCATTTCCACTGAGGGATTTCAATCGGCTGAAGCAACCCAGCCGGAACTTGATGCTCAACCTTAATTCTCTGACACGTTAAGCACTTAGACACAAAGTCCGTAATGGTTGACTTTATGCCTGGCCATCAATACAATGGTTTTAGATCTTTGTACATCTTTACCGATCCAGGGTGAACCGATAAAGAACTCTGGTGGGCTTCTTGCAATATTTTCCTCTTCAATTCTTCGTCATTCGGGACACAAATTCTATCTCTGAAGTACAGAATGCCATTCTCATGAATAGAAAAGTCTTGGTTGGCCTTTGAATCAAGCTTTGACATGATAGCCTGAAGTTCAGAATCGGTTTGCTGGAGGTCTTTGATTCGGGAAATCAAAGTAGATTGAACATGAAGTTCTGACAAGAACCCTCGCCTTCGATACACTCGAAGATGAGCATTAATAGCATTAGGAGCTACAAAAGAAATTTAGGAAATCAGACATTTACTTAGGAGGAAAGCTTTCAATTTAGTAAGGAATTCAATTTCTTACTCAGAATTGGTTTGCGACTAAGAGCATCCGCAACCACATTGGCCTTGCCGGGATGATAGTCGATGACAAGATCATAATCTTTTAATAGCTCCATCCATCTTCTTTGTCTTAAGTTGAGATCTTTTTGAGTCAGAAGATACTTGAGGCTTTTGTGATCGGTGAACAAGTAGCACCTTTCACCATACAAATAATGCCTCCAGATTTTGAGTGCAAAAACAATCGCAGCTAGCTCAAGATCATGAGTGGGATAATTAAGTTCATGGGGTTTCAACTGTCGTGAGGCATATGCCACCACTTTCCCCTCTTGCATTAAGACACATCCTAATCCCAACTGCGATGCATCACTATACACGGTGTACTCCTTCCCTGATTCTGGCTGAATAAGAATAGGGGCATGAGTAAGAGTTTGCTTGAGCTGATCAAAGCTTCTCTATTGTTTCTCTGACCAAACGAATGGCTCATCCTTTCGGAGCAGCTTTGTCAAGGGAGCAGCAATGGACGAGAATCCCTTAACGAAGCGCCTGTAATATCTGGCCAAACCGAGAAAACTTCTGATCTCACTGATATTCCTCGGAGGCCTCCAATCCAGAATGGTTTGTACCTTTCTCGCATCCACTTTGATTCCTTCTGCCGAAATAACATGGCCAAGGAATGAAACTTCCGATAGCCAGAACTCACACTTTGAGAACTTTGCAAACAACTGGCGTTCTCGGAGAGTTTGCAAGACAATTCGGAGATGCTCAGAATGTTCCTCCTTATTCCGCGAGTAGACAAGTATATCATCAATGAAAACCACAACAAACTTGTCTAAATAAGGCTTAAACATACGATTCATGAGATCCATGAAAGCAGCCGGAGCATTCGTCAATCCGAATGGCATCACAAGGAACTCGAAATGACCATAACGAGTCCGGAAAGCTGTCTTAGGCACATCCTCATCCTTTATTCTCATCTGATAGTAACCTGACCGCAAGTCAATCTTTGAGAACACTGCAGCATCCTTAAGCTGATCAAATAGGTCCTCGATTCTGGGCAAAGGATACTTGTTCTTGATAGTGACTTTGTTCAACTGCCTGTAATCAACACAAAGTCTCATTGTGCCATCTTTCTTCTTCAGAAATAAGACTGGAGCACCCCAGGGAGACGAGCTAGGTCTGATGAAACCCTTATCTTGTAGCTCCTGGAGTTGCTTCTTTAGCTCTTTCAACTCTATCGGTGCCATTCTATAGGGAGCGATGGACACCGGACTTGTCCCAGGCTGGACCTCAATTCCGAATTCTACTTCCCTGTTCGGAGGAAGACCAGGGAGTTCCTCGGGAAAGACATCAACAAATTCGGATACAACCGGAATAGTAAGCAACCCGAAGTCATACTCATCTTGTAGAACCATGGCGGCAAACACTGAGGTTGGTTTCTTATCAATGAGTAAGATAGACTCCTTACCCAAACCCCGAAGGTAGAGTCTCCGATTTTGGCAGTCAATCCAAACCTCATGCTTAACCAACCAGTCTAACCCCAAAACCAAGTCAAACTCACATGTCGGTAGCACGAACAAGTCAATCCGAAAAGGGATATTCCGAATCGTAACAAGGGAGCTCTTACAAACACGGTTAATATTCAATAGACCTCCTATAGGGTTTGACACTACAAGACCCCTAGTGACTACCTCAGATTTCAGACTTGCTTTTGCAACCATAGCAGAGCAAATAAAGGAATGAGTAAACCCAGAATCAATCAAAGCATATGCAGGACTCGAATTTAATTCAATTATACCTGCGATTACATCCGGGGATTCTTCATCATCTTTTCCTTTGATGTGGTAGATCCGTGCAGGAGCTCGAGATTCCTGGTGTGTGGCACTCGAAGGCTGACCCTTATTCTTTCCCTGACTACCAGATTGAGCTTGTCTAGAACCCTTGTTTCTGACATACGAAGAAGCACTATCCATTGCAGAAGCTCTAGCAGGAACCTTGTTGGGATTCTGAGGACAGTTCCTGATGTAGTGATCGGAAGCTCCGCACAAATAGCACAGATTCTGCTGAGTCCTACACTGACCCGGATGATGTTTCTGGCAGAACTTGCAGGCAGGATACTGAGTGCCTCTGTTAGAATTCCCCGTGCTATCAACAGAAATGACCGGAGCTATGTGCCTTGATACTGTCTGAGGCTTCGGTATGTACCCATCTCTCTGAACAAAGGTATAACCAGAAGAAGACTCCTTGGTCTGCTTCGACTTCTTGTTCTTCCATTGAGGCCTATCATCGGTTCTAGCTCGTTTGTCCTTCCAAGAACTACCACCCTTGCGTTTCTCGGAAGCTTTCATCTTTGCCTCTGTCGCAATGGCCCGATTTACCAAGTTCTGGAAGTCGGTAATCCCAAGGGCCGTGAACATTGGGCTCAACTCATCGTTAAGACCATCGGTGAACTTCCGACATTTCTCTTCCTCGGTCTTAATATACTCGGAGCCATACTTACAATATTTGCAGAAATCGGCCACATACTGCTCGATCGGCCGGTTGGCTTGTTTCAGATACAAGAACTTCTTCCGGCGCTCGGCTAGATATTGCTCACTGATATATTTCTTCTTAAATTCCTCAACAAAGAACTTCCATGTAACAGCTTCTGTCGGGGCAGTCAATGTAGTGGTTTCCCACCAACTCAGAGCTTCATCGGCCAACAGGGCTATGGCACACTCTAGCTTGTGCTCGTCTGAACAATGTAGCTGCTTGGTCAGAATCTGAGTGGTGCGTTCTAACCAATACTCTGCATCCTCTGGTTTCTCCTCGCTAACACCCGCAAATGTATAAGCCCGATACCGAGCAAGCTTATCTATCGGAGCACAACTAGGTGCATCAGGGGTAGGAGCATCATGCTGATTTTGCTTCAGATTCACTAGAAGCTGATCGAACATCTCCTTCATGCTAAGGAGACATTCCTGCTGAATGTTCTGCATTGTCGGCGTTCCCGGTTGAGGAGCAACAGGGGGCGGAGGAGGTGGAGCTTGTTGCAGAGGGTTCTGACCCATCCTATATGATGCATGCGGACTCGGTTTTAGTCCTAGAATCCTAACCTAATCGCTCTGATACCAAGCAAGTGTGACACCCCCACCCCGGGCCGGTAGGAAAGGGGCGTCACCGATCCTTGAGCACTCCGATAACCCGGCCCGAACAATGGTTTACCAACTTAACTTAACCCGAAAGTACCGATTTTAGGGGTAAATTAAAACTTTTTCCTATTACTAGGCCTTTAAACCACTTAGCAACTTATATTCATTACTAAACATTCCCGAAACCTATTGTTCATTCAATAGTTCGATAATTCATTTATCCATTCCATATAACAATATCAATAGTTCGTTCCATTCCATTCCATAACATGCAATCCATTACAAATATACATACATATTAAACGTATCAAATATGTCATCATTCTTAAGTTATACAAATCTAAGCCCGAAGCTACCAAAATGTGGTTCACTATATACAAACCGTCTAAAGTAATCAAAATGCATGGTCTAACTAAACAAGAATAGCCACCACTAGGAGATTTCAAAAAGAAGCATACTTGGCTTGTGCTGCTGCTGATCCGAACGACGGAAAACTAGGACCGAGCTATTAATCGATCAACCTGAAATGTTTGGGAAGAGCGAACGGAGCGGGGGTAAGTACATAAGGTACTTAGTGAGGTAACGGAAAATCAAACCAATCCACAACAGACCAAACATGTAACCTTTTAATCTAAACATGAATCAATACCATCGAACATATATCAAATCAATCGGACATATAACGAATAAGTCGAACATGAATTAGTCCAAAAGGCATATACCAATCCAAATCAACATGTGACAATCCAAACACATATATCAATCCCATGTTCAACATATGACAATCCAATTTCATATATCAATCCCATGTTCAACATATGACAATCCAATTTCATATATCAATCCAATGTTCAATATATGACAATTCAATAAGTTAAATGCCAATGACAAGTACATTTTCATATCAAATAATCATGCTTGAATTTAAAGCAACAAGTAGAATGCAATTTAATTCAAGTTAATTAAATTCATTACAACCACCTTGGTATTTAGCTAGAAGATAATCGAATCTCCAACCAACTGTCGCCACAATATGCACCTATAGTGCTGGTCAAACCCTCCTACTATCTCCAATGACCCAAAACGTACCCTCCGTCTGTCGCCAATAAGGGCCAATTGCCCCGGACCGAAGTCCTACCCGATACAATGAGCTCTTAGATTCTAAGGCATGCCTTCCTATCTAACTAACTAGCTACCAAGGTTGTCGATTATCATTTTTAGCATATCAATCCAATATTCAATGTCATTTTCATCAATATGGTCCTCATAGACCGAGCCTCTTAGGCCAACGTGCTTAGGCTCACATGAATTCATTTTCATTTCATTTCATGGCATATCAATCCAACAATCCATATCATTACATATACAATCCAATATACATTCCAAGCACAAGCAAAATCAAAACTTTAAATGCATGGAACATATGCATGTACACATACCTTGCATACCAAGCTTAAGCATGCCATTCATACCTCGGCATATGCAATGCATGGGTATGATCAAACCAAAACAAATACTTAACAAGCAATTCATATACATTCAACATGCTAACAAATAACATGGCAAACAAACAAGTTCTCATAACATTTCACTCTTCCCTTAAAGATTAGCCAAATTTATGTTAAGTCATATTTCATACCGGTTTAATCATAAACACTAAAAATCAGAATTGGGTTAGGACCTAGTCCCAACCCCAAAGAAAGTTACACTCACAAACAATCCAAGCAAAACTTCTAAGGATTATGGATGATTGGCCCCTTGTTTCTTCTTTTGGCAAGCTCTTGCCTCAGCTCCTCCTCACTATCCACTTCTTTAGAAGTCTCTAAAACACACAAAAGCACATACACATCATCAAAATACATTCAATTCACACATTTCATAATTATCAATTCCAAAACAACCAAAACAGTGAGGTTACATCCTAGGACAGATTGTGCAATGCTCACTAAACTATTTTTATCTTTTGATCCACATGTCCAAAATTTTCCCACTTTACCTTGTTTTAAAGCTAATGAAACCATATTCTATACCATATAAAGCTTGAATTTTTTACTACGAACCCATTAGTACCAGTTTTCGATTAAAGACAAGGCAATGCAGTTTCGGGACAGTCTGGACCAATCTTTTTGTTTCTCTTATATCTCCTAATTTACAAGGGCAAACGAGGTGAGGTTTTTTCTAATTAAAGTAGACTCATCCAAGTTATAGACTGCTCATTTCCAGCCCTAAATTCCTTGTACATTATTCTAGGGAATTTTTCAAAGTGACTGTCCAGAACAGGCCTATTCTGGACAGATTTCACCTACATCAATTCTAGCTCAAAATTCATCAACCTTATCACCAATTCAACTCATCCAATACTTGTAAACTTTAGTAGGCTCAATTTCAAGCACATTTTACCTATGCAACCATTTTTAATTATGCAATTCAACAAAGTTATCAGCTCATTTTATGAAGCTACCAAAATGTCACCTATAAACTAGTCCAAAGCACATTACCAATTCCTATCACTTTCTTTCCTTCATCTTTTTAACCAAAGCACCTATAATTTAATTTCCACACTCTTAAAACATTATCCTATGAATTCAACATTAAATTTCCAGATTTAACAATAACAATTAAGTCCATCAATTTCTCAATTCTAGCAAAACAGTCCAAACAATACATTTAGCACTTAATTCACTACCAAACTTTCTCATGCTTCATTCTACTTCAATTCAGTCCACATAAGACCATTTTAAGCATCCTAACATCAAAATCCTTCATAAATTTAACCACAAAACAGTCCCTACAACTTTCAAATTCATGCAATTAAATCCTCAAGCTCAAAGTCTCAACCAATCACAACAATAACAATTTCCAGCAACCTCCATTCAAGTTCTAACTTAAAAATAAACTAACTATAAGCAACATACTAAATTTTCAGCCATGGAATTCAAGCTAACAACATCTAACTTCAATTTTAACCAAGTTTTCAAGAAGAAAAATACCTTACCTTGCTTAGGAACCTTCCTAACTCAAGAATCTAGCTTCAATCCTTCAAAATCCCTCTTAAAATCTCACATGCAAGATGAGAGAATTTTTTTCTCTCTTAAAGTCTCCCATGGCCGGCTAAGGAGAAAGAAAATGGAGGAGGAAGATGATTTGTAAGACTTTTCTCTCTCCCACTACCCTTTATTTTCCTATTTTTCCTATTTTCCATTTATTTATTTAAATCAAACATAATCCACCATATTATAAGCCATGGTGGCCGGCCAAGAGAGGTCTTGCCATGTGTGTAAGGCCTCCAATTTCCTATTTACTTACATGCATTCTCTCCTATTTTGAATTTTCACTTTTTGGTCCTTTTTCAATTTGACCTCTAATTTTCAATTTCTTTCAATTTAGTCACTAATTCTTGAATTTTATTAAGCCCTAATTAAATTAATTTAGTCCTTAACTCCTAGGTTGTGTTTAGGGTATTACATTTTCTATCGTTTTTTAGGGTTTAGAGCGTGCATGTCTAAATAGGCTTTCTAGTGAACCCGTTCGAATTTTAACCGACTAAAAAGCTCAAAATTTTAGTTTAAGCTGTATAATTAGGTTCAAAAGACTGTAATTAACATTTTGCACCCAAAAAATTTGATTTAATATCATTTTCGATCGTTTTTTAGGGTTTAGAGCGTGCATGTCTAAAGGGGCTTTCTAGTGAACCGTTCGAATTTTAACCGAGTAAAAAGCTCAAAAATTTAGTTTAAGTTGTATAATTAGGTTCAAAAGACCATAATTAAATTTTTTTTACCTAAAAAATTTGATTTAATATCATTGTTGATCGTTTTTTAGGGTTTAGAGCGTGCATGTCTAAATAGGCTTTCTAGTGAACCCGTTCGAATTTTAACCGAGTAAAAGGCTCAAAATTTTAGTTTAAGTTGTGTAATTAGGTTTAAAAGACCATAATTAACTTTTCGTACCCAAAAAATTTGATTTAATATCATTTTTGATTGTTTTTTATGGTTTGGAGCGTGCATGTCTAAATAGGCTTTCTAGTCAACCCGTTCAAATTTTAACCAAGTAAAAAGCTCAAAATTTTAGTTTAAGCTGTATAATTAGGTTCAAAAGACCATAATTAACTTTTTTTACCCAAAAAAGTTGATTTAATATCATTTTCGATCGTTTTTTAGGGTTTAGAGCGTGCATGTCTAAATAAGCTTTCTAGTGAACCCGTTCGAATTTTAACCGAGTAAAAAGCTCAAAATTTTTGTTTAAGCTGTATAATTAGGTTCAAAAGACCATAATTAACTTTTTGTACACAAAAAATTTGATTTAATATCATTTTCGATCGTTTTTTGGGTTTAGAGCATGCATGTCTAAATAGGCTTTCTAGTGAACCCGTTCGAATTTTAACTGAGTAAAAAGCTCAAAATTTTAGTTTAAGCTGTATAATTAGGTTCAAAAGACCATAATTAACATTTTGTACTCAAAAAATTTTATTTAATATCATTTTCGATCGTTTTTTAGGGTTTAGAACATGCATATCTAAAGGGGCTTTCTAGTGAACCCTTTCGAATTTTAACCGAGTAAAAAGCTAAAAATTTGATTTTAAGCTATATAATTATGTTCAAAAGCCCATGATTTACTTTTTGTACCCAAAAAACTTGATTTAATATCATTTTCGATCGTTTTTTAGGGTTCAGAGCATGCATGTCTAAATTGGCTTTTTAGTGAACCCGTTCTAATTTTAATCGTGTAAAAAATTCAAAATTTGAGTTTAAGTTGTATAATTAGTTTCAAAAGCCCATAGTTAAGTTTTTTTACCCAAAAAAATTGATTTAATATCATTTTCGATCTTTTTTATGGTTTAGAGCTTGCATGTCTAAATGGGCTTTCTAGTGAACTTGTTCGAATTTTAACCGAGAAAAAAGTTCAAAAATTGAGTTTAAGCTGTATAATTAGGTTTAAAAGCCCATAATTAACTTTTTTACCGAAAAAGTTTTATTTAATATCATTTTCGATCGTTTTTTAGGGTTCAAAGCGTGCATGTCTAAATGGTATTCTAGTGAACACGTTAGAATTTTAGCCGAGTCAAAAGTTTAAAATTTTAAATTAAGCTATTTAATTAGGTTCAAAATCTCATAATTAACTTTTTGTACACAAAAAATTGATTTAATATCATTTTCAATCGTTTTTTAGGGTTTAGAGTATGCATTTCTAAATGGGCTTTCTAGTGAACCCGTTCGAATTTTAAACGAGTAAAAAGTTCAAAATTTTAGTTTAAGCTGTATAATTAGGTTCAAAAGCCCATAATAAACTTTTTTTTACCCAAAAAATTTGACTTAATATCATTTTAGATCGTATTTTACGGTTTAGAGCGTGCATGTCTAAATAGGCTTTCTAGTGAACCCGTTCGAATTTTAACCGAGTAAAAAGCTCAAAATTTTAGTTTAAGCTGTATAATTAGGTTCAAAAGACCATAATTAACTTTTTGTACACAAAAAATTTGATTTAATATCATTTTCGATCGTTTTTTAGGGTTTAGAGCGTGCATGTCTAAATAGGCTTTCTAGTGAACCCGTTCGAATTTTAACTGAGTAAAAAGCTCAAAATTTTAGTTTAAGCTGTATAATTAGGTTCAAAAGACCATAATTAACTTTTTGTACCCAAAATTTTTTATTTAATATCATTTTCGATCGTTTTTTAGGGTTTAGAACATGCATATCTAAAGGGGTTTTCTAGTGAACCCTTTCGAATTTTAACCGAGTAAAAAGCTAAAAATTTGATTTTAAGCTATATAATTATGTTCAAAAGCCCATGATTAACTTTTTGTACCCAAAAAACTTGATTTAATATCTTTTTCGATCGTTTTTTAGGGTTCAGAGCATGCATGTCTAAATTGGCTTTTCAGTGAAGCTGTTCGAATTTTAACCGTGTAAAAAGTTCAAAATTTGAGTTTAAGTTGTATAATTAGTTTCAAAAGCCCATAATTAAGTTTTTTTACCCAAAAAAATTGATTTAATATCATTTTCGATCTTTTTTATGGTTTAGAGCTTGCATGTCTAAATGGGCTTTCTAGTGAACTTGTTCGAATTTTAACCGAGAAAAAAGTTCAAAATTTGAGTTTAAGCTGTATAATTAGGTTCAAAAGCCCATAATTAACTTTTTTTACCCAAAAAATTTGATTTAATATCATTTTTGATTGTTTTTTATGGTTTAGAGCGTCCATCTCTAAATGGGCTTTCCAGTGAACACGTTCGAATTTTTTTTTTGAAAGAAAGGGCCTCATTAAAAAGCCCCTATAGCCAGTCACCTCAAGCGGTGAGCAGGCTCCTATGGGGAAAAGAGTACCCATGATTTTATTGAGAAGAAGAGGAGAATCTCTCCGAGTTTACAGAACCCGAATAAAATCGGGAAAGTTATAATCAAAAGAAAAGGAAGTAAAGGAACGCAAAGCCCTAGTAGCTAAGACATGGGCTACAACGTTTGCGTCTCTAGGTACATAACAAATCTTACAATCAGGCAAAATTCCAAGAGTGGTGCGGATGCGAGACACCAAATGTTGCACAGTGGAAAGATCCTGATGATGGATGTTGTTAACCTTGTTGGCAATGGACACGGAATCAGTTTCAAAGACCACATGAGTCCATCCATTGGCAACTGCAAACTTTAGACCTTCCAAAATGGCAAGAGCTTCAGCAGAAGCGGGGTCCGGGCAAATGAGCGGTATAGAACAACCACCCAGGACGACGCCGGAGGAATCCCGGGCAATGACGCCAGCAGCAGCACCTCTTAACACGGGGTCAAAGGCGCCATCCGTGTTAATCTTGACGAAACCAGGGTCCGGTTTCGTCCATCTAGCTTGAGCAAAGGTGAGCTCAACCAGCTGGGAACGTAGACGGGAGGCATCATTAATTGAAGTGTAGTCATTAAAAAGTTTTTGTGCATTGGAAATAGTTAACCGAACCGGTTGGAGATGGCTATTATGGATAAAGTCATTTCGGCGATTCCATAAATTCCAAAGGATCGTGATAAGGAGTGAAAATTGATGTAAGGAGAGAAAACCCGCAGCTTTAGGAAGCCACTGGAGGGGGGAGACAAAGGAGTTGGAAAAAATTCGTGTAGGAAGCCCTGTCAACTGGAGTGCCTCTTTGGCACTAGGAAAGTCCCGCATAGCATCAAGGGTGGTTTCGATAGACATATTACAAATCGGGCATACCCCCGTACCAAGATTGGCCTGGAGGATTTTATGGCTAGATGGGAGTGCATCATGACATAAACGCCATCCAAAGGCACGAACCTTGGGTAGAGTAGGCAGTTTAGAAATAACTTTTCAAAGCTTGGAGGGTCTATTAACAGGCCCTAACTGTGACTGCAAAAATTTGTAACCAGACCGAACCGAGTACATGCCAGAGTCATGGTGACCCCAGAGGGTGGTGTCTTTTGTATCATTAATAATGGGTACATTAAGGATGGTATTGGCGTCTTCGTGAGAGAAATATTCTCTAACTTTTGATTCGTCCCATCGGGGTAAATTCGGCAACATGAAAGTACCCGCACGAAGAGGGACTTCTTCATTTACCTCATAGTCACCATAAAGGTTGACAGGCTGTGAGCCACCCCATTTGTCAAAGTGGATTTGAACTTGGCTGGATAAACCTGGGCGTTTGAAAAAACTAGCGCGAAGCTTAGAGATAGCAATGCTAAGGTCTTTCCAAGCGAAAGAAGATTTCCTAGTGTGATCAGATTCGAGGACAGAACCCGATGGGTAATACTTGCATTTGTAGACTTGACTAAGGAGAGTATCAGGTTCACAAACCAGACGCCAAATCTGTTTGCCTAGTAAAGCAACATTGAAGTGGTGAAGGTCACGAAACCCTATACCTCATGCCGCTTTAGGCAGAGAGACGGTGTCCCAAGGGAGCATATGCCAACCTCGTTTGTCAGCTTTCCCAGACCACAAATAATGGCGTATCGAAGTGGTCATATCATCAATAATGTTTTGGGGTAAAAGGTAGCAAGACATAACATATTGTGGTATAGACTGGATGACAGATTTAATAAAAATTTCTCTACCACTAAAAGAGAGGAGATGTTTAACTCATTTACTAAGACGAGCATTCATTTTTTCCCTGGTGAACCCCAAGGTTGTTGTCTTGTTCTTTCCTATTAGGAGAGGGACTCCCAGATAAATACCTGGATCATCCACTTCTCTTACATGTAGTATATCATTGATTTCCGACCGAAGCGACGTGGAAGTTTTCCGAGAAAAGAAAATAGTAAACTTTTCAAAATTCACCGCCTGCCCAGACGAAGTAGCATAAGTATGTAGAGCATCCTTAAGGCATTAAGCTTCTGTAGTTGTATTCTTAATGAATACGACATAGTCATCAGCAAAAGGAGGTGGTTGACGCGAGGCTCATTCCTGCTAGCACAAAGTCCAGGGAGGTTACCATTTGTTTGCTCAGCATTGAGCAAGGCTGAAAGGCCTTTCGTGCAAAAAAGAAAAAAAAGGGATAGAGGGTCCCCTTGCCGTAACCCTCTATAGGGTTTGAAAGGTCGTGAAAGGGAGTCATTGATACGTACTTGAAAGGATACTGAGGATACACACCTCATAATAAGGGAAACCCACCTGGAGTTGAAACCTAGGCGAATCATAATTTGTTCAAGAAAAGGCCATTCAACACGGTCGAAAGCCTTTTCCATGTCGAGTTTTAAGCTTGCACCTTTTGCAAGAGATGTTTCATCAGTATTTAAAGTATGGATGAGCTCATGTGCAATAAGGATGTTGTCAGTAATGTTCCTTCCTTGAACAAAAGCAGCTTGATTGCCACTGATACACAAGGGTATGATAGATTTTAGACGGTTAACAAGTACTTTCGAAACAGTTTTGTAAAGTACTGTGCAAAGGCTAATAGGTCTGAGATGGCGCATTGTAGTGGGGTCGCTGATTTTGGGAATAAGAACTATGATAGTACGGTTGACCTCTTCCATATTAACCGACCCTCTTAAGAGTCCGAGGCAAAGGTTTGTAAAGTCTTGGCCAAGGATATCCCAATGCTTCCTGAAGAAACCGCTTGGGAATCCATCAACACCCTAGGCTCTCCTCGGGTCAATATCACGAAAAGCAATGGTAACTTCATCTGTTGTGAAATCCTTATTGAGGTTATTGTTCATTGTTTCGGTAACAATATTGGGAATGTTATCCAAGATGTTAGAGGCAATAGTAGGAGAGGAAGACGTAAAAAGGTTTTGAAAGTAAGTAATAGCAGTAGACATGATGTCGTCTGTATGTGTTTGCCATATATTCTGGTTGTCTAGAAGTCCAACAATATGATTCTTCCGCCGTCGGCTATTTGCTCTGGCATGAAAAAAACAAGTATTTTTATCAGTGTGTTCTAACCAATGTGTCCGAGCTTGTTGAGCCCAGTATATTTCTTTCGCATTCAACAAGCTATCAAGCTCACCTTTAGCAGAAATAAAGTTATGGATTTCTGGATCAGAAAAATGGCGTGTGAGACACATATTAATAAAACCGTTCAATTGAGTGATACGCTCATTGGATTTAATGCGTTTGTTAGTTTGCCAAGTGGCTAAGAATCGTCCAATATCCTGAAGTTTATGAAGTGTCGAGCGAGATTGGTTAGACCAAATCTCTCTAATTCGAGATAAAACTTCTGGGTCATCAGCCCAACAATTCCCATAGCGAAAAAGATTGTTGGAGTGATTTGATCTGAGAGCTCGTGATGGGCTAGTGTCCATTAAGATAGGGGAATGATCAGAACGTGCTTGAAAGAACGATATAGCTTGGCAATTAGGAAATGAGTTAAACCAAGCGGCGTTCCATAATGGTTTCCGTGTTACGCCCAGATCTAGTCCAAGTGAACCATCCAGTTGTTGGTTTATAGTCAAAAAGATCATTCTTATCAAGACAATCTCTAAAATTATTAATTTGTGATCGCGCACGACGAATACCACCTTGTTTTTCATTATCATAAAGGATTTAATTAAAGTCCCCCCTAAAAGCCAGGGAAGGGAAGAGGCTGATTTTAGAGTATCTATTAATTGCCAAGTTTTGTATTTGTTTGCAGTTTCGGGGAAACCATATAAACTGGAAAAATAAAATTGTAGTTGTCCAAAAGAAATAATGACATCAATATGGCGATTCGAGTAGGTAAGCAAATCAATAGTAGTTTTGTAGCCGGAGAGTTTCATTTTGCTCGGTGGGGTTGATCACTGTCAACCGCCGCCGGAGAGTTTTTTCCGCTGCTCATCCCAGCTTTTCCATTAGAAGCCTTAGTCGAAGGACGAGGTCTCTTGGTGATGTAGCCCACAACAGAAGGTGGTGTTCGCTCGGAATCTCTACTCGAGAATCGATATAGAATTAAGGAATGAGAAAATACACAATAAGATGTATAGGTTAATATCCCAATCAATGGTGGTATAATGAAAAAGAAATTAATGTTTTGAAGAAGCCTCCAATTAGCGAAATTGTTTATAGGAAAGGGCAAAACACTATGAAAAGTGTTAGAAAAAATCCCTTTGAAGGGTGGTATATAAAGAGAAACAAAGTTGACGCAATTGATTATGCTTGGCATAAAGAAAATTAAAAGAAGGATGCTCAAGATAAAATGACCCATTAACACAAAGGTATCAATAAGGATAAAGAAGAAAGGCGAAATAACATTAATATAACGTAAAGAGTAAAAAAACAAAGCAGTAAAGGTATTATTATTATTCCATATAGAAGAAAGATGTGAATAAAAAGGCCTAAAAACAAATGCTATGCAACGTATTCCTAAAAAACTGAGATACATAGAATAAAGAAAAAGAAGAAAATCGACATCATGTTTTGAGATAGCACGTTGTAAAGCAAGAACTGCTTGAGTGTTTTCAAGACCCTGACAGTTCCAGCAGAAAAGTGTCATATTACTCGGCGGGGTTGATCACCGTCAACCTCCGCCGGAGAGTTTTTTGTTCTGCTCATCCCAGCTTTTTCAGTAGAAACCTTGGTCGAAGGACGAGGCCTCTTTGATTTGCTAACCTCATCGGAAGGTGGGGTTCGTTTGGTACCTCTATTGGAAGTAGTAGGACAAGTTACTCGAGTTACTCGTTTAGGAGTTGGGGCATTGTCCAGCCAAGCAGCTGCCTCCTGGAAATCAGGATCATTGGCAAGGTCTGATTCTAACTCTTGGAGGTCCGGTTCTAGCAAATTGAACTCACAGGTGTCGTCATGGTTTTCTGGTATTGGAGGAATGGTATAATTATGTTTGGGGAAGGCCATTTGTATTGGTTGGTTCGAGCACTTACGGGCTTGCAGACTACTAGCAATAGTTGGGAGAGATCGAGGACCTCTTGCAGACTACTAGCAAATCTAGCAAGATTTGTGGTATAAGGTGGAGGGATGCTGTTTAAAAAAAGAACCATCACTCGTACCTGGTAGATGATCATCAGTAAGGATAGGTAACAAGATAGGTTCTTAAAGAACCCATTATGTAAAAACAATATATAAAATTCATTATATAAGAGCAGGGAACACGAAAGGGATCGACTGATATCATGAGGGGTTGATGCAATCCTCAAACGAAGCGTAAGAGAAACGCATGGACGAGAAATAAACCTGTCGAGCCAAAGCAAATGATGGATAACGGCTTTGAACCCAAACCTATTTCCAACAACTTTCAACCGATAGCCGGAGAAAGGTGTGATCCAACAATCTAAAATAAAAGAAGCAAAAATGTTAGTAGATCTGTAACCAATGGAAGTAGAAGAAACAAGATAAGTAAAGAACGACAAAATGGTAAGACAGAAAGTAAATATATTGAACTAGTGTGATGGATCAACCGGATGCTTGCATCTTCCTCTCGTCGTGAGGTTGGCGATGTGGACAGAAGAAAAATGAAAACATAAAAAAGAGAAAAGCATGGGGAAGGGGGGAAGAAGAGAAAGCGGTAGAGAGGAGAGGAGAGAAAGCAAGTATAACACGTTCAAATTTTAGCCGAGTCAAAAGTTTAAAATTTTAGTTTAAGTTGTATAATTAAGTTCAAAATCCCATAATTAACTTTTTGTACACAAAAAAATTGATTTAATATCATTTTCGATCATTTTTTAGGGTTCAAGGTGTGCATGTCTAAATGGGCTTTCTAGTGAACCCGTTCGAATTTTAATCGAGTAAAAATTTCAAAATTTTAGTTTAAGCTGTATAATTAGGTTCAAAAGCCCATGATTAACTTTTTATAACCAAAAAATTTGATTTAATATCATTCTTGAACGTTTTTTAGGGTTCAGAGCGTGCATGTCTAAATGGGCTTTCTAGTGAACACGTTCGAATTTTAGACGAGTCAAAAGTTTAATATTTTAGTTTAAGTTGTATAATAAGGTTCAAAAGCCATAATAGACTTTTTTTACCCAAAATTTTTGATTGAATATCATTTTCGATCGTTTTTTAGGGTTCATAGCGTGCATGTCTAAATGGGTATTCTAGTGAACCCGTTCGAATTTTAACCTAGTAAAAAGCTCAAAAACTTAGTTTTAGCTGTATATTTAGGTTCAAAAGCCCATGATTAACTTTTTGTACCCAAAAAATTTGATTTAATATCATTTTCGATCAGTTTTTAGGGTTCAGAGCATGCAAGTCAAAATAGACTTTCTAGTGAACCCGTTCGAATTTTAAGTGAGTAAAAAGTTCAAAATTTTAGTTTAAGCTGCATAATTAGGTTCAAAAGCCCATAATTAACTTTTTTACCAAAAAAAATTTGATTTAATATCATTTTCGATCGTTTTCTAGGTTTAGAGTGTGCATGCCTAAATAGGCTTTCTAGTGAACCCGTTCGAATTTTAACCGAGTAAAAAGCTCAAAATTTTAGTTTAAGCTGTATAATTAGGTTCAAAAGACCATAATTAACTTTTTGTACCCAAAAAATTTGATTTAATATCATTTTCGATAGTTTTTTACGGTTTATAGCGTGCATGTCTAAATAGGCTTTCTAGTGAACCCGTTCGAATTTTAACTAAGTAAAAAGCTCAAAATTTGATTTTGAGCTGTATAATTAGGTTCAAAATCCGATAATTAACTTTTTGTACCCAAAAAACTTGATTCAATATTATTTTCGATCGTTTTTTAGGGTTCAGAGCGTGCATGTCTAAATTGGCTGTTTAGTGAACCTGTTCGAATTTTAACCGAGTAAAAAGTTCAAAATTTGAGTTTAAGTTGTATAATTAGGTTCAAAATCCCATAATTAAGTTTTTTTTACCCAAAAAATTGATTTAATATCATTTTCGATCTTTTTTATGGTTTAGAGCGTGCATGTCTGAATGGGCTTTTTAGTGAACTTGTTCGAATTTTAAATGAGTAAAAAGTTCAAAATTGTGTTTAAGCTATATAATTAGGTTCAAAAGCCCATAATTAACTTTTTTACCCAAAAAATGTTGATTTAATATCATTTTCGATCGTTTTTTAGGGTTCAGAGCACGCATGTCTAAATGGGTATTCTAGTGAACCCGTTCGAATTTTAATCGAGTAAAAAGCTCAAAAACTTAGTTTTAGCTGTATAATTAGATTCAAAAACCCATAATTAACTTTTTGTACCCAAAAAATTTGATTTAATATCATTTTCGAATAGTTTTTTAGGGTTCACAGCGTGCATGTCTAAATGGGCTTTCTAGTGAACCCGTTTGAATTTTAACCGAGTAAAAAGTTCAAAATTTGAATTTAAGATGTATGATTAGGTTCAAATACCCATAATTAACTTTTTATACCCAAAAAATTTGATTTAATATCATTTTCGATCGTTTTTTAGGGTTCAGGGCATGCATGTCTAAATGGGCTTTCTAGTGAACACGTTCGAATTTTAGCCGAGTCAAAAGTTTAAAATTTTAGTTTAAGCTGTTTAATTAGGTTCAAAATCCCATAATTAACTTTTTGTATACAAAAAATTGATTTAATATCATTTTCGATCGTTTTTTATGTTTCAGAGTGTGCATGTCTAAATGGGCTTTCTAGTGAATCCGTTCGAATTTTAAAGGAGTAAAAAGTTCAAAATATTAGTTTAAGCTGTATAATTAGGTTCAAAAGCCCATAATAAACTTTTTTTTACCCAAAAAATTTGACTTAATATCATTTTCGATCGTTTTTTAGGGTTCAGAGCGTGCATGTCTAAATGGGTATTCTAGTGAACCCGTTCGAATTTTAACCTAGTAAAAAGCTCAAAAACTTAGTTTTAGCTGTATAATTAGGTTTAAAAACCCATGATTAAGTTTTTGTACCCAAAAAATTTGATTTAATATCATTTTCGAATAGCTTTTTAGGGTTCAGAGCGTGCATGTCTAAATGGGCTTTCTAGTGAACCTGTTCGAATTTTAACCGAGTAAAAAGTTCAAAATTTGAATTTAAGCTGTATGATTAGGTTCAAATGCCCATAATTAACTTTTTATACCCAAAAAATTTGATTTAATATCATTTTCGATCATTTTTTAGGGTTCAGAGCATGCATGTTTAAAAGGGCTTTCTAGTGAACACGTTCGAATTTTAGCCGAGTCAAAAGTTTAAAATTTTAGTTTAAGCTGTTTAATTAGGTTCAAAATCCCATAATTAACTTTTTGTATACAAAAAATTGATTTAATATCATTTTCGATCGTTTTTTATGGTTCAGAGTGTGCATGTCTAAATGGGTTTTCTAGTGAATCCGTTCGAATTTTAATGGAGTAAAAAGTTCAAAATTTTAGTTTAAGCTGTATAATTAGGTTCAAAAACCCATAATAAACTTTTTTTTACCCAAAAAATTTGATTTAATATCATTTTCGATCGTTTTTTAGGGTTTAGAGCGTGCATGTCTAAATGGGTATTCTAGTGAACCCGTTCGAATTTTAACCTAGTAAAAAGCTCAAAAACTTAGTTTTAGCTGTATAATTAGGTTCAAAAGCCCATGATTAAGTTTTTGTACCCAAAAAATTTGATTTAATATCATTTTCGAGTAGCTTTTTAGGGTTCAGAGCGTGCATGTCTAAATGGGCTTTCTAGTGAACCCGTTCGAATTTTGACCGAGTAAAAAGTTCAAAATTTGAATTTAAGCTGTATGATTAGGTTCAAATGCCCATAATTAACTTTTTATACCCAAAAAATTTGATTTAATATCATTTTCGATCATTTTTTAGGGTTCAGAGCATGCATGTTTAAAAGGGCTTTCTAGTGAACACGTTCGAATTTTAGCCGAGTCAAAAGTTTAAAATTTTAGTTTAAGCTGTTTAATTAGGTTCAAAATCCCATAATTAACTTTTTGTACACAAAAAATTGATTTAATATCATTTTCGATCGTTTTTTAGGGTTTAGATTGTGCATGTCAAAATGGGCTTTCTAGTGAACCCGTTCGAATTTTAAACGAGTAAAAAGTTCAAATTTTAGTTTAAGCTGTATAATTAGGTTCAAAAGCCCATAATAAACTTTTTTTTACCCAAAAATTTCATTTACTATCATTTTCGATCGTTTTTTAGGGTTTAGAGCGTGCATGTCTAAATGGGTATTCTAGTGAACCTGTTCGAATTTTATCATAGTAAAAAGCTCAAAAACTTAGTTTTAGCTGTATGATTAGGTTCAAATGCCCATAATTAACTTTTTATACCCAAAAAATTTGATTTAATATCATTTTCTATCATTTTTTAGGGTTTAGAGCATGCATGTTTAAATGGGCTTTCTAGTGAACACGTTCGAATTTTAGCCGAGTCAAAAGTTTAAAATTTTAGTTTAAGCTGTTTAATTAGGTTCAAAATCCCATAATTAACTTTTTGTACACAAAAAATTGATTTAATATCATTTTCGATCGTGTTTTAGGGTTCAGATTGTGCATGTCAAAATGGGCTTTCTAGTGAACCCGTTCGAATTTTAAACGAGTAAAAAGTTCAAATTTTAGTTTAAGCTGTATAATTAGGTTCAAAAGCCCATAATAAACTTTTTTTACCCAAAAATTTCATTTAATATCATTTTCGATCGTTTTTTAGGGTTTAGAGCGTACATGTCTAAATGGGTATTCTGGTGAACCCGTTCGAATTTTATCATAGTAAAAAGCTCAAAAACTTAGTTTTAGCTATATAATTAGGTTCAAATACCCATAATTAACTTTTTGTACCCAAAAAATTTGATTTAATATCATTTTCGAAAAGTTTTTTAGGGTTCAAAGCGTGCTTGTCTAAATGGGCTTTCTAGTGAACCCGTTCGAATTTTGACCAAGTAAAACGTTCAAAATTTGAATTTAAGCTGTATGATTAGGTTCAAATGCCCATAATTAACTTTTTATACCCAAAAAATTGATTTAATATCATTTTCGTTCGTTTTTTAGGGTTCAGGGCATGCATGTCTAAATGGGCTTTCTAGTGAACACGTTCGAATTTTAGCCGAGTCAAAAGTTTAAAATTTTAGTTTAAGTTGTTTAATTAGGTTCAAAATCCCGTAATTAACTTTTTGTATACAAAAAATTGATTTAATATCATTTTCGATCGTTTTTTATGTTTCAGAGTGTGCATGTCTAAATGGGCTTTCTAGTGAATCCGTTCGAATTTTAAAGGAGTAAAAAGTTCAAAATTTTAGTTTAAGCAGTATAATTAGGTTCAAAAGCCCATAATAAACTTTTTTTACCCAAAAATTTAATTTAATATCATTTTCGATAGTTTTTTAGGGTTTAGAGCGTACATGTCTAAATGGGTATTCCATTGAACCCATTCGAATTTTATCATAGTAAAAACCCAAAAACTTAGTTTTAGCTGTATAATTAGGTTCAAAAACCCATAATTAACTTTTTGTACCCAAAAGTTTTATTTAATATCATTTTCGAATAGTTTTTTAGGGTTTAGAGCGTCCATGTCTAAATGGGCTTTCTAGTGAACCCGTTCGAATTTTGACCGAGTACAACGTTCAAAATTTGAATTTAAGCTGTATGATTAGGTTCAAATGCCCATAATTAACTTTTTATACCCAAAAAATTTGATTTAATTTCATTTTCGATCGTTTTTTAGGGTTCAGGGCATGCATGTCTAAATGGGCTTTCTAGTGAACACGCTCGAATTTTAGTCGAGTCAAAAGTTTAGAATTTTAGTTTAAGCTGGTTAATTAGGTTCAAAATCCCATAATTAACTTTTTGTATACAAAAAAATTGATTTAATATCATTTTCGATCGTTTTTTATGGTTCAGAGTGTGCATGTCTAAATGGGCTTTCTAGTGAATCCGTTCGAATTTTAAAGGAGTAAAAAGTTCAAAATTTTAGTTTAAGCTGTATAATTAGGTTCAAAAGCCCATAATAAACTTTTTTTACCAAAAAATTTAATTTAATATCATTTTCGATCATTTTTTAGGGTTTAGAGCGTAAATGTCTAAATGGGTATTCCAATGAACCCGTTCGAATTTTATCATAGTAAAAAGCCCAAAAACTTAGTTTTAGCTGTATAATTAGGTTCAAAAACCCATAATTAACTTTTTGTACCCAAAAATTTTATTTAATATCATTTTCGAATAGTTTTTTAGGGTTCAGAGCGTGCATGTCTAAATGGGCTTTCTAGTGAACCCGTTCGAATTTTGACCGAGTACAACGTTCAAAATTTGAATTTAAGCTGTATGATTAGGTTCAAATGCCCATAATTAACTTTTTATACCCAAAAAATTTGATTTAATTTCATTTTCGATCGTTTTTTAGGGTTCAGGGCATGCATGTCTAAATGGGCTTTCTAGTGAACACGCTCGAATTTTAGTCAAGTCAAAATTTTAGAATTTTAGTTTAAGCTGGTTAATTAGGTTCAAAATCCCATAATTAACTTTTTGTATACAAAAAATTGATTTAATATCATTTTCGATCATTTTTTATGTTTCAGAGTGTGCATGTCTAAATGGGCTTTCTAGTGAATCCGGTCGAATTTTAAAGGAGTAAAAAGTTCAAAATTTTAGTTTAAGCTGTATAATTAGGTTCGAAAGCCCATAATAAACTTTTTTTTACCCAAAAAATTTGATTTAATATCATTTTCGATCGTTTTTTAGGGTTCAGAGCGTACATGTCTAAATGGGTATTCTAGTGAACCCGTTCGAATTTTAACCTAGTAAAAAGCTCAAAAACTTAGTTTTAGCTGTATAAATAGGTTCAAAAGCCCATGATTAAGTTTTTGTACCCAAAAAATTTGATTTAATATCATTTTCGAATAGTTTTTTAGGGTTCAGAGCGTGCATGTCTAAATGGGCTTTCTAGTGAACCCGTTCGAATTTTGACCGAGTAAAAAGTTCAAAATTTGAATTTAAGCTGTATGAATAGGTTCAAATGCCCATAATTAACTTTTTATACCCAAAAAATTTGATTTAATATCATTTTCGATCATTTTTTAGGGTTCAGAGCATGCATTTTTAAAAGGGCTTTCTAGTGAACACGTTCGAATTTTAACCGAGTCAAAAGTTTAAAATTTTAGTTTAAGCTGTTTAATTAGGTTCAAAATCCCATAATTAACTTTTTGTACACAAAAAATTGATTTATTATCATTTTCGATCGTTTTTTAGGGTTCAGATTGTGCATGTCAAAATGGGCTTTCTAGTGAACCCGTTCGAATTTTAAACGAGTAAAAAGTTCAAATTTTAGTTTAAGCTGTATAATTAGGTTCAGAAGCCCATAATAAACTTTTTTTACCCAAAAATTTCATTTAATATCATTTTCGATCGTTTTTTAGGGTTCAGAGCGTACATGTCTAAATGGGTATTCTAGTGAACCCGTTCGAATTTTAACCTAGTAAAAAGCTCAAAAACTTAGTTTTAGCTGTATAAATAGGTTCAAAAGCCCATGATTAAGTTTTTGTACCCAAAAAATTTGATTTAATATCATTTTCGAATAGTTTTTTAGGGTTCAGAGCGTGCATGTCTAAATGGGCTTTCTAGTGAACCCGTTCGAATTTTGACCGAGTAAAAAGTTCAAAATTTGAATTTAAGCTGTATGAATAGGTTCAAATGCCCATATTTAACTTTTTATACCCAAAAAATTTGATTTAATATCATTTTCGATCATTTTTTAGGGTTCAGAGCATGCATTTTTAAAAGGGCTTTCTAGTGAACACGTTCGAATTTTAACCGAGTCAAAAGTTTAAAATTTTAGTTTAAGCTGTTTAATTAGGTTCAAAATCCCATAATTAACTTTTTGTACACAAAAAATTGATTTATTATCATTTTCGATCGTTTTTTAGGGTTCAGATTGTGCATGTCAAAATGGGCTTTCTAGTGAACCCGTTCGAATTTTAAACGAGTAAAAAGTTCAAATTTTAGTTTAAGCTGTATAATTAGGTTCAAAAGCCCATAATAAACTTTTTTTACCCAAAAATTTCATTTAATATCATTTTCGATCGTTTTTTAGGGTTCAGAGCGTGCATGTCTAAATGGGTATTCTAGTGAACCTGTTCGAATTTTATCACAGTAAAAAGCACAAAAACTTAGTTTTAGCTGTATAATTAGGTTCAAAAACCCATAATTAACTTTTTGTACCCAAAAAATTTGATTTAGTATCATTTTCGAATAGTTTTTTAGGGTTCATAGTGTGCATGTCTAAATGGGCATTCTAGTGAACCCGTTCGAATTTTAATCGAATAAAAAGTTCAAAATTTTAGTTTAAGCTGTATGATTAGGTTCAAATGCCCATAATTAACTTTTTATACCCAAAAAATTTGATTTAATATCATTTTCTATCATTTTTTAGGCTTCAGAGCATGCATGTTTAAATGGGCTTTCTAGTGAACACGTTCGAATTTTAGCCGAGTCAAAAGTTTAAAATTTTAGTTTAAGCTGTTTAATTAGGTTCAAAATCCCATAATTAACTTTTTGTACACAAAAAATTGATTTAATATCATTTTCGATCCTTTTTTAGGGTTCACATTGTGCATGTCAAAATGGGCTTTCTAGTGAACCCGTTCGAATTTTAAATGAGTAAAAAGTTCAAATTTTAGTTTAAGCTGTATAATTAGGTTCAAAAGCCCATAATAAACTTTTTTTACCCAAAAATTTCATTTAATATCATTTTCGATCGTTTTTTAGGGTTCAGAGCGTACATGTCTAAATGGGTATTCTAGTGAACCCGTTCGAATTTTATCATAGTAAAAACCCAAAAACTTAGTTTTAGCTGTATAATTAGGTTCAAAAACCCATAATTAACTTTTTATACCCAAAAAATTTGATTTAATATCATTTTCTATCATTTTTTAGGGTTCAGAGCATGCATGTTTAAATGGTCTTTCTAGTGAACACGTTCGAATTTTGACCAAGTAAAACGTTCAAAATTTGAATTTAAGCTGTATGATTAGGTTCAAATGCCCATAATTAACTTTTTATACCCAAAAAATTTGATTTAATATCATTTTCGATCGTTTTTTAGGGTTCAGGGCATGCATGTCTAAATGTGCTTTCTAGTGAACACGTTCGAATTTTAGCCGAGTCAAAAGTTTAAAATTTTAGTTTAAGCTGTTTAATTAGGTTCAAAATCCCATAATTAACTTTTTGTATACAAAAAATTGATTTAATATCATTTTCGATCGTTTTTTATGTTTCAGAGTGTGCATGTCTAAATGGGCTTTCTAGTGAATCCGTTCAAATTTTAAAGGAGTAAAAACTTCAAAATTTTAGTTTAAGCTGTATAATTAGTTTCAAAAGCCCATAATAAACTTTTTTTTACCCAAAAAATTTGATTTAATATCATTTTCGATCGTTTTTTAGGGTTTAGAGTGTGCATGTCTAAATGGGTATTCTAGTGAACCCGTTCGAATTTTAACCTAGTAAAAAGCTCAAAAACTTAGTTTTAGCTGTATAATTAGGTTCAAAAGCACATAATTAAGTTTCTGTACCCAAAAAATTTGATTTAATATCATTTTCGAATAGCTTTTTAGGGTTCAGAGCGTGCATGTCTAAATGGGCTTTCTAGTGAACCCGTTCGAATTTTGACCAAGTAAAAAGTTTAAAATTTGAATTTAAGCTGTATGATTAGGTTCAAATGCCCGTAATTAACTTTTTATACCCAAAAAATTTGATTTAATATCATTTTTTAGGGTTCAGAGCATGCATGTTTAAAAGGGCTTTCTAGTGAACACGTTCGAATTTTAGCCGAGTCAAAAGTTTAAAATTTTAGTTTAAGCTGTTTAATTAGGTTCAAAATCCCATAATTAACTTTTTGTACACAAAAAATTGATTTAATATCATTTTCGATCGTTTTTTAGGGTTCAGATTGTGCATGTCAAAATGGGCTTTCTAGTGAACCCGTTCGAATTTTAAACGAGTAAAAAGTTCAAATTTTAGTTTAAGCTGTATAATTAGGTTCAAAAGCCCATAATAAACTTTTTTTACAAAAAATTTCATTTAATATCATTTTCGATCGTTTTTTAGGGTTCAGAGTGTACATGTCTAAATGGGTATTCCATTGAACCCGTTCGAATTTTATCATAGTAAAAAGCTCAAAAACTTAATTTTAGCTGTATAATTAGGTTCAAAAACCCATAATTAACTTTTTGTACCCAAAATTTTTTATTTAATATCATTTTCGAATAGTTTTTTAGGGTTCAGAGCGTGCATGTCTAAATGGGCTTTCTAGTGAACCCGTTCGAATTTTGACCGAGTAAAACGTTCAAAATTTGTATTTAAGCTGTAATATTAGGTTCAAATACCCATAATTAACTTTTTATACCCAAAAAATTTTATTTAATATCATTTTCGATCGTTTTTTAGGGTTCAGAGCATGCATGTCTAAATGGGCTTTCTAGTGAACACGTTCGAATTTTAGCCGAGTCAAAAGTTTAAAATTTTAGTTTAAGCTGTTTAATTAGGTTCAAAATCCCATAATTAACTTTTTGTATACAAAAAATTGATTTAATATCATTTTCGATCGTTTTTTATGTTTCAGAGTGTGCATGTCAAAATGGGCATTCTAGTGAACCCGTTCGAATTTTAAACGAGTAAAAAGTTCAAAATTTTAGTTTAAGCTGTATAATTAGGTTCAAAAGCCCAAAATAAATTTTTTTACCCAAAAAATTTCATTTAATATCATTTTTGATCGTTTTTTAGGGTTTAGAGCGTGCATGTCTAAATGGGTATTCTAGTGAACCCGTTCGAATTTTAACCTAGTAAAAAGCTCAAAAACTTAGTTTTAGCTTTATAATTATGTTCAAAAGCCCATGATTAAGTTTTTGTACCCAAAAAACTTGATTCAATATCATTTTCGATCGTTTTTTGAACCTGTTCGAATTTTAACCGAGTAAAAAGTTCAAAATTTGAGTTTAAGTTATATAATTAGGTTCAAAATCCCAAAATTAAGTTTTTTTACCCAAAAAATTGATTTAATATCATTTTCGATCTTTTTTATGGTTTAGAGCGTGCATTTTTGAATGGACTTTTTAGTGAACTTGTTCGAATTTTAAACGAGTAAAAAGTTCAAAATTTGTGTTTAAGCTGTATAATTAGGTTCAAAAGCCCATAATTAACTTTTTTACCCAAAAATTTTGATTTAATATCATTTTCGATCGTTTTTTTAGGATTCAGAGCATGCATGTCTAAATGGGTATTCTAGTGAACCTGTTCGAATTTTAAACGAGTAAAAAGCTCAAAAACTTAGCTTTAGCTGTATAATTAGGTTCAAAACCCATAATTAACATTTTGTACCCAAAAAATTTGATTTAATATCATTTTCGAATAGTTTTTTAGGGTTCATAGCGTGCATGTCTAAATGGGCTTTCTAGTGAACCCGTTCGAATTTTGACCGAGTAAAAAGTTCAAAATTTGAATTTAAGCTGTATGATTAGGTTCAAATGCCCATAATTAACTTTTTATACCCAAAAAATTTGATTTAATATCATTTTCGATCGTTTTTTAGGGTTTAGAGCATACATGTCTAAATGGGCTTTCTAGTGAACACGTTCGAATTTTAGCCGAGTCAAAAGTTTAAAATTTTAGTTTAAGATGCATAATTAGGTTCAAAAGCCCATAATTAACTTTTTGTATACAAAAAATTGATTTAATATCTTTTTCGATCGTTTTTTAGGGTTCAGAGTTTGCATGTCAAAATGGGCTTTCTAGTGAACCCGTTCGAATTTTAAACGAGTAAAAAATTCAAAATTTTAGTTTAAGCTGTATAATTAGGTTCAAAAGCCCAAAATAAACTTTTTTTACCCAAAAAATTTCATTTAATATCATTTTCGATCGTTTTTTAGGGTTTAGAGCGTGCATGTCTAAATGGGTATTCTAGTGAACCCGTTCGAATTTTAACCTAGTAAAAAGCTCAAAAACTTAGTTTTAGCTGTATAATTAAGTTCAAAAGCACATAATTAAGTTTCTGTACCCAAAAAATTTGATTTAATATCATTTTTGAATAGCTTTTTAGGGTTCAGAGCGTGCATGTCTAAATGGGCTTTCTAGTGAACCCGTTCGAATTTTGACCGAGTAAAAAGTTCAAAATTTGAATTTAAGCTGTATGATTAGGTTCAAATGCCCATAATTAACTTTTTATACCCAAAAAATTTGATTTAATATCATTTTTTAGGGTTCAGAGCATGCATGTTTAAAAGGGCTTTCTAGTGAACACGTTCGAATTTTAGCCGAGTCAAAAGTTTAAAATTTTAGTTTAAGCTGTTTAATTAGGTTCCAAATCCCATAATTAACTTTTTGTACACAAAAAATTGATTTAATATCATTTTCGATCGTTTTTTAGGGTTCAGATTGTGTATGTCAAAATGGGCTTTCTAGTGAACCCGTTCGAATTTTAAACGAGTAAAAAGTTCAAATTTTTGTTTAAGCTGTATAATTAGGTTCAAAAGCCCATAATAAACTTTTTTTACAAAAAATTTCATTTAATATCATTTTCGATCGTTTTTTAGGGTTCAGAGTGTACATGTCTAAATGGGTATTCCATTGAACCCGTTCGAATTTTATCATAGTAAAAAGCTCAAAAACTTAGTTTTAGCTGTATAATTAGGTTCAAAAACCCATAATTAACTTTTTGTACCCAAAATTTTTTATTTAATATCATTTTCGAATAGTTTTTTAGGGTTCAGAGCGTGCATGTTTAAATGGGCTTTCTAGTGAACCCGTTCGAATTTTGACCGAGTAAAACGTTCAAAATTTGTATTCAAGCTGTAATATTAGGTTCAAATACCCATAATTAACTTTTTATACCCAAAAAATTTGATTTAATATCATTTTCGATCGTTTTTTAGGGTTCAGAGCATGCATGTCTAAATGGGCTTTCTAGTGAACACGTTCGAATTTTAGCCGAGTCAAAAGTTTAAAATTTTAGTTTAAACTGTTTAATTAGGTTCAAAATCCCATAATTAACTTTTTGTATACAAAAAATTAATTTAATATCATTTTCGATCGGTTTTTAGGGTTCAGAGTGTGCATGTCAAAATGGGCATTCTAGTGAACCCGTTCGAATTTTAAACGAGTAAAAAGTTCAAAATTTTAGTTTAAGCTGTATAATTAGGTTCAAAAGCCCAAAATAAATTTTTTTACCCAAAAAATTTCATTTAATATCATTTTTGATCGTTTTTTAGGGTTTAGAGCGTGCATGTCTAAATGGGTATTCTAGTGAACCCGTTCGAATTTTAACCTAGTAAAAAGCTCAAAAACTTAGTTTTAGCTTTATAATTATGTTCAAAAGCCCATGATTAAGTTTTTGTACCCAAAAAACTTGATTCAATATCATTTTCGATCGTTTTTTGAACCTGTTCAAATTTTAACCGAGTAAAAAGTTCAAAATTTGAGTTTAAGTTGTATAATTAGGTTCAAAATCCCAAAATTAAGTTTTTTTACCCAAAAAATTGATTTAATATCATTTTCGATCTTTTTTATGGTTTAGAGCGTGCATTTTTGAATGGACTTTTTAGTGAACTTGTTCGAATTTTAACCGAGTAAAAAGTTCAAAATTTGTGTTTAAGCTGTATAATTAGGTTCAAAAGCCCATAATTAAATTTTTTACCCAAAAATTTTGATTTAATATCATTTTCGATCGTTTTTTTAGGATTCAGAGCGTGCATGTCTAAATGGGTATTCTAGTGAACCTGTTCGAATTTTAAACGAGTAAAAAGCTCAAAAACTTAGCTTTAGCTGTATAATTAGGTTCAAAACCCATAATTAACATTTTGTACCCAAAAAATTTGATTTAATATCATTTTCGAATAGTTTTTTAGGGTTCATAGCGTGCATGTCTAAATGGGCTTTCTAGTGAACCCGCTCGAATTTTGACCGAGTAAAAAGTTCAAAATTTGAATTTAAGCTGTATGATTAGTTCAAATGCCCATAATTAACTTTTTATACCCAAAAAATTTGATTTAATATCATTTTCGATCGTTTTTTAGGGTTCAGAGCATACATGTCTAAATGGGCTTTCTAGTGAACACGTTCGAATTTTAGCCGAGTCAAAAGTTTAAAATTTTAGTTTAAGATGCATAATTAGGTTCAAAAGCCCATAATTAACTTTTTGTATACAAAAAATTGATTTAATATCATTTTCGATCGTTTTTTAGGGTTCAGAGTTTGCATGTCAAAATGGGCTTTCTAGTGAACCCGCTCGAATTTTAAACGAGTAAAAAATTCAAAATTTTAGTTTAAGCTGTATAATTAGGTTCAAAAGCCCAAAATAAACTTTTTTTACCCAAAAAATTTCATTTAATATCATTTTCGATCGTTTTTTAGGGTTCAGAGCGTGCATGTCTAAATGGGTATTCTAGTGAACCCGTTCGAATTTTAACCTAGTAAAACCTCAAAAACTTAGTTTTAGCTGTATAATTAAGTTCAAAAGCACATAATTAAGTTTCTGTACCCAAAAAATTTGATTTAATATCATTTTTGAATAGCTTTTTAGGGTTCAGAGCGTGCATGTCTAAATGGGCTTTCTAGTGAACCCGTTCGAATTTTGACCGAGTAAAAAGTTCAAAATTTGAATTTAAGCTGTATGATTAGGTTCAAATGCCCATAATTAACTTTTTATACCCAAAAAATTTGATTTAATATCATTTTTTAGGGTTCAGAGCATGCATGTTTAAAAGGGCTTTCTAGTGAACACGTTCGAATTTTAGCCGAGTCAAAAGTTTAAAATTTTAGTTTAAGCTGTTTAATTAGGTTCAAAATCCCATAATTAACTTTTTATACACAAAAAATTGATTTAATATCATTTTCGATCGTTTTTTAGGGTTCAGATTGTGCATGTCAAAATGGGCTTTCTAGTGAACCCGTTCGAATTTTAAACGAGTAAAAAGTTCAAATTTTTGTTTAAGCTGTATAATTAGGTTCAAAAGCCCATAATAAACTTTTTTTACAAAAAATTTCATTTAATATCATTTTCGATCGTTTTTTAGGGTTCAGAGTGTACATGTCTAAATGGGTATTCCATTGAACCCGTTCGAATTTTATCATAGTAAAAAGCTCAAAAACTTAGTTTTAGCTGTATAATTAGGTTCAAAAACCCATAATTAACTTTTTGTACCCAAAAATTTTTATTTAATATCATTTTCGAATAGTTTTTTAGGGTTCAGAGCGTGCATGTTTAAATGGGCTTTCTAGTGAACCCGTTCGAATTTTGACCGAGTAAAACGTTCAAAATTTGTATTCAAGCTGTAATATTAGGTTCAAATACCCATAATTAACTTTTTATACCCAAAAAATTTGATTTAATATCATTTTCGATCGTTTTTTAGGGTTCAGAGCATGCATGTCTAAATGGGCTTTCTAGTGAACACGTTCGAATTTTAGCCGAGTCAAAAGTTTAAAATTTTAGTTTAAACTGTTTAATTAGGTTCAAAATCCCATAATTAACTTTTTGTATACAAAAAATTAATTTAATATCATTTTCGATCGGTTTTTAGGGTTCAGAGTGTGCATGTCAAAATGGGCATTCTAGTGAACCCGTTCGAATTTTAAACGAGTAAAAAGTTCAAAATTTTAGTTTAAGCTGTATAATTAGGTTCAAAAGCCCAAAATAAATTTTTTTACCCAAAAAATTTTATTTAATATCATTTTTGATCGTTTTTTAGGGTTTAGAGCGTGCATGTCTAAATGGGTATTCTAGTGAACCCGTTCGAATTTTAACCTAGTAAAAAGCTCAAAAACTTAGTTTTAGCTTTATAATTATGTTCAAAAGCCCATGATTAAGTTTTTGTACCCAAAAAACTTGATTCAATATCATTTTCGATCGTTTTTTGAACCTGTTTAAATTTTAACCGAGTAAAAAGTTCAAAATTTGAGTTTAAGTTGTATAATTAGGTTCAAAATCCCAAAATTAAGTTTTTTTACCCGAAAAATTGATTTAATATCATTTTCGATCTTTTTTATGGTTTAGAGCGTGCATTTTTGAATGGACTTTTTAGTGAACTTGTTCGAATTTTAACCGAGTAAAAAGTTCAAAATTTGTGTTTAAGCTGTATAATTAGGTTCAAAAGCCCATAATTAACTTTTTTACCCAAAAATTTTGATTTAATATCATTTTCGATCGTTTTTTTAGGATTCAGAGCGTGCATGTCTAAATGGGTATTCTAGTGAACCTGTTCGAATTTTAAACGAGTAAAAAGCTCAAAAGCTTAGCTTTAGCTGTATAATTAGGTTCAAAACCCATAATTAACATTTTGTACCCAAAAAATTTGATTTAATATCATTTTCGAATAGTTTTTTAGGGTTCATAGCGTGCATGTCTAAATGGGCTTTCTAGTGAACTCGTTCGAATTTTGACCGAGTAAAAAGTTCAAAATTTGAATTTAAGCTGTATGATTAGGTTCAAATGCCCATAATTAACTTTTTATACCCAAAAAATTTGATTTAATATCATTTTCGATCGTTTTTTAGGGTACAGAGCATACATGTCTAAATGGGCTTTCTAGTGAACACGTTCGAATTTTAGCCGAGTCAAAAGTTTAAAATTTTAGTTTAAGATGCATAATTAGGTTCAAAAGCCCATAATTAACTTTTTGTATACAAAAAATTGATTTAATATCATTTTCGATCGTTTTTTAGGGTTCAGAGTTTGCATGTCAAAATGGGCTTTCTAGTGAACCCGCTCGAATTTTAAACGAGTAAAATATTCAAAATTTTAGTTTAAGCTGTATAATTAGGTTCAAAAGCCCAAAATAAACTTTTTTTACCCAAAAAATTTCATTTAATATCATTTTCGATCGTTTTTTAGGGTTCAGAGCGTGCATGTCTAAATGGGTATTCTAGTGAACCCGTTCGAATTTTAACCTAGTAAAAAGCTCAAAAACTTAGTTTTAGCTGTATAATTAGGTTCAAAAACCCATAATTAACTTTTTGTACCCAAAAAATTTGATTTAATATCATTTTCGAATAGTTTTTTAGGGTGCAGAGCGTGCATGTCTAAATGTGCTTTCTACTGAACCCATTCGAATTTTAACTGAGTAAAAAGCTCAAAATTTGATTTTAATCTGTATAATTAGGTTCAAAATCCGATAATTAACTTTTTGTACCCAAAAAACTTGATTCAATATCATTTTTGATCGTTTTTTAGGGTTCAAAGCGTGCATGTCCAAATTGGGTGTTTAGTGAACCTGTTCGAATTTTAACCGAGTAAAAAGTTCAAAATTTAAGTTTAAGTTGTATAATTAGGTTCAAAATCCCATAATTAAGTTTTTCTTACCCAAAAATTGATTTAATATTGTCGCGACCATTTTAAAACCGAAAGTGTGAAAAATAGCCTGGCGAGTTAATTTTGAAAAATCGAGTTTTTTACCACTTTTAATTATTATTTATGAAAAATCGGGGTATTAAAAATGTATTTTATTTGAATATTTTAAAAAACTTGGAGTCGCCACCGGCCACTTTGGTAGGCCAGACACCATAAAACAAACCAGAGATTTTTTTTAAAACATTTTGGGTTCGGGAGTCGGTTACGCGTAAGGACGACCCTTAGGAGCGCCCGAAATCGGTACCTTATTAATTACACGTGGCATTTTGGCATTTCGAATAATTTAATTTAATCCGTTATTATCGAATAAACATCGCTCGAATAAGAATATCCTTTTGAGTAAAAAGGTACATTTCTTTTAAATACGAGCTTTGAAAAAGACGTCCTAGAATAGGAAATCTTAGCTCGTATTTAAAGAAATATAAATTCTGACCCAAAAGGTTTTAAATGCATGATCGGTTATTATCATGTCGATTTTAAGTTCTAACCTATAAGGCTCCATTAATTGAATATTTAAAACCCTATTAAATTATTAATTTCACCGGGTGTATTATGATAACATCCGAATGCACGGACACTACCATTTCGACACCAAGCAAAATTAATAATACTATTAGTGTTTCTAGTTTTGCCTAATTAATTTTATTAAATTCTAACCCTAAATTATTTACCATTTTTCTATGTTTCGATGACGCGCCAAATACGATACCAAAGTACACTATTGGCCAACATAATGTTGTTTCAAAACACTGACCACTTAGTGTATCCGAGATATATGATAAGAACATCATCGTTACTAAATTATTTCTCCTATTTAATTAATTAATTAATTAAAGTGACTAATCCTAAAAAGGCTCTAATTTTAATTAATCTAAGTATAAATTAAATGATCCTAAACAAATATACTATATGATTTAAGAACACGCAAGCAAAAATAAACAAATTAAATAAAGCAATTAAAACAATAAAGATGACAAAAGAGCTAATTTTATTAAAAAGATATAGGAGCTCAAAAAAAAACATCGGAAAATTAAAATAAAAGGAGTTACATCGGAAACTGACAAATAATTTTAGGGGTTGATTTAAATTTAATTTTGATCAATTTAAATTAATTCTAAGCCTAGAAAATTTAATTAAATCCAATTAAGTATCTAATTAAATTAGATCTAAGTTTAAAATTAATTTTAACCCTAATTAACGTCTAAATTGATGAAATTTTGGGTTAACGGTTCGAATTGAGTTCAATTAGGGGTTAAATTGAGTGAATTTTAGAGTTTTAAGGGTTAATTAAAGGATTTGGGGACCAAAATGAATTACACCTCAAAGCCTGGGGGACCACGGGAGTAATTTCCCCAATTCCTTGAAACGCGCGGATCCGGGTTGACCCGGATCAAAACACGCGGACCCTGAGGGTGCAAAACGGCACCGTTTTGCTTGAGGGTAACCTCCCCTCACCGAGTTGACTCGCTCATTATTCTCCTCACATGACTCGGGTTGACTCACCTATTCCCTAAACCTCTCAATTTTAACACTTGAAAACCCAGAAAACCCTCTAATTTTGGATCAAACACCCACATTTTACCAAGAACAGCTTGAATGTTCTTCATGTTCATGAAGAACATGAAGAACACAACCATCAACCGCCGTGTACCCCGCCGCTGGATCCATACCGCCGCCGGTAACTGCCACTCCGGCGAGTTTTCCGGCCACCGTCCAGAGCTCCGACCACCGCCAGAAAAGCATTTTCGGCGTCGGTGACCGTTTCCGGTACCGGAAAACACACCGGAAACCTCTAAAAACAACTCGGAAACCTCATTTCTTTTGATCTAAACATCAAAACGTATTAAAACTCACTCCCAATCGCTAATTTCACTCCAAACATCACCCTATCTTACCCGAATTCGTTGAGTTATGGATCTAATATTCACCGAAATAAAACTTTCATTTATCCCCAACCACCATTCGACTGTGAACCACAAATTGAAACTATCCTAAGTTTGCTATTGTTCTCGCATAGAACTTAATCTAAAACCGATTGAAATTACAAGAATCATGGCGAACTAAAGTTCGAAATTACCTCTTTGGTATGTTCAACAATTTTCGGTAACGTTTCACTATTCTCTCCAATGATTCCCGATTGCTCCGGTGCTTATTCTCGTTTCCACCGTGATCCCTCCACCTTCTTTTTCCTTTGATCAACCTCTGCTGCCGTCCCTCTCCCTTTCTTTATTTTTCCTTTTAATTCAAAACAAAACTCCCCCTACAACTGAAGGTAACTCCCAAATAACCAACTCCCATTCTTTTTTTTTATTTTTTTATTTCTTTATTTCATTTATTTATTTATTTTTATTATTTATTTTATTTATTTATTATATACCTAGGACGAAATTCAAGTCCTACAACTGCCCCTCTTTGCTCAATGCTGTGGAACAGGAGACAAGCAAAGACTGAAAAGACATGAATTTCGTCTGAACTTCTTGGCCTCTGTTATGCCAACAAAGCTTGAAGCTGTTCTTATTATGAAATTCTTCAAGCAAGATGCCTGTCGTGGGACCTGAGGTTGTTCTTCTTATCATGAAATTCCTCGTATCCCGTGAAACTTGGAGCTGTTCTTCTCATTATGAAATTCTCCATGGACTGAAGCTGTTCTTCTTATTATGAATTTCTTCAGACAAAAAGATGATGAATCCGAAGCTGTTCTTCTTATTATGAAATTCTTCGTATCCCATCGAATTTGGAGCTGTTCTTCTTATTATGAAATTCTCCATGACCTGAAGCTGTTCTTCTTATTATGAATTTCTTCAGACAAAAGGTGATGAAACCCGAGGCTGTTCTTCTTATTATGAATTTCCTCGTATTTCATAAAATTTGGAGTTGTTCTTCTTACTATGAAATTCTCCATGACCTGAAGTTGTTCTTCTTATTATGAATTTCTTCAGACAAAAGTGATGAAACCCGAAGCTGTTCTTCTTATTATCAATTTCCTCGTATTTCATAAAATTTGGAGCTGTTCTTCTTATTATGAAATTCTCCATGACCTGAAGTTGTTCTTCTTATTATGAATTTCTTCAAACAAAAGTGATGAAACCCGAAGCTGTTCTTCTCATTATGAATTTCCTCGTATTTCATGAAATTTGGAGTTGTTCTTCTTATTATGAAATTCTCCAAAGTTTGAAGTTGTTCTTCTTATTATGAATTTCTTCAAACTTATCAAATGATGGAAACTGAGGTTGTTCTTCTTATTACAAAATTCCTCATATTCCATGAAAGCTTGAATTGTTGTTGTTTGATTGTTTTTGCTGAATCATTTCTCGTAGGTTTCTGAATCCTGTTCAAATAGAAATATGATGCTTTATTAGTATGATCCTAATGCAAATATTTCTATTATGATGCATGAGTATGCCTAGACAGGCAGATATTATCAGTCAATTGCCATTTTGATGAGCACGATCGACTCTTTCCTCTTTTCTCTGAAATCTTGATGATGTCTTGATTCTTCATCTCATATTAAGGGGCAACCTTTGATGACAATCTTTTTCACAAAGTTGTTTTTGAAGCGCCTTTTCAGGTTTTCACTTCAAATTATTTTTTCTCAAAGTGCCCTTTCAGGTTTTCACTTTGTTGTTTTTTTATTCTTTCTTTTATTTTCTTTTTTCGATTTTTCTCTTTTTCTTTTTTTTCTCTTCTTTTCTCTCTCTTTTTTTTGAATTGGTCTTGACACTGATTTCAGTCACTGTTTGAAAACTTCCTTCTGTTGTGTTCCTTGTTTTAGGATTCTGTTTGACCGTCTGAACATATTCACCTTTCATTCCAGCATCTTAATCTAGAAAAGCGGATATTACCTATAACTTTTAAAACAAGATAATGACAAAAGATTCTCATACTTATAAATTTACACGAGTTCACTTGCACGATGCTTTGGATAAAAAGAAAAGCTCGGAAGAGAAAATGAATATGTATTGAAGCTTTTTGTATGTTTGTAATAAGTATTGAATTTTTAAAATAGTCATGGCAAACCAAAAGAAAGAAAATCAAGAAACAAATGCAAATTCTCAAGTGCCCGTTACATGCAATCATCGGGACCTTTTCCCGAGATATAGATTTAAAGTAGATCTGCTTGTCTAACAGTTCTTCAAGTGATGATCTAATTTTGCAAACATGAAACCCCTTTCTGAACTACTAGATAACCGAGAGGTATAGATTGCCGGATGCCTACTGTTATGCATTTGAGCCGCCATTTCTGTTTTTTGACCCAAATCCTCCTTTGGTATCGAGACGCCCTTTGCGAGTTTTCATCTCAACCCCTCCTTCTTTATTTTTATCATTTTTATATGAAACGCCCTTTCGGATTTTCGCTTCATTTTTATTTTTCTATTATTCTCTTTTTATTTTCTCTTTTTTTTTATTCTTCAGGCGTAATATTTCTTAACTGAATCGGAATTCACAGGCTTGTCTAATTCTTTTCCGTCCATTTCAGTCAAGATCATTGCACCTCCGGAAATGGCCTTTTTGACAACATATGGCCCTTCCCAATTCGGCATCCATTTCCCACGGAAATCACGATGAATCGGCAAGATCTTTTTGAGCACTAGATCACCCTTTCGGAATTCTCGCGGTCGAACTTTCTTATCATAAGCATGAATCATCCGCTTCTGATACATTTGGCTATGGCAAATAGCTTTCAACCGCTTTTCTTCAATCAAATTCAACTGATCAAAACGAATCTGTACCCATTCTGCGTCATCTAGTTTCACTTCTGATAAAACCCGAAGAGATGGAATTTCAACTTCAAGTGGTAACACTGCTTCAGTCCCATATACTAGAGAATAGGGTGTTGCCCCAGTAGAAGTTCTCATTGAAGTACGGTATGCAAACAAAGCAAAAGGAAGTCTTTCATGCCAATCTTTGTACGTTTCTGTCATCTTCGATACGATCTTCTTGATGTTTTTGTTAGCTGCCTCAACCGCTCCATTCATCTTCGGTCGGTATGCCACAGAGTTGTGATGAATTATCTTGAACTGTTCACAGGTTTCTGCAATCACTTTGTTGTTGAAGTTAGTTGCATTATCTGTGATGATTCGTTCTGGTAGACCATATCGACAAATGATCTCTTTCCTCAAAAATTTGCACACAGTTGTCCTCGTAATGTTAACATAAGAAGCAGCTTCTATCCATTTGGTGAAATAATCAATAGCCACTAAGATGAAACGATGCCCATTCGAAGCTTTCGGGTGAATCTGCCCAATTACATCCATTCCCCATACAGCAAAAGGCCACGGTGAATTCATAGTGTGTAACGGTATCGGTGGGGAGTTGATCTTATCTGCATAGATCTGACATTTATGATACTTCTTGGCGTATTCTATGCAATCTCCTTCCATAATAGACCAATAGTATCCGTATCTCATTATTTTTCGTGCCATCGAGAAATCGTTGGCATGCGTACCACATATCCCGTCATGTACTTCCTCAAGAATACTTCTAGCTTCACGAGCATTGACACATCTGAGTAACATTTGATCTCTGCTTTTCTTGTATAAGACGTCACCATCTAACACATATCCGGCAACCATTCTTCTGATTGTTCTTTTATCATTATCATTCGCTTCAAATGGATAAGTTTGGAATTTGATGTATTGCAGAATATCAAAATACCAAGGATTCCCATCATCTTCCTCTATACCGCAACAATGAGCTTATGTTTCATAACTTTGCATTCGGATCAGCATCATATCTTCCGGTCTATTTGCTTGGAATACCGAAGCCAGTGTAGCTAGGGCATCCGCCATCTGGTTGTCTTCTCTAGGGAGGTATGCAAAAGTTACTTCTTCAAACTCTTCAATCAGTTCTAACACCAACTTCCGGTATTCCATCAACTTTGTGTCTTTTGTCTCCCATTCTCCACGTAGTTGATAAATAACCAGGGCTGAATCTCCATACACTTTCAGGGCTTTTATTTTTCTTTCTATTGCAGCCCTCAATCCCATAACACATGCTTCGTACTCCGCCATATTGTTCGTGCACAAAAACTCTAACTTGCTTGTGAGAGGATAATATATACCACCTGGGGAGATTAATACAGCTCCAATTCCACATCCTAGCGCGTTAACTGCTCCATCGAAATACAAACTCCATTTCTTCACCTCATCATCTTCCTCCACATAAATGGTCATCACATCTTCATCGGGAAAATCAAAGTTCAAAGGTTCATAATCTTCTGAAGCTCTACTTGCGAGAAAATCAGCTATAGCACTCCCTTTAACTGCTTTCTGGCTTATGTATAAAATATCAAATTCAGACAATAACATTTGCCAACGTGCTAATCTCCCGGTCAATGCTGGTGCTTCCATCAGAAACTTTAATGGATCAAGCTTTGATATCAACCACGTGGTATGGTATAACATGTATTGTCTAAGCCGTCGAGTAACCCAAACAAGCGCACAACACAGCTTCTGGATAAACGGGTACCGTACTTCACATTCGGTAAACTTCTTACTCAAGTAATAAATTGCCCTTTCTTTCTTTCCAGTATCATCATGCTGCCCCAGCACACACCCTATGGAATTCTCGAACACCGTCAAGTAAAGGATCAATGGTCTTTCAGGAACAGGAGCCACCAACACGGGTGCATTTGACAAGTATTGTTTGATCTTGTCCAACGTTTCTTGACATGCATCGTCCCACTCACACGGATTATTCTTTCGCAGCAATTTAAAGATTGGATCACATCTATCAGTTAACTGAGAAATAAACCGAGAGACGTAATTCAACCTTCCAAGGAAACCTCGAACTTCTTTTTGGGTTTTTGGAGGTGGTAAATTCTGAATCGCTTTAACCTTATCTGGATCAATTTCGATACCTCGTCTGCTAACCACAAAACCAAGCAGCTTGCCCGATGTAACCCCAAAAGTACACTTATTAGGGTTAAGTTTCAACTGATACTTTCGTAGCCTCTGAAACAACTTTCTTAAATTCTAAACGTGCCCATTTTCTGTTTGGGATTTGGCGATCATATCGTCTACGTAGACTTCGATTTCTTTATGCATCATATCATGAAATAATGTCACCATAGCCCTCTGGTACGTTGCCCCAGCATTTTTCAACCCAAAAGGCATGACTTTATAACAAAACGTGCCTCACAGTGTAGTAAAAGTCGTCTTCTCCATATCCTCCAGATTCATTTTGATTTGATTGTAACCCGAAAAACCGTCCATAAAAGAGAACCACGAATGCCCTGATGTGTTATCAACCAGAACATCTATATGAGGTAAAGGAAAATTATCTTTCGGACTCGCTCTGTTCAGATCTCTATAATCCACGCACATTCTTACTTTCCCGTCTTTCTTCGGTACTGGAACTATGTTTGCCACCCATTCTGGATATGCTGCCACCTGTAAGAATCCCGCATCAATCTGTTTCTGTCACTCTCAAAATCGTTTCATTCTTTGACTTATACCCGTCAGTCTTGTGTGTGTATTCGAAACCTGCCATCCCGGCTGTAGCAGGTATGAACTGTCTAGATCCGAACTGTCTGGAAACTAAAAGTGGGCAATAAGCTGTTCCGCCCCAAACTCCTGGCAATGGGACCCAATCTATTTCCCCACATCTATACAGAAACACAGTTCCTCTACTCAACCAACAGGCCTTCCAAACAACATCTGTATCTGTCAAATTCTGAAAGAATTCCTCCCATTGTCTCTCGTCCTTCTTCTCTATGACACAATCCTTCAGATGCTCCGAAATAGGTGAATATGAAACAGTATGCCTTAGCGCATGATAAGGTGCATTCCAACGATGACCTCTGAACCAGATCTCCAATAACTGTGCACAACCCCAGAATCTTCCTTCACTTGATTTCTTACATGCTGTCAAAGACCTGTATGTCTCCGCCAAGATAGCAGGGGTTGGGTTCACGCCTTTACCTAACCTCTCGAATAACCCGACAGTGGATGGATCTATATGTTCTGGGGTCCTCGGAAATAACACTAATCCATAAATGCATAAAGCATATATCCTTCTTACCTTTGATGGCTCTTCGCGACTATCCACTATTAACTCTTTCAAAACTTTCCAATTAACCCTCTGTTTATCCTCGTTCATGTCTGTACTATCTCGACTAGCAAGCTTCTCATCCCAAAACTCCTTCGCCTTTCCTGTGATCTGAGTTAACTTCTTTTTAAAGCCTGAAGTACTATTCGGCTTAACATAAATCTTGTCTCTCTTGACCATAGGACTGTTAATCAAGACCTCGTATTCCTCCAATGTCGGTGTCATATCAACTCGTCCAAAAGTAAAGCAGTTATATGCTGGGTTCCAGAATTGCGCCATTGCTCTGAGTAATTGTCTATCCACGGGTACTTTTAACAGTAATGCTATGTCCCCAAATTCCTTTTTAAACTGCTCTCTCATATCATCAGTCCACTGATCCCATATTTCCCGGACTTCCTGAAGACATGGATTCTGAGTCGTGTTGATCTTCACATAACCTTTCATTGTTGACACACTTCCCGACGGTAAACTATCTCCTTTCTCATATTGGACTACTTCTGACCAACCCCAGACATCCGTATTATCATCTTCTACAATGATCACTTCAGACATTTTTGGATACTTTTAACTTCACTATTTCTCGAATTTAATGCCAATGCAAATGATATGACAGGTAATAAAACAATATAATAAAGCAAAGGAAAACAAAACAAAATTCGTGTTAGTACAGTGAATACAAGATTTAAACAAAATAATCACAAAGAGGAATTGTACTTAAAATAACCAGAGAACAATTTATGTTGCGTAAAATTAACCAGAGAACAGTTAAACAGACAAATCCTAATTTCGACGGCATTTCGGCAGCATACCGCCTTATCTTATGGTCCCTGTCTGGCTCTAATAGGGGTAGGTTTCTACTCTATGCATGTGGGTTTTGGTCTAGACTCTGGTTTCCCGAACTGTCGTTACCGTCTACTACGACGATAAGACATCGATTCGGTAGTATAGGTCCCTTACAACGGAGGTGAAAACCTCACGACGCGTAAGGTTAGTATACCGGAAGCAGATAAAAATCCGAAACTCGGAGCTGGATAGCATCACGTCGGACAATATCTAACTCCCACTCAAGGGTAAAAGCTCGGGTCGAGAGCTGATGTATGAATGACAGATATATCACACAAAATGAAAATACTGTCCTTATCTAAACGATATTTATTTGACAATAATGAATTGAATTAATATCTATATTCGAAATACCGAAATGCCACATGTAATTAATAATTAGGCCTGACTCACAAAAAGAAACCCATTTCCCCAGCGGAGTCGCCAAGCTGTCGCGACCATTTTAAAACCGAAAGTGTGAAAAATAGCCTGGCGAGTTAATTTTGAAAAATCGAGTTTTTTACCACTTTTAATTATTATTTATGAAAAATCGGGATATTAAAAATGTATTTTATTTGAATATTTTAAAAAACTTGGAGTCGCCACCGGCCACTTTGGTAGGCCAGACACCATAAAACAAACCAGAGATTTTTTTTAAAACATTTTGGGTTCGGGAGTCGGTTACGCGTAAGGACGACCCTTACGAGCGCCCGAAATCGGTACCTTATTAATTACACGTGGCATTTTGGCATTTCGAATAATTTAATTTAATCCATTATTATCGAATAAACATCGCTCGAATAAGAATATCCTTTTGAGTAAAAAGGTACATTTCTTTTAAATACGAGCTTTGAAAAAGACGTCCTAGAATAGGAAATCTTAACTCGTATTTAAAGAAATATAAATTCTGACCCAAAAGGTTTTAAATGCATGATCGGTTATTATCTTGTCGATTTTAAGTTCTAACCTATAAGGCTCCATTAATTGAATATTTAAAACCCTATTAAATTATTAATTTCACCGGGTGTATTATGATAACATCCGAATGCACGGACACTACCATTTTGACACCAAGCAAAATTAATAATACTATTAGTGTTTCTAGTTTTGCCTAATTAATTTTATTAAATTCTAACCCTAAATTATTTACCATTTTTCTATGTTTCGATGACGCGCCAAATACGATACCAAAGTACACTATTGGCCAACATAATGTTGTTTCAAAACACTGACCACTTAGTGTATCCGAGATATATGATTAGAACATCATCGTTACTAAATTATTTCTCCTATTTAATTAATTAATTAATTAAAGTGACTAATCCTAAAAAGGCTCTAATTTTAATTAATCTAAGTATAAATTAAATGATCCTAAACAAATATACTATATGATTTAAGAACACGCAAGCAAAAATAAACAAATTAAATAAAGCAATTAAAACAATAAAGATGAGAAAAGAGCTAATTTTATTAAAAAGATATAGGAGCTCAAAAAAAAAACATCGGAAAATTAAAATAAAAGGAGTTACATCGGAAACTGACAAATAATTTTAGGGGTTGATTTAAATTTAATTTTGATCAATTTAAATTAATTCTAAGCCTAGAAAATTTAATTAAATCCAATTAAGTATCTAATTAAATTAGATCTAAGTTTAAAATTAATTTTAACCCTAATTAACGTCTAAATTGATGAAATTTTGGGTTAACGGTTCGAATTGGGTTCAATTAGGGGTTAAATTGAGTGAATTTTAGAGTTTTAAGGGTTAATTAAAGGATTTGGGGACCAAAATGAATTACACCTCAAAGCCTGGGGGACCACGGGAGTAATTTCCCCAATTACTTGAAACGCGCGGATCCGGGTTGACCCGGATCAAAACACGCAGATCCTGAGGGTGCAAAACGGCACCGTTTTGCTTGAGGGTAACCTCCCCTCACCGAGTTGACTCGCTCATTATTCTCCTCACATGACTCAGGTTGACTCACCTATTCCCTAAACCTCTCAATTTTAACACTTGAAAACCCAGAAAACCCTCTAATTTTGGATCAAACACCCACATTTTACCAAGAACAGCTTGAATGTTCTTCATGTTCATGAAGAACATGAAGAACACAGCCATCAACCGCCGTGTACCCCGCTGCTGGATCCATACCGCCGCCGGTAACCGCCACTCCGGCGAGTTTTCCGGCCACCGTCCAGAGCTTCGACCACCGTCAGAAAAGCATTTTCGGCGTCGGTGACCGTTTTCGGTACCGGAAAACACACCGGAAACCTCTAAAACCTCTAAAAACAACTCGGAAACCTCATTTCTTTTGATCTAAACATCAAAACGTATTAAAACTCACTCCCAATCGCTAATTTCACTCCAAACATCACCCTATCTTACCCGAATTCCTTGAGTTATGGATCTAATATTCACCGAAATAAAACTTTCATTTATCCCCAACCACCATTCGACTGTGAACCACAAATTGAAACTATCCTAAGTTTGCTATTATTCTCGCATAGAACTTAATCTAAAACCGATTGAAATTACAAGAATCATGGCGAACTAAAGTTCGAAATTACCTCTTTGGTATGTTCAACAATTTTCGGTAACGTTTCACTATTCTCTCCAATGATTCCCGATTGTTCCGGTGCTTATTCTCGTTTCTGCCGTGATCCCTCCACCTTCTTTTTCCTTTGATCAACCTCTGCTGCCGTCCCTCTCCCTTTCTTTATTTTTCCTTTTAATTCAAAACAAAACTCCCCCTACAACTGCAGGTAACTCCCAAATAACCAACTCCCATTCTTTTCTTTTTTTTTATTTTTTTATTTCTTTATTTCATTTATTTATTTTTATTATTTATTTTATTTATTATTATTTACCTAGGACGAAATTCAAGTCCTACAAATATCATTTTCGATCTTTTTTATGGTTTAGAGCGTGCATTTCTGAATGGGCTTTTTAGTGAACTTGTTCGAATTTTAACCGAGTAAAAAGTTCAAAATTTGTGTTTAAGCTGTATAATTAGGTTCAAAAGCCCATAATTAACTTTTTTACCCAAAAATTTTGATTTAATATCATTTTCGATCTTTTTTAGGATTCAGAGCGTGCATGTCTAAATGGGTATTCTAGTGAACCCGTTCGAATTTTAACCGAGTAAAATTCTCAAAAACTTAGTTTTAGCTGTATAATTAGGTTCAAAAACCCATAATTAACTTCTTATACCCAAAAAATTTGATTTAATATCATTTTCGATCGTTTTTTAGGGTTCAGAGCGTGCATGTCTAAATGGGCTTTCTAGTGAACACGTTCGAATTTTATCATAGTAAAAAGCTCAAAAACTTAGTTTTAGTTGTATAATTAGGTTCAAAAACCCATAATTAACTTTTTGTACCCAAAAAATTTGATTTAATATCATTTTCGAATAGTTTTTTAGGGTTCAGAGCGTGCATGTCTAAATGGGCTTTCTAGTGAACCCGTTCGAATTTTGACCGAGTAAAAAGCACAAAATTTTAGTTTAAGCTGTATAATTAGGTTCAAAAGACCGTAATTAAATTTTTTTACCCAAAAAATTTGATTTAATATCATTTTCGATTGTTTTTTACGGTTTATAGCATGCATGTCTAAATAGGCTTTCTAGTGAACCCTTTCGAATTTTAACCAAGTAAAAATCTCAAAATTTTAGTTTAAGCTATATAATAAGGTTCAAAAGACCATAATTAACTTTTTGTACCCCAAAAATTTGATTTAATATCATTTTCAATCGTTTTTTAGGGTTTATAGCGTGCATGTCTTGAGGGGCTTTATAGTGAACCCGTTCGAATTTTAACCGAGTAAAAAGCTCAAAATTTAATTTTGAGCTTGATAATTAGGTTCAAAAGCCCATAATTAACCTTTTGTACACAAAAAAATTGATGTAATATCATTTTCGATCTTTTTTTAGGGTTCAGAGTGTGGATGTCTAAATGGGCTTTCTAGTGAACCTGTTCGAATTTTAAACGATTAAAAAGTTCAAAATTTTTGTTTAAGCTGTAAAATAAGTATCAAAATCCCATAATTAACTTTTTTTACCCAAAAGTTTTGATTTAATATAATTTCCGATCGTTTTTTAGGGTTCAAAGCGTGCATGTCTATAGGGGCTTTCTAGTGAACCCTTTTGAATTTTAATTGAGTAAAAAGCCCAAAATTTGATTTTAAGCTGTATAATTAGATTCAAAAGCCCATGATTAACTTTTTGTACCCAAAAAATTTGATTTAACATCATTTTCGATCGGTTTTTAGGGTTCAAAGCGTGCATGTCTAAATAGGCTTTCTAGTGAACCCGTTCGAATTTTAAACGAGTAAAAAGTTCAAAATTTTAGTTTAAGCTGCATAATTAGGTTCAAAAGCCCATAATTAACTTTTTTACCAAAAAAAATTGATTTAATATCATTTTTGATCGTTTTCTAAGTTTAGAGTGTGCATGTCTCAATAGGCTTTCTAGTGAACCCGTTCGAATTTTAACCGAGTAAGAAGCTCAAAATTTTAGTTTAAGCTGTATAATTTGGTTCAAAAGACCATAATTAACTTTTTGTACATAAAAAATTTGATTTAATATCATTTTTGATTGTTTTTTATGGTTTAGAGCGTGCATGTCTAAATGGGATTTCTAGTGAACACGTTCGAATTTTAGCCGAGTCCAAAGTATAAGATTTTAGTTTAAGCTTTATAATTAGGTTCAAAATCCCATAATTAACTTTTTGTACACAAAAAATTGATTTAATATCATTTTCGATCATTTTTTAGGGTTTAGAGTGTGCATGTCTAAATGGTCTTTCTAGTCAACCCGTTCGAATTTCGACCGAGTAAAAAGTTCAAAATTTTAGTTTAAGCAGTATAATTAGGTTCAAAAGACCATAATCAACTTTTTTTTACCCAAAAAATTGATTTAATATCATTTTTGATCGTTTTTTAAGGTTTGGAGCGTGCATGTCTAAATAGGCTTTCTAGTGAACCAATTAGAATTTTAACCGAGTAAAAAGCTCAAAATTTTAGTTTAAGATGTATAATTAGGTTCAAAAGACCATAATTAACGTTTTGTACCCAAAAGATTTGATTTAATATCATTTTCTATCGTTTCTTAGGGTTTAGAGTGTGCATGTCTAAATGCTCTTTCAAGTGAACCCGTTCGAATTTTGACCGATTAAAAATTTCAAAATTTTAGTTTAAGCAATATAATTAGGTTCAAAAGCCCATAATAAACTTTTTTTCCCAAAAAATTTGATTTAATATCATTTTCGATCCTTTTTTAGGGTTTAGAGCGTTCATGTCTAAATAGGCTTTCTAGTGAACCCGTTCGAATTTTAATCGAGTAAAAAGCTCAAAATTTTAGTTTAAGTTGTATAATTAGGTTCAAAAGACCATAATTAACTTTTTGTACCCAAAAAATTTGATTTAATATCATTTTCGATCGTTTTTTAGGGTTTAGAGCGTGCATATCTAAACGGGCTTTCTAGTGAACCCTTTCGAATTTTAACCGAGTAAAAAGCTCAAAATTTGATTTTAAGATGTATAATTAAGTTCAAAAGCCCATGATTAACTTTTTGTACCCAAAAAATTTGATTTAATATCATTTTCGATCGATTTTTAGGGTTCAAAGCGTGCATGTCTAAATAGGTTTTCTAGTGAACCCGTTCGAGTTTTAAACGAGTAAAAAGTTCAAAATTTTAGTTTAAGATGCATAATTAGGTTCAAAAGCCCATAATTAACTTTTTCACCAAAAAAATTTGATTTAATATCATTTTCGATCGTTTCCTAGGTTTAGAGTCTGCATGTCTAAATAGGCTTTCTTGTGAACTCGTTCGAATTTTAAACGAGTGAAAAGTTCAAAATTTTAGTTTAAGCTGCATAATTAGGTTTAAAAGCCCATAATTAACTTTTTTGCCAAAATGTTTTGATTTAATATCATTTTCGATCGTTTTCTAGGTTTAGAGTGTGCATGTCTAAAAAGGCTTTCTAGTGAACCCGTTCGAGTTTTAACCTAGTAAAAAACTCAAAATTTTAGTTTAAGTTGTATATTTAAGTTCAAAAGCCTACAGTTAACTTTTTTTTACCCAAAATTTTTGATTTATTATCATTTTCGATTGTTTTTTAGGGTTTAGAGCGTGCATGTCTAAATGAGCTTTACACTGAACCCGTTCAAATTTTAACCGTGTAAAAAGCTCAAAATTTGAGTTTAAGCTGTATAATCAGGTTAAAATGCCCATAATTAAATTTTTGTACCCAAAAAAATTTGATTTAATATCATTTTCGATCGTTTTTTAGGGTTGAGAGCGTGCATGTCTAAATGGACTTTCTGGTGAACACGTTCGAATTTTAACCGAGTAAAAAGCTCAAAATTTTAGTTTAAGCTATATAATTAGGTTTAAAAGTCCATAATTAACTTTTTGTACCCAAAAAATTTGATTTAATATCATTTTCGATCGTTTTTTAGGGTTTAGAGCGTGCATATCTAAAGGGGCTTTCTAGTGAACCCTTTCGAATTTTAACCGAGTAAAAAACTCAAAATTTGATTTTAAGATGTATAATTAGGTTCAAAAGCCCATGATTAACTTTTTGTACCCAAAAAAATTGATTTAATATCATTTTCGATCGGTTTTTAGGGTTCAAAGCTTGCATGTCTAATAGGCTTTCAAGTTAACCCGTTCGAATTTTAAACGAGTAAAAAGTTCAAAATTTTAGTTTAAGCTGCATAATTAGGTTCAAAAGCCCATAATTAACTTTTTTACCAAAAAAATTTGATTTAATATCATTTTCGATCGTTTTCTAGGTTTAGAATGTGCATGTCTAAATAGGATTTCAAGTGAACTCGTTCGAATTTTAAATGAGTAAAAAGTTCAAAATTTTAGTTTAAGCTGCATAATTAGGTTCGAAAGCCCATAATTAACTTTTTCACCAAAAAAATTTGATTTAATATCATTTTCGATCGTTTTTTAGGTTTGGAGCGTTCATGTCTAAATGGGCTTTCTAGTGAACCCGTTCGAATTTTAACCGAGTAAAAAGCTCAAATTTTTAGTTTAAGCTATAGAATTAGATTCAAAAGCCCATAATTAACTTTTTTTATCGAAAAAATTTGATTTAATATCATTTTGGATCGTTTTTTATGGTTTAGAGCGTGCATGTCTAAATGGGCTTTCTAGTGAACCCGTTCGAATTTTAACCGAGTAAAAAGCTCAAAATTTTAGTTTAAGCTGTATAATTAGGTTCAAAAGACCATAATTAACTTTTTGTACCCAAAAAATTTGATTTAATATCATTTTCGATCGTTTTTTAGGATTTAAAGAGGAATGACTAAATAGGCTTTCTAGTGAACCCGTTCGAATTTTAAACAATTAAAAAGTTCAAAATTTTAGTTTAAGCTGTAAAATAAGGATCAAAATCCAATAGTTAACCTTTTTTACCCAAAAATTTTGATTTAATACAATTTTCGATCATTTTTTAGGGTTTAGAACATGCATGTCTAAAGGGGCTTTCTAGTGAACCCGTTCAAATTTTAACTGAATAAAAAGCTCAAAATTTGATTTTTAGCTGTACAATTAGGTTCAAAATCCCATAATTAACTTTTTGTACACAAAAAACTTGATTTAATATCATTTTCGATCGTTTTTTGGGTTTTGAGCGTGCATGTCTAAATTGGCTTTTTAGTGAACTCCTTAAAATTTTAAGAGAGTAAAAAGTTCAAAATTTGAGTTTAAGCTATATAATTACGTTCAAAAGCCCATAATTATCTTTTTTTTACCCAAAAATTCTGATTTAATATCATTTTCGAATGTTTTTAGGGTTAAGAGCGTTCATGTCTAAATGTGCTTTTTAATGAGCCCGTTCGAGTTTTAACCGAGTAAAAAGCTCAAAATTTTAGTTTAAGCTGTATAATTAGGTTCAAAAGACCATAAATAACTTTTTGTACCCAAAAAATTTGATTTAATATCATTTTCAATCGTTTTTTATGGTTTAGAGCGTGCATGTCTAAATGGGCTTTCTAGAGAACCCGTTGGAATTTTAACAGAGTAAAAATCTCAAAATTTGAGTTTAAGCTGTATAATCAGGTTAAAATGCCCATAATTAAATTTTGTACCCAAAAAAATTTGATTTAATATCATTTTCGATCGTTTTTTAGGATTTAGAGCATGCATGTCAAAATTTGCTTTTTAGTGAACCCGTTAGAATTTTAATCGAGTAAAAAGTTCAAAATCTGAGTTTAAGTTGTATAATTAGGATCAAAAGCCCATAAATAACTTTTTTTACCCAAAAATTTTGATTTAATATCATTTTCGATCATTTTTAGGGTTTAGAGCATGCATGTCTAAAAGGGCATTCTAGTGAACCCGTTCGAATTTTAACAGATTGAAAAGCTCAAATTTTTAGTTTAAGCTGTATAATTAGGTTCAAAAGACCATAATTAACTTTTTGTATCCAAAAAATTTGATTTAATATCATTTTCGATCGTTTTTTAGGGTTCAGAGTCTGCATGTCTAAATGGACTTTCTAGTGAACACGTTCGAATTTTAACAGATTAAAAAGCTCAAATTTTTAGTTTAAGCTGTATAATTAGGTTCAAAAGACCATAATTAACTTTTTGTACACAAAAAATTTAATTTAATATCATTTTCGATCGTTTTTAGGGTTTAGAGGGTGCATGTCTAAATGGGCTTTCTAGTGAACACGTTCGAATTTTAACAGATTAAAAAGCCCAAAATTTGATTTTAAGCTGTATAATTAGATTCAAAAGCCCATGATTAACTTTTTGTACCCAAAAAATTTGATTTAACATCATTTTCGATCGGTTTTTAGGGTTCAAAGCGTGCATGTCTAAATAGGCTTTCTAGTGAACCCGTTCGAATTTTAAACGAGTAAAAAGTTCAAAATTTTAGTTTAAGCTGCATAATTAGGTTCAAAAGCCCATAATTAACTTTTTTACCAAAAAATTTTGATATAATATAATTTTCGATCGTTTTCTAGGTTTACAAGGTGCGTGTCTAAATAGGCTTTTTAGTGAACTCGTTCGAATTTTAACCGAGTAAAAATCTCAAAATTTTAGTTTAAGCTGTATAATTAGGTTCAAAAGACCATAATTAACTTTTTGTACCCAAAAATTTTGATTTAATATCATTTTCGATCGTTTTTTAGGTTTTAGAGCGTGCATGTCTGAATAGGCATTCTAGTGAACCCGTTCGAATTTTAACAGATTAAAAGGCTCAAATTTTTAGTTTAAGCTGTATAATTAGGTTCAAAAGACCATAATTAACTTTTTGTAAGCAAAAAAATCTGATTTAATATCATTTTCGATCGTTTTTTAGGGTTCAGAGTGTGCATGTCTAAATGGGCTTTCTAGTGAACCCGTTCGAATTTTAAACGAGTAAAAAATTCAAAATTTTAATTTAAGCTGTATAATTAAGTTCAAAAGACCATAATTAACTTTTTGTACCCAAAAAATTTGATTTAATATCATTTTTGATCTTTTTTAGGGTTTAGAGTGTGTATATGTCTAAATAGGCTTTCTAGTGAACCCGTTCTAATTTTAACCGAGTAAAAATCCCAAAATTTTAATTTAAAATGTATAATTAGGTTCAAAATCCCATAATTAACTTTTTGTACCCAAAAAATTTGATTTAATATCATTTTCGATCGTTTTTAGGTTTTAGAGCGTGCATATCTAAAGGGGCTTTCTAGTGATCCCGTTCCAATTTTAAACGAGTCAAAAGTTAAAAATTTAAGTTTAAGCTGTATAATTAGGTTCAAAAGCCCATAATTAACTTTTTATACCCAAAAAATATGATTTATTATTATTTTTGATCGTTCTTTAGGGTTTTTGAGCGTACAAGTCTAAATGAGCTTTCTAGTGAACCCGTTCGAATTTTAACCAAGTAAAAAGCTCAAAATTTGATTTTAAGCTGTATAATTAGGTTCAAAAGACCAGAATTAACTTTTTGTACCCAAAAAATTTGATTTAATATCATTTTAGTGAACCCGTTCGAATTTTAACCGAGTAAAAAGCTCAAAATTTGATTTTAAGATGTATAATTAGGTTCAAAAGACCAGAATTAACTTTTTGTACCCAAAAAATTTGATTTAATATCATTTTCGATCATTTTTTAGGGTTTAGAGCGTGCATGTCTAAATAGGCTTTCTAGTGAACCCGTTCGAATTTTAACCGAGAAAAAAGCTGAAAATTTTAGTTTAAGCTGTATAATTAGGTTCAAAAGACCATAATTAACTTTTTGTACACAAAAAGTTTGATTTAATTCATTTTCGATCGTTTTTTAGGGTTTAGAGCGTGCATATCTAAAGGGGCTTTCTAGTGAACCCTTTCGAATTTTAACTGAGTAAAAAGCTCAAAATTTGATTTTATGCTGTATAATTAGATTCAAAAGCCAATGATTAACTTTTTGTACCCAAAAAATTTGATTTAATATCATTTTCGATCGATTTTTAAGGTTCGAAGCGTGCATGTCTAAATAGGCTTTCTAGTGAACCCGTTCGAATTTTAAACGAGTAAAAAGCTCAAAATTTTAGTTTAAGCTATATAATTAGGTTCAGAAGACCATAATTAACTTTTTGTACCCAAAAAATTTGATTTAATATCATTTTCAATCGTTTTTCTATGGTTTAGAGCGTGCATGTTTAAATGGGCTTTCTAGTGAACACGTTTGAATTTTAGCCAATTCAAAAGTTCAAAATTTTAGTTTAAGCTCTATAATTAGGTTCAAAATCCCATAATTAACTTTTTGTACACAAAAAATTGATTTAATATCATTTTCGATCATTTTTTAGGGTTCAGAGTGTGCATGTCTAAATGGACTTTCTTGTGAACCCGTTCGAATTTTAAATGAGTAAAAAGTTCAAAATTTTAGTTTGAGCTGTATAATTATGTTCATAAGCCCATGGTTAACTTTTTATACCCAAAAAATTTGATTTAATATCATTTTCGAACTTTTTTAGGGTTCAGAGCGTGTATGTCTAAATAGGCTTTCTAGTGAACCCGTTCGAAATTTAACCGAGTAAAAAGCTCAAAATTTTAGTTTAAGCTGTATAATTAGGTTCAAAAGACCATAATTAACTTTTTGTACCCAAAAAATTTGATTTAATATCATTTTCGATCGTTTTTTAGGGTTCAGAGTGTGCATGTCTAAATGGTCTTTCTAGTGAACCCGTTCGAATTTTGACTGAGTAAAAAGTTCAAAATTTTAGTTTAAGAAGTAAAATTATGTTCAAAAGCCTATAATAAACTTTTTTCCCAAAAAATTTGATTTAATATCATTTTCGATCGTTTTTTAGGGTTTAGGGCGTGCATGTCTAAATAGGCTTTCTAGTGAACCCGTTAGAATTTTAATCGAGTAAAAAGTTCAAAATCTGAGTTTAAGTTGTATAATTAGGATCAAAAGCCCATAAATAACTTTTTTTACCCAAAAATTTTGATTTAATATCATTTTCGATCATTTTTAGGGTTTAGAGCATGCATGTCTAAAAGGGCATTCTAGTGAACCCGTTCGAATTTTAACAGATTGAAAAGCTCAAATTTTTAGTTTAAGCTGTATAATTAGGTTCAAAAGACCATAATTAACTTTTTGTATCCAAAAAATTTGATTTAATATCATTTTCGATCGTTTTTTAGGGTTTAGAGCGTGCATGTCTAAATAGGATTTCTAGTGAACCCGTTCGAATTTTAACCGAGTAAAAAGCTCAAAATTTTAGTTTAAGCTGTATAATTAGGTTCAAAAGACCATAATTAACTTTTTGTATCCAAAAAATTTGATTTAATTCATTTTCGATCGTTTTTTAGGGTTTAGAGCGTGCATATCTAAAGGGGCTTTCTAGTGAACCCTTTCGAATTTTAAACGAGTAAAAAGTTCAAAATTTTAGTTTAAGCTGCATAATTAGGTTCAAAAGCCTATAATTAACTTTTTTACCAAAAAATTTTTATTTAATATCATTTTCGATCGTTTTTTAGGTTTAGAGTGTCCATGTCTAAATAGGCTTTCTAGTGAACCCGTTCTAATTTTAACCGAGTAAAAATCTCAAAATTTTAGTTTAACCTGTATAATTAGGTTCAGAAGACGATAATTAACTTTTTGTACCCAAAAAATTTGGTTTAATATCATTTTCGATCGTTTTTTAGGGTTTAGAGTGTGCATGTCTAAATAAGCTTTCTAGTGAACCCTTTCGAATTTTAACTGAGTAAAATGCTCAAAATTTGATTTTATTCTGTATAATTAGATTCAAAAGCCAATGATTAACTTTTTGTAGCCAAAAAATTTGATTTAATATCATTTTCGATCTATTTTTAGGGTTCAAAGCGTGCATGTCTAAATAGGCTTTCTAGTGAACCCGTTCGAATTTTAAACGAGTAAAAAGCTCAAAATTTTAGTTTAAGCTGTATAATTAGGTTCAGAAGACCATAATTAACTTTTTGTACCCAAAAAATTTGATTTAATATCATTTTCAATCGTTTTTTATGGTTTAGAGCGTGCATGTTTAAATGGGCTTTCTAGTGAACACGTTCGAATTTTAGTCGATTCAAAAGTTCAAAATTTTAGTTTAAGCTCTATAATTAGGTTCAAAATCCCATAATTAACTTTTTGTACACAAAAAATTGATTTAATATCATTTTCGATCATTTTTTAGGGTTCAGAGTTTGCATGTCTAAATGGACTTTCTTGTGAACCCATTCGAATTTTAAACGAGTAAAAAGTTCAAAATTTTAGTTTGAGCTGTATAATTAGGTTCATAAGCCCATGATTAACTTTTTATACCCAAAAAATTTGATTTAATATCATTTTCGAACTTTTTTAGGGTTCAGAGCGTGCATGTCTAAATGGGCTTTCTAGTGAACCCGTTCGAATTTTTACCGAGTAAAAAGTTCAAAATTTTATTTTAAGCAGTATAATTAGGTTCAAAAGCCCATAATAAACTATTTTTACCCAAAAAATTTGATTTAATATCATTTTCGATCGTTTTATACGGTTTATAGCGTGCATGTCTAAATAGGCATTTTAGTGAACACGTTCAAATTTTAACCGAGTAAAAAGCTCAAAATTTTAGTTTAAGCTGTATAATTAGGTTCAAAAGACCATAATTAACTTTTTGTACCCAAAAAATTTGATTTAATATCATTTTCGATCATTTTTTAGGGTATAGAGTGTGCATGTCTAAATGGTCTTTCTAGTGAACCCATTCGAATTTTGACTGAGTAAAAAGTTCAAAATTTTAGTTTAAGAAGTATAATTATGTTCAAAAGCCTATAATAAACTTTTTTCCCAAAAAATTTGATTTAATATCATTTTCGATCGTTTTTTAGGGTTTAGGGCGTGCATGTCTAAATAGGCTTTCTAGTGAACCCGTTCGAAATTTAACCGAGTAAAAATCTCAAAATTTTAGTTTAAGCTGTATAATTAGGTTCAAAAGACCTTAATTAACTTTTTGTACCCAAAAAAATTGATTTAATATCATTTTCGATCGTTTTTTAGGGTTCAGAGCGTGCATGTCTAAATAGGCTTTCTAGTGAACCCGTTCGAAATTTAACGGAGTAAAAAGCTCAAAATTTTAGTTTAAGCTGTAATATTAGGTTCAAAAGATCATAATTAACTTTTTGTACCCAAAAAATTTGAATTAATATCATTTTGGATCGTTTTTTAGGGTTTAGAGCGTGCATGTCTAAATAGGCTTTCTAGTGAACCCGTTCGAATTTTGACTAAGTAAAAAGTTCAAAATTTTAGTTTAAGCTGCATAATTAGGTTCAAAAGCCTATAATTAACTTTTTTACCAAAAAAATTTGATTTAATATCATTTTCGATCATTTTCTAGCTTTAGAGTGTGCATGTCTAAATAGGCTTTCTAGTGAACCCGTTCTAATTTTAACCGAGTAAAAATCTCAAAATTTTAGTTTAAGCTGTATAATTAGGTTCAAAAGACGATAATTAACTTTTTGTACCCAAAAAATTTGATTTAATATCATTTTCGATCGTTTTTAGGGTTTAGAGCGTGCATATCTAAAGGGGCTTTCTAGTGTCTTTCGAATTTTAACTGAGTAAAAAGCTCAAAATTTGATTTTAAGATGTATAATTAGGTTCAAAAGACCATGATTAACTTTTTGTTCCCAAAAAATTTGATCTAATATCATTTTCGATCGTTTTCTAGGTTTAGAGTGTGCATCTCTAAATAGGCTTTTTAGTGAACTCGTTCGAATTTTAACCGAGTAAAAAGCTCAAAATTTTAGTTTAAGCTGTATAATTAGGATCAAAAGCTTATAATTAACTTTTTTTTACCCAAAAATTTTGATTTATTATCATTTTCGATTGTTTTTTAGGGTTCATAGCGTGCATGTCTAAATGGGCTTTATACTGAACCCGTTCGAATTTTAACCGTGTAAAAAGCTCAAAATTTGAGTTTAAGCTGTATAATCAGGTTAAAATGCCCATAATTAAATTTTTTGTACCCAAAAAATTTGATTTAATATCATTTTCGATCGATTTTTTGGTTCAGAGCGTACATGTCTAAATGGACTTTCTAGTGAACACGTTCGAATTTTAACCGAGTAAAAACCTCAAAATTTTAGTTTAAGCTGTATAATTAGGTTCAAAAGACCATAATTAACTTTTTGTACCCAAAAAATTTGATTTAATAATATTTTCGATCATTTTTTAGGGTTTAGAGCATGCATGTCGAGAGGGGCTTTATAGTGAACCCGTTCTAATTTTAACCGAGTAAAAAGCTCAAAATTTGATTTTGAGCAGTATAATTAGGTTCAAAAGACCATAATTAACTTTTTGTACATAAAAAACTTGATTTAATATCATTTTCGATCGTTTTTTCGTTCAGAGCGTGCATGTCTAAATTGGCTTTTTAGTGAACACGTCCGAATTTTAACCGAGTAACAAGCTCAAAATTTGATTTTAAGTTGTATAATTAGGTTCAAAATCCCATAATAATCTTTTTTTACCCAAAAAATTTGATTTAATATCATTTTCGATCGTTTTTTATGGTTTAAAGCGTGCATGTCTAAATGGGCTTTCTAGTGAGCTCCTTCGGATTTTAACCGAGTAAAAAGCTCAAAATTTGATTTTGAGCTATATAGTTAGGTTCAAAAGCCCAAAATTAACTTTTTGTACACAAAAAAACTTGATTTAGTATCATTTTCGATCGTTTTTTAGGTTTCAAAGTGTGCATGTCTAAATGGGCTTTCTAGTGAACCCGTTTGGATTTTAAACGAGTAAAAAGTTAAAAATTTTAGTTTAAACTGTAAAATAAGGATCAAAATCCCATAAATAAGTTTTTTTACCCAAAATTTTTGATTTAATATAATTTTTGATCATTTTTTAGGGTTCAAAGCGTGTATGTCTAAAGGGGCTTTCTAGTGAACCTGTTCGAATTTTAACCGAGTAAAAAGCTCAAAATTTTAGTTTAAGCTGTATAATTAGGTTCAAAAGACCATAATTAACTTTTTGTACCCAAAAAATTTGATTTAATATTATTTTCGATCATTTTTTAGGGTTTAGAGCATGCATGTCTAGAGGGGCTTTATAGTGAACCCGTTCGAATTTTAACCGAGTAAAAAGCTCAAAATTTGATTTTGAGCAGTATAATTAGGTTCAAAAGACCATAATTAACTTTTTGTACACAAAAAACTTGATTTAATATCATTTTCGATCGTTTTCTGGTTCAGAGCGTGCATGTCTAAATTGGCTTTTTAGTGAACACGTTCGAATTTTAACCGAGTAACAAGCTCAAAATTTGATTTTAAGTTGTATAATTAGGTTAAAAATCCCATAATAAACTTTTTTTACCCAAAAAATTTGATTTAATATCATTTTCGATCGTTTTTTATGGTTTAAAGCGTGCATGTCTAAATGAGCTTTTTAGTGAACTCGTTCGAATTTTAATCGAGTAAAAAGCTCAAAATTTGATTTTGAGCTATATAGTTAGGTTCAAAAGCACAAAATTAACTTTTTGTACACAAAAAACTTGATTTAGTATCATTTTCGATCGTTTTTTAAAGGTTCAGAGTGTGCATGTCTAAATGGGCTTTCTAGTGAACCCGTTCAGATTTTAAACGAGTAAAAAGTTCAAAATTTTAGTTTAAGCTGTAAAATAAGGATTAAAATCCCATAAATAACTTTTTTTACCCAAAAGTTTTGATTTAATATAATTTTCGATCATTTTTTAGGGTTCAAAGCGTGTATGTCTAAAGGGGCTTTCTAGTGAACCTGTTCGAATTTTAACCGAGTAAAAAGCTTAAAATTTTAGTTTAAGTTGTATAACTAGGTTCAAAAGACCATAATTAACTTTTTGTACCCAAAAAATTTAATTTAATATTATTTTCGATCATTTTTTAGGGTTTAGAGCATGCATGTCTAGAGGGGCTTTATAGTGAACCCGTTCGAATTTTAACCGAGTAAAAATCTCAAAATTTGATTTTTAGCTATACAATTAGGTTCAAAATCCCATAATTAACTTTTTGTACACAAAAAACTTGATTTAATATTATTTTTGATCGTTTTTTGGTTTAGAGCGTGCATGTCTAAATTGGCTTTTTAGTGAACACGTTCGAAATTTAACCGAGTAAAAAGCTCAAAATTTGATTTTAATTTGTATAATTAGGTTTAAAATCCCATAATTATTTTTTTTACCAAAAAAAATTGATTTAATATCATTTTCGATCGTTTTTTATGGTTTAAAGCTTGCATGTCTAAATGGGCTTTCTAGTGAACCCGTTTGAATTTTAAATGAGTAAAAAGCACAAAATTTTAGTTTAAGCTGTAAAATAAGGATCAAAATCCCATAATTAACTTTTTTACCCAAAATTTTGATTTAATATATTTTCTTATCGTTTTTTAGGGTTTAGAGCATACATGTCTAAAGGGGATTCCTAGTGAACCGGTTCGAATTTTAACTGAGTAAAAAGCTCAAAATTTGAGTTTTAGCTATACAATTAGGTTCAAAATCCCATAATTAACTTTTTGTACACAAAAAACTTGATTTAATATCATTTTCGATCGTTTTTTGGTTTAGAGCGTGCATGTCTAAATTGGCTTTTTAGTGAACACGTTCGAATTTTAACCGAGTAAAAAGCTCAAAATTTGATTTTAAGTTGTATAATTAGGTTAAAAATACCATAATTAATTTTTTTACCCAAAAAATTTGATTTAATACCATTTTCGATCGTTTCTTATGGTTTTGAGCGTGCATGTCTAAATTGGCTTTTTAGTGAACATGTTCGAATTTTAACCGAGTAAAAAGCTCAAAATTTGATTTTAAGCTATATAATTAGGTTCAAAAGACCATAATTAACTTTTTGTACCCAAAAAATTTGATTTAATATTATTTTTGATCGTTTTTTAGGGTTTAGAGCGTGCATATCTAATGGGGCTTTCTAGTGAACCCTTTCGAATTTTAACCGAGTAAAAAGCTCAAAATTTGATTTTAAGCTGTAAAATTAGGTTCAAAATCCCATAATTAACTTTTTTTACCCAAAAATTTTGATTTAATATCATTTTCGATCTTTTTTAGGGTTTGGAGCGTGCATGTCTAAATTGGCTTTTTAGTGAACTCCTTCGAATTTTAAGAGAGTAAAAAGTTCAAAATTTCAGTTTAAGTTGTATAATTAGGTTCAAAAGCTCATAATTAACTTTTTTTACCCAAAGATTTTGATTTAATATCATTTTTGACTGTTTGGGTTGAGAGCGTGTATGTCTAAATGGTCTTTTTAGTGAACACGTTCGAATTTTAACCGAGTAAAAAGCTTAAAATTTTAGATTATGCTGTATAATTAGGTTCAAAAGCCCATAATTAACTTTTTTTACCCAAAAAATTTTTATTTAATATTATTTTCGATTGTATTTTAGAGTTCACAACATGCATGTCTAAATGGACTTTTTAGTGAAAATGTTCGAATTTTAACCGAGTAAAAAGCTCAAAATTTCAGTTTAAGTTGTATAATTAGGTTCAAAAGCCCATAATTAAATTTTTTTATCCAAAAAACTTGATTTAATATCATTTTCAATCATTTTTTAGGCTTTTGAGCGTGCATGTCTAAATTGGCTTTTTAGTGTACTCGTTCGAATTTTAACCGAGTTTTTTAGGTTCAAAAGCCCTTAATTAACTTTTTTTACCCAAAAATTTTGATTTCATATCATTTTCGATTGTTTTTTAGGGTTAAGAGCGTGCATGTCTAAATGGACATTATAGTGAACCCGTTTTAATTTTAAACAAGAAAAAAGCTCAAAATTTAGTTTAAGCTGTATAATTTGGTTCAAAAGCCCATAATTAACTTTTTGTACCCAAAAAATTTGGTTTAATATAATTTTCGATCGTTTTTTTATGGTTTAGAACGTGCATGTCTAGAACGGCTTTCTAGTGAACCCGTTTGAATTTTAACTGAGTAAAAAGCTCAAAATTGGATTTTAAGCTTTATAATTAGGTTCAAAATCCCATAATTAACTTTTTGTACTCAAAAAAAATTGATTTAATATCATTTTTAATCTTTTTTAGGGTTCACAGCGTGCATGTCTAACTGGTCTTTTTAGTGAACTTGTTCGAATTTTAACCGAGTAAAAAGTTCAAAAGTTGAGTTTAAGCTATATATTTAGGTTCAAAAGCCTATCATTATTTGATTTAATATCATTTTCGATCCTTTTATATTGTTTACAGTGTGCATTCTAAATGGGCTTTCTAGTGAACCCGTTTGAATTTTAACAGAGTAAAAAGCTCAAAATTGGATTTTAAGCCGTATAATTAGGTTCAAAAATCCCATAATTAACTTTTTGTACTCAAAAAATTGATTTAATATCATTTTTGATCTTTTTTAAGGTTCTGAGCGTGCATGTCTAAATCGACTTTTTAGTGAAACCGTTTGAATTTTAACCGAGTAAAAAGATCAAAATTTGAGTTTAAGTTGTATAATTAGGTTCAAAAGCCCATAATTAAGTTTTTTTACCCAAAAAATTTGATTTAATACCATTTTTGATATTTTTTAGGGTTCAGAGCGTGCATGTCTAAATGGGCTTTTTAGTGAACCCGTTCGAATTTTAACCGAGTAAAAAGCTCAAATTTTTAGTTTAAGCTGTATAATTAGGTTCAAAAGTCAATAAATAAATTTTTGTACCCAAAAAATTTGATTTAATATCATTTTCGATCGTTTTTAATGGTTTAGAGCGTGCATGTCTAAATAGGCTTTCTAGTGAACCCGTTCAAATTTTGACCGAGTAAAAAGCTCAAAAATTGATTTTAAGTTGTATAATTAGGTTCGAAATCCGATAATTAACTTTTTGTACACCAAAAAATTGATTTAATATCATTTTCGATCGTTTTTTAGGGTTCAGAGTGTGCATGTCTAAATGGGCTTTCTAGTGAACCCGTTTGAATTTTAAATGAGTAAAAAGCACAAAATTTTAGTTTAAGCTGTAAAATAAGGATCGAAATCCCATAATTAACTTTTTTCACCCAAAATTTTGATTTAATATATTTTTTGATCGTTTTTTAGGGTTCAGAGCATAGATGTCTAAAGGGGATTCCTAGTGAACCGGTTCGAATTTTAACTGAGTAAAATACTCAAAATTTGAGTTTTAGCTATACAATTAGGTTCAAAATCCCATAATTAACTTTTTGTACACAAAAAAACTTGATTTAATATCATTTTCGATCGTTTTTTGGTTCAGAGCGTGCATGTCTAAATTGGCTTTTTAGTGAACACGTTCGAATTTTAACCGAGTAAAAAGCTCAAAATTTGATTTTAAATTGTATAATTAGGTTAAAAATCCCATAACTAATTTTTTTAGCCAAAAAATTTGATTTAATACCATTTTCGATCGTTTTTTATGGTTTTGAGCGTGCATGTCTAAATTGGCTTTTTAGTGAACATGTTCGAATTTTAACCGAGTAAAAAGCTCAAAACTTGATTTTAAGCTATATAATTAGGTTCAAAAGACCATAATTAACTTTTTGTACCCAAAAAATTTGATTTAATATTATTTTCGATCGTTTTTTAGGGTTTAGAGCGTGCATATCTAAAGGGGCTTTCTAGTGAACCCTTTCGAATTTTAACCGAGTAAAAAGCTCAAAATTTGATTTTAAGCTTTATAATTAGGTTCAAAATCCCATAATTAACTTTTTTACCCAAAAATTTTGATTTAATATCATTTTCGATCTTTTTTAGGGTTTGGAGAGTGCATGTCTAAATTGGCTTTTTAGTGAACTCCTTCGAATTTTAAGAGAGTAAAAAGTTCAAAATTTGAGTTTAAGTTGTATAATTAGGTTCAAAAGCCCATAATTAACTTTTTTTACCCAAAGATTTTGATTTAATATCATTTTTGACTGTTTGGGTTAAGAGCGTGCATGTCTAAATGGGCTTTTTAGTGAACCCGTTTGAATTTTATCCGAGTAAAAAGCTTAAAATTTTAGATTATGTTGTATAATTAGGCAACTTATAAGGCCTCTACATTGAGGGAAAACCTGCTCTACGTGAAAAAAAAAAAGGGAAGTTCACTTTTTCATAACCTCTGTTTTATTTTCCTTGGGCATTGGAACAATCACAAGTGCAGGAAATAACTGATTGATATAAGAAGATCTCTGACCATATGGTCTTAAGTTGAGTATAGTACTCAGCAACAGTCATATCCCCCTGACTAAGATTTGGGACTTCTTATTCAAGCTGGAATATCTTAATAGAATAGAGGGGCGCTCTCAGCTAGCCTCAAACTTTGGAACAACTGAATCCTCATGCCTCTCCTCATTCTTTATAAATGAAAAAGAGAATTGCTTTGCTTTTTTATTCGCGCTTTGTAGTAATTAAAGGGAGAGCGCTCTGACACCGGGCCACCAAATGTCGGATGGATCGGTCTATTGATAAACACCGACCAGGTCGTAACCATATTCTAAAGCTTTGGAACGAATGGCAAGCAGTATAAGGAGGGATCCCTGCTAGGGTAAATAGTGCGCCTAAGCGAGCAAGCATACGCATAGCAGCACATAGCGCGCCAAAAGGCTACGTACGCGAGGCTAGAGCACGAGAGCAGGGCGTGAAGGAATGACCCGGGGAATTTTTGTAGAAAGATAGGGAGGCGAGAGATAGTATGAGGCCGGTACTCAAAGGAAGCGGCCCTTGGAAGAGAGTCCGAAGACGCCAAGAAGGGCGTAAGAATCAAACAGAAGGCAAAGCGCCAGAAGGTCTATGATGTGGATAGATCGAGCTCGGAGTCAGACATCCCGGAACCACCTAATCGCAGAGGCACTAAGTCAGAAGGATAAGGAGACCTGGTATGGCATCGCTCTATTGTAATTATTTTCGGTGCGCTAGGCACACTGCTCATCCGCCATCCGGAGGTACCGAATCAGTGCTATCACCTACGGAGAAGTTGTCTTGCTTTATTAAGAGCAGGAAAACGAGACCAACAATTCTGAAGAAGTAAATAGCATAGAACTCAAGGCCGAAATTGCAGAGATGCTGCCTCGGGTTCGTGATCTGGTAGTTCCGGCGGAGCTTACCACGGCCGTTATGGCTCTCGCGAAGCACGAGGATTTAAATTAACACGCTATTGGCTGCCGACAAAGAGCTGAGTGATCGCCTAGTACAATTGGTGGTGGACTCTATAAAGGTGCTCCATGACAGGATGCTGGCTCCAGAGTCAGAGTCTCTGTTGGCTGATGCGGGAAGGCTCTCTGCTCCGCAGGCATCCCGATGTCAGAATATATAAGAAGAGTTGATGTGACATAAACTAAAACACCCCTCTCGCATTCGCTCGAGATCTTTCAGAACCTCTCGCTATTGAATTGAATACCCGATTCCTCGCGTTCCTTGGAGTTGGAGGAGATGGAACTAGGTCGGAGTCGGAGGAAGATCTCTCATCTGATGACCCTGAGCAAGAAGGAGCTGCTCTCGATGTGAGATCAGCAGCAAAAGAAAGAAGACTAGTCGGTCTCGAAGACCTCTCAAAGCGTGAATAAGGCTACCACTGGGATACAACCCTACATCTGTTCCGTTCCCCTTTAGATTCGCTCTTCCAATCAGCAACGCTTTCCATCATCAAATAGGTTTCCAGGCTCAAAATAAACCCCAAAACACCCATCTTTAGTTGCCGTTATGGCCGATTCTCCCTATAAAGATCTTTAAACAGGGGATTTCCTTATGTGATTTTCCCTTCTGAAGGAATGTCTAAATCAAGTTATCCAGGGGTCCCCGAAGACGAGCAAGAAATTACTAACTTAGCTGGCATGGGAGAATGGCTTTTATAGAAGAGATGACTTGACCAAGGCAAGTAAGCCCGAAGTAGCGTAAGATGAAAGGCACAAAGCTTGAACTTAGAGAGAGGGAAAGGATTTGCTTCTATCTTTCTCATGCTGCTCGACCGTCGGAAATATATTCTGTTAAAGACAGTCCTTCGCGTAAATTGCTTTGAATCATACGGACTACCTTGTGGTTGGTTGACCTTAGCTTCACAAGGATACTATTCTAACTCACAGGCCTTTGGCATCTATGCTCCTCAATAAGATCGTTAGTTGGGCTCGCTACTCTCTTGACGTGCTACCAAGACCACACTCTCTTCTCTCTTGTTCACCAGAAAAGGGCCACTGAGGGATAGGAAGCAAGGGGAAGAAGAGTCGGCCATCGTAAACAGGGGTCCTACCCACAACTTTTTCTCAGTAGAGGAGGCAAAGACACAATAGCACCCCAAAATTGATTGAGACAAGCAAGCGGGTTCCCTATGACGAATCAATTGTGTCGGGCGAAAGAAAAGGTCGGGGCAGGAATGCGGTAGGCAGTGGTCCTATGAATGGGTTGACTAAGATAATAGAAAGTCTACGGTTAGGTTGAACAATATCCAACAAAGACTGTAATTACATACATACATAACATAGTCATAGCGGAAACTATAAAAACGAGTAAGCTAGGTTGCCTATGCCAAAAGCCTCTCCAGACAACGAGAATGAGATGGAAGCGGACACACATCCCGTTAAAGGGTCCTCAATAAAGGATTCTCCCATAGTCTTGGGTCGTTTGTCTAGAAAGAACTTCATGAAAGAATGGACTGCTTGAGCATAGGGTGCTCATGAAGAAGGGATTACCCTCGAAGGCTTTACACTGTCCTAGTTTTTCTAATATGTTTTTAGAGATAGCATTGAATAATCTATCGATAGATATCTAACTCAGCCTGTCAGCTCCACCAGGATCCGCTGCAGTGCTTGAGTGCATTAGTATATTTATACTATTACTATATACTATTATTATATAGTAATATAGTATACAAATCCAAAACAAGTAATACTTTTTCTTTTTCACTTCATTTCGATTTCGGATTTTTCTAAATTATTTTTATAAATAAAAGGAATAAAAGGAATTCGAATATGTAACTAATATCTAATATGTATTAGAATTTTAGAAAAAAAAAGGCTTCAAATTCAAATTCGGAAATTCTATTTATTTATTCTATTTATTTTATTCTAAATCTCAATTTTTTATTTTATATCTATATTTTATATCTATATATTATTTATATATTATTTCTATATATTATTATATTATTTATAATTTATATATATATATTATATATTATATATTGATTATATATTGAATTGAATATATATTTAATAGATTCTGTGTGAAATTATGAAATTATGTTTATGAAAAGATCTTTCTTTGCTTTGTTTTTCAAACTTTGACACCGAGTGCAAAGCTAGCGGCAGAGATTGTGGTTCCATACGCGGATTTAGATGCATCCCCATACATTACCTCGATCAGAATCAATTCCAACAAAGCTATAGCCCGTTGTAAGGTTCGTAGTGGCATATCTTTCAGTTACATATACTGCTCCAGATGCCAGTGGACTCGTCGATCAACCAGTGAAGGGAATAGAAGCATAGGTAGGTAGGAGGGATGAGAGAGCAAGCTGGCTGAGTATATCGTGGAGATGCCCGCTTTGTACATTTTCTGAGTCAGACCAACTCGGCTACCGAATTGTCTTCTTGGAATGTATTTAATTTATTAGGAAAGCGACTGTTCACTCAAAAAACGAGCTCAACAAAGTCACTTCTTGAACAGAAGCCCTTTAAGGCAGGGTAGATGGATCAACTAGGTGTCTTGCCTGAGGTGCTATATAAGTCGTACCATTTTCATGGAAATAAAAAGTTGTAGACCAATACTATTCTATTAATAAGAAATATAGTTTCAACAATAGAAGATTACTCTCCCAGCTTCCCCCACCAGCGCTCACTCTGACCACCATGAGATTTCCTCTTCAGAGGCCTCCAAACCAAAGGAGAACGAAATTTTTGATAACAAGCATGGGTTCAGTCGCTACATAGAGAGCTTACAAATGTAATGAATATACTTCCTCATTGAATGAGGCATTCCATACTGAAAGTAAATTTCTTTGATGCCAGGGTTCAAGACCTCTACATACCGGATACCTGGGTCGAGGGTTTCGTTTCGTCACACAGTTACAGTTGCTGTGAGAGTTGCGTGGCAGAGAATACACTTGACAGGAGATAGACACAAGCGGTAGAGAGAGAAAGGCAGCCCTCGTTATAGCTATATAACGTTGGGGGAGGGGTTGTTATATTCCAATCCAGGTGGAGTAAATCCACTCTATGTTCACTAATTGACATTCCTCCAACTTTAGGAGACATTTCATTCACTACTTTTAAATCGGTAAAGGACCAAACTGTTTAGCAGCCATCCTTTGATGAAAGCGTAGAGGCTCTGCCGGAGATGGAACAACTTCTTCTCTTTACTCTTTTTGATTAGAGCATCTCAGATCGGATTCCAATCACCTTAGCGAGTCTCCTAGGTGCGAAGCCATTATTTAAGCCCAAAACAAAAGAAGTGAAGTCACTATCTAGACAAAGGGGATCGCCTACTTAGAAGGTAGGAGTTCACACCGGGCAATCTCTTTCTTAATGAATTGAAAGCAGATGCCATTGAAAGAGAGTGAGGGAACTGACGGGAATAAGCTTAAGCCTGACCTCAGGGTAGGAAAAGATTTCATCACAAATGAACTTAGATAGAGGACAAATCGAATAAGCGAGCGTTCATCCCCATCTCTTGTCCTTGAAGGAGGGACAAAGAATGGATCTTTTTGCTCTTGCAGGAAGGGCCAATAGTCTTGGTGCTAAGGGCATGGCTTAAAGTAAAGAAGCGAGTGACTCTTGGAAAGGTATCGAAGTGACTTCCGGATTTACTGATTAAGGAGGTCCAGTCGAAAGATAAATGAGTTAGCTCAGGCTCCACAAACAGTGCCTACCAAGCACAGGTGAAGGAATGAGGTGAAAATCTCATATGGGGAGTTACAGACCTGGGATCCTGTCCCTCGGACAATCCTACACTCCCAATCGAGATGTAGCCTCTGCGGAACTCGAGCATCCTAATCCTAACAGGATGAACAATGACATAAGGAACATGTCATCTTAAGGTACATCACCATCATAGCGATAATGTTATTGTTGATCCAATCAGGCGATCCGAGTCAGGATTTAAACCTCGCCCTGAGTTCGTGAGAACTCATGACGCCAATAATCAGAATACGGAAAGCACTTTTCCTTTCCTATCCCTCATTACCGGGGAGAACGAAACTTATTAGCATAGAAAATAGGCCATGATCCATAAGCCTCCAAGCCTCATTCAAACGAAGGAACCTAAGTCAAAGATCAGATCATCTTGTGGAACCACCGATTGCTTCTTTTTCTTATTAAGAAGAGCTCAGTCATTTAGGATCAACAACACGTTATGAGGCCAGGCCGCCCTTAACAAAGCCCACCAATTAGATGTTCAGTTCAAAGCCTAACTACCACAATAATGCAAGGCGGGAGAGAAGCCAGATGCGTATCATAGAAGGACTTATTGGTCTATCTAATATTAGTACAGTCGCTACTAATACTAAGACAGAGATGACAGGATTAGTCTTGAAGTCTTTATCTCTCTAAAAAAAGGCTCTCTAAATCCCTAGAGATTGTTCGAGAGGAACTGATCCCACATTAGTAAGGGAAGGCAGCTCTTTCAATTGGTGTTCCCTATTCCAGACCGGCTTTGGCATCGACTTAAGCTTCAACTTAGGCACCTTCTTTAGCTTGAACTTTGACTTAGGTTTCGACTTCAGCCTTGGCATCGTTCTCTCTTTCTTATTCTTCATCCGAATCCTATTTCTTCCTCCTTTTTTCTCCCTCTCTGGATGGTTTACTTCTCTTCCCTTCTCCTCTCTCTGGAGTTCGCCGCTTTCTTCTTTTTTTTACCGGGTTGGCTTCATTCTTCTCCGCTCCCATTTTGGTTGTCTTTAGTCTTCTTCCCTTTGGGCTGACTGGTTCTCTTTTACATTCTCCCTTTCGTCCTTGGGTATTGGATCTTGGCTTCTCTTCGTTGTGCATCCTCTTTCTTCTCTAATTTACTAAGCTTTCAGTGCAGGAATTCCTACTAATTGGCAGAGCTAAGAGATATTTATTAAAGAAAAGACAAAGGCGCAATCAACACATTCATGCACACGAGACCTGCTATGTGCGAAAGCACTACTTGCTTACTTTCTCTCGGGACTTGCTTGCTCTCATCTTGCGAAGATAGTTAGCACTACCTTATTCGCTTACCAGAGAGCTAACCTTTAAGAGATATTCACCAAGAAAGCCCCCCTGAAGAAGCTAGATGGAGATCCGTTAATCATAACCTCAAATGACACTATGGAGATACATTATCTAATCCATCTTACCTATAAATTTCAAGAAACTTCAAGGATTCAAGGGTGGGTATTGAGGACAGCATCCCAAGGAACGAAGTCGTACGCCTTGCGAATATCTAACTTGGCACAAAACTTAGGAGTTCCTTTGTCTCTATGAAAGTTACGGACCAGCCCGTGAGCCAGAAGAATGTTTTCAATGATGTTCCTGCCTTTAATGAAAGTCGACTGATGGGGACCCACCAACTCATCAAGCATTTCCCTAAGCCGATTCGCCAAAATTCTTGAGATTTTCTTTACAAGCACGTTGCACAATGAGATAGGTCTGAACACCTCAAGGACCTCCGGGTTATCAACCTTAGGTTAGGGATGAGCTCAAGGAAAGTGGAGTTGACACATTTTAAGATCTCTCTCATTAAGCAATGAAGCCTTACAGATGAAGATGAAATAGAGAAGGAAGAAGAGAGACCCACCCTTTCTTTCTATACAGTTACGTGGACCACAAAGATTTCAGAATGGTAGGGAACCCTTCCAGCCTTAGGGCTTAACAACGCTTTACTCACTACAGCCAGACAACCCAAGCAAAGATACGACTTCTTTCTGTTGGGCAACCAAAGCAAAGGCGAACTCCATGGACAGAACTTTGCGTTCTATCAGTAGAAAAAAGCCCTTGGAAGACCCTTTCTTTCCCTCAGATGTGAGACCCATCTAGCTTGCTTGATGTCCGTTTTCTACTAAGGAATAGGGACACTTAGCATGCTTTGACTACAGCAGATAAAGGGGAAGGCCCTCCACAGAGAATATGTTGAGCCACTTCAGGACTACGACTGTTAAAGCGCTCTCACATTAAGAGAACGAATGAGCCCAACCGAATGAAAAGAAAAGGGAAAGACCCCTCCGCTACCAGTTGGCCAAGAAATAGAAGAAGGCAGACACCCGGGTAAAAGACTTAGAGTGGACCTATTTAGATTTAGGAAATGAAAAACCCCTATCTAGTAACCTCTTGACCTAGGAAGCACGAAAGATGAGACCTCCGACCAGGCAGGCTTTGCAAATACCACTGCCATTCAAGATCCAAGGAAAGAGAAAGCTGGGCCAGGTGCTATTAGCCCAACGGGTGAATCAATAGGGTTGGGCTAGGGAACTACGAGAACTTACTCCGATGATTTTCCCTTGGAAGATTGCCGCTATAGAGAATTGAGATGCTTCAAAGCCCTATATTAGAGTTACGACCGTCCACCAATAGAATAGAGACAGCGAAAGGGGTGCTGTGGAAGATTGCAAAATCTTAGGACTCGCTTTAGGACAGCGCCTGCTCCCCTCTTACTCATACTAATAGTTTGCAAAGCACAAAGGATTACTCCAGCCACTCCATACCACTGGATCAGTTAAAGGAGACCGATGACAATCGGATAAGGAAAAACTCCAGAGATTGCTTCGAAGTAAGATCCTTGCGTTGATCTTTTCCTGAACCAGAACGGGGGGGTAGAGGAAAAGGGGATCAAGATGTCCCATCAATAAAGTGAGGGCTTTCCGGACCTTCCCCCCTCACTCCCCCTTTTTCAATAAAGAAGCCCCGCTCGGGGCCCCTCTCTGATAAGGAAGGAAAGGAAAGAATCAAAATTTTATGACAAATCCGGTCCGATGGCTGTTCTCCACTAACCACAAGGATATAGGGACTCTATATTTCATCTTCGGTGCCATTGCTGGAGTGATGGGCACATGCTTCTTAGTACTGATTCGTACGGAATTAGCACGACCCGACGATCAAATTCTTGGTGGAAATCATCAAGTTTATAATGTTTTAATAACGGCTCACGCTTTTTTAATGATCTTTTTTATGGTTATGCCGGCGATGATAGGTGGATCTGGTAATTGGTTTGTTTCGATTCTGATAGGTGCACCTGACATGGCATTTCCGCGATTAAATAATATTTCATTCTGGTTGTTGCCACCAAGTCTCTTACTCCTATTAAGCTCAGCCTTAGTAGAAGTGGGTAGTGGCACTGGGTGGACGGTCTATTCGCCCTTAAGCGGTATTACCAGCCATTCTGGAGGAGCAGTTGATTCAGCAATTTCTAGTCTTCATCTATCTGGTGTTTCGTCCATTTTAGGTTCTATCAATTATATAACAACTATCTCCGACATGCGTGGGCCTGGAATGACTATGCATAGATCACCCCTTTTTGTGTGGTCCGTTCTAGTGACAACATTCCCACTTTTATTATCACTTCCGGTACTGGCAGGGGCAATTACCATGTTATTAACCGATCAAAACTTTAATACAACCTTTTATGATCCCGCTGGAGGGGGAGACCCCATATTATACCAGCATCTCTTTCGGTTCTTCGGTCATCCAGAGGTGTATATTCCCATTTTGCCTGGATCCGGTATCATAAGTCATATCGTTTCGACTTTTTCGGGAAAACCGGTCTTCGGGTATCTAGGCATGGTTTATGCCATGATTAGTATAGGTGTTCTTGGATTTCTTGTTTGGGCTCATCATATGTTTACTGTGGGCTTAGACGTTGATGCCCGTGCCTACTTCACCGCAGCTACCATGATCATAGCTATCCCCACTGGAATCAAAATCTTTAGTTGGATCGCTACCATGTGGGGAGGTTCAATACAATACAAAACACCTATGTTATTTGCTGTAGGGTTCATCTTTTTGTTCACCATAGGGGGACTCACTGGAATAGTCCCGACAAATTCTGGGCTAGACATTGCTCTACATGATACTTATTATGTGGTTGCACATTTCCATTATGTACTTTCTATGGGAGCCGTTTTTGCTTTATTTGCAGGTAAAATCTTTGGTTGGAACTTTAACGATAAGCTATATGAAGATGTCCTTAAAGAAGGAGATTGGAGACATGCTGTGATTCAAGAACTAAAGCAATCAGTGTCGTCAGTGCACATGGCCAAGAAAGACTTGAAGTGCTTCACTAAATTATGTGGCAATTTTGACTACAAGATGTCCGATGGGGTCTTAGCTCGGTGCCTTGGCGTTGAAGAAGCAGCAAAGAGACTTGAAGAAGTTCATGATAAGGTCTGTTGGACAACAAAACCGGTAAACCTCTACAGAAGATTGCAAAGACAAGGTTACTATTGGCCTGATATGGCTAGGGATGCAAAAACTCGAGAAGAGGCTTGTCTAAAATGTACATGGATTCCCGATAGAGCAGAATGTGCCTTTATCAATGTAGTGGATTGGAGACAGCCATATATCGAGTATCTGACAGAACCTTACCAGATGATAGATACGAAGCGAATAAGCTAAAGAAGATGGCCAAAAGGTATATCGTGAATGATGGTAAGCTATTCAAAAGAGGCTTATCGGGAATTCGGTTGAGGTGTCTATCAGGTGATGAAGCGATGGAGGTCATGCACGAACTGTTCATGATATTTTAAAGAAGGCGGGGTTTTCTACAGAACTTAGTCTTAATCAAACAAAATTCAATTAATGAAATACAAAAAAAGGGTGTGGATGATTCATATCTAGCTTTGTATAAATTTTTCTTTATTATTTCCTCCCCCCTCTTTTGTTCTATTCATACTAATAAATTTATTATTCGTATTTCTTATTACTATGCTACTATAGAATATTGCTACTCTACTATAGAATATATTCTATAGAATACCGTGTTTTAAAGCCCATAATTAACTTTTTTTACCCAAAAAATTTTTATTTAATATTATTTTCGATTGTTTTTTAGAGTTCACAGCATGCATGTCTAAATTGGCTTTTTAGTGAACATGTTCGAATTTTAACCGAGTAAAAAGCTCAAAATTTGATTTTAAGTTGTATAATTAGGTTCAAAATCCCATAATTAACTTTTTGTACTCAAAAAAATTAATTTAATATCATTTTCGATCGTTTTTTAGGGTTCAGAGCGTGCATCTCTAACAGGGCTTTTTAGTGAACTCGTTCGAATTTTAACTGAGTAAAAAGTTCAAAAGTTGAGTTTAAGCTGTATATTTAGGTTCAAAAGCTTATAATTAACTTTTTGTAAGCAAAAAAATCTGATTTAATATCATTTTCGATCGTTTTTTATGGTTTAGAGCGTGCATGTCTAAAAGGGCTTTCTAGTGAACCCGTTTGAATTTTAACCGACTAAAAAGCTCAAAATTGGATTTTGAGCTATATAATTAGGTTCAAAATCCCATAATTAACTTTTTGTACACAAAAAATTGATTTAATATCATTTTCGATCCTTTTTTAGGGTTTAGAGCGTCCATGTCTAAATCGACTTTTTAGTGAACCCGTTTGAATTTTAACCTAGTAAAAAGGTCAAAATTTGAGTTTAAGTTTTACAATTAGGTTCAAAAGCCCATAATTAAGTTTTTTTACCCAAAAAATTTGATTTAATATCATTTTCAATCATTTTTTAGGGTTTAAAGCGTGCATGTCTAAATTGGCATTCTAATGAACCCGTTCGAATTTTAACCGAGTAAAAAGTTCAAAATTTGAGTTTAAGTTGTATAATTAGGCTCAAAAGCCCATAATTAAGTTTTTTTACCCAAAAAATTGTTTTAATATCATTTTCGACCGTTCTTTAGGGTTTAGAGCGTGAATGACTAAGTAGGCTTTCTAGTGAACCCGTTCGAATTTTAAACGAGGAAAAAGCTAAAAAATTTGATTTTAAGCTGTATAATTAGGTTCAAAATCCCATAATTAACTTTTTGTACCCTAAAAATTTGATTTAATATAATTTTCGATCGTTCTTTAGGGATCAGAGCGTGCATGTCTAAATGGGCATTCTAGTGAACCCGTTCGAATTTTAACCGAGTAAAAGCTCAAATTTATAGTTTAAGCTGTATAATTAGGTTCAAATGCCCATAATTAACTTTTGCACCCACAAAATTTTGATTTAATATCATTTTCGATCGTTTTTTAGGGTTCAGAGCGTGCATGTCTAAATGGGCATTCTAATGAACCCATACGAATTTTAATCGAGTTAAAAGTTCAAAATTTGAGTTTAGGTTGTATAATTAGGCTAAAAATCCCATAATTAAGTTTTTTACCCAAAAAATTTGATTCAATATCATTTTAGATCGTTCTTTAGGGTTTAGAGCATAAATGACTAAATAGGCTTTCTAGCGAACCCGTTCAAATTTTTAGGGTTCAGAGCGTGCATGTCTAAATGGGCATTCTAAGGGAACCCATTCGAATTTTAACCGAGTAAAAGCTCAAATTTTTAGTTTAAGCTGTATAATTAGGTTCAAATGCCCAAAATTAACTTTTTACCCACAAAATTTTGATTTAATATCGTTTTCGATCGTTTTTTAGGGTTCAGAGCGTGCATGTCTAAATGGGTATTCTAATGAACCCGTGCGAATTTTAATCGAGTTAAAAGTTCAAAATTTGAGTTTAGGTTGTATAATTAGGCTAAAAATCCCATAATAAAGTTTTTTACCGCCAAAAATTGATTTAATATCATTTTTGACCGTTCTTTAGGGTTTAGAGCGTAAATGACTAAATAGGCTTTCTAGTGAACCCGTTCAAATTTTTAGGGTTCAAAGCGTGCATGTCTAAATGGGCACTCTAGTGAACCCGTTCGAATTTTAACAGAGTTAAAATTTCAAAATTTTAATTTAAGCTGTATAATTAGGTTCAGAAGCCCATAATTAACTTTTTTACCCCAAAAATTTAGATTTAATATCATTTTCAATCGTTTTTTAGGGTTCAGAGCGTGCATGACTAAATGGGCTTTCTAGTGAACCCGTTCAAATTTTATCCGAGTAAAAAGCTCGAAAATTTAGTTTAAACTGTATAATTAGGTTCAAAAGCCTAGAATTAACTTTTTTTACCCAAAATTTTTGATTTAATATCATTTTCGATCGTTTTTAGGGTTTAGAGCGTGCATGTCTAAATGGGCATTCTAATGAACCCGTTCGAATTTTAACTGAGTAAAAAGTTCAAAATTTTAGTTTAAGCTGTATAATTAGGTTCAAATGCCCATAAAAAGTTCAAAATTTGAGGTTAAGCTGTATAATTAGGTTCAAAAGCCCATAATTAACTTTTTTTACCAAAAAATTTTGATTTAATATCATTTTTGATCATTTTTTAGGGTTCAGAGCATGCATGTCTAATTGGGCATTCTAGTGAACCCGTTTGAATTTAACGGATTCAAAATTTCAAAATTTTAGTTTAAGCTGTATAATTTGGTTCAAAAGCCCATAATTAACTTTTTGTTCCCTAAAACTTTGAATTAATATCATTTTTGATCGTTTTTTAGGGTTCAGAGCGTGCATATCTATATGGGCTTTCTAGTGAACCCGATCGAATTTTAACTGAGTAAAAAGTTCAAAATATGAGTTTAAGCTGTATAATTAGGTTCAAATGCCCATAATTAACTTTTACACCCAAAGAATTTGATTTAATATCATTTTCGATCGTTTTTAGGGTTTAGAGCGTGCATGTCTAAATGGGCATTCTAATGAACCCGTTTGAATTTTTACCAAGTAAAAAGTTCAAAATTTGAGTTTAAGTTGAATAATTAGGTTCAAAAGCCCATAATTAAGTTTTTTTACCCAAAAAATTTGATTTAATATAATTTTCGACCGTTCTTTAGGGTTTAGAGCGTGAATGACTAAATAGGCTTTCAAGTGAACCCGTTCCAATTTTAACCGAGTAAAAAGCTCAAAAATGTAGTTTAAACTTTATAATTAGGTTCAAAGACCATAGTTAACTTTTTTTACCCAAAAAATTTGATTTAATATCATTTTCGATCGTTTTTTAGGGTTCAAAGCGTGCATGTCTAAATGGACATTCTAGTGAACTCGACGAATTTTAACGGAGTCAAAATTTCAAAATTTTAGTTTAAGCTGTATAACTAGGTTCAAAAGCCCATAATTAAGTTTTTGTACCTAAAAAAATTGATTTAATATCATTTTCAATCGTTTTTTAGTGTTTAGAGCGTGCATGTCTAATTGGGCATTCTAGTGAATCCGTTCGAACTTTAACGGAGTCAAAATTTCAAAATTTTAGTTTAAGTTGTATAGTTAGGTTCAAAAGACCATAATTAACTTTTTGTACCCAAAAAATTTGAATTAATATCATTTTCGATCGTTTTTTACGGTTCAGAGCGTGCATGTCTATATGGGCTTTCTAGTGAACCCGATCGAATTTTAACTGAGTAAAAAGTTCAAAAATTGAGTTTAAGCTGTATAATTAGGTTTCAAAAGCACATAATTAAGTGTTTTTATCCAAAAAAATTGATTTAATATCATTTTCGACCGTTCTTTAGGGTTTATAGCGTGAATGACTAAATGGGCTTTCTAGTGAACCCGTTCGAATTTTAACCGAGTAAAAAGCTCAAAAATTTAGTTTAAGCTGTATAATTAGGTTCAAAAGCCTATAATAAACTTTTTTTACCCAAAAATTTTGATTTAATATCATTTTCGATCGTTTTTAGGTTTCAGAGCTTGCATCTCTAAATGGGCATTCTAGTGAACCCGTTCGAATTTTAACAGATAAAAAAGTTCAAATTTTTAGTTTAAGCTCTAAAATTAGGTTTACAAGCCCATACTTAACTTTTTTTGCCCAAAAATTTTGACTTAATATCATTATCGATCGTTTTTTATGGTTCAAAGCGTGCATGTCTGAATGGGCATTCTAGTGAACCCATTCGAATTTTAACGGAGTCAAAATTTCAAAATTTTAGTTTAAGCTGTATAATGAGGTTTAGAAGCCCATAATTAACTTTTTTACCCAAAAAATTTTGATTTAATACCATTTTCGATCGTTTTTAGGGTTCAAAGCGTGCATGTCTAAATGGGCATTCTAGTGAACCTGTTCGAATTTTAACAGAGTCAAAATTTTAGTTTAAGCTATATAATTAGGTTCAGAAGCCCATAATTAACTTTTTGTACTCAAACAATTTGATGAAATATCATTTTCAATCGTTTTTTAGGGTTCAGAGCGTGCATGTCTGAATGGGCTTTCTAGTGAACCAGTTCGAATTTTAACTGAGTAAAAAGTTCAAATTTTAGCTTAAGATGTATAATTAGGTTCAAATGCCCATAATTAACTTTTGTACCCAAAGAATTCGATTTAATATCATTTTCGATCGTTTTTTAGGGTTCAGAGCGTGCATGTCTAAATGGCCATTCTAAGGAACCCGTTCGAATTTTTACCGAGTAAAAAGTTCAAAATTTGAGTTTAAGTTGAATAATTAGGTTAAGAAGCCCATAATTAAGTGTTTTTACCCAAAAATTTTGATTTAATATCATTTTCGACCGTTCTTTAGGGTTTAGAGCGTGAATGACTAAATGGGCTTTCTAGTGAACCCGTTCGAATTTTATCTGAGTAAAAAGCTCGAAAATTTAGTTTAAACTGTATAATTAGGTTCAAAAGCCCATACTTAACTTTTTTTACCCAAAAATTTTGACTTAATATCATTTTCGATCGTTTTTTAGGGTTCAGAGCGTGCATGTCTAAATGGACATTCTAGTGAACCCGTTCGAATTTTAACGGAGTAAAAATTTCAAAATTTTAGTTTAAGCTGTATAATTAGGTTCACAAGCCCATAATTACTTTTTTACCCCCAAAATTTTGATTTAATATCATTTTTGATCGTTTTTTAGGGTTCAGAGCGTGCATGTCTAAATGGGCATTCTAAGGAACCCGTTCGAATTTTTAACCATAATTATGTGTTTTTACCCAAAAAATTTGATTTAATATCACTTTTGACCGTTCTTTAGGGTTTAGAGCGTGAATGACTAAATGGGCTTTCTAGTGAACCCGTTCGAATTTTATCCGAGTAAAAAGCTCAAAAATTTAGTTTAAACTGTATAATTAGGTTCAAAAGCCCAAAATTAACATTTTTACCCAAAAATTTTGATTTAATACCATTTTTGATCGTTTTTTAGGGTTTAGATCGTGCATGTCTAAATAGGCATTCTAAGGAACCCGTTCGAATTTTAACCGAGTAAAAAGTTCAAAGTTTGAGTTTAAGTTGTATAATTAGTCTAAAAAGCCCATAATTAAGTTTTTTTCCCAAAAAATTTGATTTAATATCATTTTCGACCTTTCTTTAGGGATTAGAGCGTGAATGACTAAATAGGCTTTCTAGTGAACCCGTTCAAATTTTAACCGAGGAAAAAGCTCAAAAATTTAGTTTAAGCTGTATAATTAGGTTCAGAAGCCCATAATAAACTTTTTTTACCCAAAAATTTTGATTTAATATCATTTTCGATCGTTTTTTAGGGTTTAGAGCGTGCATGTCTAAAAGGGCTTTCTAGTGAACCAGTTCGAATTTTAACTGAGTAAAAAGTTCAAAATTTCAGTTTAAGATGTATAATTAGGTTCAAATGCGCATAATTAACTTTTGTACCCAAAGAATTTGATTTAATATCATTTTCGATCGTTTTTTAGGGTTTAGAGCGTGCACGTCTAAATGGGCATTCTAAGGAACCCGTTCGAATTTTTACCGAGTAAAAAGTTCAAAAAGTGAGTTTAAGTTGAATTATTAGGTTCAAAAACCCATAATTAAGTGTTTTTACCCAAAAATTTTGATTTAATATCTTTTTCGATCGTTCTTTAGGGTTTAGAGCGTGAATGACTAAATGTGCTTTCTAGTGAACCCGTTCGAATTTTAACCGAGTAAAAAGCTCAAAAATTTAGTTTAAACTGTATAATTATGTTCAAAAGCCCAGAATTATCTTTTTTTTACCCAAAATTTTTTTATTTAATATCATTTTTGATCTTTTTTAGGGTTTAGAGCGTGCATGTCTAAATGGGCATTCTAGTGAACCCATTCGAATTTTAATAGAGTAAAAAGAACAAATTTTTAGTTTAAGCTGTATAATTAGGTTCAAATGCCCATAAATAACTTTTTTATCCAAAATTTTTTGATTTAATATCATTTTCGATCGTTTTTTAGGCTTCAGAGCGTGCATGTCTAAATGGGCGTTCTAATGAACCCGTTCGAATTTTAACTAAGTAAAAAGTTCAAAATTTGAGTTTAAGTTGTATAATTCGGCTAAAAAGCCCATAATTAAGTTTTTTACCCAAAAAATTTGATTAAATATCATTTTCGACCTTTCTTTAGGTATTAGAGCGTGAATGACTAAATAGGCTTTCTAGTGAACCCGTTCGAATTTTAACCGAGGAAAAAGATCAAAAATTTAGTTTAAGCTGTACAATTAGGTTCAGAAGCCCATAATTAACTTTTTTTACCCAAAACTTTTGATTTAATATCATTTTCGACCGTTTTTTTTTGGGTTCAGAGCTTGCATCTCTAAATGGGCATTCTAGTGAACTCGTTCGAATTTAAACTGAGCAAAAAGCTCAAATTTTTAGTTTAAGCTGTAAAATTATGTTCACAATCCCATACTTAACTTTTTTTACCCAAAAATTTTGACATAATATCATTTTCGATCGTTTTTTAGGGTTCAGAGCGTGCATGTCTAAATGGGCATTCTAGTGAACCCGTTCGAATTTTAACGGAGTAAAAATTTCAAAATTTTAGTTTAAGCTGTATAATTAGGTTTAGAAGTCCATAATTACTTTTTTACCCCAAAAATTTTGATTTAATATCATTTTTGATCGTTTTTTAGGGTTCAGAGCGTGCATGTCTAAATGGGCATTCTAGTGAACCTGTTTGAATTTTAACAGAGTTAAAATTTAAAAATTTTAGTTTAAGCTGTATAATTAGGTTTAGAAGCCCATAATTACTTTTTAACCCGAAAATTTTGATTTAATATCATTTTCGATCGTTTTTTAGGGTTCAGAGTGTGCATGTCTAAATGGGCTTTCTAGTGAACCCGTTCGAATTTTAACCTAGTAAAAGGTTCAAAATTTTAGTTTAAGATGTATAATTAGGTTCAAATGCCCATAATTAACTTTTGTACCCAAAGAATTTGATTTAATATCATTTTCGATCGTTTTTTAGGGTTCAGAGCGTGCACGTCTAAATGGGCATTCTAGTGAACCCATTCGAATTTCAACAGAGTAAAAAGAACAAATTTTTAGTTTAAGCTGTATAATTAGGTTCAAATGCCCATAAATAACTTTTTTATCCAAAATTTTTTGATTTAATATCATTTTCGATCGTTGTTTAGGGTTCAGAGCGTGCATGTCTAAATGGGAGTTATAATGAACCCGTTCGAATTTTAACCAAGTAAAAAGTTAAAAATTTGAGTTTAAGTTGTATAATTAGGCTAAAAAGCCCAGAATTAACTTTTTTTACCCAAAAATTTTGATTTAATATCATTTTGATCGTTTTTTCGGGTTCAGATCGTGCATGTCTAAATGGGCATTCTAGTGAACCTGTTCGAATTTTAACAGAGTTAAAATTTCAAAATTTTAGTTTAAGATGTATAATTAGGTTCAACAGCCCATAATTAACTTTTTGTACTCAAACAATTTGATGTAATATCATTTTCGATCGTTTTTTAGGGTTCAGAGCGTGCATGTCTAAATGGGCTTTCTAGTGAACCCGTTCGAATTTTAACCGAGTAAAAAGTTCAAAATTTTAGTTTAAGATGTATAATTAGGTTCAAATGCCCATAATTAACTTTTGTACCCAAAGAATTTGATTTAATATCATTTTCGATCGTTTTTTAGGGTTCAGAGCGTGCATGTCTAAATGGGCATTCTAAGGAACCCGTTCGAATTTTTACCTAGTAAAAAGTTCAAAATTTGAGTTTAAGTTGAATAATTAGGTTCAGAAGCCCGTAATTAAGTGTTTTTACCCAAAAAATTTGATTTAATATCATTTTCGACCGTTCTTTAGGGTTTAGAGCGTGAATGACTAAATGGGCTTTCTAGTGAACCCGTTCGAATTTTATCTGAGTAAAAAGCTCAAAAATTTAGTTTAAACTGTATAATTAGGTTCAAAAGCCCAGAATTAACTTTTTTTACCCAAAAATTTTGATTTAATATCATTTTTGATCGTTTTTTAGGGTTCAGATCGTGCATGTCTAAATGGGCATTCTAAGGATCCCGTTCGAATTTTAACAGAGTAAAAAGAACAAATTTTTAGTTTAAGCTGTATAATTAGGTTCAAATGCCCATAAGTAAATTTTTTACCCAAAAATTTTGATTTAATATCATTTTCGACCGTTCTTTAGGGTTTAGAGCGTGAATGACTAAATGGGCATTCTATTGAACCCGTTCGAATTTTAACCGAGTAAAAAGCACAAAATTTTAGTTTAAGATGTATAATTATGTTCAAATGCCCATAATTAACTTTTGTACCCAAAGAATTTGATTTAATATCATTTTCGATCGTTTTTTAGGGTTCAGAGCGTGCACGTCTAAATGGGCATTTTAAGGAACCCGTTCGAATTTTTACCGAGTAAAAAGTTCAAAATTTGAGTTTAAGTTGAATAATTAGGTTAAGAAGCCCATAATTAAGTGTTTTTACCCAAAAATTTTGATTTAATATCATTTTCGACCGTTCTTTAGGGTTTAGAGCGTGAATGACTAAATGGGCATTCTATTGAACCCGTTCGAATTTTAACCGAGTAAAAAGCACAAAATTTTAGTTTAAGATGTATAATTATGTTCAAATGCCCATAATTAACTTTTGTACCCAAAGAATTTGATTTAATATCATTTTCGATCGTTTTTTAGGGTTCAGAGCGTGCACGTCTAAATGGGCATTTTAAGGAACCCGTTCGAATTTTTACCGAGTAAAAAGTTCAAAATTTGAGTTTAAGTTGAATAATTAGGTTCAGAAGCCCATAATTAAGTGTTTTTACCCAAAAAATTTGATTTAATATCATTTTCGACCGTTGTTTAGGGTTTAGAGCGTGAATGACTAAATGGGCATTCTATTGAACCCGTTCGAATTTTATTTGAGTAAAAAGCTAAAAAATTTAGTTTAAACTGTATAATTAGGTCCAAAAGCGTAGAATTAACTTTTTTTTACCCAAAAATTTTGATTTAATATCATTTTTGATCGTTTTTTAGGGTTCAGATCGTGCATGTCTAAATGGGCATTCTAAGGAACCCGTTCGAATTTTAACCGAGTAAAAAGTTCAAAATTTGAGTTTAAGTTGTATAATTAGGCTAAAAAGCCCATAATTAAGATTTTTACCCAAAAAATTTGATTTAATATCATTTTCGACCTTTCTTTAGGGATTAGAGCGTGAATGACTAAATAGGCTTTCTAGTGAACCCGTTCGAATTTTAAACGAGGAAAAAGCTCAAAAATTTAGTTTAAGCTGTATAATTAGGTTCAGAAGCCCATAATAAACTTTTTTTACCCAAAACTTTTGATTTAATATCATTTTCGATCGTTTTTTAGGGTTCAGAGCGTGCATGTCGAAATGGGCTTTCTAGTGAACCAGTTCGAATTTTAACTGAGTAAAAAGTTCAAAATTTGAGTTTAAGATGTATAATTAGGTTCAAATGCGCATAATTAACTTTGGTACCCAAAGAATTTGATTTAATATCATTTTCGATCGTTTTTTAGGGTTTAGGGCGTGCATGTCTAAATGGGCTTTCTAGTGAACCTGTTCGAATTTTAACAGAGTTAAAATTTCAAAATTTTAGTTTAAGATGTATAATTAGGTTCAAAAGCCCATAATTAACTTTTTGTACTCAAACAATTTGATGTAATATCATTTTCGATCGTTTTTTAGGGTTCAGAGCGTGCATGTCTAAATGGGCTTTCTAGTGAACCCGTTCGAATTTTAACCGAGTAAAAAGTTCAAAATTTTAGTTTAAGATGTATAATTAGGTTCAAATGCCCATAATTAGCTTTTGTACCCAAAGAATTTGATTTAATATCATTTTCGATCGTTTTTTAGGGTTCAGAGCGTGCATGTCTAAATGGGCATTCTAAGGAACCCGTTCGAATTTTTACCGAGTAAAAAGTTCAAAATTTGAGTTTAAGTTGAATAATTAGGTTCAGAAGCCCGTAATTAAGTGTTTTACCCAAAAAATTTGATTTAATATCATTTTCGATCCATCGTTAGGTTCAGAGCGTGCATGTCTAAATGTGCTTTCTAGTTTTAGCTGTATAATTAGGTTCAAAAGCCCATAATTAACTTTTTGTAGCCAAAAAATTTTATTTAATATCATTTTCGGTCGTTCTTTAGGGTTCAGAGTGTGCATGTCTAAATGGGCTTTCTAGTGAACCCGTTCGAATTTTAATAGGGTAAAAAGCTCAAAATTTTAGTTTTAGCTGTATAATTAGGTTCAAAAGCCCATAATTAACTTTTTGTAGCCAAAAAATTTGATTTAATATCATTTTCGGTCGTTCTTTAGGGTTCAGAGCGTGCATGTCTAAATGGGCTTTCTAGTGAACCCGTTCGAATTTTAACAGGGTAAAATGCTCAAAATTTTAGTTTAAGCTGTATAATTAGGTTCAAAAGCCTATAATTAACTTTTTGTACCCAAAAAAATTGATTTAATATCATTTTTTATCTTTCATTAGAGTTTAGAGTGTGCATGTCTAAATGGGCTTTATAGTGAACCCGTTTGAATTTTAACCGAGTAAAAAGCTCAAAATTTTAGTTTAAGTTGTATAATTAGGTTCAAAACCCACAATTAACTTTTTTGTAGAAAAAAAACTTTGATTTAATATCATTTTCGATCGTTTTTTAGGGTTTAGAGCGTGCATGTCTAAATGGGCTTTTTAGTGAACCCGTTCAAATTTTAACCGAGTAAAAAGTTCAAAATTTGAGTTTAAGCTGTATAATTAGGTTCAAAAGCCCACATTTAACCTTCTTTACCAAGAAAATTTGATTTAATATAATTTTCAATCGTTCTTTAGGGTTAAGAGCGTGCATGTCTAATTGGGCTTTCTAGTGAACCCGTTTGAATTTTAACCGAGTAAAAAGCTCAAAATTTGAGTTTAGGTTGTATAATTAGGTTCAAAAGCCCATAATTAACTTTTTACCCAAAAAGATTGATTTAATATCATTTTCGATCCTTCGTTAGGGTTTAAAGCATGCATGTCTAAACGCGCTTTCTAGTGAACCCGTTCAAATTTTAACCGAGAAAAAAGATCAAAATTTGAGTTTAAGCTTTATAGTTAGGTTCAAAATCCCATAATTAAGTTTTTTTACCCAAAAAATTGATTTAATAACATTTTCGATCCTTTTTTAGGGTTTGGAGCGTGCATGTCTAAATGGGCTTTCTAGTGAACCCGTTCGAATTTTAATAGGGTAAAAAGCTCAAAATTTTAGTTTAAGCTGTATAAATAGGTTCAAAAGCCCATAATTAACTTTTTGTACCCAAAAAATTTGATTTAATATCATTTTCGATCTTTCATTAGAGTTTTGAGTGTGCATGTCTAAATGGGCTTTATAGTGAACCCGTTCGAATTTTAACCGAGTAAAAAGCACAAAATTTTAGTTTAAGCTGTATAATTAGGTTCAAAAGCCCATAATTAACCTTTTGTACCCAAAAAATTTGATTTAATATCATTTTCGATCTTTCATTAGAGTTTAGAGTGTGCATGTCTAAATGGGCTTTATAGTGAACCCGTTTGAATTTTAACCGAGTAAAAAGCTCAAAATTTTAGTTTAAGCTGTATAATTAGGTTCAAAACCCATAATTAACTTTTTGTAGAAAATTTTTTTGATTTAATATCATTTTCGATCGTTTTTTAGGGTTTAGAGCGTGCATGTCTAAATGGGCTTTTTAGTGAACCCGTTTGAATTTTAACCGAGTAAAAAATTCAAAATTTGAGTTTAAGCTGTATAATTAGGTTCAAAAGACCACATTAATCCTTTTTTACCCCAAAAATTTGATTTAATATCATTTTCAATCGTTGTTTACGGTTAAGAGCGTGCATGTCTAATTAGGCTTTCTAGTGAAACCGTTTGAATTTTAACTGAGTAAAAAGCTCAAAATTTGAGTTTAAGTTGTATAATTAGGTTCAAAAGTCCATAATTAACTTTTTTTACCCAAAAAAAATTAATTTAATATCATTTTAGATTCTTCGTTAGGGTTTAGAGCGTGGATGACTAAATCTGCTTTCTAGGGAACCCGTTCGAATTTTAACCGAGAAAAAAGAACAAAATTTGAGTTTAAGTTGCATAGTTAGGTTCAAAATCCCATAATTAAGTTTTTTTACCCAAAAAATTGATTTAATAACATTTTCGATCGTTCTTTAGGGTTTGGAGCGTGAATGTCTAAGTAGGCTTTCTAATGAACCCGTTCGAATTTTAATAGGGTAAAAAGCTCAAAATTTGAGTTTAAGTTGTATAATTAGGTTCAAAAGTCCATAATTAACTTTTTTTACTCAAAAAAATTGATTTAATATCATTTTCGATCCTTCGTTAGGGTTTAGAGCGTGCATGTCTAAATGTGCTTTCTAGTGAACCCGTTCGAATTTTAACCGAGAAAAAATATCAAAATTTGAGTTTAAGCTTGATAGTTAGGTTCAAATTCCCATAATTAACTTTTTGTAGCCCAAAAATTTGATTTAAGATCATTTTCGATTGTTCTTTAGGGTTCAGAGCGTGCATGTCTAAATGGGCTTTCTAGTGAACCCGTTCGAATTTTAACAGGGTAAACCTGTTAAAAAGCTCAAAACTTTAGTTTAAGCTGTATAATTAGGTTCAAAAGCGCATAATTAACTTTTTGTACCCAAAAAATTTGATTTAATATCATTTTCGATCTTTCATTAGAGTTTAGAGTGTGCATGTCTAAATGGGCTTTATAGTGAACCCGTTCGAATTTTAACCGAGTAAAAAGCATAAAAATTTTGTTTAAGCTGTATAATTAGTTTCAAAAGCCCATAATTAACCTTCTGTACCCAAAAAATTTGATTTAATATCATTTTCGATCTTTCATTAGAGTTTAAAGTGTGCATGTCTAAATGGGCTTTATATTAAACCCGTTCGAATTTTAACCGTGTAAAAAGCTCAAAATTTTAGTTTAACCTGTATAATTAGGTTTAAAACCCATAATTAACTTTTTGTAGAAAAAAAATTTGATTTAATATTATTTTCGATCGTTTTTTAGCGTTTAGAGCATGCATGTCTAAATGGGCTTTTTATTGAACCCATTCGAATTTTAACCGAGTAAAAAGTTCAAAATTTGAGTTTAAGCTGTATAATTAGATTCAAAACCCATAATTAACTTTTTGTAGAAAGAAAATTTGATTTAATATCATTTTTGATCGTTTTTTAGGGTTTAGAGCATGCATGTCTTAATGGGCTTTTTAGTGAACCCGTTCGAATTTTAACCGAGAAAAAAGAACAAAATTTGAGTTTAAGTTGCATAGTTAGGTTCAAAATCCCATAATTAAGTTTTTTTACCCAAAAAATTGATTTGATAACATTTTCGATCGTTCTTTAGGGTTTGGAGCGTGAATGTCTAAGTAGGTTTTCTAATGAACCCGTTCGAATTTTAATAGGGTAAAAAGCTCAAAATTTGAGTTTAAGTTGTATAATTAGGTTCAAAAGTCCATAATTAACTTTTTTTACTCAAAAAAATTGATTTAATATCATTTTCGATCCTTCGTTAGGGTTTAGAGTGTGCATGTCTTAATGTGCTTTCTAGTGAACCCGTTCGAATTTTAACCGAGAAAAAAGATCAAAACTTGAGTTTAAGCTTTATAGTTAGGTTCAAAATCCCATAATTAAGTTTTTGCAGCCAAAAAATTTGATTTAATATCATTTTCGGTCGTTCTTTAGGGTTCAGAGCGTGCATGTCTAAATGGGCTTTCTAGTGAACCCGTTCGAATTTTAACAGGGTAAAAAGCTCAAAATTTTAGTTTAAGCTGTATAATTAGGTTCAAAAGCGCATAATTAACTTTTTGTACCCAAAAAATTTGATTTAATATCATTTTCGATCTTTCATTAGACTTTAGAGTGTGCATGTCTAAATGGGCTTTATAGTGAACCCGTTCGAATTTTAATCGAGTAAAAAGCACAAAATTTTTGTTTAAGCTGTATAATTAGGTTCAAACGCCCATAATTAACCTTCTGTACCAAAAAAATTTGATTTAATATCATTTTCGATTTTTCATTAGAGTTTAGAGTGTGCATGTCTAAATGGGCTTTATAGTAAACCCGTTCGAATTTTAACCGAGTAAAAAGGTCAAAATTTTAGTTTAAGCTGTATAATTAGGTTCAAAACCCATAATTAACTTTTTGTAGAAAAAAAATTGATTTAATATCATTTTCGATCGTTTTTTAGGGTTTAGAGCATGCATGTCTAAATGGGCTTTTTAGTGAACCCGATCGAATTTTAACCGAGTAGAAAGTTCAAAATTTGAGTTTAAGCTGTATAATTAGGTTCAAAACCCATAATTAACTTTTTGTAGAAAGAAAATTTGATTTAATATCATTTTGGATCGTTTTTTAGGGTTTAGAGCATGCATGTCTTAATGGGCTTTTTAGTGAACCCGTTCGAATTTTAACCGAGTAAAAAGTTCAAAATTTGAGTTTAAGCTGTATAATTTGGTCAAAAGCCCATATTTAACCTTTTTTACCCAAAAAATTTGATTTAATATCATTTTCAATCGTTCTCTAGGGTTAAGAGCGTGCATGTCTAATTGGGCTTTCTAGTGAACCGGTTCGAATTTTAACCGAGTAAAAAGCACAAAATTTGAGTTTAAGTTGTATAATTAGGTTCAAAAGTCCATAATTAACTTTTTTTACACAAAAAAATTGATTTAATATCATTTTCGATCCTTCGTTAGGTTCAGAGCGTGCATGTCTAAATTTGCTTTCTAGTGAACACGTTGGAATTTTAACCGAGTAAAAAGATTAAAATTTGAGTTTAAGCTGTATAATTAGGTTCAAAATCCCATAATTAAGTTTTTTTACCGAAAAAATTGATTTAATAACATTTTTTATCGTTCTTTAGGGTTTGGAGCGTGCATGTCTAAATGGGCTTTCTAGTGAACCCGTTCGAATTTTAATAGGGTAAAAAACTCAAAATTTTAGTTTAAGCTGTATAATTAGGTTCAAAAGCCCATAATTAACTTTTCGTACCCAAAAAAATTGATTTAATATCATTTTTGATCTTTCATTAGAGTTTTGAGTGTGCATGTCTAAATGGGCTTTATAGTGAACCCGTTCGAATTTTAACCGAGTAAAAAGCTCAAAATTTTAGTTTAAGCTGTATAATTAGGTTCAAAACCTAAAATTAACTTTTTGTAGAAAAAAAACTTTGATTTAATATCATTTTCGATCGTTTTTTAGGGTTTAGAGCGTGCATGTCTAAATGGGCTTTTTAGTGAACCCGTTCAAATTTTAACCGAGTAAAAGGTTCAAAATTTGAGTTTAAGCTGTATAATTAGGTTCAAAAGCCCACATTTAACCTTCTTTACCAAGAAAATTTGATTTAATATAATTTTCAATCGTTCTTTAGGGTTAAGAGCGTGCATGTCTAATTGGGCTTTCTAATGAACCCGTTTGAATTTTAACCGAGTAAAAAGCTCAAAATTTGAGTTTAGGTTGTATAATTAGGTTCAAAAGTCCATAATTAACTTTTTACCCAAAAAAATTGATTTAATATCATTTTCGATCCTTCGTTAGGGTTTAGAGCGTGCATGTCTAAATGCGTTTTCTAGTGAACCCGTTCGAATTTTAACCGAGAAAAAAGATCAAAATTTGAGTTTAAGCTTTATAGTTAGGTTCAAAATCCCATAATTAAGTTTTTTTACCCAAAAAATTGATTTAATAACATTTTCGATCCTTTTTTAGGGTTTGGAGCGTGCATGTCTAAATGGGCTTTCTAGTGAACCCGTTCGAATTTTAATAGGGTAAAAAGCTCAAAATTTTAGTTTAAGCTGTATAAATATGTTGAAAATCCCATAATTAACTTTTTGTACCCAAAAAATTTGATTTAATATCATTTTCGATCTTTCATTAGGGTTTTGAGTGTGCATGTCTAAATGGGATTTATAGTGAACCCGTTCGAATTTTAACCGAGTAAAAAGCACAAAATTTTAGTTTAAGCTGTATAATTAGGTTCAAAAGCCCATAATTAACCTTTTGTACCCAAAAAATTTGATTTAATATCATTTTCGATCTTTCATTAGAGTTTAGAGTGTGCATATCTAAATGGGCTTTATAGTGAACCCGTTCGAATTTTAGCCGAGTAAAAAGCTCAAAATTTTAGTTTAAGCTGTATAATTAGGTTCAAAACCCATAATTAACTTTTTGTAGAAAATTTTTTTGATTTAATATCATTTTTGATCGTTTTTTAGGGTTTAGAGCGTGCATGTCTAAATGGGCTTTTTAGTGAACCCGTTCAAATTTTAACCGAGTAAAAAGTTCAAAATTTGAGTTTAAGTTGTATAATTAGGTTCAAAAGCCCACATTTAGCCTTTTTTACCCAAAAAATTTGATTTAATATCATTTTCGATCTTTCATTAGAGTTTAGAGTGTGCATGTCTAAATGGGCTTTATAGTGAACCCGTTCGAATTTTAATAGGGTAAAAAGCTCAAAATTTTAGTTTAAGCTGTATAATTAGGTTCAAAACCTAAAATTAACTTTTTGTAGAAAAAAAATTTGATTTAATATCATTTTTGATCGTTTTTTAGGGTTTAGAGCGTGCATGTCTAAATGGGCTTTATAGTGAACCCGTTCGAATTTTAACCAAGAAAAAGCTCAAAATTTTAATTTAAGCTGTATAATTAGGTTCAAAACCCAAAATTAACTTTTTGTAGAAAAAAAATTTGATTTAATATCATTTTCGATCGTTTTTTAGGGTTTAGATCGTGCATGTCTAAATGGGATTTTTAATGAACCCGTTCGAATTTTAACTGAGTAAAAAGTTCAAAATTTGAGTTGAAGCTGTATAATAAGGTTCAAAAGCCCATAATTAACTTTTTGTAAAAAAAAATTGATTTAATATCATTTTCGATCGTTTTTTAGGGTTTACAGCGTGCATGTCTAAATGGGCTTTCTAGCGAACCCGTTCGAATTTTAACCGAGAAAAAAGATCAAAATTTGAGTTTAAGCTGTATAATTAGGTTCAAAACCCCATAATTCAGTTTTTTTACCCAAAAAATTGATTTAATAACATTTTCGATCGTTCTTTACGGTTTGGAGCGTGCGTGTCTAAATGGGCTTTCTAGTGAACCCGTTCGAATTTTAACAGGGTAAAAAGCTCAAAATTTTAGTTTAGTCTGTATAATTAGGTTCAAAATCCCATAATTAACCTTTTGTACCCAAAAAATTTGATTTAATATCATTTTCGATCTTTCATTAGTGTTTTGAGTGTGCATGTCTAAATGGGGTTTATAGTGAACCCATTCGAATTTTGACCGAGTAAAAGGCACAAAATTTTAGTTTAAGCTGTATAATTAGGTTCAAAAGCCCATAATTAACCTTTTGTACCCAAAAAAATTTGATTTAATATCATTTTCGACCTTTCATTAGAGTTTAGAGTGTGCATATCTAAATGGGCTTTATAGTGAACCCGTTCGAATTTCAACCGAGTACAAAGCTCAAAATTTTAGTTTAAGCTGTATAATTAGGTTCAAACCCCATAATTAACTTTTTGTAGAAAAAAATTTGATTTAATATCATTTTCGGTCGTTCTTTAGGGTTTAGAGCGTGCATGTCTAAATGGGCTTTCTAGTGAACCCGTTCGAATTTTAACAGGGTAAAAAGCTCAAAATTTTAGTTAAATCTGTATAATTAGGTTCAAAATCCCATAATTAACTTTTTGTAGCCAAAAAATTTGATTTAAAATCATTTTTGGTCGTTCTTTAGGGTTTAGAGCGTGCATGTCTAAATGGGCTTTCTAGTGAACCCGTTCGAATTTTAACAGGGTAAAAAGCTCAAAATTTTAGTTTAAGCTGTATAAATAGGTTCAAAAGCCTATAATTAACTTTTAGTACCAAAACAATTTGATTTAATATCATTTTCGATCTTTCATTAGTGTTTTGAGTGTGCATGTCTAAATGGGCTTTATAGTGAACCCATTCGAATTTTGACCGAGGAAAAAGCACAAAATTTTATTTTAAGCTATATAATTAGGTTCAAAAGCCCATAATTAACCTTTTGTACCCAAAAAAATTTGATTTAATATCATTTTCAACCTTTCATTAGAGTTTAGAGTGTGCATGTCTAAATGGGCTTTATAGTGAACCCGTTCGAATTTTAACCAAGTAAAAAGGTCAAAATTTTAGTTTAAGCTGTATAATTAGGTTCAAAACCCATAATTAACTTTTTGTAGAAAAAAAATTTGATTTAATATCATTTTTGATCTTTTTTAGGGTTTAGAGCGTGCATGTCTAAATGGGCTTTTTAGTGAACCCGTTCGAATTTTAACCGAGTAAAAAGTTCAAAATTTGAGTTTAAGCTGTATAATTAGGTTCAAAAGCCCATATTTAACCTTTTTTACCCAAAAAATTTGATTTAATATTATTTTCAATCGTTCGTTAGGGTTAAGAGCGAGCATGTCTAATTGGGCTTTCTAGTGAACCCGTTCGAATTTTAACCGAGTAAAAAGCTCAAAATTTTAGTTTAAGTTGTATAATTAGGTTCAAAAGTCCATAATTAACTTTTTTTACCCAAGAAAAATTAATTTAATATCATTTTCGATCCTTCGTTAGGGTTTAGAGCGTGCATGTCTAAATGTGCTTTATAGTGAACCCGTTCGAATTTTAACCGAGAAAAAAGACCAAAATTTAAGTTTAAGATATATAGTTAGGTTCAAAATCCCATAATTAAGTTTTTTTAGCCAAAAAATTGATTTAATAACATTTTCGATCGTTCTTTAGGGTTTTGAGGGTGCATGTCTAAATGGGCTTTCTAGTGAACCCGCTCGAATTTTAATAGGGTAAAAAGCTCAAAATTTTAGTTTAAGCTGTATAATTAGGTTCAAAATCCCATAATTAACTTTTTGTAGAAAAAAAATTTGATTTAATATCATTTTCGGTCGTTCTTTAGGGTTCAGAGCGTGCATGTCTAAATGGGCTTTCCAGTGAAACCGTTCGAATTTTAACAGGGTAAAAAGCTCAAAATTTTAGTTTAAGCTGTATAATTAGGTTCAAAAGCCCATAGTTAACTTTTTATCCCCAAAAAATTTGATTTAATACCATTTTCGATCTTTCATTAGAGTTTATAGTGTGCATGTCTAAATGGCTTTATAGTGAACCCGTTCGAATTTTAACCGAGTAAAAAGCATAAAATTTTCGATTAAGCTGTATAATTAGGTTCAAATGCCCATAATTAAATTTTTGTACCCAAAAAATTTGATTCAATATCATTTTCGACCTTTCATTAGAGTCTAGAGTGTGCATGTCTAGATGGGCTTTTTAGTGAACCCGTTCGAATTTTAACCGTGTAAAAAGCTCAAAATTTTAGTTTAAGTTGTATAATTAGGTTCAAAACCCATAATTAACTTTTTGTAGGAAAAAAATTTGATTTAATATCATTTTCGATCGTTTTTTAGGGTTTAGAGCGTGCATGTCTAAATGGGCTTTTTAGTGAACCCGTTCGAATTTTAACCGAGCGTTCAGAGCGTGCATGTCTAAATATGCTCTCTAGTGAACCCGTACGAATTTTAACCGAGTAAAAAGATTAAAATTTGTGTTTAAGCTGTATAATTAGGTTCAAAATCCCATAATTAAGTTTTTTTACCCAAAAAATTGATTTAATAACATTTTCGATCGTTCTTAGGGTTTGGAGTGTGCATGTCTAAATGGGCTTTCTAGTGAACCCGTTCGAATTTTAATCGGGTAAAAAGCTCAAAATTTTAGTTTTAGCTGTATAATTAGGTTAAAAAGCCCATAATTAACTTTTTGTAGCCAAAAATTTTTATTTAATATCATTTTCGGTCGTTCTTTAGGGTTCAGAGTGTGCCTGTCTAAATGGGCTTTCTAGTGAACCCGTTCGAATTTTAATAGGGTAAAAAGCTCAAAATTTTAGTTTTAGCTGTATAATTAGGTTCAAAATCCCATAATTAACTTTTTGTAGCCATAAAATTTGGTTTAATATCATTTTCGGTCGTTCTTTAGGGATCGGAGCGTGCATGTCTAAATGGGCTTTCTAGTGAACACGTTCGAATTTTAACAGGGTAAAAAGCTCAAAATTTTAGTTTAAGCTGTATAATTAGGTTCAAAAGCCCATAATTAACTTTTTGTACCCAAAAAAATTGATTTAATATCATTTTTGATCTTTCATTAGAGTTTAGAGTGTGCATGTCTAAATGGGCTTTATAGTGAACCCGTTTGAATTTTAACCGAGTAAAAAGCTGAAAATTTTAGTTTAAGCTGTATAATTAGGTTGAAAACCCACAATTAACTTTTTTTTAAAAAAAATTTGATTTAATATCATTTTCGATCGTTTTTTAGGGTTTAGAGCGTGCATGTCTAAATGGGCTTCTTAGTGAACCCGTTCGAATTTTAACCGAGTAAAAAGTTCAAAATTTGAGTTTAAGTTGTATAATTAGGTTCAAAAGCCCACATTTAGCCTTTTTTACCCAAAAAATTTGATTTAATATCATTTTCGATCTTTCATTAGAGTTTAGAGTGTGCATGTCTAAATGGGCTTTATAGTGAACCCGTTCGAATTTTAATAGGGTAAAAAGCTCAAAATTTTAGTTTAAGCTGTATAATTAGGTTCAAAACCTAAAATTAACTTTTTGTAGAAAAAAAATTTGATTTAATATCATTTTTGATCGTTTTTTAGGGTTTAGAGCGTGCATGTCTAAATGGGCGTTATAGTGAACCCGTTCGAATTTTAACCGAGTAAAAAGTTCAAAATTTGAGTATAAGTTGTATAATTAGGTTCAAAAGCCCACATTTAGCCTTTTTTACCCAAAAAATTTGATTTAATATTATTTTCAATCGTTCTTTAGGGTTAAGAGCGTGCATGTCTAATTGGGCTTTCTAGTGAACCCGTTCGAATTTTAACCGAGTAAAAAGCTCAAAATTTGAGTTTAAGTTGTATAATTAGGTTCAAAAGTCCATAATTAACTTTTTTTACCCAAGAAAAATTAATTTAATATCATTTTCGATCCTTCGTTAGGGTTTAGAGTGTGCATGTCTAAATGGGCTTTATAGTAAACTCGTTCGAATTTTAACCGAGTAAAAAGGTCAAAATTTTAGTTTAAGTTGTATAATTAGGTTCAAAACCCATAATTAACTTTTTGTTGAAAAAAAATTGATTTAATATCATTTTCGATCGTTTTTTAGGGTATAGAGCATACATGTCTAAATGGGCTTTTCAGTGAACCCGTTCGAATTTTAACCGAGTAAAAAGTTCAAAATTTGATTTTAAGCTGTAGAATTAGGTTCAAAACCCATAATTAACTTTTTGTAGAAAGAAAATTTGATTTAATATCATTTTCGATCGTTTTTTAGGGTTTAGAGCATGCATGTCTTAATGGGCTTTTTAGTGAACCCGTTCGAATTTTAACCGAGTAAAAAGTTCAAAATTTGAGTTTAAGCTGTATAATTTGTTCAAAAGCCCATATTTAACCTTTTTTACCCAAAAAATTTGATTTAATATCATTTTCAATCGTTCTTTAGGGTTAAGAGCGTGCATGTCTAATTGGGCTTTCTAGTGAACCCGTTCGAATTTTAACCGAGTAAAAAGCACAAAATTTGACTTTATGTTGTATAATTAGGTTCAAAAGTCCATAATTAACTTTTTTTACACAAAAAAAATTGATTTAATATCATTTTCAATCGTTCTTTAGGGTTAAGAGCGTGCATGTCTAATTGGGCTTTCTAGTGAACCCGTTCAAATTTTAACCGAGTAAAAAGCACAAAATTTTAGTTTAAGCTGTATAATTAGGTTCAAAAGCCCATAACTAACCTTCTGTACCCAAAAAATTTGATTTAATATCATTTTCCATCTTTCATTAGAGTTTAGAGTGTGCATGTCTAAATGGGCTTTATAGTGAACCCGTTCGAATTTTAACCGAGTAAAAAGCTCAAAATTTTAGTTTAAGCTGTATAATTAGGTTCAAAACCCATAATTAACTTTTTGTAGAATTTTTTTTTGATTTAATATCATTTTCGATCGTTTTTTAGTGTTTAGAGCGTGCATGTCTAAATGGGCTTTTTAGTGAATCCGTTCAAATTTTAACTGAGTAAAAAATTCAAAATTTGAGTTTAAACTGTATAATTAGGTTCAAAAGCCCATATTTAACCTTTTTTACCCAAAAAATTTGATTTAATATCGTTTTCAATCGTTCTTTAGGGTTAAGAGTGTGCATGTCTAATTGGGCTTTTAGTGAACCCGTTCGAATTTTAACCGAGTAAAAAGCACAAAATTTTTGTTTAAGCTGTATAATTAGGTTCAAAAGCCCATAATTAACCTTCTGTACCCAAAAAATTTGATTTAATATCATTTTCGATCTTTCATTAGAGTTTAGAGTGTGCATGTTTAAATGGGCTTTATAGTGAACCCGTTCGAATTTTAACCGTGTAAAAAGCTCAAAATTTTAGTTTAAGCTGTATAATTAGGTTGAAAACCCACAATTAGCTTTTTGTAGAAAGAAAATTTTATTTAATATCATTTTCGATCGTTTTTTAGGGTGTAGAGCATGCATGTTTAAATGGGCTTTTTAGTGAACCCGTTTGAATTTTAACCGAGTAAAAAGTTCAAAATTTGAGTTTAAGTTGTATAATTTGGTTCAAAAGCCCACATTTAACCTTTTTTACCCAAAAAAATTGATTTAATATCATCTTCAATAGTTCTTTAGGGTTAAGAGCGTGCATGTCTAATTGGGCTTTCTAGTGAACCCGTTTGAATTTTGACCGAGTAAAAAGCTCAAAATTTGAGTTTAAGTTGTATAATTAGGTTCAAAAGTCCATAATTAACTTTTTTTACACAAAAAATTGATTTAATATCATTTTCGATCCTTCGTTTGGTTCAGAGCGTGCATGTCTAAATGTGCTTTCTAGTGATCCCGTTCGAATTTTAACTGAGAAAAAAGATCAAAATTTCAGTTTAAGCTTTATAGTTAGGTTCAAAATCCCATAATTAACTTTTTGTAGCCAAAAAAATTGATTTAATATCATTTTCGGTCGTTCTTTAGGGTTCAGAGCGTGCATGTCTAAATGGGCTTTCTAGTGAACCCATTCGAATTTAGCAGGGTAAAATGCTCAAAATTTTAGTTTAAGCTGTATAATTAGGTTCAAAAGCCCATAATTAACTTTTTGTACCCAAAAAAATTGATTTAATATCATTTTTGATCTTTCATTAGAGTTTAGAGTGTGCATGTCTAAATGGGCTTTATAGTGAACCCGTTTGAATTTTAACCGAGTAAAAAGTTCAAAATTTGAGTTTAAGTTGTATAATTAGGTTCAAAAGTCCATAATTAACTTTTTTTTACCCAAAAAAATGATTTAAAATCATTTTCGATCCTTCGTTAGGGTTTAGAGCGTGCATGTCTAAATGTGCTTTCTAGTGAACCCGTTCGAATTTTAACCGAGAAAAAAGATCAAATTTTGAGTTTAAGCTTTATAATTAGGTTCAAAATCCCATAATTAAGTTTTTTACCCAAAAAATTGATTTAATAACATTTTCGATTGTTCTTTAGGGTTTGGAGCGTGCATGTCTAAATGGGCTTTCTATTGAACCCGTTCGAATTTTAATACGGTAAAAAGCTCAAAATTTTAGTTTAAGCTGTATAATTAGGTTTAAAATCCCATAATTAACTTTTTGTAGCCAAAAAATTTGATTTAATATCATTTTCGGTCGTTCTTTAGGGTTTAGAGCGTGCATGTCTAAATGGGCTTTCTAGTGAACCCGTTCGAATTTTAACAGGGTAAAAAGCTTAAAATTTTAGTTTAAGCTGTATAATTAGATTCAAAAGCCCATAATTAAATTTTTGTACCCAAAAAATTTGATTTAATATAATTTTCGATCTTTCATTAGAGTTTAGAGTGTGCATGTCTAAATGGGCTTTATAGTGAACCTCTTCGAATTTTAACCGAGTAAAAAGCACAAAATTTTAGTTTAAGTTGTATAATTAGTTTCAAAAGCCCATAATTAACCTTTTGTACCCAAAAAATTCGATTTAATATCATTTCCGATCTTTCATTAGAGTTTAGAGTGTGCATGTCTAAATGGGCTTTATAGTAAACTCGTTCGAATTTTAACCGAGTAAAAAGGTCAAAATTTTAGTTTAAGCTGTGTAATTAGGTTCAAAACCCATAATTAACTTTTTGTAGAAAAAAAATTGAATTAATATCATTTTCGATCGTTTTTTAGGGTATAGAGCATGCATGTGTAAATGGGCTTTTCAGTGAACCCGTTCGAATTTTAACCGAGTAAAAAGTTCAAAATTTGAGTTTAAGCTGTATAATTAGGTTCAAAACCCATAATTAACTTTTTGTAGAAAGAAAATTTGATTTAATATCATTTTCGATCGTTTTTTAGGGTTTAGAGCATGCATGTCTTAATGGGCTTTTTAGTGAACCCGTTCGAATTTTAACCGAGTAAAAAGTTCAAAATTTGAGTTTAAGCTGTATAATTTGGTCAAAAGCCCATATTTAACCTTTTTTACCCAAAAAATTTGATTTAATATCATTTTCAATCGTTCTTTAGGGTTAAGAGCGTGCATGTCTAATTGGGCTTTCTAGTGAACCCATTCGAATTTTAACCGAGTAAAAAGCACAAAATTTTTGTTTAAGCTGTATAATTAGGTTCAAAAGCCCATAATTAACCTTCTGTACCCAAAAAATTTGATTTAATATCATTTTCGATCTTTCATTAGAGTTTAGAGTGTGCATGTCTAAATGGGCTTTATAGTGAACCCGTTCGAATTTTAACCGAGTAAAAAGCTCAAAATTTTAGTTTAAGCTGTATAATTAGGTTCAAAACCCATAATTAACTTTTTGTAGAAAGAAAATTTGATTTAATATCATTTTGGATCGTTTTTTAGGGTTTAGAGCATGCATGTCTTAATGGGCTTTTTAGTGAACCCGTTCGAATTTTAACCGAGTAAAAAGTTCAAAATTTTAGTTTAAGCTGTATAATTTGGTCAAAAGCCCATATTTAACCTTTTTTACCCAAAAAATTTGATTTAATATCATTTTCAATCGTTCTTTAGGGTTAAGAGCGTGCATGTCTAATTGGGCTTTCTAGTGAACCCGTTCGAATTTTAACCGAGTAAAAAGCACAAATTTTTTGTTTAAGCTGTATAATTAGGTTCAAAAGCCCATAATTAACCTTCTGTACCCAAAAAATTTGATTTAATATCATTTTCGATCTTTCATTAGAGTTTAGAGTGTGCATGTCTAAATGGGCTTTATAGTGAACCCGTTCCAATTTTAACCGAGTAAAAAGCTCAAAATTTTAGTTTAAGCTGTATAATTAGGTTCAAAACCCATAATTAACTTTTTGAGAAATTTTTTTTGATTTAATATCATTTTTGATCGTTTTTTAGGGTTTAGAGCGTGCATGTCTAAATGGGCTTTTTAGTGAATCCGTTCAAATTTTAACCGAGTAAAAAATTCAAAATTTGAGTTTAAGCTGTATAATTAGGTTCAAAAGCCCATATTTAACCTTTTTTACCCAAAAAATTTGATTTAATATCATTTTCAATCGTTCTTTACGGTTAAGAGCGTGCATGTCTAATTGGGCTTTCTAGTGAAACCGTTCGAATTTTAACTGAGTAAAAAGCTCAAAATTTGAGTTTAAGTTGTATAATTAGTTTCAAAAGCCCATAATTAACCTTTTGTACCCAAAAAATTCGATTTAATATCATTTCCGATCTTTCATTAGAGTTTAGAGTGTGCATGTCTAAATGGGCTTTATAGTAAACTCGTTCGAATTTTAACCGAGTAAAAAGGTCAAAATTTTAGTTTAAGCTGTATAATTAGGTTCAAAACCCATAATTAACTTTTTGTAGAAAAAAAATTGATTTAATATCATTTTCGATCGTTTTTTAGGGTATAGAGCATGCATGTGTAAATGGGCTTTTCAGTGAACCCGTTCGAATTTTAACCGAGTAAAAAGTTCAAAATTTGAGTTTAAGCTGTATAATTAGGTTCAAAACCCATAATTAACTTTTTGTAGAAAGAAAATTTGATTTAATATCATTTTCGATCGTTTTTTAGGGTTTAGAGCATGCATGTCTTAATGGGCTTTATAGTGAACCCGTTCGAATTTTAACCGAGTAAAAAGCTCAAAATTTTAGTTTAAGCTGTATAATTAGGTTCAAAACCCATAATTAACTTTTTGTAGAATTTTTTTTGATTTAATATCATTTTCGATCGTTTTTTAGGGTTTAGAGCGTGCATGTCTAAATGGGCTTTTTAGTGAATCCGTTCAAATTTTAACCGAGTAAAAAATTCAAAATTTGAGTTTAAGCTGTATAATTAGGTTCAAAAGCCCATATTTAACCTTTTTTACCCAAAAAATTTGATTTAATATCATTTTCAATCGTTCTTTAGGGTTAAGAGCGTGCATGTCTAATTGGGCTTTCTAGTGAACCCGTTCGAATTTTAACCGAGTAAAAAGCACAAAATTTTTGTTTAAGCTGTATAATTAGGTTCAAAAGCCCATAATTAACCTTCTGTACCCAAAAAATTTGATTTAATATCATTTTCGATCTTTCATTAGAGTTTAGAGTGTGCATGTCTAAATGGGCTTTATAGTGAACCTGTTCGAATTTTAACCGAGTAAAAAGCTCAAAATTTTAGTTTAAGCTGTATAATTAGGTTCAAAAGACCATAATTAACTTTTTGTACCCAAAAAATTTGATTTAATATCATTTTCGATCGTTTTTAAGGGTTTAGAGCGTGCATGTCTAAATGGGCTTTCTAGTGAACCCGTTCGAATTTTAACCGAGTAAAAAGCACAAAATTTTTGTTTAAGCTGTATAATTAGGTTCAAAAGCCCATAATTAACCTTCTGTACCCAAAAAATTTGATTTAATATCATTTTCGATCTTTCATTAGAGTTTAGAGTGTGCATGTCTAAATGGGCTTTATAGTGAACCTGTTCGAATTTTAACCGAGTAAAAAGCTCAAAATTTTAGTTTAAGCTGTATAATTAGGTTCAAAACCCATAATTAACTTTTTGAGAATTTTTTTTTGATTTAATATCATTTTTGATCGTTTTTTAGGGTTTAGAGCGTGCATGTCTAAATGGGCTTTTTAGTGAATCCGTTCAAATTTTAACCGAGTAAAAAATTCAAAATTTGAGTTTAAGCTGTATAATTAGGTTCAAAAGACCATATTTAACCTTTTTTACCCAAAAAATTTGATTTAATATCATTTTCAATCGTTCTTTACGGTTAAGAGCGTGCATGTCTAATTGGGCTTTCTAGTGAAACCGTTCGAATTTTAACTGAGTAAAAAGCTCAAAATTTGAGTTTAAGTTGTATAATTAGTTTCAAAAGCCCATAATTAACCTTTTGTACCCAAAAAATTCGATTTAATATCATTTCCGATCTTTCATTAGAGTTTAGAGTGTGCATGTCTAAATGGGCTTTATAGTAAACTCGTTCGAATTTTAACCGAGTAAAAAGGTCAAAATTTTAGTTTAACCGAGAAAAAAATTTGATTTAATATGATTTTCGATCGTTTTTTAGGGTTTAGAGCATGCATGTCTAAATGGGTTTTTTAGTGAACCCGTTCGAATTTTAACCGAGTAAAAAGTTCAAAATTTGAGTTTAAGCTGTATTATTAGATTCAAAACCCATAATTAACTTTTTGTAGAAAGAAAATTTGATTTAATATCATTTTTGATCGTTTTTTAGGGTTTAAAGCATGCATGTCTAAATGCGCTTTTTAGTGAACCCGTTTGAATTTTAACTAAGTAAAAAGTTCAAAATTTGAGTTTAAGCTGTATAATGAGGTTCAAAAGCCCATATTTAACCTTTTTTACCCAAAAAATTTGATTTAATATCATTTTCAATCGTTCTTTAGGGTTAAGAGAGTGCATGTCTAATTGGGCTTTCTAGTGAACCCGTTCGAATTTTAACCGAGTAAAAAGCACAAAAAAATTTTTTAAGCTGTTTAATTAGGTTCAAAAGCCCATAATTAACCTTCTATACCCAAAAAATTTGATTTAATATCATTTTCGATCTTTCATTAGAGTTTAGAGTGTGCATGTCTAAATGGGCTTTATAGTGAACCCGTTCGAATTTTAACCGAGTAAAAAGCTCAAAATTTTAGTTTAAGCTGTATAATTAGGTTCAAAACCCATAATTAACTTTTTGAGAAATTTTTTTTGATTTAATATCATTTTTGATCGTTTTTTAGGGTTTTGAGCGTGCATGTCTAAATGGGCTTTTTAGTGAATCCGTTCAAATTTTAACCGAGTAAAAAATTCAAAATTTGAGTTTAAGCTGTATAATTAGGTTCAAAAGACCATAATTAACTTTTTGTACCCAAAAAATTTGATTTAATATCATTTTCGATCGTTTTTAAGGGTTTAGAGCGTGCATGTCTAATTGGGCTTTCTAGTGAAACCGTTCGAATTTTAACTGAGTAAAAAGCTCAAAATTTGAGTTTAAGTTGTATAATTAGTTTCAAAAGCCCATAATTAACCTTTTGTACCCAAAAAATTCGATTTAATATCATTTCCGATCTTTCATTAGAGTTTAGAGTGTGCATGTCTAAATGGGCTTTATAGTAAACTCGTTCGAATTTTAACCGAGTAAAAAGGTCAAAATTTTAGTTTAACCGAGAAAAAAATTTGATTTAATATGATTTTCGATCGTTTTTTAGGGTTTAGAGCATGCATGTCTAAATGGGTTTTTTAGTGAACCCGTTCGAATTTTAACCGAGTAAAAAGTTCAAAATTTGAGTTTAAGCTGTATTATTAGATTCAAAACCCATAATTAACTTTTTGTAGAAAGAAAATTTGATTTAATATCATTTTTGATCGTTTTTTAGGGTTTAAAGCATGCATGTCTAAATGCGCTTTTTAGTGAACCCGTTTGAATTTTAACTAAGTAAAAAGTTCAAAATTTGAGTTTAAGCTGTATAATGAGGTTCAAAAGCCCATATTTAACCTTTTTTACCCAAAAAATTTGATTTAATATCATTTTCAATCGTTCTTTAGGGTTAAGAGAGTGCATGTCTAATTGGGCTTTCTAGTGAACCCGTTCGAATTTTAACCGAGTAAAAAGCACAAAAAATTTTTTTAAGCTGTTTAATTAGGTTCAAAAGCCCATAATTAACCTTCTATACCCAAAAAATTTGATTTAATATCATTTTCGATCTTTCATTAGAGTTTAGAGTGTGCATGTCTAAATGGGCTTTATAGTGAACCCGTTCGAATTTTAACCGAGTAAAAAGCTCAAAATTTTAGTTTAAGCTGTATAATTAGGTTCAAAACCCATAATTAACTTTTTGAGAAATTTTTTTTGATTTAATATCATTTTTGATCGTTTTTTAGGGTTTTGAGCGTGCATGTCTAAATGGGCTTTTTAGTGAATCCGTTCAAATTTTAACCGAGTAAAAAATTCAAAATTTGAGTTTAAGCTGTATAATTAGGTTCAGAAGACCATATTTAACCTTTTTTACCCAAAAAATTTGATTTAATATCATTTTCAATCGTTCTTTACGGTTAAGAGCGTGCATGTCTAATTGGGCTTTCTAGTGAAACCGTTCGAATTTTAACTGAGTAAAAAGCTCAAAATTTGAGTTTAAGTTGTATAATTAGTTTCAAAAGCCCATAATTAACCTTTTGTACCCAAAAAATTCGATTTAATATCATTTCCGATCTTTCATTAGAGTTTAGAGTGTGCATGTCTAAATGGGCTTTATAGTAAACTCGTTCGAATTTTAACCGAGTAAAAAGGTCAAAATTTTAGTTTAACCGAGAAAAAAATTTGATTTAATATGATTTTCGATCGTTTTTTAGGGTTTAGAGCATGCATGTCTAAATGGGTTTTTTAGTGAACCCGTTCGAATTTTAACCGAGTAAAAAGTTCAAAATTTGAGTTTAAGCTGTATTATTAGATTCAAAACCCATAATTAACTTTTTGTAGAAAGAAAATTTGATTTAATATCATTTTTGATCGTTTTTTAGGGTTTAGAGCATGCATGTCTAAATGGGCTTTTTAGTGAACCCGTTTGAATTTTAACTAAGTAAAAAGTTCAAAATTTGAGTTTAAGCTATATAATTAGGTTCAAAAGCCCATATTTAACCTTTTTTACCCAAAAAATTTGATTTAATATCATTTTCAATCGTTCTTTAGGGTTAAGAGAGTGCATGTCTAATTGGGCTTTCTAGTGAACCCGTTCGAATTTTAACCGAGTAAAAATCACAAAAATTTTTTTTAAGCTGTATAATTAGGTTCAAAAGCCCATAATTAACCTTCTCTACCCAAAAAATTTGATTTAATATCATTTTCGATCTTTCATTAGAGTTTAGAGTGTGCATGTCTAAATGGGCTTTATAGTGAACCCGTTCAAATTTTAACCGAGTAAAAAGCTCAAAATTTTAGTTTAAGCTGTATAATTAGGTTCAAAACCCATAATTAACTTTTTGAGAAATTTTTTTTGATTTAATATCATTTTTGATCGTTTTTTAGGGTTTAGAGCGTGCATGTCTAAATGGGCTTTTTAGTGAATCCGTTCAAATTTTAACCGAGTAAAAAATTCAAAATTTGAGTTTAAGCTGTATAATTAGGTTCAAAAGACCATATTTAACCTTTTTTACCCAAAAAATTTGATTTAATATCATTTTCAATCGTTCTTTACGGTTAAGAGCGTGCATGTCTAATTGGGCTTTCTAGTGAAACCGTTCGAATTTTAACTGAGTAAAAAGCTCAAAATTTGAGTTTAAGTTGTATAATTAGGTTCGAAAGTCCATAATTAACTTTTTTTACCCAAAAAAATTAATTTAATATCATTTTAGATTCTTCGTTAGGGTTTAGAGCGTGCATGACTAAATGTGCTTTCTAGTGAACCCGTTCGAATTTTAACCGAGAAAAAAGATCAAAATTTTAGTTTAACCGAGAAAAAAATTTGATTTAATATGATTTTCGATCGTTTTTTAGGGTTTAGAGCATGCATGTCTAAATGGGTTTTTTAGTGAACCCGTTCGAATTTTAACCGAGTAAAAAGTTCAAAATTTGAGTTTAAGCTGTATTATTAGATTCAAAACCCATAATTAACTTTTTGTAGAAAGAAAATTTGATTTAATATCATTTTTGATCGTTTTTTAGGGTTTAGAGCATGCATGTCTAAATGGGCTTTTTAGTGAACCCGTTTGAATTTTAACTAAGTAAAAACTTCAAAATTTGAGTTTAAGCTGTATAATCAGGTTCAAAAGCCCATATTTAACCTTTTTTACCCAAAAAATTTGATTTAATATCATTTTCAATCGTTCTTTAGGGTTAAGAGAGTGCATGTCTAATTGGGCTTTCTAGTGAACCCGTTCGAATTTTAACCGAGTAAAAAGCACAAAATTTTTTTTAAGCTGTATAATTAGGTTCAAAAGCCCATAATTAACCTTCTGTACCCAAAAAATTTGATTTAATATCATTTTCGATCTTTCATTAGAGTTTAGAGTGTGCATGTCTAAATGGGCTTTATAGTGAACCCGTTCAAATTTTAACCGAGTAAAAAGCTCAAAATTTTAGTTTAAGCTGTATAATTAGGTTCAAAACCCATAATTAACTTTTTGAGAAATTTTTTTTGATTTAATATCATTTTTGATCGTTTTTTAGGGTTTAGAGCGTGCATGTCTAAATGGGCTTTTTAGTGAATCCGTTCAAATTTTAACCGAGTAAAAAATTCAAAATTTGAGTTTAAGCTGTATAATTAGGTTCAAAAGACCATATTTAACCTTTTTTACCCAAAAAATTTGATTTAATATCATTTTCAATCGTTCTTTACGGTTAAGAGCGTGCATGTCTAATTGGGCTTTCTAGTGAAACCGTTCGAATTTTAACTGAGTAAAAAGCTCAAAATTTGAGTTTAAGTTGTATAATTAGGTTCGAAAGTCCATAATTAACTTTTTTTACCCAAAAAAATTAATTTAATATCATTTTAGATTCTTCGTTAGGGTTTAGAGCGTGCATGACTAAATGTGCTTTCTAGTGAACCCGTTCGAATTTTAACCGAGAAAAAAGATCAAAATTTTAGTTTAACCGAGAAAAAAATTTGATTTAATATGATTTTCGATCGTTTTTTAGGGTTTAGAGCATGCATGTCTAAATGGGTTTTTTAGTGAACCCGTTCGAATTTTAACCGAGTAAAAAGTTCAAAATTTGAGTTTAAGCTGTATTATTAGATTCAAAACCCATAATTAACTTTTTGTAGAAAGAAAATTTGATTTAATATCATTTTTGATCGTTTTTTAGGGTTTAGAGCATGCATGTCTAAATGGGCTTTTTAGTGAACCCGTTTGAATTTTAACTAAGTAAAAACTTCAAAATTTGAGTTTAAGCTGTATAATCAGGTTCAAAAGCCCATATTTAACCTTTTTTACCCAAAAAATTTGATTTAATATCATTTTCAATCGTTCTTTAGGGTTAAGAGAGTGCATGTCTAATTGGGCTTTCTAGTGAACCCGTTCGAATTTTAACCGAGTAAAAAGCACAAAATTTTTTTTAAGCTGTATAATTAGGTTCAAAAGCCCATAATTAACCTTCTGTACCCAAAAAATTTGATTTAATATCATTTTCGATCTTTCATTAGAGTTTAGAGTGTGCATGTCTAAATGGGCTTTATAGTGAACCCGTTCAAATTTTAACCGAGTAAAAAGCTCAAAATTTTAGTTTAAGCTGTATAATTAGGTTCAAAACCCATAATTAACTTTTTGAGAAATTTTTTTTGATTTAATATCATTTTTGATCGTTTTTTAGGGTTTAGAGCGTGCATGTCTAAATGGGCTTTTTAGTGAATCCGTTCAAATTTTAACCGAGTAAAAAATTCAAAATTTGAGTTTAAGCTGTATAATTAGGTTCAAAAGACCATATTTAACCTTTTTTACCCAAAAAATTTGATTTAATATCATTTTCAATCGTTCTTTACGGTTAAGAGCGTGCATGTCTAATTGGGCTTTCTAGTGAAACCGTTCGAATTTTAACTGAGTAAAAAGCTCAAAATTTGAGTTTAAGTTGTATAATTAGGTTCGAAAGTCCATAATTAACTTTTTTTACCCAAAAAAATTAATTTAATATCATTTTAGATTCTTCGTTAGGGTTTAGAGCGTGCATGACTAAATGTGCTTTCTAGTGAACCCGTTCGAATTTTAACCGAGAAAAAAGATCAAAATTTTAGTTTAACCGAGAAAAAAATTTGATTTAATATGATTTTCGATCGTTTTTTAGGGTTTAGAGCATGCATGTCTAAATGGGTTTTTTAGTGAACCCGTTCGAATTTTAACCGAGTAAAAAGTTCAAAATTTGAGTTTAAGCTGTATTATTAGATTCAAAACCCATAATTAACTTTTTGTAGAAAGAAAATTTGATTTAATATCATTTTTGATCGTTTTTTAGGGTTTAGAGCATGCATGTCTAAATGGGCTTTTTAGTGAACCCGTTTGAATTTTAACTAAGTAAAAAGTTCAAAATTTGAGTTTAAGCTGTATAATCAGGTTCAAAAGCCCATATTTAACCTTTTTTACCCAAAAAATTTGATTTAATATCATTTTCAATCGTTCTTTAGGGTTAAGAGAGTGCATGTCTAATTGGGCTTTCTAGTGAACCCGTTCGAATTTTAACCGAGTAAAAAGCACAAATTTTTTTTAAGCTGTATAATTAGGTTCAAAAGCCCATAATTAACCTTCTGTACCCAAAAAATTTGATTTAATATCATTTTCGATCTTTCATTAGAGTTTAGAGTGTGCATGTCTAAATGGGCTTTATAGTGAACCCGTTCAAATTTTAACCGAGTAAAAAGCTCAAAATTTTAGTTTAAGCTGTATAATTAGGTTCAAAACCCATAATTAACTTTTTGAGAAATTTTTTTTGATTTAATATCATTTTTGATCGTTTTTTAGGGTTTAGAGCGTGCATGTCTAAATGGGCTTTTTAGTGAATCCGTTCAAATTTTAACCGAGTAAAAAATTCAAAATTTGAGTTTAAGCTGTATAATTAGGTTCAAAAGACCATATTTAACCTTTTTTACCCAAAAAATTTGATTTAATATCATTTTCAATCGTTCTTTACGGTTAAGAGCGTGCATGTCTAATTGGGCTTTCTAGTGAAACCGTTCGAATTTTAACTGAGTAAAAAGCTCAAAATTTGAGTTTAAGTTATATAATTAGGTTCAAAAGTCCATAATTAACTTTTTTTACCCAAAAAAATTAATTTAATATCATTTTAGATTCTTCGTAAGGGTTTAGAGCGTGCATGACTAAATGTGCTTTCTAGTGAACCCGTTCGAATTTTAACCGAGAAAAAAGATCAAAATTTTAGTTTAACCGAGAAAAAAATTTGATTTAATATGATTTTCGATCGTTTTTTAGGGTTTAGAGCATGCATGTCTAAATGGGTTTTTTAGTGAACCCGTTCGAATTTTAACCGAGTAAAAAGTTCAAAATTTGAGTTTAAGCTGTATTATTAGATTCAAAACCCATAATTAACTTTTTGTAGAAAGAAAATTTGATTTAATATCATTTTTGATCGTTTTTTAGGGTTTAGAGCATGCATGTCTAAATGGGCTTTTTAGTGAACCCGTTTGAATTTTAACTAAGTAAAAAGTTCAAAATTTGAGTTTAAGCTGTATAATCAGGTTCAAAAGCCCATATTTAACCTTTTTTACCCAAAAAATTTGATTTAATATCATTTTCAATCGTTCTTTAGGGTTAAGAGAGTGCATGTCTAATTGGGCTTTCTAGTGAACCCGTTCGAATTTTAACCGAGTAAAAAGCACAAAAAATTTTTTAAGCTGTATAATTAGGTTCAAAAGCCCATAATTAACCTTCTGTACCCAAAAAATTTGATTTAATATCATTTTCGATCTTTCATTAGAGTTTAGAGTGTGCATGTCTAAATGGGCTTTATAGTGAACCCGTTCAAATTTTAACCGAGTAAAAAGCTCAAAATTTTAGTTTAAGCTGTATAATTAGGTTCAAAACCCATAATTAACTTTTTGAGAAATTTTTTTTGATTTAATATCATTTTTGATCGTTTTTTAGGGTTTAGAGCGTGCATGTCTAAATGGGCTTTTTAGTGAATCCGTTCAAATTTTAACCGAGTAAAAAATTCAAAATTTGAGTTTAAGCTGTATAATTAGGTTCAAAAGACCATATTTAACCTTTTTTACCCAAAAAATTTGATTTAATATCATTTTCAATCGTTCTTTACGGTTAAGAGCGTGCATGACTAAATGTGCTTTCTAGTGAACCCGTTCGAATTTTAACCGAGAAAAAAGATCAAAATTTTAGTTTAACCGAGAAAAAAATTTGATTTAATATGATTTTCGATCGTTTTTTAGGGTTTAGAGCATGCATGTCTAAATGGGTTTTTTAGTGAACCCGTTCGAATTTTAACCGAGTAAAAAGTTCAAAATTTGAGTTTAAGCTGTATTATTAGATTCAAAACCCATAATTAACTTTTTGTAGAAAGAAAATTTGATTTAATATCATTTTTGATCGTTTTTTAGGGTTTAGAGCATGCATGTCTAAATGGGCTTTTTAGTGAACCCGTTTGAATTTTAACTAAGTAAAAACTTCAAAATTTGAGTTTAAGCTGTATAATCAGGTTCAAAAGCCCATATTTAACCTTTTTTACCCAAAAAATTTGATTTAATATCATTTTCAATCGTTCTTTAGGGTTAAGAGAGTGCATGTCTAATTGGGCTTTCTAGTGAACCCGTTCGAATTTTAACCGAGTAAAAAGCACAAAATTTTTTTTAAGCTGTATAATTAGGTTCAAAAGCCCATAATTAACCTTCTGTACCCAAAAAATTTGATTTAATATCATTTTCGATCTTTCATTAGAGTTTAGAGTGTGCATGTCTAAATGGGCTTTATAGTGAACCCGTTCAAATTTTAACCGAGTAAAAAGCTCAAAATTTTAGTTTAAGCTGTATAATTAGGTTCAAAACCCATAATTAACTTTTTGAGAAATTTTTTTTGATTTAATATCATTTTTGATCGTTTTTTAGGGTTTAGAGCGTGCATGTCTAAATGGGCTTTTTAGTGAATCCGTTCAAATTTTAACCGAGTAAAAAATTCAAAATTTGAGTTTAAGCTGTATAATTAGGTTCAAAAGACCATATTTAACCTTTTTTACCCAAAAAATTTGATTTAATATCATTTTCAATCGTTCTTTACGGCTAAGAGCGTGCATGTCTAATTGGGCTTTCTAGTGAAACCGTTCGAATTTTAACTGAGTAAAAAGCTCAAAATTTGAGTTTAAGTTGTATAATTAGGTTCGAAAGTCCATAATTAACTTTTTTTACCCAAAAAAATTAATTTAATATCATTTTAGATTCTTCGTTAGGGTTTAGAGCGTGCATGACTAAATGTGCTTTCTAGTGAACCCGTTCGAATTTTAACCGAGAAAAAAGATCAAAATTTTAGTTTAACCGAGAAAAAAATTTGATTTAATATGATTTTCGATCGTTTTTTAGGGTTTAGAGCATGCATTTCTAAATGGGTTTTTTAGTGAACCCGTTCGAATTTTAACCGAGTAAAAAGTTCAAAATTTGAGTTTAAGCTGTATTATTAGATTCAAAACCCATAATTAACTTTTTGTAGAAAGAAAATTTGATTTAATATCATTTTTGATCGTTTTTTAGGGTTTAGAGCATGCATGTCTAAATGGGCTTTTTAGTGAACCCGTTTGAATTTTAACTAAGTAAAAAGTTCAAAATTTGAGTTTAAGTTGTATAATTTGGTTCAAAAGCCCACATTTAACCTTTTCTACCCAAAAAAATTGATTTAATATCATTTTCAATCGTTCTTTAGGGTTAAGAGCGTGCATGTCTAATTGGGCTTTCTAGTGAACCCGTTCGAATTTTAACCGAGTAAAAAGCACAAATTTTTTGTTTAAGCTGTATAATTAGGTTCAAAAGCCCATAATTAACCTTCTGTACCCAAAAAATTTGATTTAATATCATTTTCGATCTTTCATTAGAGTTTAGAGTGTGCATGTCTAAATGGGCTTTATAGTGAACCCGTTCAAATTTTAACCGAGTAAAAAGCTCAAAATTTTAGTTTAAGCTGTATAATTAGGTTCAAAACCCATAATTAACTTTTTGAGAAATTTTTTTTGATTTAATATCATTTTTGATCGTTTTTTAGGGTTTAGAGCGTGCATGTCTAAATGGGCTTTTTAGTGAATCCGTTCAAATTTTAACCGAGTAAAAAATTCAAAATTTGAGTTTAAGCTGTATAATTAGGTTCAAAAGACCATATTTAACCTTTTTTACCCAAAAAATTTGATTTAATATCATTTTCAATCGTTCTTTACGGTTAAGAGCGTGCATGTCTAATTGGGCTTTCTAGTGAAACCGTTCGAATTTTAACTGAGTAAAAAGCTCAAAATTTGAGTTTAAGTTGTATAATTAGTTTCAAAAGCCCATAATTAACCTTTTGTACACATGCATGCATCATTTCAAAATCAAATATATGCAATTCCAAAATCATATTGAATCATTGTTCACATATATGCCATTACCGAAAATAACCGAAAATCGAGGTAATGCATCAACATCATTTAAAACACTTACTCTTGAACTATGGAAAGTTTTCACACTATTCCATAGCCCCCAAAATAGAACCGAACCAATGCGGTTCACTTTAAACCCAAAACCACTCACCGACAAGCGAAACGAGCCCTCGCCGATGCTCCGATGGCAACGCCAACGCACCAGCCACTTATGCACCTTCTTGCACTACCTCTACAACATTAAAAGCAGAGCAAATTCACATCACAACATGCTCAAAACAGCAGCCACATTTAACCCTCACAAAACTATCGAAAACCTTGCCGAAAAGACCGAAAACTAAGCCGAAACGCATCCGAAACATCATCAGCCCAAAACCTAATGAATCTAACATCTAATCCACTTCAATTATGAACCAAAAACACTTCCAAACTATCCTTATACCTCCAGCAACATTAGAACACCTAAAACAGCCCCTAAAACTACCGAAAACCACCTTAAAACACTACCGATTACATTATTCCGGGATTAAATTAATGTGCCATCAATTCAACACTTAATTAATCATTTAATTGACATAATATCATAATTAAATCAACCTAATTACAGCATTAATTGAGATCTAAAAAGATTTCACAAAAACCTCCATAAAATCCATAGATCTAGAATTAAAAACACAAAATTAAGTTTCCATTGTTGATTAGCAAGGCAATACTGTGACACCCCTACCCCGGGCCGGTAGGAAAGGGGCGTCACCGATCCTTGAGCACTCCGATAACCCGGCCCGAACAATGGTTTACCAACTTAACTTAACCCGAAAGTACCGATTTTAGGGGTAAATTAAAACTTTTTCCTATTTCTAGGCCTTTAAACCACTTAGTAACTTATATTCATTACTAAACATTCCCGAAACCTATTGTTTATTCAATAGTTCGATAATTCATTTATCCATTCCATATAACAATATCAATAGTTCGTTCCATAACATGCAATCCATTACAAATATACATACATATTAAACGTATCAAATATGTCATCATTCTTAAGTTATACAAATCTAAGCCCGAAGCTACCAAAATGTGATTCACTATATACAAACCGTCTAAAGTAATCAAAATGCATGGTCTAACTAAACAAGACTAGCCACCACTAGGAGATACAAAAAGATCATACTTGGCTTGTGAAGCTTGCCGATCCGAACGACGGAAAATCCGGGACCGAGCTATTAATCGATCAACCTGAAATGTTTGGGAAGAGCGAAGGGAGCGGGGGTAAGTACATAAGGTACTTAGTGAGGTAACGGAAAATCAAAACAATCCAAGACAATCCAAACATGTATCATATGCCATGTTAAGTTCACATATACCATAACATACAAAATTCAAGTACACATATACCAAATTCAATCGAGCATATATCAGTCCAATAAGTTTACATATACCAAGTCAAGTACACATACCAATTCAATGTATAACAATTCAATTCAAGGTTCAACATATGACAATCCGATTACATGTATCGATTTAATGTTCACTATATGACAATCCAAATGCATGTAACAATCCAATGTTCGATATATGACATTCCGATAAGTAATATGCCAATAACAAGTGCATTTTCATAACAAGTAATCATGCTTGCATTTAACTAACAATTATAGTGCAATTTAAATTCAAGTTAATTAAATCATTACAACCACCTTGGTATTTAGCTAGAAGATAATCGAATCTCCAACCAACTATCGCCACAATATGCACCTATAGTGCTGGTCAAACCCTCCTACTATCGCCAATGACCAAAAACGTACCCTCCGTCTGTCGCCAATAAGGGCCAATTGCCCCGGACCGAAGTCCTACCCGATACAATGAGCTCTAGATTCTAAGGCATGCCCTCCGATCTAAGTAACTAGCTACCAAGGTTGTCGATTATCAATTTAAGCATATCAATCCAATATTCAATATCATTTCAATCACACGGTCCTCATAGACCAAGCCTCTTAGGCCATTGTGCCTAGGCTCATAAGAATTCATTTCATGTCATTTCATATACATTACATTAAACATGCCAAGCACAAGCAAAATCATAACTTTAATTGCATGGAACAAATACATGTACACGTACCTTGCATCCCAAGCTTAAGCATGCCATTCATACCTCGGCATATGCAATGCATGGGTATGAACAAACCAAAACAAATACTTAACAAGCAATTCATATTCAATCAACATGCTAACAAATAACATGGCAACAAGCAAGTTATCATAGCATTTCACTCTTCCCTTAAAGATTAGCCAAGTTTATATTAAGTCATATTTCAAACCGGTTTAATCATAAACAACAAAAATCAGAATTGGGTTAGGACCTAGTCCCAACCCCAAAAAAAGTCACACTCACAAACAATCCAAGCAAAACTCCTAGGGATTATGGATGATTGGCCCCTTGCTCCTTCTTTTGGCAAGCTCTTGCCTCAGCTCCTCTTCACTATCAACCTCTTTAGAGACCTCTAATACACACAAAATCACATACACAATATCAAAATACATTCAATTCACACATTTCATAATTAACAATTCCAAAACATCCAAAACAGTGAGATTAGTTTCCAGGACAGTTTGTGCAATGCTCACTAAACTATTTTTATCTTTTGATCCACATGTCCAAAATTTGCCCACTTTACCTCGTTTTAAAGCTAACGAAATTATCTTTTAAACCATATAAAGCTTGAATTTTTCCTACGAACCCATCAATACCAGTTTTCGATCAAAGACAAGGCAATGCTGTTTCGGGACAGTCTGGACCAATCTTTTTGTTTCTCTTATATCTCCTAATTTACAAGGGCAAACGAGGTGAGGTTTTTTTCTAATTAAAGTAGACTCATACAAGTTATAGACTGCTCATTTTCAGCCTTAAATTCCTTGTACATTAATCTAGGTAATTTTCCAAAGCTACTGTCCAGTACAGGCCTATTCTGGACAGATTTCACCTACAATAATTTTAGCTCAAAATTCATCAACCTTATCACCAATTCAACTCATCCAACACTTGTAAACTTTAGTAGGCTCAATTTTTAAGCACATTTTACCTATGGAACCATTTTTAATTATGCAATTCAACACAGTTATCAGCTCATTTTATGAAGCCACCAAAATGTCACCTAATAGCTAGTCCAAAGCACTTTACCAATTCTAACACTTTCTTTCCTTCATCTTTTCAACCAAAACACCTACAATTTAATTTCCACACTCTTAAAACATTATCCTATGAATTCAACATTAAATTTCCAGATTCAACAATAACAATTAAGTCCATCAATTTCTCAATTCTAGCAAAACAGTCCAAACAATACATTTAGTACTTAATTCACTACCAAACTTTCTCATGCTTCATTTTACTTCAAATCAGTCCACATAAGACCATTTTAAGCATCCTAACATCAAAATCCTTCATAAATTTAACACAAAACAGTCCCTACAACTTTCAAATTCATGCAATTAAATCCTCAAGCTCAAAGTCTCAACCAATCACAACAATACCAATTTCCAGCAACCTCCATTTAAGTTCTAACTTAAAAATAAACTAACTAAAAGCAACATACTAAATTTTCAGCCATGGAAACTAAACTAACAACCTTCAATTTCATTTTTAACTAAGTTTTCATGAAGTAAAATACATTACCTTGCTTATTGACCTTCCTAACTCAAGAATCTTGCTTTAAACCTTCAAAATCTCACTTAAAACCTCACATGCAAGCAAGAGAAAATTTTCTCTCCTAACACTCTTTCATGGCCGGCCAAAGAGAGGAAAATGGGTGAAGAAGATGAGTGAATAGTATTATTTTTCTCTCTCCCACTAACTTTTATTTCATCATTTTTCCCCCTTTTTCTTATTTATTTAATTCAAACAAAAATCCACCTAATTATGGGACAAGGTGGCTGGTCAAAGGAGGTCTTGACATGTGTCCATGGCCTCCAATTCCTTGAAATTTTACATGCAATCTCTCTTTTCTCGAATTTTCACTTTTTGGTCCCTTTTCAATTTGGCCTCTAATTTTCAATTTCATTCAATTTAGTCCCTAATTTTAGGATTTTATTAGGCCCTAATTACATTAATTTAGTCCTTAACTCCCAGGCCAAGTTTAGGGTATTACAAATACTTGGGAATTTCAATAAAGAACCTTAGAAAAAGATTAAAAATCAGAATATTACCTTGAGATTAAATCCACCAAAAAGATGAGAAAAGCTTCCTTGATTTCCTTGAAGAAGATGTTGATTTTTGCAAAATTGATGAGTAGGTTTTGTAAAGAATGAAAGGATGAATAAAATGAAGTGAATCTTGTTGAAAATGATGAAGAAATCAGCAAGTAATTGGAGAAATTTGGAGAAGAAGATGGAGAGAAAATGAGAGAAAAGATGGGAAAATGGGAAGTTATAAAAGAAAATGGAATTATCAACTAAAATAAAACAATTTAAAAACAATTTTGGTGGATAAATCAATAATTAAAAATAAATTAGGTTTATGGCCCTCTAAGGATTCTAAGTATGACTTGCTTTCCAATTTAGTCACCAAAAATCCAAATTGCCGAAAATTACTAATTAAATCCCCAAAATTTTCCCAAAATTACAATTTAGTCACTAGTACGAAATTAGCCTAATTAAAAATCAAATTAAAGTTCAAATAATATCCCTTTAAGTTTAAAACACCATTTTAATATTTTTAGAACCATTTCACAAAATTATTACTTATCTGATTAAAATATTATTATTTTAATTTTCCCGGAATAACGAACCCTAGGGATCCGATTCGACCCGAATCGAATTTCCCCAACTAACACTCAAACTACTAACCCCAAAACCGGGATGTTACAAAAAAGATTAAGTTTTGAGTTTAAGTTGTATAATTAGTTTTAAAATCCCATAATTAACTTTTTTTACCCAAAAAAATTGATTTAATATCATTTTCGATCATTCGTTAGGGTTTAGACCGTGCATGTCTAAATGTGCTTTCTAGTGAACCCGTTCGAATTTTAACCGAGTAAAAAGATTAAAATTTGTGTTTAAGCTGTATAATTAGGTTCAAAATCCCATAATTAACTTTTTTTACCCAAAAAATTGATTTAATATCATTTTCAATCCTTCTTTAGGGTTCAGAGCGTGCATGCCTAAATGTGCTTTCTAGTGAACCCGTTCGAATTTTAACCGAGTAAAAAGATTAAAATTTGAGTTTAAGTTGTATAATTAGGTTCAAAATCCAATAATTAAGTTTTTTTACCCAAAAAAATTGATTTAATATCATTTTCAATCGTTCTTTAGGGTTAAGAGCGTGCATGTTTAAATGAGCTTTCTAGTGAACCCGTTCGAATTTTAACCGACTAAAAAGCTCAAAATTTGATTTTAAGTTGTATAATTAGGTTCAAAAGTCCATAATTAACTATTTTTACCCAAAAAAATTGATTTAATATCATTTTCGATCCTTCGCTAGGGTTCAGAGCGTGCATGTCTAAATGTGCTTTCTAGTGAACCCGTTCAAATTTTAACCGAGTAAAAAGATTAATATTTGAGTTTAAGCTGTATAATTAGGTTCAAAATCCCATAATTAAGTTTTTTTACCCAAAAAATTTGATTTAATAACATTTTCGATCGTTTTTTAGGGTTCAGAGCGTGTATGTCTACACGGGCTTTCTAGTGAACCCGTTCGAATTTTAACCGAGTAAAAAGATTAAAATTTGAGTTTAGGCTGTATAATTAGGTTCAAAATCCCATAATTAACTTTTTTTACCCCAAAAAATTCGATTTAATATCATTTCCGATCTTTCATTAGAGTTTAGAGTGTGCATGTCTAAATGGGCTTTATAGTAAACTCGTTCGAATTTTAACCGAGTAAAAAGGTCAAAATTTTAGTTTAACCGAGAAAAAAATTTGATTTAATATGATTTTCGATCGTTTTTTAGGGTTTAGAGCATGCACGTCTAAATGGGTTTTTTAGTGAACCCGTTCGAATTTTAACCGAGTAAAAAGTTCAAAATTTCAGTTTAAGCTGTATTATTAGATTCAAAACCCATAATTAACTTTTTGTAGAAAGAAAATTTGATTTAATATCATTTTTGATCGTTTTTTAAGGTTTAGAGCATGCATGTCTAAATGGGCTTTTTAGTGAACCCGTTTGAATTTTAACTAAGTAAAAAGTTCAAAATTTGAGTTTAAGCTGTATAATGAGGTTCAAAAGCCCATATTTAACCTTTTTTACCCAAAAAATTTGATTTAATATCATTTTCAATCGTTCTTTAGGGTTAAGAGAGTGCATGTCTAATTGGGCTTTCTAGTGAACCCGTTCGAATTTTAACCGAGTAAAAAGCACAAAAATTTTTTTAAGCTGTATAATTAGGTTCAAAAGCCCATAATTAACCTTCTGTACCCAAAAAATTTGATTTAATATCATTTTCGATCTTTCATTAGAGTTTAGAGTGTGCATGTCTAAATGGTCTTTATAGTGAACCCGTTCAAATTTTAACCGAGTAAAAAGCTCAAAATTTTAGTTTAAGCTGTATAATTAGGTTCAAAACCCATAATTAACTTTTTGAGAAATTTTTTTTGATTTAATATCATTTTTGATCGTTTTTTAGGGTTTAGAGCGTGCATGTCTAAATGGGCTTTTTAGTGAATCCGTTCAAATTTTAACCGAGTAAAAAATTCAAAATTTGAGTTTAAGCTGTATAATTAGGTTCAAAAGCCCATATTTAACCTTTTTTACCCAAAAAATTTGATTTAATATCATTTTCAATCGTTCTTTACGGTTAAGAGCGTGCATGTCTAATTGGGCTTTCTAGTGAAACCGTTCGAATTTTAACTGAGTAAAAAGCTCAAAATTTGAGTTTAAGTTGTATAATTAAGTTCAAAAGTCCATAATTAACTTTTTTTACCCAAAAAAATTAATTTAATATCATTTTAGATTCTTCGTTAGGGTTTAGAGCGTGCATGACTAAATGTGCTTTCTAGTGAACCCGTTCGAATTTTAACCGAGAGAAAAGATCAAAATTTTAGTTTAACCGAGAAAAAAAATTTGATTTAATATGATTTTCGATCGTTTTTTAGGGTTTAGAGCATGCATGTCTAAATGGGTTTTTTAGTGAACCCGTTCGAATTTTAACCGAGTAAAAAGTTCAAAATTTGAGTTTAAGCTGTATTATTAGATTCAAAACCCATAATTAACTTTTTGTAGAAAGAAAATTTGATTTAATATCATTTTTGATCGTTTTTTAGGGTTTAGAGCATGCATGTCTAAATGCATGTCAAAATTTGAGTTTAAGTTGTATAATTTGGTTCAAAAGCCCACATTTAACCTTTTTTATCCAAAAAAATTGATTTAATATCATTTTCAATCGTTCTTTAGGGTTAAGAGCGTGCATGTCTAATTGGGCTTTCTAGTGAACCCGTTTGAATTTTAACCGAGTAAAAAGCTCAAAATTTGAGTTTTAGTTGTATAATTAGGTTCAAAAGTCCATAATTAACTTTTTTTACACAAAAAATTGATTTAATATCATTTTCGATCCTTCGTTAGGTTCAGAGCGTGCATGTCTAAATGTGCTTTCTAGTGATCCCGTTCGAATTTTAACCGTTAAAAAAGATCAAAATTTCAGTTTAAGCTTTATAGTTAGGTTCAAAATCCCATAATTAACTTTTTGTAGCCAAAAAATTTGCATTTAATATCATTTTCGGTCATTCTTTAGGGTTCAGAACGTGCATGTCTAAATGGGCTTTCTAGTGAACCCGTTCGAATTTTAACAGGATAAAATGCTCAAAATTTTAGTTTAAGCTGTATAATTAGGTTCAAAAGCCCATAATTAACTTTTTGTACCCAAAAAATTGATTTAATATCATTTTTGATCTTTCATTAGAGTTTAGAGTGTGCATGTCTAAATGGGCTTTATAGTGAACCCGTTTGAATTTTAACTGAGTAAAAAGCTCAAAATTTTAGTTTAAGCTGTATAATTAGGTTGAAAACCCACAATTTACTTTTTGTAGAAAAAAATTTGATTTAATATCATTTTCGATCGTTTTTTAGGGTTTAGAGCGTGCATGTCTAAATGGGCTTTTTAGTGAACCCGTTCGAATTTTAACCGAGTAAAAAGTTCAAAATTTGAGTTTATGTTGTATAATTAGGTTCAAAAGTGCATAATTAACTTTTTTTTACCCAAAAAAATTATTTAAAATCATTTTCGATCCTTCGTTAGGATTTAGAGCGTGCATGTCTAAATGAGCTTTCTAGTGAACCCGTTCAAATTTTAACCGAGAAAAAAGATCAAAATTTGAGTTTAAGCTTTATAGTTAGGTTCAAAATCCCATCATTAAGTTTTTTACCCAAAAAATTGATTTAATAACATTTTCGATCGTTCTTTAGGGTTTGGAGCGTGCATGTCTAAATGGGCTTTCTATTGAACCCGTTCGAATTTTAATAGGGTAAAAAGCTCAAAATTTTAGTTTAAGCTGTATAATTAGGTTTAAAATCCCATAATTAACTTTTTGTAGCCAAAAAATTTGATTTAATATCATTTTCGATCGTTCTTTAGGGTTTAGAGCGTGCATGTCTAAATGGGCTTTCTAGTGAACCCGTTCGAATTTTAACAGGGTAAAAAGCTTAAAATTTTAGTTTAAGCTGTATAATTAGGTTCAAAAGCCCATAATTAAATTTTTGTACCCAAAAAATTTGATTTAATATCATTTTCGATCTTTCATTAGAGTTTAGAGTGTGCATGTCTAAATGGGCTTTATAGTGAACCCCTTCGAATTTTAACCGAGTAAAAAGCACAAAATTTTATTTTAAGCTGTATAATTAGGTTCAAAAGCCCATAATTAACCTTTTGTACCCAAAAAATTGATTTAATATCATTTTCGATCCTTCGTTAGGTTCAGAGCGTGCATGTCTAAATGGGCTTTGTAGTGAACCCGTTCGAATTTTAACCGAGTAAAAAGCACAAAATTTTAGTTTAAGCTGTATAATTATGTTCAAAAGCCCATAATTAACCTTTTGTACCCAAAAAATTTGATTTAATATCATTTTCGACCTTTAATTAGAGTTTAGAGTGTGCATGTCTAAGTGGGCTTTATAGTGTACCCGTTCGAATTTTAACCGAGTAAAAAGCTCAAAATTTTAGTTTAAGCTGTATAATTAGGTTCAAAACCCATAATTAACTTTTTGTAGAAAAAAAATTTGATTTAATATCATTTTCGGTCGTTCTTTAGGGTTCAGAGCGTGCATGTCTAAATGGGCTTTATAGTGAACCCGTTCGAATTTTAACAGGGTAAAAAGCTCAAAATTTTAGTTTAAGCTGTATAAAAAGGTTCAAAAGCCCATAATTAACTTTTTGTACCAAAAAAATTTTATTTAATATCATTTTCGATCTTTCATTAATGTTTTGAGTGTGCATGTCTAAATGGGCTTTATAGTGAACCCATTCGAATTTTAACCGAGTAAAAAGCTCAAAATTTTAGTTTCAGCTGTATAATTAGGTTCAAAACCCATAATTAACTTTTTGTAGAAAAAAAATTTGATTTAATATCATTTTTGATCTTTTTTAGGGTTTAGAGCGTGCATGTCTAAATGGGCTTTTTAGTGAACCCGTTCGAATTTTAATCGAGTGAAAAGTTCAAAATTTGAGTTTAAGCTGTATAATTAGGTTCAAAAGCCCACTTTAACCTTTTTTACCCAAAAAATTTGATTTAATATCATTTTCAATCGTTCTTTTGGGATAAGAGTGTGCACGTCTAATTGGGCTTTCTAGTGAACCCGTTCGAATTTCAACCGAGTAAAAAGCTCAAAATTTGAGTTTAAGTTGTATAATTAGGTTCAAAAGTCCATATTTAACTTTTTTTACCCAAAAAAATTAATTTAATATCATTTTCGATCCTTCGTTAGGGTTTAGAGCGTGCATGTCTAAATGTGCTTTATAGTGAATCCGTTCGAATTTTAACCGAGAAAAAAGATCAAAATTTGAGTTTAAGCTATATAGTTAGGTTTAAAATCGCATAATTAAGTTTTTTTTACCCAAAAAATTGATTTAATAACATTTTCGATCGTTGTTTAGGGTTTGGAGCGTGCATGTTTAAATGGGCTTTGTAGTGAACTCGTTCGAATTTTAATAGGGTAAAAAGCTCAAAATTTTAGTTTAAGCTGTATAATTAGGTTCACTATCCCATAATTAACTTTTTGTAGCCAAAAAATTTGATTTAATAGCATTTTCGGTTGTTCTTTAGGGTTCAGAGCGTGCATGTCTAAATGGGCTTTCTAGTGAACCCGTTCGAAATTTAACAGGGTAAAAAGCTCAAAATTTTAGTATAAGCTGTTTAATTAGGTTCAAAAGCCCATAGTTAACTTTTTGTTCCCAAAAAATTTGATTTAATATCATTTTCGATCTTTCATTAGAGTTTAGAGTGTGCATGTCTAAATGGGCTTTATAGTGAACCCGTTCGAATTTTAACCGAGTAAAAAGCTCAAAATATTAGTTTAAGCTGTATAATTAGGTTCAAAACCCGTAATTAACTTTTTGGAGAAAAAAATTTGATTTAATATCATGTTCGATCGTTTTTTAGGGTTTAGAGCGTGCATGTCTAAATGGGCTTTTTAGTGAACCTGTTCGAATTTTAACCGAGTAAAAAGTTCAAAATTTGAGTTTAACTGTATAATTAGGTTCAAAACCCATAATTAACTTTTTATAGAAAGAAAATTTGATTTAATATCATTTTCGATCGTTTTTTAGGGTTTAATGCATGCATGTCTAAATGGGCTTTTTACTGAACCCGTTCTAATTTTAACCGAGTAAAAAGTTCAAAATTTGAGTTTAAGCTGTATAATTTGGTTCAAAAGCCCACATTTAACCTTTTCTACCCAAAAAATTTGATTTAAAATATCATTTTCAATCGTTCTTTAGGGTTAAGAGCGTGCATGTCTAGTTGGGCTTTCTAGTGAACCCGTTCGAATTTTAACCGAGTAAAAAGCTCAAAATTTGAGTTTAAGTTGTATAATTAGGTTCAAAAGTCCATAATTAACTTTTTTTACACAAAAAAAATTGATTTAATTTCATTTTCGATCCTTCGTTAGGTTTAGAGCATGCATGTCTAAATGTGCTTTCTAGTGAACCCGTTCGAATTTTAACCGAGTAAAAAGATTAAAATTTCAGTTTAAGCTGTATAATTAGGTTCAAAAGTCCATAATTAACTTTTTTTACCAAAAAAATTGATTCAATATCATTTTCGATCGTTTTTTAGGGTTTAGAGCGTGCATGTCTAAATTGGCTTTTTAGTGAACCTGTTCGAATTTTAACCAAGTAAAAAGCTCAAAATTTTAGTTTAAGATGTATAATTAGGTTCAAAACCCATAATTAACTTTTTGTAGAAAAAAAATTTGATTTAATATCATTTTCGATCGTTCATTAGAGTTTAGAGTGTGCATGTCTAAATGGACTTTATAGTGAACCCGTTCGAATTTTAACCGAGTAAAAAGTTCAAAATTTGAGTTTAAGCTGTATAATTTGGTTCAAAAGCCCACATTTAACCTTTTCTACCCAAAAATTTGATTTAATATCATTTTCGGTCGTTCTTTAGGGTTCAGAGCGTGCGTGTCTAAATGGGCTTTCTAGTGAACCCGTTCGAATTTTAACAGGGTAAACCTGTTAAAAAGCTCAAAATTTTAGTTTAAGCTGTATAATTAGGTTCAAAAGCCCACATTTAACCTTTTTTAGCCAAAAAAATTGATTTAATATCATTTTCAATCGTTCTTTAGGGTTAATAGCGTGCATGTCTAATTGGGCTTTCTAGTGAACCCATTCGAATTTTAACCGAGTAAAAAGCTCAAAATATAAGTTTACGTTGTATAATTAGGTTCAAAAGTCCATAATTAAAATTTTTTACCCAAAAAAAAAATGTGCTTTCTAGTGAACCCGTTCGAATTTTAACCGAGGAAAAAGATCAAAATTTGAGTTTAAGCTGTATAATTAGGTTCAAAACCCAAAATTAACTTCTTGTAGAAAAAAATTTGATTTAATATCATTTTCGATCGTTTTTAGGGTTTAGAGCGTGCATGTCTAAATGGGCTTTTTAGTGAACCCGTTCGAATTTTAACCGAGTAAAAAGTTCAAAATTTGAGTTTAAGCTTTATAGTTAGGTTCAAAATCCCATAATTAACTTTTTGTAGCCAAAAAAATTGATTTAATATCATTTTCGGTCGTTCTTTAGGGTTGAGAGCGTGCGTGTCTAAATGGGCTTTCTAGTGAACCCGTTCGAATTTTAACACGGTAAACCTGTTAAAAAGCTCAAAATTTTAGTTTAAGCTGTATAATTAGGTTCAAAAGCGCATAATTAACTTTTTGTACCCAAAAAATTTGATTTAATATCATTTTCGATCTTTCATTAGAGTTTAGAGTGTGCATGTCTAAATGGGCTTTATAGTAAACCCGTTCGAATTTTAACCGAGTAAAAAGGTCAAAATTTTAGTTTAAGCTGTATAATTAGGTTCAAAACCTAAAATTAACTTTTTGTAGAAAAAAAATTTGATTTAATATCATTTTCGATCGTTTTTTAGGGTTTAGAGCGTGCATGTCTAAATGGGCTTTTTAGTGAACCCGTTCGAATTTTAACAGAGTAAAAAGTTCAAAATTTGAGTTTAAGCTTTATAGTTAGGTTCAAAATCCCATAATTAACTTTTTGTAGCCAAAAAATTTGATTTAATATCATTTTCGGTCGTTCTTTAGGGTTCAGAGCGTGCGTGTCTAAAATGGGCTTTCTAGTGAACCCGTTCGAATTTTAACAGGGTAAACCTGTTAAAAAGCTCAAAATTTTAGTTTAAGCTGTATAATTAGGTTCAAAAGCGCATAATTAACTTTTTGTACCCAAAAAATTTGATTTAATATCATTTTCGATCTTTCATTAGAGTTTAGAGTGTGCATGTCTAAATGGGCTTTATAGTAAACCCGCTCGAATTTTAACCGAGTAAAAAGGTCAAAATTTTAGTTTAAGCTGTATAATTAGGTTCAAAACCTAAAATTAACTTTTTGTAGAAAAAAATTTTGATTTAATATCATTTTCGATCGTTTTTTAGGGTTTAGAGCGTGCACGTCTAAATGGGCTTTTTAGTGAACCCGTTCGAATTTTAACCGAGTAAAAAGTTCAAAATTTGAGTTTAAGCTGTGTAATTAGGTTCAAAAGCTCACATTTAACCTATTTCACCCAAAAAATTTGATTTAATATCAATTTCAGTCGTTCTTTAGGGTTAAGAGCGTGCATGTCTAAATGGGCGTTGTAGTGAACCTGTTCGAATTTTAACCGAGTAAAAAGCTCAAAATTTGAGTTTAAGATGTATAATTAGATTCAAAAGTCCATAATTAACTTTTTTTACCAAAAAATATAGATTTAATATCATTTTCGATCCTTCGTTAGGGTTTAGAATGTGCAAGTCTAAATGTGCTTTCTAGTGAACCCGTTCGAATTTTAACCGAGTAAAAAGATTAAAATTTGAGTTTAAGCTTTATAATTAGGTTCAAAAGCCCATAATTTACTTTTTTTAGAAAAAAATTGATTTAATATCATTTTCGATCGTTTTTTAGGGTTTAGAGCGTGCATGTCTAAATGGGCTTTTTAGTGAACCCGTTCGAATTTTAACCGAGTAAAAAGCTCAAAATTTGAGTTTAAGCTGTATAATTAGGTTCAAAATCCCATAATTAACTTTTTGTACCCAAAAAATTTAATTTAATATCATTTTCTATCTTTCATTAGGGTTTAGAGTGTGCATGTCTAAATGAGCTTTTTAGTGAACCCGTTCGAATTTTAACCGAGTAAAAAGTTCAAAATTTGAGTTTAAGCTGTGTAATTAGGTTCAAAAGCTCACATTTAACCTATTTCACCCAAAAAATTTGATTTAATATCAATTTCAGTCGTTCTTTAGGGTTAAGAGCGTGCATGTCTAAATGGGCGTTCTAGTGAACCTGTTCGAATTTTAACCGAGTAAAATGCTCAAAATTTGAGTTTAAGTTGTATAATTAGGTTCAAAAGTCCATAATTAACTTTTTTTACCAAAAAAATTGATTCAATATCATTTTCGATCCTTCGTTAGGGTTCAGAGCGTGCATGTCTAAATGTGCTTTCTAGTGAACCCGTTCGAATTTTAACCGAGTAAAAAGATTCAAAATTTGAGTTTAAGCTGTATAATTAGGTTCAAAATCCCATAATTAACTTTTTGTAGAAAAAAAATTGATTTAATATCATTTTCGATCGTTTTTTAGGGTTTACAGCGTGCATGTCTAAATGGGCTTTTTAGTGAACCCGTTCGAATTTTAACCGAGTAAAAAGTTCAAAATTTAAGTTTAAGTTGTATAATTAGGTTCAAAAGCCCACATTTAACCTTTTTTTACCCAAAAAATTTGATTTAATATCATTTTCAATCGTTCTTTAGGGTTAAGAGCGTGCATGTCTAAATGGGCTTTCTAGTGAACCCGTTCGAATTTTAACCGAGTAAAAAGCTCAAAATTTGAGTTTAAGCTTTATAATTAGGTTCAAAAGTCCATAATTAACTTTTTTACCAAAAAAATTGATTTAATATCATTTTCGATCCTTCGTTAAGGTTCAGAGCGTGCATGTCTAAATGTGCTCTCTAGTGAACCCGTTCGAATTTTAACCGAGTAAAAAGCTCAAAATTTGAGTTTAAGCTGTATAATTAGGTTCAAAAGTCCATAATTAACTCCTTTTACCCAAAAAAATTGATTTAATATCAATTTCGATCCTTCGTTAGGGTTCAGAGCGTGCATGTCTAAATGTGCTTTCTAGGGAACCCGTTCGAATTTTAACCGAGTAAAAAGATTAAAATTTGAGTTTAAGCTGTATAATTAGGTTCAAAACCCCATAATTAAGTTTTTTTACCCAAAAAATTTGATTTAATAACATTTTCGATCGTTTTTTAGGGTTCAGAGCGTGCATGTCTACATGGGCTTTCTAGTGAACCCGTTCGATTTTTAACCGAGTAAAAAGCTCAAAATTTGAGTTTAAGCTGTATAATTTGGTTTAAAAGTCCATAATTAACTTTTTTTACCAAAAAAATTGATTTAATATCATTTTCGATCCTTCGTAAGGGTTCAGAGCGTGCATGTTTAAATGTGCTTTCAAGTGAATCCGTTCGAATTTTAACCAAGTAAAAATATTAAAATTTGAGTTTAAGTTGTATAATTAGGTTCAAAATTCCATAATTAACTTTTTGAGGAAAAAATTTTGATTTAATATTATTTCTGATCGTTTTTTAGGGTTTAGAGCGTGCATGTCTAAATGGGCTTTTTAATGAACCCGTTCAAATTTTAACCGAATAAAAAGTTCAAAATTTGAGTTTAAGCTGTATAATTAGGTTCAGAAGACCACATTTAACCTTTTTTACCTAAAAAATTTGATTTAATATCATTTTCAATCGTTCTTTAGGGTTTAGAGCGTGCATGTCTAAATGGGCGTTCTAGTGAACTCGTTCGAATTATAACCGAGTAAAATGCTCAAAATTTGAGTTTAAGCTGTATAATTAGGTTCAAAGGTCCGTAATTAACTTTTTTTACCAGAATAATTGATTTAAAATCATTTTCGATTCTTCGTTAGGGTTCAGAGCGTGCATGTCTAAATGTGCTTTCAAGTGAACCCGTTCGAATTTTAACCGAGTAAAAAGATTAAAATTTGAGTTTAAGCTGTATAATTAGGTTCAAAATCCCATAATTAACTTTTTCTAGAAAGAAAAATTGATTTAATATCATTTTCGATCATTTTTTATGGTTTAGAGCGTGCATGTCTAAATGGGCTTTCTAGTGAACCCGTTCAAATTTTAACCGAGTAAAAAGTTCAAAATTTAAGTTTAAGCTATATAATTAGGTTCAAAAGACCATAATTAACCTTTTGTACCCAAAAAATTTGATTTAATATCATTTTCGATCTTTCATTAGAGTTTAGAGCGTGCATGTCTAAATGGGCTTTCTAGTGAACCCGTTCGAATTTTAACCGAGTAAAAAGCTCAAAATTTGAATTAAGCTGTATAATTAGGTTCAAAAGTCCATAATTAACTTTTTTTACCCAAAAAATTTATTTAATATCATTTTCGATCCTTTGTTAGGGTTCAGAGCGTGCATGTCTAAATGTGCTTTCTAGTGAACCCGTTCGAATTTTAACCGAGTAAAATGTTCAAAATTTGAGTTTAATTTGTATAATTAGGTTGAAAAGCCCACGTTTAACCTATTTCACCCAAAAAAATTTGATTTAATATCATTATCAATCGTTCTTTAGGTTTAAGAGCGTGCATGTCTAAATGGGCTTTCTAGTGAACCCGTTCGAATTTTAACCGAGTAAAAAGTTCAAAATTTAAGTTTAAGCTGTATAATTAGGTTCAAAAACTCACATTTAACCTATTTCACCCAAAAAAATTGATTTAATATCATTTTCAATCGTTCTTTACGGTTAAAAACTTGCATGCGTAAATGGGCGTTCTAGTGAACCCGTTCGAATTTTAATCGAGTAAAAAGCTCAAAATTTGAGTTTAAGATGTATAATTAGATTCAAAAGTCCATAATTAACTTTTTTTACCAAAAAATATAGATTTAATATCATTTTCGATCCTTCGTTAGGGTTTAGAATGTGCAAGTCTAAATGTGCTTTCTAGTGAACCCGTTCGAATTTTAACCGAATAAAAGATTAAAATTTGAGTTTAAGCTTTATAATTAGGTTCAAAAGCCCATAATTTACTTTTTTTAGAAAAAAATTGATTTAATATCATTTTCGATCGTTTTTTAGGGTTTAGAGCGTGCATGTCTAAATGGGCTTTTTAGTGAACCCGTTCGAATTTTAACCGAGTAAAAAGCTCAAAATTTGAGTTTAAGCTGTATAATTAGGTTCAAAATGCCATAATTAACTTTTTGTACCCAAAAAATTTAATTTAATATCATTTTCTATCTTTCATTAGGGTTTAGAGTGTGCATGTCTAAATGAGCTTTTTAGTGAACCCGTTCGAATTTTAACCGAGTAAAAAGTTCAAAATTTGAGTTTAAGCTGTGTAATTAGGTTCAAAAGCTCACATTTAACCTATTTCACCCAAAAAATTTGATTTAATATCAATTTCAGTCGTTCTTTAGGGTTAAGAGCGTGCATGTCTAAATGGGCGTTCTAGTGAACCTGTTCGAATTTTAACCGAGTAAAATGCTCAAAATTTGAGTTTAAGCTGTATAATTAGGTTCAAAAGTCCATAATTAACTTTTTTTACCAAAAAAATTGATTCAATATCATTTTCGATCCTTCGTTAGGGTTCAGAGCGTGCATGTCTAAATGTGCTTTCTAGTGAACCCGTTCGAATTTTAACCGAGTAAAAAGATTCAAAATTTGAGTTTAAGCTGTATAATTAGGTTCAAAATCCCATAATTAACTTTTTGTAGAAAAAAAATTGATTTAATATCATTTTCGATCGTTTTTTAGGGTTTACAGCGTGCATGTCTAAATGGGCTTTTTAGTGAACCCGTTCGAATTTTAACCGAGTAAAAAGTTCAAAATTTAAGTTTAAGTTGTATAATTAGGTTCAAAAGCCCACATTTAACCTTTTTTTACCCAAAAAATTTGATTTAATATCATTTTCAATCGTTCTTTAGGGTTAAGAGCGTGCATGTCTAAATGGGCTTTCTAGTGAACCCGTTCGAATTTTAACCGAGTAAAAAGCTCAAAATTTGAGTTTAAGCTGTATAATTAGGTTCAAAAGTCCATAATTAACTTTTTTACCAAAAAAATTGATTTAATATCATTTTCGATCCTTCGTTAAGGTTCAGAGCGTGCATGTCTAAATGTGCTCTCTAGTGAACCCGTTCGAATTTTAACCGAGTAAAAAGCTCAAAATTTGAGTTTAAGCTGTATAATTAGGTTCAAAAGTCCATAATTAACTCCTTTTACCCAAAAAAATTGATTTAATATCAATTTCGATCCTTCGTTAGGGTTCAGAGCGTGCATGTCTAAATGTGCTTTCTAGGGAAGCCGTTCGAATTTTAACCGAGTAAAAAGATTAAAATTTGAGTTTAAGCTATATAATTAGGTTCAAAACCCCATAATTAAGTTTTTTTACCCAAAAAATTTGATTTAATAACATTTTCGATCGTTTTTTAGGGTTCAGAGCGTGCATGTCTACATGGGCTTTCTAGTGAACCCGTTCTAATTTTAACCGAGTATGTAACCCCCTTAGCCCGGCCTGGACGGAACCGACAGTAACGGGTCACACGGGGAATATCGAACTAAACCCGTTAAGGTCTAATTCGATAAACAACCCTGAAAACCGATATGTTTTTTTTCTTAAAACTAGATGCATAATTAAGTTCCTATGTGTGTCGAGGTCATGCGTAACGAAAATGGTAACATTCAATTCACAATTGATCATTCAATTCGCATATCAGTACATAAGGTTTTAAACGCAAATAATTCCTAATTCCAATAGTAAACCGGTAATTCAACCTACCATAGTTCAGGTAAACATGATTAGAATACTCATAACAAAGTTCAGATCAATCGGACCATCGTAGCATCGTCAATTTCATATTTCATAAAGTAGGGACCTAATTGTAGAGCTCACAATATCATAGGGACTAACACTAACATTAATTTATGAATGCGAATTCAAGTTAACATCATGCTACCTGGTGATAGTACAACACTCAGTAACATTCATTGCATCTATATCGATCATGGAAAGTCATCCGACCCTAAACGTATTTTTTTCCACACTTAAAATGTCATTTTTGGGCCTCGGTATCGATACCTAGGGTCTCGGTATCGATACCCTATCGTGGAGCTAGCCTCCTTGCACTTCGAAGGCTATTGGTATCGATACCCCCATAGGTGGTATCGATACTCCAGCGTCCAGTGGAGTAATTGCATCGAACCACCCCAAATTAAGCCTTAGGGTATCAATACTGGTATCGATACCCCCTGTGCACTTTGACAAGTTTGAACATTCTAAGTTAATTCCACCCATTCAAACATAACCATTAATCACCTTAACTATATGCATAATTTCCTATGCATAAAGAACAATTTAAAGCATACATTTATCACATCAAAGATCTCAATCAATCTATAGGCATGCTTCCTAAAATATGATTTAAAATCAACATTGTTCATCCATGTGCATGTCTCAATAAACCAAACAACACCATAGTCCATCGATTAACAATCCAGAACATTATAGGTCTTATTACAACATTAACCCAAGCAAAAATCACACACTTCACAAGGGTTTGATTTACACATTACCAAGCCCAAATCATTTGCCAAAACATACCAAAAATTGAGACAACTCTTCCCCTTGGTTCCCTTGCTCCGAACGTAGCCTCGAATATCACTATTTCTCTGCAAGTATGGAAAGAGAGAGCTTAAGCACAACATGCTTAGTGAGGAAGCTCTAACAAGTTTAAAATCATTTATAAAGTCATACTTGCATTCTTCATGCTTATTTGAAATATGTAAAACCAAATCATGCTTTTCAATATTGTCAAATCATTACATGTATCATGCACGAATATATCATTCCATTTCATATATGCATATTGGCTTTCTAGTGATCACTTGGTGTGAACTTTTAGTTCACCGAATACACGGATTCCTTTTTCCATAATTGGAGACACTTGGTCTCAACATGTATCGGTCGGACACATAGTCACCCTTGTATACATGTTACCCCCACTACGCACGGTCGGACACAAAGTCACCCTTGTTTACGCATGGGTCAACTATATGCACGGTCGGACACAAAGTCACTCTTGTTTACATATAGGCAAGCTCTACACGCACGGTCGGACACAAAGTCACCCTTGTTTACGTGTAGGCATCATCATTATTCTCATTATTTTATAGTGCACTCAATCCTAATGACATGTCATTTGTATTCGAATCTAAGGTTAGTGTCACTAAGCCAATATCAATCCCAATCATGCATGTTAACTTGCTGCTCATAATGCACTCATTAAATGTTCATCATGTGAACTAAAAATCATGCTCAACGGCTTTATCAACATAGGCAAATAACCTCATCATAATCCAAATTCTTTTTCATGCTTACATAAACCATGAATACCTTGATAAACCATGCAGTTTCAGCATTTAACACATGCATGCATCATTTCAAAATCAAATATATGCAATTCCAAAATCATATTGAATCATTGTTCACATATATGCCATTACCGAAAATAACCGAAAATCGAGGTAATGCATCAACATCATTTAAAACACTTACTCTTGAACTATGGAAAGTTTTCACACTATTCCATAGCCCCCAAAACAGAACCGAACCAATGCGGTTCACTTTAAACCCAAAACCACTCACCGACAAGCGAAACGAGCCCTCGCCGATGCTCCGATGGCAACGCCAACGCACCAGCCACTTATGCACCTTCTTGCACTACCTCTACAACATTAAAAGCAGAGCAAATTCACATCACAACATGCTCAAAACAGCAGCCACATTTAACCCTCACAAAACTATCGAAAACCTTGCCGAAAAGACCGAAAACTAAGCCGAAACGCATCCGAAACATCATCAGCCCAAAACCTAATGAATCTAACATCTAATCCACTTCAATTATGAACCAAAAACACTTCCAAACCATCCTTATACCTCCAGCAACATTAGAACACCTAAAACAGCCCCTAAAACTACCGAAAACCACCTTAAAACACTACCGATTACATTATTCCGGGATTAAATTAATGTGCCATCAATTCAACACTTAATTAATCATTTAATTGACATAATATCATAATTAAATCAACCTAATTACAGCATTAATTGAGATCTAAAAAGATTTCACAAAAACCTCCATAAAATCCATAGATCTAGAATTAAAAACACAAAATTAAGTTTCCATTGTTGATTAGCAAGGCAATACTGTGACACCCCTACCCCGGGCCGGTAGGAAAGGGGCGTCACCGATCCTTGAGCACTCCGATAACCCGGCCCGAACAATGGTTTACCAACTTAACTTAACCCGAAAGTACCGATTTTAGGGGTAAATTAAAACTTTTTCCTATTTCTAGGCCTTTAAACCACTTAGTAACTTATATTCATTACTAAACATTCCCGAAACCTATTGTTTATTCAATAGTTCGATAATTCATTTATCCATTCCATATAACAATATCAATAGTTCGTTCCATAACATGCAATCCATTACAAATATACATACATATTAAACGTATCAAATATGTCATCATTCTTAAGTTATACAAATCTAAGCCCGAAGCTACCAAAATGTGATTCACTATATACAAACCGTCTAAAGTAATCAAAATGCATGGTCTAACTAAACAAGACTAGCCACCACTAGGAGATACAAAAAGATCATACTTGGCTTGTGAAGCTTGCCGATCCGAACGACGGAAAATCCGGGACCGAGCTATTAATCGATCAACCTGAAATGTTTGGGAAGAGCGAAGGGAGCGGGGGTAAGTACATAAGGTACTTAGTGAGGTAACGGAAAATCAAAACAATCCAAGACAATCCAAACATGTATCATATGCCATGTTAAGTTCACATATACCATAACATACAAAATTCAAGTACACATATACCAAATTCAATCGAGCATATATCAGTCCAATAAGTTTACATATACCAAGTCAAGTACACATACCAATTCAATGTATAACAATTCAATTCAAGGTTCAACATATGACAATCCGATTACATGTATCGATTTAATGTTCACTATATGACAATCCAAATGCATGTAACAATCCAATGTTCGATATATGACATTCCGATAAGTAATATGCCAATAACAAGTGCATTTTCATAACAAGTAATCATGCTTGCATTTAACTAACAATTATAGTGCAATTTAAATTCAAGTTAATTAAATCATTACAACCACCTTGGTATTTAGCTAGAAGATAATCGAATCTCCAACCAACTATCGCCACAATATGCACCTATAGTGCTGGTCAAACCCTCCTACTATCGCCAATGACCAAAAACGTACCCTCCGTCTGTCGCCAATAAGGGCCAATTGCCCCGGACCGAAGTCCTACCCGATACAATGAGCTCTAGATTCTAAGGCATGCCCTCCGATCTAAGTAACTAGCTACCAAGGTTGTCGATTATCAATTTAAGCATATCAATCCAATATTCAATATCATTTCAATCACACGGTCCTCATAGACCAAGCCTCTTAGGCCATTGTGCCTAGGCTCATAAGAATTCATTTCATGTCATTTCATATACATTACATTAAACATGCCAAGCACAAGCAAAATCATAACTTTAATTGCATGGAACAAATACATGTACACGTACCTTGCATCCCAAGCTTAAGCATGCCATTCATACCTCGGCATATGCAATGCATGGGTATGAACAAACCAAAACAAATACTTAACAAGCAATTCATATTCAATCAACATGCTAACAAATAACATGGCAACAAGCAAGTTATCATAGCATTTCACTCTTCCCTTAAAGATTAGCCAAGTTTATATTAAGTCATATTTCAAACCGGTTTAATCATAAACAACAAAAATCAGAATTGGGTTAGGACCTAGTCCCAACCCCAAAAAAAGTCACACTCACAAACAATCCAAGCAAAACTCCTAGGGATTATGGATGATTGGCCCCTTGCTCCTTCTTTTGGCAAGCTCTTGCCTCAGCTCCTCTTCACTATCAACCTCTTTAGAGACCTCTAATACACACAAAATCACATACACAATATCAAAATACATTCAATTCACACATTTCATAATTAACAATTCCAAAACATCCAAAACAGTGAGATTAGTTTCCAGGACAGTTTGTGCAATGCTCACTAAACTATTTTTATCTTTTGATCCACATGTCCAAAATTTGCCCACTTTACCTCGTTTTAAAGCTAACGAAATTATCTTTTAAACCATATAAAGCTTGAATTTTTCCTACGAACCCATCAATACCAGTTTTCGATCAAAGACAAGGCAATGCTGTTTCGGGACAGTCTGGACCAATCTTTTTGTTTCTCTTATATCTCCTAATTTACAAGGGCAAACGAGGTGAGGTTTTTTTCTAATTAAAGTAGACTCATACAAGTTATAGACTGCTCATTTTCAGCCTTAAATTCCTTGTACATTAATCTAGGTAATTTTCCAAAGCTACTGTTCAGTACAGGCCTATTCTGGACAGATTTCACCTACAATAATTTTAGCTCAAAATTCATCAACCTTATCACCAATTCAACTCATCCAACACTTGTAAACTTTAGTAGGCTCAATTTTTAAGCACATTTTACCTATGGAACCATTTTTAATTATGCAATTCAACACAGTTATCAGCTCATTTTATGAAGCCACCAAAATGTCACCTAATAGCTAGTCCAAAGCACTTTACCAATTCTAACACTTTCTTTCCTTCATCTTTTCAACCAAAACACCTACAATTTAATTTCCACACTCTTAAAACATTATCCTATGAATTCAACATTAAATTTCCAGATTCAACAATAACAATTAAGTCCATCAATTTCTCAATTCTAGCAAAACAGTCCAAACAATACATTTAGTACTTAATTCACTACCAAACTTTCTCATGCTTCATTTTACTTCAAATCAGTCCACATAAGACCATTTTAAGCATCCTAACATCAAAATCCTTCATAAATTTAACACAAAACAGTCCCTACAACTTTCAAATTCATGCAATTAAATCCTCAAGCTCAAAGTCTCAACCAATCACAACAATACCAATTTCCAGCAACCTCCATTTAAGTTCTAACTTAAAAATAAACTAACTAAAAGCAACATACTAAATTTTCAGCCATGGAAACTAAACTAACAACCTTCAATTTCATTTTTAACTAAGTTTTCATGAAGTAAAATACATTACCTTGCTTATTGACCTTCCTAACTCAAGAATCTTGCTTTAAACCTTCAAAATCTCACTTAAAACCTCACATGCAAGCAAGAGAAAATTTTCTCTCCTAACACTCTTTCATGGCCGGCCAAAGAGAGGAAAATGGGTGAAGAAGATGAGTGAATAGTATTATTTTTCTCTCTCCCACTAACTTTTATTTCATCATTTTTCCCCCTTTTTCTTATTTATTTAATTCAAACAAAAATCCACCTAATTATGGGACAAGGTGGCTGGTCAAAGGAGGTCTTGACATGTGTCCATGGCCTCCAATTCCTTGAAATTTTACATGCAATCTCTCTTTTCTCGAATTTTCACTTTTTGGTCCCTTTTCAATTTGGCCTCTAATTTTCAATTTCATTCAATTTAGTCCCTAATTTTAGGATTTTATTAGGCCCTAATTACATTAATTTAGTCCTTAACTCCCAGGCCAAGTTTAGGGTATTACAAATACTTGGGAATTTCAATAAAGAACCTTAGAAAAAGATTAAAAATCAGAATATTACCTTGAGATTAAATCCACCAAAAAGATGAGAAAAGCTTCCTTGATTTCCTTGAAGAAGATGTTGATTTTTGCAAAATTGATGAGTAGGTTTTGTAAAGAATGAAAGGATGAATAAAATGAAGTGAATCTTGTTGAAAATGATGAAGAAATCAGCAAGTAATTGGAGAAATTTGGAGAAGAAGATGGAGAGAAAATGAGAGAAAAGATGGGAAAATGGGAAGTTATAAAAGAAAATGGAATTATCAACTAAAATAAAACAATTTAAAAACAATTTTGGTGGATAAATCAATAATTAAAAATAAATTAGGTTTATGGCCCTCTAAGGATTCTAAGTATGACTTGCTTTCCAATTTAGTCACCAAAAATCCAAATTGCCGAAAATTACTAATTAAATCCCCAAAATTTTCCCAAAATTACAATTTAGTCACTAGTACGAAATTAGCCTAATTAAAAATCAAATTAAAGTTCAAATAATATCCCTTTAAGTTTAAAACACCATTTTAATATTTTTAGAACCATTTCACAAAATTATTACTTATCTGATTAAAATATTATTATTTTAATTTTCCCGGAATAACGAACCCTAGGGATCCGATTCGACCCGAATCGAATTTCCCCAACTAACACTCAAACTACTAACCCCAAAACCGGGATGTTACAAAAAAGATTAAGTTTTGAGTTTAAGTTGTATAATTAGTTTTAAAATCCCATAATTAACTTTTTTTACCCAAAAAAATTGATTTAATATCATTTTCGATCATTCGTTAGGGTTTAGACCGTGCATGTCTAAATGTGCTTTCTAGTGAACCCGTTCGAATTTTAACCGAGTAAAAAGATTAAAATTTGTGTTTAAGCTGTATAATTAGGTTCAAAATCCCATAATTAACTTTTTTTACCCAAAAAATTGATTTAATATCATTTTCAATCCTTCTTTAGGGTTCAGAGCGTGCATGCCTAAATGTGCTTTCTAGTGAACCTGTTCGAATTTTAACCGAGTAAAAAGATTAAAATTTGAGTTTAAGTTGTATAATTAGGTTCAAAATCCAATAATTAAGTTTTTTTACCCAAAAAAATTGATTTAATATCATTTTCAATCGTTCTTTAGGGTTAAGAGCGTGCATGTTTAAATGAGCTTTCTAGTGAACCCGTTCGAATTTTAACCGACTAAAAAGCTCAAAATTTGATTTTAAGTTGTATAATTAGGTTCAAAAGTCCATAATTAACTATTTTTACCCAAAAAAATTGATTTAATATCATTTTCGATCCTTCGCTAGGGTTCAGAGCGTGCATGTCTAAATGTGCTTTCTAGTGAACCCGTTCAAATTTTAACCGAGTAAAAAGATTAATATTTGAGGTTAAGCTGTATAATTAGGTTCAAAATCCCATAATTAAGTTTTTTTACCCAAAAAATTTGATTTAATAACATTTTCGATCGTTTTTTAGGGTTCAGAGCGTGTATGTCTACACGGGCTTTCTAGTGAACCCGTTCGAATTTTAACCGAGTAAAAAGATTAAAATTTGAGTTTAGGCTGTATAATTAGGTTCAAAATCCCATAATTAACTTTTTTTACCCCAAAAAAATTGATTTAATATCATTTTCGATCCTTCGTTAGGGTTCAGAGCGTGCATGTCTAAATGTGCTTTCTAGTGAACCCGTTCGAATTTTAACAGAGTGAAAAGATTAAAATTTGAGTTTAAGCTGTATAATTAGGTTCAAAATCCCATAATTATGTTTTTTTACCCAAAAAATTTGATTTAATAACATTTTCGATCGTTTTTTAGGGTTCAGATCGTGCATGTCTACATGGGCTTTCTAGTGAACCCGTTCGAATTTTAACCGAGTAAAAAGATCAAAATTTGAGTTTAAGTTGTATAGTTAGGTTCAAAATCCCATAATTAAGTTTTTTTACCAAAAAAATTTAATTTAATAACATTTTTGATCATTCTTTAGGGTTTGGAGCGTGCATGTCTAAATGGGCTTTCTAGTGAACCCGTTCGAATTTTAACAGGTTAAAAAGCTTAAAATTTTAGTTTAAGCTGTAAAATTAGGTTCAAAATCCCATAATTAACTTTCTGTAGCCAAAAAATTTTATTTAATATCATTTTCAATCGTTCTTTAGGGTTCAGAGCGCGCATATCTACGTTGGCTTTCTAGTGAACCCGTTCGAATTTTAACCGAGTAAAAAGCTCAAAAATTTAGTTTAAGCTGTATAATTAGTTTCAAAAATCCCATAATTAACTTTTTGTACCCAAAAAATTTGATTTAATATCATTTTCGATAGTTCATTAGGGTTTAGAGCGTGCATGTCCAAATGGGCTTTCTAGTGAACTCGTTCGAATTTTAAAAGAGTAAAAAGCTCAAAATTTTAGTTTAAGATGTATAATTACGTTCAAAAGTCAATAATTAACTTTTTTTACCAAAAAAATTTGATTTAATATCATTTTTGATCCTTCGTTAGGGTTCTGAGCGTGCATGTCGAAATGTGCTCTCTAGTGACCCCGTTCGAATTTTAACCGAGTAAAAAGCTTAAATTTTGAGTTTAAGCTGTATAATTAGGTTCAAAAGTTCATAATTAACTCTTTTTACCCAAAAAAATTGATTTAATATCATTTTCGATCCTTCGTTAGGGTTTAGAGCGTGCATGTCTAAATGTGCTTTCTAGTGAACCCGTTCAAATTTTAACCGAGTAAAAAGATTAAAATTTGTGTTTAAGCTGTATAATTAGGTTCAAAATCCCATAATTAAGTTTTTTTACCAAAAAAATTTGATTTAATAACATATTCAATCGTTATTTAGGGTTAAGAGCGTGCATGTCTAAATGGGCTTTCTAGTGAGCCCGTTCGAATTTTAACCGAGTAAAAAGCTCAAAATTTGAGTTTAAGCTGTATTATTAGGTTCAAAAGTCCATAATTAACTTTTTTTACCAAAAAATTTATTTAATATCATTTTCGATCCTTCGTTAGGGTTTAGAGCGTGCATGTCTAAATGTGCTTTCTACAGAACCCGTTATAATTTTAACCGAGTAAAAAGATTAAAATTTGAGTTTAATCTGTATAATTAAGTTCAAAATGCCGTAATTAAGTTGTTTTACTGTCGCGTGTCAAAAGTGCGCGTTCAGTGCAAGTGGACACATCGCAAGTAATAAGTGATAAGTATATTATCGAGTTATCGTCTCCTCAGGGACCAGTATACTTAATATGATTTCTTCACCTCCTTGTTCTGTAGAAAGATAAAAACACAAATAAGTTGAATTTGATTTATCTAAACTGAAATAACTAAAATAAAAGTAAAGGATTTAAATAGTAGAGAGAGATGGGCTAGGATCCAGTTGCGTCGTATTGTGGAATTGATTGAATTGTCTCTGTCCAATGCAATCGTATATCACTACCTCGACAGCACTACAGTTTACTGCTTGGGCAGCGATAACATTGTTTGCCGTGGCAATCCCTTGCTCGTGGGCAGACTTTACCAAAGTTCAGCAAAGTGTCCTTGAATGACTCCGCTTATCCCTAAGTCAGAGTGCTGTTGATGACTAGTCCTTGATGATACCTCTCGGCGTGAACCAATTATACTCACCAACCAATCTCACACTTCTTTTAGCCGCTGAAACTCTTAACCTATCCCTAGGCCGAGTTAGTATTTCGCGATTGAAACACCGTACTTATCCCTTTCGTGAATCTAACTCTCCTGAGCTTAGATAAATGGATGATTCACAATATCCTCTCCCGAGCTTAATTGTGAAAACAAAGAATAACAAAGGATAAGCAAACCTTGATAACTTTATTGCATTAAATGAAAGACAAAGTACAATCTCCTCTCACAAATACTCTACAACCTTCACCTAATCCCTAAGAAGGTTTAGAACATGATGGAGAGGAAAGAAACAAAAGTAGAAGTCGGCTCTCTCCCTAGGTATTTCTCGTCTTTCAATACATTGGGTGGCTAGGTTCTTATATAGGCTAGACCTAGGGCAAACCTTTCCTAAGTAGAATACAACTTGGAGTAGGGAACAAGTCAAGTACAAAATAATAATATATTTCCAAGTTTATATTTGGCTAAGGAGCTTTCCCGCGTGGTCTTCCTTTGGGCTTTTCCTTGTGCTGCCTCGTCATCAGGTCCTGCCTCGGCCTTGTCTCTGCCGCGACACTGGTTCTCCTGCACAGATATGAAAACGCAGTAAAACGTGTCTTTTTCTGTAAATATTATCTATATGAGTATAACTTCTAAATATATCACATTGAGTGCATCCATTGGTCCGAGTGGGTGTATATTTGGTGATTAATGCCCATAAAAGGAGTAAAAAGTGATAGTGTGTTGAGAACTTATCACACCCCCAAACTCGAACTGTTGCTTGTCCACAAGCAATGCAAACCATCAATTTGCCGAACTTTACTCTCTCTTGGTCTTACATGTTCATCTATTCTCCCCACCATAACTAGGCCTATTCTTAAGCCTTAACCATTCGGTTACTCAAGGGTTTACCTAGAAACATACTATAGGAATTTGAGTGTGTGTGTTTTTGTGGATAAGTTGATTAAAGGCTTTCTTAGATAAACTCTAAGTTCAAGACAAATAGACATTGGTTAAGTGTTCTCTTCTTTTTCAAACCCCAAATCTTGAGCCAGTTTCGGGCACCTCAAAGACTTGTGTTTTTCTTTTCACTAAAATCCTTCTTTCTTTTTAATATTCCTTAACACATACTAGAGCCAATTTCGGGCACCTCTAGCATGAAGAAGAGACTTTCTAGAGCCGGTGGTAGGCACCTCTAGTTACTTTCCAAAAATCTAAGTCTTTATCACCTAAGTTCATTAAAAGAATTCCTATAATCCAACAAGTCCCAAAAGTGTTTAAAGTTTAAAGTTCTATCTATTGTAAGCTTTTCTAAGTTTTCATCCTTAAGCATCCTAAGGTTAAGCCCTTCTTAACAGAACCTAAACATGGTAATGAGACAGATTTCTATAGCCTTAAAGAATAAACTAAAGCAATACTGATGATGAGCAGTGCAAGAGTGTAGGCAGTGACTTCAAGCAAGGCGGGGAGCATAAAAATTTTTAAAAAAATATCACTGGAATACTCCCTTTTTTTTTGGAAAGGCCGCGACAGTAGATTGCTGCCTTGGTAGTGAATCTGCACCCCCAAACTTAAACCAAGCATTGTCCTCAATGCTTTATATTTTGAAGCAATAAACGGCAAAACAGAATATGAATTATGCGCAGCAAGTAAAAAAAGTAAAAGCTATTGAATTAATGGACAAAGAAATTTAAAGCGACTCCGAAGAGCTGCCTGTAACAATTTTCCTCCGTGGCCTTGGTGCCAAATGCTTTGTCCTTGGGGAGGGCGATGGTTGCGCCTTTGCTTGCCTCGGCAGCTGGACTGGAGTGGGTGGGGTCCTTTGCATCGGGGCTTCTACTTCTTTTCCTTCTTCAACATTCGCCATCTCTTCGGTTACCATCACGTCCATTCCTCCTCCTATCGCAGTTGCTCCTCCGGTGTGGTGTGTGCTTGGGCCGGCGGCAGTGGAACTTTGGTGCATATATGCATCTATCTCGACGGATAGACTGTCCATGATAATTGGCAATCTGGGTGGAGTGCTGAAGATGGCCCTCCGCTTGGATGGCCTTCTGCTGACAGACGAGGCCGCGGCAGAATCTGCCGCCCTAGATGGGCCGGCAGCCTGGTATTGGGGCTGAGGGTCCGGATGGAAGAATGGTCGTGGTCCTCCCGGAGCTGGTGTAGTCTCGGTGTAGGGTACGGCGGTGACGAACATGTTGCTTGGGAACTCCGGGAATTGTACGCCTTGGTCCGGGAAGGTGTGCAGCATCATCTAGGCTAGAGTGTCATTGAAGTCTCGTTGGTACTCCATGTATCGTTGTTGTCGAAGATCCATTGCGGCCATTCGCTGCAAGATTTCTTGTTATGGGTCTGCTACGGCAGAGGTGTGGGCAGTATCGTGCATGTCTGCCGTGTACTGGGCCCCGGCAGCAGTATCGGCAGTGAACTGCTGCGGCGTTGCTTGGACAGGTTCTGCTTGTGTGATCTGCATGACTTTGTGGCAGATGTCCCTGGTCCATCCTCGTCGTGGGGGTGTGTATTCGTCCGTTTCTTCAATGGGTACACCTGCAGAAACACATAAACCCGTAATCAAGCAAGGGAAATACAATGGTCCTCTATCTTTCTTACCGCACTCGTGAATTTCCCGTAGGATGATTTCTCCAACGTTGATGGTCCTCTTGTTGATGATGGATTGGATAAGCACCAATCTTTTGCGATCCACCGTGCTATTGTGTGATGTTGGGATGAGGTGTCGTTTGACGAAGGTGTTCCACATCTTGGCCTCCAACTTCAAGCTTTGTCTTGTTACGGATCCTCGATGGGTACCGGTTTCCCATGGAGTGTTCCACATCTTCGCTGGGTCCATGAGCGTAGAACTCCCGCACGATCGTGGCGTTCGCCTGGGCAGGTTGCAGACAGAAAATTTCCCAATTCTGGTACATAATTTTGTCATAGAGGTAGTGTTCAATGCCGTAGTTTTCTTCATCCGCATGCTGGAAACCTTGCTCTTCCCAAAGTTGCCTAGCGATGAAAGATCGGTTGAATCGATCTTCAACGTTGGTTGGGGTGAATCTTTTGTATGTAGCCATCAAGATAGAGAGATGTGTGTTCTTGGAGGTTTTTCTTGAAGAGAATCTGGAGATTTAACAAGAGTTAGAAGGCAGAGAGTAATTGAGAGAGAGATTGTTGTGAATACTAAAGAAAACAAGAAAGTAAGAGTGAATAGTTCAAGAGGAAGGAGTTTCTTATATAGGCCTCAGCCTTGTGACTGTTGAAGCCACTAGCCGTTTATAACCGTTTCCTTTTTCTGCCGCGGCAGGAATCTCGGCAGACTAGCCGTTACACTGTTCTGCCCGTTGGGACTACTGCGGCCCTGACACTGTTTTATTGCCTCGGCAGACTTCCTGCTGTGAATTGTTTTTCCCTTATTCTTGTTTTTTATTCCTAAATAAAACACACAAAAAGAAAAATACTGAAAGCGAAAATAATTAGAAAAATAAAAATAACTACTAATCCTAATATAATATTAAAGAAAATGGGAGAGGTTAGGTTATTGGTGGAGAGCATGCAAATGCATCTCCCAAAATTCTTCTGTCCCTTAGGCCCAAATTATGAATCGGTTGTGGGCCACTCCTTTGTGCTGTTTGTCCATCCATCTTGGGCTTGATTTTCTTACCGAACAATCTGCAGAGCAAACTGCCCAAACAGGAGATCTTGTTATCTATTGTGTGGATGGCCTTGCATTCCTCTGGATCATCATACTTCTTTAAGTTGTGGAATGCATTGAATTTGACATGTTGGTCATTGACCCGCATAGTCAACTCTCCTTTTTCCACGTCAATTAATGTGCGTCCAGTTGCTAGAAAGGGTCTCCCAAGGATGATCGGTGCATTGCCATCTGCTTCACAGTCAAGGACAAGGAAGTCGGCAGGAAAAATAAACTTGTCAACTCTTACCAGTATGTCCTCGATTTTGCCTTTAGGTTGCACATAGGATCGATCCGCGAGTTGGAGCATCACTGTTGTAGGCTTCGGCCTTCCAATTCCAAGCTTTTGGAAGACTGATTTAGGCATGAGATTTATGCTTACGCCAAGGTCGCATAGGGCCTTTCCTTCATAACTCTTTCCTATCGCACAAGGTATAGTGAAGCACCCAAGATCTTTTAATTTTGGTGGCATGCGGTTATGCAGCATTGCCATGCATCCCTCGGTAGCAGCCACTGTTTCAAACTCACCTATTCGTTTTCTCTTTGACACCATGTCCTTTAGGAACTTTGCATAGTTGGGCATTTGTTCAATAGCTTCAACGAACGGTATGTTGATGTGGACTTGCTTCAAGATGTCGAGGAACTTCTTGAATTGCTGATCCTGTTTTTGCTTTTTCAACCTTTGCGGGAAAGGTGGTGGTGGTCTTATCTCCTCCAGGGTTTCTTTAGTTTGAAGTTTTATACCTGGCACCACTGGAATTGTTACTGCCTCGGCAGGCTGCTCAGGAGCTGTAGTGCTCTCTACCGGGGCAGTGTTGTCAGCTTCAGTTTGCTCGGCCTCTTTTCTAGCTTGATCAGCTGATTGAATTTAGCTCTCTGGAATATTCTCTTTCAGCTGTAGACCACTCCTAGTAGTGATTGCCTTACATTGTTCATGGCTTATTACCTTAGCAACTTCAGTATTGCTAGGTAGTCCTCCTTGTGGTCTAGTGTTTATGCATTGAGCAAACTGCCCAACCTGAGTTTCCAACGTTTTTATGGCCGCTTCTTGATTTTGCAGCCTCATCTCAGTCCTATTCATGAAGGCATCTGTCCTCTTGATGAAATTACTATTTTCCGCCATGTATGACTCAGTTTTCATCATGAAGGTCTTTAGCGTGTTTTCCAATGAACTTACCGGTTGCTGCTGCATCTACTGCTGCGGCATCGACTGTTGGACTTGCTGCTGCGGCACCGTCTGCTGAAATCCCGATGGTTGGGTGATTGGGTTTAAGGAATTGTTTGGGTTGCTCCATGATAAGTTTGGATGCCTCTTCCATGAGGGGTTGTATGTGTTGGACGTCACATTGTTGCGGTTGTAGTTCCCAACATACATACCAGTTTCTTGATTCATGCAGTCAGCGGAACTGTGGTTTCCTCCACATAAGTCACAGTATGAATCAATCACCTTGACCTCACGGGTATTGTGTTGTAATTGTAGGTTTTGCACCATCTTAGTAAGAGAGGCCAATTGTGCTGCCACTAAACTTGATGAATCTAATTCATGTACCGTGGCTTGGCGTCTTACTCCTCCTCGCCTAGATGTAGGAAACTGGAAGTCATTCTTTGCGAGTTTGTTTAATATTTCAATAGCTTCCTCAGGTGCTTTGTCCAGGAGTGTTCTGTTTGCCGAGGCATCTAACATCATCCTTGTCGGGGCACTCGTGGCATTGTAAAACATTGTCACTTGTGTCCATAAGGGAAATCCATGCAGTGGACACTTGTGCAATAGCTCTCTGTAGCGTTCCCATGCCTCGTACATTGGTTCGTCTTCAGCCTGTTGAAAAGAAGTAATTTCATTACGGATTCTATCATATAGATTAGTAGGATTAAAGCGAGTAATAAAATCACGACAAAGTTCACTCCAGGATCCAATAGATCTTGCTGGAATGCTATTTAACCAAGCTTTCGCTCTATCCCTCAATGAATAGGGGAATAGCTTTAATCGCAAGACATCTTCATGGACTCCTTGGATTTTAAAAGAGTTGCAGATTTCCATGAAGGATTTGAGGTGCTGCCTTGCGTCTTCAGTTGCAGACCCACCAAATTGTCCAATTGTATTTAACATATTGAACATAACGGGTTTGAGTTCAAAATGGTCTGCTTCAATCTCTGGTCTAACGACTCCTGGGTTTAATCCGTTTAAGTCCTCTTCCAGGAAGTCCCTGACAGTGAGCTGCCGCGGCCCAGGTGGCGGCGGAAGTCCTCCATTGCCGGCAGGTAAGTTCTGTCCTGCCGGGTGTTCTGCCATGGCTCCTTGGATCTGTCTCCTCAACCTTTGCCTTGTTATTTCGATCTTTGGATCTAATTCGTACAAGGGGTTGGTTGGATTGCCCTGGTCATACACCAAGAAAAACAAAAGTAAAATAAAAATAAAAATAAACAAGAAAATAAAGAAAACAAGATTTAGTTGCCAGTCCCCGGCAACGGCGCCAAAAACTTGTCGCGTGTCAAAAGTGCGCGTTCAGTGCAAGTGGACACATCGCAAGTAATAAGTGATAAGTATATTATCGGGTTATCGTCTTCTCAGGGACCGACATACTTAATATGCTTTCTTCACCTCCTTGTTCTGTAGAAAGATAAAAACACAAATAAGTTGAATTTGATTTATCTAAACTAAAATAACTAAAATAAAAGTAAAGGATTGAAATAGTAGAGAGAGATGGGCTACGATCCAGTTGCGTCATATTGTGGAATTGATTGACTTGTCTCTGTCCAATGCAATCGTATATCACTGCCTCGGTAGCACTGCAGTTTACTGCCTGGGCAGCGATAACACTGTCTGCCGCGGAAATCCCTTGCTCGTTGGCAGACTTTACCAAAGTTCGGCAAAGTGTCCTTGAATGACTCTGCTTATCCCTAAGTCAGAGTGCTATTGATGACTAGTCCTTGATGATACCTCCCGGCGTGAACCAATTATACTCACCAACCAATCTCACACTTCTTTTAGCCGCTGAAACTCTTAACCTATCCCTAGGCCGAGTTAGTATTTCGCGATTGAAACACCGTACTTATCCCTTTCGTGAATCTAACTCTCCCAAGCTTAGATAAATGGATGATTCACAATATCCTCTCCCGAGCTCAATTGTGAAAACAAAGAATAACAAAGGATAAGCAAACCTTGATAACTTTATTGCATTGAATGAAAGACAAAGTACAATCTCCTCTCACAAATACTCTACAACCTTCAACTAATCCCTAAGAAGGTTTAGAACATGATGGAGAGGAAAGAAACAAGAGTAGAAGTCGGCTCTCTCCCTAGGTATTTCGTATATTGCACATTGGGTGGCTAGGTCTTTATATAGGCTAGACCTAGGGCAAACCTTTCCTAAGTAGAATACAACTTGGAGTAGGGAATAAGTCAAGTACATAATAATAATATATTTCCAAGTTTATATTCGGCTAATGGGCTTTCCCGCGTGGTCTTCCTTTGGGTTTTTCCTTGTGCTAGCCAGCTCCGATTCATGGGCTTCAAGTCCAGACACGTTCCTTGGATTTTTGTCTTTCCATCGCCTATAATCTTGCTTCTTGTCTTTCTGCTGCTGCCTCGGCATCAGGTCCTGCCTCGGCCTTGTCTCTGTCGCGGCACTGGTTCTCCTGCACAGATATGAAAACGCAGTAAAACATGCCTTTTTCTGTAAATATTATCTATATGAGTATAACTTTTAAATATATCACATTGAGTTCATGCATTGGTCCGAGTGGGTGTATATTTGGTGATTAATGCCCATAAAAGGAGTAAAAAGAGGTAGTGTATTGAGCACTTATCATTTACCCAAAAAATTTGATTTAATAACATTTTCGATCGTTCTTTAGGATTCAGAGCGTGCATGTCTACATGGGCTTTCTAGTTAACCCGTTCGAGTTTTAACCGAGTAAAAAGCTTAAAATTTGATTTTAAGCTATATAATTAGGTTCAAAAGCCCATAATTAACTTTTTGTCAACAAAAAATTTGATTTAATATCATTTTCGATCGTTCATTAGGGTTTAGAGCGTGCATGCCTAAATGTGCTTTCTAATGAACCCGTTCGAATTTTAACTGAGTAAAAAGATTAAAATTTGAGTTTAAGCTATATAATTAGGTTCAAAATCCCATAATTAAGTTTCTTTACCCAAAACTTTTGATTTAATATCATTTTCAATTGTTCTTTAGGGTTAAGAGCGTGCATGTCTAAATGGGCTTTCTAGTGAACCCGTTCGAATTTTAACCGCGTAAAAAGCTCAAAAATTGACTTTAAGTTGTATAATTAGGTTCAAAAGTCCATAATTAACTATTTTTACCCAAAAAAATTGATTTAATATCATTTTCGATGCTTCGTTAGGGTTCAGAGCGTAGATGTCTAAATGTGCTTTCTAGTGAACCCGTTCGAATTTTAACGGAGTAAAAAGATTAAAATTTGAGTTTAAGCTGTATAATAAGGTTCAAAATCCCATAATTAAATTCTTTACCCAAAAAATTTGATTTAATAACATTTTCGATCGTTTTTTAGGGTTCAGAGCGTGCATGTCTACATGGTCTTTCTAGTGAACCCGTTCGAGTTTTAACCGAGTAAAAAGCTCAAGATTTTTGTTTAAGCTGTACAATTAGGTTCAAAAGCCTATAATTAACTTTTTGTACCCAAAAAATTGATTTAATATCATTTTTTATCTTTCATTAGAGTTTAGAGTGTGCATGTCTAAATGGGCTTTATAGTGAACCCGTTTGAATTTTAACCGAGTAAAAAGCTCAAAATTTTAGTTTAAGCTGTATAATTATGTTCAAAATCCCATAATTAAATTTTTGTAGCAAAAAAAATTTGATTTAATATCATTTTCGATCGTTTTTTAGGGTTTAGAGCGTGCATGTCTAAACGGGCTTTTTAGGGAAACAGTTCGAATTTTAACCGAGTAAAAAGTTCAAAATTTGAGTTTAAGCTGTATAAATAGGTTCAAAAGCCCACATTTAACCTTTTTTACACAAAAAATTTGATTTAATATCATTTTCAATCATTCGTTAGGTTTAAGATCGTGCATGTCTAAATAGGCTTTCTAGTGAACCCGTTCGAATTTTAACAGAGTAAAAAGCTCAAAATTTGATTTTAAGTTGTACAATTATGTTCAAAATCCCATAATTAACTTTTTTTTACCCAAAAAAATTGATTTAATATCATTTTCGATCCTTCTTTAGGGTTTAGAGCGTGCATGTCTATATGGGCTTTCTAGTGAACCCGTTCTAATTTTAACCGAGTAAAAATCTCAAAATTTTAGTTTAAGCTGTATAATTGGTTTCAAAATCCCATAATTACTTTTTGTACCCAAAAAATTTGATTTAATATAATTTTCGATCGTTCATTAGGGTTTAGAGCGTGCATGTCTAAATGGGCTTTGAAGTGAACCCGTTCGAATTTTAACAGGTTAAAAAAATTAAAATTTTAGTTTAAGCTGTATAATTCAGTTCAAAAGCCCATAATTAACTTTTTGTCGCCAAAAAATTTGATTTAATATAATTTTCGATCCTTCTTTAGGGTTTAGAGCATGCATGTCTAAATGGGCTTTCTAGTGAACCCGTTCGAATTTTAACCGAGTAAAAAACTCAAAATTTTAGTTTAAGCTGTATAATTAGGTTCAAAATCCCATAATTAACTTTTTGTAGCAAAAAAATTTAATATCATTTTCGATCGTTTTTTAGGGTTTAGGGTGTGCATGTCTAAATGGGCTTTTTAGCGAACTCGTTCGAATTTTAACCGAGTAAAAAGTTCAAAATTTGAGTTTAAGCTGTATAATTAGGTTCAAAAGCCCACATTTAATCTTTTTTAACCAAAAAATTTGATTTAATATCATTTTCAATCGTTCTTTAGGGTTAAGAGCGTGCATGTTTACATGGGCTTTCTAGTGAACCCGTTCGAATTTTAATCGAGTAAAAAGCTCAGAATTTGAGTTTAAGCTGTATAATTATGTTCAAAATCCCATAATTAACTTTTTTTACCCAACAAAATTGATTTAATATCATTTTCGATCCTTCTTTATGGTTTAGAGCGTGCATGTCTGAATGGGCTTTCTAGTGAACCCGTTCTAATTTTAACCGAGTAAAAAGCTCAAAATTTTAGTTTAAGCTGTATAAATAGTTTCAAAATCCCATAATTAACTTTTTGTACCCAAAAAATTTGATTTAATATCATTTTCGATCGTTCATTAGGGTTTAGAGCGTGCATGTCTAAATGGGTTTTCTAGTGAACCCGTTCGAATTTTAATAGAGTAAAATGCTCAAAATTTGAGTTTAAGCTGTATAATTAGGTTCAAAAGTCCATAATTAACTTTTTTTACCGAAAAAATTGATTTAATATCATTTTCGATCCTTCGTTAGGGTTCAGAGCGTGCATATCTAAATGTGCTTTCTAGTGAACCCGTTCGAATTTTAACCGAGTTGGAAGATTAAAATTTGAGTTTAAGTTGTATAATTAGGTTCAAAATTTCATAATTAACTTTTTGAAGAAAAAAATTTTGATTTAATATCATTTCTGATATTTTTTAAGGTTTAGAGCGTGCATGTCTAAATGAGCTTTTTAGTGAACCCTTTCGAATTTTAACCAAATAAAAAGTTCAAAATTTGAGTTTAAGCTGTATAATTAGGATCAAAAGCCCACATTTAACCTTTTTTACGCAAAAAAAATTGATTTAATATCATTTTCGATATTTCTTTAGGGTTCTGAGCGTGCATGTCTAAATGGGCTTTCTAGTGAACCCGTTCGAATTTTAAAAGAGTAAAAAGCTCAAAATTTGAGATTAAGCTGTATAATTTGGTTCAAAATCCCATAATTAACTTTTTTTACCAAAAAAATTGATTTAATATCATTTTCGATCCTTTTTTAGGGTTCAGAGCGTGCATGTCTAAATGGGCTTTCTAGTGAACCCGTTCGAATTTTAACCGAGTAAAAAGCTCAAAATTTTAGTTTAAGCTGTATAATTAGGTTCAAAAGCCCACATTTAACCTTTTTTGCCCAAAAAATTTGATTTAATATCATTTTCAATCGTTCTGTAGGGTTAAGAGCGTGCATGTCTAAAAGGGCTTTCTAGTGAACCTGTTCGAATTTTAACCGAGTAAAAACCTCAAAATTTGAGTTTAAGTTGTATAATTATGTTCAAAAGTCCATTATTAAATTTTTTTACCAAAAAAAATTTGATTTAGTATCATTTTCGATCGTTCTTTAGGGTTTGGAACGTGCATGTCTACATGGGCTTTCTAGTGAACCCGTTCGAATTTTAACTGAGTAAAAAGCTCAAAATTTGAGATTAAGCTGTATAATTTGGTTCAAAATCCCATAATTAACTTTTTTTACCAAAAAAAATTGATTTAATATCATTTTCGATCCTTCTTTAGGGTTCAGAGCGTGCATGTCTAAATGGGCTTTCTAGTGAACCCGTTCGAATTTTAACCGAGTAACAAGCTCAAAATTTTATTTTAAGCTGTATAATTAGGTTAAAAATCCCATAATTAACTTTTTGTACCCAAAAAATTTGATTTAATATCATTTTCGATCGTTCATTAGGGTTTAGAGCGTGCATGTCTAAATGGGTTTTCTAGTGAACCCGTTCGAATTTTAATAGAGTAAAATGCTCAAAATTTTAGTTTAAGCAGTATAATTAGGTTCAAAATCCCAAAATTAAACTTTTGTAGCAAAAAAAAATTGATTTAATATCATTTTCGATCGTTTTTTAGGGTTTAAGCGTGTATGTCTAAATGGGCTCTTTAGTGAACCCGTTCGAATTTTAACCGAGTAAAAAGTTCAAAATTTGAGTTTAAGTTGTATAATTAGGTTCAAAAGCCCACATTTAACCTTTTTTACCCAAAAAATTTGATTTAATATCATTTTCAATCGTTCTTTAGGGTTAAGAGCGTGCATGTCTAAAAGGGCTTTCTAGTGAACCCGTTCGAATTTTAACCGAGTAAAAAGTTCAAAATTTGAGCTTAAGCTGTATAATTAGGTTCAAAAGCCCATGATTAACTTTTTTTAGCCAAATATTTTGATTTAATATCATTTTTGATCGTTTTTTAGGGTTCAGAGCGTGCATGTCTAAATAGGCTTTTTAGTGAACCCATTCGAATTTTAACCGAGTAAAAAGTTCAAAATTTGCGTTTAAGCTGTGTAATTAGGTTTAAAACCACATAATTACTTTTTTTTACCCAAAAAAATGATTTAATATCATTTTCGATCCTTCTTTATGATTCAGAGCGTGCATGTCTAAATGCGCTTTCTAGTGAACCCGTTCGAATTTTAATAGAGTAAAAAGCTCAAAATTTTAATTTAAGCTATATATAGTTAGGTTCAAACTCCCATAATTAACTTTTTTTACCCAAAAAATATGATTTAATGTCATTTTCAGACGTTTTTTATGGTTTAGAGCGTGTTTGTCTAAATAGGCTTTCAAGTGAACCCGTTCTAATTTTAACGAGTAAAAAGTTAAAAATTTGAGTTTATGCTGTATAATTAGGTTCAATAGCCTATAATTAACTTTTTGTACCCAAAAAATTTGATTTAATATCATTTTCGATCGTTTTTTAGGGTTCACAGCGTGCATGTCTAAATGGGCTTTCTAGTGAGCACGTTCGAATTTTAACCGAATAAAGTTCAATTTAAGCTTTATAATTTGGTTCAAAAGACCATAATTTACTTCTTTTACCCAAAAAATTTGATTTAATATCTTTTTCGATCGTTCTTTAGGGGTTAAGAGCGTGCATGTGTAAATGGGCTTTCTAGTGAACCCGTTCGAATTTTAACCGAGTAAGAAGCTCAAAATTTTAGATTTAGCTGTATAATTAGGTTCAAAAGCCCATAATTAACTTTTTTCACCCAAAAAATTTGATTTAATACCATTTTCGATCGTTCTTTAGGGGTTAAGAGCGTGCACGTCTAAATGGGCTTTCTAGTGAACCCGTTCGAATTTTAACCGAGTAAGAAGCTCAAAATTTTAGATTGAGCTGTATAATTAGGTTCAAAAGCCCATAATTAACTTTTTTCACCCAAATAATTTGATTCAATATCATTTTCAATCGTTCTTTAGGGTTCATAGCGTGCATGTTTGAACTGGCTTTCTAGAGAATCCGTTCGAATTTTAACCAAGTAAAAAGATCAAAATTTGATTTTATTCTGTATATAGTGGTTTAAAATCCCATAATTAAATTTTGTACACAAAAAATTTGATTTAATAACATTTTCGATCAATCTTTAGTGTTCAGACCGTGCATGTCTAAATGGGTTTTCTAGTGAACCCGTTCGAATTTTTACAGGTTAAAAAGCTCAAAATTTGAGTTTAAGCTGTATAATTAGTTTTAAAATCCTATAATTAAACTTTTGTAGCCAAAAAATTTGATTTAATACCATTTTCGATCGTTCTTTAAGGTTCAGACCGTGCATGTCTAAATGGGCTTTCTAGTGAACCCGTTCGAATTTTAACCGAGTAAAAAGCTCAAAATTTGAGTTTAAGCTATATAATTTGGTTCAAAATCCCATAATTAACTTTTTCTACCCAAAAAAAATGATTTAATATCATTTTCGATCCTTCTTTAGGGTTCAGAGCGTGCATGTCTAAATGGGCTTTCTAGTGAACCCATTTGAATTTTAACCGAGTAAAAAGCTCAAAATTTTAGTTTAAGCTGTATAATTAGGTTAAAAATCCCATAATTAACTTTTTGTACCAAAAAATTTTGATTTAATATCATTTTCGATCGTTCATTAGGGTTTAGAGCGTGTATGTCTAAATAGGCTTTCTAGTGAACTCGTTCGAATTTTAACAGGGTAAAAAGCTCAAAATTTGAGTTTAAGCTGTATAATTATGTTCAAAAGTCCATAATTAACTTTTCTTAGCCAAAAAATTTGATTTAATATCATTTTCGATCATTCTTTAGGTTTCAGAGCGTGCATGTCTAAATGGGCTTTCTAGTGAGCACGTTCAAATTTTAACCGAGTAAAGAGCTCAAAATTTGAGTTTAAGTTGTATAATTAGGTTCAAAATCCCATAATTAACTTTTTTTACCCAAAAAAATTGATTTACTATCATTTTCGATCATTCTTTAGGGTTCAGAGCGTGCATGTCTACATGGGCTTTCTAGTAAACCCGTTCGAATTTTAACAGAGTAAAAAGCTCAAAATTTTAGTTTAAGCTATATAATTAGGTTCAAAAGACCATAATTAACTTTTTGTACCCAAAAAATATGATTTAATATCATTTTCAGTAGTTTTTTATGGTTTAGAGCGTGTATGTCTAAATGGGCTTTCTAGTGAACCCGTTCTAATTTTAACCGAGTAAAAAGCTCAAAATTTGAGTTTAAGCTGTATAATTAGGTTCAAAAACCCATAATTAAATTTTTTTATCTAAAAAAATTTGATTCAATATCATTTTCGATCGTTGTTTAGGGTTCATAGCGTGCATGTTTGAACTGGCTTTCTAGAGAATCCGTTCGAATTTTAACCAAGTAAAAAGATCAAAATTTGATTTTATTCTGTATATTTTGGTTTAAAATCCCATAATTAAATTTTGTACACAAAAAATTTGATTTAATAACATTTTCGATCATTCTTTAGGGTTCAGACCGTGCATGTCTACATGGGCTTTCTAGTGAACTCGTTTGAATTTTAACTGAGTAAAAAGCTCAAAATTTGAGTTTAAGCTGTATAATTTGGTTCAAAATCCCATAATTAACTTTTTTTACCCAAAAAAATGATTTAATATCATTTTCGATCCTTCTATAGGGTTCAGAGCGTGCATTTTCTAAATGGGCTTTCTAGTGATCCCGTTCGAATTTTAACCGACTAAAAAGCTCAAAATTTTAGTTTAAGCTGTATAATTAGGTTAAAAATCCCATAATTAACTTTTTGTACTAAAAAATTTTAATTTAATATCATTTTCGATCGTTTATTAGGGTTTAGAGCGTGCATGTCTAAATGGGCTTTCTAGTGAACTCGTTTGAATTTTAACAGGGTAAAAAGCTCAAAATTTGAGTTTAAGCTGTATAATTAGGTTCAAAAGTCCATAATTAACTTTTTTTAGCCAAAAAATTTGATTTAATATCATTTTCGATCATTTTTTAGGGTTTAGAGCGTGCATGTCTAAATGGGCTTTCTACTGAGCACGTTCAAATTTTAACCGAGTAAAGAGCTCAAAATTTGAGTTTAAGTTGTATAATTAGGTTCAAAATCCCATAATTAACTTTTCTTACCCAAAAAATTGATGTAATATCATTTTCGATCATTCTTTAGGGTTCAGAGCGTGCATGTCTACATGGGCTTTCTAGTAAACCCGTTCGAATTTTAACAGAGTAAAAAGCTCAAAATTTTAGTTTAAGCTATATAATTAGGTTCAAAAGACCATAATTAACTTTTTGTACCCAAAAAATATGATTTAATATCATTTTCAGTTGTTTTTTATGGATTAGAGGGTGCATGTCTAAATGGGCTTTCTAGTGAACCCGTTCTAATTTTAACCGAGTAAAAAGCTCAAAATTTGAGTTTAAGCTGTATAATTAGGTTCAAAAACCCATAATTAAATTTTTTTATCCAAAAAAATTTGATTTAATATCATTTTAGATCCTTCTTTAGGGTTCAGAGCGTGCATGTTTACATGGGCTTTCTAGTGAACCCGTTCGAATTTTAACCGAGTAAAAGGCTCAAAATTTGAGTTTAAGCTGTATAATTTGGTTCAAAAGCCCATAATTAAATTTTTTTACCAAAAAAATTGATTTAACATCATTTTCGATCCTTCTATAAGGCTCAGAGCGTGCATGTCAAAATGGGCTTTCTAGAGAACCCGTTCAAATTTTAACCGAGTAAAAGCTCAAAATTTTAGTTTATGCTGTATAATCAGGTTCAAAAGCCCATAATTAACTTTTTGCCAACAAAAAATTTGATTTCATATCATTTTTGATCGTTCATTAAGGTTCAGAGCGTGCTGTCTAAATGGACTTTCTAGTGAACCCGTTCGAATTTTAATAGAGTAAAAAGCTCAAAATTTTAGTTTAACCTGTATAATTAGGTTTAAAATCCCATAATTAAATTTTTTAGCAAAAAAATTTGATTTAATATCATTTTTGATCATTTTTAGGGTTTAGAGCGTACATGTCTAAATGGGCTTTTTAGTGAACCCGTTCGAATTTTAACCGAGTAAAAAGTTCAAAATTTGAGTTGAAGCTGTATAATTAGGTTCAAAAGCCCACAATTAACCTTTTTTACCCAAAAAATTTGATTTAATATCATTTTCGATCGTTTTTTAGGGTGAAGAGCGTGCATGTCTAAATGGGCTTTCTAGTGAACCCGTTTGTATTTTAACCGAGTAAAATGCTCAAAATCTTAGATTTAGCTGTATAATTAGGTTCAAAAGCCCATAGTTAACTTTTTTCACCAAAAAAATTGATTTAATATCATTTTCGATCGTTTTTTAGGGTTCAGAGAGTACATGTCTAAATAGGCTTTTTAGTGAAACCGTTCGAATTTGAACAGAGTAAAAAGATCAAAGTTTGAGCTTAAGCTATATAATTAGGTTCAAAAGCCCATGATTAAATTTTTTTTAGCCAAAAAATTTGATTTAATATCATTTTCGATCATTATTTAGGGTTTAGAGCATGCATGTCTAAATAGGCTTTTTACTGAACCTATTCGAATTTTAACCGAGTAAAAAGTTCAAAATTTGAGTGTAACCTGTATAATTAGGTTCAAAAGAACATAATTACCTTTTTTTACCCAAAAAATTGATTTAATATTATTTTCGATCGTTCTTTATGGTTCAGAGCGTGCATGTCTATGTCGGCTTTCTAGTGAACCCGTTCGAATTTTAACAGAGTAAAAAGTTCAAAATTTGAGTTTAAGCTGTATAATTAGGTTTAAAAGCACATAATTACCTTTTTTTACCCAAAAAAATGATTTAATATCATTTTCGATCCTTCTTTATGATTCAGAGCGTGCATGTCTAAATACGCTTTCTAGTGAACCCGTTCGAATTTTAACAAAGTAAAAAGCTCAAAATTTTAATTTAAGCTATATAATTAGGTTCAAAATCCCATAATTAACTTTTTTTACCCAAAAAATATGATTTAATGTCATTTTAAGATGTTTTTTTATGGTTTAGAGCGTGTATGTCTAAATAGGCTTTCAAGTGAACCCGTTCTAATTTTAACCGAGTAAAAAGTTAAAAATTTGAGTTTGTGCTGTATAATTAGGTTCAATAGCCTATAATTAACTTTTTGTACCCAAAAAATTTGATTTAATATCATTTTCGATCGTTTTTTAGGGTTCAGAGCGTGCATGTCTAAATGGGCTTTCTAGTGAGCACGTTCGGATTTTAACCGAATAAAGTTCAAAATTTTAATTTAAGCTTTATAATTTGGTTCAAAAGACCATAGTTTACTTCTTTTACCCAAAAAATTTGATTTAATATCTTTTTCGATCGTTCTTTAGGGGTTAAGAGCGTGCATGTGTAAATGGGCTTTCTAGTGAACCCGTTCGAATTTTAACCGAGTAAGAAGCTCAAAATTTTAGATTTAGCTGTATAATTAGGTTCAAAAGCCCATAATTAACTTTTTTCACCCAAAAAATTTGATTCAATATCATTTTCGATCGTTGTTTAGGGTTCATAGCGTGCATGTTTGAACTGGCTTTCTAGAGAATCCGTTCAAATTTTAACCAAGTAAAAAGATCAAAATTTGATTTTATTCTGTATATTTTGGTTTAAAATCCCATAATTAAATTTTGTACACAAAAAATTTGATTTAATAATATTTTCGATCATTCTTTAGGGTTCAGACCGTGCATGTCTAAATGGGCTTTCTAGTGAACCCGTTCGAATTTTAACTAGTTAAAAAGCTCAAAATTTGAGTTTAAGCTATATAATTAGTTTCAAAATCCTATAATTAAACTTTTGTAGCCAAAAAATTTGATTTAATATCATTTTCGATCTTTCTTTAGGGTTCAGAACGTGCATGTCTACATGGGCTTTCTAGTGAACCCGTTCGAATTTTAACTGAGTAAAAAGCTCAAAATTTGAGTTTAAGCTGTATAATTTGGTTCAAAATCCCATAATTAACTTTTTTTACCCAAAAAAATGATTTAATATCATTTTCGATCCTTCTATAGGGTTCAGAGCATGCATTTTCTAAATGGGCTTTCTAGTGAACCCGTTCGAATTTTAACCGAGTAAAAAGGTCAAATTTTTAGTTTAAGCTGTATAATTAGGTTAAAAATCCCATAATTAACTTTTTGTACCAAAAAATTTTGATTTAATATGATTTTCGATCGTTCATTAGGGTTTAGAGCGTGCATGTCTAAATGGGCTTTCTAGTGAACTCGTTCGAATTTTAACAGGGTAAAAAGCTCAAAATTTGAGTTTAAGCTGTATAATTAGGTTCAAAAGTCCATAATTAACTTTTTTTAGCCAAAAAATTTGATTTAATATCATTTTCGATCATTCTTTAGGGTTCAGAGCGTGCATGTCTACATGGGCTTTCTAGTAAACCCGTTCGAATTTTAACAGAGTAAAAAGCTCAAAATTTTAGTTTAAGCTATATAATTAGGTTCAAAAGACCATAATTAACTTTTTGTACCCAAACAATATGATTTAATATCATTTTCAGTTGTTTTTTATGGTTTAGAGCGTGCATGTCTAAATGGGCTTTCTAGTGAACCCGTTCTAATTTTAACCGAGTAAAAAGCTCAAAATTTGAGTTTAAGCTGTATAATTAGGTTCAAAAACCCATAATTTAATTTTTTATCCAAAAAAATTTGATTTAATATCATTTTAGATCCTTTTTTAGGGTTCAGAGCGTGCATGTCTACATGGGCTTTCTACTGAACCCGTTCGAATTTTAACCGAGTAAAAAGGTCAAATTTTTAGTTTAAGCTGTATAATTAGGTTAAAAATCCCATAATTAACTTTTTGTACCAAAAATTTTTGATTTAATATGATTTTCGATCGTTCATTAGCGTTTAGAGCGTGCATGTCTAAATGGGCTTTCTAGTGAACTCGTTCGAATTTTAACAGTGTAAAAAGCTCAAAATTTGAGTTTAAGCTGTATAATTAGGTTAAAAAGTCCATAATTAACTTTTTTTAGCCAAAAAATTTGATTTAATATCATTTTAGATCCTTTTTTAGGGTTCAGAGCGTGCATGTCTACATGGGCTTTCTAGCGAACCCGTTCGAATTTTAACCGAGTAAAAAGCTCAAAATTTGAGTTTAAGCTGTATAATTTGGTTCAAAAGCCCATAATTAAATTTTTTTACCAAAAACATTGATTTAACATCATTTTCGATCCTTCTTTAGGGCTCAGAGCGTGCATGTCAAAATGGGCTTTCTATTGAACCCGTTCAAATTTTAACCGAGTAAGAAGCTCAAAATTTTAGATTTAGCTGTATAATTAGGTTCAAAAGCCCATAATTAACTTTTTTCACCCAAAAAATTTGATTCAATATCATTTTCGATCGTTGTTTAGGGTTCATAGCGTGCATGTTTGAACTGGCTTTCTAGAGAATCCGTTCGAATTTTAACCAAGTAAAAAGATCAAAATTTGATTTTATTCTGTATATTTTGGTTTAAAATCCCATAATTAAATTTTGTACACAAACAATTTGATTTAATAATATTTTCGATCATTCTTTAGGGTTCAGACCGTGCATGTCTAAATGGGCTTTCTAGTGAACCCGTTCGAATTTTAACTAGTTAAAAAGCTCAAAATTTGAGTTTAAGCTATATAATTAGTTTCAAAATCCTATAATTAAACTTTTGTAGCCAAAAAATTTGATTTAATATCATTTTCGATCTTTCTTTAGGGTTCAGAACGTGCATGTCTACATGGGCTTTCTAGTGAACCCGTTCGAATTTTAACTGAGTAAAAAGCTCAAAATTTGAGTTTAAGCTGTATAATTTGGTTCAAAATCCCATAATTAACTTTTTTTACCCAAAAAAATGATTTAATATCATTTTCGATCCTTCTATAGGGTTCAGAGCGTGCATTTTCTAAATGGGCTTTCTAGTGAACCCGTTCGAATTTTAACCGAGTAAAAAGGTCAAATTTTTAGTTTAAGCTGTATAATTAGGTTAAAAATCCCATAATTAACTTTTTGTACCAAAAATTTTTGATTTAATATGATTTTCGATCGTTCATTAGCGTTTAGAGCGTGCATGTCTAAATGGGCTTTCTAGTGAACTCGTTCGAATTTTAACAGTGTAAAAAGCTCAAAATTTGAGTTTAAGCTGTATAATTAGGTTAAAAAGTCCATAATTAACTTTTTTTAGCCAAAAAATTTGATTTAATATCATTTTAGATCCTTTTTTAGGGTTCAGAGCGTGCATGTCTACATGGGCTTTCTAGCGAACCCGTTCGAATTTTAACCGAGTAAAAAGCTCAAAATTTGAGTTTAAGCTGTATAATTTGGTTCAAAAGCCCATAATTAAATTTTTTTACCAAAAACATTGATTTAACATCATTTTCGATCCTTCTTTAGGGCTCAGAGCGTGCATGTCAAAATGGGCTTTCTATTGAACCCGTTCAAATTTTAACCGAGTAAGAAGCTCAAAATTTTAGATTTAGCTGTATAATTAGGTTCAAAAGCCCATAATTAACTTTTTTCACCCAAAAAATTTGATTCAATATCATTTTCGATCGTTGTTTAGGGTTCATAGCGTGCATGTTTGAACTGGCTTTCTAGAGAATCCGTTCGAATTTTAACCAAGTAAAAAGATCAAAATTTGATTTTATTCTGTATATTTTGGTTTAAAATCCCATAATTAAATTTTGTACACAAACAATTTGATTTAATAATATTTTCGATCATTCTTTAGGGTTCAGACCGTGCATGTCTAAATGGGCTTTCTAGTGAACCCGTTCGAATTTTAACTAGTTAAAAAGCTCAAAATTTGAGTTTAAGCTATATAATTAGTTTCAAAATCCTATAATTAAACTTTTGTAGCCAAAAAATTTGATTTAATATCATTTTCGATCTTTCTTTAGGGTTCAGAACGTGCATGTCTACATGGGCTTTCTAGTGAACCCGTTCGAATTTTAACTGAGTAAAAAGCTCAAAATTTGAGTTTAAGCTGTATAATTTGGTTCAAAATCCCATAATTAACTTTTTTTACCCAAAAAAATGATTTAATATCATTTTCGATCCTTCTATAGGGTTCAGAGCGTGCATTTTCTAAATGGGCTTTCTAGTGAACCCGTTCGAATTTTAACCGAGTAAAAAGGTCAAATTTTTAGTTTAAGCTGTATAATTAGGTTAAAAATCCCATAATTAACTTTTTGTACCAAAAAATTTTGATTTAATATGATTTTCGATCGTTCATTAGGGTTTAGAGCGTGCATGTCTAAATGGGCTTTCTAGTGAACTCGTTCGAATTTTAACAGGGTAAAAAGCTCAAAATTTGAGTTTAAGCTGTATAATTAGGTTAAAAAGTCCATAATTAACTTTTTTTAGCCAAAAAATTTGATTTAATATCATTTTCGATCATTCTTTAGGGTTCAGAGCGTGCATGTCTACATGGGCTTTCTAGTAAACCCGTTCGAATTTTAACAGAGTAAAAAGCTCAAAATTTTAGTTTAAGCTATATAATTAGGTTCAAAAGACCATAATTAACTTTTTGTACCCAAAAAATATGATTTAATATCATTTTCAGTTGTTTTTTATGGTTTAGAGCGTGCATGTCTAAATGGGCTTTCTAGTGAACCCGTTCTAATTTTAACCGAGTAAAAAGCTCAAAATTTGAGTTTAAGCTGTATAATTAGGTTCAAAAACCCATAATTTAATTTTTTATCCAAAAAAATTTGATTTAATATCATTTTAGATCCTTTTTTAGGGTTCAGAGCGTGCATGTCTACATGGGCTTTCTACTGAACCCGTTCGAATTTTAACCGAGTAAAAAGGTCAAATTTTTAGTTTAAGCTGTATAATTAGGTTAAAAATCCCATAATTAACTTTTTGTACCAAAAATTTTTGATTTAATATGATTTTCGATCGTTCATTAGCGTTTAGAGCGTGCATGTCTAAATGGGCTTTCTAGTGAACTCGTTCGAATTTTAACAGTGTAAAAAGCTCAAAATTTGAGTTTAAGCTGTATAATTAGGTTAAAAAGTCCATAATTAACTTTTTTTAGCCAAAAAATTTGATTTAATATCATTTTAGATCCTTTTTTAGGGTTCAGAGCGTGCATGTCTACATGGGCTTTCTAGCGAACCCGTTCGAATTTTAACCGAGTAAAAAGCTCAAAATTTGAGTTTAAGCTGTATAATTTGGTTCAAAAGCCCATAATTAAATTTTTTTACCAAAAACATTGATTTAACATCATTTTCGATCCTTCTTTAGGGCTCAGAGCGTGCATGTCAAAATGGGCTTTCTATTGAACCCGTTCAAATTTTAACCGAGTAAGAAGCTCAAAATTTTAGATTTAGCTGTATAATTAGGTTCAAAAGCCCATAATTAACTTTTTTCACCCCAAAAATTTGATTCAATATCATTTTCGATCGTTGTTTAGGGTTCATAGCGTGCATGTTTGAACTGGCTTTCTAGAGAATCCGTTCGAATTTTAACCAAGTAAAAAGATCAAAATTTGATTTTATTCTGTATATTTTGGTTTAAAATCCCATAATTAAATTTTGTACACAAACAATTTGATTTAATAATATTTTCGATCATTCTTTAGGGTTCAGACCGTGCATGTCTAAATGGGCTTTCTAGTGAACCCGTTCGAATTTTAACTAGTTAAAAAGCTCAAAATTTGAGTTTAAGCTATATAATTAGTTTCAAAATCCTATAATTAAACTTTTGTAGCCAAAAAATTTGATTTAATATCATTTTCGATCTTTCTTTAGGGTTCAGAACGTGCATGTCTACATGGGCTTTCTAGTGAACCCGTTCGAATTTTAACTGAGTAAAAAGCTCAAAATTTGAGTTTAAGCTGTATAATTTGGTTCAAAATCCCATAATTAACTTTTTTTACCCAAAAAAATGATTTAATATCATTTTCGATCCTTCTATAGGGTTCAGAGCGTGCATTTTCTAAATGGGCTTTCTAGTGAACCCGTTCGAATTTTAACCGAGTAAAAAGGTCAAATTTTTAGTTTAAGCTGTATAATTAGGTTAAAAATCCCATAATTAACTTTTTGTACCAAAAAATTTTGATTTAATATGATTTTCGATCGTTCATTAGGGTTTAGAGCGTGCATGTCTAAATGGGCTTTCTAGTGAACTCGTTCGAATTTTAACAGGGTAAAAAGCTCAAATTTGAGTTTAAGCTGTATAATTAGGTTAAAAAGTCCATAATTAACTTTTTTTAGCCAAAAAATTTGATTTAATATCATTTTCGATCATTCTTTAGGGTTCAGAGCGTGCATGTCTACATGGGCTTTCTAGTAAACCCGTTCGAATTTTAACAGAGTAAAAAGCTCAAAATTTTAGTTTAAGCTATATAATTAGGTTCAAAAGACCATAATTAACTTTTTGTACCCAAAAAATATGATTTAATATCATTTTCAGTTGTTTTTTATGGTTTAGAGCGTGCATGTCTAAATGGGCTTTCTAGTGAACCCGTTCTAATTTTAACCGAGTAAAAAGCTCAAAATTTGAGTTTAAGCTGTATAATTAGGTTCAAAAACCCATAATTTAATTTTTTATCCAAAAAAATTTGATTTAATATCATTTTAGATCCTTTTTTAGGGTTCAGAGCGTGCATGTCTACATGGGCTTTCTACTGAACCCGTTCAAATTTTAACCGAGTAAAAAGGTCAAATTTTTAGTTTAAGCTGTATAATTAGGTTAAAAATCCCATAATTAACTTTTTGTACCAAAAATTTTTGATTTAATATGATTTTCGATCGTTCATTAGCGTTTAGAGCGTGCATGTCTAAATGGGCTTTCTAGTGAACTTGTTCGAATTTTAACAGTGTAAAAAGCTCAAAATTTGAGTTTAAGCTGTATAATTAGGTTAAAAAGTCCATAATTAACTTTTTTTAGCCAAAAAATTTGATTTAATATCATTTTAGATCCTTTTTTAGGGTTCAGAGCGTGCATGTCTACATGGGCTTTCTAGCGAACCCGTTCGAATTTTAACCGAGTAAAAAGCTCAAAATTTGAGTTTAAGCTGTATAATTTGGTTCAAAAGCCCATAATTAAATTTTTTTACCAAAAACATTGATTTAACATCATTTTCGATCCTTCTTTAGGGCTCAGAGCGTGCATGTCAAAATGGGCTTTCTATTGAACCCGTTCAAATTTTAACCGAGTAAGAAGCTCAAAATTTTAGATTTAGCTGTATAATTAGGTTCAAAAGCCCATAATTAACTTTTTTCACCCAAAAAATTTGATTCAATATCATTTTCGATCGTTGTTTAGGGTTCATAGCGTGCATGTTTGAACTGGCTTTCTAGAGAATCCGTTCGAATTTTAACCAAGTAAAAAGATCAAAATTTGATTTTATTCTGTATATAGTGGTTTAAAATCCCATAATTAAATTTTGTACACAAAAAATTTGATTTAATAATATTTTTGATCATTCTTTAGGGTTCAGACCGTGCATGTCTAAATGGGCTTTCTAGTGAACCCGTTCGAATTTTAACTAGTTAAAAAGCTCAAAATTTGAGTTTAAGCTATATAATTAGTTTCAAAATCCTATAATTAAACTTTTGTAGCCAAAAAATTTGATTTAATATCATTTTCGATCTTTCTTTAGGGTTCAGAACGTGCATGTCTACATGGGCTTTCTAGTGAACCCGTTCGAATTTTAACTGAGTAAAAAGCTCAAAATTTGAGTTTAAGCTGTATAATTTGGTTCAAAATCCCATAATTAACTTTTTTTACCCAAAAAAATGATTTAATATCATTTTCGATCCTTCTATAGGGTTCAGAGCATGCATTTTCTAAATGGGCTTTCTAGTGAACCCGTTCGAATTTTAACCGAGTAAAAAGGTCAAATTTTTAGTTTAAGCTGTATAATTAGGTTAAAAATCCCATAATTAACTTTTTGTACCAAAAAATTTTGATTTAATATGATTTTCGATCGTTCATTAGGGCTTAGAGCGTGCATGTCTAAATGGGCTTTCTAGTGAACTCGTTCGAATTTTAACAGGGTAAAAAGCTCAAAATTTGAGTTTAAGCTGTATAATTAGGTTCAAAAGTCCATAATTAACTTTTTTTAGCCAAAAAATTTGATTTAATATCATTTTCGATCATTCTTTAGGGTTCAGAGCGTGCATGTCTACATGGGCTTTCTAGTAAACCCGTTCGAATTTTAACAGAGTAAAAAGCTCAAAATTTTAGTTTAAGCTATATAATTAGGTTCAAAAGACCATAATTAACTTTTTGTACCCAAAAAATATGATTTAATATCATTTTCAATTGTTTTTTATGGTTTAGAGCGTGCATGTCTAAATGGGCTTTCTAGTGAACCCGTTCTAATTTTAACCGAGTAAAAAGCTCAAAATTTGAGTTTAAGCTGTATAATTAGGTTCAAAAACCCATAATTTAATTTTTTATCCAAAAAAATTTGATTTAATATCATTTTAGATCCTTTTTTAGGGTTCAGAGCGTGCATGTCTACATGGGCTTTCTACTGAACCCGTTCGAATTTTAACCGAGTAAAAAGGTCAAATTTTTAGTTTAAGCTGTATAATTAGGTTAAAAATCCCATAATTAACTTTTTGTACCAAAAAATTTTGATTTAATATGATTTTCGATCGTTCATTAGCGTTTAGAGCGTACATGTCTAAATGGGCTTTCTAGTGAACTCGTTCGAATTTTAACAGTGTAAAAAGCTCAAAATTTGAGTTTAAGCTGTATAATTAGGTTAAAAAGTCCACAATTAACTTTTTTTAGCCAAAAAATTTGATTTAATATCATTTTAGATCCTTTTTTAGGGTTCAGAGCGTGCATGTCTACTTGGGCTTTCTAGCGAACCCGTTCGAATTTTAACCGAGTAAAAAGCTCAAAATTTGAGTTTAAGCTGTATAATTTGGTTCAAAAGCCCATAATTAAATTTTTTTACCAAAAAAATTGATTTAACATCATTTTCGATCCTTCTTTAAGGCTCAGAGCGTGCATGTCAAAATGGGCATTATTTAACCCGTTCAAATTTTAACCGAGTAAGAAGCTCAAAATTTTAGATTTAGCTGTATAATTAGGTTCAAAAGCCCATAATTAACTTTTTTCACCCAAAAAATTTGATTTAATATCATTTTTGATCGTTCATTAGGGTTTAGAGAGTGCATTCTAAATTGGCTTTCTAGTGAACCCGTTCGAATTTTAATAGAGTAAAAAGCTCAAAATTTTAGTTTAAGCTGTATAATTAGGTTCAAAATCCCATAATTTAATTTTTTAGCAAAAAAATTTGATTTAATATCATTTTTGATCATTTTTTAGGGTTTAGAGCGTACATGTCTAAATGGGCTTTTTAGTGAACCCGTTCGAATTTTAACCGAGTAAAAAGTTCAAAATTTGAGTTGAAGCTGTATAATTAGGTTCAAAAGCCCACAATTAACATTTTGTACCCAAAAAATTTGATTTAATATCATTTTCGATCGTTTTTTAGGGTTAAGAGCGTGCATGTCTAAATGGGCTTTCTAGTGAACCCGTTTGTATTTTAACCGAGTAAAAAGCTCAAAATTTTAGATTTAGCTGTATAATTAGGTTCAAAAGACCATAATTAACTTTTTTCACCAAAAAAATTGATTTAATATCATTTTCGATCGTTTTTTAGGGTTCAGAGAGTACATGTCTGAATAGGCTTTTTAGTGAACCCGTTCGAATTTGAACAGAGTAAAAAGTTCAAAATTTGAGCTTAAGCTATATAATTAGGTTCAAAAGCCCATGATTAAATTTTTTTTAGCCAAAAAATTTGATTTAATATCATTTTCGATCGTTATTTAGGGTTCAGAGCATGCATGTCTAAATAGGCTTTTTAGTGAACCTATTCGACTTTTAACCGAGTAAAAAATTCAAAATTTGAGTGTAAGCTGTATAATTAGGTTCAAAAGAACATAATTACCTTTTTTTACCCAAAAAATTGATTTAATATTATTTTCGATCGTTCTTTATGGTTCAGAGCGTGCATGTCTAAATGGGCTTTCTAGTGAACCCGTTCGAATTTTAACAGAGTAAAAAGTTCAAAATTTTAGTTTAAGCTATATAATTAGGTTTAAAAGCCCATAATTAAATTTTTGTACCCAAAAAATATGATTTAATATCATTTTCGATCGTTTTGTAGGGTTCAGAGCGTGCATGTCTAAATTGGTTTTTTAGTGAACCCGTTCGAATTTTAACCTAGTCAAAAGTTCAAAATTTGAGTTTAAGCTGTATGATTAGGTTCAAAAGCCCATAATTAATTTTTTTTACCAAAGAAATATGATTTCATAACATTTTCGATCATTATTTATGGTTCAAAGCGTGCATGTCTAAATGGGCTTTCTAATGAACCCGTTCGAATTTTAACAGGGTAAAAAGCTCAAAATTTGAGTTTAAGCTGTGTAATTAGGTTCAAAATCCCATAATTAACTTTTTGTAGCCAAAAAAATTGATCTAAAATCATTTTCGATTGTTCTTTAGGGTTCATAGCGTGCATGTCTAATTGGGTTTTGTAACGACCCGGATTTGGATCCGAGTGTCGGGTTAACCCGAGAGTTTGGGCTTCGGTTTTGGGCCCAAGTTAGTGTGGTTATGGGCTTTGGTTTGTTGGGCTTGAGTAGTTTAGGGCCTTAGGGGTTTTAAGTGAAGGATAGTTTGGTAATTGTCTAAATAGTTGAAAGAGAAGGGTTCTGTGGGGGTTTTGTGTTGCAGAAAAATCTGAGCATGGTGAAGTCACCATTTTATCTTTATCTTCATCTTTCTACCAACCAAAACTAGGGAGTAAAGGTTCTAACTTGTGCTTATGGGGTGTGAATCACGTTTTGGTGCAAGAGAGGAAGTTTTAGAGCTTGGAGAGATCTATCTTTTAAGGTAAATAAGAGAAGGAAGTGGGAACTTCGTCACAAAGGTTGGGGAAGGAAAATGCTTGAGGAGGGAAAAATCGTTTTGTTGCTATTGTTGCTCAAGGTTGGTACTCCCAACTCATCCTTTCATCATTCATATCATGGTAGTATGCATGACATGTAGATTTTGTGTTTGAATGCTTGGTTTGAGCTTTTGGGTCTTTAATTGTAATTCTCGGAATAATTTGTTAATTGACTGGAAATTGATGTTAAGTTATCCTAAACACTCCTAATAATGTGTAGGAACACTTTAGGGTTGATTCGATCAAGTTTGGGAATGAATCCTTGAAATTTCTAAGTGCAGACCTACATTTCGTGTAGGGGTATCGATACACGGGCTACCGGTATCGATACCCATGAGTGGAATTAGGCTAAGTGGCCAGGTGTATCGAACCATGGTTTGATACCGAGACCTCTAGTGGCATAATGGCATCGATACCGGTATCGATGCTAGAGGGTCCACTTTTGTTGACTTTGAAAATGGTCAAAGGGTATCGATACCAGTATCAATACCCATGGTTCGATGCCTTCTTTGGGTAAGTATCGAGGTAGGGTGGTTCGATACCCCATATAAGGGTATCGATACCCCTGCGAAAACTTGACAAGATAAGTATTGTTTAAGGTTCGATAATAGAATTAAAGGTCATAATGAATCTTATAATTAATGAAATGAATGGTTAACACAAGTTTGACGTATAAAACCCTGAATGACAAAATTATGTTAAGTCTTGATGTGTTTTGATGTGAGGATCCTAGGTGGATAGTTTATGTGTGTTGAGTCTTTGTTTGATGGAAATCCGGATATCCAAAAGTGTTGCAACACGTCGAAGGCTATCCGATGTAACATTCTGGGTGATGATTTTCAAGACCATTTCGAATGTAGGATCCGGATGCTGTGTGGACGCAGGCCTCATTTGATGATACTCGATGTGATATTCCGAGTATGGGATTTGGAGGATCCCGATGCTGTGTGGACACGGGCCTCAAATCCGGATGTAGGATCCCGATGTTGTGTGGACGCGGGCCTCACTACTTTGTGTTGTTGTTTGACATGTATATGTTGTGTGCGTTATTATACATTGTTTATTCCATGTGGTAGGCAAGCATGCTAGATCATTATATCATGCACCATATTTTATATGTTATGCTTTACTGCTTATGATATGCATGATGTTGGCTGAGTTCGGCGTACCCATTGAGCTTTAGTAGCTCAGCGTTCGAAATGTGTTTTCGTGCGTAGGTTAGGTGAAGCCGGTTTCTGTGGAGCATCATCGAGGTTTGGATTTCAGCATCGACCTATGTCAGAGTACAATTATAGATTAGTGGGCTAGTACTTAGTTGGACCCTATGTATCTTGTAACTCTGTTATTATTTCAAGTCGAATGTTTAAAATGATTTATAATATTTTGGAGCTCCGATTACTTTATATTATTTTGGGCTTGCGTTTTAACTTAAACGGATTTTATGAATAGTATTTTGGACTTGAATTGGATTTTAATTGTTGGGCTTTCGAAAGAATTTTGAAATAGAGGTTTTGGGCCGGAGGCCTAATGTGACATCCGGTTCGGGGTGTTACATTTAGTGGTATCAGAGCATAGGTTAAGTCGGTTCTAGGAAGTCTCCGGGGGAAGTCTAGTGTGTTATATAGGTGTCAGACAAGTACATGCCCACGAGTCGATATAGTACTTTTAAAGCTGAAATTTCGATGGTGTAATCCTGTTTGTTGTTGTTGTTGTTGTTGTTGTCTGTGCATGGTGTGGATGAGTCTGAGGAAGGGGTTAGGCAAGGGGCGAATTATTTCGCCCATTTGTACCGTGCTTTGGATTGGATAGTGAAGACTATTCCGAAGCATGCACCTACCCCACGTGAGACACCTATCGAGAGGGTTCGCAGGCAGGGTGCTACGGATTTCTTGGGTTCTGGCTAAGATAATCATGTGGGAGCGGATCAGTGGTTGAGGTCCGAGGAAAAGCTGTCTTGTGTTTTTCTCTCTTCTCAAGGATAACGCAAGGGAATGATTGGAAACAGTTGAGATGGAGTAGTGTCCCGATTAGCCGACATGGAGCAACTTTTTGGATGAGTTTGAGAAAAAAGTATTTGGGCGAGACTCACATCGATCGGTTGAGAGATCAGTTCACTCACCTTGTGCAGGGTAACGGTACGGTCTTTTAGTACGAGCAGGAGTTCCTACAGGTGGGTAGGTATATAACCGAGTTGATAGCTACTGAGAAGATGAGGTGCGAGAGGTTTCTGAGAGGTTTGAGGAAAGAGATCCAGACTTATCTGATAGCTAATCCACCGGTAGTGTTTTCTGAGTAAGCATGCTAGGATGTTGGATATATCTTGTGAGACACTAGATATAGGTGTTAGCGTTGCTATTTCTTCGGAGATGTTATAGTGGTCAAAAAGATGTACAGACGATGTCTATAGATGGTTCAGGGGTATGTGTTCCCAGTTGATATGATGGAATTGTCATTCTACGGTTTTGATGTGATTTTGGGTATGGATTGGCCGACAAAGCATAGGGCTAAGATAGATTTTGAGACCAAGAGAATTTAATTGAGGCTAGCAGATGACCATGAGATTATGGTTTTAGGTGAGAATGTGAAGTTCTTATTTAATGTTGTTTTGGCTATAGAGGCTCAGAGGTTAGTTGAGTTGGGCTGTGAGGCATACCTAGCATATATGATGAACCCGAACATGAATGAAGTCAGACTGCAAGATATCAGGACGGTGTGTGATTTTTCTGAGTGTATTTCCAAAAGAGTTGTCTGGATTGCCACCTGACAGAGAGGTTGAGTTTGCCATATAGATGTATTCAGATTCTGCTCCTATTTAGATTGGCTCCGTGTCGCATGGTACCGAAAGAACTAAAAGAGTTGATGACTAAGTTGCAAGAACTATCAGATAGAGGTTGTATCCAACTGAGCTCTTCTCCTTGTGGCGCACCGTGTTGTTTGTGAAGAAGAAAGACAGTAGTATAACGATGTGCATCGACAATAGACAGATGAATCAGTTGACGGTGAAGAACAAGTATCCATCGTCGAGAATTGATGATATGTTTGATCAGCTTAAAGGTGCTACCGTGCTTTCCAAGATAGACATGATATCAGGGTACTATCAGTTGAAGGTAAAAGAAGTCGATGTGCCGAAGATAGCTTTTCGTACAAGGTATGATTACTATGAGCTTTTGGTTATGCCTTTCGGGTTGACTAATGCACTAGCTGCTTTTCATGGACATGATGAATAGATTTTTCTTTGAGTACTTGGATCAGTTTTGATTATGATCGTTGATGACATATTGTTATACTCACGTACTGAGAATGATCATGACAAACACTTGATGTTAGTATTGCAGGCTTTGTTGGATCACCAGTTGTATGCCAAATTGAGCAAGTGTGAGTTCTGGATTAAAGAAGTTGTTTTCTTAGGAGATGTAGTGTCAGCCTAAGGGATTAAAGTAGATCCTAAGAAGATTGAAGCAATTATTAGTTGGAAGCAATTGAAGTTTGTCATAAAGATTCGTAGTTTTCTAGGCTTAGCATGTTACTATAGCAGGTTTGTGAATGGTTTTTCAAAGATAGTTGTCCCTTTGACTAAGTTGCGTCAAAAGAATATTCAGTTTGAGTGGTCAGATGCAAGACAACAAGCCTTTAAGAAACTGAAAGAAGCTTTGACAGATGCGCCGGTTTTGATACAGCCAGTGTCAGAGGAGGAGTATGTGATTTATAGTGATGCTTCGTATGTACGGCTAGGTTCTGTGCTTATGCATTACGAAAGATTTATAGTTTACGCTTCGAGATAGTTGAAGAATCATTAGCGCAATTATTCGACCGATGATATAGAGCTAGTCGTAGTTGTGGTTGCCTTGGAAATTGGGAAGCTTTAATTGTATGGTGAGAGATACACAGTGTATACAGATCACAAGATTTTGAAGTATCCGATGACACAGAGAGATTTGAATTTGAAACAGCGCAGATGGCTCGAGTTATTGAAAGACTATGACCTCAAAATTGAGTATCATCCGAGTAAATCCAATGTAGTGGCAGATGCTTTGTGTAAGAAAGTAGCTGTTGAGTTGAGAGTTATGTTTGCTAGATTGAGTTTATCAGGTGATGGTGGCTTGGTAGTCGAGCTTCAGGTTAGACTTACTTTGGGTCAGTTGATCAGAGGGAAACAACTGTCAGAAAGATTTTCGACACATCACGTGCAAGATGTAGTTGAAGAAAGACCTACAGAGTACAATTTCAGAAATGATGGTGTATTATGATTCAAAGACAGAGTAGTTGAGCCGAATGACGGTGATTGAAGACTTATGATTCTGATCGAAACGCACAGTAGTCCTTTTGCTACGCGTTCGGGTAGTACGAAAATATACCGTGGTTTGAAGGATGAGTACTTCTGGCTTGGTCTGGAGAGAGATATTGCCGACTATGTGAGTAAGTGTATGGTTTGTCAGTGAGTTAAAGCAGAATATCAGTTTTTGTCTGGTTTGTTTCAGCCGTTGAAGTTTCCGGAATGGAAATGAGAAAATATCACCATGGATTCTGTATCTGGTTTGCCTTTGACTCCTTCGAGGAAGAATTCAATTCAAGTTATAGTTGATCGCTTCATGAATTGTGCCCACTTTATTGTTGATCATACGACTTACTTGTTAGATAAGTTTGTAGATTTGTACATCAGTGAGATTGCGAGACTGCATAGTGTGTCGAAATCGATTGTTTTTGACAGAGATTTGAGATTCACAGCCAGATTTTGGGAGTGTTTGCACAGTGCTTTGGGTGGCCATTTGAATTTCAGTACTTTGTATCATCCTCAGTCAGATGGGCAGGCAGAGAGGGAGTTGTTCAAATTCTCGAAGATATGCTCCGGTGTTGTATCATTGATTTTTGAGAACTCTGTTTAGTTGAGCTGAAGTAGGTCAGAAATTGATATCGAGGCCGGTTATACTGAGGGGATTACCGAAAAATTGAAGTGATTTGTGATCGGTTAAAAACAACTTCAGATAGGCAGAAATCGTATGCGAAATTGAATCTGACAGAAATAGAGTATGAGGTGGGAGAAAAAGTGTTCTTGGAAGTGTCACTGTGGAAGAGAATCATCCGTTTAGAAGGAAAGGCAAGTTAAGTCCAAGGTTTATAGGACTGTATGAGGTTGCTCTTTTCGCACTTGTTTTTCCTTAGGTAAATTTCGAGGACGAAATTTTCTTTAAGGAGGAGAGAGTTGTAACGACCCGGATTCGGATCCGAGTGTCGGGTTAACCCGAGAGTTTGGGCTTCAGTTTTGTGCCCAAGTTATTGTGGTTTTGGGCTTTGGTTTGTTGGGCTTGAGTGGTTTAGGGCCCTAGGGGTTGTAAGTGAAGGATAGTTTGGTAATTGTCTAAATAGTTGAAAGAGAAGGGTTTTGTGTTGCAGAAAAATCTGAGCATGGTGAAGTCAACATTTTATCTTTATCTTCATCTTTCTTACAATCCAAACTAGGGAGTAAAGGTGCTAACTTGTGCTTATGGGGTGTGAATCACGTTTTGGTGCAAGAGAGGAAGTGTTAGAGCTTGGAGAGATCTATCTTTTAAGGTAAATAAGAGAAGGAAGTGGGAACTTCATCACAAAGGTTGGGGAAGGAAAAAGCTTGAGGAGGGCAAAATCGTTTTGTTGTTGTTGTTGGTCAAGGTTGGTACTCCCAACTCATCCTTTCATCATTCATATCATTGTAGTATGCATGACATGTATATTTCGTGTTTGAATGCTTGGTTTGAGCTTTTGGGTCTTTAATGCTAATTCTCGGATTAATGTGTTAATTGACTGTAAATTGATGTTAAGTTATCCTGAACACTCCTAATAATGTGTAGGAACACTTTAGGGTTGATTCGATCAAGTTTGAGAATGAATCCTTCAAATTTCTAAGTGTAGACCTGCATTTCGTACAGGGGTATCGGTACACGGGCTACCGGTATTGATACCCATGAGTGGAATTAGGCTAAGTGGCCAGGTGTATCGAACCATGATTCGATACCGAGACCTCTAGTGGCATAATGACATCGATACCGGTATCGATGCTAGAGGGTCCTGATAAATGCTCAACTCACTATCACTTTTTACACCTTTTATTGGCATTAATCACCGAATTTACACCCACTCGGACCAATGCATGTACTTAATGTAATATATTTAGAAGTTATGCTTATAGAGAAAATATTTACAGAAAAAGCACATTTTACTGCATTTTTATATCTGTGTAGGAGAACCGGTGCCGCGGCAGCGACAAGGCCGAGGCAGGACTTGATGCCGAGGCTACAGCTGAGAGCCAGGAAGCAAGACTGTAGGCGATTGGAAGATAAAAATCCAAGGGATGTTTCTGGACTTAAAGCACATGGATCAGAGCTGGCTAGCATGAGGAAAAGCCCAACACAAGGCCACGCGGGAAAGCCCCTTAGTCGAATTTAAACTTGGAAATATTTTAATTATGTACATGACTTGTTCCTACTCCAAGTTGTATTCTACTTAGCAAAGGTTTGCCCTAGGTCTAGCCTATATAAAGACCTACCCTTCCAATGTATTACACACGGATACCTAGAAAGAGAGAGTCGATTCATAAACTTGTTTTCTTTCTCTCAATTATGTTCTAAGCTTCCTTAGGGTTTAGGTGAAGGTTGTTAGTATTTGTGAGAGGAGATTGTACTTTGTCTTTCTTTCAATGCAATAAATTTATCAAGGTTTGCTTATCCTTTGTTATTCCTTGTTCTTGCATTCATGCTCGGGAGAGACGTTTTTGAGTAATCCATTTATCTAGACTCGGGAGAGTTAGATTCACGAAAGGGATAAGTACGGTGTTTCAATCGCGAAATACTAACTCGGCCTAGGGATAGGTTAAGAGTTTCAGCGGCTAAAAGAAGTGTGAGATTGGTTGGTGAGTATACTTGGTTCACGCCGGGAGGTATCATCAAGGACTAGTCATCAACAGTACTTCGACTTAGGGATAAGCAGAGTCATCCAAGGACACTTTGCCGAACTTTGGTAAAGTCCACCCACGAGCAAGGGATTGCCGCGGCGGACAATATTACCGCTGCCAAAGCAGTAATCTGCAGTACTGCCAAGGCAGCGATATACGATTGCATTGGGCAGAGACAAGTCAATCAAATCCACAATACAACACAACTGGATCCTGACCTATCTCTCTCTAATATTCAATTTTCTTTATTTTACTTAGTTGTTTTATTTTAGTTCCATCACAACCCAAACTACTTGTGTTTTTTATTTCTTTCTATAGAACAAGAAGACGAAGAAGACATATTGAGTCTATCAATCCCTGTGGAGACGATAATCCGATAAATACTTATCACTTATTACTTTCGATGTGTCCACTTGCACTAAACACGCACTTTTGACACGCGACAAGTTTTTGGCGCCGTTACCGGGGATTGACAACTAAATTTTGTTTTCTTTATTTTCTTGTTCCTTTTTATTTTTATTTTACTTTTGTTCTTCTTGGTGTATGACCAGAGCCAACCCAACCAACCCTTTGTACGAGTTAGATCCAGAGATCGAACGAACAAGGCTAAGGTTGAGGAGACAAATCCAAGAGGCTATGGCAGATCACCCAGCAGGACAAAACTTACCTGCCGGTAATGGAGGTTTACCGCCGCCACCTGGGCCGCGGAAGCTCACTGTCAGAGACTTCCTGGAAGAGGACTTAAATGGATTAAACCCAGGAGTTGTTACACCGGAGATAGAAGCAACCCACTTTGAACTGAAACCTGTCATGTTCAATATGCTTAACACTATTGGACAGTTTGGTGGGTCTGTAACTGAAGATGCAAGGCAGCACCTTAAGTCCTTCATGGAGATATGCAATTCTTTTAAAATCCAAGGAGTCCATGAAGATGTCTTGCGATTGAAGCTATTCCCCTATTCAATGAGGGATAGGGCGAAAGCTTGGTTAAATAGCATTCTAGAAGGATCTATTGGATCTTGGAGTGAACTCTGCCATGATTTTATTACTCGTTTTAACCCTACAAATTTATATGATATAATTCGTAATGAAATCACTTCTTTTTGACAGGCAGATGATGAACCTATGTACGAGGCATGGGAGCAATACAGGGAGTTACTGCACAAGTGTCCTTTGCATGGATTTACCCTATGGACACAAGTGACCATGTTTTATAATGCCACGAATGCCCCGACAAGGATGATGTTAGATGCCTCGGCGAACGGAACACTCCTTGATAAAGCACCTAAGGAAGCTATTGAAATACTAAACAAACTCGCGAAGAATGATTTTCAATTCCCTACATCTAGGCGAGGAGGAGTAAGACGCCAAGCCACGGCGAATGAGCTAGACACATCAAATTCAATGTCAGCACAATTGGCCTCTCTTACAAAGATGGTGCAAAACTTACAATTACAACAAAATACCCGTGAGGTTAAGGTAATTGATTCTTATTGTGACTTATGTGGAGGTAACCACAGTTCCGCTGATTGTATGAATCAAGAAACCGGTATGTATGGTGGAAACTACAACCGCAACAATATGATTTCCAACACATACAACCCCTCATGGAAGAGGCATCCAAATCTATCATGGAGCAATCCAAACAATGTCTTAAACCCAACCACCCAACCTTCAGGATTTCAGCAACCGATGCAACATCTGCCGCCGCCGCAGGTCCAGCAACTAATGCCGCAGCAGCAGATACTGCAACAACCAGTAAGTTCATTGGAGAACACGCTTAAAGCCTTTATGATGAAAACTGAGTCATACATGGCAGAGAACAGTAATTTCATCAAAAGGACAGATGCTTTTATGAATAGAACTGAGATGAGGTTGCAAAATCAAGAAACGGCCATTAAAACGCTAGAAACCCAGGTTGGGAAGTTTGCTCGAAACATAAACACTAGACCACAAGGAGGACTACCTAGCAATACTGAAGTTGCTAAGGTAATGGGCCATACAGCAAAAGGGAGTGGACTACAACCGAATTATAATTCTAGCCAACAGGAGAGAATTATCTTGGGAGAGGCATTTGCATGCACTCCACCAGTAACATGATCCCCTCCCTTTTCCTTATCAATATATTAGGGTTAGTTTAGTTTATTTTTATTTTTCTAATTTGTTTTTGCTTTAAGTACTTTTCTTCTTGTGTGTTTAATTTTTTTATTTAGGATAATAAGCAAGAATAAAGGAGAAATAGCTCACAGTAGGAATTCTGCCGAGGCAGAAAACAGTGTCAGAACCGCAGCAGAACAGTGTAACGGCTAGTCTGCCGAGATTCCTGCCGCGGCAGAAAAGGAAACGACAGTAAAGAGTAACGGCTACAAAACGGCTAGTGGATCCAAACGGTCACAAGGCCGAGGCCTATATAAGAAACGCCTTCCTCTTGAACTATTCACTCTTTCTTTCTTGTTTGCTTTAGAATTCTTAACAATCTTGCTCTGACAATACTTTCTGCCTACTCACAATTTTTCCAGATTCTTTCCAAGAAAATCTCCAAGAATTCAAATCTCTCACAATCTTGATGGCCACTTACAAGCGATTTGCCCCAGCCAATGTTGAAGATCGTTTCAACCGATCTTTCATTGCCCGACAATTGTGGGAAGAACAAGGTTTTCAACATTCGGATGATGAAAACTACGGCATCGAGCATTATCTCTTTGACAGAATCAAGTACCAAGATTGGGAAATTTTCTGTCTCTAACCTGCCCAGGCGAACGCGTGCGGGAATTCTATGCGCATGGGCCCAGCAAAGATTCCCTCTTTGTTCAATGCCGCGGCAGGCCGATCCAGTTAGATGCCGAGATCATCAACGATTTCTACGGCCTCACTCTGAACAGTGATGTGCACGCTGAATTCATGGAGGACATCACTGCTGAGGACTACGAGTTAATCAAAGACGATCTTTGTTACGCAAATACTCCATGGGAAATCGGTACCCATAGAGGATCCGTAACAAGGTAGAGCCTAAAGCCCGAGGCCAAGATGTGGAATACCTTTGTCAAGCGACGCCTCATCCCTACATCCCACAACAGCACGGTAGACCGAAAAAGATTGGTGCTCATCCAATCGATCATCAACAAAAGGACCATCAACGTTGGAGAAATCATCTTACGTGAAATTCACGAATGCGGTAAGAAAGATAGGGGACCATTGTATTTCCCATGTTTGATCACGGGTTTGTGTGTTGCCGCAGGTGTGCCAATAGAAGATACGGACGAATACACTCCCCAAAGGCGAGGATGGACCAAGGACTTTTGTCACAAAGTCATGCAGATCACGCAGGCGGAGCCAGTCCAAGCAACACCCCAGCAGTTCACTGCTGATACTGCTGTCGGGGCCCAATACACGGCAGACATGCCAGACATTGCCCACACCTCTGCCGTAGCAGATCCGTTCCAGGAGATTTTGCAAAGGATGGCAGCGATGGACCTCAGGCAACAGAGGTACATTGAGTATCAAAGAGATTTCAACGGCACATTATCCCAAATGATGCTCCACGCTTTTCTAGATCAAGGGGCACAATTTCCAGAATATCCCAGCAATATGTTTGTCACAGCCGCCCCTTACACCGAGACTACACCAGCTCCGGGAGGACCAAGGTCGTTCTTCCATGCGGGCCCTCCACCACATTACCATGATGCTGGCCCATCCAAGGCAGCAGATTCTGCCGCGGCATCATCTGCCAGCAAAAGACCATCCAAACGGAGGGAAGTCTTCAGCACTCCACCACGATCCCCAATCATCATGGGCAGTCTATCAGCTGAGATAGATGCCTATGTATACCAAAGCTCCACCGTCGTTGGACCGAGTACACACCACATCGGGGGAGCCACGACAATGGAGGGTGGAACGGACATAATGCTAACCGAAGACATGGCCGATGTGGAAGAAGGAGAAGAGGTGGAGGCCCCAATGCAACGGACACCACCCACAAGAGTCTTACCGCCCCGGCAAGCAAAAGCTCAACCATCGCCCTCACCAAGAGCAAAGCAATCGGCAGCAAAGCCAAGGAGAAAAATTGTTACAAGCAGCTCTTCGGAGTCTCTTTAATAATTTTGTTCATATAATTCAATATTAATTGTTGTTTGCTTTCTATGCTGCTTATTCCTTTCATATTTTCGTTGCCCGCTATAATCTTCAAATATAAAGCATTGAGGACAATGCTTGGTTTGAGTTTGGGGGTGTAGATTCACTGCCAAGGCAACAATATACTGCCGAGGCCTTGCCAAAAAGGGAGTATTATTCTAGTGATATTTTTTTGTGGTTTATCTTGATGCTCCCCGCCTTACTTGAATTAACTGCCTACACTTTTGCACTGCTTATCATTAGTATTGCCTTAGTTTATTCTTTAAGGCTATAGAAATCCTTCTCCTTACCATGATTAGGTCCTGTTAAAAAGGTTTAACCTTAGGATACATAAGGATGAAAACTTAGAAGCTTAATATAGGAAGAACTTTAAACACTTTTGGGACTTGCTGGATTAGAGGAATTCTTTTAATGAACTTAGGTGATAAAGACTTAGATTTTTGGGAAGGTAACTAGAGGTGCCTATCACCGGCTCTAGAAGTACTCTTCTTCATGCTAGATGTGCCCAAAATTGGCTCTAGTATGTTTTAAGGAATATCAAAAAGAAAGAAGAAATTAGTGAAGGGAAAAACACAATCCTTGAGGTGCCCGAAATTGGCTCAAGAATTGGTGGTTTAGAAAAGGAGAGAACACTTAACCAAATTCTACTTGTCTTGAACTTAGAGTTTATCTAAGAAAGCCTTTAATCAAACTTGTCTACAAAAACGCACACACTCACCAAATCTTATAGTTTGTTTCTAAGTAAACCCTTAGGTAACCAGAAGGTTAAGTCTAAAGAATAGGCCTAGCTATGGTGGGGAGAATAGATGGACATGTAAGACCAAGAGAGAGTAGAGTTCGGCAAATTGATGGCTTGCATTGCTTGAGGACAAGCAATAATTCGAGTTTGGGGGTGTGATAAGTTCTCAACACACTATCACTTTTTACACCTTTTGTTGGCATTAATCACCAAATTTACACCCACTTGAACCAATGCATGTACTTAATGTGATATATTTAGAAGTCATGCTATTAGAGATAATACTTACAGAAAAGGCACGTTTTACTGCATTTTCATATCTGTGCAGGAGAACCGGTGCCGCAGCAACGACAAGGCCGAGGCAGCAGCTGAGAGCCATGAAGCAAGACTGTAGGTGATTGGAAGATAAAAATCCAAGGAACGTTTCTGGACTTAAAGCACATGGATCAGAGCTGGCTAGCATGAGGAAAAACCCAACACAAGGCCACGCGGGAAAGCCCCTTAGTCGAATTTAAACTTGGAAATATTTTAATTATGTACATGACTTGTTCCCTACTCCAAGTTGTATTCTACTTAGGAAAGGTTTGCCCTAGGTCTAGCCTATATAAAGACCTAACTGTCCAATGTATTACACACGGATACCTAGAGAGAGTGAGTCGATTCATAAATTTGTTTTCTTTCTCTCAATTATGTTCTAAGCTTCCTTAGGGTTTAGGTGAAGGTTGTTAGTATTTGTGAGAGGAGATTGTACTTTGTCTTTGTTTCAATGCAATAAAATTATCAAGGTTTGCTTATCCTTTGTTATTCCTTGTTCTTGCATTCAAGCTCGGGAGAGAAGTTTGTGAGTAGTCCATTTATCTAGACTTGAGAGAGTTAGATTCACGAAAGGGATAACTACGGTGTTTCAATCATGAAATACTAACTAGACCTAGGGATAGGTTAAGAATTTCAACGGTTAAAATAAGTGTGAGATTGGTTGGTGAGTATAATTGGTTCACGCCGGGAGGTATCATCAAGGACTAGTCATCAACAGTACTTCGACTTAGGGATAAGCGGAGTCATCCAAGGACACTTTGCCAAACTTTGGTAAAGTCCACCCACGAGCAAGGGATTGCCGCGGCGGACAGTATTATCGCTGCCAAGGCAGTAATCTGCAGTACTGCCGAGGCAGAGATATACGATTGCATTGGGCAGAGACAAGTCAATCAAATCCACAATACAACGCAACTGGATCCTGACCTATCTCTCTCTATTATTCAATTTTCTATATTTTACTTAGTTGCTTTATTTTAGTTCCTTCACAACTGTCGCGTGTCAAAAGTGCGCGTTTAGTGCAAGTGGACACATCGAAAGTAATAAATGATAAGTAATTATCGGATTATCGTCTCCACAGGGACGGATATACTTAATATGTTTTCTTCGTCTTCTTGTTCTATAGAAAGAAATAAAGAAAAACACAAGTGATTGAGTTTGGTTCAACTAAACTAAAGCAACTAAGCAAAGTAAAGAGATTTAATAATAGAGAGAGATGGGTTAGGATCCAGTTGCGTTGTATTGTGGATTTGATTAACTTGTCTCTTCTCAATGCAATCGTATATCACTGCCTCGGCAGCACTGCAGTTTACTGCCTTGGCAGCGAAGATACTTGTCCGCCGCGGCAATCCCTTGCTCGTGGTTGGACTTTACCAAAGTTCGGCGAACTGTCCTTGAATGACTCCGCTTATCCCTAAGTAAGAGTGTTGTTGATGATTAGTCCTTGATGATACCTCCCGGCGTGAACCAATTATACTCACCAACCAATCTCACACTTCTTTTAGCTTTTGAAACTCTTAACCTATCCCTAGGCCGAGTTAGTGTTTCGCGATTGAAACACCCTACTTACCCCTTTCGTGAATCTAACTCTCCCGAGCTTAGATAAATGGATTACTCACAAACTTCCCTCCCGGGCTTGAATGCAAGAACAAAAAATAACAAAGGATAAGCAAACCTTGATAACTTTATTGCATTGAATCAAAGACAAAGTACAATCTCCTCTAACAAATACTAACAACCTTCACCTAATCCCTAAGAAAGTTTAGAACATAATGGAGAGAAAGATACAAGTTTAGAATTCGACTCTCTCTCCCTAGGTATTCCGTGTATAATATATTGGATGGCTAGGTCTTTATATAGGTTAGACCTAGGGAAAACCTTTCCTAAGTCGAATACAACTTGGAGTAGGGAACAAGTCATGTACATAATTAAAATATTTCCAAGTTTAATTCGGCTAAGGGGGCTTTCCCGCGTGGCCTTGTCTTGGGCTTTTCTTCATGTTAGCCAGCTCCGATCCATGGGCTTTAAGTCCAGAAACGTCCCTTGGATTTTTATCTTCCAATCGCCTATAGTCTTGCTTCTTGGCTCTCAGTTGCTGCCTCGGCATCAGGGCCTGCCTCGGCCTTGTCGCTGCCGCGGCACTGGTTCTCCTGCACAGATATGAAAATGCAGTAAAACGTGCCTTTTCTGTAAGTATTATCTCTAGTAGCATGACTTCTAAATATATCACATTAAGTACATGCATTGGTTCAAGTGGGTGTAAATTTGGTGATTAATGCCAACAAAAGGTGTAAAAAGTGATAGTGTGTTGAGCACTTATCACACCCCAAACTCGAATTATTACTTGTCCTCAAGCAATGCAAGCCATCAATTTGCCAAACTCTACTCTCTCTTAGTCTTACATGTCCATCTATTTTCCCCACCATAACTAGGCCTATTCTTAAACCTTAACCTTTCGGCTACCCAAGGGTTTACTTAGAAACAAACTATAAGAATTATAAGTTTGTGCATTTTTGTGGACAAATTTGATTAAAGGCTTTCTTAGATAAACTCTAAGTTCAAGACAAGTAGAATTTGGTTAAGTGTTCTCTTCTTTTCTAACCAATCCTTGAGCCAATTTCGGGCACCTCAAGGATTGTGTTTTTCCCTTCACTAAATTCCTTCTTTTTTTTAATATTCCTTAAAACATACTAGAGCCAATTTCGGGCACCTCTAGCATGAAGAAGAGTTCTTTCTAGAGCCTGTGATAGGAACCTCTAGTTACTTTCCCAAAAATCTAAGTCTTTATCACCTAAGTTCATTAAAAGAATTCCTATAATCCAACAAGTCCCAAGAGTGTTTAGATTTCTTCCTATAGTAAGCTTCTAAGTTTTCATCCTTAATTATCCTGAGGTTAAACCTTCTTAACAGGACCTAATCATGGTAAGGAGAAAGATTTCTATAGCCTTAAAGAATAAACTAAGGCAATACTGATGATAAGCAGTGCAAAAGTGTAGGCAGTTAATTCAAGTAAGGCGGGGAGCATGAAAATTTAAAAAAAATCACTGGAATACTCGCTTTTTGGCAAGGCCTCGGCAGTAGATTGCTGCCTTGGAAGTAAATCTGCACCCCAAACTCAAACGAAGCATTGTCCTCAATGCTTTATATTTGAAGAAATAAGCGAGCAACACAAATATGAAGTAAGCAGCATATAAAGACAACAAAAGCAATTAATATTGAAATATGAGAAAAAGAAAAATCTAAAGCGACTCCGAAGAGCTTCTAGTAACAATCTTTCTTCTTGGCCTTGCTGTCGATTGCTTTGTTCTTGGTGAGGGCGATGGTTGCGCTTTTGCTTGTCGGGGCGGTTGGACTCTTGTGGGTGGTGTTCATTGCACTGGGGCCTCGACCTCTTCTCCCTCTTCCACATCGGCCATGTCTTCGGTCAACATTATGTTCATTCCACCCTCCATTGTCGTGGCTCCCCCGGTGTGGTGTGTACTTGGTCCGGCGGCGGTGGAGCTTTGGTGCACATAAGCATCTATCTCAGCTGATAGACTACCCATGATGATTGGGGATTGAGGTGGAGTGCTGAAGACTGCCCTCCGCTTGGATGGTCTTCTGCTGGCAGATGATGCCGCGGCAGAATCCGCTGCCCTGGATGGGCCGATAGCCTGGTACTGTGGTTGAGGGTCCGTATGGAAGAACGGCCTTGGTCCTCCCGGAGCTGGTGTAGTCTCGGTGTAAGGGGCGGCTGTGACAAACATGTTGCTGGAAAACTCTGGAAATTGCGCCCCTTGGTCTAAAAAAGCGTGGAGCATCATCTGGGCAAGCGTGCCGTTGAAATCTCTTTGGTACTCCATGTATCTTTGTTGTCGTAGGTCCATCGCGGCCATTCTTTGTAAAATCTCTTGGTAGGGGTCTGCTACGGTAGAGGTGTGGGTAGTATCAGGTATGTCTGCCGTGTATTGGGCCCCAGCAACAGTATCAGCCGTGAACTGCTGGGTCGTTGCTTGGACTGGCTCCGCCTGCGTGATCTGCATGACTTTGTGACAAAAATCTTTGGTCCATCCTCGCCTTTGGGGAGTGTACTCGTCCATATCTTCGATTGGTACACCTGCAGCAACACATAAACCTGTGATCAAACATGGGAAATACAATGGTCCCCTATCTTTCTTACCGCACTCGTGAATTTCACGTAGGATGATCTCTCCAACATTGATGGTTCTTTTGTTGATGATCGATTGGATAAGCACCAATCGCCTCCGGTCCACCGTGCTGTTGTGGGACGTGGGGATGAGGCGTCTCTTGACAAAGGTGTTCCACATATTGGCCTCGGGCTTTAGGCTTTGTCTTGTTACGGATCCTCTATGGGTACCGGTTTCCCATGGAGTATTCGCATAACAAAGGTCGTCTTTGATTAGCTCGTAGTCCTCGGCAGTGATGTCTTCCATGAATTCTGCGTGAACATCACTGTTCGGGGTGAGGCCGTAGAAGTCGTTGATTATCTCGGCATCTAACTAGACCGGTCTGTCGCGGCAGTGAACAAAGAGGGAATCTTTGATGGGCCCGTGCGCATAGAACTCCCGCACGATCGTTGCATTCGCCTGGGCAGGTTGAAGACAGAAAATTTCCCAATCTTGGTACTTGATTCTGTCAAAAAGATAATGCTCGATGCCGTAGTTTTCATCATCCGAATGCTGGAAACCTTGCTCTTCCCATAATTATCGGGCGATGAAAGATCGGTTGAAACGATCTTCAATGTTGGCTGGGGCAAATCTCTTGTAGGTTGCCATCAAGATTGTGAGAAATTTGATTTCTTGGAGTATTTCTTGAAAAGAATCTGGAATTTCACGAAGAGTGTGAGCAGGCAAAGAGTAATGTGAGAGGAAGATTGTTATGAATACTAAGAAAACAAGAAAGCAAGAGTGAATAGTTCAATAGGAAGGGGTTTCTTATATAAGCCTCGGCCTTGTGACCGTTTGGATCCACTAGCCGTTTTGTAGCCGTTGTTCTTTAATGCCATTCCCTCTTCTGCCGCGGCAGGAATCTCGGCAAACTAGCCGTTACACTGTTCTGCTGCGGTTCTGACACTGTTTTCTGCCTCGGCAGAGTTCCTGCTTTGAACTATTTCTCCTTTATTCTTTCTTATTCTGCTAACCTAAAAAGATAAACATCAATAAAGAAACATTCAAATAATGAGAAGATAATTATTCCTAAATACCATAAAGAGAATTCATGAAAATACCAAATAAAATAAAAGAGAAAATTAATATAAAATAAGAATATAAAGAAAACTTATGGAGGGTCGTTTCCGATATTTCTTATAGTCCATCTGCACCCTCCATCGAGTGACAATTCTACTCAAGAAGATATGAGCTAATGTGGGTACGGATACTCCCATTTGTGCTATCATGGTGGAGGTGTCTTCCGTTTGTGTTCTTTTGTAGTCTATGACTATCCTCCAACTTGATATTATTCCTGAAGGCATGAATATCTCGTTATAAAAAATTAAATCAATATCCAACCATTTAATTACCTCATTCTCGTTGACTTTCAGAATGGTTGGATATAGCCTTTGTTGTCGAGGCAATTGCTGTTCTAGCCAATTGCCGTGGCAATCCTTTGCCAAAATTCTGTGTATGTCAAATGAAGAATCATCTTTCTTGAAGTCTTCAAGAATCAACCCCTATTGTTCTTTATGCCTCTCAGAAATCTCCATCAGTAGAGACTTTGGTTTGGAACTAATATTAGATGGAATTATCATAGATAAAATTTCATCTTCCAAATAAACATATCATGTTTGAGATGGCTTCAAATCTGGTAACGTTGACTCCTCGGAAGATACCTGCAATGGATGAGATGAGTTTTTAAAGAATTCAAAAGATTCAATTATTACCTTCTCATTTTCCATTATCACGGTATCATCATCTTGTTGATCAAGCATGTCGTCATGTAATTGCCCAGGCAATTGTGAGTGAGAGTAATCCTCAAATTCCTTCTTCAGCATCAGTGCTGATGTGACATCCTGGGAATCAGACTCCTCAGAATTTTCTATAGCATTACTCTCATCAGCCTCATTGAATGATGTCGTGACATTGCCCTGTTCAGGCTTCTCCATTGCCGTGACAATTATTTTTGTAGACTCATCCAATGTTTAACAGTCTTTCTCATCAACAAGTTCTAGACTCAGAGGTTCCGGAATTTCCTCTTTGTCCTCTAGTGTTGGGATTTCAATATCCCTAAGGATTGATTGTTGGGTCATGTTATCCATGACATATATGGATCTATGCAATTGATCGTTTGAATCCTTCAAGGGTGTATCCAATCTGGCTATATGAGCATCCAATAACCTTGATTGCTCTGTCATTAATTCTTCAATTCTAGCCATTGACGCTTTGAATGTTTCCTCAAATGAATTTGGATACTCTTGAGAAGAATTATATTGCCATGACATATCTGTAACATCAACAAAATTGTCATGGTAAACAAAATTTTGAGCGTTTTTATCATACCATGAATGATTTTGTTGTTGGTTCCATCTATGGTACTCTATGTGGCCATATGTTCCAATACTATACGGGCAATTGTTAACCAAATGATCATCTCCACAATTAAAACAAAAATTTGCCCAGGCATGAACTTGTTGGGTTGCTCTTGTTTGGCATAGATAATCATCATTTAATCTAGGAAGTTCTTGATTGGCTCGATTCATATCTTCCAACATCAACTCCCGAATAGATTTCTTTCTTTCTCCTTGCATCTTGAAAATCCTTCAACTTGAAACACACCTATAATTTTTAAAGAAAAAGAAAATATGTTAGTAAAAATAACTAAAAACAAGAAAATAAAGATGACAAAATTTAGTTGTCAATCCCCGACAATGGCGCCAAAAACTTGTCACATGTCAAAAGTGCGCGTTTAGTGCAAGTGGACACATCGAAAGTAATAAGTGATAAGTAATTATCGGATTATCGTATCCACAGGGGCTAGTAGACTTAATATGTCTTCTTCGTCTTCTTGTTCTGTAGAAAGAAATAAAGAAAAACATAAGTGATTGAGTTTGGTTCAACTAAACTAAAACAACTAAGCAAAGTAAAGAGATTTAATAATAGAGAGAGATGGGTCAGGATCCAGTTGCATTGTATTGTGGATTTGATTGACTTGTCTCTGCTCAATGCAATCGTATATCACTACCTCGGCAGCACTGCAGTTTACTGCCTTGGCAGCGACGATACTTGTCCGCCGCGGCAATCCCTTGCTCGTGGTTGGACTTTACCAAAGTTCGGTAAAGTGTCCTTGAATAACTCCGCTTATCCCTAAGTCAGAGTGCTGTTGATGACTAGTCCTTGATGATACCTCCCGGCGTGAACCAATTATACTCACCAACCAATCTCACACTTCTTTTAGCCGCTGAAACTCTTAACCTATCCCGAGGCCGAGTTAGTGTTTCGCGATTGAAACACCGTACTTACCCCTTTCGTGAATCTAACTCTCCCGAGCTTAGATAAATGGATTACTCACAAACTTCCCTCCCGGGCTTGAATGCAAGAACAAGGAATAACAAAGGATAAGCAAACCTTGATAACTTTATTGCATTGAATCAAAGACAAAGTACAATCTCCTCTCACAAATACTAACAACCTTCACCTAATCCCTAAGAAAGTTTAGAACATAATGGAGAGAAAGATACAAGTTTAGAATTCGACTCTCTCTCCCTAGGTATTCCGTGTATAATACATTGGATGGCTAGGTCTTTATATAGGTTAGACCTAGGGAAAACCTTTCCTAAATAGAATACAACTTGGAGTAGGGAACAAGTCATGTACATAATTAAAATATTTCCAAGTTTAATTTGGCTAAGGGGGCTTTCCCGCGTGGCCTTGTCTTCGGCTTTTCTTCATGTTAGCCAGCTCCGATCCATGGGCTTTAAGTCCAGAAACGTCCCTTGGATTTGTATCTTCCAATCGCCTATAGTCTTGCTTCCTAGCTCTCAACTGCTGCCTCGGCATCAGGTCCTACCTCAGCCTTGTCGCTGTCGCGGCACTGGTTCTCCTGCACAGATATGAAAATGCAGTAAAACGTGCCTTTTCTGTAAGTATTATCTCTAATAGCATGACTTCTAAATATATCATATTAAGTACATGCATTGGTTCAAGTGTGTATAAATTCGGTGATTAATGCCAACAAAATGTGTAAAAAATGATAGTGTGTTGAGCACTTATCAACAACCCAAACTACTTGTGCTTTTTATTTCTTTCTACAGAACAAGAAGATGAAGAAGACATATTGAGTCTATCAATCCCTGTGGAGACGATAATCCGATAAATACTTATCACTTATTACTTTCGATGTGTCCACTTGCACTAAACGCGCACTTTTGACACGCGATAGGTCCCCTTTTGTTGACTTTGAAAATGGTCAAAGGGTATCGATACCAATATCGATACCCATGGTTCGATGCCTTCTTTGGGTAGGTATCGAGGCAGGGTGGTTCGATACCTCATATAAGGGTATCGATACCCCTGCAAAAACTTGACAAGATAAGTATTGTTTGAGGTTCGATAATAGAATTAAAGGTCACAATGAATCTTATAATTAATGAAATGAATGGTTAACACAAGTTTGACGTATAAAACCCTAAAAGACTAAATTATGTTAAGTCTTGATGTGTTTTGATGTGAGGATCCTAGGTGGATCGTTTATGTGTGTTGAGTCTTTATTTGATGGAAATCCGGATATCCAAAAGTGTTGCAACACGTCGAAGGCCATCCGATGTAACATTCCGGGTGATGATTTTGAGGACCATTCCGAATGTAGGATCCCGATGCTGTGTGGACGCGGGCCTCATTCGATGATACTGGATGTGACATTCCAAGTACGGGATTTGGAGGATCCCATGCTGTGTGGACACGGGCCTCAAATCCCGGATGTAGGATCCCGATGCTGTGTGGACACGAGCCTCATCCTGAGTATGGGATCCCGATGCTGTGTGGACGCGGGCCTCACTACTTTGTGTTGTTGTTTGACATGTATATGTTGTGTGCGTCATTATACATTGTTTATGCCATGTGGTAGGCAAGCATGCTAGATCATCATATCATGCACGGTATTTTATATGTTAAGCTTTACTACTTATGATATGCATGATGTTGGCCGAGTTCAGCGTAACCACTGAGCTTTAGTAGCTCAGCGTTCAAAATGTGTTTTCGTGCGTAGGTTAGGTGAAGCCGATTTCTGTGGAGCACCATCGAGGTTTGGATTTCAGCATCGACCTATGTCAGAGTACAATTATAGATTAGTGGGCAAGCTTGCGTTTTAACTTAAACGGATTTTATGAATAGTATTTTGGATTTTAATTGTTGGGCTTTCGAAAGAATTTTGAAATAGAGGTTTTGGGACGGAGGCCCAATGTGACATCCGGGTCCGGGTGTTACAGGCTTTCTAGTGAACCCGTTCGAATTTTAATCGAGTAAAAAGCTCAAAATTTGAGTTTAAGTTGTATAATTAGGTTCAAAAGCCCATAATTAACTTTTTTAGAGAAAAAATTGATTTAATAGCATTTTCAATCCTTCTTTAGGGTTCAGAGCTTGCATGTCTAAAGGGGCTTTCTAGTGAACCCGTTCGAATTTTAACAAAGCAAAAAGCTCAAAATTTTAGTTTAAGCTGTATAATTAGGTTCAAAAGCCCATAATGAACTTCTTTTACCCAAAAATTTTGATTTAATATAATTTTCGATCGTTCTTTAGGGTTTAGAGCGTGCATGTCTAAATGGGCTTTCTAGTGAACCCGTTCTAATTTTAACAGAGTAAAAAGCTCAAAATTTTAGTTTAAGCTTTATAATTAGGTTCAAAATCCCATAATTAACTTTTTGTACCCAAAAAAAATATGATTTAATATCATTTTCTATCTTTTTTTTATGATTTAGAGCGTGTATGTCTAAATGGGCTTTCTAGTGAACTCGTTCAAATTTTAACCGAATAAAAAACTCAAAATTTGAGTTTAAGCTGTATAATTAGGTTCAAAAGACCATAATTAAATTTTTTTACCGAAAAAATTTGATTTAATATCATTTTCGATCGTTCTTTAGGGTTCATAGCGTGCATGTCTAAATGGGCTTTCTAGTAAACTCGTTCGAATTTTAACAGTGCAAAAAGCTTAAAATTTTAGTTTAAGTTGTATTATTAGGTTCAAAATCCCATAATTAACTTTTTGTAGCAAAAAAATTTGATTTAATTTCATTTTCGATCGTTTTTTAGGGTTTAGAGCGTGCATGTTTAAATGGGCTTTTTAGTGAACCAGTTCGAATTTTAACCGAGTAAAAAGTTCAAAATTTGAGTTAATTAGGTTCAGAAGCCCATAATTAACTTTTTGTACCAAAAAAATTGAATTATTATCATTTTCGATCATTTTTTAGGGTTTAGAGCGTGCATGTCTAAATGGGCTTTCTACTAAACCCATTCGAATTTTAACCGAGTAAAAAGCTCAAAATTTGAGTTTAAGCTGTATAATTAGGTTCAAAACACCATAATTAACTTTTTGTATCCAAAAAATTTGATTTAATATCATTTTCGATCGTTTTTTAGGGTTTAGAGCGTGCATGTCTAAATAGGCTTTCTAGTGAACCAGTTCGAATTTTAACCGAGTAAAAAGCTCAAAATTTTAGTTTAAGCTGTATAATTAGTTTCAAAAGACCATAATTAACTTTTTTTACCAAAAAAAATTGATTTATTATTATTTTCGATCGTTTTTTAGGGTTTAGAGCGTGCATGTCTAAATAGGCTTTCTAGTGAACCCGTTCGAATTTTAACCGAGTAAAAAGCTCAAAATTTTAGTTTAACCTGTATAATGAGTTTCAAAAGACCATAATTGACTTTTTGTACCCAAAAAATTTGATTTAATATCATTTTCGATCGTTTTTTAGGTTTTAGAGTGTGCATGACTAAATAGGCTTTCTAGTGTACCCGTTCGAATTTTAAAGGAGTAAAAAGCTCAAAATTTTAGTTTAAGCTGTATAATTAGGTTCAAAAGACCATAATTAACTTTTTGTACCCAAAAAATTTGATTTAATATCATTTTCGAAAGTTTTTTAAGGTTTAGAGCGTGCATGTCTAAATAGGCTTTCTAGTGAACCCGTTCGAATTTTAACCGAGTAAAAAGCTCAAAATTTTAGTTTAAGCTGTATAATTAGGTTCAAAACACCATAATTAACTTTTTGTACCCAAAAAATTTGATTTAATTTCATTTTCGATCGTTTTTTAGGGTTCAGATCGTGCATGTCTAATTGGGCTTTTTAGTGAACCCATTCGAATTTTAACCGAGTAAAAACCTCAAAATTTTAGATTAAACTGTATAATTAGGTTCAAAAGCCCATAATTAACTTTTTTCACCCAAAAGATTTGATTTAACAACATTTTTGATCGTTCTTTAGGGTTCAGAGCGTGCATGTTTTAACTGGCTTTCTAGAGAATCCGTTCGAATTTTAACCGAGTAAAAAGATCAAAATTTGTGAATCCGTTCGAATTTAGAGCGTACATGTCTAAATAGGCTTTTTAGTGAATCCGTTTGAGTTTTAATAGAGTAAAAAGTTCAAAATTTAAGCTTAAGCTGTATAATTAGGTTCAAAAGCCCATGATTAAATTTTTTTTAGCCAAAAAATTTGATTTAATATCATTTTCGATCATTTTTTAGGGTTCAGAGCTTACATGTCTAAATAGGCTTTCTAGTGAACCCATTCGAATTTTAACCGAGTAAAAACCTCAAAATTTGAGTTTAAGTTGTATAATTAAGTTCTAATGCCCATAATTAACTTTTTTTACCAAAAAAATTTGATTCAATGTCATTTTTGATCGTTCTTTAGGGTTCAGAGCGTGCATGTCTAAATGGGCTTTCTAGTGAACCCGTTCGAATTTTAACCGAGAAAAAACCTTAAAATTTGAGTTTAAGATGTATAATTAAGTTCAAAAGCCAATAATTAACTTTTTTTACCCAAAAAATTTGATTTAATATCATTTTCGATCGTTTTGTAGGGTTTAGAGCGTGCATGTCTAAATGGGCTTTCTAGTGAATCCATTCGAATTTTAACCGAGTAAAAACCTCAAAATTTGATTTTAAGTTGTATAATTAAGTTCAAATGCCCATAATTAACTTTTTTTACCAAAAATATGATTTAATATCATTTTCGATCGTTCTTTATGATTTAGAGCGTGCATGTCTAAATGAGCTTTCTTGTGAACCCGTTAGAATTTTAACCGAGTAAAAAGCTCAAAATTTGAATTTAAGCTGTATAATTAGGTTCAAAATCCCATAATTAACTTTTTGTACCCAAAAAATTTGATTTTATATCATCTTCGATCATTTTTTAGGGTTTAGAGCATGCATGTCTAAAAGGGCTTTCTAGTGAACACGTTCGAATTTTAACCAGTAAAAAGTTCAAAATTTGAGTTTGAGCTGTATAATTAGGTTCAAAAGCTCATAATTAAATATTTTTACCCAAAAAATTTGAATTAATATCATTTTCGATCGTACTTTAGGGTTTATAGCGTGCATGTCTAAATGGGCTTTCTAGTGAATCCTTTCGAATTTTAACCTAGTAAAAAGCTCAAAATTTTAGTTTAGGATGTATAATTAGGTTCAAAAACCCATAATTAAATTTTCGTACCCAAAAAATTTGATTTAATATCATTTTCGATCGTTTTTTAGAGTTTAGAGTGTGCATGTCTAAATGGTCTTTCTTGTGAACCCGTTCGAATTTTAACCGAGTAAAAAGCTCAAAATTTAGTTTAAGCTGTATAATTAGGTTCAAATGCCCATAATTAACTTTTTGTACCAAAAAAATTTGAGTTAATATCATTTTCGATCGTTCATTAGGGTTCAGAACGTGCATGTCTAAATGGGTTTTCTAGTGAACCTTTCCGAATTTTAACCTAGTAAAAAGCTCAAAATTTTAATTTAAGATGTATAATTAGGTTCAAAAGCCCATAATTAAATTTTTGTACCCAAAAAATTTGAATTAATATCATTTTTGATCGTTCATTAGGGTTTAGAGCGTGCATGTCTAAATGGGCTTTCTATAGAGCCCTTTCAAATTTTAACCGAGTAAAATTCTCAAAATTTTAGTTTATGTTGTATAATTAGGTTTAAAAGCCCATAATTATCTTTTTGTACCCAAAAAATTTGATTTAATATCATTTTCGATCGTTTTTTATGTTTCACAGCGTGCATTTCTAAATGGGCTTTCTTGTGAACCCGTTCGAATTTTAACAGAGTAAAAAGCTCAAAATTTGATTTTAAGCTGTATAATTAGGTTCAAAAACCCATAATTAACTTTTTGTACCCAAAAAATTTGATTTCATATCATTTTCCGTCGTGTTTAAGGGTTCAGAGCATGCATGTCTAAATGGGCTTTCTAGTGAACCCGTTCGAATTTTAACCTAGTAAAAATCTCAAAATTTTAGTTTAAGAAGTATAATTAGGTTCAAAAGCTCATAATAAAGTTTTTGTACCCAAAAATATGATTTAATATCATTTTCGATCATTCATTAGGGTTTAGAGCGTGCATGTCTAAATGGTCTTTCTAGTGAACCCGTTCGAATTTTAACCTAGTAAAAAGCTCAAAATTTTAGTTTAAGCTATATAATGAGTTTCAAAAGACCATAATTAACTTTTTGTACCCAAAAAAATTGATTTAATAGCAATAGTTCGAGTTTGGGGGTGTGATAAGTGCTCAAATCACTATCACTTTTTACACCTTTTATGGGTATTAATCACTAAATTTACACCCACTCGGACCAATGCAGATACTTAATGTGATATATTTAGAAGTTATGCTTATAAAGATGATATATACAGAAAAGGCAAGTTTTACTGCATTTTTACATCTGAGCAGGATAAACTATTACCGCGGCAGCGACATGGCCGAGGCAAGACCTGATGCCGAGGCAGCAGCAGAAAGACAAGAAGCAATACTGTAGGCTATTGGAAGATAAAAATCCAAGGGACGTTTCTGGACATGCAGCACATGGATCGGAGCTGGTGAGCAAGAAGAAAAGTCCTAGACAAGGCCACGCGGGAAAGGATCTTAGTTGAAATAAACTTAGAAATATTTTATTTATGTACATGACTTGTTCCCTACTCCAAGTTATATTCTACTTAGGAAAGGTTTGCCCTAGGCCAAGCCTATATAATACCTAGCCATCTAAGGTAATAGGAGACCCGATTCTTAGAGAGTTTACGCTAAGACTCAATGTTTTCTTTCTCTCAAATTATGTTCTAAGCTTTCTTAGTGTTTAGGTGAAGGTTGTTAAGTATTTGTGAGAGGAGATTGTACTTTGTTCTTTGTTTCAATGCAATAAAACTATCAAGGTTTGCTTATCCTTTGCCATTCTTTGTTCTTACATTAAAGCTCGGGAGAGAGGTTTGTGAGTAATCCATTTATCTAGACTCGGGAGAGTTAGATTCACGAAAGGGATAAGTACGGTGTTTCAATCGCGAAATACTAACTCGACCTAGGGATAGGTTAAGAGTTTCAGCGGCTAAAAGAAGTGTGAGATTGGTTGGTGAGTATAATTGATTCACGCCGGGAGGTATCATCAAGGACTAGTCATCAATAGTACTTCGACTTAGGGATAAGCGGAGTCATTCAAGGACACTTTGCCGAACTTTGGTAAAGTGCACCCACGAGCAAGGGATTGCCGCGGCGGACACGTATCGTCGCTGCCAAGGCAGTAACCTGCAGTACTGCCGAGGCAGTGATATACAATTGCATTGGACAGAGACAAGTCAATCAAGTCCACAATACAACACAACTGGATCCTGCTCTCTCTCTATTAATCAGATCTCATCCTTAGTCTTACTTTTCTTTATTTCAATTTATTTAGTTTCACCAAAACCCAAATTACTTGTGTTCTTATTTTATTTTACAGAGCAAGAAGACGAAGAAGGCATATTAAGTATATCAATCACTGTGTAGACGATACTCGATTATACTAATCACTTTATTACTTGCGATGTGTCCACTTGCACCAATTGCGCACTTTTGAAACGCAACACCCGTTCAAATTTTAACCGAGTAAAAAGCTCAAAATTTAGGTTAAGATGTATAATTAGTTTCAAATGCCCATAATTAACTTTTTGTACCCAAAAAATTTGATTTAATATCATTTTCGATCGTTCATTAGGGTTTAGAGCATGCAAGTCTAAATGGGCTTTCTAGAGAACCCTTTCAAATTTTAACCGAGTAAAAAGCTCAAAATTTTAGTTTAAGTTGTATAATTAGGTTTAAAAGCCCATAATTAACTTTTTGTACCCAAAAAATTTGATCTAATATCATTTTCGATCGTTTTTTATGGTTCAGAGCGTGCATGTCTAAATGGGCTTTCTACTAAACCCATTTGAATTTTAATCGAGTAAAAAGCTCAAAATTTGATTTTAAGTTGTATAATTAGGTTCAAAATCCCATAATTAACTATTTGTACCCAAAAAATTTGAATTAATATCATTTTCGATCATTTTTTTGTGTTTAGAGCGTGCATGTCTAAATGAGCTTTCTAGTGAACCCGTTCGAATTTTAACCGAGTAAAAAGTCCAAAATTTTAGTTTAAGCTGTATAATTAGGTTCAAAAGCCCATAATTAAATTTTTGTACCCCAAAAATTTGATTTAATATCATTTTCTATCGTTCATGTCTAAATGGGCTTTCTTGTGAACCCGTTCGAATTTTAACCGAGTACAAAGATCAAAATTTTAATTTAAGCTATATAATTAGGTTCAAAAGCCCATAATTAACTTTTTTTACCCAAAAAATTTGATTTAATATCATTTTCGATCGTTCTTTAGGGTTCAGAGCGTGCATGTCGAAATGGGCTTTCTATTGAACCCATTCGAATTTTAACAGATTAAAAAGCTCAAAATTTTAGTTTAAGTTGTATAATTTGGTTCAAAAGCCCATAATTAACTTTTTTTACCCAAAAAATATGATTTAACATCATTTTCGATCATTCGTTAAGGTTTAGAGCGTGCATGTCTAAATTGGTTTTCTAGTGAACCCTTTCGAATTTTAACCTAGTAAAAAGATCAAAATTTGAGTTTAAGCTGTATAATTAGATTCAAAAGACCATAATTAAATTTTTTACCGAAAAAAATTTGGTTTAATATCATTTTCGATCGTTTTTTATGGTTCAGAGCATGCGTGTCTAAATGGGCTTTCTAGTGAACCCGTTCGAATTTTAACCGACTAAAAAGTTCAAAATTTGAGTTTAAGCTTTATAATTAGGTTCAAAAGCCCATAATTAAATTTTGTAGTCAAAAAATTTAATTTAAAATCATTTTCAATCGTTCTTTAGGGTTCAGAGCATTCATGTCTAAATGGGCTTTCTTGTGAACCCTTTTGAATTTTAATAGAGTAAAAAGTTCAAAATTTTAGTTTAAGCTTTATAATTAGGTTCAAAAGTCCATAATTAACTTTTTTTACCCAAAAAATTTGATTTAATATCATTTTCGATCGTTCTTTAGGGTTCAGAGCGTGCATGTCTAAATGAGCTTTCTATTGAACCCGTTTGAATTTTAACAGAGTAAAAAGCTCAAAATTTTAGTTTGAGCTGTATAATTAGGTTCAAAAGCCCATAATTAACTTTTTGTACCAAAAAAATATGATTTAATATCATTTTCGATCGTTCTTTAGGGTTTAGAGTTTGCATGTCTAAATTGGATTTTTAGTGAACCATTTCGAATTTTAACCGAGTAAAAATGCTAAAAATTTGACTTTAAGCTGTATAATTAGGTTCAAAACCCATAATTAAATTTTTGTACCAAAAAAATTTGATTTAATATCATTTTCGATTCGATCGTTCTTTAGGTTTTAGAGCGTCCATGTCTAAATGGGCTTTCTAGTGAACCCTTTTGAATTTTAACGGACTAAAAAGCTCAAAATTTGATTTTAAGTTGTATAATTAGGTTCAAAAGCCCATAATTAAATTTTTGTACCCAAAAATTTTGATTTAATATCATTTTCGATCGTTCTTTAAGGTTCAGAGCGTGCATGTCTACTAAATGGGCTTTCTAGTGAACCCTTTTGAATTTTAACAGAGTAAAAAGCTCAAAATTTGATTTTAAGCTTTCTAATTAGGTTCAAAAGCCCATAATTGACTTTTTCTACCCAAAAATTTTGATTTAATATCATTTTCGATCGTTTTTTAGGGTTCAGAGCGTTCATGTCTAAATGGGCTTTCTAGTGAACCCGTTTGAACTTTGACCGAGCAAAAAGCTCAAAATTTGATTTTAAGCTGTATAATTAGGTTAAAAATCCCATAATTAATTTTTTGTACCCAAAAATTTTGATTTAATATCATTTTCGATCGTTTTTTAGGTTTTAGAGCATGCATTTCTAAATGGGCTTTCTAGTGAACCCGTTCGAATTTTAACCGAGTAAAAAGCTCAAAATTTGATTTTAAGCAGTATAATTAGGTTAAAAATTCCATAATTAATTTTTTGTACCCAAAAATTTTGATTTAATATCATTTTCGATCATTTTTAGGGTTTAGAGCATGCATTTCTAAATGGGATTTCTAGTGAACCCATTCGAATTTTAACAGAGTAAAAAGCTCAAAATTTTAGTCTAAGTTGTATAATTAAGATCAAAAGCCCATAATTAACTTTTTGTACCCAAAAAATATGATTTAATATCATTTTCGGTCGTTCTTTAGGGTTTAAAGCATACATGTCTAAATGGGCTTTCAAGTGAACCCTTTCGAATTTTAACCTAGTAAAAAGCTCAAAATTTTAGTTTAAGATGTATAATTAGGTTCAAAATCACATAATTAAATTTTAGTACCCAAAAAATTTAATATCATTTTCGATCGTTTTTTGGGGTTTAGAGTGTGCATGTCTAAATGGGCTTTCTTGTGAACCCGTTCGAATTTTAACCGAGTAAAAAGCTCAAAATTTAGTTTAAGTTTTATAATTAGGTACAAATGCCCATAATTAACTTTTTGTACCCAAAAAATTTGATTTAATATAATTTTCGATCGTTTTTATGGTTCAATGGATGCATTTGTAAATGGGCTTTCTAGTGAACCCGTTCGAATTTTAACCGAGTAAAAAGTTCAAAATTTGAGTTTAAGCTGTATAATTATGTTCAAAAGCCCATAATTAACTTTTTGTACCCTAAAAATTTTATTTAATATCATTTTTGATCGTTCTTTAGGGTTCTGAGCGTGCATGTCTAAGTGGGCTTTCTAGTGAACCCTTTCGAATTTTAACCTAGTAAAAAGCTCAAAATTTTAGTTTAAGATGTATAATTAGGTTCAAAATCACATAACTAATTTTAGTACCCAAAAAATTTAATATCATTTTCGATCTTTTTTAGGGTTTAGAGCGTGCATGTCTAAATGGGCTTTCTTGTGAACCCGTTCGAGTTTTAACCGAGTAAAAAGCTTAAAATTTAGTTTAAGTTGTATAATTAGGTTCAAATGCCCATAAGTAACTTTTTGTACCAAAAAAATTGATTTAATATCATTTTCGATCGTTTTTTATGGTTTAGAGCATGCATGTGTAAATGGGCTTTCTAGTGAACCCGTTCGAATTTTAATTGAGTAAAAAGTTCAAAATTTGAGTTTAAGCTGTATAATTAAGTTCAAAAGCCCATAATTAACTGTTTGTACCCTAAAAATTTTATTAAATATCATTTTCGATCCTTCTTTAGGGTTTAGAGCGTGCATGTCTAAGTTGGCTTTCTAGTGAACCCTATTGAATTTTAACAGAGTAAAAAGATCAAAATTTAATTTTAAGTTATATAATTAGGATCAAAAGCCCATAATTAAATTTTAGTACCCAAAAAATTTGATTTAATATCATTTTCGATCGTTCTTTAGGGTTCAGAGCTTTCATGTCTAAATGGGCTTTCCTGTGAACCCTTTCGAATTTTAACCGAGCATACAAGTATCCCTCACTGTAAATCTCAAAACAAACGGAGCATTCTAACATCATCAATTGCATGTTTCACTGATCTAGGCACCAAAATGTAAATCTTACAAATTATAAGGAATTCGTCAAAATTAAGTTACCCATCTTGAAATTTAATCAACTTTATGCATCCATGTGAAATTTCAGCTCAAAATAATATCCGTAGATACTCTAATTGAACAAAGAAGGAGATCCGGGACTAAAATGCAATTTCCAGCAACTTCCATTTCCTGGCAGCCAAAGGTTTCGAAACCTTCCTTAGAGGTTTCAAAACTTTATGTAAAAGGTTTCGAAACTTCCCCGAAGGTTTCGAAACTTTTCGCGTCCAATAAGGGTCCAGAATCAAAATTGCCCGCAAGGTTTCGAAACCTTCCTGAAGGTTTCGAAACTATTTGTCAAAGGTTTCGAAACCTTCCCTAAGGTTTCGAAATTTTGTGCCTGGAACCTAAAAATTCCGTCACACCAAGTGAATTCAACCGACTCAGGACACAAACATTAATCACCATCAACTATATGCATAATTCCTAAACATAATGAACAACTGAATACATACAATTACCAACATCCAAGACCCCAAAATTATCTATAGGCAAGCTTCCTATGTTATGATTAAAAACGAGAACGTTCATGCATGTACATGCTACAAACAATTCAAAACAATATCACCAATCATCAAACCACAATCAAGGCAAAACAAGGTCTTATTACAAGTCATTAACCAAAGCAAAACACACTCTAATAAGGGATAGGTTTACACATTGCCAAGCCCTTTTTATTTGCCAAATCATACCAAATATATGTAGACTTTTCCCCTTGGTTCTCTTGCTTCAAATGCAGCCCCAAATGTCTCTAATTATCTGCAAAGATGAGAAGAGAGCTTAAGCACAACATGCTTAGTGAGGAAGCTCTAATAAGATCATCTATGCATCATTTTAAAACCATATTAAAAACCATAACTTGTAATGTCTTTCTAAAACCAAGCATACTTAACAAATCATGTTCATGTTCATAATACCAAAAACCTTTCCTTGAGTATGCATGGCATTATCAATTCATTTCACAAATGATGCACAATGTTCCAAATATTTTCATGTTTGTATATTGGCTTTCTAGTGATCACTTAATGTGAACCTTAAGTTCACCAAATACACGGATCCATTGATTAGAGACCTTTAGTCTCGTCATGACACAAAGTCACCATAGACATGACACGAAGTCACCATTGACATGACACGAAGTCACCATTGACATGACACAAAGTCACCATTAGCAAGCTCTACCACGCACGGTTGGACACAAAGTCACCCTTGTTACGTGTAGGCATTTTCTTTCCTTTATTTCCATAATATTTATAGTGCACTCAATCCTAATGACATGTCATTTGTATTCGAATTTAAAGTTAGTGTCACTAAGCCAATATCAAGTTCAAGTATGCATGCTAATTTGCTGCTCATAATGCATCCATAATGTGTTCAACAAATGAACCAAAAGTCGTGCCCAATGAAACCATCATATGTAAGGCAAATAACCATATCATATTCCACTTCATTTTTCATGTTTTCATAAACCATGGATGTCTTTAAAAATCATGCATTTCCAACAATTAACACATGCATGCATTCCTTATGCATTTCCAAAATCTCATTATATCATCATCATAAATGCCATTACCGAAATTAGCCGAAACTCACAATAATGCATCAAAATCATTTACTTTACTTACTCTTGAACTATGGAAAGTTTTCACACTATTTCATAGCCCCCAAAACAGAACCGAACCAATGCGATTCACTTTTAACCCAAAATCACTCACCGACAAGCGAAACGAGCCCTCGCCGATGCTCCAACGGCAATGCTAACGCACTAGACACTTATGCACCTTCTTGCACTACTTCTACAACATTAAAAGCAGAGCATATTCACATCACAACATGATCAAAACAGCAGCCACATTAAACATTCACAAAACTATCGAAAACCTAGCTGAAAAGACCGAAAACTAAGCCGAAACGCATCGGAAACATCATCAGCCCAAAACTTAATGAATCTAACATCTAATCCACCTCAATTATGAACCAAAAACACTTCCAAACCATCCTTATACCTCCAGCAACACAAGAACACCTAAAACAGCCCCTAAAACAACCTAAAACCACCTTAAAACACCACCGATTGCATTATTCCGGGATTAATTTGATATTAAATCATTTCAAGACTCAATCAATCATTTAATTAACCTAATATCATAATTAAATCATCCTAAATCCAGCATCAATTTAGATCTCAAAAGATTTCACAAAAACCATCATAAAACTCATAGATCTTGAATTAAAAACACAAAAATTAAATAGCAATTGTTGATGAGCAAGCCAATACTTGGGAACTTGAATAAAGAACCTTAGAAAAAGATTAGAAATCAGAATATTACCTTAGAGATTTGCTCCACCAAAAAGATGAGAAAACCTTCCTTGATTTCCTTGAAAATGATGTTGATTTTGCAAAAATTGATAGAGTAGGTTTTGTAGAGAATGAAAGGATGAGTAGAATGACATAAATCTTGTAGAAATTGATGAAGAAATCATCAAGTAACTGAAGAAATTTGGAGAAGAAGATGGAGAGAAAATGAAAGAGAATCTTGAGAGAAAAGATGGGAAAATGGGAAGTTAGAAAATAAAATAAAGTTGTCATCTAAAATAAAACAATTTAAAAACAATTTTGGTGGATAAATCATTAATAAAAAATAAATTGGGTTTATGGCCCTCTAAGGATTCTAAGTATGGCTTACTTTCCAATTTAGTCACTAAAAATCCTTATTGCCAAAAATTACCAATTAAATCCTCAAAACTTTTCCAAAATTACAATTTAGTCACTAGCACAAAATTGAGCCTCAATTAAAATCAAATTAAAGTTAAAATAATATTCCTTTAACTTTAAAACACCTTTTTAATATTTTTAGAACCATTTCACAAAATTATTACTTATCTGATTAAAATATTATTATTTTAATTTTTCGCAAAATAACGAACACTAGGAATCCGATTCTATCCGAATCGAATTCCCCAACTAACACTCAAACTACTAACCCAAAAACCGGGATGTTACATTTTTGATCGTTTTTTATGGTTCAGAGCGTGCATGTCTAAATGGGCTTTTTAGTGAACCTGTTCGAATTTTAATAGAGTAAAAAGCTCAATATTTGATTTTAAGCTGTATAATTTGGTTCAAAATCACGTAATTAACTTTTAGTACCCAAAAAATTTGATTTAATATCATTTTCGATCGTTCTTTAGGGTTCAGAGCGTGCATGTCTAAATGGTCTTTTTAGTGAACCCGTTCGAATTTTAACCGAGTAAAAAGTTCAAAATTTGAGTTTAAGCTGTATAATAAGGTTCAAAAGCCCATAATTAACTTTTTGTACCCTAAAAATTTGATTTAAGATCATTTTCGATCGTTCTTTAGGGTTTAGAGCGTGCATGTCTAAATGGGCTTTCTAGTGAACCCTTTGGAATTTTAATAGAGTAAAAAGCTCAAAATTTTAGTTTAAGATGTATAATTCGGTTCAAAAGACCATAATTAACTTTTTGTACCCAAAAAATTGATCTAATATCATTTTCGATCGTTTTTTATTGTTTAGAGTTTGCATGTTTAAACGTGCTTTTTAGTGAACCCGTTCGAATTTTAACCGAATAAAAATATCAAAATTTGATTTTAAGCTGACTAATTAGGTTCAAAAGCCCAAAATTAACTTTTTGTACCCAAAAATTTGATTTGATATCATTTTCGATCGTTCTTCAGGGTTTAGAGCGTGCATGTCTAAATGGGCTTTCTAGTGAACCCGTTCGAATTTTAACCGAGTAAAAAGCTCAAAATTTGATTTTAAGTTGTATAATTAGGTTCAAAAGCCCTTAATTAACTTTTTGTACCACTAAAATTTGATTTAATATCATTTTCGATCGTTCATTAGGGTTTTAAGCGTGCTTGTCTAAATGGGCTTTCTAGAGAACCCTTTCGAATTTTAACCAAGTAAAAACCTCAAAATTTGATTTTAAGCTGTATAATTAGGTTCAAAAGCCCATAATTAAACTTTTGTACCCCAAAAATTTGATTTAATATCATTTTCGATCGTTTTTTATGGTTCAGAGCGTGCATGTTTAATTGGGCTTTCTTGTGAACCCTTTTGAATTTTAACCAAGTAAAAAGCTCAAAATTTGATTTTAAGCTGTATAATTAGGTCCAAAATCACATAATTAAATGTTTTTAACCAAAAAATTTGATTTAATATCATTTTCGATCATTCTTTAGGTTTCAGAGCGTGCATGTTTAAATGGCTTTCTGGTGAACCCTTTTGAATTTTAACCGAGTAAAAAGCTCAAAATTTAATTTAAGTTGTATAATTAGGTTCAAACGCCCATAATTAACTTTTTGTACCCAAAAAATTTGATTTAAATTGTCGCGTGTCAAAAGTGCGCGATTAGTGCAAGTAGACACATCGCAAGTAATAAAGTGATAAGTATTATCGTGTATCGTCTCCTCGGGGATTGGTATACATAATATGTCTTCTTCGTCTTCTTGTTCTGTAAAAAGAAATAAAAACACAAGTAATTTGGGTTTGGATGAAACTAAATAAATTGAAATAAAACAACTGAATAAAAGAATGAGATTTGATTAATAGAGAGAGAGGTCAGGATCCAGTTGCGTTGTATTGTGGTTTTGATTGACATGTCTCTGCCCAATGCAATTGTATATCACTGGCTCGACAACACTGCAGATTACTGCCTTGGCAGCGACGATACTGTTCGCCGCGGCAATCCCTTGCTCGTGGGTGGACTTTACCAAAGTTCGGCAAAGTGTCCTTGAATGAGTCCGCTTATCCCTAAGAAGAAGTATTGTTGATGACTAGTCCTTGATGATACCTCCCGGCGTGAATCAATTATACTCACCAACCAATCTCACACTTCTTTTAGCCGCTGAAACTCTTAACCTATCCCTAGGCCGAGTTAGTATTTCGTGATTGAAACACCGTACTTACCCCTTTCGTGAGTCTAACTCTCCCGAGTCTAGATAAATGGATTACTCACAAACTTCTCTCCCGAGCTTGAATGCAAGAACAAAGAATGGCAAAGGATAAGCAAACCTTGATAGTTTTATTGCATTGAAACAAAGAACAAAGTACAATCTCCTCTCACAAATACTTAACAACCTTCACCTAAACCCTAAGAAAGCTTAGAACATAATTTGAGAGAAAGAAAACATTAAATCTTAGGGAAAACTCTCTATGAATCGGCTCTCTAGGTATATCCCTTATACATTGGACGGCTACGTCTTATATAGGCTTGGCCTAGGGCAAACCTTTCCTAAGTAGAATACAACTTGGAGTAGGGAACAAGTCATGTACATAAATAAAATATTTCCAAGTTTAATTCAACTAAGAGGCTTTTTCGCGTGGCCTTGTCTTGGGGTTTTCCTCATGCTAACCAGCTCCGATCCATATGCTTCATGTCCAGAAACGTCCCTTGGATTTTTCTCTTCCGATCGCCTACAATATTGCTCTCTGGCTCTCAGCTGCTGCCTCGGCATCAGGTCCTGCCTCGGCCATGTTGCTGCCGCGACACTTGTTTCTCCTGCACAGATATAAAAATGTAATAAAACTTGCCTTTTCTGTAAATATCATCTTTATACTCATAACTTCTAAATATATCACATTAAGTACATGCATTGGTCCGAGTGGGTGTAAATTCAGTGATTAATGCCCATAAAAGGTGTAAAAAGTGATAGTGAGTTCAGCACTTATCACACCCCCAAACTCGAACTATTGCTTGTCCTCAAGCAATGCAAACCATCACTTTGCCAAACTCTACTCTCTCTTGGTCTTATGTTTCCATCTATTCTCCCCACCATAACTATGCCTATTCTTTTAGACTTAACCTTTCGGCTACCCAAGGGTTTACCTAGAAATAAACTATAAGAGTTGGTGAGTATGTGCGTTTTTGTGGACAAGTTTGATTAAAGGCTTTCTTAGATAAACTCTAAGTTCAAGACAAGTAGAATTGGGTTAAGTGTTCTCTTCTTTTCTAAACAACCAATTCTTGAACCAATTTCGGGCACCTCAAGGATTGTGTTTTTCTCTTCAATAATTCCTTCTTTGTTTTTGATATTCCTTATAGCATATTAGAGCCAATTTCGGGCACCTCTAGCATGAAGAAGAGTACTTCCTAGAGCCGGTGATAGGCACCTCTAGTTACTTTCCCAAAAATCTAAGTCTTTATCACCTAAGTTCATTAAAAGAATTCCTATAATCCAACAAGTCCCAAAAGTGTTTGAAAAAATCATCTTATAGTAAGCTTCTAAGTTTTCATTCTTAAGTATCCTAAGGTTAAACCTTCTTAACAGGACCTAATCATGGTAAGGAGAAAGATTTTTATAGCCTTAAAGAATAAACTAAGGCAATTCACTTAAATACTCCCTTTTCTTGGCATGGCCTCGGCAGTGGCTCTGCACCCCCTAATTCGAACCAAGCATTGCCCTCAATGCTTTATATTAGAAGAGAATAGTGGGCAAGCAAAAATAAGAAAGAAATAAGCAGCATATCTAGAAACAAACAACAATTAAAATTGAATATATGAAAAATTTAAAGAGACTCCGAAGAGCTGCTTGTAACAATTTTTCTACGGGGTCGTGCTGCTGATTGCTTCGTTCTTGGTGAGGGCGATGGATGAGCTTTCGCTTGCCGGGGCGATTGGACTCTTGTTGGTGGTGTCCGTTGCATTAGAGCATCCACTTCTTCTCCTTCTTCCATGTCGACAATCTCCTCGGTGATCATGATGTCCGTTCCACCTTCATTTGCTACGGCTGCCCCGGTATGGTGTGTACTCGGTCCGGTAGCGGTTGAGCTTTGGTGTACATAGGCATCTATCTTTGCTGATAGACTACCCATGATGATGGGGGATCGCGGTGGAGTGTTAAAGGCTGCCCTCCGCTTTGATGGTCTTCTGTTGGCAGATGATGCTGCGGTAGAGTCTGCTGCCCTAGATGGGCCGGCAGCATGAAACTATGGTTGAGGGCCCGCGTGGAAGAACGACCTCGGTCCTCCCGGAGCTGGTGTAGTCTCTGTATAGGGGGCGACTGTGACAAACATGTTGCTTGGAAATTCTAGAAACTGCGCCCCTTGGTCTGGAAAGGCTTGGAGCATCATTTGGGCTAGTGTGTCGTTAAAGTCTCTTTGATACTTCATGTATCTCTGTTGCCTAAGATCCATCACTTCCATCCTTTGTAGTATCTCCTGGTATGGGTTTGCTGCGGCAGAGGTGTGGGCAGTGTCTGGCATGTCTGCCGTGTACTGGGCCCCGACAGTAGTATCAGCAGTGAACTGCTGGGGCGTTGCTTAGACTGGTTTCGCCTGCGTGATCTGCATAACTTTGTAGAAAAAGTCTCTGGTCCATCCACGCCTTTGGGGAGTGTATTTGTCCGTGTCTTCTATTGTTACACCTGCGGCAACACACAAACCAGTGATCAAACAAGGGAAATATAATGGTCCTCTATCCTTCTTACCGCATTCGTAAATTTCGCGTAGGATGATCTCTCCAACGTTGATGCTCCTTTTTTTGATGATTGATTGGATGAGCACAAATCGCTTTCGGTCCACCGTGCTGTTGTGGGATGTGGGAATGAGGCGTCTCTTGACGAAGGTGTTCCAAAGCTTAGCCTCGGGTTTTAGGCTCTACCTTGCTACAGATCCTCTATGGGAACCGGTTTCCATTGGAGTATTCGTGTAGCAAAGGTCGTCTTTGATCAACTCGTAATCCTCAACAGTGATATCCTACATGAATTCAGCATGTGCATCATGGTCAGGTGTGAAGCCGTAGAATTGGTTGATGGTCTCGGCATCAAGCTGGACAGGCCTGCCTCGGCAGTGGACAAAGAAGGAGTCTTTGCTGGGCCCGTGCGCATAGAATTCTCGCACGATGGTAGCGTTTGCCTGGGCAGGTTGAAGGCAAAAGATTTCCCAATCTTGGTACTTGATCCTGTCGAACAGATAGTGCTCGATTCCATAATTTTCATCATCCGAGTGTTGGAACCCTTGTTCCTCCCACAACTGCCAGGCAATGAAAGACCTGTTGAAGCGGTCTTCAACATTGGTTGGGGCAAAGCGCTTGTAGGTGGCCATAAAGATTTTGAGAGATTGAGTTCTTGGAGATTTTCTTGGAAAAATTCTGAAAATTTTAACAAGGTTAGGCAGAGAGTATTGTGAGAGCAAGATTGTTGAGTATTCAAAAGAAAACAAGAAAGCAAGAGTGAATAGTTCCAGAGGATAGGGTTGCTTATATAGGCCTCGGCCTTGTGACCGTTTGAACCATAAGCCGTTTTGTAGCCGTTAGTCTTTAATGTCGTTTCCTTTTCTGCCGCGGTAGGGATCTCGGCAGACTAGTTGTTACACTATTCTGCCCGTTGAAACTGCTGCGGCTCTGACACTGTGCGCTGCCACGGCAGCAGACTTCCTATTGTGAACTACTTCTCGGTTATTCCTACTTTATTATCCTAAATAAAAAAATTAAACACAAACAAGAAAAAAATACTTAAAGCAAAAACACAAATTATAGAAAAATAAATATAAACTAAACTAATCCTAATATAATAATATAAAAAGAAAAGGGAAGAGATTAAGTCACTGGAGGAGTGCATGCAAATGCATCCCCTAAGGTGTTTATCTCTTGCTGGCCAGAATTAGAATTCAGATGTTGGCCACTCCCTTTTGCTTTATGCTCATCCTTCTGTACTGCTTCCACTTTGAGCTTGATCTTTTTGCCAAATAACCTGCCGAGCATGCGGCCAAGGCAGGATATTTTGGTGTCTACTGTGTGGATGGCTTCGTACTCTTCTGGATCATCATATTTTTTGAATTTGTGGAATGCATTGAGTTTGACATGTTGGTCATTAACCCTCATTGTCAGTTCTCCTTTTTCCAGATCAATTAAGGTGCGTCCAGTTGCAAGGAAAGGTCTCCCCAAGATAATCGGTGCATTATCATCTGCTTCACAATCAAGGACAAGAAAATCAACGGGAAAAATAAATTTATCAACTCTTACCAGTATGTCCTCGATTTTGCCTTTGGGTTGCACATATGATCGATCCGCAAGTTGGAGCATAACTGTTGTAGGTTCTGCCCTTCCTATTCCAAGCTTTTGGAAGACAGATTTGGGCATTAGATTGTTACTTGCTCCAAGGTCGCATAGGGCCTAACCTTCATAGTTGTTACCTATCGCACAAGGTATGATAAAGCATCCAAGATCCTTCAACTTTGGTGGCATGCGATTGTGTACTATTGCCATGCATCCCTCGGTAGCAGCCACTGTTTCGAACTCACCTAGTCTTTTTCTCTTAGACACAATGTCTTTTAAGAACTTGGCATAATTAGGAAATTGTTCAATTGCCTCTACGAATGGTATGTTGATGTGGACTTGCTTTAAAATCTTAAGAAATTTCTTGAATTGATGGTCCTGTTTTTGCTTTTTCAACCTTTGTGGAAAAGGTGGTGGTGGTCTCATCTTGTCCAGAGTTTATTTAGGAGCTGCTGAGTTCTCTGCCGGGGCAGTGTTATCTGGTTCAGTTTGTTCAGCCTCCTCTTTTGTTGGGTCTGATAATGGAACTTGGCCTGCTGGAATCTTTTCCTTCAGCTGTAGACCACTCCTAGTAGTGATTGCTTTACACTGTTCATGGCCCATTACCTTAGCAACTTCAGTATTGCTAGGTAGTCCTCCTTGTGGTCTAGTGTTTATATTTTGAGCAAACTGCCCAACCTGAGTTTCCAATGCCTTAATTGTTGCCTCTTGGTTTTTACAACCTCATCTTAGTTCTATTTATAAATGTATTTGTTCTTTTCATGAAGTTTCTATTCTCTGCCATATATGACTCAGTTTTCATCATGAATGCTTTTAGAGAATTTTCCAAGGAACTTACAGATTGCTGTTGCATCTGCTGCTGCAGCATTGGTTGCTGGAATCCTGAGGGTTGGGTGGTTGGGTTTAAGGCATTGTTAGGATTGCTCCATGATAGGTTCGGATGCCTCTTCCATGAGGGATTGTATGTGTTGGACATCATATTGGTTCGGTTGTAATTTCCAACATACATACCGCTTTCTTGATTAATACACTCAGAGGAATTGTGGTTACCGCCACATAAATCACAAATAGAATCAATCACCTTAACCTCACGGGTATTTTGTTGTAGTTGCAAATTTTGCACCATCTTTGTAAGAGAGGCCAATTGTGCTGTCACTGAATTTGATGTGTCTAACTCATTCACCGTGGCTTGGCGTCTTACTCCTCCTCGCCTAGATGTAGGGAATTGAAAATCGTTCTTTGCGAGTTTGTTCAGTATCTCAATATCTTCCTCAGGTGCTTTATCAAGGAGTGTTCCGTTTGCCGAGGCATCTAACATCATCCTTGTCGGGGCATTCGTGGCATTATAGAACATGGTCACTTGTGTCCAGAGGGGAAATCCATGCAAAGGACACTTGTACAGTAACTCCCTGTATCGCTCCCATGCCTCGTACATCGGTTCGTCATCTGCCTGTCGAAAAGAAGTGATTTCATTACGAATTCTATCATATAAATTTGTAGGATTAAAATGTGTAATAAAATCACGACAGAGTTCACTCCAAGATCCAATGGATCCTGCTGGAATGCTATTTAACCAGGCTTTTGCCCTATCCCTCAGTGAATAGGGGAATAGCTTCAATCTCAAGACATCTTCATGGACTCCTTGTATTTTAAAGGAATTGCATATATCCATGAAGGACTTGAGGTGCTGCCTTGCATCTTCAGGTACAGACCCACCAAACTGTCCAATAGTGTTAAGCATATTGAACATGACAGGTTTCAGTTCAAAGTGGGTTGCTTCTATCTATGGTGTAACGACTCATGGGTTTAACCCATTTAAATCCTCTTCCAGGAAGTCTCTGACAGTAAGCTGCCGCGGCCCTGGTGGCGGCGATAGACCTCCATTGCCGGCAAGTAAGTTTTGTCCTGCCGGATGATCTGCCATAACTTCTTTGATTGGTCTCCTCAACCTTTGCCTTGTACGTTCGATCTTTGGGTCTAACTCATACAAAGGTTTGGTTGGGTTGGCCCTGGTCATACACCAAGAAAAACAAAGGTAAAATAAAAAGAAAAAGAAAAGAAACAAGAAAATAAAGAAAACAAAATTTAGTTGCCAATCCCCGGCAACGGCGCCAAAAACTTGTCGTGTGTCAAAAGTGTGCGACTAGTGCAAGTGGACACATCTCAAGTAATAAAGTATAAGTATTATCGTGTATCGTCTCCTCAGGGATTGGTATACTTAATATGTCTTCTTCGTCTTCTTGTTCTGTAAAAAGAAATAAAAAACACAAGTAATTTGGGTTTGGATGAAACTAAATAAATTGAAATAAAACAACTGAATAAAAGAATGAGATTTGATTAATAGAGAGAGAGGTCAGGATCCAGTTGCGTTGTATTGTGGTTTTGATTGACATGTCTCTGCCCAATGCAATTGTATATCACTGGCTCGACAACACTGCAGATTACTGCCTTGGCAGCGACGATACTGTTCGCCGCGGCAATCCCTTGCTCGTGGGTGGACTTTACCAAAGTTCGGCAAAGTGTCCTTGAATGAGTCCGCTTATCCCTAAGAAGAAGTACTGTTGATGACTAGTCCTTGATGATACCTCCCGGCGTGAATCAATTATACTCACCAACCAATCTCACACTTCTTTTAGCCGCTGAAACTCTTAACCTATCCCTAGGCCGAGTTAGTATTTCGTGATTGAAACACCGTACTTACCCCTTTCGTGAGTCTAACTCTCCCGAGTCTAGATAAATGGATTACTCACAAACTTCTCTCCCGAGCTTGAATGCAAGAACAAAGAATGGCAAAGGATAAGCAAACCTTGATAGTTTTATTGCATTGAAACAAAGAACAAAGTACAATCTCCTCTCACAAATACTTAACAACCTTCACCTAAACCCTAAGAAAGCTTAGAACATAATTTGAGAGAAAGAAAACATTAAATCTTAGGGAAAACTCTCTATGAATCGGCTCTCTTGGTATATCCCTTATACATTTGACGGCTAGGTCTTATATAGGCTTGGCCTAGGGCAAACCTTTCCTAAGTAGAATACAACTTGGAGTAGGGAACAAGTCATGTACATAAATAAAATATTTCCAAGTTTAATTCAACTAAGAGGCTTTTTCGCGTGGCCTTGTCTTGGGGTTTTCCTCATGCTAACCAGCTCCGATCCATATGCTTCATGTCCAGAAACGTCCCTTGGATTTTTCTCTTCCGATCGCCTATAATATTGCTCTCTGGCTCTCAGCTGCTGCCTCGGCATCAGGTCCTGCCTCGGGAATGTTGCTGCCGCAGCACTTGTTTCTCCTGCACAGATATAAAAATGCATTAAAACTTGCCTTTTCAGTAAATATCATCTTTATACTCATAACTTCTAAATATATCACATTAAGTACATTCATTGGTCCGAGTGGGTGTAAATTTAGTGATTAATGCCCATAAAAGGTGTAAAAAGTGATAGTGAGTTTAGCACTTATCATAAATCATTTTTGATTATTTTTTTATGGTTTAGAGCGTGCCTGTCTAAATGGGATTTCTAGTAAATCCGTTCGAATTTTGACCGAGTAAAAAGCTCAAAATTTTATATTAAGCTGTATAATTGGGTTTAAAATCCAATAAGTAACTTTTTGTACCCAAAAAATTTGATTTAAAATCATTTTCGATCGTTTTTTATGGTTCAGAGCGTGCATGCTTAAATTGGCTTTCTAGTGAACCCGTTCGAATTTTAACCAAGTAAAAAGCTAAAAATTTGAGTTTAAGCTGTATAATTAGGTTCAAAAGCCCATAATTAACTTTTTGTACCCAAAAAATTTTATTTAATATCATTTTCGATCGTTCTTTAGGATTCAGAGTGTGCATGTCTAAATGGACTTTCTAGTGAACCCGTTCGAATTTTAACCAAGTAAAAAGCTTAAAATTTGATTTTAAGCTGTATAATTAGGTTCAAAATCCCATAATTAACTTTTTGTACCCAAAAAAATTGATTTAATATCATTTTCGATCGTTCTTTAGGGTTCAGAGTGTGCATGTCTAAGTGGGCTTTCTGGTGAACCTTTTCAAATTTTAACCTAGTAAAAAGCTCAAAATTTTAGTTTAAGTTGTATAATTAGGTTCAAACACCCTTAATTAAATTTTTGTACCCAAAAAATTCGATTTAAATCATTTTCGATTGTTTTTTATGGTTAAAAAGTGTGCTTGTCTAAATGGGCTTTCTAGTGAACACATTCGAATTTTAATCGAGTAAAAAGCTCAAAATTTGATTTTAATATGTATAATTAGGTTCAAAAGCCCATAATTAACTTTTTGTACCCAAAAAATTTGATTTAATATCATTTTTGATTCGATCATTCTTTAGGGTTCAGACCGTGCATGTCTAAATGGGCTTTCTAGTGAACCCGTTCGAATTTTAATTGAGTAAAAACCTCAAAATTTGATTTTAATCTATATAATTAGGTTTAAAAGCCCATAATTAACTTTTTGTACCCAAAAAATTTGATTTAATATCATTTTCGATCATTTTTTATAGTTCAGACCGTGCATGTCTAAATGGGCTTTCTTGTGAACCCCTTCAAATTTTAACCGAGTAAAAAGCTCAAAATTTTATTTTAAGATGTATAATTAGGTTTAAAATCCAATAAGTAAATTTTTGTACCCAAAAAATTTGCTTTAATATCATTTTCGATCGTTTTTTATGGTTCAGAGCGTGCATGTCTAAATGGGCTTTCTAGTGAACCCGTTCGAAATTTAACTGAGTAAAAAGCTAAAAAATTGACTTTAAGCTGTATATTTAGGTTCAAAAGCCCATAATTAACTTTTTGTACACAAAAAATTTGATTTAATATCATTTTCGATCGTTGTTTAGGGTTCAAAGCGTGCATGTATAAAAGGGCTTTCTAGTGAACCCTTTCTAATTTTAACCGAGTAAAAAGTTCAAAATTTGATTTTAAGATGTATAATTAGGTTCAAAACCCATAATTAAATTTTTGTAGCCAAAAAATTTGATTTAATATCATTTTCGATTCGATCGTTCTTTAGGGTTCAAAGGGTCCATGTCTAAATGGGCTTTCTAATGAACCCGTTCGAATTTTAACTCAGTAAAAACATCAAAATTTGATTATAAGCTGTATAATTAGGTTCAAAAGCCCATAATTAACTTTTTGTACCCAAAAAATTTGATTTAATATCATTTTCGATCGTTCTTTAGGGTTCATAGTGTGCATGTCTAAATGGGCTTTCTGGTGAACCCTTTCAAATTTTAATCGAGTAAAAAGCTCAAAATTTTAGTTTAAGTTGTATAATTAGGTTCAAACACCCTTAATTAAATTTTTGTACCCAAAAAATTCGATTTAAATCATTTTCGATTGTTTTTTATGGTTAAAAGTGTGCTTGTCTAAATGGGCTTTCTAGTGAACACGTTCGAATTTTAATCGAGTAAAAAGCTCAAAATTTGATTTTAATATGTATAATTAGGTTCAAAAGCCCATAATTAACTTTTTGTACCCAAAAAATTTGATTTAATATCATTTTTGATTCGATCATTCTTTAGGGTTCAGACCGTGCATGTCTAAATGGGCTTTCTAGTGAACCCGTTCGAATTTTAATTGAGTAAAAACCTCAAAATTTGATTTTAATCTATATAATTAGGTTTAAAAGCCCATAATTAACTTTTTGTACCCAAAAAATTTGATTTAATATCATTTTCGATCATTTTTTATAGTTCAGACCGTGCATGTCTAAATGGGCTTTCTTGTGAACCCCTTCAAATTTTAACCGAGTAAAAAGCTCAAAATTTTATTTTAAGATGTATAATTAGGTTTAAAATCCAATAAGTAAATTTTTGTACCCAAAAAATTTGCTTTAATATCATTTTCGATCGTTTTTTATGGTTCAGAGCGTGCATGTCTAAATGGGCTTTCTAGTGAACCCGTTCGAAATTTAACTGAGTAAAAAGCTAAAAAATTGACTTTAAGCTGTATATTTAGGTTCAAAAGCCCATAATTAACTTTTTGTACACAAAAAATTTGATTTAATATCATTTTCGATCGTTGTTTAGGGTTCAAAGCGTGCATGTCTAAAAGGGCTTTCTAGTGAACCCTTTCTAATTTTAACCGAGTAAAAAGTTCAAAATTTGATTTTAAGATGTATAATTAGGTTCAAAACCCATAATTAAATTTTTGTAGCCAAAAAATTTGATTTAATATCATTTTCGATTCGATCGTTCTTTAGGGTTCAAAGGGTCCATGTCTAAATGGGCTTTCTAATGAACCCGTTCGAATTTTAACTCAGTAAAAACATCAAAATTTGATTATAAGCTGTATAATTAGGTTCAAAAGCCCATAATTAACTTTTTGTACCCAAAAAATTTGATTTAATATCATTTTCGATCGTTCTTTAGGGTTCAGAGCATGCATGTATAAATGGGCATTTTGGTGAACCCTTTCTAATTTTAACCGAGTAAAAAAGCTCATAATTTTAGTTTAAGTTCTATAATTAGGTTCAAAAGCCCATAATTAACTTTCTGTACCCAAAAAATTTGATTGAAATCATTTTCGATCATTTGTTTATGGTTCAGTGCGTGCTTATCTAAATGGGCATTCTAGTGAACCCGTTCGAATTTTAACCAAGTGAAAATCTCAAAATTTGATTTTAAGTTGTATAATTAGGTTCAAAATCCCATAATTAATTGTTTGTAACCAAAAAATTTGATTTAATATCATTTTCGATCGTTCTTTAGGGTTCAGAGCATGCATGTATAAATGGGCTTTCTGGTGAACCCTTTTGAATTTTAACCGAGTAAAAAGCTCAAAACTTTAGTTTAAGTTGTATAATTAGGTTCAAAAGCCCATAATTAACTTTTTGTACTGAAAAAATTTGATTTAAATCATTTTCGATCGTTTTTTATGGTTCAAAGCGTACAGGTCTAAATAAGCTTTCTAGTAAACCCGTTCGAATTTTAACCGAGTAAAATGCTCAAAATTTGATTTTAAGTTGTATAATTAGGTTCAAAATCCAATAATTAACTTTTTTAACCAAAAAATATGATTTAATATAATTTTCGATCGTTTTTTATGGTTCAGAGCGTGCATGTCTAAATGGGCTTTCTAGTGAACCATTCGAATTTTAACCCAGTAAAAAGCTCAAAATTTGATTTTATGCTGTATAATTAGGTTTAAAATCCAATAATCAACTTTTTGTACCCAAAAAATTGATTTAATATCATTTTGATTTAATATCCAATAAAGGGGCGCAGTTTCTAGAATTCCCCAGCAACATGTTTATCACAGCTGCACCATATACCGTGACTACACCAGCTCCAAGAGGACCACGGCCATTCTTCCACACTGGCCCTCAGCAACAATTTCATGCTGCTGGCCCATCTAGGGCAGCAGACTCTGCCGCGGCATCATCGGCCAGTAGAAGACCATCAAAGAGGAGGGCAGTCTTCAGCACTCCACCACGATCCCCTATCATCATGGGCAGTCTATCAGCAGAGATAGATGCCTATGTACACCTAAGCTCAACCGCTGTCGGGCCAAGCATACACCATGCCAGGGCAAACGTAGCAAATGAAGGTGGAACGGACGTCATGATCACCGAGGAGATTGCCGACGAGGAAGAAGGTGAAGAAGTGGATGCTCCAATGCAACGGACACCACCAACAAGAGTCCAACTGCCCCGGCAAGCAAAAACTCAGCCATTGCCCTCACCAAAGACGAAGCAATCAACAACACGTCCTCGACGAAAGATTGTTACAAGTAGCTCTTCGGAGTCCCTTTAAATTTTTTATATTCAATACTTTTTCTCTTTATATGCTGTTTGTTTCTTTGTATGCTGCTTGTTTTCATATTTTGTTGCCCATTATTTCCTTCTAATATAAAGCATTGAGGACAATTCTTGGTTCGAGTTTGGGCGTATAGAGCCACTGGCGAGGCCCTGCCAAGATAAGGGAGTATTTAAGTGAAATTTTTTTAAATTTTTATGCTCACCGCTTTACTTGAATCAATTGCCTATACTTTTGCACTGCCCATCATCAGTATTGCCTTAGTTTATTCTTTAAGGCTATAGAAATCTTTCTCCTTACCATGGTTAGGTCCTGTTAAGAAGGTTTAACCTTAGGATACTTAAGGATGAAAACTTACAAGCTTACTATAAGATAAATTTTAAAAACACTTTTGGGACTTGTTGGATTATAGGAATTCTTTTAATGAACTTAGGTGATAAAGACTTAGATTTCTGGGAAAGTGACTAGAGGTGCCTGTCACGTGTCAAAAGTGCGCGTTTAGTGCAAGTGGACACATCGAAAGTAATAAGTGATAAGTATTTATCGGATTATCGTCTCCACAGGGATTGGTAGACTCAATATGTCTTCTTTGTCTTCTTGTTCTGTAGAAAGAAATAAAGTAAAACACAAGTGATTGAGTTTGGATTAACTAAACTAAAATAACTAAGTAAAAGTAAAGGGATTCGAATATTAGAGAGAGATAGGTCAGGATCCAGTTGCGTTGTATTGTGGATTTGATTGACTTGTCTCTGCCCAATGCAATCGTATATCTCTGCCTCGGTAGCACTGCAGATTTCTGCCTTGACAGCGATAATATTGTCCGCCGCGACAATCCCTTGCTCGTGGGTAGACTTTACCAAAGTTCGGCAAAGTGTCCTTGGATGAATCCGCTTATCCCTAAGTCGAAGTACTATTGATGACTATTCCCTGATGATACCTCCCGACGTGAACCAATTATACTCATCAACCAATCTCACACTTCTTTTAGCCGTTGAAACTCTTAACCTATACCTAGGCCGAGTTAGTATTTCGCGATTGAAACACCGTACTTACCCCTTTCGTGAATCTAACTCTCCCAAGTCTAGATAAATGGATTACTCACAAACTTCCCTCCCGGGCTTGAATGCTAGAACAAGGAATAACAAAGGATAAGCAAACCTTGAGAATTTTATTGCATTGAAACAAAGACAAAGTACAATATCCTCTCACAAATACTAACAACCTTTACCTAAACCCTAAAGAAGCTTAGAACATAATTGAGAGAAAGAAAACAAGTTTATGAGTCGGCTCTCTCTCCCTAGGTATCCGTCTATGTTACATTGGATGGATAGGTCTTTATATAGGCCAGACCTAGGGCAAACCTTTCCTAAGTAGAATACAACTTAGAGTAGGGAACAAGTCATGTATATAATTAAAATATTTCCAAGTTTAATTCAGCTAAGGGGGCTTTCCCGCGTGGCCTTGTCTTGGGCTTTTCCTCATGTTAGCCAGCTCCGATCCATGTGCTTTAAGTCCAGAAACGTCCCTTGGATTTTTGTCTTCCAATCGCCTACAGTCTTGCTTCCTGGCTCTCAGCTGCTGCCTCGGCATCAGGTCCTGCCTCGGCCTTGTCGCTGCCGCGGCACCGGTTCTCCTGCACAGATATGAAAATGCAGTAAAACGTGCCTTTTTTTTAAATATTATCTCTATAAGCATAACTTTTGAATATATCACATTAAGTACATGCATTGGTCCAAGTGGGTGTAAATTCGGTGATTAATGCCAAGAAAAGGTGTAAAAAGTGATAGTGAGTTGAGCACTTATCACACACCCAAACTCGAACTATTGCTTATCCTCAAGCAATGCAAACCATCAATTTGCCGAACTCTACTCTCTTTTGGTCTTACATGTCCATCTATTCTCCCCACCATAACTAGGCCTATTCTTAAGCCTTAACCTTTCGGCTACCCAAGGGTTTACCTAGAAACAAACTATAAGAATTGTGAGTGTGTGTGTTTTTGTGGACAAGTTTGATTACAGGCTTTCTTAGATAAACTCTAAATTCAAGACAAGTAGAATTTGGTTAAGTGTTCTCTTCTTTTCTAAGCAACCAATCCTTGAGCCAATTTTGGGCACCTCAAGGATTTTGTTTTTCCCTACACTAAATTCCTTCTTTCTTTTTAATATTCCTTAAAACATACTAGAGCCAATTTCGGGCACCTCTAGCATGAATAAGAGTTCTTTCTAGAGCCGGTGATAGGCACCTCTAGTTACCTTTCCAAAAATCTAAGTCTTTATCACCTAAGTTCATTAAAAGAAAACAAGAAAACTCTAAATCTCTTGTAAGTTGCCATCAAGATTGTGAGATGATTTCTTGGAGGTTTTCTTGAAAATATCTGGCAATTTCATGAAGAATTGTGAGTAGGCAGAGAGTAATGTGAGAGGAAGATTGTTATGAATTCTAAAGAAAACAAGAACGCAAGAGTGAATAATTCAAGAGGAAGGGGTTTCTTATATAGGCTTCGGCCTTGTGACCGTTTGGATCGACTATCCGTTTTGTAGCCGTTACTCTTTATTGCCGTTTCTTTTTCTGTCGCGGCAGGAATCTCGGCAGACTAGCCGTTACACTGTTATGCTGCGGTTCTGACACTGTTTTCTGCCTCGGCAGAATTCCTGCTGTGAGCTATTTCTCCTTTATTCTTGCTTATTATCCTAAATAAAAATTAAACACACAAAAAGAAAAATACTTAAAGCAAAAACAAATTAGAAAAATAGAAATAAGAATAAACTAAACTAGTCCTAATATAATATAATAAGGAAAAGGGAGGAGATCATGTTACTGGTGGAGTGCATGCAAATGCATCTCCCAAAGTTATTCTCTCTTGTTGGCCAGAATCATCAATGAGTTGTTGTCCACTCCCTTTTGCTGTGTGTCCATCCATCTTGAACTTGGTCTTTTTACCGAATAACCGGCCGAGCAGACTGTCGAGGCAGGATATTCAGGTGTCTATGGTTTGGATGGCCTTGCACTCCTCTAGATCATCATATTTTTTAAAGTTGCGGAATGCATTGAGTTTGACTTGTTGGTCATTGACCCGCAATGTCAACTCTCCTTTTTCCACGTCAATTAAGGTGCGTCCAATTGCAAGGAAAGGTCTCCCCAGGATGATAGGTGCATTATCATCTGCTTCACAATCAAGGACAAGAAAGTCAGTGGGAAAAATAAATTTATCCACTCTTACCAATATGTCCTCGATTATGCCTTCGGGTTGCACATAGGATCGATCTGCTATTTGGAGCATAATTGTTGTAGGCTTTGCCCTTCCTATTCCAAGCTTTTGAAAGACAGATTTGGGCATTAGATTGATGCTTGCTCCAAGGTCGCACAGGGCCTTACCTTCATAATTTTTACCTATCGCACAAGGTATGATAAAGCAACCAGGATCCTTCAACTTTGGTGGCATGCGATTGTGTAGCATTGCCATGCATCCTTCGATAGCAGCCACTGTTTCAAACTCACCTATTCTTTTCCTCTTAGACACCATGTCTTTTAAGAACTTGGCGTAATTAGGCATTTGTTCAATTGCCTCTACGAATGGTATGTTAATGTGGACTTGCTTTAAGATGTCAAGGAATTTGTTGAACTGCTGGTCCTGTTTTTGCTTTTTCAACCTTTGTGGGAAAGGTGGTGGTGGTCTCATCTTATCCAGGGTTTCTTTAGTTTGAAATTTAATACCTGGCACCACTAGGGTTGTTGTTGTCTCGGCAGGCTGTTCAAGAGCTGATGTGCTCTCTGTCGGGGCAATGTTATCAGAATCAGTTTGCTCGGCCTCTTCTTTTGTTGGATCCACTGATTGAATTTGGCTTGGTGGGATCTTTTCCTTCAACTCTAGACCACTCCTAGTAGTGATAGCTTTGCACTGTTCATGGCCCATTACCTTAGCAACTTCAGTATTTCTAGGTAGTCCTCTTTGTGGTCTCGTGTTTATGTTTTGAGCAAACTGCCCAACTTGGGTTTCTTGCGTTTTAATGGCCGCTTCTTGATTTTGCAACCTCATCTCAGTTCTATTCATAAAGGCATCTATCCTTTTGATGAAATTACTGTTGTTTGCCATGTATGACTCTGTTTTCATCATAAAGGCTTTAAGTGTATTTTCTAACGAACTTATCGGTTGCTGCTGCTACTGCGGCATTGGTTGCTGGACCTGCAGCGGCGACAGATGTTGCATCGGTTGCTGAAATCTTGAAGGTTGGATGGTTGGGTTTAAGGCATTGTTAGGGTTGCTCCATGATAGGTTTGGATGCCTCTTCCATGAGGGATTGTATGTGTTGGACATCATATTGTTCCGGTTGTAGTTTCCAACATACATACTGGTTTCTTGATTCATACAATCAACAAAATTGTGGTTACCTCCACATATGTAACAATAAGAATCAATTACCTTGACCTCACGGGTATTTTGTTGTAATTGTAAGTTTTGCACCATCTTTGTAAGAGAGGCCAATTGTGCTGCCACTAAATTTGATGTGTCTAGCTCATTCACCGTGGCTTGGTGTATTACTCCTCCTCGCCTGGATGTAGGGAATTGAAAATCATTCTTCGCGAGTTTGTTTAGTATTTCAATAGCTTCCTCAGGTGCTTTATCAAGGAGTGTCTCGTTCGCCGAGGCATCTAACATCATCCTTGTCGGGGCATTCGTGGCATTATAAAACATGGTCACTTGTGTCCATAAGGGAAATCCATGTAAAGGACACTTGTGTAGTAACTCCCTGTAGCTCTCCCATGCCTCGTACATAGGTTCGTCATATGCTTGTCGAAAAGAAGTGATTTCATTACGAATTCTATCATATAAGTTTGTAGGGTTAAAACGAGTAATAAAATCATGCCAGAGTTCACTCCAAGATCCAATAGATCTTGCTGGAATGCTATTTAACCAAGTTTTCACCCTATCCCTCAGTGAATAAGGGAATAGCTTCAATCGCAAGACATCTTCATGGAATCTTTGGATTTTAAAAGAATTGCAAATCTCCATGAAGGACTTGAGGTGCTGCCTTGCATTTTCAATTACAGACCCACCAAACTGTCCAATAGTGTTAAGCATATTGAACATGACAGGTTTCAGTTCAAAGTGGGATGCTTCTCTCTCCGGTGTAATAACTCCTGGGTTTAATCCATTTAAGTCCTCTTCTAGGAAGTCTCTGACAGTGAGCTGCCGCGGCCCAGGTGGCGGCGGTAAACCTCCATTACCTGCAGTTAGGTTTTGTCCTGCCGGGTGATCTGCCATAGCCTCTTGGATTTGTCTCCTCAACCTTAGCCTTGTTCTTTCGATCTCTGGATCCAACTCGTATAAGGGGTTGGTTGGGTTGGCCTTGGTCATACACCAAGAAAAACAAAAGTAAAATAAAAATAAAAAGGAACAAGAAAATAAAGAAAACAAAATTTAGTTGTCAATCCCCGGCAACGGCACCAAAAACTTGTCGCGGGTCAAAAGTGCGCGTTTAGTGCAAGTGGACACATCGAAAGTAATACGTGATAAGTATTTATCGGATTATCGTCTCCATAGGGATTGGTAGACTCAATATGTCTTCTTTGTCTTCTTGTTCTGTAGAAAGAAATAAAGTAAAACACAAGTGATTGAGTTTGGATTAACTAAACTAAAATAACTAAGTAAAAGTAAAGAGATTTGAATATTAGGGAGAGATAGGTCAGGATCGAGTTGCGTTGTATTGTGGATTTGATTGAATTGTCTCTGCCTAATGCAATCGTATATCTCTGCCTCGGCAGCACTGCAGATTACTGCCTTGGCAGCGATAATACTGTCCGCCGCGGCAATCCCTTGCTCGTGGATGGACTTTACCAAAGTTCGGCAAAGTTTCCTTGGATTACTCCGCTTATCCCTAAGTCGAAGTACTGTTGATGACTAGTCCTTGATGATACCTCCCGGCGTGAACCAATTATACTCATCAACCAATCTCACACTTCTTTTAACTGCTGAAACTCTTAACCTATACCTAGGCCGAGTTAGTATTTCGCGATTGAAACACCATACTTAACCCTTTCGTGAATCTAACTCTCCCGAGTCTAGATAAATGGATTACTCATAAACTTCCCTCCCGGGCTTGAATGCAAGAACAAGGAATAACAAAGGATAAGCAAACCTTGAGAATTTTATTGCATTGAAACAAAGACAAAGTACAATCTCCTCTCACAAATACTAACATCCTTTACCTAAACCCTAAAGAAGCTTAGAACATAATTGAGAGAAAGAAAACAAGTTTATGAGTCGGCTCTCTCTCCCTAAGTATCCGTCTATGTTACATTAGATGGCTAGGTCTTTATATTGGCTAGACCTAGGGCAAACCTTTCCTAAGTAGAATACAACTTGGAGTAGGGAACAAGTCATGTACATAATTAAAATATTTCCAAGTTTAATTCAGCTAAGGGGCTTTCCCGCGTGGCCTTGTCTTGGGCTTTTCCTCATGTTAGCCAGCTCCGATCCATGTGCTTTAAGTCCAGAAACGTCCCTTGGATTTTTGTCTTCCAATCGCCTACAGTCTTGCTTCCTGGCTCTCAACTACTGCCTCGGCATCAGGTCCTGCCTCGGCCTTGTCGTTGTCGCGACACCGATTCTCCTGCACAGATATGAAAATGCAATAAAACGTGCCTTTTCTGTAAATATTATCTCTATAAGCATAACTTCTGAATATATCATATTAAGTACATGCATTGGTCCAAGTGGGTGTAAATTCGGTGATTAATGCCAACAAAAGGTGTAAAAAGTGATAGTGAGTTGAGCACTTATCAATGCCTATCACCGACTCTAGGAATTACTCTTCTTCATACTAGAGGTGCCCAAAATTGGCTCTAGTATGCTACAAAGAATATCAAAAGAAAGAAGGAATTACTGAAGAGAAAAACACAATCCTTGAGGTGCCCGAAATTGGCTCAAGAATTGGTGGTTTAGAAAAGAAGAGAACACTTAACCAAAATCTACTTGTCTTGAACTTAGAGTTTATCTAAGAAAGCCTTTAATCAAACTTGTCCACAAAAACACACACACTCAATAAATCTTATAGTTTGTTTCTAGGTAAAACCTTGGGTAGCCGAAAGGTTAAGTCTAAACAATAGGCATAGTTATGGCGGGGAGAATAGATGGAAACATAAGACAATACTAGAGGTGCCCAAAATTGGCTCTAGTATGCTACAAAGAATATCAAAAGAAAGAAGGAATTACTGAAGAGAAAAACACAATCCTTGAGGTGCCCGAAATTGGCTCAAGAATTGGTGGTTTAGAAAAGAAGAGAACACTTAACCAAAATCTACTTGTCTTGAACTTAGAGTTTATCTAAGAAAGCCTTTAATCAAACTTGTCCACAAAAACACACACACTCAATAAATCTTATAGTTTGTTTCTAGGTAAAACCTTGGGTAGCCGAAAGGTTAAGTCTAAACAATAGGCATAGTTATGGCGGGGAGAATAGATGGAAACATAAGACAATACTAGAGGTGCCCAAAATTGGCTCTAGTATGCTACAAAGAATATCAAAAGAAAGAAGGAATTACTGAAGAGAAAAACACAATCCTTGAGGTGCCCGAAATTGGCTCAAGAATTGGTGGTTTAGAAAAGAAGAGAACACTTAACCAAAATCTACTTGTCTTGAACTTAGAGTTTATCTAAGAAAGCCTTTAATCAAACTTGTCCACAAAAACACACACGCTCAATAAATCTTATAGTTTGTTTCTAGGTAAAACCTTGGGTAGCCGAAAGGTTAAGTCTAAACAATAGGCATAGTTATGGCGGGGAGAATAGATGGAAACATAAGACAATACTAGAGGTGCCCAAAATTGGCTCTAGTATGCTACAAAGAATATCAAAAGAAAGAAGGAATTACTGAAGAGAAAAACACAATCCTTGAGGTGCCCGAAATTGGCTCAAGAATTGGTGGTTTAGAAAAGAAGAGAACACTTAACCAAAATCTACTTGTCTTGAACTTAGAGTTTATCTAAGAAAGCCTTTAATCAAACTTGTCCACAAAAACACACACACTCAATAAATCTTATAGTTTGTTTCTAGGTAAAACCTTGGGTAGCCGAAAGGTTAAGTCTAAACAATAGGCATAGTTATGGCGGGGAGAATAGATGGAAACATAAGACCAAGAGAGAATTAAGCAAATTGATGGTTTGCATTGCTTGAGGACAAGCAATAGTTCGAGTTTGGGGGTGTGATAAGTGCTCAACTCACTATCACTTTTTACACCTTTTATGGGCATTAATTACTAAATCTACACCCACTCGGACCAATGCATATACTTAATGTGATATATTTAGAAGTTATGCTTATAAAGATGATATTTACAGAAAAGGCAAGTTTTACTGCATTTTTACATCTATGCAGGATAAACTATTACCGCGGCAGTAGCATGGCTGAGGCAGGACCTGATGCCGAGGCAGCAACAAAAAGACAAGAAGCGATATTGTAAGTGATTGGAAGAGAAAAATACAAGGGGCGTTTCTGGACATGCAACATATGGATCGGAGCTGGTTAGAACGAGGAAAAGCACAAGACAAGGCCACGCGGGAAAGCTTTTTTTATTTGGAATAAACTTGGAAATATTTTATTTATGTACATGACTTGTTCCCTACTCTAAGTTGTATTCTACATAGGAAAGGTTTTCCCTAGGCCAAGCCTATATAAGACCTAGCCGTCCAAGGGAATGGGAGAGCCGATTCTTAGAGAGTTCACCCTAAGACTCATTGTTTTCTTTCTCTCAAATTATGTTCTAAGTTTTCTTAGGGTTTAGGTGAAGGTTGTCAAGTATTTGTGAGAGGATATTGTACTTTGTTCTTGCATTCAAGCTTGGGAGAGAAGTTTGTGAGTAATCTATTTATCTAGACTCGGGAGAGTTAGATTCACGAAAGGAATAAGTACGGTATTTCAATCGCGAAATACTAACTCGGCCTAGGGATAGGTTAAGAGTTTCAGCGGCTAAAAGAAGTGTGAGATTGGTTGATGATTATAACTGATTCACGCCGGGAGGTATCATCAAGGATTGATCACCAACAGTACTTCGACTTAGGGATAAGCGGAGTCATCCAAGGTCACTTTGCCGAACATTAATAAAGTCCACCCACGAGCAAGGTATTGCCGCGGCGAACAAGTATCGTCACTACCAAGGCAGTAATCTGTAGTACTGCCGAGGCAGTGATGTACAATTGCATTGGACAGAGACAAGTTAATCAAATCCACAATACAACACAACTGGATCCTGCCCTCTCTCTTAATCAAGTCTCATCTTTATTCTTAGTTTTCTTTATTTCAATTTATTTAGATTCATCAAAACCAAATTTATTTGTGTCTTTATTTTATTTCTTTTTACAGGGCAAGAAGACGAAGGAGGCATATTAAGTAGACCAATCCCTGTGGAAACGATACACGATTATACTGATCACTTTATTACTTGCGATGTGTCCACTTGCACCAATTGCGCACTTTTGATTTAAACGGGCCAAATGGGCTTTCAAGTAAACTCGTTCAAATTTTAACCGATTAAAAAGCTCAAAATTTGATTTTAAGCTGTATAATTAGGTTCAAAATCCAATAATTATCTTTTTGTACCCAAAAATTTGATTTAATATCATTTTCGATCGTTTTTTATGGTTCTGAGCGTGCATGTCTAAATGGGCTTTCTAGTGAACCTGTTCGAATTTTAACCGAGTAAAAAGCTCAAAATTTGATTTTAAGCTGTATAATTAGGTTTAAAATCCAAAAATTAACTTTTTGTACCCAAAAAGTTTGATTTAATATCATTTTCGATCGTTTTTTATGGTTTAGAGCGTGCATGTCTAAACGGGCTTTCTAGTGAACCCGTTCGAATTTTAACCGAGTAAAAAGCTCAAAATTTAATTTTGAGCTGTATAATTAGGTTTAAAATCCAATATTAACCTTTTGTACCCAAAAAATTTGATTTAATATCATTTTCGATCGTTTTTTATGGTTTAGAGCGTGCATGTCTAAATGGGCTTTCTAGTGAACCCGTTCGAATTTTAACCGAGTTAAAAGCTCAAAATTTGATTTTGAGCTGTATAATTAGGTTCAAAATCCAATAATTAGCTTTTTGTACCCAAAAAATTTGATTTAATATCATTTCCGATCATTTTTTATGGTTTAGAGCGTGCATGTCTAAATGGGCTTTCTAGTGAACCCGTTCGAATTTTAACCGAGTAAAAAGCTCAAAATTTCATTTTAAGCTGTATAATTAGGTTCAAAATCCATTAATTAACTTTTTGAACCCAAAAAATTTGATTTAATATCATTTTCAATTTAATCGTTCTTTAGGGTTCACAGTGTGCATGTCTAAATAGGCTTTCTAGTGAACCCTTTAGAATTTTAACCGTGTAAAAAGCTTAAAATTTTAGTTTAAGTTGTATAATTAGGTTCAAAAGCCCATAATTAACTTTTTGTGCCCTAAAAATTTGATTTAAAATAATTTTCTATCGTTTTTTATGGTTTAGAGCGTGAATGTCTAAATGGGCTTTTTAGTGAACCCGTTCGAATTTTAACAGAATAAAAAGCTGAAAATTTGATTTTAAGCTATATAATTAGGTTCAAAATCCCATAAATAACTTTTTGTACCAAAAAAATTGTATTAATATAATTTTTGATCGTTTTTTATGATTCAGACCGTGCATGTCTAAATAGGCTATCTTGTGAACCCTTTCGAATCTTAACCGAGTAAAAAGCTCAAAATTTTAGTTTAAGTTGTATAATTACGTTCAAAAGACCATAATTAACATTTTTTGCCCAAAAAATTTGATTTAATATCATTTTCGATCGTTTTTTATGGTTCGGAGCGTGCTTGTCTAAATGGGCTTTTAAGTGAACCCTTTCGAATTTTAACCTAGTAAAAAGCTCAAAATTTGATTTTAAGCTATATAATTAGGTTTAAAATCCAATAATTAACTTTTTTTACCCAAAAAAATTGATTCAATATCATTTTCGATCATTTTTTATGGTTCAGAGCATGCATGTCTAAATTGGATTTCTAGTGAACCCGTTCGAATTTTAACTAAGTTAAAAGGTCAAAATTTGATTTTAAGATGTATAATTAGGTTCAAAAGCCCATAATTAAATTTTTTACCCAAAATATTTGATTTAATATCATTTTCGATCGTTTTTTAGGGTTCAGAGCGTGCATGTATAAATGAGCATTTTTGTGAACCCGTTCGAATTTTATCCGAGTACAAAGCTCAAAATTTGATTTTAAGCTGTATAATTAGGTTCAAAATCCCATAATTAACTTTTTTTACCCAAAAAATTTGATTTAATATCATTTTCGAGCGTTCTTTAGGGTGCAGAGCGTGCATGTCTAAATGGGCTTTCTGGTCAACCATTTCGAATTTTAACCTAGTAAAAACCTCAAAATTTTAGTTCAAGTTGTATAATTAGGTTCAAAATCCCATAATTAACTTTTTTTACCCAAAAAAATTGATTTAAATCATTTTCGATCGTTTTTTATGGTTCAGAGCGTGCCTGTCTAAATGGGCTTTCTAGTAAACCCGTTCGAATTTTAACCAAGTAAAAAGCTCAAAATTTGATTTTAAACTATATAATTAGGTTCAAAATCTCATAATTAACAATTTGTACCCAAAAAATTTGATTTAAATCATTTTCGATCGTTCTTTAGGGTTTAGAGCGTGCCTGTCTAAATGGGCTTTCTAGTAAACCCGTTCGAATTTTAACCGAGTAAAAAGCTCAAAATTTGATTTTAAGCTGTATAATTAGGTTCAAAATCCAATAATTAACTTTTTGTACCAAAAAAATTTGATTTAATATCATTTTCGATCGTTTTTTAAGGTTTAGAGAGTGCATGTCTAAATGGGCTTTCTGGTGAACCTTTTCGAATTTTAACCGAGTAAATGGGCTATCTTGTGAACCCTTTCAAATTTTAACCGAGTAAAAAGCTCAAAATTCTAGTTTAAGTTGTATAATTACGTTCAAAAGACCAGAATTAACATTTTTTGCCCAAAAAATATGATTTAAAATCATTTTCGATCGTTTTCTATGGTTCGGAGCGTGCTTGTCTAAATGGGCTTTTAAGTGAACCCGTTCGAATTTTAACCTAGTAAAAAGCTCAAAATTTGATTTTAAGCTGTATATTTAGGTTTAAAATCCAATAATTAACTTTCTGTACCCAAAAAATTGATTTAATAACATTTTCGATCGTTTTTTATGGTTCAGAGCGTGCATGTCTAAATGGGCTTTCTAGTGAACCCGTTTGAATTTTAACTGAGTTGAAAGCTCAAAATTTGATTTTAAGATTTATAATTAGGTTCAAAAGCCCATAATTAACTTTTTTACCTAAAATATTTGATTTAATATCATTTTCGATCGTTTTTTAGGGTTCAGAGCGTGCATGTCTAAATGGGCATTTTAGTGAACCCGTTCGAATTTTATCGGAGTACAAAACTCAAAATTTGATTTTAAGCTGTATAATTAGGTTCAAAATCCCATAATTAACTTTTGGTACCCAAAAAATTTGATTCAATATCATTTTCGAGCGTTCTTTAGGGTGCAGAGCGTGTATGTCTAAATGGGCTTTCTGGTCAACCACTTCGAATTTTAAACTAGTAAAAAGCTCAAAATTTTAGTTCAAGTTGTATAATTAGGTTCAAAATCCCATAATTAACTTTTTTTACCCCAAAAAATTGATTTAAATCATTTTCGATCATTTTTTATGGTTCAGACCGTGCATGTCTAAATGGGCTATCTTGTGAACCCTTTCGAATTTTATGCGAGTAAAAAGCTCAAAATTTTAGTTTAAGTTGTATAATTACGTTCAAAAGACCATAATTAACATTTTTTGCCCAAAAAATTTGATTTAATATCATTTTCGATCATTTTTTATGGTTCGGAGCGGGCTTGTCTAAATGGGCTTTTAAGTGAACTCGTTCGAATTTTAACCTAGTAAAAAGCTCAAAATTTGATTTTAAGCTGTATAATTAGGTTTAAAATCCAATAATTTACTTTTTCTACCCAAAAAATTGATTTAATATCATTTTCGATCGTTTTTTATGGTTCAGAGCATGCATGTCTAAATGGGCTTTCTAGTGAACCCGTTCGAATTTTAATCGAGTTAAAAGCTCAAAATTTGATTTTAAGATGTATAATTAGGTTCAAAAGCCCATAATTAACTTTTTTACCCAAAATATTTGATTTAGTATCATTTTCGATCGTTTTTAGGGTTCAGAGCGTGCATGTCTAAATGGGCAATTTAATGAACCCGTTCGTATTTTATCCAAGTACAAAGCTCAAAATTTGATTTTAAGCTGTATAATTAGGTTCAAAATCCCATAATTAACTTTTTGTACCCCCAAAATTTGATTTAATATCATTTTCAAGCGTTCTTTAGGTTGAGAGCGTGCATGTCTAAATGGGCTTTCTGCTCAACCATTTCGAATTTTAACCTAGTAAAAAGCTCAAAATTTTAGTTCAAGTTGTATAATTATGTTCAAAATCCCATAATTAACTTTTTGTACCCAAAAAAATTTATTTAAATCATTTTTGATAATTTTTTATGGTTCAGAGCGTGCCTGTCTAAATGTGCTTTCTAGTAAACCTGTTCGAATTTTAACCGAGTAAAAAGCGCAAAATTTGATTTTAAGCTGTATAATTAAGTTCAAAATCCAATAATTAACTTTTTGTACCCAAAAAATTTGATTTAATATCATTTTCGATCGTTTTTTAAGGTTCGGAGCGTGCATGTCTAAATGGGCTTTCTAGTGAACCCGTTCGAATTTTAACCGAGTAAAAAGCTCAAAATTTTATTTTGAGTTGTATAATTAGGTTTAAAATCCAATAATGAACTTTTTGTACCCAAAAAAGTTGATTTAATATCATTTTCGATCGTTTTTTATGGTTCAGAGCGTGCATGTCTAAATGGGCTTTCTGGTGAACCTTTTCGAATTTTAACCGAGTAAAAAGCTCAAAATTTTAGTTTAAGTTGTATACTTAGGTTCAAAAGCCCATAATTAACTTTTTGTACCCAAAATATTTTGTTTAAATCATTTTCGATCGTTTTTCATGGTTTAGAGTGTGCTTATCTAAATGGGCTTTCTAGTGAACCCGTTCAAATTTTAACTGAGTAAAAACCTCAAAATTTGATTTTAAGCTGTATAATTAGGTTCAAAAGCCCATAATTAACTTTCTTTACCCAAAAAATTTGATTTAATATCATTTTCGATCGTTCTTTATGGTTCAGAGCGTGCATGTCTAAATGGGCTTTTTAGTGAACCCTTTCGAATTTTAAAAGAGTAAAAAGCACAAAAATTGATTTTAAGTAGTATAATTAGGTTCAAAATACCATAATTAATAATTTGTACCCAAAAAATTTGCTTTAATATCATTTTCGATCGTTCTTTAGGGTTCAGAGCGTGCATGTCTAAATGGGCTTTTTAGTGAACCCGTTCGAATTTAAGCTGTATAATTAGTTTTAAAATCCCATAATTAACTTTTTTTACACAAAAAATTTGATGTAATATCATTTTCGATCGTTCTTTAGGGTTTAGAGTGTGCATGGCTAAATGGGCTTTCTAGTAAACCCTTTCGAATTTTAACTGAGTAAAAAGATCAAAATTTTAGTTTAAGCTGTATAATTAGTTTCAAAAGCCCATAATTAAATTTTTGTACCCGAAAAAATTGATTTAATATCATTTTTAATCGTTTTTTATGGTTCAGAGCGTGCCTGTCTAAATGGGCTTTCTAGTGAACCCGTTTGAATTTTGAAAGAGTCAAAAGCTCAAAATTTGATTTTGAGTTTTCTAATTATTTTCAAAATCCCATAATTAATTTTTTTAACCAAAAAATTTGATTTAATATCATTTTCGATTGTTCTTTAGGGTTCAAAGCGTGCATGTTTAAATGGGCTTTTTAGTGAACCCTTTCGAATTTTAACAGAGTAAAAAGCACAAAATTTGGTTTTAAGCAGTATAATTAGGTTCAAAATCCCATAATTAACAATTTGTACCCAAAAAATTTGATTTAATATCATTTTCGATCATTCTTTAGGGTTCAGAGCGTGCATGTCTTAATGGGCTTTTTAGTGAACCCGTTCGAATTTTAACTTAGTAAAAACCTCAAAATTTGATTTTAAGCTGTATAATTAGTTTCAAAATTCTATAATTAACTTTTTTTACACAAAAAATTTGATGTAATATCATTTTCGATCGTTCTTTAGAGTTTAGAGCGTGCATGGCTAAATGGGCTTTCTAGTAAACCCTTTCGAATTTTAACTGAGTAAAAAGATCAAAATTTTAGTTTAAGCTGTATAATTAGGTTCAAAAGCCCATAATTAAATTTTTATACCCGAAAAATTTGATTTAATATCATTTTTAATCGTTTTTTATGGTTCAGAGCGTGCCTGTCTAAATGGGCTTTCTAGTGAACCCGTTTGAATTTTAAAAGAGTCAAAAAGCTCAAAATTTGATTTTGAGTTTTATAATTATTTTCAAAATCCCATAATTAATTTTTTTAACCAAAAAATTTGATTTAATATCATTTTCGATTGTTCTTTAGGGTTCAAAGCGTGCATGTCTAAATGGGCGTTCTGGTGAACCCTTTCGAATTTTAACCGAGTAAAAAGCTCAAAGTTTTAGTTTAAGTTGTATAATTAGGTTCAAAAGCCCATTATTAACTTTTTGTACCCAAAAAATTTGATTTAAATCATTTTTGATCTTTTTTATGGTTTAGAGCGTGCCTGTCTAAATGGGCTTTCTAGTGACCCGTTCGAATTTTAGCCGAGTAAAAACCTCAAAAATTGATTTTAAGCTGTATAATTAGGTTCAAAAGCCCGTAATTAACTTTTTGTACCCAAAAAAATTGATTTAATATCATTTTTTATCGTTATTTAGGGTTCAAAGTGTGCATGTCTAAATGGGCTCTCTGGTGAACCCTTTCGAATTTTAACCGAGTAAAAATCTCAAAATTTTAGTTTAAGATGTATAATTAGGTTCAAAAGCCCATTATTAACTTTTTGTACCGCAAAAATTTGATATAAATCATTTTCGTCGTTTTTTATGGTTCAGAGCATGCTGTCTAAATGGGCTTTCTAGTGAACCCGTTTGAATTTTATCTGAGTAAAAAGACCAAAATTTGATTTTAAGATGTATAATTAGGTTAAAAAGCCCATAATTAACTTTTTGTACCCAAAAAAATTGATTTAAATTGATGAGTGCCCAAAAGTCCTCATTTTTATACCATTTTCCCACTCGATTATTGCTAATAAAGACAGACTTAAAGGCGAGAATAGATATTTCTGGTTATTTTCCACTTTTCAGCATCTTAACACTTAAATTATAAATTTATCTATTATTTGGCATAAAACATGTACGGTTAATGGTTTCTTCTCTTAGATAGGAAACTACCACATAGGTAATGCCAGATAGCATGATGGATGCTGCAAACCAAAGCTGGAATGCAGATTAGTACCCGCCTCGGCAGCACTTGGAGGCCGCGGCAGCATCGGAGGCCGTGGCAGCACCTGGAACATAAATGTTGATATGATGGGCGATCTGAAGAGAAAAATAAGGTAAACGTTTTAAGACAAGCGGCATAGAAATCGGAGCTGGGAAACACACGGAAAGTCAATGTCAAAGGCCACGTGAGAAAAGAATTCTTATAGGAATAAACTAGGAAATAAAATAAATATCTTTTATTTATGTACTTAACTTGTGTTTTACTCCAAGTTGAATTCCTACTTTGGAAAGGTTTGCCCTAGGCCAAGCCTATATAAACCATAGCCTATGTAGAGAGGAAGATATCTCGAAATCAAGTGTTCATAGAAAATCCTAAACTCCTCCATCTCCCCCTTGGGGTTTAGGTTAGTTTGTGGAGTAGTTGTGGAAGAAAAGTGTACTTTGCTTTCTTGGTTCAATGCAATAAAATATCAAAGTTTGCTTATTCTTTGCCATTCCTTGTTCTTGCATCCAAGCTCGATAGAGAAGTTTGTGAGTAATCCATTTATCTAATATCGAGAGAGTTAGATTCACTAAAGGAATAAGTACGGTGTTTCAATCGGGAAACACTAACTCGGCCTAGAGATAGGTTAAGAGTTTCAGTGGCTAAAAGAAGTGTGGGATTGGTTGGTGATTATAATTGATTCACGCCGAGAGGTATCATCAAGGACTGGTCATCAACAGTACTTCGACTTATAGATAAGCGGAGTCATCAAAGGATACTTTTTCGAACTTTGGTAAAATCTACCCAAGAGCAAGAGATTGTCGCGGCGGACTAGCATCATCGCTGTCGAGGTAGTAATCTGCAGTACTGCCGAGGCAGTGTTGTGCGATTGCATTCGACAGAAACAAGTCAATTGAACCCACACTACGAAACACTCTAACCTACCCCACTTTTTCATCCTTGATTTCTTGATCATTTATATTTATCGCTTTAATTATTTTCTTTAGTTATAATCCAATTCAATTATCTGTGTCTTTACCTTTTCATTGTGCAGGAAGAATAAATTGCGTAAGTAAAGTCAATCCCTGTGGATTCGACATCTTAAATGCTACAATCTAACAAAAGTAGGACTTTCTCGCCTCCATCATAAATCATTTTTGATCGTTTTTTAGGGTTGAGAGCGGGCATGTCTAAATGGGCATTTTAGTGAACCCGTTCAAATTTTAACAGAGTAAAAAGCTCAAAATTTGATTTTAAGCTGTATAATTAGGTTCAAAATCCCATAATTAACTTTTTGTACCCTCAAACTTTGATTTAATATCATTTTTGATCGTTTTTTATGGTTCTGAGCGTGCATGTCTAAATGGGCTTTCTAGTGAACCCGTTCGAATTTTAACCAAGTAAAAAGTTCAAAATTTGATTTTAAGCTGTATAATTAGGTTCAAAAGCCCATAATTAACTTTTTGTACCCAAAAAATTTGATTTAATATCATTTTCGATTCGATCGTTCTTTAGGGTTCAGAGCATGCATGTCTAAACGGGCTTTCTAGTGAACCCATTCGAATTTTAACCGAGTAAAAAACTAAAAATTTTAATTTAAGTCGTATAATTAGCTTCAAAAGCCCATAATTAACTTTTTGTGCCCAAAAAATTTGATTTAAAATCATTTTCGATCGTTTTTTATGGTTTAGAGCGTGCCTGTCTAAATGGGCTTTCTAGTGAACCCGTTCGAATTTTAAAAGAGTTAAAAGCTCAAAATTTGATTTTGACCTGTATAATTAGTTTCAAAATTCCATAATTAAATTTTTTTACCTAAAAAATTTGATTTGATATCATTTTTGATCGTTCTTTAGGGTTTAGAGCGTGCATGTCTAAATGGGCTTTTTGGTGAACCCTTTCGAATTTTAACCGAGTAAAAACCTCAAAATTTGATTTTAAGCTGTTTAATTAAGTTCAAAAGCCTGTAATTAACTTTTTGTACGCAAAAAATTTTATTTAATATCATTTTTGATCGTTTTTTATGGTTCAGAGCGTGCATGTTTAAATGGGCTTTCTTGTGAACCCTTTCGAATTTTAACCGAGTAAAAAGCTCAAAATTTTAGTTTAAGTTGTATAATTAGGTTCAAAAGCCCATAATTAACTTTTTGTACCCAAAAAATTTGATTTAAATCATTTTCGATCGTTATTTATGGTTTAGAGCGTGCTTGTCTAAATGGGCTTTCTAGTGAACCATTTGAATTTTAACCGAGTAAAAACCTCTAAATTTGATTTTAAGATGTATAATTAGGTTAAAAAGAACATAATTAACTTTTTGTACCCAAAAAATTTGATTTAAATCTTTTTCGATCGTTTTTTAGGGTTTAGTGCGGGCATGTCTAAATGGGCATTTTATTGAACCCGTTTGAATTTTAACAGAGTAAAAAGCTCAAAATTTGATTTTAAGCTGTATAATTAGGTTCAAAATCTCATAATTAACTTTTTGTACCCTCAAAATTTGATTTAATATCATTTTCCATCGTTTCTTATGGTTCAGAGTGTGCATGTCTAAATGGGCTTTCTTGTGAACCCGTTCCAATTTTAACCGAGTAAAAAGCTCAAAATTTTATTTCAAGCTCTATCATTAGGTTCAAAAGACCGTAATTAACTTTTTGTACCCAACAAATTTGATTTAATATCATTTTCGATTCGATCGTTCTTTAGGGTTCAAAGTGTGCATGTCTAAATGAGCTTTCTAGTGAACCCATTCGAATTTTAACCGAGTAAAAAGCTAAAAATTATAGTTTAAGTTCTATAATTAGGTTCAAAATCCCATAATTAACTTTTTGTACCCTCAAAATTTGATTTAATATCATTTTCGATCGTTTTTCATGGTTCAAAGCGTGCTTGTCTAAATGGCCTTTCTAGTGAACCCGTTCAAATTTTATCCGAGTAGAAACCTCAAAATTTGATTTTAAGCTGTATAATTAGGTTCAAAATCCCAGAATTAAATTTTTGTACCCAAAAAATTTGATTTAATATCATTTTTTATCATTTTTTATGGTTCAGAGCGTGCATGTCTAAATGGGCTTTCTAGTGAACCCGTTCGAATTTTAACCGAGTAAAAAGCTCAAAATTTGATTTTAAGCTGTATAATCATCTTCAAAAGCGCATAATTAACTTTTTGTACCCAAAAAATTTGATTTAAAGTCATTTTCGATCATTTTTTATTGTTCAGAGCGGGCATGTCTAAAAGGGCATTTTAGTGAACCCGTTCGAATTTTAACAGAGTAAAAAGCTCAAAATTTGAATTTAAGCTGTAAAATTAGGTTCGAAATCCCATAAATAACTTTTTGTACCCTCAAAATTTGACTTAGTATCATTTCCGATCGTTTTTTATGGTTTACAGCGTGCATGTCTAAATGGGCTTTCTGAGGAACCCGTTCGAATCTTAATCGAGTAAAAAGCTCAAAATTTGATTTTAAGTTGTATAATTAGGTTCAAAAGCCCATAATTAACTTTTTGTAACCAAAAAATTTGATTTAAATCGTTTTCAATCGTTTTTCATGGTTTAGAGCGTGCTTATCTAAATGGGCTTTCTAGTGAACTCGTTCGAATTTTAACCGAGTAAAAAGCTCAAAATTTTATTTTAAGCTGTATAATTAGGTTCAAATGCCCATAATTAACTTTTTTTACCCAAAAAAATTTGATTTAATATCATTTTTTATTCTATCATTTTTTAGGGTTCAGAGCGTGCATGTCTAAATGGGCTTTCTAGTGAACCCATTCTAATTTTAACCGAGTAAAAAGCTGAAAATTTTAGTTTAAGTTGTATAATTAGCTTCAAAAGCCCATAATTAACTTTTTGTGCCCAAAAAATTTGATTTAAATCATTTTCGATCGTTTTTTATGGTTTAGAGCGTGCCTGTCTAAATGGGCTTTCTAGTAAACCCGTTCGAATTTTAACCGAGTAAAAAGCTCAAAATTTGATTTTAAGCTATATAATTAGGTTCAAAATCAATAATTAACTTTTTTACCCAAAAATTTTGATTTAATATCATTTTCGATCGTTTTTTATGGTTTAGAGCGTGCATGTTTAAATGGGCTTTTTAGTGAACCCGTTCGAATTTTAACTCGGTTAAAAGCTCAAAACTGATTTTAAGATGTATAATTAGGTTCAAAAGCCCATAATTAACTTTTTGTACCCAAAAAATTTAATTTAATATCATTTTCGATTCGAACATTCTTTAGGGTTCAGAGCGTGCATGTCTAAATGTGCTTTCTGGTGAACCCTTTCAAAATTTAACCGAGTGAAAACCTCAAAATTTTAGTTTAAGTTGTATAATTAGGTTCAAAAGCTCATAATTAACTTTTTGTGCCCAATAAATTTGATTTAAAATCATTTTCGATCGCTTTTTTTGGCTCAGAGCGTGCATGTCTAAATGGGCTTTTTAGTGAACCTGTTCGAATTTTAACAGAGTAAAAATCTCAAAATCCCATAATTAACTTTTTGTACCCAAAAAATTTCATATGATATCATTTTCGATCGTTCTTTAGGGTTCAGAGCTTGCATGTCTAAATGGGCTTTCTGGAGAACCATTTCGAATTTTAACCGAGTAAAAAGCTCAAAATTTTAGTTTAAGTTGTATAATTAGGTTCAAAAGCCCATAATTAACTTTTTGTACCCAAAAAATTTGATTTAAATCATTTTTGATCGTTTTTTATGGTTCAGAGCGTGCTTATCTAAATGGGCTTTCTAGTGAACCCGTTCGAATTTTAACAGAGTGAAAATCTCAAAATTTGATTTTAAGTTGTATAATTTGGTTAAAAATCCAATAATTAACTGTTTATACCAAAAAAATTTGATTTAATATTATTTTCGATCGTTCTTTAGGGTTCAGAGCATGCTTGTATAAATAGGCTTTTCTGGTGAACCCTTTCGAATTTTAACCGAGTAAAAAGATCAAAATTTTATTTTAAGCTGTATAATTAGGTTCAAAAGCCCATAATTAACTTTTTGTACCCAAAAAATTTGATTTAATATCATTTTCGAATCGATCGTTTTTTAGGGTTCAGAGCGTGCATGTCTAAATGGGCTTTCTAGTGAACCCATTCGAAGTTTAACCGAGTAAAAAGCCTAAAATTTTAGTTTAAGTTGTATAATTAGCTTCAAAAGCCCATAATTAACTTTTTGTACCCAAAAAATTTGATATAAAATTATTTTCGATCGTTTTTTATGGTTCAAAGCGGGAATGTCTAAATTGACATTTTAGTGAACTCGTTCGAATTTTAATAGAGTAAAAAGCTCAAAATTTGATTTTAAGTTGTATAATTAGGTTCAAAATCCCATAATTAACTTTTTGTACCCTCAAAATTTGATTTAATATCGTTTTCGATCGTTTTTTATGGTTCAGAGCGTGCATGTCTAAATGGGCTTTTTGGTGAACCAGTTCGAATTTTAAAAGAGTAAAAAGCCCAAAATTTGATTTTGTGCTGTATAATTAGGTTCAAATGCCCTTAATTAAATTTTTTACCCAAAAATTTTTGTTTAATATCATTTTAGATCATTCTTTAGGGTTCAGAGCGTGCATGTCTAAATTGGCTTTCTAGTGAACCCTTTCGAATTTTAACAGAGTAAAAAGCACAAAATTTTAGTTCAAGTTTTATAATTAGGTTCAAAATCCCATAATTAACTTTTTCTACCCAAAAAATTTGATTTAAAACATTTTCGATCGTTTTGTATGGTTCAGAGCGTGCCTGTCTAAATGGGCTTTCTAGTGAACCCGTTCCAATTTTAACTGTGTAAAAACCTCAAAATTTGATTTTAAGCTGTATAATTAAGTTCAAAAGCCCATAATTAACTTTTTGTATCCATAAAATTTGATTGAAATCGTTTTCGATTGTTTTTTATGGTTTAGAGTGTGCTTGTCAAAATTTGATTTTAAGCTGTAGAATTAGGTTCATAATCCAATAATTATCTTTTTGTACCCAAAAAATTTGATTTAATATCATTTTCAATTCGATCGTTCTTTAGGGTTCAGAGTGTGCATGTCTAAATGGGATTTCTAGTGAACCCATTCGAAGTTTAACCGAGTAAAAAGCTCAAAATTTGATTTTAAGCTGTATAATTAGTTTCAAAATCTCATAATTAACTTTTTTTTACACAAAAAATTTGATTTAATATCATTTTCGATCGTTCTTTAGGGTTCAGAGCGTGCATGGCTAAATGGGCTTTCTAGTGAACCCTTTCGAATTTTAAAAGAGTAAAAGCTCAAAATTTTAGTTTAAGTTGTATAATTAGGTTCAAAAGCTCATAATTAAATATTTTTACCCAAAAAATTTGATTTAATATCATTTTTAATCGTTTTTTATGGTTCAGAGCGTGCTTGCTTAAATGAACTTTTTGGTGAACCCGTTCGAATTTTAAAAGAGTAAAAAGCTCAAAATTTGATTTTAAGCTGTATAATTAGTTTCAAAATCCCATAATTAAATTTTTTTACCCAAAAAATTTGATTTAATATCAATTTCGATCATTATTTAGGGTTTAAAGTGTGCATGTCTAAATGGGCTCTCTGGTGAACCCTTTCGAATTTTAACCGAGTAAAAATCTCAAAATTTTAGTTTAAGTTGTATAATTAGGTTCAAAATCCCATTGTTAACTTTTTTTACCCAAAAAATTTGATTTAAAACATTTTTAATCGTTTTTTATGGTTCAGAGCGTGCCTATCTAAATGGGCTTTCTGGTGAACTCGTTCGAATTTTAAAAGAGTAAAAAGCTCAAAATTTGATTTAAAGCTGTATAATTAGTTTCAAAATCTCATAATTAACTTTTTTTTACACAAAAAATTTGATTTAATATCATTTTCGATCGTTCTTTAGGGTTCAGAGTGTGCATGTCTAAATGGGCTTTCTGGTGAACCCTTTCGTATTTTAACCTATTAAAAAGCTCAAAATTTTAGTTTAAGTTGTATAATTAGGTTCGAAAAACAATAATTAACTTTTTTTACCCTGAAAATTTGATTTAATATCTTTTTTGATCGTTCTATAGGGTTGAGAGTGTGCTGGTCTGAATGGGCTTTCTAGTGAACCCATTCGAATTTTCACTGAGTAAAAAGCTCAAAATTTTAGTTTAAGTTGTATAATTAGTTTCGAAAGCCCCAAATTAACTGTTTGTAACGAAACAATTTAATTTAAAGAATTTTCGATCTTTTTTATGGTTCAAAGCGCACCTATCTAAATGGGCTTTCTAGTAATCCCGTTCGAATTTTAACCGAGTAAAAAGCTCAAAATTTGAATTTAAGTTGTATAATTAGGTTCAAATACCAATAATTAACTTTTTGTACCTAAAAAAATTGATTTAATATCCTTTTCTATCGTTTTTTATGGTTTAGAGCGTACATGTCTAAATGGGCTTTCTAGTGAACCCGTTCGAATTTTAACCTAGTAAAAAGCTCAAAATTTGATTTTTGAGCTGTATAATTACGTTCAAAATCCCATAATTAAATTTTTGTACCCAAAAAATTTGATTTAATATCATTTTCGATGGTTTTTTAGGGCTCAGAGCGTGCATGTCTAATTGGGCTTTCTTGTGAACCAGTTCGAATTTTAACTGATTAAAAAGCTCAAATTTTAATTTTAAGCTGTATAATTAGGTCCAAAAGCCCATAATTAACTTTTTGAACCCAAAAGATTTGATTTAATATCATTTTCGATCGTTTTATAGGTTTTAGAGCTTGCATGGCTAAATGGGCTTTCTAGTGAACCCTTTCGAATTTTAAAAGAGTAAAAGCTCAAAATTTTAGTTTAAGTTGTATAATTAGGTTCAAAAGCTCATAATTAAATTTTTGTACCCAAAAAATTTGATTTAATATCATTTTTAATCGTTTTTTATGGTTCATTGCGTGCCTACTTAAATGGGATTTTTGGTGAACCCGTTCGAATTTTGAAAGAGTAAAAAGCTCAGAATTTGATTTTAAGCTGTATAATTAGTTTCAAAATCCCATAATTAATTTTTTTTTACCCAAAAAATTTGATTTAATATATTTTCGATCGTTCTTTAGGGTTCAGAGCTTGCATGTCTAAATGGGCTTTCTGGAGATCCATTTCGAATTTTAACCGAGTAAAAATCTCAAAATTTTAGTTTAAGTTGTATAATTAGGTTCAAAAGCCCATTATTAACTTTTTGTACCACAAAAATTTGATATAAATCATTTTCGTCGTTTTTTATGGTTCAGAGCATGTTGTCTAAATGGGCTTTTAAGTGAACCCGTTCGAATTTTATCTGAGTAAAAAGATCAAAATTTGATTTTAAGCTGTATAATTAGGTTCAAAATCCCATAATTAACTTTTTTTACGCAAAAAATTTGATTTAATATCATTTTCGATAATTCTTTAGGGTTCAGAGTGTGCATGTATAAATTGGCTTTCTGGTGAACCTTTTCGAATTTTAACCTAGTAAAAAGCTCAAAATTTTAGTTTAAGTTGTTTAATTAGGTTCAAAAGCCCATAATTAAATTTTTGTACCCAAAAAATTTGATTTAATATCATTTTCGATCGTTCTTTAGGGTTCAGAGCGTGCAGGTCTATATGGGCTTTCTCGTAAACCCGTTCGAATTTTCACAGAGTAAAAAGCTTAAAATTTTAGTTTAAGTTGTATAATTAGTTTCAAAAGTCAATAATTAACTGTTTGTATCGAAAAAATTTGATTTAAATAATTTCCGATCGTTTTTTATTGTTCAAAGCGCTTGTATAAATGGGCTTTCTAGTGAACCCATTCGAATTTTAACCGAGTAAAAACCTCAAAATTTTATTTTAAGCTGTATAATTTGGTAGAAAAACCAATAATTAAATTTTTGTACCCAAAAAAATTTATTTAATATCATTTTCGATCGTTTTTTATGGTTCAGAGCGTACATGTCTAAATGGGCTTTCTAGTGAACACGTTCGAACTTTAACCAAGTAAAAAGTTCAAAATTTTATTATAAGCTGTATAATTAGGTTTAAAATACCATAGCTAAATTTTTGTACCCAAAATATTTGATTTAATATCATTTTTAATCTTTTTTATGATTTAGAGCGTGCCTGTTTAAATGGGCTTTCTAGTGAACCCGTTCGGATTTTAAAAGAGTAAAAGCTCAAAATTTGATTTTAAGCTGTATAATAAGTTTCAAAATCCCATAATTAAATTTTTTTTTACCGAAAAAAATTGATTTAATATCATTTTTAATCTTTTTTTATGGTTCGGAGCGTGCCTGTCTAAATGGGTTTTCTGGTGAACCCGTTCGAATTTTAAAAGAGTAAAAAGCTCAAAATTTTAGTTTAAGTTGTATAATTAGATTCGAAATCCCATAAATAACTTTTTTTACACAAAAAAATTGATTTAATATCATTTTCGATCGTTCTTTACGGTTCGTAGTGTGCATGTCTAAATTGGCTTTCTGGTGAACCCTTTCGAATTTTAACCGAGTAAAAAGTTCAAAATTTTAGTTTAAGCTGTATAATTAGGTTCAAAAATCCCATAATAAACTTTTTGTTCCCAAGAAATTAGATTTAATATCATTTTCGATCATTTTTTAAGGTTCAGAGCGGTGCATGTCTAAATGGGCTTTCTTGTGAACCCTTCCGAATTTTAACCGAGTTAAAAGCTCAAAATTTTAGTTGAAGATGTATAATTAGGTTCAAAAGCCCATAATTAACTCTTTTTACCCAAAAAATTTGATTTAAATCATTTCCGATCGTTATTTATGGTTTAGAGCGTGCTTGTCTAAATGGGCTTTCATGTGAACCCTTTAGAATTTTATAAGAGTAAAAAGCTCAAAATTTGATTTTAGTAGTATAATTAGGTTCAAAATCCCATAATTAAATTTTTGTACCCCAAAAATTTGATTTAAATCATTTTCAATCATTTTTTATGGTTCAGAGCGTGCTTGTCTGAATGGGCTTTCTAGTGAACCCGTTCGAATTTTAACAGAGTAAAAAGCTCAAAATTTTAGTTTAAGCTGTATAATTAGGTTCAAAATCCCATAATTAACTTTTTGTACCCAAAAAATTTGATTTAATATCATTTTCGATCATTTTTTATGCTTAAGAGCATGCATGTCTAAGTGATCTTTCTAATGAACCAGTTCGAATTTTAACCTAGGAAAAACCTCAAAATTTGATTTTAAGCTGTATAATTAGGTTCAAAAGCCCATAATTAAATTTTTGTACCCAAAAAATTTGATTTAATATCATTTTCGATCGTTCTTTATGGTTCAGAGCGTGCATGTCTAAATGGGCTTTCTAGTGAACCCGTTCGAATTTCAATCGAGTTAAAAGCTCAAAATTTGATTTTAAGCTGCATAATTAGGTTCGAAATCCCATAATTAACTTTTTTTACCCAAAAAATTTGATTTAATGTCATTTTTTTATCGTTTTTTATGGTTAAGAACGTGCATGTCTAAATGGGCTTTCTATCGAACTCGTTCGAATTTTAACTGAGTAAAAAGCTCAAAATTTGATTTTAAGCTGTATAATTATGTTCAAAAGCACATAATTAACTTTTTGTACCCAAAAACTTTGATTTAATATCATTTTCGATCGTTTTTTATGGTTTAGAGTGCTGCATGTCTAAATGGGCTTTCTTGTGAACCTTCCAAATTTTATCCGAGTAAAAAGCTCAAAAATTTTAGTTTAAGAAGTATAATTAGTTTCAAAATCCCATAATTAACTTTTTTTACCCAAGAAATTTGATTTAAGTCATTTCCGATCGTTATTTATGGTTTAGAGCGTGCTTGTCTAAATGGACATTCTAGTAAACCCATTCAAATTTTAACAGAGTAAAAACCTCTAAATTTGATTTTAAGCTACATAATTAGGTTCAAAAGCCTATAATTAACTTTTTGTACCCAAAAAATTTGATTTAAATCATTTCCGATCCTTTTTTATGGTTCAGAGCGTGCATGTCTAAATGGGCTTTCTAATGAACCCGTTCGAATTTTAACCGAGTAAAAAGCACAAAATTTTAGTTTAAGTACTATAATTAGGTTTAAAAGCCAATATTTAATTTTTTGTACCCAAAAAATTTGATTTAAAATCATTTTGGATCGTTTTTTATGGTTCAGAGCGTACATGTCTAAATGGGCTTTCTATTGAACCCGTTCGAATTTTAAACTAGTAAAAAGCTCAAAATTTGATTTTAAGCTGTATAATTAGGTTCAAAATCCCATAATTAACTGTTTGTACCCAAAAAATTTGATTTAATAACATTTTCGATCGTTCTTTAGGGTTTAGAGCGTGCATGTATAAATGGGTTTTCTGGTGAAACCCTTTCGAATTTTAACCGAGTAAAAATCTCAAAATTTTAGTTTAAGTTGTATAATTAAGTTTAAAATCCCATAATTAACTTTTTGTACTAAAAAAATTTTATTTAAGTCATTTTCAATTGTTTTTTATGGTTCAGAGCGTGCCTGTCTAAATGGGCTTTCTAGTGAACCCGTTCGAATTTTAACCGAGTAAAAAGCTCAAAATTTGATTTTGAGCTTTATAATTAGGTTCAGAATCCAATAATGAACTTTTTGTACCCAAAAAATTTGATTTAATATCATTTTCGATCGTTTTTTATGGTTCAGAGCGTGCATGTCTAAATGGGCTTTCTAGTGAACACGTTCGAATTTTTACCGAGTAAAAAGTTCAAAATTTGATTTTAAGCTGTATAATTAGGTTCAAAATCCCATAATTAACTTTTTGTACCCAAAAAAATTGATTTAATATCATTTTCGATCGTTGTTTAGGGTTCAGAGCGTGCATGTCTAAATGGGCTTTCTAGTGAACCCGTTCGAATTTTAACCTAGTAAAAAGCTCAAAATTTGATTTTAAGCTGTATATTTAGATTCAAAATACTGTAATTAACATTTTTACACAAAAAATTTGATTTAATATCATTTTTGATCATTTTTTATGGTTCATAGCGTGCCTTTCTAAATGGGCTTTCTGGTGAACACGTTCAAATTTTAAAAGAGTAAAAAAGCTCAAAATTTGAATTTAAGCTGTATAATTAGTTTCAAAATCCCATAATTAACTTTTTTTACCCAAAAAATTTGATGTTAATCTCTATAATTAGGTTTAAATCCCATAATTAACTTTTTTGTTCCTAAAAAATTTGATTTAATATCATTTTCGATCGTTTTTTATGATTTAGAGCGCGCATGTCTAAATGGGCTTTCTAGTGAACCCGTTCGAATTTTAAAAGAGTAAAAATCTCAAAATTTGATTTTAAGTTGTATAATTAGGTTCAAAATCCAATAATTAACTTTTTCTTCCCAAAAAATTTGATTTAATATCATTTTGATCGTTTTTTAGGGTTTAGAGCGTGTATGTCTAAATGGTTTTTCAAGTGAACCCTTTCGAATTTTAACCGAGTAAAACGCTCAAAATTTTAGTTTAAGCTGTATAATTAGGATCAAAAGCCCATAATTAATTTTTTGCACCCAAAAAAATTGATTTAAATCATTTTCAATCATTTTTTATGGTTAAGAGTGTGCCTGTCTCACTGGGCTTTCTAGTGAACCCGTTCGAATTTTAATCGAGTAAAAAGCTCAAAATTTGATTTTTAGCTATCTAATTAGGTTGAAAATTCCATAATTAACTTTTTTTACCCAAAAAATTTGATGTAATATCATTTTCGATCGTTTTTTATGGTTTAGAGCATGCATGTCTAAATGGGCTTTCTTGTGAACCCTTTCGAATTTTATCCGAGTAAAAAGCTCAAAATTTTAGTTTAAGTTGTACAATTAGGTTCAAAAGCCCATAATTATTTTTTTGTACCCAAAAAATTTGATTTAAAATCATTTTCGATCGTTCTTTAGAGTTCAGAGCGTGCATGTCTGATTGGGCTTTCTGGTGAACCCTTTCGAATTTTAACAGTTTAAAAAGCTCAAAATTTTAGTTTAAGTTGTATAATTAGTTTCAAATAATTAACTTTTTGTACCCAAAAAAATTTGATTTAAATAATTTTCGATCGTATTTTAGGGTTCATAGTGTTCCTGTCTAAATGGGCTTTCTAGTGAACCCGTTTGAATTTTAAAAATAGTAAAAAGCTCAAAATTTGATTTTAAGCTGTATAATTAGGTTCAAAATCTAATAATTAACTTTTTGTACCCAAAAAATTAAATTTAATATTTTTTTCGATCGTTTTTATGGTTCAAAGCGTGCATGTCTAAATGGGCTTTCTAGTGAACCCTTACAAATTATAACAGAGTAAAAAGCTCAAAATTTGATTTTAAGCTGTATAATTAGGTTCAAAATTCCATAGTTAACTTTTTGTACCCAAAAAAATTGATTTAAATAGTTTTCGATCTTTTTCTAGGGTTCGAAGTGTGCCTGTCTAAATGGGCTTTCTAGTGAACCCGTTCCAATTTTAAAGAGTAAAAAGATCAAAATTTGATTTTAAGCTGTATAATTAGGTACAGAATACCATAATTAACTTTTTGTACCCAAAATTTTAATTTAATATCATTTTCGATCGTTTTTTATTGTTTAGAGTGTGCAAGTCTAAATGGGCTTTCTAGCAAACCCATTCGAATTTTAACCGAGTAAAAAGCTCAAAATTTGATTTTAAGATGTATAATTAGGTTCAAAAGTCCGTAAATAACTTTTTGTACCAAAAAAATTTCATTTATTATCATTTTCGATCGTTCTTTAGGGTTTAGAGCGTGCATGTCTAAATGGTCTTTCTAGTGAACCCTTTCGAATTTTAACCGAGTAAAAAGCTCAAAATTTTAGTTTAAGTTGTATAGTTAGGTTCAAAAGCCCATAATTAACTTTTTGTACCGAAAAAATTTGATTTAAATCATTTTCGATCGTTTTTTATGGTTCAGAGCGTGCACGTCTAAAAGGGCTTTTTAATGAACCCGTTCGAATTTTAACCTAGTAAAAAGCTCAAAATTTGATTTTGAGCTGTATAATTAGGTTCAAAAGCCCGTAAATAACTTTTTGTACCCAAAAAATTTGATTTAATATCATTTTCGATCGTTTTTTATTGTTAAGAGTGTGCACGTCTAAATGGGCTTTTTAGCGAACCCGTTCGAATTTTCACCGAGTAAAAAGCTCAAAATTTGATTTTAAGCTGTATATTAGGTTCAAAATCCCATAATTAACTTTTTGTACCCAAAAAATTTGACTTAATATCATTTTTGATCGTTTTTTATGGTTAAGAGCGTGCATGTCTAAATGGGCTATCTAGTGAACCCGTTCGAATTTTAACGTAGTAAAAAGCCCAAAATTTGATTTTGAGCTATATAATTAGGTTCAAAATCCCATAATTAACTTTTTGTACCCAAAAAATTTGATTTAATATCATTTTTGATCGTTTTTTAGGGTTCAGAGCGTGCATGTCTAAATGGTCTTTGTTGTAAACCCGGTCGAATTTTAACCGAGTAAAAAGCTCAAAATTTGATTTTAAGCTGTATAATTAGGTTCAAAAGTGCATAAATAACTTTTTGTAACCAAAAAATTTGATTTAATATCATTTTCGATCTTTTTTTAGGGTTCAGAGCGTGCATGTCTAAATAGGCTTTCTAGTGAACTTGTTCGAATTTTAACCTACCTAAAAGCACAAAATTTTATTTTAGGTTGTATAATTAGGTTCAAAAGCCCATAATTAACTTTTTTTTACACAAATAATTTGAATTAATATCATTTTTGATCGTTTTTTATGGTTAAGAGCGTGCATGTCTAAATGGGCTTTTTAGTAAACCCTTTCAAATTTTAACCGAGTAAAAAGCTCAAAATTTGATTTGAAGTTGTATAATTAGGTTCAAAAGCCCATCAATAACTTTTTGTACCCAAAAAACTTGATTTAATATAATTTTTTATCGTTCTTTAGGGTTTAGAGCGTGCTTGACTAAATGGTCTTTCTAGTGAACCCTTTCGAATTTTAACCGAGTAAAAAGCTCAAAATTTTAGTTTAAGTTGTATAGCTAGGTTCAAAATCCCGTAATTAACTTTTTGTACCCAAAAAATTTCATTTAAATCATTTTCTATCAATTTTTATGGTTTAGAGCGTGTATGTCTTAATGGGCTTTTTAGTGAACCCGTTCGAATTTTAACCGAGTAAAAAGCTCAAAATTTGATTTTGAGCTGTATAATTAGGTTCAAAATCCCATAATTAACTTTTTGTACCCAAAAAATTTGATTTAATATCTTTTTCGATCGTTCATTAGGGTTCAGAGCGTGCTTATCTAAATGGGCTTTTTAGTGAACTTGTTCAAATTTTAACCGAGTAAAAAGCACAAAATATGATTTTCAGCAGTATAATTAGGTTCAAAATACCGTAATTAACTTTTTGTACCAAAAAGATTTGATTTAATATCATTTTCGATCGTTCTTTAGTGTTCAGAGCATGCATATCTAAATTGTCTTTCTAGTGAACCCTTTTGAATTTTAACCGAGTAAAAATCTCAAAATTTTAGTTTAAGTTGTATTTCTAGGTTCAAAAGCCCATAATTAACTTTTTGTACCCAAAAATTTTTATTTAGATCTTTTTCTATCGTTTTTTATGGTTCAGAGCGTGCACGTCTAAATGGTCTTTTTAATGAACCCATTCGAATTTTAACCGAGTAAAAAGCTCAAAATTTGATTTTAAGTTGTATAATTAGGTTCAAAATCCCATAATTAACTTTTTGTACCTAAAAAATTTGATTTAATATCATTTTCGATCGTTTTTTATGTTTAAGAGCATGCATGTCTAAATGGGCTTTCTAGTGAACCCGTTCGAATTTTAACCTAGGAAAAAGCTCAAAATTTGATTTTAAGCTATATAATTAGGTTCAAAATCCAATAATTAACTTTTTGTACCCAAAAATTTGATTTAATATCATTTTCGATCGTTTTTTAGGGTTCAGAACGTGCAAGTCTAAATGGGCTATCTTGTGAACCCGTTCAAATTTTAACCACGTAAAAAGCTCAAAATTTTAATTTAAGATGAATAATTAGGTTCAAAAGCCCATAATTAACTTTTTGTACCCAAAAGATTTGATTTAATATCATTTTTGATCGTTCATTAGGGTTTAGAGCCTGCATGTCTAAATGGGTTTTCTAGTGAACCCGTTCGAATTTTAACCTAGTAAAAAGATCAAAATTTGATTTTAAGCTGTATAATTAGGTTCAAAATCCCATAATTAACTTTTTGTACCCAAAAAATTTGATTTAATATCATTTTTGATCGTTTTTTAGGGTTCAGTGCGTGCATGTCTAAATGGGCTTTTTAATGAACCCATTCGAATTTTAACCGAGTAAAAAGCTCAAAATTTGATTTTAAGTTGTATAATTAGGTTCAAAATCCCATAATTAACTTTTTGTACCTAAAAAATTTGATTTAATATCATTTTCGATCGTTTTTTATGTTTAAGAGCATGCATGTCTAAATGGGCTTTCTAGTGAACCCGTTCGAATTTTAACCTAGGAAAAAGCTCAAAATTTGATTTTAAGCTATATAATTAGGTTCAAAATCCAATAATTAACTTTTTGTACCCAAAAATTTGATTTAATATCATTTTCGATCGTTTTTTAGGGTTCAGAACGTGCAAGTCTAAATGGGCTATCTTGTGAACCCGTTCAAATTTTAACCACGTAAAAAGCTCAAAATTTTAATTTAAGATGAATAATTAGGTTCAAAAGCCCATAATTAACTTTTTGTACCCAAAAGATTTGATTTAATATCATTGTTGATCGTTCATTAGGGTTTAGAGCCTGCATGTCTAAATGGGTTTTCTAGTGAACCCGTTCGAATTTTAACCTAGTAAAAAGATCAAAATTTGATTTTAAGCTGTATAATTAGGTTCAAAATCCCATAATTAACTTTTTGTACCCAAAAAATTTGATTTAATATCATTTTTGATCGTTTTTTAGGGTTCAGTGCGTGCATGTCTAAATGGGCTTTCTAGTGAACGCTTTCGAATTTTAACCGAGTAAAAAGCTCAAAATTTGATTTGAAGTTGTACAATTAGGTTCAAAAGCCCATCAATAACCCTTTCGAATTTATGGTTCAGAGCGTAGTTGTATAAATGGGCTTTCTAGTGAACCCGTTCGAATTTTAACTGAGTAAAAAGCTCAAAATTTGACTTTGAGCTGTATAATTAGGTTCAAAATCCCATAATTAACTTTTTTTACCCAAAAAATTTGATTTAATAACATTTTCGATCGTTTTTTATGGTAAGAGCGTGATTGTCTAAATATGCTTTCTAGTGAACTCGTTCGAATTTTAACCGCGTAAAAAGCTCAAAATTTGATATTAAGCTGTAAAATTTGATATTAACCAAAAAAATTGATTTAATATCATTTTCAATCGTTCTTTAGGGTTAAGAGCGTGCATATCTAAATGGTCTTTCTAGTGAACCCTTTCGAATTTTAACCGAGTAAAAAGCTCAAAATTTTAGTTTAAGTTGTATTGTTAGGTTCAAAAGCCCATAATTAACTTTTTGAACCCAAAAATTTTTATTTAGATCTTTTTCGATCGTTTTTTATGGTTGGGAGAGTGAAATTCTAAATGGTCTTTCTAGTGAACCCTTTCGAATTTTAATCGAGTAAAAAGCTCAAAATTTGATTTTGTGCTGTATAGTTAGGTTCAGAAGCCCATAATTAACATTTTGTAGCCAAAAAATTTGATTTAATATCATTTTTGATAGTTTTTTATGTTTAAGAGCGTGCATGTCTATATGGGCTTTTTAATGAACCCGTTCGAATTTTAACCGAGTAAAAAGCTCAAAATTTGATTTTAAGCTGAATAATTACGTTCACAATCCCAAAATTAACTTTTTGTACCCCAAAAATTTGATTTAATATCATTTTTGATCGTTTTTTATGGTTAAGAGCGTGCATATCTAAATGGGCTTTCTAGTGAACCCGTTCGAATTTTAACCGAGTAAAAAGCCCAAAATTTGATTTTAAGCTGTATAATTAGGTTCGAAATCCCATAATTAACTTTTTGTACCCAAAAATTTGATTTAATATCATTTTCGATCGTTTTTTAGGGTTCAGAACGTGCATGTCTAAATTGGCTTTCTTGTGAACCCGTTAGAATTTTAACCGAGTAAAAAGCTAAAAGTTTTAATTTAAGATGTATAATTAGGTTCAAAAGCCCATAATTAACTTTTTGTACCCAAAAAATTTGATTTAATATCAATTTTGATCGTTCATTAGGTTTTAGAGCGTGCATGTCTAAATGGGCTTTCTAGTGCACCCGTTTGAATTTTAACCTAGTAAAAAGCTCAAAATTTAATTTTAAGCTGTATAATTAGGTTCAAAATACCGTAATTAACTTTTTGTACCAAAAAAATTGATTTAATATCATTTTCGATCGTTCTTTAGTGTTCAGAGCATGCATATCTAAATGGTCTTTCTAGGGAACCCTTTCGAATAATAACCGAGTAAAAAGCTCAAAATTTTAGTTTAAGTTGTATTTGTAGGTTCAAAAGCCCATAATTAACTTTTTGTACACAAAATTTTTATTTAGATATTTTTCTATCGTTTTTTATGGTTCAGAGCGTGCCTGTCTAAATGGTCTTTTTATTGAACTCGTTCGAATTTTAACCGAGTAAAAAGCTCAAAATTTGATTTTAAGTTGTATAATTAGGTTCAAAATACCATAATTAACTTTTGTACCCAAAAAAAATTGATTTAATATCATTTTCGATCATTTTTTATGGTTAAGAGCATGCATGTCTAAATGAGGATTCTAGTGAACCCGTTCGAATTTTAACCTAGGAAAAAGCTCAAAATTTGATTTTAAGCTATATAATTAGGTTCAAAATCCAATAATTAACTTTTGTACCCAAAAATTTGATTTAATATCATTTTCGATCGTTTTTAGGGTTCAGAACGTGTATGTCTAAATGGGCTTTCTTGTGAACCCGTTCGAATTTTAACCACGTAAAAAGCTCAAAATTTTAACTTAAGATGTATTATTAGGTTTAAAAGCCCATAATTAACTTTTTGTACCCAAAAATTTGATTTAATATCATTTTCGATCGTTTTTTAGGGTTTAGTACGTGCATGTCTAAATGGGCTTTCTTGTGAGCCTGTTCGAATTTTAACCACGTAAAAAGCTCAAAATTTTAATTTAAGATGTATAATTAGGTTCAAAAGCCCATAGTTAACTTTTTGTACCCAAAAAATTTGATTTAATATCATTTTTGATCGTTCATTAAGGTTTAGAGCCTGCATGTCTAAATGGGCTTTCTAGTGAACCCGTTCGAATTTTAACCTAATAAAAAGATCAAAATTTGATTTTAAGCTGAATAATTAGGTTCAAAATCCCATAATTATCTTTTTGTAACAAAAAAAATTGATTTAATATCATTTTCGATCGTTTTTTAGGGTTCAGTGCGTGCTTGTCTAAATGGGCTTTCTTGTGAACCCTTTCGAATTTTAACCAAGTAAAAAGCTCAAAACTTTAGTTTATGTTGTATAATTAGGTTCAAAAGCCCAAATTTAACTTTTTGTACCTAAAAAATTTGATTTAATATGATTATCGATCATTCATTAGGTTTTAGAGCGTGCATGTCTAAATGGGCTTTCTAGTGAACCCTTTCGAATTTTAACCGAGTAAAAAGCTCAAAATTTGATTTTAATTTGTATAATTAGGTTCAACAGCCCATAATTAACTTTTTGTACTCAAAAAATTTATTTAAATCATTTTCGATCGTTTTTTATGGTTCAGAGTGTGCCTATCTAAATGGGCTTTCTAGTGAACTCGTTCGAATTTTAACTAAGTAAAAATCTCAAATTTTGATTTTGAGTTGTATAAGGTTCAAAAGCTCATAATTAACTTTTTGTATCCAAAAAATTTGATTTAATATCATTTTCGATCGTTTTTTATGCTTAAGAGAGTGCATGTCTAAATGGGCTTTCTACCAAACCCGTTCGAATTTTAACCGAGTAAAAAGCTCAAAATTTGATTTTAAGATGTATAATTAGGTTCAAAAGTCCATAAATAACTTTTTTTACCCAAAAAAATTGATTTAATATAATTTTCGATCGTTCTTTAGGGTTCAGAGCGTGCATGGCTAAATGGCCTTTCTAGTGAACCCTTTCGAATTTTAACCGAGTAAAAAGCTCAAAATTTTAGTTTAAGTTGTATAGTTAGGTTCAAAATCCCGTAATTAACTTTTTGTACCCAAAAAATTTGATTTAAATCATTTTCTATCATTTTTTATGGTTTAGAGCGTGTATGTCTTAATGGGCTTTTTAGTGAACCCGTTCGAATTTTCACCGAGTAAAAAGCTCAAAATTTTATTATGAGCTATATAATTAGGTTCGAAATCTCATAATTAACTTTTTGTACCCAAAAAATTTGATTTAATATCATTTTCGATAGTTTTTTAGGGTTTAGCAGGTGCATGTCTAAATTGGCTTTCTAGTAAACCCGTTCCAATTTTAACATAGTAAAAAGATCAAAATTTGTTTTTAAGCTGTATAATTAGGTTCAAAAGTCCATAAATAACTTTTTGTACCCTAAAAATTTTATTTAATATCATTTTCGATCGTTCTTTAGGGCTTAGAGCGTGCATGTCTAAATAGTCTTTCTAGTGAACCCTTACGAATTTTAACCGAGTAAAAAAACTCAAAATTTTAGTTTAAATTGTATAGTTATGTTCAAAAGCCCATAATAAACTTTTTTTACCCAAAAATTTTGATTAAATCATTTTTTATCGTTTTTCATGGTTCAGAGCGTGCATGTCTGATTGGGCTTTTTAGTGAACCCGTTCGAATTTTAACCGAAGCTGTATAATTAGGTTCAAAAGCCCATAATTTACTTTTTGTACCCCAAAAGCTTGATTTAATATCATTTTTGATCATTTTTTATGGTTAAGAGCGTGCATGTCTAAATAGGCTTTCTAGTGAACCCGTTCGAGTTTTAACCGAGTAAAAAGCGCAAAATTTGATTTTAAGATGTATAATTAGGTTCAAAATCCCATAATTAAGTTTTTGTACCCAAAAAATTTTATTTAATATCATTTTCGATCGTTCTTTAGGGTTTAGAGCGTGCATGTCTAAATAGTCTTTCTAGTGAACCCTTTCGAATTTTAACCGAGTAAAAAGCTCAAAATTTTAGTTTAAGTTGTATAGTTATGTTCAAAAGCCCATAGTTAACTTTTTTTACCCAAAAAATTTGATTTAAATCACTTTCGATCGTTTTTATGGTTCAGAGCGTGCATGTCTATATGGGCTTTTTATTGAACCCGTTCGAATTTTAACCGAGTAAAAAGCTCGAAATTTGATTTTAAGCTGTATAATTACGTTCAAAATCCCAGAATTAACTTTTTGTACCCCAAAAATTTGATTTAATATCATTTTTGATCGTTTTTTATGGTTAAGAGCGTGCATGTCTAAATGAGCTTTCTAGTGAACCCGTTCGAATTTTAACCGAGTAAAAAGCCCAAAATTTGATTTTAAGCTGTATAATTAGGTTCAAAATCCCATAATTAAGTTTTTGCACCCAAAAAATTTGATTTAATATCATTTTCGATCGTTCTTTAGGGTTTAGAGCGTGCATGTCTAAATAGTCTTTCTAGTGAACCCTTTCGAATTTTAACCGAGTAAAAAGCTCAAAATTTTTGTTTAAGTTGTATAGTTATGTTCAAAAGCCCATAATTAACTTTTTGTACCCAAAAAATTTGATTTAAAACATTTTCGATCGTTTTATATGGTTTAGAGCGTGCATGTCTAAATGCGCTTTTTAGTGAACCCGTTCGAATTTTAACCGAGTAAAAAACTCAAAATTTGATTTTAAGCTGTATAATTAGGTTCAAAATTCCATAATTAACTTTTTGTACCCAAAAAATTTGATTTAAATCATCTTCGATCGTTTTTTATGGTTCAGAGCGTGCATGTCTAAATGGGCTTTCTAGTGAACCCGTTCGAATTTTAACCGAGTAAAAAGCTCAAATTTTGATTTTAAGATGTATAATTAGGTTCAAAAGCCCATAATTAACTTTTTTTACCCAAAAAATTTGATTTAAATCGTTTTTCCTGGTTTAGAGCGTGCTTATCTAAATGGGCTTTCTATTGAACTCGTTCGAATTTTTACCGAATAAAAAGCTCAAAATTTGATTTTAAACTATATAATTAGGTTCAAAATCCCATAATTAACTTTTTCTACCCAAAAAATTTGATTTCATATCATTTTTTTATCGTTTTTTAGGGTTTAGAGTGTGCAGGTATAAATAGGCATTCTTGGGAACTCGTTCAAATTTTAACAGAGTAAAAAGCTCAAAATTTTAGTTTAAGTTGTATAATTAGGTTCAAAAGCCCATAATTAACTTTTTGTACCCAAAAAAATTGATTTAATATCATTTTCGATCGTTCATTAGTGTTTAGAGCGTGCCTGTCTAAATGGGCTTTCTAGTGAACCCTTTCGAATTTTAACCGAGTAAAAAGCTCAAAATTTTAGTTTAAGTTGTATTGTTAGGTTCAAAAGCCCATAATTAACTTTTTGAACCCAAAAAATTTGATTTAATATCATTTTTGATCATTTTTTAGGGTTTAGAGTGTGCATGTATAAATGGGCATTCTTGTGAACCCGTTCAAATTTTAACTGAGTAAAAAGCTCAAAATTTTAGTTTAAGTTGTATAATTACGTTCAAAAGCCCATAATTAAATTTTTGTACCCAAAAAAATTGATTTAATATCATTTTCGATCGTTCATTAATGTTTAGAGCGTGCCTGTCTAAATGGGCTTTCTAGTCAACCCTTTCGAATTTTAACCGAGTAAAAAGCTCAAAAATTGATATTAAGTTTTATAATTATGTTTAAAAGCCCATTATTAACTTTTTGTACCCAAAAAATTTGATTTTAATCATTTTCGATCATTTTTTATGGTTAAGAGCGTGCCTGTCTAAATGGGCTTTCTAGTGAACCCGTTCGAATTTTAACTGAGTAAAAAGCAACTCAAAATTTGATTTTGAGCTGTAAAATTAGGTTCAAAAGCCCATAATTAACTTTTTGTACCCAAAAAATTTGATTTAATATAATTTTCGATCGTTTTTATGGTTCAGAGCATGCATGTCTAGATGGGCTTTCTAGGAACCCGTTCGAATTTTAACCGAGTAGAAAGCTCAAAATTTGATTTTAAGTTGTATAATTAGGTTCAAAAGTCCATAAATATCTTTTTGTACCCAAAAAATTTGATTTAATATCATTTTCGATGGTTCTTTAGGGTTCAGAGCGTGTATGTCTAAATGGTCTCTCTAGTGAACATATTTGAATTTTAACCGGGTAAAAAGCTCAAAATTTTAGTTTAAATTGTATAATTAGGTTCAAAAGCCCATAATTTAGTTTTTGTACCCAAAAAATTTGATTTAAATCTTTTTCGATCGTTTTTTATGGTTCAGAGCGTACATGTCTAAATGGGCTTTCTAGTGAACCCGTTCGAATTTTAACCTAGTAAAAAGCTAAAAATTTGATTTTAAGCTGTATAATTAGGTTCAAAATCCCATAATTAACTTTTTTTACCCAAAAAATTTGATTTAATATCATTTTCAATGGTTTTTTAGGGTTCAGAGCGTGCATGTCTAAATGGGCTTTCTTGTGAACCCGCTCGAATTTTAACCGCGTAAAAAGCGCAAAATTTTAATTTAAGCTGTATAATTAGGTTCAAAAGCCCATAATTAACTTTTTGTACCCAAAAAATTTGATTTAATATCATTTTCGATTGTTCATTAGGGTTTAGAGCGTGCATGTTTAAATGGGCTTTCTAGTGAACCCTTTCGAATTTTAACCGAGTAAAAAGCACAAAATTTATGTCTAAGTTGTATATTTAGGTTCAAAATCCCATAATCAACTTTTTGTACCCATAAAATTTGATTTAATATCATTTTTATCGTTTTGTAGGATTCAGAGCGTTCATGTATAGATGGGCTTTACAGTGAACCCATTTGAATTTTAACCGAGTAAGCAACTAAAAATTTGAGTTCAAGCTGTATAATTAGGTTCAAAATCCCCTAATTAACTTTTTGTACACATAAAATTTGATTTAACATCATTTTATATCGTTTTATAGGGTTCAGAGCGTGCATGTATAAATAGGCTTTATAGTGAACCCGTTCGAATTTTAATCGAGTAAAAAGCTCAAAATTTGTGTGTAAGTTGTATATTTAGGTTCAAAAGCCCATAATCAACTTTTTGTACCCATAAAAGTTTTTTTAATATCATTTTTTATCGTTTTGTAGGATTCAGAGCGTTCATGTATAAAGGGGTTTTATAGTGAACCAGTTGGATTTTGAACAAAATAAAAAGCTCAAAATTTGAGTGTAAGCTGTATAATTAGGTTCAAAAGCCCATAATCAACTTTTTGTACCCATAAAATTTGATTCAATATCATTTTTGATCCTTTTGTAGGATTTAGAGCATTCATGTATAAAGGGGCTTAATAGTGAACCCGTTGGATTTTGAACAGAGTAAAAAGCTCAAAATTTGAGTGTAAGCTGTATAATTAGGTTTAAAATCCCCTAATTAACTTTTTGTACCCATAAAATTTGATTTAACATCATTTTAGATCGTTTTGTTGGGTTTTAGAGCGTGCAAGTATAAATGGGTTTTATAGTGAACCCGTTCAAATTTTTAACGAGTTAAAAGCTAAAAGTTTGACTGGAAGCTGTATAATTAGGTTCAAAATCCCATAGTTAACTTTTTGTTGCCATAAAATTTGATTTAACATCATTGTAGATCGTTTTGCAGGGTTTAGAGCGTGCAAGTATAAATGGGCTTTATAGTGAACCCGTTCGAATTTGAACCGAGTAAAAAGCTCAAAATTTGTGAGTAAGTTATTTAATTAGGTTCAAAATCTCATAATCAACTTTTTGTACCCGTAAAACATGATTTAATATCATTTTTTTATCGTTTTGTAGGATTCAGAGTGTTCATGTATAGATGGGCTTTATAGTGAACTCTTTGGAATTTTAACCGAGTAAGCAATTAAAAATTGGAGTTCAAGCTGTATAATTAGGTTTAAAATCCCCTAATTAAATTTTTGTACCCATAAAATTTGATTTAACATCATTTTATATCGTTTTGTAGGGTTCGGAGCGTGCATGTAAAAATAGGCTTTGTAGTGAACCCTTTCGAATTTTAACCGAGTAAAAAGATCAAAATTTGTGTTTAAGTTTTATATTTGGGTTCAAAAGCCCATAATCAACTTTTTGTACCCATAAAATTTGATTTAATATCATTTTTGATCCTTTTGTAGGATTCAGAGCGTTCATGTATAAAGGGGCTTTATAGTGAACCCGTTGGAATTTTAACCGAGTAAAAAGCTCAAAATTTTGTGTAAGTTGTATATTTAGGTTCAAAAGCCCATAATCAACGCTATCCAAAAAGGATTATATATTGGTGATTGTTGATAGGTTTACGAAGTGTGCGCATTTTCTTACTGTGCATTTAACATCATTTTAGATCGTTTTGTAGGATTCAGAGCGTGCATGTATAAATGGGCTTTAAAAGGAACCAGTTTGAATTTTAACTAAGTAAAAAGAACAAAATTTGAGTTTACAATGGATAATTAGGTTCAAAAGCCCATAATTAACTTTTTGTACCCATAAAATTTGATTTAACATCATTTTAGATCATTTTGTAGGGTTTAGAGCATGCAAGTATAAATGAGCTTTATAGTGAACTTGTTCGAATTTTAAGTGAGTAAAAAGCTCGCATAATCAACTTTTTTTACCAATAAAATTCTATTTAATATCATTTTTGTTCGTTTTGTCGGGTTTAGAACATTTATGTATAAACGGGCTTTATAGTGAACCCGTTCAAATTTTAACCTAGTAAAAAGCTCAAAAATTTGAGTTTAAGCTGTATAATTAGGTTCAAAAGCCCATAATCAACTTTTTTTAACCATAAAATTTTTTTTAATATCATTTTTGATCATTCTATAGGATTCAGAGCGTTCATGTATAAATGAGCTTTATAGTAAACTCATTTGAATTTTAACTCAGTAAAAAGATCAATATTTGAGTTCAAGCTATGTAATTAGGTTCAAAATCCCATAATTAACTTTTGGTACTCGTAAAATTTGATTTAATATCATTTTTGCTCGATTTCTATGATTTAGAGCGTTCATGTATAAATGGGGTTTATAGTGAACTCGTTCGAATTTTAACCGAGTAAAAAGCTAAAAATTTGTGTTTAAACTGTATAATTAGGTTCAAAAGCCCACAACTACCTTTTTGTTGCCATAAAATTTTATTTAACAACATTTTAGGTTGTTTTGTAGGGTTTAGAGCGTGCATGTACAAATGGGCTTTATAGTGAACCTGTTCGAATTTTAACCGAGTAAAAAGCACAAAATTTGAGTTTAAGGTGTATAATTAGGCTAAAAAGCCCTAATTACCCTTTTGTTGCCATAAAATTTATTTTAACATCATTTTTGATAGTTTTGTAGGGTTCAGAGCGTTCATGTATAGATGAGCTTTATAGTAAACCCGTTCGAATTTCAACCGTGTAAAAAGCTCAAATTTTGATTTGAAGCTTTATAATTAGGTTCAAAAGCCCATAATTACCTTTTTGTTGCCATAAAATTTGATTTAACATCATTTTAGGTCGTTTTGTAGGGTTTAGAGCGTGCACCTATAAATAGGCTTTATTGTGAACCAGTTCAAATTTTAACTGAGTAAAAAGCTCAAAATTTGAGGTTAAGCTATATAATTAGGTTCTACAGCCCATAATTACCATTTTGCTGCCATAAAATTTGATTTAACATCATTTTAGGTCGTTTTGTAGGGTTTAGAGAGTGCATTTTATAAAAGGGCTTCATAGTGAACCCGTTCGAATTTTAACCTACTAAAAAGCTTAATATTTGAGTTTAAGCTGTATAATTAGGTTCAAAAGCCCATAATTAACTTTTTGCACCCATAAAATTTGATTTAAAATCATTTTAGATCGTTTTGTAGTGTTCAAAGCGTGTATGTATAAATGGGCTTTATAGTGAACCCGTTCGAATTTTAATGGAGTGAAAAGCTCAAAATTTGAGTTTAAGCTTTATAATTAGGTTCAGAAGCCCATAATTACCTTTTTGATGCCATAAAATTTGATTTAACATCATTTTAGGTCGCTTTGTAGGGTAAATTTAGAGCGTGCATGTATAAATGAGCATTATAGTGAACCCGTTCAAATTTTAACCGAGTAAAAAGCTTAAAATTTGAGGTTAAGCTATATAATTAGATTCTAAAGCCCATAATTACCATTTTGTTGCCATAAAATTTGATTTAACATCATTTTAGATCGTTTTGTAGGGTACAAAGCGTGCATGTCTAAATGGGCTTTATAGTGAACCCGTTCAAATTTTAACCGAGTAAAAAACTCAAAATTTGAGTTTAAGCTTTATAATTAGGTTCAAAATCCCATAATTAACTTTTTGTACCCATAAAATTTGATTTAACATCATTTTAGATCGTTTTGTAGGGTTCAAAGCGTGCATGTGTAAATGGGCTTTATAGTGAACCCGTTCGAATTTTAACCAAGTAAAAAACTCAAAATTTGAGCTTAAGCTGTATAATTAGGTTCCAAAGCCCATAATTACCTTTTTGTTGCCATAAAATTTGATTTAACATCATTTTAGATCGTTTTGTAAGGTTCATAGCATGCGTATATAAACGGGCTTTATAGTGAACCCATTCAAATTTGAATCGAGTAAACAGGGCAAAATTTGAGTTCAAGATGTATAATTATGTACAAAAGCCCATAATAATCCTTTTGTTTCCATAAAATTTATTTAACCTTATTTTAGGTCGATCTGTAGGGTTCAGAGCGTTCATGAATAAATGTGCTTTATAGTGAACCCGTTCAAATTTTAACAGAGTAAAGAGCTCAAAATTTGACTTTAAAATGTATAATTAGGTTCAAAAGCCCATAATTAACATTTTGTACCCATAAAATTGAATTTAATATCATTTTTGATCGTTTTGTAGGGTTCAAATCGTTCATGTATAAATGGGCTTTATAGTGAACCCGTTCAAATTTTAACCGAATAAAAAGCTCAAAATTTGAGTTCAAGCTGTATAATTAGGTTCAAAATCCAATAATTAACTTTTGTACCCATAAAATATGATTTAACATCATTTTAGATCGTTTTATAGGGTTTAGAGTGTGAATGTATAAATGGACTTTATAGTTAACCCGTTCGAATTTTAACCAAGTAAAAAGTTAAATATTAGAGTTCAAGCTGTACAATTAGGTTCAAAATCCCATAATTAATTTTTTGTACCCATAAAATTTGATTTAATATCATTTTTGCTCGTTTTGTATGATTCAAAGTGTTGATGTATAAATGGGATTTATAGTGAACCCGTTCGAATTTCAACCAAGTAAAAAGCTCAAAATTTGAGATTAAGCTGTGTAATTAGGTTCTAAAGCCCATAATTTCCATTTTGTTGCCATAAAATTTTATTTAACATCATTTTAGCTGTATAATTATGTTCAAAAGCCCATACTCAAATTTTTGTACCCGTAATATTTTATTTAATATTATTTTTGATCTTTTTGTAGGGTTTAGATCGTTCATGTGTAAATGGGCTTTATAGTGAACCCGTTCGAATTTTAACTGAGTAAAAAGCTCAAAATTTGCATTTAAGCTGTATAAATATGTTCAAAAGCCCATAATTACCCTTTCGTTTCCATAAAATTTATTTATCATCATTTTAGGTCGTTTTTTAGGGTTCAGAGCGTTCATGAATAAATGGGCTTTATAGTGAACCTGTTCGAATTTTAACCGTGCAAAGAGCTCAAAATTTGAGTTTAAAATGTATAGTTAGGTTCAAATGCCCATAATTAACATTTTGTACCCATAAAATTTAATTTAATATCATTTTTGATCGTTTTTTAGGGTTCAGAGCGTTCATGTATAGATAGGCTTTATAGTGAACTCGTTCGAATTTTAACCGAATAAAAATCTCAAAATTTGAGTTTAAGCTGTCTAAAGCCCATAATTACCATTTTGTTGCCATAAAATTTGATTTAACATCATTTTAGGTCGTTTTGTAGGGTTCAGAGAGTGCATTCTATAAATGGTCTTCATAGTGAACCTGTTCGAATTTTAACCGAGTAAAAAGCTCAAAAATTTGAGTTTAAGCTGTATAATTAGGTTCGAATGCCCATAATTAACTTTTGGTACCCATAAAATTGGATTTAAAATCATTTTAGATCGTTTTGTAGTGTTCAAAGCGTGTATGTATAAATTGGCTTTATAATGAACCGTTCGAATTTTAACCGAGTAAAATGCTCAAAATTTGAGTTTAAGCTTTATAATTAGTTTTAAATGCCCATAATTAACTTTTTGTACCCATAAAATTTAATTTAACATCATTTTAGATTGTTTTGTAGCGTTCAAAGCGTGTATGTATAAATGGGCTTTATAGTGAACCCGTTCGAATTTTAACCGAGTAAAAAGCTCAAAATTTGAGTTTAAGCTTTATAATTAGGTTCAAAAGCCCATAATTACCTTTTTGATATCATAAAATTTTACTTAACATCATTTTAGGTCATTTTCTAGGGTTTAAAACGTGCATGTATAAATGGGCTTTATAGTGAACCCGTTAAAATTTTAACCGAGTTAAAAGCTCAAAATTTGTGGTTAAGCTGTATAATTAGATTCTAAAGACCATAATTACCATTTTGTTGCCGTAAAATTTGATTTAACATCATTTTTGATCGTTTTGTAGGTTTTAGAGCGTTCATGTATAAATGGGCTTTATAGTGAACCCGTTCGAATTTTAATCGAGTAAAAATCTCAAAATTTGAGTTCAAGCTGTATAATTAGGTTCAAAAGCCCATAATAAAATTTTTGTAACCATAAAATTTTATTTAATATCACTTTTGTTCGTTTTGTAGGGTTCAGAGCATTTATGTATAAATTGGCTTTATAGTGAACCCGTTCGAATTTTAACCGTGTAAAAAGCTCGAAATTACAGTTTAAGCTTTATAATTAGGTTCAAAAGCCCATAATTACCTATTATTTTTGCCATAAAATTTGATTTAACAACTCTTTAGGTCGTCTTGTAGGGTTCATAGCGTGCATGTATAAATGGGATTCATAATGAACCCTTTCGAATTTTAACCGAGTAAAAAGCTCAATATTTGAGTTTAAGCTGTATAATTAGGTTCAAAATCCCATAATTAACTTTTTGTACCCATAAAATTTGATTTAACATCATTTTAGATCGTTTTGTAGTGTTCAAAGCGTGCATGTAAAAATGGGCTTTATAGTGAACCCGTTCGAATTTTAACCGAGTAAAAAACACAAAATTTGAGCTTAAGCTGTATAATTAGGTTCCCAAGCCCATAATTACCTTTTTGTTGCCAGAAAATATGATTTAACATCCTTTTAGATCGTTTAGTAGGATTCATGGCATGCATGTATAAATGGGCTTTATAGTGAAGCCGTTCAAATTTTGAACGAGTAAAAAGCTCAAAATTTGAGGTTAAGCTGTATAATTAGATTCTAAAGCCCATAATTACCATTTTGTTGCCATAAAATTTGATTTAACATAATTTTTTATCGTTTTGTAGGGTTCAGAGCGTTCATATATAAATGGGCTTTATAGTGAGCCCGTTCGAATTTTAATCGAGTAAAAAGCTCAAAATTTGTGTTCAAGCTGTATAATTAGGTTCAAAAGCTCATAATTACCTTTTTGATGCCATAAAATTTGATTTAACATCATTTTTATCGTTTTGTAAGGTTCAGAGCGTTCATGTATAAATGGGCTTTATAGTGAACCCGTTCGAATTTTAATCGAGTAAAAACCTCAAAATTTGAGTTCAAGCTGTATAATTAGGTTCAAAAGCACATAATTAACTTTTTGTAACCATAAAATTTTAGTTAATATCACTTTTGTTCGTTTTGTAGGGTTTAGAGCATTTATGTATAAATTGGCTTTGTAGTGAACCTGTTCGAATTTTAACCGTGTAAAAAGCTCAAAATTTGAGTTTAAGCTTTATAATTAGGTTCAAAAGCCCATAATTACCTTTTTTTGTCATAAAATTTGATTTAACAACATTTTAGGTCGTTTTTTAGGGTTTAGAGCGTGCAAGTATAAATGGACTTTATAGTGAACCCGTTCAAATTTTAACGGAGTAAAAAGCTCAATATTTGAGTTTAAGCTGTATAATTAGGTTCAAAATACCATAATTAACTTTTTGTACCTATAAAATTTGATTTAACATCATTTTAAATCGTTTTGTAGGGTTCCTAGGGTGCATGTATAAATGGGCTTTATAGTGAACCTGTTCGAATTTTAATTGAGTAAAAAGCTCAAAATTTGAGCTTAAGCTGTATAATTAGGTTCAAAAGCCCGTAATTAACTTTTTGTTGCCATAAAATTTGATTTAACATCATTTTAGGTCATTTTGTATGGTTTAGAGTGTGCAGTATAAATGGGCTTTATAGTGAACCTGTTCGAATCTTAACCAAGTAAAAAGCTTAATACTTGAGATTAAGTAGTGTAATTAGGTTCAAAAGCCCATAATTAACATTTTAAATCTTAAAATTTATTTTAATATCATTTTTTATCGTTTTGTAAGTTTTAGAGCGTTCATATATAAATTTGCTTTATAGTGAACCCGTTCAAATTTTAACCGAGGAAAACGCTCAAAATTTGAGTTCAATCTGTATAATTTGGTTCGAAAGCCCATAATTAACTTTTTGTACCCATAAAATTTGATTTAACATCTTTTTAGATCGTTTTGTAAGGTTCAGATTATGCATGTATAAATGGGCTTTATAGTGAACCCGTTTGAATTTTAACCGAGTAAAAAGTTCAAAATTTGATTTCAAGCAATATAATTAGGTTCAAAAGCCCATAATGAATTGTTTGTACCCATAAAATTTGATATAATATTATTTTTGATAGTTTTCTAAGGTTTAGAGCATTCAAGTTTAAGTGGGCTTTATAGTGAACCCGTTCTAATTTTTTTAACGAAAAAGGGCCTCGTTAACCCCCCTAACACTTCCATCCCAAAAGAGGGTTGGAAGCCCCTATGGGAAAAAGTGTACCCCTAGAATTTTATTGAGAAGGAGATTTAAATCTCTCACTGTTTACAAAAGCCCTTATAAAATCGGGCATATCAAAGTCAAAGTGAAGATTACATAAAGTACGCATGGCCGTAGAAGCAAGAGTATGGGCTACTTTATTGGCCCCTCTAGGTACATAAGCAATCTGACAATTTACTAAACTTTCCATTGTGGTGCGGATCGTGGACACCAAAGGTTGTAAAGTTGAGAGATCTGGTCCACCCTGGTTGACTTTATTAGCAATGGAGGCTGAATCTGTCTCAAAGGTAATATTCGTCCAACCTCTCTGAGATGCAAGTCGAAGTCCAGCTAGGATTGCTTGTGCTTCAGCCGAGGTAGCGTCAGGGCATCTAACAAGAGGAAGAGAAATTCCTCCCAAAACCACATCGTCCGAGTTACGTGCTACAACACAAATTGCAACACTTCCAGATATTGGATTAAAAGCCCCATCCGAGTTAATTTTAATAGAGCCAGTGCCTGGTTTTTTCCAAGTTTGGTTTTGAAGAATGGGTCTATGTGGCTTACCAGTAGAGGAGCAAATCTTTGCGTTTTGATAGTCATTCAATAAGGATTTGGCATTTTCTAGGGTTAACCATGGTGGTTGGAGATGGTTATTATGTGTAACCCCTAAGATTAACCTAATTTCTTAGATTAAAGTTAGGGTTTACGTAATTGAAACTTGTAGCTCAAGTTAGGTTTATGTGAAATAAATTTCCAAAATTCAGATAAATTATTAATTAATTAATAATTTAAAAATATTGCAAAATTAAACATTTATTTAAATAAAGTTCAACCCATAATTTAATAAACATTAATAGTCTAGAAAATCTGAGTAAAAGTCCATAACACAATACAAAAATAATTAAATATCCGAAATAACATCATTAGTCTGAATACTGAAAAACATACGTAGTAAAACTGAAAACATGATCCTCCAAGTACCGTAGAAGACTATGACTGAAGATCTGAAACAAAAACTGAGAGGGTGTAAGCTAGGGAGTCTAGTGTGTCTCTAGTGTGCAGATAAACAGAAACAGAGAACAGTATAACAGATGTTGACATGTATGCATGATATGCACCCATCTCCGAACACGATCAGAAGAGTAAGTTCCCCCCGAACCACTCTAACTCATCACACCAAAAGGAAGTAGAAACTCGACCCGTAGGTGGAGCCACTAATCAGAAGTGGTATCTCGTGGAACAAATGAACAGAAGTGAATTTATCACTAAACATCCCCGTACAAATAATCCAACCAGATGCAATGTTATATGTAGATACAGAATCAGAATGCGTGCCTTATATTCTAACAGGAGGCATGCATGGTAATTTTCGAATCAGAAATGTAATTACAGGATGATGCATCATCATACAGAATTTAACGGAAATTGCACACACAAAATAACAAAATTAAAAAAAAGAAAACACACCTGAAGCAAAAGACTCAATGACGAGAATGTCGTCTACTGGACTTGGCTCTACCAATAGATTGAGCGGGTGTAGAACCTACAAGTACAAAGTATTAGACACACTAGTATGCCACTAAATCAGTAAATACACGAAACGGAAATAAACTAAAACTGTAACCCCCTAAGCCCGGCCTAGACAGAATCGGCTCTAATGGGTCACACGGGGAATACCGAACCAAACCCGTGAAGGCTCGATTCGATAAACGACCCTGAAAACCATTATATTTTTTTCTTTATCTTATCTAAAGGCATAATTATGTTCATATGTGTTTGGATTTCATGCAAAATAAGAACGGAGGCAATTCGATCTCAAATGAGTACTCAATTAACACATGAGCAACTTAAGGACTAAAACGTGAATATTTTAAATTCTTTTGACAAGGTAGAAATTCATTCCATCAAATTTCAATTAAATATGCAAAGAACTCTCATGATAAATTTCAGACCAAACGGAACATTCTAACATCATCAATTACATGCTTCACTAACTAGGGACCAAAATGTAAAACTTTTAATTTCTAGGGACTACCTACGATTTAAGTTAGCCAACTTAAAATTAAGTCCACTTTATGCATCAAGGTGAAATTTCAAATCAAAATAATATTTGTAGCTACCACAATTAAACATAGAAAGATATCTGGGACTAAAATGCAAATCCGACAAGTATCAACTAATAAGCAATCAAAGGTTTCGAAACCTTCATTAAAGGTTTAAAAACTTTATGAAAAAGGTTTCAAAACTTTTCCTTGAAAGTTTCAAAACTTTCATTCCAGTAAGGTTCTAATATCCAACTAGCCCGCAAGGTTTCGAAACCTTCCTAGAAGTTTTGAAACTATTTGATAATTGTTTCGAAACTTTCCCTAAGGTTTCGAAACTTTATGCTCAGAAACATAAAATCAATCCTTTTTAAGTAGATCTAACTCATTCAAAACACCACCAATGATCACCATTAACTATATGCATAATTCCTAGGCACCAAGAGCAACTTAAACATCCAATACATACTGAAGTTCGAATAATCAAAGAAACGTTTGCAAATCGAAGGCCAATTCTTACAACAATGTAACCATACCCCATTGTTCTTTTACTACTACTACTACATTTTAGAACACATACTTGAGCTATTCATCGACATACATTTGGAACCTTGCTTTCCTTGGCCGCCTCGATTAATGTCCCTACATTGTAAGGTAAAAGAGAGGGTAAGCATAAGCTTAGTGAAGGGTAAAATATAAAGAAAACACCTTTACAATGCAGCCCATAAGTCCATCAATAAACTCTTTAAATCATGCCATATCATGCTCACTAAAAGTATCTCAAACATGGTTTGTAAAATTGAAATAACTTCTTTATCAAGTAACATTAATTTCATGTATTACAAAGCTAAAACTCTCAATGCTTTCATGCTTTTAAAACAACCATTAAACTTATGGCCCTTTTTAATACATATGCATCCCTATGCACCATCACAAGTCTTATATGCGATTCACCTAGCAAAGCTTATATCAAGTACTCAATAATGTGCAAGGTAGAAGTCTTACATGCTAAACATATAGCAACGCTTAAGCTATTCTCTCATGCTCATATCCTTGTACAAAGTTTAATCAAGAACACATGCTTTTGAAACTTATGGTTTTAAAACATTACATTTTCTATACAATTCTAAATAAACATGTTCCACAATCTCATGCTTTACAATACATAAAAGTCTCAATCATAATTCATGTATATTGACAACTAAGTGACTAACTTTGTTCAAACCTTATACCTATCGAATACACGGATTCCTTATTCCTTATCTAGAGACACATGGTCTCAACATGCATCGGTTGGACACGAAGTCACCCTTGTATACATGTTACCCACTACGCATGGTCGGACACAAAGTCACCCTTGTTTACGTATGGGTCAACTATATGCACGGTCAGACACAAAGTCACCCATGTTTACATATAAACAAGCTCTACACGCACGGTCGGACACAAAGTCACCCTTGTTTACGTGCAGACAACATCATTATTCTCATAATCTTTATAGTGCACTTAATCCTAATGACATGTCATTTGTATTCGTGGTCTTAAATAGTGTCACCTTGCCAATATCATACTCATTATGCATGGTAGCTTGCTGTTTTACAATGCACTCACTTTATGTTCAACAAGATGAACCAAAACACGCTCAACGGCTTTATTCGGGAAAAGGGAAATAACCATACTCTAATCCAAATCATTCTCATGCTTTAAAAGTCATAGAAACCATCATTAACCATGCATATACAGCAGCTAACACATGCATGCATCATTTCCAAATTCAATTTATGCATTGGAAACTATTCCTTCATATGCATCTTTCATAAAACCAATACAACATTACCAATTATTGGATATGTTACCAAAGTATAGAAATTAATAAAACTCATGATGTATTCAATTGTCAAAATATATCCGATATCAATAGACCACAATGAAAATATCCTTTGGACAAAGCACTTATCATTTCTCATGCATAAATCACATATGTAAAAACTACATTAAGGGCATGTCTAAAATATGGAAATTATGGAACGATATGGGAACTGTTTAGAGAGCGAAACCATTTAACTTACTTCCGAGTGTGGGAAGGTTTTTCACACCATCCCTACACTCTCAAACCTTTGATAAAACAAGTAAAACCTTGCAAATACGGCAGCCCACTCACCACTTGTCCAAAACTAGCTTGTCGAAGCCAACCGACATTCTCGCCTTTTCCGAAACACCTTCAACACTTAGCTCAACACCTTGACCAGTTTTTAACAGATCAAAACAGAGGTATTAATGCATATTAATGCATTCAATCAACCTCGCACACTTTCCAAACAAAAAGCCCCAAAAACTACACTTAAGAAAACCGAAAACACATCCGAAACTTATCCGAATGACCTCTAGCCCTTAGACAACGAAAAACACAACTTATCAACATCAAAACACAACCAAGAACCATGATATAACCATCCTAAACCATCAACAAACATTCAGCCACCCAAACAAGCCATAAACCGAAGATCTAAGCCAATTAACACCACCAAAACTTAAGATCCGTGTTTACCCATCAAAGAACCATTAATTCCATGTTAAAACACACCAAAATTCATTGATTTACCCATTGAAAACCATCAAGTATCACCTTATTACGGGATTGCATCAATTCAATCAAAATTAACCGATAAAAACCGAAAATCATCGATTAAAACCATAAAACAAATCAAGACCTCAATGCAATGGATCAAACACTTGGGAATTTCAATAAAGAACTCCAAGTTCAGAGGTTTGAATGGTTTCTTACCTCCAAACAACATCCAACCTCCTTCCAATTGAAAAACCCATGAAAAACAAGTTGTAAAGTGTAAGGAAATTGGAGAGAAATAAGGAGAAAATAATATGAACGAAATTAAATCAAAAAGATCTGATTTAACTTGATAACATCGAAGAGAATTCTGATTGGAAACCAAGAAAATTAGGAGAAGTTGAGAGAAAAGAGAAGTTACAAGAAATTGTGATTTTGGTGAAAAATGGGAAATATATCTTAATAAAATCTTTATTGTAATTAAAATGAGTTTATAAAGAGATTTTTGGAAGGTTAGATCTGATGAATAAGATTGGATAAATAGCCCCTTAAAGATTCTAAGTTTTGACCCATTTACATTTTAGTCACTAAAATCGTCATTTCTTACAAAATTGTCACTATTTTCCAAAATGTTAAGGTTTATAGTGTAATTTTAAAAAATTGAGTTTACCAAACTCAAATAGTGTCCAAATAATAATTTTAGAGTATTTTTCCATATTTTATTTCCTTTGAAAACCACTTATAAAAATTAATATCCGAATTTATGCTAATTGGCTTGACCGGCTCAACCGAACCCTTGATCCGACCTTGATAACATCTAGGCCCATTTTTGGGATGTTACAACTCTCCCCCACTTAAGAAATTTCGTCCTCGAAATTTAAATAGCGAGAATAGGTAAGGAACTACTCACATCCAAAATTCTTTCACTTTTACACAACTCCTTCAGCACCTTGCCACCACCAAAAGTGCTCTAAACCACACGACAAACTTGCCACCCAAACCTTGATCTTATAAAATAAGATCTTAACAAACCTTTCATCCACGAAGATAATACAAGATTCCAACAAAACATTTACCCTCCTTGGACAACAACAGATCCGTCCCACATACCAAAGCAACAACATATAAACCGCTACCCCATCTCAACTCTCACAAAAAGAACATAACTCAAAGAGAAACCCTTTTTCTTATTTAAGATCAATAACCAACTCCTGACAACCACAAAGGTTTTCATACTACCACCGTCGAGTAACCCTCTTTTCGATATCCTCCCACATATCAGGTAACCATCTAAGCCTTTCACTAACCTCCACTGCACACAACGATGCTCAACCAACAAGACTCAAATTAATTTAACACAAAACTGCTAAACATAGTCTTAAGCAAACTCCATCAATGACAACACCTTCACTAAGAGACATGGTAACCATAACTTAATATCTCAACATACCATCCTTCCACCTATGGATGATAAAACCCAACACTCAAACGAAAACCAACGTCGGCCTCAAAAACCTCGAATCTTAACATATTATAGATACACCAGTCACCCATCTTTCCAATGGGACTTAGAAACCCAAGAAAAACCATACTCAAACAAACGATTGATCCAACAACACTCATAGGAAAACTCCATACCATCCCCAGAACTTTACCACCAAAGTCATGATGATTCTTTCTGAAATTACCTTGGCACCTTGACTGATACCAAAACCCAAAGAAAAATGATACTCCAACTTAACTTATCGGCAGAACAACATCCACCTATAATTCAACAATATCCAAAACAAGCCCACTCAAAAACACCTATTCCCAAACTTCTACCACAACACCGTACCACCAAACACATAAAAAAGATTACCATATGCTCCGATTAAGATACCACTCCAACTCGGCACCCTTCGAAACAACCATGCAGCTCTCATAACATAAAAAGATTCTCAACACAAAACAAAACCTTGCCAAACACATCCTCAACTAGACCCTTAACAAACATCTGACCACGACTTATCCCTGATCAACTTATCCAAGGTAGAGTCCTGCTCATAGCTCCACCATTTTACTAGGTCTCCACATAGATTAACCGATCAACTTCCCTCGTAATTCCACAACAACCCTGGCTTACCCCACAAAACAAACTCCCATCGCAAGCATCCTTAGGTAAGCCAAGTCATCCTCGATAGCTAACATTTCATAAAACATACCATACAAGGAACTTACCAACTTTGTGCAAATACCCAACATTATACTCATCTCAACTACAATACCTCCAACTAAAGGTTTAGCTACCACAACTAACTCAACACCATATTTCAAACTTTAAGATCCACACATCGTTAAGTGCCTTGACACTTAACTCAAAACTCCTTCCCAAAATCAACTCATCGATAAACCAACTCTTATCCCACCTATACCACAACAAAATCCAAGCTTGTAAAACTATTCCTTCCACTCGCTCCAACATCTCTTTTTTTTTACAACCTTGCCAAAGCAGTAACCATGTTGATGAAACATCCACAGACATGAACCCACTAAACACAGACTCTCACAACACTTTTCGATAAAAGCAAGCCCACAAGATCGATCAACTGATACAAACCATAAATTGTCCAGCGGTCCTCGATACACCACTTCAAACATTACCACAACCTAACTTTAACCGAGGTAAACCCAACTTAACTCCTTATAAACACAACATGTGCACTTTTCACCTTTACAACACAACTAAAACTCTCAGGGTCACAACAAACCATGATTCAAACCCATGATACCACAACTCCCATACTAATATATCTCCTACTTTATTTTCAAAACTCCACCCGATACTCCTCACAGAAAAACACAAGATCGGTCAAAACCCCCGATCTAACCGCACACTAAACCATACCACAAAGGATTCCCCGTACTTTCTTATTCTTTTTCTCCATCAAACATGACGATTAAACAACACATCTCTTTTTTTTCCAAAACAAAACCACTTTACACTGAAAAACACCAAACCGCCTTACAGTACATAACATATTGTAGCCTTCTTACAACCTCCAAACCCCAACTGGTGAGAATCCGCAAAAACCCAACCTTTCATCTCTTAATAAGCAACTCAAAACTACCATAACTCAGGGTATTCCCCTCGCGTTCAAACATTCACAGCTCCGAACCTAACTAACCAATCTTTATCCTGGATTATACTCTAACCAAAAGAGTAATTCGCCCACAGCACATCAAGCTCAAGACCAACAAGGAGGCTCTTTCAATACACCCATTTTTTTAAACTCCCAACCACCAACCATGCACCACTTCCATCTTCAAAGGATATACCCGTAAGTATGAACAAATGTATGCATGATTTCCTATATGCCCTCATAAATGCCTGTGCAAGTGCATGTAAATGCAATTTCTAATGTCATGCTCGGGAATGCATGCATGTCCTATTATATCTATATATATATATATGCTCTTATACTATGCATGATTATTGTTCACACTCACAAATAACATCCTCAACTCCAACAGTCCAACTACTAACTTGCAAACCTCTCCCATAGATCAACACATAAAACCTTCGAAGCCTGGTACTCATAGAGTACACAACTCTGCCATGCTCCGAATGTTCTCTAAACATTCGATTCATCCTGCATATCAACACTCTAAAAACTTCTAAGGTACTCTTAGAGACGTAGCCACCTGCTACACACAACCACATTAGGTTCCCAAACTGAGCTGATCCAAAACCCCTTTCACACTCAGACACGATTGAGGACTCAATCGACTCAAAATCTGTAATCTCAACACCATAACATAACATGAACTCGTCGATCCTCCAAAAATCCTCTATTAACAAAACTCAACTCTCTTATCAGTCCCATATCAGAAAACATCATAATTTTACAATGAAAACAACATTTTTTTTTACAAAATAATAAGGCCAGCATAAAGCAAGTTCCAAGTAGCTCAAGTATAATATAAAAAACTTTTTTTTCTAGTAGTAGTTAGACCAATGGGTCTCCCAGAATAATCCCCCAATAAAACAAATTCAACCATTACATGACACAACAACCATATACCATGATATCAATACCATCTCATCAAAGCATAATACAATCACCATGCTTATCCACACGATAGTCATACAATGCTCAAACCATTCTTTTATCAGCAAAAGATCATGTTTACATTCATTTATCAACCCATGACATATTAATGCAACAAGATAAAATTATACTTGCATACACCATATTGTTAAACAAGACCATTTCTAGCATACCATAACATAGATCAAACATTTAGCATTAATATTTAGCAACATGCTTGCATTTAAACAATAATCAATCACCGTGCATAGCAGAACAACAGTCCATGTTATACAACAAATGAGATACATCACCATCTTAATCATCGACTCCCCAAAAGATTCCAAACCTAGCTTTCATACCACCAAATGTAACCCCCTTAGCCCAGCCTAGACGGAACCGACTCTAATGGGTCACACGGGGAATACCGAACCAAACCCGCGAAGGCTCGATTCGATAAACGACCCTCAAAACCGTTATATTTTTTTCTTTATCTTATATAAAGGCATAATTATGTTCCTATGTGTTTCGATTTCATGCAAAACAAGAACGGAGGCAATTCGATCTCAAATGAGCACTCAATTAACACATGAGCAACTTAAGGACTAAAATGTGAATATTTTAAATTCTTTTGACAAGGTAGAAATTCATTCCATCAAATTTCAATTAAATATGCAAAGAACTCTCATGATAAATTTCAGACCAAACGGAGCATTCTAACATCATCAATTACATGCTTCACTAACTAGGGACCAAAATGTAAAACTTTTAATTTCTAGGGACTACCTACGATTTAAGTTAGCCAACTTGAAATTAAGTCAGCTTTATGCATCAAGTTAAAATTTCAACTCAAAATAATATTTGTAGCTACCATAATTAAACATAGAAAGATATCCGGGACTAAAATGCAAATCCGACAAGTATCAACTATAACCAATCAAAGGTTTCGAAACCTTCATTAAAGGTTTCAAAACTTTATGGAAAAGGTTTCGAAAATTTTCCTTGAAAGTTTCGAAACTTTCATTCCAATAAGGTTCTAATATCCAACTAGCCCGCAAGGTTTCGAAACCTTCCTAGAAGTTTCGAAACTATTTGATAAAGGTTTCGAAACTTCCCCCAAGGTTTCGAAACTTTATGCTCAGAAACATAAAATCAATCCTTTTTAAGTAGATCTATCTCATTCAAAACACCACCAATGATCACCATTAACCATATACATAATTCCTAGGCACCAAGAGCAACTTAAACATCCAATACATACTCAAGTTCAAATAATCAAAGAAACGTTTGCAAATCAAAGGCCAATTCTTACAACAATGTAACCATACCCCATTGCTCTTTTACTACTACTACATTTTAGAACACATACTTGAGCTAATCATCGACATACACATGGAACCTTGCTTTTCTTTGCCGCCTCGATTAATGTCTTTGTATTGTAAGGTAAAAGAGAGGGTAAGCATAAGCTTAGTGAGGGGTAAAATATAAAGAAAACACCATTACAATGTAGCCCATAAGTCCATCAATAAACACTTTAAATCATGACATATCATGCTCACTAAAAGTATCTCAAACATGGTTTGTAAAATCGAAGTAACTTCTTTATCAAGTAACATTAATTTCATGTATTACAAAGCTAAAACTCTCAATGCTTTTATGCTTTTAAAACAACCATTAAACTTATGGCCCATTTTAATACATATGCATCTCTATGCACCATCACAAGTCTTATATGCTATTCACCTAGCAAAGCTTATATCAAGTACTCAATAATGTGCAAGGTACAAGTCTTACATGCTAAACATATAGCAACGCTTAAGCTATTCTCTCATGCTCATATCCTTGTACAAAGTTTAATCAAGAACACATGCTTTTGAAACTTATGATTTTAAAACATTACATTTTCTATACAATTCTAAATAAACATGTTCCACAATCTCATGCTTTACAATACACAAAAGTCTCAATCATAATTCATGCATATTGGCAACTAAGTGACTAACTTTGTTCAAACCTTATACCCATCGAATACACGGATTCCTTATTCCTTATCTAGAGACACTTGGTTTCAACATGCATCGGTTGGACACGAAGTCACCCTTGTATACATGTTACCCCCACTACGCACGGTCGGACACAAAGTCACCCTTATTTACGTATGGGTCAACTATATGCACGGTCGGACACAAAGTCACCCTTGTTTACATATAGGCAAGCTCTACACGCACAATCGGACACAAAGTCACCCTTGTTTACGTGCAGGCAATATCATTATTCTCATAATTTTATAGTGCACTTACTCCTAATGACATGTCATTTGTATTCGTGCTCTTAAATAGTGTCACCAAGCCAATATCATACTCATTATGCGTGGTAGCTTGTTGTTTTACAATGCACTCACTATATGTTCAACAAGATGAACCAAATCATGCTCAACGGCTTTATTCAGGAAAAGGAAAATAACTATACTTTAATCCAAATCATTCTCATGCTTTAAAAGTCATGGAAACCATCATTAACCATGCATATATAGCAGCTAACACATGCATGCATCATTTCCAAATTCAATTCATGCATTGGAAACTATTCCTTTATATGCATCTTTCATAAAACCAATGCAACATTTCCAATCATTGGATATGTTACCAAAGTATAGAAATTAATAAAACTCATGATGTATTCAATTGTCAAAACATATCCGATATCAATGGACCACAATGAAAACGTCCTTTGGACAAATCACTTATCACTTCTCATGCATAAATCACATATGTAAAAACTACATTAAGTGCATGTCTAAAATATGACAATTATGGAACGATATGGGAACCGTTTAGAGAGCGAAACCATTTAACTTACTTTCGAGTTTGGGGAGGTTTTTCACACCATCCCTACACTCCCAAACCTTTGATAAAACAAGTAAAACCTTGCAAATACGGCAGCCCACTCACCACTTGTCCAAAACTAGCTTGTCGAAGCCAACCGACATTCTCGCCTTTTCCGAAACACCTTCAACACTTAGCTCAACACCTTGACCAGTTTTTAACAGATCGAAACAGAGTTACTAATGCATATTAATGCATTCAATCAACCTCCCACACTTTCCAAACAAAAAGCCCCAAAAACTACACTTAAGAAAACCGAAAACACATCCGAAACTTATCCGAAAGACCTCCAGCCCTTAGACAACGAAAAACATAACTTATCAACATCAAAACACAACCAAGAACTATGATATAACCATCCTAAACCGTCAGCAAACATTCAGCCACCCAAACAAGCCATAAACCGAAGATCTAAGCCAATTAACACCACCAAAACTTAAGATCCGGGTTTACCCATCCAAGAACCATTAATTCCATGTTAAAACACAGCAAAATTTATTGATTTACCCATTGAAAACCATCAGGTATCTCCTTATTAAGGGATTGCATCAATTCAATCAAAATTAACCGATAAAAACCGAAAATCATCGATTAAAACCATAAAACAAATCAAGAACTCAATGCAATGGATCAAACACTTGGGAATTTCAATAAAGAACTCAAAGTTCAGAGGTTTGAATGGTTTCTAAACTCCAAACAACATCCAACCTCCTTCCAATTGAAAAACTCATGAAAAACAAGTTGTAAAGTGTAAGGAAATTGGAGAGAAATAAGGAGAAAATAATATGAATGAAATTAAATAAAAAAGATGTGATTTACATTGGTAAAACTGAAGAGAATTCTGATTGGAAACCAAGAAAATTAGGAGAAGTTGAGAGAAAATGGGAAGTTACAAGAAATTGTGATTTTGGTGAAAAATGGGAAATATATCTTAATAAAATCTTTATGGTAATTAAAATGAGTTTATAAAGAGATTTTTGGAAGGTTAGATCTAATGAGAAAAATTGGATAAATAGCCCCTTAGAGATTCTAAGTTTTGACCCATTTACATTTTAGTCAATAAAATCGTCATTTTTTACAAAATAGTCACTATTTTCCAAAATGTCAAGGTTCATAGTGTAATTTTACAAAATTGAGTTTACTAAACTCAAATAGAGTCCAAATAAAAATTTTATAGTATTTTTCCATATTTTATTTCCTTTGAAAACAACTTATAAAAATTAATTCCCTTGATCCGACCTTGATAACATCTAGGCCCATTTATGGGATGTTACAGAAACTCACGTGCGTGTCATGAATGCTTATGAACAAGAGGTCATCGAGGAGGAGGAGGAGGTAAGTGCTCAGGGTCGAAGTCCACGTCACCTTAACCAAACAGAAACTGATTCAAAATCCAGAACAGTTAATTTCCAGATAGCATTCGAACTAAAAAGGCTTAAAAATGATACTTCGGGTTCGAATTTCGAAAAACGGACTGTATCATTGGACTCAGGACGTCGAAAAACATAAAGTGGGACTGGGTCGAAAAAGTCAACGTTGACGTCAGCATTGGTCAACGTTGACATCAGCCGATGACGTCAGCGGGTCAGGTCGGGTCGGGTTGGGTCGGGTTAGGTTTAGGTCATGTTCTGGTCAGGTTAGGTTCGGACTTGGTTCAGGCCGGTTGGTTTGATTCAGACTGCCGGATCCCGGATTTTCCAGGAAAATCTCGGTTTTCCAGATTTTCTGGGAAAATTTGGAAAACCCAGAAATTCCCAGAAGCCCAAAAATCCAAAATTTCCCAGATTCAATTCCTCCTTTCTCTAAACAATTCAAATACGAATCGAAACTAATCTAAACCCCAAAATCGAAATAAAACAACCCAAAACATTCTTAACCGAAAATTAAAAGCTTGAACACACTCCAACCCTCCAACAAAACCACCGAACTCAACTTAAAAACGAAACACCCATATTCGAATGATTCGAACCAAATAACCTACTCCTCCTTCACTCTTACCGAACCGAAATAAAATAAAATGAATCTAGAAATGAAACCAAAGAACAGAGAGGCTTACCAACCAACGCGAAACGGAGACTTCAAGCACAACTGGATTGGATGAAAGAAAAGAGGGGAAAAACAGGGGAGATGGAAAGAAAATAAAATATAACCCACATTCAATTTGTTTTCAAAACATCCATGGAAAGGAGAAATAACCGAACAAAAATAAGGAGAAATTGATCCCCAATTAAAGACAGAATCAGTATTCATGAGAAGGAAGAATCGGTTACCAAAGAAAATTGGTAAAATTACCCACTAAGGGTTCAAAGTTCTCAAAATTTAAAAACAAACCCTCAGGTTTTCAGAAATTATAAATTAGACACTAACTTCATAAATGGAAATCCCCAATTGTTAGGGTTTTGACTTAGGGATTTGGAATCATAATTTGGGAACAAAAATTGGGGTGTTACATTATGGATCCAATCATTTCGTCCATTCCAAATATTCCATAGTATCGTTAGAAAAAGAGCAAACTCCTGGTTGTTGAGTTTAGACCCTACAGTCTTCATCCAATGAACTGACGATGTAAAATTTCCTTACTGGATTAAAGTAGGGAAACCTGCTAAACGAATAGTTTCATAAGCATCAGGACAGTCGCATAGAGCATGCATTGGAGTTTCAATTGTAGTTACACAAATTGGGCAAATGCCATTTCCTAGGTTAACATTCAATAATTTGGATCCCGTAGGAAGAGCATTGTGACCTAGTCACCATCCAAAGGCTCTAACCTTTGGTAAATCTAGTAGCTTAGAAATGGTTTTCCAAATGCGTGTAGGTCTATTTAGAGGTCCACGTGATTTTTGTAAGAATAAATAACCTGATCTAACAGAATAAAGTCCACAGTCATTGTTCATCCATATGGTTTTATCTCGATGGTCATTAATTATAGGGATGTTTAAAATAGCGTTGGCATCCTCTCTATCAAAAAAGGAACGTATTTTAGGCTCATCCCATTGTGGTTGCCCAAGAATCATAAAATCTCGAGCTCGTTTTGGAATTTCGCTTTAAATTTCATATTCGCCAAAAAGTTGAACCGGAAAGGAGCCTCCCCATAGATCATGGAATATGTTAATCTTGCTATTTATTCCTGGTCTTGTAACAAAACCAGGAAGGAGTTTTTTCAGAGCTGTACAGATGCCCTTCCAAGCAAAAGAAGATTGTTTTGTCGAAGTAGCATCGAGGATGTTGCCAGAAGGGTAGTATTTAGCTTGATATACCTGGCCAAGGAGGTTAGATGGTTCACATAGTAGTCTCCATATTTGTTTTCCTAACAGAGCGATATTAAAGTTGTGGAGGTCGCGGAAGCCCATGTCCCTTACTGATTTTTGTTGGCATGTAATCTCCAAAGTGTTCATGTCATCGATAATATTATGTGGAAGAAGGTAACATGACAGACATATTGTGGAAGAGATTGAATGACAGATTTTATGAATACCTCTCTACCGCTAAAAGATAATAGGTGTTTATCCCATTTGGAGAGACTTGCGTTAACTTTATATTCGGTAAATCCTAACGAAGTTGTTTTGTTTTTTCCAATTAAGAGAGGGACACCCATGTAAATACCAAGGTCACTAACCTCTTGGACTTGGAGAATATTGTTAACAACTGCTCTTTGAGATAGAGTAGTTTTTGGGGAAAAGTAGATTGTAGATTTTTCAAAATCAATATCTTGACCTGAGGAGGTAGCATATTGGTGTAGAGCATTTTTGAGATGATTAGCTTCATTGGTGTTGTTTTTTATGAAGACCAAGCAATCATCAGCAAAAAACAGATGGTTTATTTTTGGTCCATGTCGACTAGCACTAAGTCTAGGGAGGTTGCCATTAGCATTTTGAGCATTTAGTATAGCTGTTAATCCTTGGGTTCAGAATAGGAAGAGGAATGGAGAGAGTGGGTCTCCTTGTCGCAAACCTCATTGCGGTTTAAAAGATTGAGATAAACAGTCGTTTAGACGGACTTGGTATGAAACGGTAGTGACACATTTCATTATAGTAGAAATCCTTGTGTTGTTGAAACCCATATGTTGCATAATTTGTTGTAAGAAAGTCCATTCCACACGATCGAAGGCTTTTTCCATGTCTAGCTTCAGACTTGCACCTTCAGAGAGGTGGGAATCTCCCGTATTGAGGGTGTGAAGTAGTTCATGTGCAATTAGGATATTGTCCGTGATGTTTCTACCTTGAATAAAAGCTGCTTGGTTGTTACTAATACATAAAGGTATGAATGTTTTGAGACGATTGACTAAAACTTTAGATACAATTTTGTATATAACAGTGCAAAGGCTTATTGGACGAAGTTGCCTCATTGTCGTTGGACTTTGTTTTTTCGGGATTAGGACAAGAATAGTTTGATTGACTTTAGCCATGTTGGTTGCATCCGAGAGCAGATCAAGGCATAGTCGTATTATGTCCTTCCCAAGTGTATCCCAGTGTTGTCGGTAAAAACTACTTGGAAAACCATCGATCTTTGGAGCTTTCCTAGGATCTATATCACGAAAAGAATTTTTAACTTCTTCTTCTGTGTAAGGTTTATTTAAATTTTCATTCATTTGTGGTGTGATTGTAGTTGGAATGTTATCAAGGATATCAGTCGAAGGAGTTGGATTGGATGTAGAGAAAAGGTTTTGGAAATAGTCTGTATGAATTGATAGAATGTTGGATTCTTCCGTGTGCCAAGTGTTGGAATTATCAAAGAGGCCTTGAATAGTGTTTTTCTTGCGACGTCCATTGGCTCGAGCGTGGAAGAAAGAAGTACTTTTGTCTCCATGTTGTAGCCAGTTAGTTCTAGAGCGTTGGGCCCAATATATTTCGTTGTTATGTTGAAGTACTTGTAGTTCTTTTTTTGCTTCAATGAGGCGGTGTTCCTCAGAGGATGGTATTGGTTGTCTAAGACTATTATTAATGTATGTGGTTAGATATTAAAGGCGTTCATTTGTTTTTTCCTTTGAGAATTTTGCCATGAATTTAATAGGTTGCCAATCTTTTGTATTTTGTTTAAAGTGTTCCCATTCGTGTTGATCCAAATATCTTTGATTAGGTTTTTGCTTTCATCATTGGTGGCCCAACATTCCTCAAAGCGAAATGTTTTCTTAAGATTTTGTTTTCTAGTAAAATTAGTGGGAGAGGTGTCAAGCATAATAGAACAATGGTCAGATTTGGATTTGAAATGAGAAGTTATGGTGTAATTAGGATACATATTTATCCACTTGATTGACCCAATGAACCGATCCAAATGTTCGAAGATTGGTTGTGAATTGGGTCCATGTTTGAACCATGTGAACTATCTTGAGTTTGGTTTACAATAAAAGAGTTCATTTCTGGATAAACATTCTTGAAAATTGATGATTTGGGATCTTGCACAACAACATCCTTCTTGTTTTTCGTTGTCATGTAGTATTTTATTAAAGTCTCCACCTAAAAGCCATGGGAGGTTGGAGGATGATTTTAAAGAATCTATTAATTGCCTTGTTTTCAATTTATTATTTGTATTAGCATAACCATGTAAACCGGTAAAGTGAAATTTGGAGTTATCATGGTTAATAATGCAATCGATATGGCGATCAGAGTAAGAAAGTAAATCAGTTTGAATTTTATTATTCCAAAAGTAAGGCAAGGTCGGTACAAGTTAGACTATGTTCTACCGATAAGCATCGTTGCATATCAAGTGATGCACTAAGAGAATTACATCTAGTTTTATTTAGTCTAGTTTCGTATAGGAATAAGACATCTGGATCATAATTGGTAATTATTTTTTTGAGATTTAGAACTGTTTGGGCTATACCAAGGCTTTGGCAGTTCCAACATATGATTTTCATTTCGATCGGCGGGGTTGAGCCTTCTCAACCTCCGCCGTAGAGTTTCACTATAGCAAAACAGGTTTATAGCGGCGTTTTTTAGATATACAGTGGCGTTTATAAGCGCCGCTAAAAGTATTCGCAGCGCTAAAAAAAATGCCACAAGAAACGCCACTAAAAGTTGCGCCGCTAAAGATAGCGGCGTTTATTCTTAAAAAACGCCGCTAAAGTACACGATTTTGTAGATACAAACGCCGCTAAAGATCGTGTACTTTAGCGGCATTTACTTTTCAAAAACGCCGCTAAAGATCGTGTACTTTAGCGGCGTTTGTAGATACAAACGCCGCTGATACCCTATTTTGTAGTGACGTTTTTGATGAAAAACGCCACAGTAGTCCTGTACTTTAGTGGCGTTTATGTACAAACGCCACTATTTTTAAATGGGCTTTTAGTGGCGTTTTTTCCAAACGCCGCTATAGGTATTGTATTTTAAAAAATAAATTTTAAATTATTATTACTACCAAAAGCTTTCCTGTAATTAATATTTCAACAACAATACAATTAAAAAAGAATATATCTACTAAATCCAAAATACTTAACCACCAAAATAAATTGAAGTCTAATATCAAATAAAGTAAAACATAATTCATTGTTTAAGTAAAATAATAGTTCAGTAACAAGTACAAATCAAATGTACCTAAAATCAACTAAGGTGACGGATTCCTTGGTTGGTTCTGCTTTAACATCGCCATCATATCTTGGAATTGTTTTTGAAGATTCTGATATGCTGCTTCTCTCTCTGCTTCCCTTGCTGCTCTGTATGCTTCCCTTGCTGCTCTCTCAGCTTCTCTCCCTTGTCTCTCAGCTTCTTTAGCTTCCATCTCTGCTTGGAATTGAGTTAATTGTTGTTGTAAATGTTGAACTTCTGCTTGAGAAGACTGACTTTGTGATGACATGTATTGAGACGAGTTTGATCCAAAATATTTAGTTGATGTCACGAGTGACCCTTGACAGCGCACTCGGCCATATCTTTCAGGACCCAAAACTTCAGCAAAAACTTGATTCTCGATATCAGCAATATTAGCATAACCATAAGTTGAAGCCGTAGCTTCAATCTCTGTCCTTTTTTCCTTCATTTTCGTCTGATAATCATTTATGAAAAAATATAAAATGAAAACATTATTTCGAACATAATACAATTTTAAGAGCAATGAATATACCAAAATTTCTTCAGCTTCAGGATTCATTAGAGAGCCATCCTTTTTGGTGTGAGTAATGTCGAATAGCTTTACCCGTCCAATGCTAGAACCAGTCGTCACAAGCTACAAAATATAATAAACATGAATATTAAATTTAATGTAATACAAGTAAAAATAATATTTAAAAAAATATTACCTCTACATTAGCTATGTGAGCAAAGCTCTTCGTCCCTACTGTGTGAGTAAATTTTTGTTTTTGTCTACTAGTAACTCCTACGCGCTCTCTTTCCTGTTTAATTTCCAATTTTTATTACATTTAAAGTTGAAATTGTAATAATATAATGTTATTTTTATAAATTGTAGATGTTACCTCCCCTTTTGTTGAAGTCCAAAACCTGACTGCATCTTCCCATTGATACCGTAGTATTCCTGGGGGAATATTTTGAAATTTCTCTTGAAGGCTCAGATCGTTCTTGAAATATGTCTTCTTCAAGAAGCTCTTATGGTCTCTCCATTTCTTTCCTAATGCATGCTTCACATAATCATCCGAGACCTCCAAAGAAAAATTATCCTGAAAATTACAAAATCAAAAATAAATACTACTATTTACATTTAATGAATTAACTAATATAATAATATTATTACCTTAACAAGATTAAGAGCTTGATTTTTGTTACTATTTGGCATCTGATGCCATGACTCATAATTGATTGGCAAAATTGAAGCATTGCGTGCAACAATGCCTAAATAACTTGTCAAAACACCTGCTTCTGCACCAATAGGTTGGTCGGCATCGTTTATTGAAACTTTTACATGTTCTCCAACGGGGAGATCGTATAATTCCATCAAAGTCGTCCTCCCTCTTGTCTTGTGCCTTCGACCATTTCCACCTATATATCAAATATATCAAGTCAAAACTTATTAAAATCATTTCAACAATAACAAATAAAGTTTTAAAAAATACCTTCAATTTCTATATTCTGAACTATTTCAGGAACTTGTGAAGATCCAAAATCAGACAAGTTATCTTCATTTGTTTCTTCCCCTATTTGAGGGACTTGAACAATATTTAAGCTATTTAATTTCCTACTTGGCATAATACCTGTAATAACCGGAAAAAATCATTAGTGGCAACAACTCTACTAAAAAATTTAATAAGGCTCAATAGAAATCTTACTAAAATATGCAATTAATTTTCATTAAAATCTTCATCCATGTTGTCTCGAACCCATTGAAACTGTGAATTAGAAGTAGAACATGTTCCATCTAAGTTTTGTCGTGCAAAAGGCAAAGTTTCTGATCTTGTTTCAATTTCATCTCTTCTTCCATCCCCGATATCAATCAAGTATCTAGGTTTGTTACGGAGTACAACATACCAGCCATCTTTTGTTGGATCATGAGAATAGAAAACTTGTTTAACTTGAGAAGAGAATACATATGGTTCGTCCATCAATTGTTGGTCAGTATGAATTAATCGAGAAAAGTTCACTATTGTAAAACCAAATTGATCTTTTTTAATTCCTCGACTACTATTGACATCAGCCCAATCACAACGAAACAACACAACCTTCCATTTTCCATAATAATCCAACTCAATAATGTATGTAATAATTCCATAATATTCAACATCTCCCTCTACAGGATGATTGTCCCTAGTACTAGCATAACTTGTAGTTGAAGAAGTAACAACAACTCCACAATTTTGTGTCCTCCTTAATCTTTCTTGAGATTTCGTATGGAACCTATACCCGTTAATGAGCAAGGCATTATATCTCTTAACAATTATATTCGGGCCTTGACAAAGCCATTTAACTTCTTCACTAACTTCTCTCCCACCCCAAACCTATTACACGTGAAATAAAAAATTGGTTAACATTCATATTGATATTAAAATAAAAAAAGTCATATAAAGCTTCAGTTACTTACCATCTTCCCTAACCATTCATGAAAAGTTTCTGCAAATAGCTTATGACTCTCTCGTTGATTTAATCTTCTTGAGCGTACACGAGATTGTAACTCTTCCTTATACTCACTATAAAATAGGTTACGTGGTTAAAGAATGTGAAATATCGATTGAGTCATGATGGAAAAAAAGTAAGTCTCAACTGTAAAATATGAATTATAGAATTTATGTGCGAAAGGGCTCTATTGATTCATGATGGAAAAGAACATATCGATGTGATTGTACCCAGGACTTATCATCTAACTGCACAATTTCAACTTTGCCGAGTGGTTCACCATAGCTTCCAAACAAGTAAGTCTCAGCTCCGTTATTAGTACTGCATACTTCATTTCTATTTGGTCTATTCAATCTCGTTTCGACATCTTTCAAATATCTAGAGCAAAAAGTCATACACTCCTTTGCTAAATACCCTTCAGCAATTGATCCTTCTGGAGAACGCTTATTCCGACAATAAGACTTCAACTTGCATAAGAACCTAGACACGCAATAAACGCAACATTATATAACAAGTTGAATAGTTAAATATTATTAAATAACTATAAAAAAAACTTATACCTCTCTATAGGATACATCCACCGATAGAAAACTGGTCCACCAACTTTAGCTTCGTGAGGGAGATAAACCAACAAATGCACCATAATTGTGAAGAATGAAGATGAAAATATCTTCTCCAAGTTGCATAGAGTCAATGCTACTCGATCTTGGAGTTTCTCGAGTTCTTCAACCACCAAAACTTTGCCACAAAGAGTGATAAGTGCTCAACTCACTATCATTTTTTACACCTTTTATGGGCATTAATCACTAAATTTACACCCACTCGGACCAAATCATATACTTAATGTGATATATTTAGAAGTTATGCTTATAAAAATAATATTTACAGAAAAGGCAAGTTTTACTGCATTTTTATATCTGTGCAGGAGAAACAAGTGCCGCGGCAGCAACATGGCCGAGGCAAGACCTGATGTCGAGGCAGCAGCTGAGAGCCAGGAAGCAATACTGTAGGCGATCGGAAGAGAAAAATCCAAGGGACGTTTCTGGACATGAAGCACATGATTTGGAGCTGGTTAGCATGAGGAAAAGCCCAAGACAAGGCCACGCGGGAAAGCCTCTTAGTTGAATTAAACTTGGAAATATTTTATTTATGTACATGACTTGTTCCCTTCTCCAAGTTATATTCTACTTAGGAAAGGTTTGTCCTAGGCCAAGCCTATATAAGACCTAGCCATCCAATGTACTAGGAGAGCCGATTCATAGAGAGTTTACCCTAAGATTCAGTGTTTTCTTTCTCTCAAATTATGTTCTAAGCTTTCTTAGGGTATAGGTGAAGGTTGTTAAGTATTTGTGAGAGGAGATTGTACTTTGTCTTTATTTCAATGCAATAAAACTATCAAGGTTTGCTTATCCTTTGCCATTCTTTGTTCTTGCATTCAAGCTCGGGAGAGAAGTTTGTGAGTAATCCATTTATCTAGACTCGGGAGAGTTAGATTCACGAAAGGGATAAGTACGATGTTTCAATCGCGAAATACTAACTCGGCCTAGGGATAGGTTAAGAGTTTCAGTGACTAAAAGAAGTGTGAGATTGGTTTGTGAGTATAATTGATTCACGCCGGGAGGTACCATCAAGGACTAGTCATCAACAATACTTCGACTTAGATATAAGCGGAGTCATCCAAGGACACTTTGCCGAACTTTGGTAAAGTCTGCCCACGAGCAAGGGATTGCCGCGGCAGACACTGTTATCGCTGCCCAGGCAGTAAACTGCAGTGCTGCCGAGGCAGTGATATACGATTGCATTGGACAGAGACAAGTCAATCAATTCCGCAATACAACGCAACTGGATCCTGACCTCTCTCTATTAATAAGACTTCATCTTTATTCTTAGTTTTCTTTATTTCAATTTAATTAGTTTCATTGAAACCACAATTACCTGTGTTTTTCCTTTTTACAGAACAAGAAGACGAAGAAGGCATATTAAGTATACCAATCCCTGTGGAGACGATACACGATAATACTTATCACTTTATTACTTGCGATGTGTTCACTTGCACTAATTACACACTTTTGGCACGCGACAAAGAGCTTTCATTATATTAGAAAGTTCAATTATACAAGATATCACCTCATTCGACATACAACCACGTAAGGCAACTGGCATAAGATCTTGCATCAGTATATGATAATCATGTGACTTTAGCGAATAAAGTCTTTGATCTTTCATACTGACAGATCAAGATATATTTGATGCATACCCATCTGGAACCTTTATATCTTTCAACACCTTACAAAATATTTCTTTTTCTCTCTTCGAAATCACAAAAATAGAAGGCGGTAAGAATGATTTTCCATTAGGAAATGTCTAATGATGAAGATCATGTCGAATTCTAAGGTTAACTAAGTCAAGTCGACTCCTTAAATTGTCTTTAGATTTTCCACCGACATTGAGAATGGTTCCAATAATATTCTCACAAACATTCTTCTCAATATGCATGACATCAAGATTATATCTCAAAATATTATGCTTCCAATAAGGCAATTAAAGAAAATACTTCTTTTTTTCCATAACTCTGCCTCATTTGGATCATCCTCTTCATCAGACTCATTATCACTAAGATGTTCAGCATCACCTTTGTACACGTCTTTCATCTTTCTCTTTGATCGTGGGTTTGGTGGTTGGCTCATCTTTCCATAGCTGAAGTTGGTATCTTTCAACATGTACAAGATATTGGACCCGATTGTTTGCTCAGGAGCTGTTCTAAACTCTTCAGTACCATCAAACATATTCTTCTGAAATGTAAAACGATGATTTTCAGTTAACCACCGTCGATGTCCCATGTAAGATAACTTTTTTCCATTGTACAACCACTTCGAACATGTCTGTGCAGCGCAACAAGGACAAGCATAACGACCTTTGGTACTCCACCCAGATAAATTTGCATAAGCAGGAAAATCATTAATAGTCCACAATAAAGCGGCACGCAAATTAAAGTTCTCCTTCTTCAACACATCATATGTTTCGATACCCACTCACAATTGTTTTAACTCTGTAATTAGAGGTTGCAGATAGATGTCAATATCATTACCAGGACCTTTCTCACCGGGGATTATCATGGATAAGATAAAAGATGATTGTTTCATGCAAATCCATGGGGGCAAATTGTAAGGAACAAGCAGAACGGACCAAGTACTATACAAAGTACTCATGATTTTAAAAGGATTAAATCCATCAGATGCAAGACCGAGTCTGACATTCCGAGGATCTCCTGTAAAACTTGGGAATTTTTGGTCGAATGACTTCCAAGCTTCACAATCAGCAGGATGCCTTAACAATCCATCATCGGTTCGTCCATCATAATGCCACCTCATAGACCACAAGTCTTCGAAGACATAAAAAGTTTTTGAAGTCTAGGTATTAGGGGAAAATACCACAAAATCTTTATTGACTTCTTTCTTGATCGTGCTTCAGCTTCTTCTTCCATCACATCTTGCGTATCAATATTCATCCACCGAGATTTACCGCATATATGACATGACTTGATAAGTGCTCAACACACTATCACTTTTTACTCCTTTTATGGGCATTAATTACCAAATATATGCCCACTCGGACCAATGCATGCACTCAATGTGATATATTTAGAAGTATACTCATATAGATAATATTTACAGAAAAAGGCACGTTTTAATACGTTTTCATATCTGTGCAGGAGAACCAGTGCCGCGGCAGAGACAAGGCCGAGGCAGGACCTGATGCCGAGGCAGCAGCAGAAAGAGAGGAAGCAAGATTATAGGCGATGGAAAGAAAAAAATCCAAGGAACGTGTCTGGACTTGAAGCCCATGAATCGGAGCTGGCTAGCACAAGGAAAAGCCCAAAGGAAGACCACGCGGGAAAGCCCCTTAGTCAAATATAAACTAGGAAATATATTATTATTATGTACTTGACTTGTTCCCTACTCCAAGTTGTATTCTACTTAGGAAAGGTTTGCCCTAGGTCTAGCCTATATAAAGACCTAGCCACCCAATGTACAAAATACAAAATACCTAGGGAGAGAGCCGACTTCTACTCTTGTTTCTTTCCTCTCCATCATGTTCTAAACCTTCTTAGGGATTAGGTGAAGGTTGTAGAGTATTTGTGAGAGGAGATTGTACTTTGTCTTTCATTCAATGCAATAAAGTTATCAAGGTTTGCTTATCCTTTGTTATTCTTTGTTATCTAAGCTCGGGAGAGTTAGATTCACGAAAGGGATAAGTACGGTGTTTCAATCGCGAAACACTAACTCGGCCTAGGGATAGGTTAAGAGTTTCAGCGGCTAAAAGAAGTGTGAGATTGGTTGGTGAGTATAATTGGTTCATGCCGGGAGGTATCATCAAGGACTAGTCATCAACAGCACTCTGACTTAGGGATAAGCGAAGTCATCCAAGGACACTTTGCCGAACTTCGGTAAAGTCTGCCCACGAGCAAGGGATTGCCGCGGCAGACAGTGTTATCGCTGCCCAGGCAGTAAACTGCAGTGCTGCCAAGGCAGTGATATACGATTGCATTGGAGAGAGACAAGTCAATCAATTCCACAATACGACGCAACTGGATCGTAGCCCATCTCTCTCTACTATTTCAATCCTTTATTTTTATTTTAGTTATTTTAGTTTAGATATATCAAATCAACTTATTTGTGTTTTTATCTTCCTACAGAATAAGGAGGTGAAGAAAGCATATTAAGTATATCGATCCCTGAGGAGACGATAACTCGATAATATACTTATCACTTATTACTTGTGATGTGTCAACTTGCACTAAACGCGCACTTTTGACACGCGACAATTTTTTGGCGCTATTGCCGGGGACTGGCAACTAAATTTTGTTTTCTTTATTTTCTTGTTTATTTTTATTTTTATTTTACTTTTGTTTTTCTTGGTGTATGACCAGGGCCAATCCAACCAACCCCTTGTAAGAATTAGATCCAGAGATCGAAAGAACAAGGCAAATGTTGAGGAGATAGATCCATGGAGCCATGGCAAAACACCCGGCAGGACAAAACTTACCTGCCGGCAATGCAGTACTTCCGCCGCCACTTGGGCCGCGGCAACTCACTGTCAGGGACTTCCTGGAAGAGGACTTAAACGGATTAAACCCAAGAGTCGTTACACCAGAGATTGAAGCAGCCCATTTTGAACTCAAACCCGTTATGTTCAATATGTTTAATACAATTGGACAGTTTGGTGGGTCTGCAACTGAAGACGCAAGGCAACACCTCAAATCCTTCATGGAAATCTGCAACTCTTTTAAAATCCAAGGAGTCCATGAAGATGTCTTACGATTAAAGCTATTCCCCTATTCACTGAGGGATAGGGCGAAAGCTTGGTTAAATAGCATTCCAGCAGGATCTATTGGATCCTGGAGTGAACTTTGCCGTGATTTCATTACTCGCTTTTGTCCTACTAATCTATATGATAGAATCCGTAATGAAATTATTTCTTTTCTACAGGCTGAAGACGAACCAATGTACGAGGCATGAGAACGCTACAGAGAGTTATTGCACAAGTGTCCACTACATGGATTTCCCTTATGGACACAAGTGACAATGTTTTACAATGCCACGAATGCCCCGACAAGGATGATGTTAGATGCCTCGGCAAACGGAACACTCCTAGACAAAGCACCTGAGGAAGCTATTGAAATATTAAACAAACTCGCAAAGAATGACTTCCAGTTTCCTACATCTAGGCGAGGAGGAGTAAGACGCCAAGCCACGGTACATGAATTAGATTCATCAAGTTCAGTGGCAGCACAATTGGCCTCTTTTACCAAGATGGTGCAAAACCTACAGTTACAACATAATACCCGTGAGGTCAAGGTAATTGATTCATACTGTGACTTATGTGGAGGTAAAAACAGTTTCACTGACTGCGTGAATCAAGAAACTGGTATGTATGTTGGGAACTACAACCGTAACAATGTGATGTCCAATACATACAACCCCTCATGGAAGAGGCGTCCGAGCTTATCATGGAGCAACCCAAACAATGCCTTAAACCCAATCACCCAACCATCAGGATTTCAGCAGTCGATGCCGCAGCAGCAGATGCAGCAGCAACCGGTAAGTTCATTGGAAAACACGCTAAAGGCCTTCATGATGAAAACTGAGTCATACATGGCGGAAAATAGTAATTTCATCAAGAGGACAGATGCCTTCATGAATAGGACTGAGATGAGGCTGCAAAATCAAGAAGCGGCCATAAAAACGTTGGAAACCCAGGTTGGGCAGTTTGCTCAATGCATAAACACTAGACCACAAGGAGGCCTACCTAGCAATACAGAAGTTGCTAAGGTAATAAGCCATGAACAATGTATGGCAATCACTACTAGGAGTGGTCTACAGTTGAAGGAGAAGATCCCAGAGAGCCAAACTCAATCAGTAGATCAAGCAAGAGAAGAGGCTGAGCAAACTGAAGCTGACAACACTGCCCCGGCAGCAAGCACTGCAGCGCCTGAGCAGCCTGCCGAGGCAGCAACAATTCCAGTGGTGCCAGGTATAAGACTTCAAACTAAAGAAACCCTGGATGAAATGAGACCACCACCATCTTTCTCGCAAAGTTTGAAAAAGCAAAAACAGGATCAACAATTCAAGAAGTTCCTCGACATCTTGAAGCAAGTCCACATCAACATACCGTTCGTTGAAGCTATTGAACAAATGCCCAACTATGTAAAGTTCCTAAAGGACATGGTGTCAAAGAGAAAACGAATAGTTGAGTTTGAAACAGTGGCTGCTACCGAGGGATGCATGGCAATGCTGCATAACCGTATGCCACCAAAGTTAAAAGATCCTGGTTGCTTCACTATACCTTGTGCGATAGGAAAGAGTTATGAAGGAAAGGCCCTATGCGACCTTGGAGCAAGCATAAACCTCATGCCTAGATTAGTCTTCCAAAAGCTTGGAATTGGAAGGCCGAAGCCTACAACAGTGATGCTCCAACTCGCGGATCGATCCTATGTGCAACCTGAAGGCAAAATCGAGGACATACTGGTAAGAGTTGACAAGTTTATTTTTCCTGCCGACTTCCTTGTCCTTGATTGTGAAGCAGATGACAATGCACCGATCATCCTTGGGAGACCCTTTCTAGCAACTGGACGCACATTAATTGACGTGGAAAAAGGAGAGTTGACTATGCGGGTCAATGACCAACAAGTCAAACTCAACGCATTCCACAACTTAAAGAAGTATGATGATCAAGAGGAATGCAAGGCCATCCACACAGTAGACAATAAGATATCCTGCCTGGGCAGTCTGCTCGGCAAAAAAATCAAGCCCAAGATGGATGGACAGACAACACAAAGGAATGGCCCCCAACCGATTCATAAATTGGGCCTAAGGGAGAAAATAATTCTGGGAGATGCATTTGCATGCTCTCCACCAGTAACCTAACCTCTCCCCTTTTCTTTATTATTATATTAGGATTAGTAGTTTATTTTTATTTTTCTAATTATTTTCGCTTTTAGTATTTTTCTTTTGTGTGTTTTATTTAGGAATAAAAAGCAAGAATAAGGGAAAAATAGTTCACAGTAGGAACTCTGCCGAGGCAATAAAACAGTGTTAGGGCCGCAAGTCCCAACGGGCAGAACAGTGTAACGGCTAGTCTGCCGAGATTCCTGTCGCGGCAGAAAAAGGAAACGGCAGAAAAGGAAACGGTTACAACGGCTAGTGGTCTCAACGGTCACAAGGCCGAAGCCTATGTAAGAAACCCCTTCCTCTTGAACTATTCACTCTTACTTTCTTGTTTTCTTTAGTATTCATAACAATCTCTCTCACAATTACTCTCTACCTTCTAGAATCTCCAGATTCTGTTCAAGAAAAACCTCCAAGAACGCACATCTCTCTATCTTGATGGCTACATACAAAAGATTCGCCCCAGCCAACGTTGAAGATCGATTCAACCGATCTTTCATCGCTAGGCAACTTTGGGAAGAACAAGGCTTCCAACATGCGGACGAAGAAAACTACGGCATTGAACACTACCTCTATGACAGAATTAAGTACCAGAATTGAGAATTTTTCTGTTTGCAACCCGCCCAGGCGAACGCCATGATCGTGCTGGAATTCTACGCTCATGGGCCCAGCAAAGACTCCCTATTTGTTCACTGCCGCGGCCGGCCGGTCCAGCTCAATGCCGAGACGATCAACAACTTCTACGGCCTCACCCCAAATAGTGATATCCATGCCGAATTCTTGGAAGATATCACTGCCGAGGACTATGAACTCATCAAAGACGATCTTTGTTACGGGAACACTCCATGGGAAACCGGTACCCATCGAGGATCCGTAACAAGACAAAGCTTGAAGCCGGAGGCCAAGATGTGGAACACCTTCGTCAAAAGACGCGTCATCCCAACATCACACAATAGCACGGTGGATCGCAAGAGATTGGTGCTTATCCAATCCATCATCAACAAGAGGACCATCAACATTGGAGAAATCATCCTACGGGAAATTCACGAGTGTGGTAAGAAAGATAGAGGACCATTGTATTTCCCTTGCTTGATTACGGGTCTATGTGTTTCTACAGGTTTACCCATTGAAGAAATCGATGAATACACGCCCCCAAGACGAGGATGGACCAGGGACTTCTGCCACAAAGTCATGCAAATCACGCAAGCCGAACCTGTCCAGGCAACGCCGCAGCAGTTCACTGCCGATACTGCTGCCGGGGCCCAGTACACGGCAGACATGCCTGGTACTGCCCACACCTCTGCCGCAACAGACCCATACCAAGAAATCTTGCAGCGAATGGCCGCAATGGATCTTCGACAACAACGATACATGGAGTACCAACGGGACTTCAACGGCACTCTAGCCCAGATGATGCTACACGCCTTCCCGGACCAAGGCGTACAATTCACGGAGTTCCCAAGCAATATGTTCGTCACCGCCGCACCCTACACCGAGACTACACCAGCCCCGGGAGGACCACGACCATTCTTCCATCCGGACCCTCAGCCCCAATACCAGGCTGCCGGCCTATCTAGGGCGGCAGATTCTGCCGCGGGCTCATCTGTCAGCAGAAGGCCATCCAAGTGGAGGGTCGTTTTCAGCACTCCACCCAGATCGCCAATTATCATGGGCAGTCTATCCGTCGAGATAGATTCCTATGTGCACCAAAGTTCCACTACCGTCGGCCCAAGCACACACCACACCGGAGGAGCAACTGCGATGGGAGGAGGAACGGACGTGATGATAACCGAAGAGATGGCGGATGTTGAAGAAGGAAAGGAAGTAGAAGCCCCGATACAAAGGACACCACCTACTCGAGTCCAGCCGTCGAGGCAAGCAAAGGCGCAACCATCGCCCTCCCCAAGGACAAAGCATTTGGCATCAAGGCCACGAAGGAAAATTGTTACAAGCAGCTCTTCGGAGTCGCTTTAAATATTCTTTGTCCATTAATTCAATATTTAATTGCTTTTACTGTTTTTACTTGCTGTGCATAATTCTGTGTTGTCGTTTATCCCTTCAAAATATAAAGCATTGAGGACAATGCTTGGTTTGAGTTTGGGGGTGCAGATTCTCTGCCAAGGCAGCAATCTACTGCCGCGGCCTTGCCAAAAAGGGAGTATTCCAGTGATTTTTTTTAATTTTTATGCTCCCCGCCTTACTTGAATTAACTGCATACACTCTTGCACTGCTCATCATCAGTATTGCCTTAGTTTATTCTTTAAGGCTATAGAAATCTTTCTCCTTACCATGTTTAGGTTCTGTTAAGAGGGCTTAATCTTACGATGCTTAAGGATGAAAACTTAGAAGCTTACTACAGGAAGAACTTTAAACTTTAAACACTTTTGGGACTTGTTGGATTATAGGAATTCTTTTAATGAACTTAGGTGATAAAGACTTAGATTTTTGGAAAGTAACTAGAGGTGCCTATCACTGGCTCTAAAAAGTCTCTTCTTCATGCTAGATGTGCCCGAAATTGGCTATAGTATGTGTTAAGGAATATTAAAAAGAAAGAAGGATTTTAGTGAAAAGAAAAACACAAGTCTTTGAGGTGCCCGAAACCGGCTCAAGATTTGGGGTTTGAAAAAGAAGAGAACACTTAACCAATGTCTATTTGTCTTGAACTTAGAGTTTATCTAAGAAAGCCTTTAATTAACTTGGCGACAAAAACACACACACTCAAAATTCCTATAGTTTGTTTCTAGGTAAACCCTTGAGTAACCGAATGGTTAAGGCTTACGAATAGGCCTAGTTATGGTGGGGAGAATAGATGGACATGTAAGACCAAGAGAGAATAAAGTTCGGCAATTTGATGGTTTGCATTGCTTCAGGACAAGCAATAGTTCAAGTTTGGGGGTGTGATAAGTGCTCAACACACTATCACTTTTTACTCCTTTTATGGGCATTAATTACCAAATATATACCCACTCGGACCAATGCATGCATTCAATGTGATATATTTAGAAGTATACTCATATAGATAATATTTACAAAAAAAGGCACGTTTTACTGCGTTTTCATATCTGTGCAGGAGAACTAGTGCCGCGGCAGAGACAAGGCCGAGGCAGGACCTGATGCCGAGGCAGCAGCAGAAAGACAGGAAGCAAGATTATAGGCGATGGAAAGACAAAAATCCAAGGAATGTGTCTGGACTTAAAGCCCATGAATCGGAGCTAGCTAGCACAAGGAAAAGCCCAAAGGAAGACCACGCGGGAAAGCCCCTTAGCCGAATATAAACTAGGAAATATATTATTATTATGTACTTGACTTGTTCCCTACTCCAAGTTGTATTCTACTTAGGAAAGGTTTGCCCTAGGTCTAGCCTATATAAAGACCTAGCCACCCAATGTACAAAATACGAAATACCTAGGGAGAGAGCCGACTTCTACTCTTGTTTCTTTCCTCTCCATCATGTTCTAAACCTTCTTAAGGATTAGGTGAAGGTTGTAGAGTATTTGTGAGAGGAGATTGTACTTTGTCTTTCATTCAATGCAATAAAGTTATCAAGGTTTGCTTATCCTTTGTTATTCTTTGCTTTCACAATTGGGCTCGGGAGAGGATATTGTGAATCATCCATTTATCTAATCTCGGGAGAGTTAGATTCACGAAAGGGATAAGTACGGTGTTTCAATCGCGAAACACTAACTCGGCCTAGGGATAGGTTAAGAGTTTCAGCGGCTAAAAGATGTGTGAGATTGGTTGGTGAGTATAATTGGTTCACGCCGGGAGGTATCATCAAGGTCTAGTCATCAACAACACTTTGACTTAGGGATAAGCGGAGTCATCCAAGGACACTTTGCCGAACTTTGGTAAAGTCTGCCCACGAGCAAGGGATTGCCGCGGCAGACAGTGTTATCGCTGCCCAGGCAGTAAACTGCAGTGCTGCCAAGACAGTGATATACGATTGCATTGGACAGAGACAAGTCAATCAATTCCACAATACAACGCAACTGGATCGTAGCCCATCTCTCTCTACTATTTCAATCCTTTATTTTTATTTTACTTAATTTAGTTTAGATAAATCAAATCAACTTATTTGTGTTTTAATCTTTCTACAGAACAAGAAGGTGAAGAAAGCATATTAAGTATACCGGTCCCTGAGGAGACGATAACTCCATAATATACTTATCACTTATTACTTGCGATGTGTCCACTTGCACTAAACGCGCACTTTTGACATGCGACATGACTCTTGATCTTTCTTATCACCCCAATACAACATACAATCATTCGGGAAGCTATATATTTTCTCATATCCAAGCCCAAATCTTTTATCATTTTCTTCATATCTTTGCCAGATTGAGGAATTTTGGCAGACGGAAACATTTCTCTTAAAAACTCTAATAATTGTGTAAAGGATTTACCAGTCCATCCTCCCAAACATTTCAAGTGGAAAAGACGAATACAAAAGGAAATTTTTGAATGCTTCGATCCCTCGTAAATTGGTTCATTCATTTCATCAAGCAAATTGTAAAACTTTGCAGCATCTCTATTTGTCTCTTCATCACATTCGTTTCTTCTCATCTCGGTAAAATCATTTACACTAGTATCACAATCTTCTTCTCTAATAGACTGTTGATAATCGTGCATATTAAATGCATCTCGAAACATACTCTCCATGTCATCTTCTCTAATAGATGGACGATAAGAAATAGGATGAAAAGACACATTACTCCGGGAAGAAGTAGTACGAGGTGTTAACTCTCCATGGAATACCCATTTTCTATATCCCGGAACAAAGACATAAACAATTAAATGTTCTTCTACAACTTCACGGCTGTGCCAATGAATGTTAACACACTTCTTACAAGGACAAAGAATCATATTCTCTTGGCTAGAATTCGCAAAAGCTACATTTAGAAAAGTTTCGACTCTGTTTCGATAGTCAACACTTTCCCTTGACATATTCATCCAACTCCTATCCATTTGGAATTTCTGTAATATACATCATCAAAGAATAACCCAACTTATAAAAAAATTCATATCATTCTATCAACACCATCAAAGAATCAATAACAATCACAAGTAGATAAGTAACACCAATAAATATTACGTACTATTGAAAACCTAATCCAACTAGATAAAACACAATATATTTGAACTAAATTGATTGTTTTCCAGGTATCTTTTAAAAGCATTAATTCTATTCTTAAAAATAGATCCTACAAAGCAATAGTTAAATTAAAGAAAAAACTAACAACATATACTTGTAATAATATTTTTTATGAATATATTGCACATTCATATACACGGTAAATAACATGAAGTCTTATCTTGGAAGGTTTGGGTGAATTAAGCCTCTAAATCTCAATCAAGTATTAGTAGAACACAAACACATTAGGTTTAAAAAAGAATTAAAGAAATGATTCTTTAGTAGATCTCACTTAAGAAAAGACTTCTAAACACATAATATCAGCACAATAATCTCACTAGATATGTTTATACTTATCAAACTAGATTAAGCACTTATCAAACCAATTTATATTAAATATATAATTATATTTCCTACTTTTACTAAACTTGATAATGTTTGTCTTTGAGTTCGCTTGAAAGATAACAGACAATTCGAATTTAAAACCTAATTCGAAATAAATATGTCTAAACCCTTAATCCAAAATAAGAAAGAAAATCAAACTTTTTTTGGGAATAATACAATCCCAAACATAAAATCAATAACGACTTCAACAAAATCGCCAAAATATAACACAACGTATCCTATTTTCCAAATTATTAAATTTACTTGCAATATTTACCAAAAGTACCCAATAAAATCTTTTCACTATAGCTCAAATTTAATTCCTAAATTTCAGATCTTAGAACCCAATTTTCTGCATAATATAAAGGGTAAAAGAACGCGATAATTCTAGCTGAATACAATCAACAATGTAAAAGTTGAAAAATTCTAGTTAAGAACTGAAATAAAGAATTGAAGACCATTACTTTAGTGAAGGAATTAAAGTTATCTGCGACTGCAATAAAGAACTGAAATTAGGAAAAATATATAAAATAAAATTAAAGTTGAAAGTTCGAACATGGAGTTTTAGAGCTCTTGTTCCAGAAACTAAGCCACCAATCGGGTTCGTTAACTTTAGGTTCCACTGGAACCAAACAAACTCTAATACTTACGTGGGTATTATCTGTGAAAAGGAAGAAAAGTAATAAATTAGAAGACAATGAGCGGAAAAATATCCGTGAAATTAATCAATCTAAAGAGGAAACGAGTCCCCTAAATCCTAAAATTCTAGAACTGGAAGCACACTTTCATCGGAAAGACCTCTAGCTAGTCAGGAGGATTACGAAAGTAAACAGCTTGAAGAAACTACTCAGACCATGACCTTGAATGCAGAAATTGAACTTCTACAACAGAAATTGGAATTCATGAGATGGAGAAAGATGAGTTGGAGTCATGGATTTCTGATCATAAGAGAATCATGAAAGAAAGAGGAAAATAACAATTCTATGGAGTCAAAACTATAAGCTCAGTGGACGATTGTTGGCAGGAACCAATTTTAATATCAATGTACTGGAAAGAAAGATGGATGATTTAGCAGAAGAGTCCCACAAGAAAATCGAAGATAACATCCGAATTTGTACCAGAGGATCATGGTTGCTGAAAAGATGCATTATGTGATACTTACTAGACCATAAAAGAAGAACTAGAGCAAGAGAATGAAGCACTTGCAGAGAGACTTAAAACTTGGGAAGCTGAGCCGTGCCAGTTAAAGTCTCAATGGATGCAATTAAACTCTAATATGCAATTTAAAAATAAATTGAATGCCAAAACATGCTTGAAAGATAACAAACAATTCGAATTTAAAACCTAATTCGAAATAAATGGGTATAAACCCTTAATCCAAAAAGCTATTCGATTGAAAAAAAAGGGCAAGAGATCTTACCTTTTGTATTATTGGACCGGCGACGGATAAGAGCAATCGGCCGCAACGACCAACGAAGAATCAACGGTGACGACGGGGGACGGAATTTGGGGCAGAGAGATTTGGGGGTCGGGTTTAGATTTGGGGGCGTGATTTTTCGTCTGAACGATAACTAGAAACTGATAAGGACGATGAGTCTGCGGCGTTTGTTTATAAAAACGCCGCTAAAACACGATATATTGTGGCGTTTTTAATGAAACGCCACAGACATGTAAACTGTTGCGGCGTTTTTTAATAAAACGCCATTAAATGTTAATGATATTGCGACATTTTTTCAAAAATGCCGTAAATATAAAACCAATTGCGGCGTTTCTTAAACAAAACACCACTATAATAGGGGTTATTACGGCGTTTTTTTAAAACGCCACTGATGATGAAATTTTGCGGCGTTTGAATGAAAAATGCCACTATAATGCGATTATTTGTGGCGTTTGTTATGTAAACGCCACAAAATATGCCGCTACAGAACAAATATGGTGTACTATTTTTTCCGCTGCTCATCCCAGCTTTTCCATAGGTATGTGCTTTGGTTTCTTTTGGTTTTGGCTTTCATGCGTTGGAGGGGAACCTTTCTTTCCAGCAAAGAAATGGATTTCAATTAGGAAAAAAGGACAAAGTGAATGGTAGAAAAGGTAAGAATAGATATGGAAAATGTTAAATAGGTTATATTTTTAGATGGTTTAGGAAATATTTTGAAAAATTGGATGTATAGTATTATACAGATTAATAAATTTGTAAAAGGGTAAGTTTGACATATTGACATTTGGACAGATGTTGGTAATTTTATATCAATGTATTTAGAGTAGGTAAAACTAGTTATGGGAAGGGGTTTAAATTGGATATATGGGAAAGGTATGTAGAATATATTTGAAAAGTTTATAAATTTTTTAATTGATATTATTACTTTTTCGAAATAGTATAAATTTAAGTAGGTGATATATTTTTTTGATATTGTCATTTTTAAAATTATTGTAAGTGGAGAAGGTGTGAAATGAGAAAAATTATTAAGTAATATTTTTTATGTATATTTAGAAAAAGTTAGAGTATTTGATAGTTTCCTGTTTTTGAAATCAAAATTGTCATAAAATGGGATATATAGAATTTATTTAGTATAAAAATTATAGATTTTTTTTGAAATATATAAAAATTATAGATATATGATAATAAAAGATATGTGTTTGAATTAGGAAATAATGAAGAGGTAAATTGTGAAAAAGATAGGTGGAGAAATTAAAGGAAATTGGTAAGTAAATTTTTTTTGGTAATGTTGAAATTATGTTTAAGGTTTGAGAATATAAATTTGTAGAAGTTAATAGTATTATATATGTAAATTGTATAGAATTATTGCCGGAGATATTAAGAGTTTGAAAAAAATTATATGGAAAAGGAATGTGAAAATTATTTATTGTGAAAAAGAAAGGTATATGGTAAGAAAAGATATGGATTTCAAATAGGAAATAAGGACAAGTGAATGGTAGAAAAGTTAAGAAGAGATATGGAAAATGTTAAATAGATTATATTTTTTTAGAGGGTTTAGGAAATATTTTTAAAATTTGGGATTACAGTTTTATATAGATTAATAATTTTGTAAAAAGGTAAGTTTGACATATTAACATTTTGAGAGATGTTGGTAATTTTATATCAATGTATTTAGAGTAGATAAAACTAGTTATGGGAAGGGTTTTAAATTGGATATATGAAAAAGGTATGTAGAATATAGTTGAAAAGTTTATAATTTTTTTAATTGGTAATATTACTTTTTCAAAATAGTATAAATTTAAGTAGGTGATATATATTTTTGATATTGTCAATTGAAAAATTATGGTAAGTGGAGAATGTGAGAAATGAGGAAAATTTGTTAAGTAATATTTTTTATGTATATTTACAAAAAAGTTTGAGTACTTGATAGTTTCCTTTTTTTGAGATCAAAATTGTCATAAAAGGGAATATATGGAATTTAATTAGTATAAAGATTACATATATATGTTAATAAAAGATATGTGTTTGAATTAGGAAATAATGAAGAGGTAAATTGTAAAAAAGATAGGCGGAGAAATTAAAGGAAATTAGTAAGTAATATTTTTTTTGGTAATGTTGAAATTATGTTTAAAGTTTGAGAATATAATTTTTTATAAGTTAATAGTATTATATGTGTAAATTGTATTGAATTATTGCTGGAGATATTAACTGTCATAAGGATTAAAGGTATATGGTAAGAAATGGTATGATTTTTAGTTTTAGGGGGAGTGGAAACAATAAAATAGTTTTGGAGATATATAGAAGGAAAAGTTTAGATAATGTTTTCTAAGTATATTTGGAAAATTTTGAGTGTTTGAGAATCTATTTGGGTTAAAAGCAAGATTTTTTTGATAAGGTAAGGGTGAGATATTGGAAATTTTAGAGGATTTGGTAAAATTAGGAGATTATTTGTGGAAAAATTTGACTTTTGATATGTAAATAGATTATAATTTATTGATGGATGGTTTAAATTTATTTTAGGAATTGAAAAATATGGCATGGAAATTTTGTTTGAGATTAAAAGGTCTTTGTGTAAATTGATATAGATATTGTATAGCATGTGTTTCTGCGTTATGATTTGTCTTACAAATAAGAGCATGATCATGATTGGTGTGATTATTTTGAAAAAAAGCGTAAAAAATAAATAGATACAAAAGAAGATAAGATTCTAGTTCAAACGATCGTGATAATAACAAACTGATAATAGGAGACATGGTAATGGTATGAAATGATGAAGTAAGGTTGATATTGTTGAAGGCATGAAAAGTACCTGTATTCATCGAGATTGGTATTGAGATGAAAGGTGTAAACATACTATCAATAACCTTATCCTTCCCAGTTAAAGAACTTGAGCATGATCGTTTATGTAAGTAGAAATTAATAGTGATATTTTTGTGTTCTAATAGTGTGATCTTCCATACAGTTGGTTGTATGAGATTAGTTGATGGGACCCAAGAACGGGCTGGTCTGAATAAATAATATTGTATAGGATACCAATAAATGGTTGGATTTTTGTGGATACCCGATAAAGGGTTGGTGTGAAAAAAACACAGATTGTTTAGAAATAAAAAAAAAAGGTAAAAGTAAAATAGGTTTATGTAATTTTAAGATTATTGTAAGATAGAAGTAAATTGACAAATGTTCAAATATAATATTTGAGATTGATAAAAGAGTAAAAGAGAAAAGTGTACCTGGAAAATTCATGCTTGAAAAAATGAATAATTGTCGAGAATAGTGGAATTGCACAAAAGTTTGGTGAAAAGTTGAAAGCTTCGTGGCAGAGAAGTAGATTAAAATTTCAGGAACATAAAAAAAAACATGCATTAGTAGATTAGATAAATTATTGAAATTAAAGGATATAGTAAATAAAATAAAACTTTGAGGAGAAGATAGAGATAAGAACCAAGTTTTTTTCTTGGTCAAAACTTGAAAAATGAAATCTCCTAGATAAAAGACAATGTAATACCTTTGATAGCCAAAGTAATTATCTTCCATAAAGATCTCGCAAGAAGTGAAAAAAATAAGATTCAATACGGATAGATCTTTTTGAAAAGGAATGAAACCGTTCAAGATGATGGTCATCAACGCCATAAAACCGACCATCAAGGGAGTGCAAACAATCCCATTGAAGACTAATTAATCTTTCTCCAAAGATAACATCGTAAAAGTCTTCAAACTTAGAGTTTTCATTGAAAAAGAAAGTAAAGAAATAAAGATTAGATATTTTTTACCCAAAATAATTTATTTAATATCATTTTCTATCTTTTTCTAAGGTTCAGAGAGTGCATGTCTAAATGGGCTTTCTAGTGAACCCGTTCGAATTTTAACCGAGTAAAATGCACAAAATTTTAGTTTAAGCAGTATAGTTAGGTTCAAAAGACCACAATTAATTTTTTTTACCCAAAAAATTTGATTTAATATCATTTTCGATCTTTTTTTAGGGTTTAGAGCGTGCATGTCTAAATGGGCTTTGTAGTGAACCCTTTCGAATTTTAACCTAGTAAAGAGCTCAAGATTTGAGCTTCACCTGTATAATTAGGTTCAAAAGCTCATAAATAACTTTTTTGTACCCAAAATAGTTTATTTTATATTATTTTCTATCTTTTTTTAGGGTTCAGAGAGTGTATGTCTAATGGACTTTCTAGTGAACCCATTCAATTTTTAAACGAGTAAAATGTACAAAATTTTAGTTTAAGTTGTATAAATAGGTTTAAAAGCCAAAAATTAACTTTTTGTACCCAAAAAATTTGATTTAATATCATTATCGATCGTTTTTTAGGGTTTAGAGCGTGCATGTCTAGATCGGCTTTCTAGTGAACCCGTTCGAATTTTAACCTAGTAAAAAGCTCAAAATTATAGTTTAACATGTATAAATAGGTTCAAAAGCCCATAATTAACTTTTTTTACCCAAAATAATTTATTTAATATCATTTTCTATCTTTTTTTAAGGTTCAGAGAGTGCATGTCTAAATGGGCTTTCTAGTGAACCCGTTCGAATTTTAAACGAGTAAAATGCACAAAATTTTAGTTTAAGCTGTATAGTTAGGTTCAAAAGACCATAATTAACTTTTTTTACCCAAAAAATTTGATTTAATATCTTTTTCGATCTTTTTTTAGGGTTTAGAGCGTGCATGTCCAAATGGGCTTTCTAGCGAACCCTTTCGAATTTTAACCTAGTAAAAAGCTCAAAATTTGACTTTACACTGTATAATTAGGTTCAAAAACCCATAATTAACTTTTTTTACCCAAAATAATTTATTTTATATCATTTTCTATCTTTTTCTATGGTTCATACAGTGTATGTCTAAATGGACTTTCGAATGAATCTGATCGAATTTTAACCGAGTAAAAAGCTCAAAACTTTAGTTTAAGTTGCATAATTAGGTTCAAAAGCCCATAATTAACATTTTGTACACAAAAAATTTGATTTAATAGCATTTTTGATCGTTTTTTAGGGTTTAGAGCGTGCATGTCTAAATAGGCTTTGTAGTGAACCCTTTCGAATTTTAACCTAGTAAAAAGCTCAAAATTATAGTTTAACATGTATAATTAGGTTCAAAAGCCCATAATTAACTTTTTTTACCCAAAATAATTTATTTAATATCATTTTCTATCTTTTTTTAAGGATCAGAGAGTTTATGTCTAAATGGGCTTTCTAGTGAACCCATTCGAATTTTAAAGGAGTAAAATGTACAGAATTTTAGTTTAAGTTGTATAGTTAGATTCAAAAGACCATAACTAACTTTTTTTACCCAAAAAATTTGATTTAATATCATTTTCGATATTTTTTTAGGGTTTAGAGCGTGCATGTCTGAATGGAGTTTCTAGTGAACCCTTTCGAATTTTAACCTAGTAAAAAGCTTAAAATTTGAGTTTAACCTGAATAATTAGTTTCAAAAGCCCATAATTAACATTTTTTACCCAAAATAATTTAATTAATTTCATTTTCTATATTTTTTTTGGATTTAGAGAATGCATGTCTAAATGGGCTTTCTAGTGAACCCGTTCGAATTTTAACCGTGTAAAAAGCTCAAAACTTTAGTTTAAGTAGTATAATTAGGTTTAAAAGCCTATAATTAACTTTTTTTACGCAAAAAATTTGATTTAATATCATTATCGATCGTTTTTTAGGGTTTAGAGCGTGCATGTCTAAATGGGCTCTCTAGTGAACCCTTTCGAATTTTAACCTAGTAAAAAGCTCAAAATTTGAGTTTAACCTGTATAATTAGGTTCAAAAGCCCATAATTAACTTTTATTACCCAAAATAATTTATTTTATTTCATTTTCTATCTTTTTTTAGGGTTCAGAGAGTGTATGTCTATATGGACTTTCTAGTGAACCCGTTCGAATTTTAATCGAGTAAAAAGCTCAAAACTTTAGTTTAAGTTGTATAATTAGGTTCAAAAGCCCATAATTAACTTTTTGTTCCCAAAAAATTTGATTTAATAGCATTTTCGTTCGTTTTTTAGGCTTTAGAGCGTGCATGTCTAAATGGGCTTTGTAGTGAACCCTTTCGAATTTTAACCTAGTAAAAAGCTCAAAATTATAGTTTAGCATGTATAATTAGGTTCAAAAGCCCATAATTAACTTTTTTTACCCAAAATAATTTATTTAATATCATTTTCTATTTTTTTTGAGGAACAAAGAGTTCATGTCTAAATGGGCTTTCTAGTGAACCCGTTCGAATTTTAACCGAGTAAAATGCACAAAATTTTAGTTTAAGCTGTATAGTTAGGTTCAAAAGACCATAATTAACTTTTTTTACCCAAAAAATTTGATTTAATATCATTTTCGATCTTTTTTTAGGGTTTAGAGCGTGCATGTCTAAATGGCCTTTCTAGTGAACCCTTTCGAATTTTAACCTAGTTAAAAGCTCAAAATTTGAGTTTAACCTATATAATTAGGTTCAAAAGCCTATACTTAACTTATTTTACCCAACATAATTTATTTTATATCATTTTCTATGTTTTTTCAGGGTTCAGAGAGTGTATGTCTAAATGGACTTTCTAGTGAACCGTTTCGAATTTTAACCGAGTAAAAGCTCAAAACTTTAGTTTAAGTTGTATAATTAGGTTCAAAAGGCCATAATTAACTTTTTGTACCCAAAAAAATTGATTTAATAGCATTTTCGATCGTTTTCTAGGGTTTAGAGCGTGCGTGTCCAAATGGGCTTTGTAGTGAACCCTTTCGAATTTTAACCTAGTAAAAAGCTCAAAATTATAGGTTAGCATGTATAATTAGGTTCAAAAGCCCAAAATTAACTTCTTTTTACCCAAAATAATTTATTTAATATCATTTTCTATATTTTTTTAAGGTTCAGAGAGTTCATGTCTAAATGGGCTTTCTAGTGAACCCGTTCGAATTTTAACCGAGTAAAATGGACAAAATTTTAGTTTAAGTTGTATAGTTAGGTTCAAAAGACCATAATTAAATTTTTTTACCCAAAAAATTTGATTTAATAGCATTTTCGATCTTTTTTTAGGTTTTAGAGCGTGCATGTCTAAATGGGCTTTCTAGTGAACCCTTTTGAATTTTAACCTAGTTAAAAACTCAAAATTTGAGTTTAACCTGTATAATTAGGTTCAAAAGGCCATAATTAACTTTTTTTACCCAAAATATTTTATTTTATATCACTTTCTATCTTTTTTTAGGATTTAGAGAGTGTATGTCTAAATGGAGTTTCTAGTGAACCTGTTCGAATTTTAACCAAGTAAAAAGCTCAAAACTTTAGTTTAAGTTGTATAATTAGGTTCAAAATCCCGTAATGAACTTTTTGAACCCAAAAAATTTAATTTAATTGCATTTTCGATCGTTTTTTTAGGCTTCAGAGCGTGCATGTCTAAATGGGCTTTGTAGTGAACCATTTCGAATTTTAACCTAGTAAAAAGATCAAAATTATAGTTTAACATGTATAATTAGGTTCAAAAGCCCATAATTAACTTTTTTTACCTAAAATAATTTATTTAATATCATTTTCGATATTTTTTTTAGAGTTTAGAGCGTGCATGTCTAAATGGGCTTTCTAGTGAACCCTTTTGAATTTTAACCTAGTAAAAAGCTCAAAATTTGAGTTTAACCTGTATAATTAGGTTCAAAAGCCCATAATTAGTTTTTTTTAAGCAAAATAATTTATTTAATATCATTTTCGATCGTTAATTAGGGTTCAGAACGTGCATGTCTAAATAGGCTTTCTAGTGAACCCGTTCGAATTTTAACCGAGTAAAAAGCACAAAACTTTAGTTTAAGTTGTATAATTAGGTTCAAAAGCCCAAAATTAACTTTTTGTACCCAAAAATTTTGATTTAATAGCATTTTCGATCATTTTTTAGGGTTTAAAGCTTGCATGTCTAAATGAGCTTTCTAGTGAACCCTTTCGAATTTTAACCTAGTAAAGAGCTCAAAAATTGAGTTTAACCTGTATAATTAGTTTTAAAAGCCCATAATTAACTTTTATTACCCAAAATAATTTATTTTATATCATTTTCTATCTTTTTTTAGGGTTCAGAGAGTGTATGTCTAAATGGACTTTCTAGTGAACCCGTTCGAATTTTAACCGAGTAAAAAGCTCAAAACTTTAGTTTAAGTTGTATAATTAGGTTCAAAAGCCCATAATTATCTTTTTGTACCCAAAAAATTTGATTTAATAGCATTTTCGTTCGTTTTTTAGGCTTTAGAGCATGCATGTCTAAATGGGCTTTGTAGAGAACCCTTTCGAATTTTAACCTAGTAAAAAGCTAAAAATTATAGTTTAGCATGTATAATTAGGTTCAAAAGCCCATAATTAACTTTTATTACCCAAAATAATTTATTTAATATCATTTTCTATCTTTTTTAAGGATCAGAGAGTTCATGTCTAAATGGGATTTCTAGTGAACCCGTTCGAATTTTAACCATGTAAAATGCACAAAATTTTAGTCTAAGCTGTATAGTTAGGTTCGAAAGACCATAATTAACTTTTTTTACCCAAAAATTTTGATTTAATATCATTTTCGATCTTATTTTAGGGTTAAGAGCGTGCATGTCTAATTGGGCTTTCTAGTGAACCCTTTCGAATTTTAACCTAGTTAAAAGCTCAAAATTTGAGTTTCACCTATGTAATTAGGTTCAAAAGCCTATAGTTAACTTATTTTACCCAACATAATTTATTTTATATCATTTTCTATGTTTTTTTAGGGTTCAGAGATTGTATGTCTAATTGGGCTTTCTAGTGAACCCTTTCGAATTTTAACCTAGTTAAAAGCTCAAAATTTGAGTATCACCTATATAATTAGGTTCAAAAGCCTATAGTTAACTTATTTCACCCAACATAATTTATTTTATATCATTTTCTATGTTTTTTTAGGGTTCAGAGATTGTATGTCTAAATGGACTTTCTAGTGAACCAGTTCGAATTTTAACCGAGTAAAAGCTCAAAACTTTAGTTTAAGTTGTATAATTAGGTTCAAAAGGCCATAATTAACTTTTTGTACCAAAAAAATTTGATTTAATAGCATTTTCGTTCGTTTTTTAGGCTTTAGAGCGTGCATGTCTAAATGGGCTTTGTAGTAAACCCTTTCGAATTATAACCTAGTCAAAAGCTCAAAATTATAGGTTAGCATGTATAATTAGGTTCAAAAGCCCAAAAATAACTTCTTTTTACCCAAAATAATTTATTTAATATCATTTTCTATCTTTTTTTAAGGTTCAGAGAGTTCATGTCTAAATGGGCTTTCTAATAAACCCGTTCGAATTTTAACCGAGTAAAATGGACAAAATTTTAGTTTAAGTTGTATAGTTAGGTTCAAAAGACCATAATTAAATTTTTTACCCAAAAAATTTGATTTAATATCATTTTCGATCTTTTTTTAGGTTTTAGAGCGTGCATGTCTAAATGGGCTTTCTAGTGAACCCGTTCGAATTTTAACCTAGTAAAAAGCTCAAAATTTGAGTTTAACCTGTATAATTAGGTTCAAAAGGCCATAATTAACTTTTTTTACCCAAAATATTTTATTTTATATCACTTTCTATCTTTTTTTAGGGTTCAGAGAGTATGTCTAAATGGACTTTCTAGTGAACCCGTTCGAATTTTAACCAAGTAAAAAGCTCAAAACTTTAGTTTAAGTTGTATAATTAGGTTCAAAAGCCCGTAATGAACTTTTTGAACCCAAAAAATTTGATTTAATTGCATTTTCGATCGTTTTTTAGGCTTAAGAGCGTGCATGTCTGAATGGGTTTTGTAGTGAACCATTTCGAATTTTAACCTTGTAAAAAGCTCAAAATTATAGTTTAACATGTATAATTAGGTTCAAAAGCGCATAATTAACTTTTTTTTACCAAAAATAATTTATTTAATATCATTTTCGATATTTTTTTAGGGTTTAGAGCGTGCATGTCTAAATGGGCTTTCTAGTGAACCCTTTCAAATTTTAACCTAGTAAAAAGCTCAAAATTTGAGTTTAACCTGTATAATTAGGTCCAAGAGCCCATAATTAACATTTTTTACCCAAAATAATTTATTTAATATCATTTTCGATCGTTCATTAGGGATCAGAAAGTGCATGTCTAAACAGGCTTTCTAGTGAACCCTTTCGAATTTTAACCGAGTAAAAAGCTCAAAACTTTAGTTTAAGTTGTATAATTAGGTTCAAAAGCCCATAATTAACTTTTTGTACCTAAAAATTTTGATTTAATAGCATTTTCGGTCATTTTTTAGGGTTTAGAGCGTGCATGTCTAAATGGGCTTTCTAGTGAACCCTTTCGAATTTTAACCTAGTAAAGAGCTCAAAAATTGAGTTTAACCTATATAGTTAGGTTCAAAAGCCCATAATTAACTTTTATTACCCAAAATAATTTATTTTATACCATTTTCTATCTTTTTTTAGGGTTCAGAGAGTGTATGTCTAAATGGACTTTCTAGTGAACCCGTTCGAATTTTAACCGAGTAAAAAGCTCAATACTTTAGTTTAAGTTGTATAATTAGGTTCAAAAGCCCATAATTAACTTTTTGTACCCAAAAAATTTGATTTAATAGCATTTTCGTTCGTTTTTTAGGCTTCAGAGCGTGCATGTCTAAATGGGCTTTGTAGTGAACCCTTTCGAAATTTAACCTAGTAAAAAGCTCAAAATTATAGTTTAGCATGTATAATTAGGTTCAAAAGCCCATAATTAACTTTTTTTTACCCAAAATAATTAATTTAATATCATTTTCTATCTTTTTTTAAGGATCAGAGAGTTCATGTCTAACTGGGCTTTCTAATGAACCCGTTCAAATTTTAACCGAGTAAAACGCACAAAATTTTAGTTTAAGTTGTATAGTTAGGTTCAAAAGACCATAATTAACTTTTTTTACCCAAAACATTTGATTTAATATCATTTTCTATCTTTTTTTAGGGTTTAGAGCGTGCATGTCTAAATGGGCTTTCAAGTGAACCCTTTCGAATTTTAACCTAGTTAAAAGCTCAAAATTTGAGTTTAACCTGTATAATTAGGTTCAAAAGCCTATAGTTAACTTATTTTACCCAACATAATTTATTTTATACCATTTTCTATCTTTTTTTAGGGTTCAGAGAGTGTATGTCTAAATGGACTTTCTAGTGAACCCGTTCGAATTTTAACCGAGTAAAAAGCTCAATACTTTAGTTTAAGTTGTATAATTAGGTTCAAAAGCCCATAATTAACTTTTTGTACCCAAAAAATTTGATTTAATAGCATTTTCGTTCGTTTTTTAGGCTTCAGAGCGTGCATGTCTAAATGGGCTTTGTAGTGAACCCTTTCGAAATTTAACCTAGTAAAAAGCTCAAAATTATAGTTTAGCATGTATAATTAGGTTCAAAAGCCCATAATTAACTTTTTTTTACCCAAAATAATTAATTTAATATCATTTTCTATCTTTTTTTAAGGATCAGAGAGTTCATGTCTAACTGGGCTTTCTAATGAACCCGTTCAAATTTTAACCGAGTAAAACGCACAAAATTTTAGTTTAAGTTGTATAGTTAGGTTCAAAAGACCATAATTAACTTTTTTTACCCAAAACATTTGATTTAATATCATTTTCTATCTTTTTTTAGGGTTTAGAGCGTGCATGTCTAAATGGGCTTTCAAGTGAACCCTTTCGAATTTTAACCTAGTTAAAAGCTCAAAATTTGAGTTTAACCTGTATAATTAGGTTCAAAAGCCTATAGTTAACTTATTTTACCCAACATAATTTATTTTATATCATTTTCTATGTTTTTTCAGGGTTCAGAGAGTGTATGTCTAAATGGACTTTCTAGTGAACCGGTTCGAATTTTAACCGAGTAAAAGCTCAAAACTTTAGTTTAAGTTGTATAATTAGGTTCAAAAGGCCATAATTAACTTTTTGTACCCAAAAAATTTGTTTTAATAGCATTTTCGTTCGTTTTTTAGGCTTCAGAGCGTGCATGTCTAAATGGGTTTTGTAGTGAACCCTTTCGAATTTTAACCTAGTAAAAAGCTCAAAATTATAGGTTAGCATGTGTAATTAGGTTCAAAAGCCCAAAATTAACTTTTTTTTACCCAAAATCATTTATTTAATATCATTTTCTATCTTTTTTTAAGGTTCAGAGAGTGTATGTCTAAATGGACTTTCTAGTGAACCCATTCGAATTTTAACAGAGTAAAAAGCTCAAAACTTTAGTTTAAGTTGTATAATTAGGTTCAGAAGCCCTTAATGAACTTTTTGTACCAAAAAATTTGATTTAATAGCATTTTCGAACCTTTTTTTAGGCTTCAGAGCGTGCATGTCTAAATGGGTTTTGTAGTGAACCATTTCGAATTTTAACCTATTAAAAAGCTCAAAATTATAGTTTAACATGTATAAATTGGTTCAAAAGCCCATAATTAACTTTTTTTACCCAAAATAATTTATTTAACATCATTTTCGATCTTTTTTTTAGAGTTTAGAGCGTGCATGTCTAAATGGGCTTTCTAGCGAACCCTTTCGAATTTGAACCTAGTAAAAAGCTCAAAATTTGAGTTTAACCTGTATAATTAGGTTTAAAAGCCCAGAATTAACTTTTTTTTACCCAAAATAATTTATTTAATATCATTTTCGATCGTTAATTAGGGTTCAGAACGTGTATGTCTAAAAAGGCTTTCTAGTGAACCCTTTCGAATTTTAACTGAGTAAAAAGATCAAAACTTTAGTTTAAGTTGTATAATTAGGTTCAAAAGCCCAAAATTAACTTTTTGTACCCAAAAATTTTGATTTAATAGCATTTTCGATCATTTTTTAGGGTTTAGAGCGTGCATGTCTAAATGAGCTTTCTAGTGAACCCTTTCGAATTTTAACCTAGTAAAGAGCTCAAAAATTGAGTTTAACCTATATAGTTAGGTTCAAAAGCCCATAATTAACTTTTATTACCCAAAATAATTTATTTTATACCATTTTCTATCTTTTTTTATATCACTTTCTAAATTAGGTTCAGAAGGCCATAATTAACTTTTTTTACCCAAAATATTTTATTTTATATCACTTTCTATCCTTTTTAAGGGTTCAGAGAGTGTATGTCTAAATGGACTTTCTAGTGAACCCGTTCGAATTTTAATCGAGTAAAAAGCTCAAAACTTTAGTTTAAGTTGTATAATTAGGTTCAAAAGCCCGTAATGAACTTTTTGAACCCAAAAAATTGATTTAATTGCATTTTCGATCGTTTTTTTAGGCTTCAGAGCGTGCATGTCTGAATGGGCTTTATAGTGAACCATTTCGAATTTTAACCTAGTACAAAGCTCAAAATTATAGTTTAACATGTATAATTAGGTTCAAAAGCCCATAATTAACTTTTTTTTTACCCAAAATAATTTATTTAATATCATTTTCGATCTTTCTTTAGGGTTTAGAGCATGCATGTCTAAATGGGCTTTCTAGTGAACCCTTTCAAATTTTAACCTAGTCAAAAGCTCAAAATTGGAGTTTAACCTGTATAATTAGGTTCAAAAGCCCATAATTAAGTTTTTTTACCCAAAATAATTTATTTAATATCATTTTCGATATTTTTTTAGGGTTTAGAGCGTGCATGTCTAAATGGGCTTTCTAGTGAACCCTTTCAAATTTTAACCTAGTAAAAAGCTCAAAATTTGAGTTTAACCTGTATAATTAGGTCCAAGAGCCCATAATTAACATTTTTTACCCAAAATAATTTATTTAATATCATTTTCGATCGTTCATTAGGGATCAGAAAGTGCATGTCTAAACAGGCTTTCTAGTGAACCCTTTCGAATTTTAACCGAGTAAAAAGCTCAAAACTTTAGTTTAAGTTGTATAATTAGGTTCAAAAGCCCATAATTAACTTTTTGTACCTAAAAATTTTGATTTAATAGCATTTTCGATCATTTTTTAGGGTTTAAAGCTTGCATGTCTAAATGAGCTTTCTAGTGAACCCTTTCGAATTTTAACCTAGTAAAGAGCTCAAAAATTGAGTTTAACCTGTATAATTAGTTTTAAAAGCCCATAATTAACTTTTTTTACCCAAAATAATTTATTTTATATCAATTTCTATCTTTTTTTAGGATTCAGAGAGTATGGTTAAATGGACTTTCTAGTGAACCCGTTTGAATTTTAACCGAGTAAAAAGCTCAAAACTTTAGATTAACTTGTATAATTAGTTTCAAAAGCCCATAATTAACTTTTTGTACCCAAAAAATTTGATTCAATAGCATTTTCGATCATTTTTTAGGGTTTAGAGCGTGCATGTCTAAATGGGCTTTCTAGTGAACCCTTTCGAATTTTAACCGAGTAAAAAGCTCAAAATTTTAGTTTAATTTGTATAATTAGGTTCAAAAGCCCATAATTAACTTTTTTTTACCCAAAATAATTTATTTAATATTATTTTCGATCTTTTTTAGGGTTCTGAGAGTCCATGTCTATATGGGCTTTCTAGTGAACCCGTTCGAATTTTAATCTAGTAAAATGCTCAAAATTTTAGTTTAAGTTGTATAGTTAGGTTCAAAAGACCATAAATAACTTTTTTTACCCAAAAAATTTGATTTAATATGATTTTCGATCGTTTTTTAGGGTTTAGAGCGTGCATGTCTAAATGGGCTTTCTAGTGAACCCGTTCGAATTTTAACCTAGTAAAAAGCTTAAAATTTGAGTTTAACTTGTATAATTAGGTTCAAAAGCCCATAATTAACTTTTTTATCCAAAATAATTTATTTAATATCATTTTCGATCGTTCATTAAGGTTCAGAACGTGCATGTCTCAACAGGCTTTCTAGTGAACCCTTTCCAATTTTTACCAAGAAAAATCTCAAAACTTTAGTTTAAGATGTATAATTTGGTTCAAAAGCCCATAATTAACTTTTTGTACCCAAAAAATTTGATTTAATAGCATTTTCGATCCTTTTTTAGGGTTTAGAGCATGCATGTCTAAATGGGCTTTCTAGTGACCCCTTTCGAATTTTAACCTTGTAAAGAGCTCAAAAATTGAGTTTAACCTGTATAATTAGGTTCAAAAGCCCATAATTAACTTTTTTTACCCAAAATAATTTATTTTATTTCATTTTCTATCTTTTTTTAGGGTTCAGAGAGTGTATGTCTAAATGGACTTTCTAATGAACCCGATCGAATTTTAACCCAGTTAAAAGCTCAAAAGTTTAGTTTAAGTTGTATAATTAGGTTAAAAAGCCCAAAATTAACTTTTTGTACCGAAAAATTTGATTTAATTGCATTTTCGATCATTTTTTAGGGTTCGGAGCGTGCATGTATAAATGGGCTTTGTAGTGAACCCTTTCGAATTTTAACCTAGTAAAAAGCTCAAAATTATAGTTTAACATGTATAATTAGGTTCAAAAGCCCATAATTAACTGTTTTTACCCAAAATAATTTATTTAATATCATTTTCTATCTTTTTTAGGGTTCAGAGAGTGTATGTCTAAATGGACTTTCTAGTGAATCCGTTCAAATTTTAACCGACTAAAAAGCTCAAAAGTTTAGTTTAAGTTGTATAATTAGGTTCAAAAGGCCATAATTAACTTTTAGTACCAAAAAATTTGATTTAATAGTGTCGCGTGTCAAAAGTGCGCGTTCAGTGCAAGTGGACACATCGCAAGTAATAAGTGATAAGTATATTATCGAGTTATCGTCTCCTCATGGACCGGTATACTTAATATGCTTTCTTCACCTCCTTGTTCTGTGGAAAGATAAAAACACAAATGAGTTGATTTGATTTATCTAACTAAAATAACTAAGATAACAGTAAAAGATTGAAATAGTAGAGAGAGATGGGCTAGGATCCAGTTACGTTGTATTGTGGATTTGATTGACTTGTCTCCATCCAATGCAATCGTCTATCACTGCCTCGGCAGCACTGCAGTTTTACTGCCTGGGCAGTGATAACATTGTCTGCCGCGGCAATCCCTTGCTCGTGGGCAGGCTTTACCAAAGTTCGGCAAAGTGTCCTTGAATGACTCCGCTTATCCCTAAGTCAGAGTGCTGTTGATGACTAGTCCTTGATGATACCTCCCGGCGTGAACCAATTATACTCACCAACCAATCTCATACTTCTTTTAGCCGCTGAAACTCTTAACCTATACCTAGGCCAAGTTAGTATTTCGCGATTGAAACACCGTACTTACCCTTTCGTGAATCTAACTCTCCCGAGCTTAGATAAATGGATGATCACAATATCCTCTCCCGAGCTCAATTGTGAAACAAGGAATAACAAAGGATAAGCAAACCTTGATAATCTTTATTGCATTGAATAAAAGACAAAGTACAATCTCCTCTCACAAATACTCTACAACCTTCACCTAATCCCTAAGAAGGTTTAGAACATGATGGAGAGGAAAGAAACAAAAGTAGAAGTCGGCTCTCTCCCTAGGTATTTCTCGTCTTTCAATACATTGGGTGGCTAGGTTCTTATATAGGCTAGACCTAGGGCAAACCTTTCCTAAGTAGAATACAACTTGGAGTAGGGAACAAGTCAAGTACAAAATAATAATATATTTCCAAGTTTATATTCGGCTAAGGAGCTTTCCCGCGTGGTCTTCCTTTGGGCTTTTCCTTGTGCTAGCCAGCTCCGGTTCATGGGCTTCAAGTCTAGACACGTTCCTTGGATTTTTGTCTTTCCATCGCCTATAATCTTGCTTCCTGTCTTTCTGCTGCTGCCTCGGCATCAGGTCCTGCCTCGGCCTTGTCCCTGCCGCGGCACTGGTTCTCCTGCACAGATATGAAAACGCAGTAAAACGTGCCTTTTTCTAGAAATATTATCTATATGAGCATACTTCTAAATATATCACATTGAGTGCATGCATTGGTCCAAGTGGGTGCATATTTGGTACTTAATGCCCATGAAAGGAGTAAAAAGTGATAGTGTGTTGGGCACTTATCGCACCCCCAAACTCGAACTATTGCTTATCCTCAAGCAATGCAAACCATCAATTTACCGAACTCTACTCTCTCTTGGTCTCACATGTCCATCTATTCTCCCCACCATAACTAGGCCTATTCTTTAGTCTTAACCATTCAGCTACTCAAGGATTTACCTAGAAACAAACTATAGGAGTTGTGAGTGTGTGTGTTTTTGTGGACAAGTTGATTAAAGGCTTTCTTAGATAAACTCTAAGTTCAAGACAAATAGACATTGGTTAAGTGTTCTCTTCTTTTTCAAACCCCAAATCTTGAGCCGGTTTCGGGCACCTCAAAGACTTGTGTTTTTCTTTTCATTAAAATCCTTTTTTCTTTTTAATATTCCTTAGAGCATACTAGAGCCAATTTCGGGCACCTCTAGTATGAAGAAGAGACTTTCTAGAGCCGGTGGTAGGCACCTCTAGTTACTTTCCCAAAAAAATCTAAGTCTTTATCACCTAAGTTCATTAAAAGAATTCCTCTAATCCAACAAGTCCCAAAAAGTGTTTAAGGTTTAAAGTTCTACCTATAGTAAGCTTCTAAGTTTTCAACCTTAAGCATCCTAAGATTAAACCCTTTTAACAGAACCTAAACATGGTAAGAAAAAAGATTTCTATAGCCTTAAAGAATAAACTAAGGCGATATTGATGATGAGCAGTGCAAGGGTGTAGGCAGTTAATTCAAGTAAGGCGGGGAGCATAAAAATTTAAAAAAAATCACTGGAATGCTCCCTTTTTGGCGAGGCCGCGGCAGTAGATTGCTGCCTTGGCAGTGAATCTGCACCCCCAAACTCAAACCAAGCATTGTCCTCAATGCTTTATATTTGGAAGGAATAAACGGCAAAACAGAATATGAATTAAGCGCAACAAGTAAAAACAGTAAAAGCAATTAAAATTGATTTAAAGGACAAAGAAATTTTAAAGTGACTCCGAGGAGCTGCTTGTAACAATTTTCCTCCGTGGCCTTGATGCCAAATGCTTTGTCCTTGGGGAGGGCGATGGTTGCGCCTTTGCTTGCCTCGGCGGCTGGACTCGATTGGGCGGGGTCCTTTGCATCGGGGCTTCTACCTTGTCTTTGTCCTAATAAAAACAAAAGAAAACGAAATGTCCTAAAATAACGTTAAAATAAATTATTCCTATAGATTGCGGAAAAGAAGGGATAGAAGGTTGCGGCATTAATTCTGTATAGGAGGGCGTGCTAGGGAATCTTCTAAGGTGATGGTCTCCATAGTTTTTATGTCCTGTGGCCCAGAATAGTGCTTCAAGCGTTGGCCATTGACTTTGAATTCATGGCCATCTTTTAGTGATTTGATCGTTACGTCTCCATGGGGGAAAACTCGAACGACCTCAAATGGTCCTGACCATCTAGATTTAAGTTTTCCTAGAAACAGTCTAAGCCTGGAGTTAAAAAGGAGGACGTGCTGCCCCGGCAAGAACTGCCTCGGCAGTAACTTTCGGTCATGCCATTTTTTTGTTTTCTCTTTGTAGATCTTGGCATTCTCATAGGCTGTTGTCCGGAATTCTTCTATCTCATTGAGATCTAGTAGTCTTTTCTGTCCGGCTTTTTCCCAATCCATATTTAAGTTCTTTACTGCCTAATATGCTTTATGTTCGATTTCTACAGGTAAATGACAAGCTTTCCCGAACACAAGCTTATATGGTGATGTTCCTAATGGGGTTTTGAATGTTGTCCTGTAGGCCCATAAAGCATCATCAAGACGATAAGACCAGTCCTTTCTAGATGGGTTTACCACCTTTTCAAGGATCTGTTTTAGTTCCTTGTTGGATATTTCAGCTTGCCCATTTGTCTGTGGATGGTATGCCGTAGTGAGCTTGTGGGTGATGCCGAGTTTCTTTACTGCCGCGGCAATAAGTCTGTTATCAAATTGTTTTCCTTCGTCACTTATGATTGCTCTAGGGATTCCAAACCTTGTAAAAAAAATTTTCTTGAGGAATCTGTGAACTGTCTTGGAATCATTGTGAGGTGTGGCGATTGCTTCGACCCACTTTGATACGTAATCCACGGCCACTAAGATATAAAGGTTTCCTTGAGAAGATGGAAAGGGTCCCATGAAGTCTATGCCCCAAACATCGAATAGCTCTACTTCCAGTATAGGTTGTAAGGGCATCTCATGTCGTCTTGAGATGTTACCCGTGCGTTGGCAGCGGTCACAGTTCTTCTTGTAATAGTCATGGGCATCTTTGTAGAGTGTGGGCCAGTATAGGCCAGATTGCAGTACCTTTGTTGCTGTCCTATTTCCTCCAAAGTGTCCACCGCAAGGTGAGTCATGGCAGTGCTGGAGTACTGCTTTTTGTTCTTCTTCTGGCACACATCTTCTTATAACCTGATCTGCACAATGCTTAAATAGAAGAGGATCGTCCCAGAAATAATGTTTTGCATTATGCTGAAACCTCTTCTTTTCGTTATGGTTGAGGTTATAGGGGATAATACCACTAACTAGATAGTTAACAAGATCAGCATACCAGGGGGTGGATGTTACTGCAGCAATGTCTTCTGCCAAAGTTGCGAAGATGTATTCAGACAATGCCGCGGCAGCGCGGTTGTAGACTGCTGCGGCCTCTGTCTCGACAGTATCCTTTGTAGTTGTAACGATTTGCAGTATTTGTTCATCTGGAAATTCATCTTGTATATCTTCAAGTAAGTGGGTATTGTCCTTGTTCTCTAATCTAGAGAGATGGTCGGCCACTTGGTTTTTCGTACCCTTGCGATCTCTGATTTCAACGTCAAATTCTTGTAAAAGAAGGATCCATCTAATCAATCTAGGCTTGGCATCCTTCTTTGAGAAGAGGTATTTAATTGTCGAGTGATCCGTGTGGACAATGACCTTTGTTCCAATGAGATATGATCGAAACTTGTCAAAGGCAAATACCACGGCTAGTAATTCTTTCTCTGTTGTGGTGTAGTTGATTTGTGCATCATTGAGCGTTTTACTCGCATAATATATCACGTGGAATAGATTATTCTTCCTCTGCCCGAGTGCTGCCCCGACAACATGATCACTGGCATCACACATCAATTCAAATGGCAGCGACCAATCCGGTGGAATTACTATTGGTGTAGTGATTAGCTTCTCCTTGAGAGTTTCGAATGCGTCAGTGCATTCCTTATTAAATTCGAATTTCCTATTTTGTTCGAGCAAGTTGCAAAGAGGTTTAGAAATTCTGGAGAAATTAGAAATAAACCGTCTATAGAAACCTGCATGGCCCAAGAAGCTTCCAACCCCTTTCACAGAAATTGGTGGAGGTAAATTCTTTATCACATCTATCTTGGCTTTATCCACTTCTATTCCTTGTGATGATATTTTGTGGCCTAACACAATACCTTCGTTTACCATAAAATAGCATGTTTCCCAGTTTAGGACTAGGTTGGATTCTTCACATCTTTGCAACACTTTACCGAGATTGCCGAGGCAGTGATCAAAACTGTCTCCAAAAACTGAGAAATCATGCATGAATATTTCCAAGAAGTCCTCTATCATGTCAGAGAAAATTGCCATCATGCATCTCTGGAATGTTGACGGGGCATTGCAGAGGCCGAACGGCATCCTTCTAAATGCGTAAGTGTCGTATGGGCAAGTAAAAGTGGTTTTTGCTTGATCTTCTGGATCAATGGCAATTTGATTATATCCTGAATAACGATCAAGAAAACAGTAATAAGGTTTACCGACAAGTCTATCAAGCATTTCATCAATGAAGGGTAAAGGGAAGTGATCCTTCTTTGTTGCTTTATTCAACTTGCGATAGTCCACACAAACCCTCCAACCTGTCACAGTCCTGGTTGGTATTAGTTCGTTGTTCTCGTTGGTTATGACAGTCATACCACCTTTCTTAGGTACACATTGTACCGGGCTTACCCATGCACTATCAAAGATAGGATAAATAATTCCTGCATCAAGCCACTTGATTATTTCCTTACGTACTACCTCCTTCATAGCGTGGTTGAGTCTTCTTTGAGCTTCAATAGTGGGCTTATGGTCTTCTTTTAGGAGGATTTTATGCATACATACTGCTGGACTTATTCCTTTCAAATCGTCAATTGACCATCCAATTGCCTTTTTGTGCTGCCGCAGCATTGCTATCAAGGTTTGTTCCTGTTCTGGCAACAACTTAGAAGAAATAATTACCGGCATCGTGTGGTTATCTCCCAAATAAGCATATTTTAGTTTTTCTGGTAAGGGTTTTAGATCTGTGACAGATGGTTCTTTATTTACGGGTTGTTCATTCTTCCCCTTATATTCTAATCGTTCAAAGTACTTACCTGGAAGATGTGTTGTCCAGTTAGCGTCCTCTTTCTCGGTTGTCTCAGTACTGTCCGAAGAACTGCTGTAACCGTCATCCATATCACTGCCGAGGCATCCCTGGGGTATGTTATGGAGGTCACTGCCGAGGCAGTTGTTGCTAAGACAAGGTAATGTGTAATTTTCATCTGGGTTCAGTATTTAACATTCTCCCTCTAGTTCATCGTGTCTCTTCATCAATTGACACACATTTAATTTTATTTCTTGATCATTGATTCTCATTGTTAATTCTCCTTTTTCCACGTCAATTAATGTGCGTCGAGTTGCTAGGAAGGGTCTCCCAAGGATGATCGGTGCCTTGTCATCTGCTTCACAATCAAGGACAAGGAAGTCGGCAGGAAAAATAAACTTGTCAACTCTTACCAGTATGTCCTCGATTTTGCCTTCAGGTTGCACATAGGATCTATCCGCGAGTTGGAGCATCATTGTTGTAGGCTTCGTTCGGCCTTCCAATTCCAAGCTTTTGGAAGACTGATTTAGGCATGAGGTTTATGCTTGCTCCAAGGTCGCATAGGGCCTTTCCTTCATAACTCTTTCCAATTGCACAAGGTATAGTGAAATATCTAGGATCTTTTAACTTTGGTGGCATGCGGTTATGCAGCATTGCCATACATCCCTCGATAGCAGCCACTGTCTCAAACTCACCTATTCGTTTTCTCTTGGACACCATGTCCTTTAGGAACTTGGCGTAATTGGGCATTTGTTCAATAGCCTCAACGAATGGTATGTTGATGTGGATTTGCTTCAAGATGTCGAGGAACTTCTTGAATTGTTGATCCTGTTTTTGCTTTTTCAACCTTTGCGGGAAAGGTGGTGGTGGTCTCATCTCATCCAGGGTTTCTTGAATTTGAAATTTTATACCTGGCACCACGGGAGTTGTTGCTGCCTCAGCAAGCTGCTCAGGCGCTGCAGTGCTTTCTGCCGGGGTAGTGTTGTCAGCTTCAGTTTTCTCGGCCTCTTTTCTTGCTTGATCTGCTGATTGAGTTTGGTTTTCTGGGATCTTTTCCTTCAGCTTTAGACCACTCCTAGTAGTGATTGCCTTACACTGTTCGTGGTTTATTACCTTAGCAACTTCAGTATTGCTAGGTAGGCCTCCTTGTGGTCTAGTGTTTATGCATTGAGCAAACTGCCCAACCTGAGTTTCCAGCATTTTTATGGCCGCTTCTTGATTTTGCAGCCTCATCTCAGTCCTATTCATGAAGGCGTCGGTCCTCTTGATGAAATTACTATTTTCTGCCATGTATGACTCGGTTTTCATCATGAAGGCCTTTAGCGTATTTTCCAATGAATTTACCGGTTGCTACTGCATCTGCTGCTGAAATCCAGGTGGTTGGGTGATTGGGTTTAAGGCATTATTTGGGTTGCTCCATGATAAGTTTGGATGCCTCTTCCATGAGGGGTTGTATGTGTTGGACATCACATTGTTGCGGTTGTAGTTCCCAACATACATACCAGTTTCTTGATTCATGCAGTCAGCGGAACTGTGGTTTCCTCCACATAAGTCACAGTATGAATCAATTACCTTGACCTCACGGGTATTGTGTTGTAACTATAGGTTTTGCACCATCTTGGTAAGAGAGGCCAATTGTGCTACCACTGAACTTGATGAATCTAATTCGTTTACCGTGGCTTGGCGTCTTACTCCTCCTCGCCTCGATGTAGGAAACTGGAAGTCATTCCTTGCGAGTTTATTCAAGATTTCAATAGCTTCCTCGGGTGCTTTGTCCAGGAGTGTGCCGTTTGCCGAGGCATCCAACATCATCCTTGTCGGGGCATTTGTGGTGTTGTAAAACATTGTCACTTGTGTCCATAAGGGAAATCCATGCAGCGGACACTTGTGCAATAGCTCTCTGTAGCGTTCCCATGCCTCGTACATTGGTTTGTCTTCAGCCTGTCGGAAAGAAGTAATTTCATTACGGATTCTATCGTATAGATTAGTAGGATTAAAGCGAGTAATGAAATCACGACAAAGTTCACTCCAGGATCCAATAAATCCCGCTGAAATGCTATTTAACCAAGCTTTCGCCCTATCCCTCAGTGAATAGGGGAATAGCTTTAATCGTAAGACATCTTCATGGACTCCTTGGATTTTGAAAGAGTTGCAAATCTCCATGAAGGATTTGAGATGCTGCCTTGCGTCTTCAGTTGCAGATCCACCAAATTGTCCAATTGTGTTTAACATATTGAACATAACAGCTTTAAGTTCAAAATGGGCTGCTTCAATCTCGGGTGTAACGACGCCTGGGTTCAGTCCATTTAAGTCCTCCTCCAAGAAATCTCTGACAGTCAGCTGCCGCGGCCCAGGTGGCGGCGGAAGACCTTCATTGCCGGCAGGTATGTTTTGTCCTGCCTGAACTTCTGCCATGACTCCTCGAATTTGTCTCCTCAACCTTAGCCCTGTTCTTTCGATCTCCGGATCTAACTCGTATAAGGGGTTGGTTGGATTGGCCCTGGTCATACACCAATAAAAAGAAAAGTAAAATAAAAATAAAAAGAAACAAGAAACAAGAAAATAAAGAAAACAAAATTTAGTTGCCAGTCCCCGACAACGGCGCCAAAAACTTGTCGCGTGTCAAAAGTGCGCGTTCAGTGCAAGTGGACACATCGCAAGTAATAAGTGATAAGTATATTATCGAGTTATCGTCTCCTCAGGGACCGGTATACTTAATATGCTTTTTTCACCTCCTTGTTATGTGGAAAGATAAAAACACAAATGAGTTGATTTGATTTATCTAACTAAAATAACTAAGATAACAGTAAAAGATTGAAATAGTAGAGAGAGATGGGCTAGGATCCAGTTGCGTTGTATTGTGGATTTGATTGACTTGTCTCCATCCAATGCAATCGTCTATCACTGCCTCAGCAGCATTACAGTTTTACTGCCTGGGCAGCGATAACATTGTCTGTCGCGGCAATCCCTTGCTCGTGGGCAGACTTTACCAAAGTTCGGCAAAGTGTCCTTGAATGACTCCGCTTATCCCTAAGTCAGAGTGTTGTTGATGACTAGTCCTTGATGATACCTCCCGGTGTGAACCAATTATACTCACCAACCAAACTCACACTTCTTTTAGCCGCTGAAACTTTTAACCTATACCTAGGCCGAGTTAGTATTTCGCGATTGAAACACCGTACTTACCCCTTTCGTGAATCTAACTCTCCCGAGCTTAGATAAATGGATGATCACAATATCCTCTCCTGAGCTCAATTGTGAAACAAGGAATAACAAAGGATAAGCAAACCTTGATAGTCTTTATTGCATTGAATGAAAGACAAAGTACAAGCTCCTCTCACAAATACTCTACAACCTTCACCTAATCCCTAAGAAGGTTTAGAACATGATGGAGAGGAAAGAAACAAAAGCAGAAGTCGGCTCTCTCCCTAGGTATTTCTCATCTTTCAATACATTGGGTGGCTAGGTTCTTATATAGGCTAGACCTAGGGCAAACCTTTCCTAAGTAGAATACAACTTGGAGTAGGGAACAAGTCAAGTACAAAATAATAATATATTTCCAAGTTTATATTCGGCTAAGGAGCTTTCCCGCGTGGTCTTCCTTTGGGCTTTTCCTTGTGCTAGCCAACTCCGATTCATGGGCTTCAAGTCCAGACACGTTCCTTGGATTTTTGTCTTTCCATCGCCTATAATCTTGCTTCCTGTCTTTCTGCTGCTGCCTCGGCATCAGATCCTACCTCGGCCTTGTCCCTGCCGCGACACTAGTTCTCCTGCACAGATATGAAAACGCAGTAAAATGTGCCTTTTTCTGGAAATATTATCTATATGAGCATACTTCTAAATATATCACATTGAGTGCATGCATTGGTCCAAGTGGGTGCATATTTGGTACTTAATGCCCATGAAAGGAGTAAAAAGTGATAGTGTGTTGGGCACTTACCAAATAGCATTTTCGATCGTTTTTTAGGGTTCAGAGCGTGCGTGTCCAAATGGGCTTTGTAGTGAACCCTTTCGAATTTTAACCTAGTAAAAATCTCAAAATTATACTTTAACATTTATAATTAGGTTCAAAAGCCCATAATTAACTGTTTTTACCCAAAATAATTTATTTAATATCATTTTCTATCTTTTTTTGAGGTTAAGAGACTGCATGTCTAAATGGGCTTTCTAGTGAATCCGTTCGAATTTTAACCGAGTAAAATGCACAAAATTTTAGTTTAAGCTGTATAGTTAGGTTCAAAAGACCATAATTAACTTTCTTTTACCCAAAAAATTTTAGTTAATATTATTTTTGATCTTTTTTTAGGGTTTAGAGCGTGCAAGTCTAAATAGGCTTTCTAGTGAAACCTTTTGAATTTTAACCTAGTAAAAAGCTCAAAATTTGAGTTTAACCTGTATAATTAGGTTCAAAAGCCCATAATTAACTTTTTTACCCAAAATAATTTATTTTATATCATTTTTTATCTTATTTTAGGGTTCAGAGAGTGTATGTCTAAATGGACTTTATAGTGAACCCGTTCGAATTTTAACCCAGTAAAAAGCTGAAAAGTTTAGTTTAAGTTGTATAATTAGGTTCAAAAGGCCATAATTAACTTTTTGTCCCGAAAAATTTGATTTAATAGCATTTTCGATCGTTTTTTAGGGTTCGGAGCGTGCATGTCTAAATGGGCTTTGTAGTGAACACTTTCGAATTTTAACCTAGTAAAAAGCTCAAAATTATAGTTTAACATGTATAATTAGGTTCAAAAGCCCATAATTAACTGTTTTTACCCAAATAATTTATTTAATATCATTTTCTATCTTTTTTTGAGGTTAAGAGAGTGCATGTCTAAATGGGCTTTCTAGTGAATCCGTTCGAATTTTAACCTAGTAAAATGCACAAAATTTTAGTTTAAGCTATATAGTTAGGTTCAAAAGACCATAATTAACTTTTTTTACCCAAAAAATTTTAGTTAATATTATTTTCGATCTTTTTTTAGGGTTTAGAGCGTGCATGTCTAAATGGGCTTTCTAGTGAAACCTTTTGAATTTTAACCTAGTAAAAAGCTCAAAATTTGAGTTTAACCTGTATAATTAGGTTCAAAAGCCCATAATTAACTTTTTTTACCCAAAATAATTTATTTTATATCATTTTCTATCTTTTTTTAGGGTTCAGAGAGTGTATGTCAAAATGGACTTTCTAGTGAACCCGTTCGAATTTTAACCGAGTAAAAAGCTCAAAAGTTTAGTTTAAGTTGTATAATTAGGTTCAAAAGGCCATAATTAACTTTTTGTACCGAAAAATTTGATTTAATAGCATTTTCGATCGTTTTTTAGAGTTCAGAGCGTGTGTGTCCAAATGCGCTTTGTAGTGAACCCTTTCGAATTTTAACCTAGTAAAAAGCTAGAAATTACAGTTTAATGTCACGTGTCAAAAGTGCGCGTTCAGTGCAAGTGGACACATCGCAAGTAATAAGTGATAAGTATATTATCGAGTTATCGTCTCCTCAGGGACCGGTATACTTAATATGCTTTCTTCACCTCCTTGTTCTGTGGAAAGATAAAAACACAAATAAGTTGATTTGATTTATCTAAACTAAAATAACTAAAATAAAAGTAAAGGATTGAAATAGTAGAGAGAGATGGGCTAGGATCCAGTTGCGTCGTATTGTGGAATTGATTGACTTGTCTCTGTCCAATGCAATCGTATATCACTGCCTCGGCAGCACTGCAGTTTACTGCCTGGGCAGCGATAACACTGTCTGCCGCGGCAATCCCTTGCTCGTGGGCAGACTATACTAAAGTTCGGCAAAGTGTCCTTGAATGACTCCGCTTATCCCTAAACATGGTAAGGAGAAAGATTTCTATAGCCTTAAGGAATAAACTAAAGCAATACTGATGATGAGCAGTGCAAGAGTGTAGGCAGTGAATTCAAGTAAGGCGGGGAGCATAAAAATTTAAAAAAAATATCACTGGAATACTCCCTTTTTTTTGGCAAGGCCGCGACAGTAGATTGCTGCCTTGGCAGTGAATCTGCACCCCCAAACTCAGACCAAGCATTGTCCTCAATGCTTTTTATTTTGAAGGAATAAACGGCAAAACAGAATATGAATTATGCGCAGCAAGTAAAAACAATAAAAGCAATTGAATTAATGGACAAAGAATATTTAAAGAGACTCCGAAGAGCTGCTTGTACAATTTTTCTCCGTGGCCTTAATGCCAAATGCTTTATCCTTGGGGAGGGTGATGGTTGCGCCTTTGCTTGCCTCGGCGGCTGGACTCGAGTGGGTGGGGTCCTTTGCATCGGGGCTTCTACTTCTTCTCCTCCTTCAACATCCGCCATCTCTTCGGTTATCATCACGTCTGTTCCTCCTCCCATCGCAGTTGCTCCTCCGGTGTGGTGTGTGCTTGGACCGGTGGCAGTGGAACTCTGGTGCACATATGCATCTATCTCGGCGCATAGACTGCCCATGATAATTGGCGATCTGGGTGGAGTGCTGAAGACGTCCCTCCGCTTGGATGGCCTTCGGCTGACAGATGAGGCCGCGGCAGAATGTGCCGCCCTAGATGGGCCGTCAGCCTGGTATTGGGGCTGAGGGTCTGGATGGAAGAATGGTCGTGGTCCTCCCGGGGCTGGTGTAGTCTCGGTGTAGGGTACGGGGGTGACGAACATGTTGCTTGGGAACTCCGGGAATTGTACGCCTTGGTCCGGGAATGCGTGCAGCATCATCTGGGCTAGAGTGCCATTGAAGTCCCGTTGGTACTCCATGTACCGTTGTTGTCGAAGATCCATTGTTGCCATTTGCTGCAAGATTTCTTGGTATGGGTCTGCTGCGGCAGAGGTGTGGGCAGTACCAGGCATGTCTGCCGTGTACTGGGCCCCGACAGCAGTATCGGTAGTGCACTGCTTTGACGTTGCCTAGACAGGTTCTGCTTGTGTGATCTGCATGACTTTGTGGCAGAAGTCCCTGGTCCATCCTCGTCTTGGGGGCGTGTATTCATCCGTTTCTTCAATGGGTACACCTGCAGAAACACATAAACTCGTAATCAAGCAAGGGAAATACAATGGTCCTCTATCTTTCTTACCGCACTCGTGAATTTCCAGTAGGATGATTTCTCCAACATTGATGGTCCTCTTGTTGATGATGGATTGGATAAGCACCAATCTCTTGCGATCCACCGTGCTATTGTGTGATGTTTGGATGAGGCGTCGTTTGATGAAGGTGTTCCACATCTTGGCCTCCGACTTCAAGCTTTGTCTTGTTACGGATCCTCGATGGGTACCGATTTCTCATAGAGTGTTCCCGTAACAAAGATTGTCTTTGATGAGTTTATAGTCCTCGGCAGTGATATCTTCCAAGAATTCGGCGTGGATATCATTGTCTGGGGTGAGGCCGTAAAAGTTGTTGATAGTCTCGGCATCCAGTTGGATTGGCCTGCCGCGGTAGTGAACGAATATGGAGTCTTTGCTGGGGCCATGAGCGTAGAACTCCCGCACGATCGTGGCGTTCGCCTGGGCGGGTTGCAAACAAAAAATTTCCCAATTCTGGTACTTAATTCTGTCATAGAGGTAGTGTTCAATGCCGTAGTTTTCTTCGTCCGCATGTTGGAAACCTTGTTCTTCCCAAAGTTGCCTAGCGATGAAAGATCGGTTGAATCGATCTTCAACGTTGGCTGGGGCGAATCTTTTGTATGTAGCCATCAAGATAGAGAGATGTGTGTTCTTGGAGGTTTTTGAAGAGAATCTAGAGATTTAACAAGAATTAGAAGGCAGAGAGTAATTGAGAGAGAGATTGTTATGAATACTAAAGAAAACAAGAAAGTAAGAGTGAATAGTTCAAGAGGAAGGAGTTTCTTATATAGGCCTCGGCCTTGTGACCGTTGAAGCCACTAGCCGTTGTAACCGTTTCCTTTTTTGCCGTTTCCTTTTTCTGCCGCGGCAGGAATCTCGACAGACTAGCCGTTACACTGTTCTGCCCGTTGGGACTGCTGCGGCCCTGACACTGTTTTATTGCCTCGGCAGAGTTCCTGCTGTGAACTATTTTTCCCTTATTCTTGATTTTTATTCCTAAATAAAACACACAAAAAGAAAAATACTGAAAGCGAAAATAATTAGAAAAATAAAAATAAACTACTAATCCTAATATAATATTAAAGAAAAGGGGATAGGTTAGGTTACTGGTGGAGAGAATGCAAATGCATCTCCCAAAATTCTTCTCTCCATTAGGCCCAAATTATGAATCGGTTGTGGACCACTCCTTTGTGCTGTCTGTCCATCCATCTTGGGCTTGATTTTCTTACCGAACAATCTGCCGAGCAGATTACCCAGGCAGGATATCTTATTGTCTACTGTGTGGATGACCTTGTATTCCTCTAGATCATCATACTTCTTTAAATTGTGGAATGCGTTGAGTTTGACTTGTTGGTCATTGACCCGCATAGTCAACTCTCCTTTTTCCACGTCAATTAGTATGCGTCCAGTTACTAGAAAGGGTCTCCCAAGGATGATCGGTGCATTGTCATCTGCTTCACAATCAAGGACAAGGAAGTCGGCAAGAAAAATAAACTTGTCAACTCTTACCAGTATGTCCTCGATTTTGCCTTCAGGTTGCACATAGGATCGATCCGCGAGTTGGAGCATCACTGTTGTAGGCTTCGGCCTTCCAATTCCAAGCTTTTGGAAGACTGATTTAGGCATGAGATTTATGCTTGCTCCAAGGTCGCACAGGGCCTTTCCTTCATAACTCTTTCCTATCGCACAAGGTATAGTGAAGCAACCAGGATCTTTTAGTTTCGGTGGCATGCGATTATGCAGCATTGCCATGCATCCTTCGGTAGCAGCCACTGTTTCAAACTCACCTATTCGTTTTCTCTTTGACACCATGTCCTTTAGGAACTTGGCATAGTTGGGCATTTGTTCAATAGCTTCAACGAACGGTATGTTGATGTGGACTTGCTTCAAGATGTCGAGGAACTTCTTGAATTGCTGATCCTGTTTTTGCTTTTTCAACCTTTGCGGGAAAGGTGGTGGTGGTCTCATTTCATCCAGGGTTTCTTTAGTTTGAAGTCTTATACCTGACATCACTGGAATTGTTGCTGCCTCGGCAGGTTGCTCAGGAGCTGTAGTGCTCTCTGTCGGGGCAGTGTTGTTAGCTTCAGTTTGCTCAGCCTCTTCTCTTGCTTGATCTGCTGATTGAATTTGGCTCTATGGGATCTTCTCCTTCAGCTGTAGACCACTCCTAGTAGTGATTGCTTTGCACTGTTCATGGCTTATTACCTTAGCAAATTCAGTATTGCTAGGTAGTCCTCCTTGTGGTCTAGTGTTTATGCATTGAGCAAACTACCCAACCTGGGTTTCCAACGTTTTTATGGCCGCTTCTTGATTTTGCAGCCTCATCTCAGTCCTATTCATGAAGGCATCTGTCCTCTTGATGAAATTACTATTTTTCGCCATGTATGACTCAGTTTTCATCATGAAGACCTTTAGCGTGTTTTCCAATGAACTTATCGGTTGCTGCTGCATCTGCTGCTGCAGCACCGGCTGCTGAAATCCCGATGGTTGGGTGATTGGGTTTAAGGCATTGTTTGGGTTGCTCCATGATAAGTTTGGATGCCTCTTCCATGAGGGGTTGTATGTGTTGGACATCACATTGTTGCGGTTGTAGTTCCCAACATACATACCAGTTTCTTGATTCATGCAGTTAGCGGAACTGTGGTTTCCTCCACATAAGTCACAGTATGAATCAATCACCTTGACCTCATGGGTATTGTGTTTTAATTGTAGGTTTTGCACCATCTTAGTAAGAGAGGCCAATTGTGCTGCCACTGAACTTGATGAATCTAATTCATGTACCGTGGCTTGGCGTCTTACTCCTCCTCGCCTCGTTGTAGGAAACTGGAAGTCATTCTTTGCGAGTTTGTTTAATATTTCAATAGCTTCCTCAGGTGCTTTGTCGATGAGTGTTCCGTTTGCCGAGGCATCTAACATCATCCTTGTCGGGGCATTCGTGGCATTGTAAAACATTGCCACTTGTGTCCATAAGGGAAATCCATGCAGTGGACACTTGTGCAATAGCTCTCTGTAGCGTTCCCATGCCTCGTACATTGGTTCATCTTCAGCCTGTCGAAAAGAAGTAATTTCATTACGAATTCTGTCGTATAGATTAGTAGGATTAAAGCGAGTAATGAAATCACGACAAAGTTCACTCCAGGATCCAATAGATCTTGCTGGAATGCTATTTAACCAAGCTTTTGCCCTATCCTTAGTGAATAGGGGAATAGTTTTAATCGCAAGACATCTTCATAGACTCCTTGGATTTTAAAAGAGTTGCAGATTTCCATGAAGGATTTGAGGTGTTGCCTTGCGTCTTCAGTTGCAGACCCACCAAATTGTCCAATTGTATTTAACATATTGAACATAACGGGTTTGAGTTCAAAATGGGCTGCTTCAATCTCTGGTGTAACGACTCCTGGGTTTAATCCGTTTAAGTCCTCTTCCAGGAAGTCCCTGACAGTGAGCTGCCGCGGCCCAGGTGGCGGCGGAAGTCCTCCATTGCCGAAAGGTAAGTTTTGTCCTGCCGGGTGTTCTGCCATGGCTACTTGGATCTGTCTCCTCAACCTTTGCCTTGTTCTTTCCATCTCTGGATCTAATTCGTACAAGGGGTTGGTTGGATTGGCGATGGTCATACACCAAGAAAAACAAAAGTAAAATAAAAATAAAAATAAACAAGAAAATAAAGAAAACAAAATTTAGTTGTCAGTCCTCGGCAACGGCGCCAAAAACTTGACGCGTGTCAAAAGTGCGCGTTCAGTGCAAGTGGACACATCGCAAGTAATAAGTGATAAGTATATTATCGAGTTATCGTCTCCTCAGGGACCGATATACTTAATATGCTTTCTTCTCCTCCTTGTTCTGTAGAAAGATAAAAACACAAATAAGTTGATTTGATTTATCTAAACTAAAATAACTAAAATAAAAGTAAAGGATTGAAATAGTAGAGAGAGATGGGCTAGGATCCAGTTGCGTCGTATTGTGGAATTGATTGACTTGTCTCTGTCCAATGCAATCATATATCACTGCCTCGGCAGCACTGCAGTTTACTGCCTGGGCAGCGATAACACTGTCTGCCGCGGCCATCCCTTGATCGTGGGTACACTTTATCAAAGTTCGGCAAAGTGTCCTTGAATGACTCCGCTTATCCCTAAGTCAGAGTGTTGTTGATGACTAGTCCTTGATGATACCTCCCGGCGTGAACCAATTATACTCACCAACCAATCTCACACTTCTTTTAGCCGCTGAAACTCTCAACCTATCCCTAGGCCAAGTTAGTATTTCGTGATTGAAACATCGTACTTATCCCTTTCGTGAATCTAACTCTCCCGAGCTTAGATAAATGGATGATTCACAATATCCTCTCCCGAGCTCAATTGTGAAAACAAAGAATAACAAAGGATAAGCAAACCTTGATAACTTTATTGCATTGAATGAAAGACAAAGTACAATCTCCTCTCACAAATACTCTACAACCTTCACCTAATCCCTAAGAAGGTTTAGAACATGATGGAGAGAAAAGAAACAAGAGTAGAAGTCGGCTCTCTCCCTAGGTATTTCGTGTATTGTACATTGGGTGGCTAGGTCCTTATTTAGGCTACACCTAGGGCAAACCTTTCCTAAGTAGAATACAACTTGGAGTAGGGAACAAGTCAAGTACATAATAATAATATATTTCCAAGTTTGCTTCGGCTAAGGAGGCTTTTCCGCATGGTCTTCCTTTGGGCTTTTCCTTGTGCTAGCCAGCTCCGATCCATGGGCTTCAAGTCCAGACACGTTCCTTGGATTTTTGTCTTTCCATCGCCTATAATCTTGCTTCCTGTCTTTTTGCTGCTGCCTCGGCCTTTTCTCTGCCGCGGCACTGGTTCTCTTGCGCAGATATGAAAACGCAATAAAACGTGCCTTTTTCTGTAAATATTATCTATATGAGTATAACTTCTAAATATATCACATTAAGCACATGCATTGGTCCGAGTGGGTATATATTTGGTAATTAATGCCCATAAAAGGAGTAAAAAGTGATAGTGTGTTGAGCACTTATCATTTAACATGTATAATTAGGTTCAAAAGCCCATAATTAACTTTTTTTTACCCAAAATAATTTATTTAATATCATTTTCTATCTTTTTTTAAGGATTAGAGAGTTCATGTCTAAATGGGCTTTCTATTGAACCCGTTCGAATTTTAAACGAGTAAAATGCAAAAAATTTTAGTTTAAGTTGTATAGTTAGGTTCAAATTACCATAATTAACTTTTTTTACCCAAAAAATTTAATTTAATATCATTTTCGATCGTCTTTTAGGGTTTAGAGCGTGCATGTCAAAATGGGCTTTCTAGTGAACCCGTTCAAATTTTAACCGTGTAAAAAGCTCAAAATTTTATTTTAAGCTATATAATTAGGTTCAAAAGCCCATAATTAACTTTTTTTACCCAAAATAATTTATTTAATATCATTTTCGATCATTCATTAGGGTTTAGAACGTGCATGTCTAAACAGGCTTTCTAGTGAACCCTTTCGAATTTTAACCGAGTAAAAAGCTCAAAACTTTAGATTAAGTTGTATAATAAGGTTCAAAAGCCCATAATTAACTTTTTGTACCCAAAAAATTTGATTTAATAGCATTTTCGATCATTTTTTAGGGTTTAGAGCGTGCATGTCTAAATGGGCTTTCTAGTAAAACGTTTCGAATTTTAACCGAGTAAAAAGCTCAAAATTTTAGTTTAACCTGTATAATTAGGTTCAAAAGCCCATAATTAACTTTTTTTTACCCAAAATAATTTATTAATACCATTTTCGATCTTTTTTAGGGTTTTGAGAGTGCATGTTTAAATGGGCTTTCTAGTGAACCCGTTCGAATTTTAATCTGGTAAAATGCTCAAAATTTTAGTTTAAGCTGTATAGTTAGGTTCAAAAGACCATAAATAACTTTTTTTACCCAAAAAATATCATTTAATATCATTTTCGATCGTTTTTTAGGGTTTAGAGCGTACATGTCTAAATGGGCTTTGTAGAGAACCCGTTCGAATTTTAACATAGTAAAGAGCTCAAAATTTGAGTTTAATCTGTATAATTAGGTTCAAAAGCCCATAATTAACTTTTTTACCCAAAATAATTTATTTAATATCATTTTCTATCTTTTTTTGAGGTTAATAGAGTACATGTCTAAATGGGCTTTCTACTGAATCCGTTCGAATTTTAAAAGAGTAAAATGCAAAAAATTTTAGTTTAAGCTGTATAGTTAGTTTCAAAAGACCAAAATTAACTTTTTTTACCCAAAAAAATTGATTTAATATTATTTTCAATCTTTTTTTAGGGTTTAGAGTGTGCATGTCTAAATGGGCTTTCTAGTCAACCCGTTCGAATTTTAACCTAGTAAAGAGTTCAAAATTTGAGTTTAACCTATATAATTAGGTTCAAAAGGCCATAATTAACTTTTTTTACCGAAAAATATGATTTAATAGCATTTTCGATCGTTTTTTAGGGTTCAGAGCGTGCGTGTCCAAATGGCCTTTATAGTGAACACTTTCGAATTTTAACCTAGTAAAATATCAAAATTATAGTTTAACATGTATAGTTAGTTTCAAAAGCCCATAATTAACAGTTTTTACCCAAAATAATTTATTTAATATCATTTTCTATCTTTTTTTGAGGTTAAGAGAGTGCATGTCTAAATGAGCTTTCTAGTAAACCCGTTCGAATTTTAAGCGAGTAAAATGCACAAAATTTTAGTTTAAGTTGTATAGTTAGGTTCAAAAGACCATAATAAACTTTTTTTACCTAAAAAATTTGTTTTAATATCATTTTCGATCTTTTTTTAGGGTTTAGAGCGTGCATGTCTAAATGGGCTTTCTAGTGAACCCTTTTGAATTTTAACCTAGTAAAAAGCTCAAAATTTGAGTTTAACATATATAATTAGGTTCAAAAGGCCATAATTAACTTTTTTTACCCAAAATATTTTATTTTATATCACTTTCTATCTTTTGTAGGGTTCAGAGAGTGTATGTCTAAATGGACTTTCTAGTAAACCCTTTCGAATTTTAACCGAGTAAAAAGCTCAAAACTTTAGATTAAGTTGTATAATAAGGTTCAAAAGCTCATAATTAACTTTTTAAACCCAAAATATTTGATTTAATAGCATTTACGATCGTTCTTTAGGCTTCAGAGCGTGCATGTCTAAATGGGCTTTGTAGTGAACCATTTCGAATTTTAACCTAGTAAAAAGCTCAAAATTATAGTTTAACATGTATAATTAGGTTCAAAAGCCCATAATTAACTTTTTTTACCCAAAATAATTTATTGAATACCATTTTTGATCTTTTTTAGGTTTTTGAGAGTGCATGTTTAAATGGGCTTTCTAGTGAACCCGTTCGAATTTTAATCTTGTAAAATGCTCAAAATTTTAGTTTAAGCTGTATAGTTAGGTTCAGAAGACCATAAATAACTTTTTTTACCCAAAAAATTTCATTTAATATCATTTTCGATCGTTTTTTAGGGTTTAGAGCGTACATGTCTAAATGGGCTTTCTAGTGAACCCGTTCGAATTTTAACCTAGTAAAGAGCTCAAAATTCAAGTTCAACCTGTATAATTAGGTTCAAAAGCCTATAATTAACTTTTTTTACCCAAAATAATATATTTAATATCATTTTCGATCATTCGTTAGGGTTCAGAACGTGCATGTCTAAACAGGCTTTCTAGTGAACCCTTTCGAATTTTAACCGAGTAAAAAGCTCAAAATTTTAGTTTAACCTGTATAATTAGGTTCAAACCCATAACTAACTTTTTTTTACCCAAAATAATTTATTTAATATCATTTTCGATCTTTTTTAGGGTTTTGAGAGTGCATGTCTAGACGGGCTTTCTAGTGAACCCGTTCGATTTTTAATCTAGTAAAATGCTCAAAATTTTAGTTTAAGATGTATAGTTTTCTTCAAAAGACCATAAATAACTTTTTTTACCCAAAAAATTTGTTTTAATATCATTTTCGATCGTTTTTTAGGGTTTAGAGCGTGCATGTCTAAACGGGCTTTCTAGTGAACCCGTTCGAATTTTAACCTAGTAAAGAGCTCAAAATTAGAGTTTAACCTGTATAATTAGGTTCAAAAGCCTATAATTAACTTTTTTAACCCAAAATAATTTATTTAATATCATTTTCGATCATTCATTAGGGTTCAGAATGTGCATGTCTAAACAGGCTTTCTAGTGAACCCTTTCGAATTTTAACCGAGTAAAAAGCTCAAAATTTTAGTTTAACCTGTATTATTAGGTTCAAAAGCCTATAAATAACTTTTTTTTACCCAAAATAATTTATTTAATATCATTTTCGATCTTTTTTAGGGTTTTGAGAGTGCATGTCTAGATAGGCTTTCTAGTGAACCCGTTCGATTTTTAATCTAGTAAAATGCTCAAAATTTTAGTTTAAGCTGTATAGTTTTGTTCAAAAGACCATAAATAACTTTTTTTACCCAAAAAATTTGTTTTAATATCATTTTCGATCGTTTTTTAGGGTTTAGAGCGTGCATGTCTAAACGGGCTTTCTAGTGAACCCGTTCGAATTTTAACCTAGTAAAGAGCTCAAAATTAGAGTTTAACCTGTACAATTAGGTTCAAAAGCCTATAATTAACTTTTTTTACCCAAAATAATTTATTTAATATCATTTTCTATCTTTTTTAGGGCTCAGAGAGTGTATGTCTAAATGCACTTTATATTGAACCCGTTCGAATTTTAATCGAGTAAAAAGCTCAAAAGTTTAGATTAAGTTGTATAATTAGGTTCAAAAGGCCATAATTAACTTTTTGTACTGAAAAATTTGATTTAATAGCATCTTCGATTGTTTTTTAGGGTTCAGAGCGTGCGTGTCCAAATCGTGTTTGTAGTGAACCCTTTCGAATTTTAACCTAGTAAAAAGCTCAAAATTATAGTTTAGCATGCATAATTAGGTTCAAAATCCCATAATTAACTTCTTTACCCAAAATAATTTATTTAATATCATTTTCTATCCTTTTCTAAGTTTCAGAGAGTGCATGTCTAATTGGGCTTTCTAGTGAACCCTTTCGAATTTAAAACGAGTAAAATGCACAAAAATTTAGTTTAAGTTGTATAGTTAGGTTAAAAAGACCATAATTAACTTTTTGTACCCAAAAAATTTGATTTAATATCATTTTCGATCTTTTTTTAGGTTTTAGAGCGTGCTTGTCTAAATGGGTTTTCTAGTGAATCCTTTCGAATTTTAACCTAGTAAAAAGCTCAAAATTTCAGTTTAACCTGTATAATTAGGTTCAAAAGGCCATAATTAACTTTTTTTACCCAAAATATTTTCTTTTATATCACTTTCTATCTTTTTTTAGGGTTCAAAGAGTGTATGTCTAAATGGACTTTCTAGTGAACCCGTTCGAATTTTAACCGAGTAAGAAGCTCACAACTTTGGTTTAAGTTGTATAGTTAGGTTCAAAAGACCATAGTTAACTTTTTATTCCCAAAAAAATTTGATTTAATAGCATTTTCGATCGTTTTTTAGGGTTCAGTGCGTGCATGTCTAAATAGGCTTTGTAGTGAACCCTTTCGAATTTTAACATAGTAAAAAGCTAAAAATTATAGTTTAACATGTATAATTTGGTTCAAACCCCCATAATCAACTTTCTTTACCCAAAATAATTTATTTAATATCATTTTCTATCTTTTTTTAAGGTTCAGAGAGTGCATGTCTAAATGGGCTTTCTAGTGAACCCGTTCGAATTTTAATCTAGTAAAATGCACAAAATTTTAGTTTAAGCTGTATAGTTAGGTTCAAAAGACAATAATTAACTTTTTTTACCCAAAAATTTTGATTTAATATCATTTACGATCTTTTTTTAGCGCTTAGAGCGTGCTTGTCTAAATGGGATTTCTAGTGAACCTTTTCGATTTTTAACCTAGTAAAAAGCTCAAAATTTCAGTTTAACCTGTATAATTAGGTTCAAAAGGCCATAATTAACTTTTTTTACCCAAAATGTTTTATTTTATATCACTTTCTATCTTTTTTTAGGGTTCAAAGAATGTATGTCTAAATGGACTTTCTAGTGAACCCGTTCGAATTTTAACCGAGTAAGAAGCTCAAAACTTTAGTTTAAGTTGTATAATTAGGTTCAAAAGACCATAGTTAACTTTTTATACCCAAAAAATTTGATTTAATAGCATTTTCGATCGTTTATTAGGGTTCAGTGCGTGCATGTCTAAATGGGCTTTGTAGTGAACCCTTTCGAATTTTAACATAGTAAAAAGCTCAAAATTATAGTTTAACATGTATAATTAGGTTCAAAAGCCCATAATCAACTTTCTTTACCCAAAATAATTTATTTAATATCATTTTCTATCTTTTTTTAAGGTTCAGAGAGTGCATGTCTAAATGGGGTTTCTAGTGAACCCGTTCAAATTATAATCTATTAAAATGCACAAAATTTTAGTTTAAGCTGTATAGTTAGGTTCAAAAGACAATAATTAACTTTTTTTACCCAAAAATTTTGATTTAATATCATTTACGATCTTTTTTTAGCGCTTAGAGCGTGCTTGTCTAAATGTGTTTTTTAGTGAATCCTTTCGAATTTTAACCTAGTAAAAAGCTCAAAATTTCAGTTTAACCTGTATAATTAGGTTCAAAAGGCCATAATTAACTTTTTTTACCCAAAATAATTTATTTTATATCATTTTCTATCTTTTTTTAGGGTTCAGAGTGTGTATGTCTAAATGGACTTTCTAGTGAACTCCTTCGAATTTTAACCGAGTAAAAAGCTCAAACCTTTAGTTTAAGTTGTATAATTAGGTTCAAAAGCCCATAATTAACTTTTTGTACCCAAAAATTTTGATTTAATAGCATTTTCGATCGTTTTTTAAGGTTCAGAGCGTGCATGTCTAAATGGGCTATGTAGTGAACCCTTTCGAATTTTAACCTAGTAAAAAGCTCAAAATTTTAGTTTAACCTGTATAATTAGGTTCAAAAGCCCGTAATTAACTTTTTTTACCCAAAATAATTTATTTAATATCATTTTCGATGTTCATTGGGGTTCAGAACGTGCATGTCTAAACAGACTTTCTAGTGAACCCTTTCAAATTTTAACCAAGTAAAATGCACAAAATTTTAGTTTAAGCTGTATAGTTAGGTTCAAAAGACCATCATTAAATTTTTTTACCCCAAAATTTTGATAGAATATTATTTTGGATCTTTTTTAGGGTTTAGAGCGTGCTTATCTAAATGGGATTTCTAGTGAACCTTTTCGAATTTTAACCTAGTAAAAAGTTAAAAATTTTAGTTTAACCTGTATAATTAGGTTCAAATGCCCATAATTAACTTTTTTTTACCCAAAATAATTTATTTTATATCATTTTCTATCATTTTTATGGTTCAGAGAGTGTATGTCTAAATGGACTTTCTAGTGAACCCGTTCAAATTTTAATCTACTAAAATACTCAAAATTTTAGTTTAAGATGTATAGTTAGGTTCAAAAGACCATAAATAACTTTTTTTTACCAAAAAAATTTGATTTAATATCATTTTCGATCGTTTTTTAGGGTTTAGAGCGTGCATGTCTAAATAGGCTTTTTAGTGAACCCTTTCGAATTTTAACCTAGTAAAAAGCTCAAAATTTGAGTTTAACTAGTACAATTAGGTTCAAAAGCCGATAAGTAACTTTTTTTACTCAAAATAATTTATTTAATAACTTTTTCTTGTTTTTAGGGTTTAGAGAGTGTATGTCTAAATGGGATTTTTAGTATCCCATTCGAATTTTAACCGAGTAAAAAGCTCAAAACTTTAGTTTAAGTTATATAATTAGGTTCAAAAGCCCATAATTAACTTTTTGTACCCAAAATTTTTTATTTAATATCATTTTCGATCGTTTTTTAGGGTTTAGAGTGTTCACGTCTAAATGGGCTTTCTAGTGAACCCTTTCGAATTTTAACCTAGTAAGAAGCTCAAAAATTTTAGTTTAGCCTGTATAATTAAGTTCAAAAGCCCATAATTAACTTTTTGTTACCCAAAATAATTTATTTAATATCATTTTCGACCTTTTTTAGGGTTTAGAGAGTGCATGTCTAAATGGGATTTCTAGTGAACCCGTTCGAATTTTAACCTAGTAAAAAGCTCAAAATTTGATCTTAAGATGTATAATTAGGTTAAAAGGACCATAATTAACTTCTTTTACCCAACATAATTTATTTAATATCATTTTTGATCGTTTTTAGTGTTCAGAGCGTGCATGTCTAAATGGGCTTTCTAGTGAACCCATTGAATTTTAACGAAGTAAAAAGCTCAAAATTTGAGTTTAAGATGTATAATTAGGTTCAAAAGACCATAATTAACTTTTTTTTACCCAAAAAACTTAAAATAATATCATTTTCGATCGTTTTTTAGGGTTCATAGCATGAATGTCTAAATGGGCTTTTAGAGAACCCGTTCGAATTTTAGTTTAACATGTATAATTAGGTTCAAAAGCCCATAATTAACTTCTTGTACCCAAAAAATTTGATATAATAGTATTTTCGATCGTTGTTTAGGGTTCAGAGCGTGCATGTCTAAATGGGCTTTGTAGTGAACCCTTTCGAATTTTAACATAGTAAAAAGATCAAAATTATAGTTTATCATGTATAATTAGGTTCAAAAGCCCATAATCAACTTTTTTTACCCAAAATAATTTATTTAATATCATTTTCTATCTTTTTTTAAGGTTCAGAGAGTGCATGTCTAAATGGGCTTTCTAGTGAACCCGTTCGAATTTTAAACGGGTAAAATGAACAAAATTTTAGTTTAAGCTGTATAGTTAGGTTCAAAAGACCATAATCAACTTTTTTAGCCAAAAATTTTGATTTAATATCATTTTCGATCTTTTTTTAGGGTTTAGAGCGTGCTTGTCTATTTGGATTTCTAGTAAACCTTTTCGAATTTTAACCTAGTAAAAAGCTCAAAATTTTAGTTTAACCTGTATAATTACGTTCAAAAGCCCATAATTAACTTTTTTACCCAAAATAATTTATTTTATATCATTTTCTATCTTTTTTTGGGGTTCAGAGTGTGTGTGTCTAAATGGAGTTTCTAGTGAACCCGTTCGAATTTTAAACGAGTAAAAAGCTCTAACCTTTAGTTTAAGTCGTATAATTAGGTTCAAAAGACCATAATTAAATTTTTTTACCCAAAAATTTTGATATAATAGCATTTTCGATGTTTTTTAGGGTTTAGAGTGTTCATGTCTAAATGGGCTTTCTAGTGAACCATTTCGAATTTTATCCTAGTAAAAAGCTCAAAAATTTTAGTTTAACCTGTATAATTAAGTTCAAAAGCCCATAAATAACTTTTTGTTACCCAAAATAATTTATTTAACATCATTTTCGACCTTTTTTAGGGTTTAGAGAGTGCATGTCTAAATGGGATTTCTAGTGAACCCGTTCGAATTTTAACCTAGTAAAAAGCTCAAAATTTGAGCTTAAGCTGTATAATTAGGTTCAAAAGACCATAATTAACTTCTTTTACCCAAAATAATTTATTTAATATCATTTTAGATCGTTTTTAGTGTTCAGAGAGTGCATGTCTAAATGGGTTTTCTAGTGAACCCATTGAATTTTAACCAAGTAAAAAGCTCAAAATTTGAGTTTAAGATGTATAATTAGGTTCAAAAGACCATAATTAACTTTTTTTACCCAAAATAATTTATTTTATATCATTTCTATCTTATTTTAGGGTTCAGAGAGTATATGTCTAAATGGACTTTCTAGTGAACCTGTTCGAATTTTAACCGACTAAAAAGCTCAAAACTTTAGTTTAAGTTGTATAATTAGGTTCAAAAGCCCATATTTAACTTTTTGTACCCAAAAAATTTGATTTAATAGCATTTTCGATCGTTTTTAGGGTTCAGAGCGTGCATGTCTAAATGGGCTTTCTAGTGAACCCTTTCGGATTTTAACCTAGTAAAATGCTCAAAATTTTTGTTTAACCTGTATAATTAGGTTCAAAAGCCCATAATTAACTTTTTTTACCCAAAAATAATTTATTTAATATCATTTTTGATCTTTTTTTAGGGTTTAGAGAGTGCATGTCTAAATGGGCTTTCTAGTGAACCCATTCGAATTTTAAACGAGTGTAATATTCAAAACATTAGTTTAAGTTGTGCAATTAGGTTCAGAAGCCCATAATTAACTTTTTGTACCAAAAAAAATTATTTAATATTATTTTCGATCATTTTATAGGGTTCGGAGCGTGCATGTCTAAATGGGCTTTCTAGTGAACCCTTTCGAATTTTAGCCTAGTAAAAAGTTTAAAATTTGATTCTAAGCTTTATATTTAGGTTCAAAAGACAATAATTAATTTTTTATCCAAAAAAATTGATTTAATATAATTTTCGATCTTTTTTAGGGTTTAAAGCGTGCATGTCTAAATGGTATTTCTTGTCAACTCGTTCGAATTTTAATGGAATAAAAAGCTCAAAATTTTAGTTTAAAATGTATAATTAGGTTCGAAATCCCATATTTAACTTTTTGTACCCAAAAAATTTGATTTAATATCATTTTCGATAGATTTTTAGGGTTCAGAGCGTGCATGTCTAAATAGGCTTTCTAGTGAACCCTTTCAAATTTTAACCTAGTAAAAAGCTCAAACTTTTAGTTTAACCTGTATAATTAGGTTTAAAAGCCCATAATTAACTTTTTTGTGTTCAAAGAGTGCATGTCTAAATGGGCTTTCTAGTGAACCCGTTCGAATTTTAACCGAGTAAAAAGCTCAAAATTTTAGTTTAAGTTGAAGAGTTAGGTTCAAAAAACCATAATTAACTTTTTTACGCAAAAAATTTAATTTAATATCATTTTCGATCGTTTTTTAGTGTTCAGAGCGTGCATGTCTAAATGAGCTTTCCAATGATCCAATTCGAATTTTAACCTAGTAAAAAGCTCAAAATTTTAGTTTAACCTGTATAATTAGGTTCAAAAGCCCATAATTAACTTTTTTACCCGAAATAATTGATTTAATATAATTTTCGATCGTTTTTAGGGTTCAGAGAGTTCATGTCTAAATGGGCTTTCTAGTGAACTCGTTCGAATTTTAACCAAGTAAAAAGTTCAAAATTTTAGTTTAAACTGTATAGTTAGGTTCAAAAGACCATAATTAACTTTTTTTATCCAAAAAATTTGATTTAATATCATTTTCGATCGTTTTTTAGGGTACAGTGCTTGTCTAAATTGGCTTTCTAGTGAACCCTTTCGAATTTTAACCTAGTAAAATGCTCAAAATTTTAGTTTAAGCTGTATAATTAGGCTCAAAAACCCATAATTAAATTTTTTTACCCAAAATAACTTATTTAATATCATTTTCGATCTTTTTTTAGGGTTCAGAGAGTGTATGTCTAAATGGGCTTTCTAGTGAACTCGTTCGAATTTTAACCGAGTAAAAAGCTCAAAATTTTAGTTTGACATGTATAATTAGGTTCAAAAGCCCATATTTAACTTTTTGTACCAAAAAAACGAGCCTTAATTTGGACTTTTAACTAAAAAGAACCAAATTGTAAAATTCCCAAATTTAAGTGTCAAAAAATTAAATTAGTATTGCCAATCTTTAATTAAGTCTATTACATGCTTGCATATCAAATCTCAACTCGAAACGATGTCTACAACTTATTTAATTTCATTTACAAGATTCAGGGACTAAAACATAATTCTCTTAAATTCTATTGTCAAGGTAGAAATTCATTCCATCAAATTTCAATTAAACATACAAATAGCACTCACGATAAATTTCAGACCTATCAGAGCATTCTAACATCATCAATTTCATACTTCACTAATTAGGGACCAAAGTGTAAATCTTTCAAATTCTAAGGACTTCGTCCAAATTAAGTTAGCCAACTTGAAATTAAGTCAACTTTATGCATCCATGTGAAATTTCAACTCAAAATAACATCTGTAGCTACCATAATTGAATATAGGAATATATCCTGGACTAACATGTAATTTCGACACCTAAAGCTCATTATTTAGTTAGGGGTATCGATACAACCAAGCCCTGTATCGATACCGTGACGTGGCAGTAACCATATTACCTACCAAAGCTCAAGGGTATCAATACTGCCCTTGACAGTATCGATACTCGGGCGTCTAGTGAGGTTTAAGAATCGAACCATGGTCCGAATCACTCAAATTTTGCCTGGGGGTACCGATACAAGTTCTAGGGGTTTCAATACCCCCTGTGCCCAGAACAAAATTCAAACACTTTGAGTGGATTTCCTCCATCCGAAACTTAATCAAAGATCATTATCAGCTATAGGCATAACTCCTAAACACAATGAGCTGTTTAATCACTCGATTACAACCATCAACACCCATACAATCTATAGGCATACCTCCTAACATTGACTCAATACCCTAGAACATTCATAGTCAAACATGCTTCAAGGAAACACAACATTGCATCAATATTAAACTTGTTCAACATTCAATACATACCCAAGTTCGAGTAACTAAAGTAAAACTTATCAACCAAAAACCGACTCTTGCAACAAAAAACTATACCCCCATTGCTCTCTTACTACTACTAATACACTTAGAACACATACTTGAGATTTTCATTGACACGCACTTGGAATTTTGCTTCCCTTGGCTACCTCGTTTATTATCTCTGCATTGCAAGGTACAAGAGAGGGTAAGCATAAGCTTAGTGAGGGGTAAAACAAAAATAATACCCCCTTTGCAATGCAACGCATAAGTCCATCAATAAAACACTTTAAATCATGCGATATCATGCTCAATATAAATATCTCAACAATTTTTACAAAACCAAAACAATTTCCTTACCAAATGTCCATTATCTCTTGCCATAAAAGACTAAAATTTTCAAGCCTTTCATGCTTTCAAAACAACAACAAAACATATGGCCTTTTAAATGTATATGCATCTCTATGCATAAAACTTGGTCAAGAACACATGGTTGAGAAACTCATGAATTTAAAACATTACATTTTCTATACAATTCTAACTCAACATGTTCCACAATCTCATGCTTTACAAAACACAAAAGTCTCAATCATAATTCATGCATATTGGCAACTAAGTGACTAACTTTGTTCAAACCATATACCCATAGAATACACGGATTCCTTATTCCTTATCTAGAGACATTTGGTCTCAACATGCATCGGTTGGACGCGAAGTCACCCTTGTATACATGTTACCCCCACTATGCACGGTTTTGTGGACACAAAGTCACCCTTGTTTACGTATTGGTCAACTATATGCACGGTCGGACTCAAAGTCACCCTTGTTTACATATAGACAAGCTCTACACACACGGTCAGACACAAAGTCACCCTTGTTTACGTGTAGGCAACATCATTATTCTCATTATCTTTATAGTGCACTTAATCCTAATGACATGTCATTTGTATTCGTGGTCTTAAACAGTATCACTAAGCCAATATCATACTCATTATGCATGGTAGCTTGCTGTTTTACAATGCACTCACTATATGTTCAACAAGATGAACCAAATCATGCTCAACGGCTTATTTCGGAAAAGGGGAAATAACCATACTTTAATCCAAATCATTCTCATCTTTAAAAGTCATGGAAACCATCATTAACCATGCATATACAACAGCTAACACATGCATGCATCATTTCCTAATTCAATTCACGCATTGGAAAATATTCCTTCATATGCATCTTTCATAAAACCAATGCAACATTACCAATCATTGGATATGTTACCAAAGTATAGAAATTAATAAAAATCATGAAGTATTCAATTGTCAAAACATATCCGATATCAATGGACAATAATGTAAAAACTACATTAAGAGCATGTCTAAAATATGGCAATTATAGAATGATATGGGAACCGTTAAGAGAGCAAAACCATTTAACTTACTTCCGAGTGTGGAGAGTTTTTTCACACCATACCTACACTCCCAAACCTTTGATAATACAAGTAAAACCTTGCTGATAGGGCAGCCCACTCACCACTTGTCCGAAACTAGCTTGCCGAAGCCAACCGACATTCTAGCCCTTTTACGAAACACCTTCAACACTTAGCTCAACACCTTGCCCTGTTTTAATATATCAAAAAAAAAGAGGTATTAATGCATATTAATGCATTCAATCAACCTCCCACACTTTCCAAACAAACAGCCCCGAAAACTACACTTAAGAAAACTGAAAACACCTCTGAAACATATCCTAAACTCATCCGAATGACCTCCAGCCCTTAGAAAACGAAAACCATAACCTCTCAGCAACAAAACACAACCAAGAACCATGATCTAATCATCCTAAACCAACAACAAACATTCAGCCACCTAAACAAGCTATAAACCGAAGATCTAAGCCAATTAACATCACCAAAACCTAAGATCCGGGTTTACCCATCCATGAACCATTAATTCCATGTTAAAAAAAATCAAAATTCATTGATTTATCCATTGCAAACCATCAGGTATCACCATATTACAGGATTGCATTAATTCAATCAAAATTAACCGATAAAAACCGAAAATCATCAATTAAAACCATAAAACAAATCAAGAACTCAATGCAATAGATCAAACACTTGGGAATTTCAATAAAGAACTCAAAGTTCAGAGGTTTGAATGGTTTCTTACCTCCAAACAAGATCCAACCTCCTTCCAAATGAAAAACCCATGAAAAACAAGTTGTAAAGTGTAAGGAAATTGGAGAGAAATAAGGAGAAAATAACATGAACAAAATTTAATCAAAAAGATGTGATTTACCTTGATAAAATTGAAGTGTATTCTGATTGGAAACCAAGAAAATTAGGAGAAGTTGAGAGAAAATGAGAAGTTAGGTGAAAAGGTGATTTTAGTGAAAAATGGGAAATAAATCTCAATAAAAATCTTTATGGTAATTAGAAGGAGTTTATAAAGAGATTTTTGGAAGGTTAGATCTGATGAGAAAGATTGGATAAATAGCCCCTTAAAGATTCTAAGTTTTGACCCAATTACATTTTAGTCAATAAAATAGTCACTACTTTCCAAAATATCAAGGTTCATAGTGTAATTTTAAAAAATTGAGTTTACCAAATTCAAATAGAGTTCAAATAAGAATTTTAGAGTATTTTTCCATATTTTATTTCCTTTGAAAACCATTTAAAAAAATAAATTCCCGGATTTAGGCTAATTAGCTTGACCGGTCAACCGAACCCTTGATCTGCCTTGATAACATCTAAGCCCATTTTTGGGATGTTACATAAAAAGCTCCAAATTTTAGTTTAACCTGCATAATTAGGTTCAAAATCCCATAATTATCTTTTTGTACCAAAAAAATTTGATTTAATATTATTTTCGATCATTTTTTAGGGTTCAGAGCGTGCATGTCTAAACGGGCTTTATAACGAACCCGTTCGAATTTTAACCGAGTTAAAAGCTCAAAATTTTAGTTTAAGCTGTATAGTTAGGTTTAAAAGACCATAATAAACTTTTTTTACCCAAAAATGTTGATTTAATATCATTTTCGATTGTTTTTTAGAGTTTAGAGAGTGCATGTCCAAATGGGCTTTTTAGTGAACCCGTTCAAATTTTAACCTAGTAAAAACCCCAAAATTTAAGTTTAAGCTATATAATTAGGTTCAAAAGACAATAATTAACTTTTTAACCAAAAAATTGACTTAATATAATTTTCGATCGTTTTTAGGGTTCAACGTGTGCATATCTAAATGGGATTTCTAGTGAACCTGTTCGAATTTTAACCGATTAAAATGCTCAAAACATTCGTTTAAAGTGTGTAATTAGGTTCAAAATCCCATATTTAACTTTTTGTACCCAAAATTTTTTATTTAATATCATTTTCAATCGTTTTTAGGGTTCGGAGAGTGCATGTGTAAATGGGCTTTCTAGTGAACCCGTTGGAATTTTAACCTAGTAAAAAGCTCAAAATTTTAGTTTAAGTTGTATAATTAGGTTCAAAAGCTCATAATTAACTTTTTTTTACCCAAAATATTTTATTTAATATCATTTTTAATCTTTTTAGGGTTCAGAGAGTGCATGTCTAAATGGGCTTTCTAGTGAACCCGTTGGAATTTTAACCTAGTAAAAAGCTCAAAATTTTAGTTTAAGTTGTATAATTAGGTTCAAAAGCTCATAATTAACTTTTTTTTACCCAAAATATTTTATTTAATATCATTTTCAATCTTTTTTAGGGTTCAGAGAGTGCATGTCTAAAAGGTCTTTCTAGTGAACCTGTTCGAATTTTAACTGAGTAAAAAGCTCAAAATTTTAGTTTAAGCTGTACAGTTAGGTTCAATAGACCCTAATTAACTTTTTCTACCCAAAAAATTAATTTAATATCATTGTCGATCGTTTTTTTAGGGTTCAGAGCGTGGATGTCTAAATGGGCTTTTAGGTGAACCCATTCGAATTTTAACTGAGTAAAAAGTTCAGAATTTTAGTTTAAGCTGTATAGTTAGGTTCAAAAGACCATAATTAACTTTTTTTACCCAAAAAATTTAATATAATATCATTGTCGATCGTTTTTAGGGTTCAGAGAGTGGATGTCTAAATGGGCTTTCAAGTGAACCCATACGAATTTTAACTGAGTAAAAAGCTCCAAATTTTAGTTTATCCTACATAATTAGGTTTAAAAGCCCATAATTAACATTTTGTACCAAAAAAATTTAATTAAATATCATTTTCGATCGTTTTTTAGTGTTCAGAGCGTGCATGTCTATATGGGCTTTCTAGTAAACCCTTCAGAATTTTAACCGGGTAAAAAGCTTAAAATTTGAGTTTAAGCTGTATAATTAGGTTCAAAAGAACATAATTAACTTTTTTTACCCAAAAAATTTGATTTAATATCATTTTTGATCGTTTTTTAGGGTTCAAAGCGTGCATGTATAAATGGGCTTTCTTATGAAACCATTCGAATTTTAACCTATTAAAAAGCTCAAAATTTTAGTTTAACCTGTGTAATTAGGTTCAAAATCCCATAATTAACTTCTTTACCTAAAATAATTTATTTAATATCATTTTCGATCATTTTTTAGGGTTTAGAGAGTGCATGCCTAAATGAGCTTTCTAGTGAACCCGTTTGAATTTTAAACGAGTAAAAAGCTCAAATTTTAGATTAAGATGTATAGTTAGGTTCAAAAGACCATAATTAAGTCTTTTTATCCAAAATTATTTATTTAATATCATTTTCGATCTTTTTTTAGGGTTCAAAGAGTGTATGTCTATATGAGCTTTCTAGTGATCCCGTTCGAATTTTAACCGAGTAAAATGCTCAAAATTTGAGTTTAAGCTGTATAATTAGGTTCAAAAGCCCATAATTAACTTTTTCTACTCAAAAAATTTGATTTAATATCGTTTTTGATCTTTTTTAGTGTTCAGAGCGTGCATGTCTAAATATGCTTTCTAGTGAACCCGTTTGAATTTAAACCGGGTAAAAAGCTCAAAATTTTAGTTTAACATGTATATTTAGGTTCAAAATCCCATAATTAACTTTTTGTACCCAAAAAATTTGATTTAATTTCATTTTCGATCATTTTTAGGGTTGAGAGCGTGTATGTCTAAATTGGCTTTCTAGTGAACCCGTTCGAATTTTAACCGAGTAAAAACCCAAAATTTTAGTTTAAGCTGTATAATTAGGTTCGAAAGACCATAATTAACATTTTAAACCCAAAAAAATTGATTTAATATCATTTAAAATAATTTATTAGGGTTCAGAGCGTGCATGTCTAAAGTTGATTTCTAGTGAACGTGTTCGAATTTTAACCGAGTAAAAAGCTCAAAATTTTAATTTAACATGTATAATTAGGTTCAAAAGCTCATATTTAACTTTGTTTATCCAAAAAATTTGATTTAATATCATTTTCGATCATTTTTTAGGGTTTAGAGCGTGCGTGTCTAAATGGGCATTCTAGTAAACCCTTTCGAATTTTAACCTAGTAAAAAGCTTAAAATTTGAGTTTAACCTTTATAATTAGGTTCAAAAGCCCATATTTAACTTTTTTTACCGAAAATAATTTATTTAATATTATTTTGTATCTTTTTTAGGGTTTAGAGAGTGCGTGTCTAAATGGGCTTTCTAGTGAACCCGTTCGAATTTTAACCGAATAAAAGCTCAAAATTTTTATTTAACATGTACAATTAGGTTCAAAATCCTATAATTCACTTTTTATACCCAAAAATTGATTTAATGTAATTTTTGATCATTTTTTAGGGTTTAGAGCATGCATGTCCAAATGGGCTTCCTAGTGAACCCGTTCGAATTTTAACCGAGTAAAAAGCTCAAAATTTTAGTTTAACATGTTTAATTAGTTTCAAAAGCCCATAATTAACTTTTTGTCCCCAAAAAATTTGATCCAATATCATTTTCGATCGTTTTTAGGTTTAAGAGCGTGCATGTCTAAATGGGCTTTCTAGTGAACCCTTTCGAATTTTAACCTAGTAAAAAGCTTAAAATTTGAGTTTAACATGTATAATTAGATTCAAAAGCCCATAATTAACTTTTTTATCCAAAATAATTTATTTAATATCATTTTCTTTCTTTTTTTAGGGTTTAGAGAGTGCATGTCTAAATGGTCTATCTAGTAAAACCGTTCGAATTTTAGCCGAGCAAAAAGCTTAAAATTTTAATTTAACATTTATAATTAGGTTTAAAAGCCCATATTTAACTTTTTTACCCAAAAAAATTGATTTAATATCGTTTTTGATCGTTTTTTAAGGTTCAGAGCGTGCATGTCTAAAAGGGCTTTCTAGTGAATCCTTTCGAATTTTAACCTAGTAAAAAGTTTAAAATTTGAGTTTAACCTGTACAATTAGGTTCAAGAGCCCATAAATAACTTTTTTTACCCAAAATAATTTATTTAATATCATTTCTATCTTTTTTTAGGGTTTAGAGAGTGCTGTCTAAATGGGCTTTCTAGTAAACCCGTTTGAATTTTAACCGAGTAAAAGCTCACAATTTGAGTTTAAGCTGTATAGTTAGGTTCAAAAGACCATTTTTAACTTTTTTTACCCAAAATTTTTTATTTAATATCATTTAAAATAATTTTTTAGGGTTTAGAGCGTGCATGTCTAAATGGGATTTCTAGTGAACGTGTTCGAATTTTAACCGAGTAAAAAAGCTCAAAATTTTAGTTTAATATGTCTAATTAGGTTTAAAAGCCCATATTTAACCTTTTTTACCCAAAAAATTTGATTTAATATAATTTTCGATCGTTTTTTAGGGTTTAGAGCGTGCAAGTCTAATTGGGCTTTCTAGTGAACCCATTCGAATTTTAACCTAGTAAAAAGCTTAAAATTTGAGTTTAACCTGTATAATTAGGTTCAAAAGCCCATAATTAACTTTTTTTTACGCAAAATAATTTATTTAATATCATTTTCAATCTTTTTTAGGGTTCTGAGAGTGCGTGTCTAAATGGGCTTTCTAGTGAACCCGTTCGAATTTTAATCGAGTAAAAGCTCAAAATTTGATTTTAAGGTGTATAGTTAGGTTCAAAAGACCATAATTACCTTTTTTTGCCCAAAAAATTTGTTTTAATATCATTTTCGATCGTCTTTTAGGGTTCTGAGAGTTCATGTCTAAATGGGCTTTCTAGTGAACCCGTTCAAATTTTAACCGTGTAAAAAGCTCAAAATTTTATTTTAAGCTATATAATTAGGTTCAAAAGCTCATAATTAACTTTTTCTGCCCAAAAAATTTGATTCAAGATCATTTTCGATCGTTTTTAGGGTTCAGAGCGTGCATGTCTAAATGGGTTTTCTAGTGAACCCGTTCGAATTTAAATTGGGTAAAAAGCTATAAATTTTTGTTTAACATGTATAATTAGGTTCAAAAATCACATAATTAACTTTTTGTACCCAAAAAATTTGATTTAATATCATTTTCGATCATTTTTAGTGTTCAGAGCGTACATGGCTAAATGGGCTTTCTAGTGAATCCGTTCGAATTTTAACCGAGTAAAAACCTCAAAATTCTAGTTTAAGCTGTATAATTAGGTTCAAAAGTCCAGAATTAAGTTTTTGTTCCCAAAAAATTTGATTCAATATCATTTAAAATAATTTTTTAGGGTTCACAACGTGCATGTCTAAATGGGATTTCTAGTGAACCCATTCGAATTTTAACTAAGTAAAAAGCTCAAAATTATAGTTTAACATGTATAATTATGTTCAAAAGCATAAATTTAACTTTTTGTACCCAAAAAATTTGATTTAATATCATTTTCGATCTTTTTTTAGGGTTTAGTGCGTGCATGTTTAAATTGGCTTTCTAGTGAACCCTTTCGAATTTTAACCTAGTAAAAAGCTTAAAATTTGAGTTTAACATGTATAATTAGATTCAAAAGCCCATAATTAACTTTTTTATCCAAAATAATTTATTTAATATCATTTTCTTTCTTTTTTTAGGGTTTAGAGAGTGCATGTCTAAATGGTCTATCTAGTAAAACCGTTCGAATTTTAGCCGAGCAAAAAGCTTAAAATTTTAATTTAACATTTATAATTAGGTTTAAAAGCCCATATTTAACTTTTTTACCCAAAAAATTGATTTAATATCGTTTTTGATCGTTTTTTAAGGTTCAGAGCGTGCATGTCTAAAAGGGCTTTCTAGTGAATCCTTTCGAATTTTAACCTAGTAAAAAGTTTAAAATTTGAGTTTAACCTGTACAATTAGGTTCAAGAGCCCATAAATAACTTTTTTTACCCAAAATAATTTATTTAATATCATTTCTATCTTTTTTTAGGGTTTAGAGAGTGCTGTCTAAATGGGCTTTCTAGTAAACCCGTTTGAATTTTAACCGAGTAAAAGCTCACAATTTGAGTTTAAGCTGTATAGTTAGGTTCAAAAGACCATTTTTAACTTTTTTTACCCAAAATTTTTTATTTAATATCATTTAAAATAATTTTTTAGGGTTTAGAGCGTGCATGTCTAAATGGGATTTCTAGTGAACGTGTTCGAATTTTAACCGAGTAAAAAAGCTCAAAATTTTAGTTTAATATGTCTAATTAGGTTTAAAAGCCCATATTTAACCTTTTTTACCCAAAAAATTTGATTTAATATAATTTTCGATCGTTTTTTAGGGTTTAGAGCGTGCAAGTCTAATTGGGCTTTCTAGTGAACCCATTCGAATTTTAACCTAGTAAAAAGCTTAAAATTTGAGTTTAACCTGTATAATTAGGTTCAAAAGCCCATAATTAACTTTTTTTTACGCAAAATAATTTATTTAATATCATTTTCAATCTTTTTTAGGGTTCTGAGAGTGCGTGTCTAAATGGGCTTTCTAGTGAACCCGTTCGAATTTTAATCGAGTAAAAGCTCAAAATTTGATTTTAAGGTGTATAGTTAGGTTCAAAAGACCATAATTACCTTTTTTTGCCCAAAAAATTTGTTTTAATATCATTTTCGATCGTCTTTTAGGGTTCTGAGAGTTCATGTCTAAATGGGCTTTCTAGTGAACCCGTTCAAATTTTAACCGTGTAAAAAGCTCAAAATTTTATTTTAAGCTATATAATTAGGTTCAAAAGCTCATAATTAACTTTTTCTGCCCAAAAAATTTGATTCAAGATCATTTTCGATCGTTTTTAGGGTTCAGAGCGTGCATGTCTAAATGGGTTTTCTAGTGAACCCGTTCGAATTTAAATTGGGTAAAAAGCTATAAATTTTTGTTTAACATGTATAATTAGGTTCAAAAATCACATAATTAACTTTTTGTACCCAAAAAATTTGATTTAATATCATTTTCGATCATTTTTAGTGTTCAGAGCGTACATGGCTAAATGGGCTTTCTAGTGAATCCGTTCGAATTTTAACCGAGTAAAAACCTCAAAATTCTAGTTTAAGCTGTATAATTAGGTTCAAAAGTCCAGAATTAAGTTTTTGTTCCCAAAAAATTTGATTCAATATCATTTAAAATAATTTTTTAGGGTTCACAACGTGCATGTCTAAATGGGATTTCTAGTGAACCCATTCGAATTTTAACTAAGTAAAAAGCTCAAAATTATAGTTTAACATGTATAATTATGTTCAAAAGCATAAATTTAACTTTTTGTACCCAAAAAATTTGATTTAATATCATTTTCGATCTTTTTTTAGGGTTTAGTGCGTGCATGTTTAAATTGGCTTTCTAGTGAACCCTTTCGAATTTTAACCTAGTAAAAAGCTTAAAATTTGAGTTTAACATGTATAATTAGATTCAAAAGCCCATAATTAACTTTTTTATCCAAAATAATTTATTTAATATCATTTTCTTTCTTTTTTTAGGGTTTAGAGAGTGCATGTCTAAATGGTCTATCTAGTAAAACCGTTCGAATTTTAGCCGAGCAAAAAGCTTAAAATTTTAATTTAACATTTATAATTAGGTTTAAAAGCCCATATTTAACTTTTTTACCCAAAAAATTGATTTAATATCGTTTTTGATCGTTTTTTAAGGTTCAGAGCGTGCATGTCTAAAAGGGCTTTCTAGTGAATCCTTTCGAATTTTAACCTAGTAAAAAGTTTAAAATTTGAGTTTAACCTGTACAATTAGGTTCAAGAGCCCATAAATAACTTTTTTTACCCAAAATAATTTATTTAATATCATTTCTATCTTTTTTTAGGGTTTAGAGAGTGCTGTCTAAATGGGCTTTCTAGTAAACCCGTTTGAATTTTAACCGAGTAAAAGCTCACAATTTGAGTTTAAGCTGTATAGTTAGGTTCAAAAGACCATTTTTAACTTTTTTTACCCAAAATTTTTTATTTAATATCATTTAAAATAATTTTTTAGGGTTTAGAGCGTGCATGTCTAAATGGGATTTCTAGTGAACGTGTTCGAATTTTAACCGAGTAAAAAAGCTCAAAATTTTAGTTTAATATGTCTAATTAGGTTTAAAAGCCCATATTTAACCTTTTTTACCCAAAAAATTTGATTTAATATAATTTTCGATCGTTTTTTAGGGTTTAGAGCGTGCAAGTCTAATTGGGCTTTCTAGTGAACCCATTCGAATTTTAACCTAGTAAAAAGCTTAAAATTTGAGTTTAACCTGTATAATTAGGTTCAAAAGCCCATAATTAACTTTTTTTTACGCAAAATAATTTATTTAATATCATTTTCAATCTTTTTTAGGGTTCTGAGAGTGCGTGTCTAAATGGGCTTTCTAGTGAACCCGTTCGAATTTTAATCGAGTAAAAGCTCAAAATTTGATTTTAAGGTGTATAGTTAGGTTCAAAAGACCATAATTACCTTTTTTTGCCCAAAAAATTTGTTTTAATATCATTTTCGATCGTCTTTTAGGGTTCTGAGAGTTCATGTCTAAATGGGCTTTCTAGTGAACCCGTTCAAATTTTAACCGTGTAAAAAGCTCAAAATTTTATTTTAAGCTATATAATTAGGTTCAAAAGCTCATAATTAACTTTTTCTGCCCAAAAAATTTGATTCAAGATCATTTTCGATCGTTTTTAGGGTTCAGAGCGTGCATGTCTAAATGGGTTTTCTAGTGAACCCGTTCGAATTTAAATTGGGTAAAAAGCTATAAATTTTTGTTTAACATGTATAATTAGGTTCAAAAATCACATAATTAACTTTTTGTACCCAAAAAATTTGATTTAATATCATTTTCGATCATTTTTAGTGTTCAGAGCGTACATGGCTAAATGGGCTTTCTAGTGAATCCGTTCGAATTTTAACCGAGTAAAAACCTCAAAATTCTAGTTTAAGCTGTATAATTAGGTTCAAAAGTCCAGAATTAAGTTTTTGTTCCCAAAAAATTTGATTCAATATCATTTAAAATAATTTTTTAGGGTTCACAACGTGCATGTCTAAATGGGATTTCTAGTGAACCCATTCGAATTTTAACTAAGTAAAAAGCTCAAAATTATAGTTTAACATGTATAATTATGTTCAAAAGCATAAATTTAACTTTTTGTACCCAAAAAATTTGATTTAATATCATTTTCGATCTTTTTTTAGGGTTTAGTGCGTGCATGTCTAAATTGGCTTTCTAGTGAACCCTTTCGAATTTTAATCTAGTAAAAAGCTCAAAATTTGAGTTTAACATGTATAATTAGTTTCAAAAGCCCATAATTAACTTTTTTTACCCAAAATAATTTATGTAATATCATTTTTTATCTTTTTTTAGAGTTCAGAGAGTGTATGTCTAAATGGGCTTTCTACTGAACCCGTTTGAATTTTAACAGAGTAAAAAGCTCAAAATTTTAGTTTAAGATGTATAGTTAGGTTTAAAAGTCCATAATTACCTTTATTTTATCCAAAAAATTTGATTTAATATCATTTTCGATCGTTTTTTGGGGTTTAAAGCGTGAATGTCTAAATAGGCTTTCTAGTGAACCCTTTCGAATTTTAACATAGTAAAAAGCTCAAAATTTTAGTTTCACCTGTATAATTAGGTTCAAAAGCCCATAATTAACTTTTTTTTACCCAAAATAATTTATTTAATATCATTTTCGATCGTTTTTTAGGGTTCAGAGAGTCCCTGTCTAAATTGGATTTCTAGTGAACCCTTTCGAATTTTAACCAGGAAAAAGTTCAAAATTTTAGTTTAAGATGTATAATTAGGTTCAAAATCCCATAATTAACTTTTTCTACCCAAAAAAATTGATTCAATATCATTTTTCATCGGTTTTTAGTGTTCAGAGCGTGTATATCTAAATGGGCTTTCTAGTGAACCCGTTCGAGTTTAAATCAGGTAAAAACCTCAAAATTTTAGTTTAACATGTATAATTAGGTTCAAAAGCCCATATTTAACTTTTTGTACCCAAAAAATTTGATTTTATACCATTTTCGATAATTTTTTTAGGGTTCAGAGCGTTCATGTCTAAATGGGCTTTCTAGTGAACTCGTTCGAATTTTAACACAATAAAAAGCTCAAAATTTGAGTTTAAGCTGTTTAATTAGGTTCAAAAGACCATAATTTACTTTTTATACCCCAAAAAATTTGATTTAATATCATTTTCGATCGTTTTTATGGTTTAGAGCGTGCATGTCTAAATTGGCTTTCTAGTGAACCCGTTCGAATTTTAACTAAGTAAAAAGCTCCAAATTTTAGTTTAACCTGAATAATTAGGTTCAAAAGCCCATAATTAACTTTTTGTACCAAAAATTTTTACTAAATATCATTTTCAATTGTTTTTTAGGGTTCAGAGCGTGCATGTCTAAATTGGCATTCTAGTGAATCAGTTCGAATTTTAACCTAGTAAAAAGCACAAAATTTGAGCGTAAGCTGTATAGTTAGGTTCAAAAGCCCAATATTTACTTTTTATACCTCAAAAATTTTGATTTAATATCATTTCTCGATCATTTTTTAAGGTTTAGAGCGTGCATGTCTAAATGGGCTTTCTAGTGAACCCGTTCGAATTTTAAACGAGTAAAAAGATCAAAATTTGAGTTTAAGCTGTACAATTAGGTTCAAAATCCCATAATTAACTTTTTGTACCCAAAAAATTTGATTTAATAGCATTTTCGATCATTTTTTAGGGTTTAGAGCGTGCATGTCTAAATGGGCTTTCTAGTGAACATGTTTGAATTTTAACCGAGTAAAAAGCTCAAACTTATATTTTAAGGTTTATAATTAGTTTCAAAAGCCCATAATTTACTTTTTGTACCCAAAAAATTTGATTTAGTATCATTTTCGATCGTTTTTTAGGGTTCAGAGCGTGCATGTCTAAATGGGATTTCTATTGAATACTTTCGAATTTTAACTGAGTAAAAAGCTCAAAATTTGAGTTTAAGTTGTATAATTAGGTTTAAAAGACCATAATTAACTTTTTTTACCCAAAAATTTGATTTAATATCATTTTCGATCGTTTTTTAGGGTTCAGAGCGTGCATGACTAAATGGGCATTCTAGTTAACCCTTTCGATTTTTAACCTCGTAAAAATCTTAAAATTTTTGTTTAACCTGTATAATTATGTTCAAAAGCCCATAATTAAATTTTTTTTACAAAAAAAAATTGCTTTAATACAATTTTCGATCATTTTTTAGGGTTTAGATCGTGCATGTCTAAATGGGCTTTCTAGTGAACCCGTTCGAATTTTATCCGAGTAAAAACCTCAAAATTTTAGTTTAAGCTGTATAATTTGGTTCAAAAGCCCATAATTAACTTTTTGTACCCAAAAAATTTGATTTAGTATCATTTTCGATCGTTTATTAGGGTTCAGAGCGTGCATGTTTAAATGGGATTTCTAGTGAAAACTTTTGAATTTTAACTAAGTAAAAAGCTCAAAATTTGAGTTTAAGTTGTATAATTAGGTTTAAAAGACCATAATTAACTTTTTTTACCCAAAAAATTTGATTTAATATTATTTTCGATCGTTTTTTAGGGTTCAGAGCGTGCATGACTAAATGGGCTTTCTATTCAACCCTTTCGATTTTTAACCTCGTAAAAATCTCAAAATGTTAGTTTAAGCTGTATAATTAGGTTCAAACGCACATAATTAACTTTTTTTTACCCAAAAAATTTGATTCAGTATCATTTTCGATCGTTTTTTAGGGTTCAGAGCGTGCATGTCTAAATGGGCTTTCTAGTGAACCCGTTCGAATTTTAACCGAGTAAAAACCTCAAAATTTTAGTTTAAGCTGTATAATTAGGTTCAAAAGCCCATAATTAACTTTTTTTACCCAAAAAATTTGATTTAATATCATTTTCGATCGTTTTTTAGGGTTTAGAGCGTGCACGTCTGAATAGACTTTCTAGTGAACCTTTTCGATTTTTAACCTAGTAAAAAGCCAGAATTTTAGTTTAACTTGTATAATTAGGTTCAAAATGCCCATAATTAACTTTTTTACCTAAAAAAAATATTCAATATCATTTTTGATCTTGTTTAAGGGTTCAGAGAGTGCATATCTAAATGGGCTTTCTGGTGAACCCGTTCAAATTTTAACCTAGTAAAAAGCTCAAAATTTTAGTTTAACCTGCATAATTAGGTTCAAAAGCCCATAATTAACTTTTTTTACACACAAAATTTGATTTAATATCATTTACAATAATTTTTTAGGGTTCAAAGCGTGCATATCTAAATGGGCTTTCTAGTGAACCCTTTCGAATTTTAACCAAGTAAAAAGCTCAAAATTTTAGTTTAACCTGTCTAATTAGGTTAAAATGCCCATAATTAACTTTTTTTACACAAAAAAATTTATTTAATATCCTTTTCGATCTTTTTCTAGGGTTCAGAGCGTGCATTTGTAAATGGGCTTTCTGGTGAGCCCGTTCCAATTTTAACCTAGTAAAAAGCTTAAAATTTGAGTTTAACCAGCTTAATTAGGTTCAAAAGCCCATAATTAACATTTTGTATCCAAAAAATTTGATTTAATATCATTTTCTATCGTTTTTTAGGTTTTAGAGCATGCATGTCTAAATGGACTTTCTAGTGATCTCGTTTGAATTTTAACCGAGTAAAAAGCTCAAAATTTGAGTTTAAGCTGTATAATTAGGTTAAAAAGCCCATAATTTACTTTTTATACCCCAAAAATTTGATTTAAAATCATTTTCGATCATTTTTAAGGTTTAGAGCGTGCAAGTTTAAATGGGCTTTCTAGTGAACCTGTTCGAATTTTAACTGAGTAAAAAGCTCCAAATTTTATTTCAAGCTGTATAATTAGTTTCAAAAGTCCATAATTAACTTTTTGTACCCAAAAAATTTGATTTATTATCATTTTCTATAATTTTTTAGGGTTCAGAGCTTGCATGTCTAAATGGGCTTTCTAGTCAACTCGTTCGAACTTTAACCGAGTAAAAACCTCAAAAATGTTAGTTTAAGCTATATAATTAGGTTCAAAATCCCATAATTAACTTTTTGTACCCAAAAAATTTGAATTAATATCATTTTCGATCATTTTTTAGGGTTCAAAGCGTGCATGTCTAAATGGGCATTTTAGTGAACCCTTTCGAATTTTAACCGAGTAAAAAACTCAAAATTTGAGTTTAACCAATATAATTATGTTCAAAATGCCCATATATAACTTATTTTATCCAAAAAAGTTTATTTAATATCATTTTCGATCTTTTTTTAGGGTTCAGAGCGTGCATGTCTAAATGGGCTTTTTGGTGAACCCGTTCCAATTTTAACCTAGTAAGAAGCTCAAAATTTGAGCTTAACCTGCATAATTAGGTTCAGAAGCCCATAATGAACTTTTTGTACCTAAAAAATTTGATTAAATATCATTTTCGATCATTTTTTAGGGTTCAGAGCGTGCATGTCTAAATGGACTTTCTAGTGAACCCGTTCGAATTTTAACCGATTAAAAAGCTCAAAATTTGAGTGTAAGCTATATAATTAGGATCAATAGACCATAATTTACTTTTTATACCCAAAAAATTTGATTTAATATCATTTTTGATCGTTTTTAGGTTTTAGAGCGTGCATGTCTAAATGGGCTTTCTAGTGAACCCGTTCAAATTTTAACTGAGTAAGAAGCTCCAAATTTTATTTTAAGTTGTATAATTAGGTTCAAAATCCCATAATTAACTTTTTGTACCCAAAAAATTTGATTTAATACTATTTTCGATCGTTTTTAGGGTTTAGAGCGTGCATGTCTAAATGACTTTCTAGTGAACTCGTTCGAATTTTAACTGAGTAAAAAGCACAAAATTTTATTTTAAGCTGTATAATTAGTTTGAAAAGCCCATAATTAACTTTTTGTACCCAAAAAATTTGATTTAATATCATTTAAAATAATTTTTTAGGGTTTAGAGCATGCATATCTAAATGGGCTTTCTAGTGAACCCTTTCGAATTTTAACCGAGTAAAAAGCTCAAAATTTTAGTTTAACCTGTCTAGTTAGGTTCAAAATGCCCATAATTAACTTTTTTTACACAAAAAAATTTATTTAATATCCATTTCGATCTTTTTGTAGGATTTAGAGCTTGCATTTGTAATTGGGCATTCTAGTGAACCCGTTCCAATTTTAACATAGTAAAAACCTCAAAATTTGAGTTTAACCTGCATAATTAGGTTCAAAAGCCCATAATTAACTTTTGGTACCCCAAAAAATTGATTAAATATCATTTTCGATCATTTTTTCGGGTTCATAGCATGCTTGTCTAAATATGTTTTCTAGTGAACCTGTTCGAATTTTAATCGAGTAAAGGCTCAAAATTTGAGTTTAAGTTGCATAATTAGGTTCAAAAGCTCATAATTTACTTTATATACCTCTAAATAGGCTTTCTAGTGAACCCGTTCGAATTTTAAAATAGTAAAAAGCTCAAAATTTTAGTTTAACCTATATAATTATGTTCAGAATCCCCATAATTAACTTTTTTATCCAAAAAAATTTATTTAAGATCATTTTCGATCTTTTTTTAGGGTTCAGAGCGTGCTTGAGTAAATGGGCATTTTGGTGATCCCGTTCGAATTTTAACCTTGTAAAAAGCACAAAATTTGAGTTTAACCTGCTTAATTAGGTTCAAAAGCCCATAATTACCTTTTTGTACCCAAAAAATTTAATTTAATATCATTTTCGATCGTTTTTTAGGTTTTAGAGCATGCATGTCTAAATGGGCTTTCTAGTGAACCCATTCGAATTTTAACCGAGTAAAAAGCACAAAATTTGAGTTTAAGCTTTATAATTAAGTTCAAAAGCCCACAATTTACTTTTTATACCCAAAAAATTTGATTTAATATAATTTTCGATCGTTTTTAGGGTTTAGAGCGTTCATGTTTAAATGGACTTTCTAGTGAACTCGTTGGAATTTTAACTGAGTAAAAAGCTCCAAATTTTATATTAAGCTATATAATTAGGTTCAAAAGTCCATAATTAACTTTTTGTACCCAAAAAATTTAATTTATTATCATTTTCAATAATTTTTTAGGGTTTAGAGCGTGTATGTCTAAATGGGCTTTCTAGTGAACTTGTTCGAATTTTAATCGAGTAAAAAGCTCAAAATTTTATTTTAAGCTGTATAATTAGTTTCAAAATCCCATAATTAACTTTTTGTACCCAAAAAATTGATTTAATATCATTTAAAATAATTTTTTAGGATTCAGAGCGTGCATATCTAAATGGGCTTTCTAGTGAACCCTTTTGAATTTTAACCGAGTAAAAATCTCAAAATTTTAGTTTAAGCTGTATAATTTGGTTCAAAAGCCCATAATTAACTTTTTGTACCCAAAAAATTTGATTTAGTATCATTTTCGATCGTTTATTAGGGTTCAGAGCGTGCATGTTTAAATGGGATTTCTAGTGAAAACTTTCGAATTTTAACTAAGTAAAAAGCTCAAAATTTTAACCAAAAAAAATTGATTTAATATCATTTTCGATCGTTTTTTAGGGTTTAGAGCGTGCATTTGTAAATGGGCTTTCTGGTGAACCCGTTCCGATTTTAACCTACTAAAACGCTCAAAATTTGAGTTTAACCTGCATAATTAGGTTCAAAAGCCCATAATTAACTTTTTGTACCCAAAAAATTTAATTTAATATCATTTTCGATCGTTTTTTAGGTTTTAGAGCATGCATGTCTAAATGGGCTTTCTAGTGAACCCATTCGAATTTTAACCGAGTAAAAAGCACAAAATTTGAGTTTAAGCTTTATAATTAAGTTCAAAAGCCCACAATTTACTTTTTATACCCAAAAAATTTGATTTAATATAATTTTCGATCGTTTTTAGGGTTTAGAGCGTTCATTTTTAAATGGACTTTCTAGTGAACTCGTTGGAATTTTAACTGAGTAAAAAGCTCCAAATTTTATATTAAGCTATATAATTAGGTTCAAAAGTCCGTAATTAACTTTTTGTACCCAAAAAATTTAATTTATTATCATTTTCAATAATTTTTTAGGGTTTAGAGCGTGTATGTCTAAATGGGCTTTCTAGTGAACTTGTTCGAATTTTAATCGAGTAAAAAGCTCAAAATTTTATTTTAAGCTGTATAATTAGTTTCAAAATCCCATAATTAACTTTTTGTACCCAAAAAATTGATTTAATATCATTTAAAATAATTTTTTAGGATTCAGAGCGTGCATATCTAAATGGGCTTTCTAGTGAACCCTTTCGAATTTTAACCGAGTAAAAATCTCAAAATTTTAGTTTAAGCTGTATAATTATGTTCAAAAGTCCATAATTAACTTTTTTTACCAAAAAAAATTGATTTAATATCATTTTCGATCGTTTTTTAGGGTTTAGAGCGTGCATTTGTAAATGGGCTTTCTGGTGAACCCGTTCCAATTTTAACCTACTAAAACGCTCAAAATTTGAGTTTAACCTGCATAATTAGGTTCAAAAGCCCATAATTAACTTTTGGTACCCAAAAAATTTGATTAAATATCATTTTCGATCGTTTTTAGGGTTCATAGCGTGCATGTCTAAGTAGGCTTTCTACTGAACCTGTTCGAATTTTAACCAATTAAAAAGCTCAAAATTTCAGTTTAAGTTGTATAATTAGGTTCAAAAGCCCATAAATTACATTTTATACCCCAAAAAATTTGATTTAATATCATTTTTGATCGTTTTTAGGGTTTAGAGCATGCATGTCTAAAGAGGCTTTCTAGTGAACCTATTCGAATTTTAAATGAGTATAAAGCTCAAAATTTGATTTTAAGCTGTATAATTAGGTTCAAATGCCCATAATTAACTTTTTTTAACCAAAAAATTTGATTTAATATCATTTTCGATCGTTTTTTATGGTTTAGAGCTTGCATGTGTAAATGTGCTTTCTAGTGAACCCGTTCAAATTTTAACCATGTAAAAAGCTCAAAATTTGATTTTAAGATGTATAATTAGGTTCAAAAGCCCATAATTAACTTTTTGTACCCAAAAAATTTGATTTAATATCATTTTCAATCATTTTTTAGGTTTTAGAGCATGCATGTCTAAATGGGCTTTCTAGTGAATCCGTTCGAATTTTAACCGAGTAAAAAGCTCAAAATTTGAGTTTAAGCTGTATAATTAGGTTCAAAAGCCCATTTACTTTTTATACCTTAAAAAAATTTGATTTAATATCATTTTCAATCGTTTTTAGGATTTAGAGTGTGCATGTCTAAATGGGCTTTCTAGTGAACCTTTTTGATTTTTAACCCAGTAAAAAGTTAAAATTTTTAGTTTAACGTTTATAATTAGGTTCAAAATACCCATAATTAACTTTTTTTACCCCAAAAAAAATTATTTTATATAATTTTCAATATTTTTTAAGGGTTCAAAGCGTGCATGTCTAAATGGACTTTCTGGTGAACCGTTCAAATTTTAACCTCGTAAAAAGCTCAAATTTTGAGTTTGACCTGCATAATTAGGATCAAGAGCCCATAATTAAGTTTTTGTACCCAAAAATTTTGATTTAATATCATTTTCGATCGTTTTTAGGTTTCAGAGCGTGCATGTCTAAATGGGCTTTCTAGTGAACTCGTTCGAATTTTAACAGAGTAAAAATCTCAAAATTTGAGTTTAAGTTGTATAATTAGGTTCAAAAGCTCATAATTTACTTTTTATACTAAAAAAATTTGGTTTAATATCATTTTCGATCGTTTATAGGGTTTAGAGCGTGCATGTCTAAATGGGCTTTCTAGTGAACCCGTTCGAATTTTAACCGAGTAAAAAGCTCCAAATTTTATTTTAAAATATATAATTAGGTTCAAAAGTCCACAATTAACTTTTTTTACCTAAAAAATGTGATCTAATATTATTTTCGATCGTTTTTAGGGTTTAGAGTGTGCATGTCTAAATGGCTTTCTAGTGAACTCGTTCGAATTTTAACCGAGTAAAAGCACAAAATTTTATTTTAAGTTGTATAATTAGTTTCAAAAGCCCATAATTAACTTTTTGTACCCAAAATATTTGATTTAATATCATTTAAAATAATATTTTAGGGTTCAGAGCATGCATATCTAAATGGGCTTTCTAGTGAACACTTTCGAATTTTAACCGAGTAAAAAGCTCAAAATTTTAGTTTAACCTGTCTAGTTAGGTTCAAAATGCCCATAATTAACTTTTTTTACACAAAAAAATTATTTAATATCTATTTCGATCTTTTTGTAGGGTTCAGAGCGTGCATTTGTAATTGGGGATTCTGGTGAACTCGTTCCAATTTTAACATAGTAAAAAGCTCAAAATTTGAGTTTAACCTGCATAATTAGGTTCAAAAGCCCATAATTAACTTTTGGTACCCCCAAAAAATTGATTAAATATCATTTTCGATCACTTTTTAGGGTTCATAGCGTGCATGTCTAAATAGGCATTCTAGTGAACCTGTTCGAATTTAAACCGAGTAAAAAGCTCAAAATTTGAGTTTAAGTTGTATAATTAGGTTCAGAAGCTCATAATTTACTTTATATACCTCAAAAAATTTGATTTAATATCATTTTCAATCGTTTTTTAGGGTTCAGAGTGTGCATGTCTAAATGGGCTTTCTAGTGAACCCTTTTGTTTTTTAACCTAGTAAAAAGATCAAAATTTTAGTTTAACCTGTATAATTAGGTTCAAAATGACCATAATTAACTTATTTTCCCCAAAAAAATTATTTTATATCATTTTAAATCATTTTTAAGGGTTCAAAGCGTGCATGTCTAAATGGACTTTCTGGTGAACCCGTTCAAATTTTAACCTAGTAAAAAGCTCAAATTTTGAATTTAACCGGCATAATTAGGATCAAGAGCCCATAATTAACTTTTTGCACGTAAAAAATTTGATTTAATATCATTTTCGATCGTTTTTTAGGGTTTAGAGCGTGCATGTCTATATGGGCTTTCTATTGAACCCGTTCGAATTTTAAGCGAGTAAAAAGCTCAAAATTTGAGTTTAAGCTGTATAATTAGGTTCAAAAGCCCATTTACTTTTTATACCTTAAAAAAATTTGATTTAATATCATTTTCAATCGTTTTTAGGATTTAGAGTGTGCATGTCTAAATGGGCTTTCTAGTGAAACCGTTCTAATTTTAACCGAGTAAAAAGCTCCAAAATTTTTAAAGCTGTATAATTAGGTTCAAAAGTTCATAATTAACTTTTTTTACCCAAAAAATTTGATTTAATATCATTTTTGATCGTTTTTTAGGGTTTAGAGCGTGCATATCTAAATGGGCTTTCAGTGAACTTGTTCGAATTTTAATCGAGTAAAAAGCTCAAAATTTTATTTTAAGCTGTATAATTAGTTTCAAAATCCCATAATTAACTTTTTGTACCCAAAAAATTTGATTTAATATCATTTAAAATAATTTTTTAGGGTTCAGAGCGTGTATATCTAAATGGGCTTTCTAGTGAAACCTTTCGAATTTTAACCGAGTAAAAAGCTCAAATTTTTACTTTAACCTGTATAATTAGGTTCTAAATGCCCATAATTAACTTTTTTTACCCAAAAAAATTTATTTAATATCATTTTCGATATTTTTCAGGGTTTAGAGCATGCATGAGTAAATGGGCTTTCTGGTGAACCCGTACGAATTTTAACCTAGTAAAAAGCTCAAAATTTGAGTGTAACCTGCATAATTAGGTTCAAAAGCCCATAATTAACTTTTTTACCAAAAAAAATTTGATTTAGTATCATTTTCGATCGTTTTTAGGGTTCAGAGCGTGTATGTCTAAATGGGCTTTCTAGTGAACCGTTCGAATTTTAACACAGTAAAAAGCTCAAAATTTTAGTTTAACCTCTATAATTATGTTCAAAATCCCCATAATTAACTTTTTTACCCAAAAAAATTTATTTAAGATCATTTTCGATCTTTTTTTATGGTTCAGAGCATGCTTGAGTAAATGGGCATTTTGGTGATCCCGTTCGAATTTTAACCTTGTAACAAGCACAAAATTTGAGTTTAACCTGCTTAACTAGGTTCAAAAGCCCAAAATTACCTTTTTGTACCCAAAAAAATTAATTTAATATCATTTTCGATCGTTTTTTAGGTTTTAGAGCATGCATGTCTAAATGGGCTTTCTATTGAACCATTCGAATTTTAACCGAGTAAAAAGCTCAAAATTTGAGTTTAAGCTTTATAATTAAGTTCAAAAGCCCATAATTTACTTTTTATACCCCAAAAAATTGGATTTAATGTAATTTCCGATCGTTTTTAGGGTTTAGAGCGTGCATGTTTAAATGGGCTTTCTAGTGAACCCGTTCGAATTTTAACTGAGTAAAAAGCTCCAAATTTTATATTAAGCTATATAATTAGGTTCAAAAGTCCATAATTAACTTTTTGTACCCAAAAAATTTAATTTATTATCATTTTCAATAATTTTTTAGGGTTCAGAGCGTGTATGTCTAAATGGGCTTTCTAGTGAACTCGTTCGAATTTTAACCGAGTAAAAACCTCAAAATGTGAGTTTAAGCTATATAATTAGGTTAAAAATACCATAATTAACTTTTTTTACCCAAAAAATTTGATTTAATATCATTTAAAATAATTTTTTAGGATTCAGAGCGTGCATATCTAAATGGGCTTTCTACGGAACCCTTTCGATTTTTAACCGAGTAAAAATCTCAAAATTTTAATTTAAGCTGAATAATTATGTTCAAAAGTCCATAATTAACTTTTTTTTTACCAAAAAAAATGATTTAATATCATTTTCGATCGTTTTTAGGGTTTAGAACGTGCATTTGTAAATGGGCTTTCTGGTGAACCCGTTCCAATGTTAACCGAGTAAAAAACTCAAAATTTGAGTTTAACCTGCATAATTAGGTTCAAAAGTCCATAATTAACTTTTGGTACCCAAAAAATTTGATTAAATATCATTTTCGATCGTTTTTAGCGTTCATAGCGTGCATGTCTAAATAGGCTTTCTACTGAACCTGTTCGAATTTTAACCGATTAAAAAGCTCAGAATTTCAGTTTAAGTTGTATAATTAGGTTCAAAAGCCCATAAATTACATTTTATACCCCAAAAAATTTGATTTAATATCATTTTTGATCGTTTTAGGGTTTAGAGCGTGTATGTCTAAATGGCCTTTCTAGTAAATCTGTTCGAATTTTAACTGAATAAAAAGCTCCAAATTTTATTTTAAGTTGTATAATTAGGTTCAAAAGTCCATAATTAACTCTTTTTTTACCCAAAAAATTTGATTTAATATCATTTTCGATAATTTTTAAGGTTCAGAGCATGCATGTCTAAATGCGCTTTTTAGTGAAGTCATTGGAATTTTAACCGAGTAAAAATCTCAAAATGTTAGTTTAACCTGTATAATTAGGTTCAAAATACCAATAATTAACTTCTTTTACCCCAAAAAATTATTTAATATCATTTTTAATATTTTTTAAGGGTTCAAAGCGTGCATGTCTAAATGGACTTTCTAGTGAACCCGTTTAAATTTTAACCTCGTAAAAAGCTCAAATTTTGAGTTTAACCTGCATAATTAGGATCAGGAGCCCATAATTAACTTTTTGTACCCAAAAAATTTGATTTAATATCATTTTCGATCGTTTTTAGGGTTCAGAGCGTGCATGTCTAAATGGGCTTTCTAGTGAACCCGTTCGAATTTTAACCGGGTAAAAAGCTCAAAATTTGAGTTTAAGTTGTATAATTAGGTTCAAAAGCTCATAATTTACTTTATATGCCTCAAAAAATTGATTTAATATCATTTTCGATCATTTTTAGGGTTTAGAGCGTGCATGTCTAAATGGCCTTTCTAGTGAACCCGTTCTAATTTTAACAAGTATAAAGCTCAAAATTTAATTTTAAGCTATGTAATTAGGTTCAAAATCCAATAATTAACCTTTTGTGCCCAAAAACTTTGATTTAATATCATTTTCGATCGTTCTCTATGGTTCAGAGCGTGCATGTCTAAATAGGCTTTCTAGTGAACCCGTTCGAATTTTAACCGAGTAAAAAGCTCCAAATTTTATTTTAAACTGTATAATTAGGTTCAAAAGTCCACAATTAACTTTTTTTACCCAAAAAAAATTGACTTAATATTATTTTCGATCGTTTTTTAGGGTTTAGAGCGTGCATGTCTAAATGGGATTTTGTTGAGTTGATCGATCTTGATAATTGGCCAAGAAGGGTGTGAATTGGCTATTTAAATTTTTTTGTCGGTGAAATTTCGGTAAAAACGAAAAATGAAGAACGAGAGATTTATAGTGGTTCAAGCTTCGAAACAAGCTCTACATCCAGTACCTTAGCTCCCACTAAGGATTTTAAAATCAATTCACTAAGAATTCAACATTTTTCTAGGTTCAAGGGATAACCTTTACAAATTGAATCAAACCTTCTACCCAAGGATTGATTCAAACCTCACCAGATGATAAAAGAAAGAAAGGCAAATTTAAATCTCTCACAAGATAGATAATTGCCCCAAATTACAAACAAACTCTCCCCAAACTCAATTACAAAGAATAAAATTGAAGTACAAGAGATGGAGACAAGATATTCAATAAGAGTGCTTGGGAGTTGGATTTAATTGCTTGGATGTTGCTTGAGGTTCAATAGTTGTTAATGTTGCTTGAACTTCTTCATTTTATATGTCCTCATTAATTTCTAACCGTTGTGGTTGTTAGGAATTGAAATAAAGACGTTAGGACCATATCTTCCCACCATAAATACTCTTCTGCAGGCAGAGGTATCAATACACGAGGAACCTGTTTCGGAACAGCCTATAAAAAGAAAGAAATGTTGTGCATTTAATAGGGAGGGTATCGAAACATGTATCGATGCCATCACTACACTGTAATGGTGGGTATCGAACCATGTTTCGAAACATCTCAACCATCTTTTAAAGTTTTAATTGACACAAACGGTCAACTCATTAAATGCTAAAATAGCTGTTGGGAATTAAAGGATGTATCGATACTGGTATCGATACCATGAGTCCTATTTTTAAATGATTTTAAAACAATTAAAAATACTCGATGTGGTTCGATACGTGGTTCGAAACATGCATTTACAGTAAGGTAATGGTATCGAACCATGTTTCGATACCTGTTCTTAGTTCCAAGAACAAAGCTTTAAAAATGTAGTAGGGTATCGATACCAGTTCAAATGGTATCGATACTCTCGTATCAAAACACTTAGAAATTTTATTTCAAAGTTCTTGGTTTGACTTGAAATCAAAAGTTTGTCTTAAGGACTTAAAAATTTATTATAAAATAGTCCTTATGCATAATTGTTATATCAAAATCAATTTTGGTATTACAATCTCCCCCTTTTTGATATAACAAAACCATTATAAATTTTTAAGTTTAAAATCACAATTTTAGGTTCCAAGACTTTGAAAACCTTTTTAAAAGGACTCCCCCTCAATAGGTGCATAACTTTAAATTTTAAAGATGGTTCCTTAACTTAAAAACAAGATATTTCTCCCCCTTTTTGTTAGATCAAAATCAGTATAAGACATAATTCATAACAAGCATAGCATTAAATAAAAATATAATCCATAGCATAAAAATATTCAAATCCAACAAAAAGTTCAAAGCATAAAGGAAAAACGTAGGTGCATAAGTTCTAATATGAAATGAAATGCAACAAAATACTAGATAAAAACATAACTAGTCCTAAAGCCATAGCAAAGCAATGATAAAACGCTAAGGATCACTCATCTACCATGTCCTCCTCATCATCACCATCCTCACCATCTTCATCATCTTCATCATTTTCGTCCTCATTGTCATCTCCATTTGGTTTGCATGTAACGGAGAGCTTCAATGGAGATCCTCATGGAATTGCTTTGATTCTCCAAGCCCGTCAATCTCATATCCATGGCATCGAATCGACAATTGAATTGATTGCACAAAGAATCAAACATTCCATCTAAGGTGTCGAAACGAGCATCCATAGCGGCGAAACGAGCATCCAAACTATCAAACCTTGAAGTGAGAAGAGCCATAAGCTCGGCATTTGGTGCAAGTTGTCGGAGAGGCTCCGGATCAACAACGGGAGAAGGAGGAAGAGGAGGAGCACCGCGAACCCATTCACCATTAGAGGCATATTGAAAGTGGGAACGGTTGAGAGAAGTCATGCCTATGGGTTCTTTTACCGATTCCACCTTGTCGTATGAACAATCAATTCCCAAATGCAGAAATATGGAACTAAGTATACAAACATAGGGGAATGATTTGACAAGGGGAGTGGCACGGTTGGAAATATGCCACACAATGTCGGAAAATACAATTTGGGCAAGATTGGGTCGACGAGCCTCACGGAAACACTTCAAACAAAAACTATCGACTTGACGGATCCGGGAGTACTTACCGTTTGATAGATGATTCCACCAAGAGATAATGAGGTGCAAGAACCGGTCATGGACGTCAAGCGAGATAACCGACCTGGTAAAATATCCAAGAGAGTCTTCGTCGTCAATGCCCATGATAAGTGCTCAACTCACTATCACTTTTTACACCTTTTATGGGCATTAGTCATCAAATCTACACCTACTTGGACCAATGCATATACTTAACGTGATATATTTAGAGGTTATGTTTATCAAGATGATATTTACAGAAAAGGCAAGTTTTACTGCATTTTTACATTTGTGCAGGAAATACTATTACCGCGGCAGCAACATGGCCGAGGTAGCAGCGGAAAGACAAGTAGCGATATTGTAGGCGACCTAAAGAGAAAAATGAGCTGGACTTTTCTGGACGAGCAACGCATGAATCAGAGCTGGGTAGCACATGGAGAGCCCAAGTCAAAGGCCTCGCGAGAAAGCCTCCTATTTGGAATAAACTTGGAAGTATTTTATTTATGTACATGACTTGTTCCCTACTCCAAGTTATATTCTACTTAGGAAAGGTTTGCCCTAGACCAAGCCTATATAAGACCTAGCCGTCCAAGGAAGGACGAGGAGAGTTTTTGGAACAAGCTTAGTTTTAGAGTTTTCTTTTCTTTTCATTATGTTCTAAGTTTCTTTAGGCTTAGGTGAAGGTTGTAACGCATTAGTGTGAGGAGATTGAACCTTGTTTCTTGTTTCAATGCAATAAAGTATCAAAGTTTGCTTATTCGTTGCCATTCTTTGTTCTTGCATTCAAGCTCGAGAGAGAAGTTTGTAAGTAATCCATTTATCTAATATCGAGAGAGTTAGATTCACGAAAGGAATAAGTACGGTGTTTCAATCGGGAAACACTAACTCGGCCTAGAGATAGGTTAAGAGTTTCAGCGGCTAAGAGAAGTGTGAGATTGGTTGGTGATTACAATTGATTCACGCCGAGAGGTATCATCAAGGACTGATCCTCAACAGTACTTCGACTTAGAGATAAGCGGAGGCATCAAAGGACACTTTGCCGAACTTTGGTAAAGTCTACCCAAGAGCAAGAGATTGCCGTGGCGGACAAGCATCATCGTTGTCGAGGCAGTAAACTGCAGTACTGCCGAGGCAGTGTTGTGCGACTGCATTGGACAGAAACAAGTCAATCGAATCTACTATACAACACAACTGGATCCTGGCCACTTTCTTTATCTGATTTTATCTTTTTATTTAGTCTCTTTATTTAGTTTCATCAAACTCCAAATTACTTGTGTCTTTACTTTATTTCTTTTTACAGAGCAAGAAGAAGAAGAAGAAGGCATATTAAGTAGACCAATCCTTGTGGAGACGATACACGATTATACTGATCACTTTATTACTTACGATGTGTTCACTTGCACTAATTGCGCACTTTTGACACGCATCAAGTTTTTGGCGCCGTTGTTGGGGATTGGCAACTAAATTTTGTTTTCTTTATTTTCTTGCATTTTAATTTTTAATTTTTATTTTACTTTTTTGTTTTTCTTGGTGTATGACCAGGGCTAACCCAACCTACCCTTTGTACGAATTAGACCCAGAGATCGAACGTACACGGCAAAGGTTGAGGAGACAAATCCAAGGAGCTATGGCAGATCTTCCGGCTGGACAAAACTTACCTGCGGCAGCTTACTGTTAGAGATTTCCTGGAATAGGATTTAAATGGGTTAAATCCAGGAGTTGTTACACCAGAAATAGAAGCAACCCACTTTGAGCTAAAACCTGTCATGTTCAATATGCTCAACACTATTGGACAGTTTGGTGGGTCTATGACTGAAGATGCCAGGCAGCACCTCAAGTCATTCATGGAGATATGCAATTCTTTCAAAATCCAAGGAGTCCATGAAGATGTCTTGATATTGAAATTATTCCCCTATTCACTGAGGGATAGGGCAAAAACTAGGTTAAATAGAATTCCAGTAGGATCTATTGGATCTTGGAGTGAACTCTGTCGTGATTTTATTACACGTTTTAATCCTACAAATTTATATGATCGAATACGTAATGAAATCACTTCTTTTCGACAGGCAGATGATGAACCTATGTACGAGGCATGGGAGCGCTACAGAGAGTTACTACACAAGTGTCCGTTGCACGGATTTCCCTTATGGACACAAGAGACTATGTTCTATAATGCCACGAATGCCCCGACAAGGATGATGTTAGATGCCTCAGCAAATGGAACACTCCTTCATAAAGCACCTGAGGAAGCTATTGAAATTCTAAACAAACTCGCAAAGAAACCCTAGAAAGGTATTAAGTTCCAAACTAAAGAAACCCTAGATGAGATGAGACCACCACCACCCTTCCCACAAAGGTTGAAAAAGAAAAAACAGGACCATCAATTCAAGAAATTTCTTGATATTTTAAAGCAAGTGCACATCAACTTACCATTCCTAGAGGCAATTGAACAAATGCCTAATTATGCTAAATTCTTGAAAGACATTGTGTCTAAGAGAAAGAGATTAGGTGAGTTCGATTTAATTGCTTGGATGTTGCTTGAGGTTCAATAGTTGTTAATGTTGCTTGAACTTCTTCATTTTATATGTCCTCATTAATTTCTAACCGTTGTGGTTGTTAGGAATTGAAATAAAGACGTTAGGACCATATCTTCCCACCATAAATACTCTTCTGCAGGCAGAGGTATCAATACACGAGGAACCTGTTTCGGAACAGCCTATAAAAAGAAAGAAATGTTGTGCATTTAATAGGGAGGGTATCGAAACATGTATCGATGCCATCACTACACTGTAATGGTGGGTATCGAACCATGTTTCGAAACATCTCAACCATCTTTTAAAGTTTTAATTGACACAAACGGTCAACTCATTAAATGCTAAAATAGCTGTTGGGAATTAAAGGATGTATCGATACTGGTATCGATACCATGAGTCCTATTTTTAAATGATTTTAAAACAATTAAAAATACTCGATGTGGTTCGATACGTGGTTCGAAACATGCATTTACAGTAAGGTAATGGTATCGAACCATGTTTCGATACCTGTTATTAGTTCCAAGAACAAAGCTTTAAAAATGTAGTAGGGTATCGATACCAGTTCAAATGGTATCGATACTCTCGTATCAAAACACTTAGAAATTTTATTTCAAAGTTCTTGGTTTGACTTGAAATCAAAAGTTTGTCTTAAGGACTTAAAAATTTATTATAAAATAGTCCTTATGCATAATTGTTATATCAAAATCAATTTTGGTATTACAATCTCCCCCTTTTTGATATAACAAAACCATTATAAATTTTTAAGTTTAAAATCACAATTTTAGGTTCCAAGACTTTGAAAACCTTTTTAAAAGGACTCCCCCTCAATAGGTGCATAACTTTAAATTTTAAAGATGGTTCCTTAACTTAAAAACAAGATATTTCTCCCCCTTTTTGTTAGATCAAAATCAGTATAAGACATAATTCATAACAAGCATAGCATTAAATAAAAATATAATCCATAGCATAAAAATATTCAAATCCAACAAAAAGTTCAAAGCATAAAGGAAAAACGTAGGTGCATAAGTTCTAATATGAAATGAAATGCAACAAAATACTAGATAAAAACATAACTAGTCCTAAAGCCATAGCAAAGCAATGATAAAACGCTAAGGATCACTCATCTACCATGTCCTCCTCATCATCACCATCCTCACCATCTTCATCATCTTCATCATTTTCGTCCTCATTGTCATCTCCATTTGGTTTGCATGTAACGGAGAGCTTCAATGGAGATCCTCATGGAATTGCTTTGATTCTCCAAGCCCGTCAATCTCATATCCATGGCATCGAATCGACAATTGAATTGATTGCACAAAGAATCAAACATTCCATCTAAGGTGTCGAAACGAGCATCCATAGCGGCGAAACGAGCATCCAAACTATCAAACCTTGAAGTGAGAAGAGCCATAAGCTCGGCATTTGGTGCAAGTTGTCGGAGAGGCTCCGGATCAACAACGGGAGAAGGAGGAAGAGGAGGAGCACCGCGAACCCATTCACCATTAGAGGCATATTGAAAGTGGGAACGGTTGAGAGAAGTCATGCCTATGGGTTCTTTTACCGATTCCACCTTGTCGTATGAACAATCAATTCCCAAATGCAGAAATATGGAACTAAGTATACAAACATAGGGGAATGATTTGACAAGGGGAGTGGCACGGTTGGAAATATGCCACACAATGTCGGAAAATACAATTTGGGCAAGATTGGGTCGACGAGCCTCACGGAAACACTTCAAACAAAAACTATCGACTTGACGGATCCGGGAGTACTTACCGTTTGATAGATGATTCCACCAAGAGATAATGAGGTGCAAGAACCGGTCATGGACGTCAAGCGAGATAACCGACCTGGTAAAATATCCAAGAGAGTCTTCGTCGTCAATGCCCATGATAAGTGCTCAACTCACTATCACTTTTTACACCTTTTATGGGCATTAGTCATCAAATCTACACCTACTTGGACCAATGCATATACTTAACGTGATATATTTAGAGGTTATGTTTATCAAGATGATATTTACAGAAAAGGCAAGTTTTACTGCATTTTTACATTTGTGCAGGAAATACTATTACCGCGGCAGCAACATGGCCGAGGTAGCAGCGGAAAGACAAGTAGCGATATTGTAGGCGACCTAAAGAGAAAAATGAGCTGGACTTTTCTGGACGAGCAACGCATGAATCAGAGCTGGGTAGCACATGGAGAGCCCAAGTCAAAGGCCTCGCGAGAAAGCCTCCTATTTGGAATAAACTTGGAAGTATTTTATTTATGTACATGACTTGTTCCCTACTCCAAGTTATATTCTACTTAGGAAAGGTTTGCCCTAGACCAAGCCTATATAAGACCTAGCCGTCCAAGGAAGGACGAGGAGAGTTTTTGGAACAAGCTTAGTTTTAGAGTTTTCTTTTCTTTTCATTATGTTCTAAGTTTCTTTAGGCTTAGGTGAAGGTTGTAACGCATTAGTGTGAGGAGATTGAACCTTGTTTCTTGTTTCAATGCAATAAAGTATCAAAGTTTGCTTATTCGTTGCCATTCTTTGTTCTTGCATTCAAGCTCGAGAGAGAAGTTTGTAAGTAATCCATTTATCTAATATCGAGAGAGTTAGATTCACGAAAGGAATAAGTACGGTGTTTCAATCGGGAAACACTAACTCGGCCTAGAGATAGGTTAAGAGTTTCAGCGGCTAAGAGAAGTGTGAGATTGGTTGGTGATTACAATTGATTCACGCCGAGAGGTATCATCAAGGACTGATCCTCAACAGTACTTCGACTTAGAGATAAGCGGAGGCATCAAAGGACACTTTGCCGAACTTTGGTAAAGTCTACCCAAGAGCAAGAGATTGCCGTGGCGGACAAGCATCATCGTTGTCGAGGCAGTAAACTGCAGTACTGCCGAGGCAGTGTTGTGCGACTGCATTGGACAGAAACAAGTCAATCGAATCTACTATACAACACAACTGGATCCTGGCCACTTTCTTTATCTGATTTTATCTTTTTATTTAGTCTCTTTATTTAGTTTCATCAAACTCCAAATTACTTGTGTCTTTACTTTATTTCTTTTTACAGAGCAAGAAGAAGAAGAAGAAGGCATATTAAGTAGACCAATCCTTGTGGAGACGATACACGATTATACTGATCACTTTATTACTTACGATGTGTTCACTTGCACTAATTGCGCACTTTTGACACGCATCAAGTTTTTGGCGCCGTTGTTGGGGATTGGCAACTAAATTTTGTTTTCTTTATTTTCTTGCATTTTAATTTTTAATTTTTATTTTACTTTTTTGTTTTTCTTGGTGTATGACCAGGGCTAACCCAACCTACCCTTTGTACGAATTAGACCCAGAGATCGAACGTACACGGCAAAGGTTGAGGAGACAAATCCAAGGAGCTATGGCAGATCTTCCGGCTGGACAAAACTTACCTGCGGCAGCTTACTGTTAGAGATTTCCTGGAATAGGATTTAAATGGGTTAAATCCAGGAGTTGTTACACCAGAAATAGAAGCAACCCACTTTGAGCTAAAACCTGTCATGTTCAATATGCTCAACACTATTGGACAGTTTGGTGGGTCTATGACTGAAGATGCCAGGCAGCACCTCAAGTCATTCATGGAGATATGCAATTCTTTCAAAATCCAAGGAGTCCATGAAGATGTCTTGATATTGAAATTATTCCCCTATTCACTGAGGGATAGGGCAAAAACTAGGTTAAATAGAATTCCAGTAGGATCTATTGGATCTTGGAGTGAACTCTGTCGTGATTTTATTACACGTTTTAATCCTACAAATTTATATGATCGAATACGTAATGAAATCACTTCTTTTCGACAGGCAGATGATGAACCTATGTACGAGGCATGGGAGCGCTACAGAGAGTTACTACACAAGTGTCCGTTGCACGGATTTCCCTTATGGACACAAGAGACTATGTTCTATAATGCCACGAATGCCCCGACAAGGATGATGTTAGATGCCTCAGCAAATGGAACACTCCTTCATAAAGCACCTGAGGAAGCTATTGAAATTCTAAACAAACTCGCAAAGAAACCCTAGAAAGGTATTAAGTTCCAAACTAAAGAAACCCTAGATGAGATGAGACCACCACCACCCTTCCCACAAAGGTTGAAAAAGAAAAAACAGGACCATCAATTCAAGAAATTTCTTGATATTTTAAAGCAAGTGCACATCAACTTACCATTCCTAGAGGCAATTGAACAAATGCCTAATTATGCTAAATTCTTGAAAGACATTGTGTCTAAGAGAAAGAGATTAGGTGAGTTCGAAACAGTGGCTGCTACCGAAGGATGCATGGCAATGCTACACAATCGCATGCCACCAAATTTGAAGGATCCTGGATGCTTTATCATACCTTGTGTGATAGGTAATAACTATGAAGGTAAGACCCTATGCGACCTTGGAGCAAGCATCAACCTAATGCCCAAATCTGTTTTTCAAAAGCTTGGAATAGGAAGGGCAAAACCTACAACAGTGATGCTCCAACTTGCGGATCAATCATATGTGCAACCCGAAGGCAAAATCGAGGACATGCTGGTAAGAGTTGACAAATTTATTTTTCCCGCTGACTTTCTTGTCCTTGATTGTGAAGCAGGTTATAATGCACCGATCATCTTGGGGAGACCTTTCCTTGCCACTGGGCGAACACTAATTGATGTGGAAAAAGGAGAGTTGACAACGAGGGTCAATGACCAAAAAGTCAAACTCAATGCCTTCCACAATTTGAAAAGGCATGATGATGGAGAAGAGTGTAAATTCCTTCACAGTACAGATGCATGCACAAAGATATCCTGTTTCAACAGCCACTGCCTTGGCAGTATGCTCGGCAGGAAAATGGAAATTTGTTGTGGCAGAATATTTGGCAGGAAAAGTAAGGCAGATGTGGAGGAAACCAATAGGACAACACATTGCCCAGACAAAAGGGGTGCGGTGAAGAACAGGAAAAACAAAGATGGATATAAGGCCAATAGCCAACACTTGAAGAATCACTTTGGCCAACAAGAGATAATTACCTTGGGAGATGCATTTGCATGCACTCCACCAGTGACATGATCTCTCACCTTTCTTTTTATATTATTAGGATTAGTTTAGTTTAGAGTTAAAATTTTTTAGTATATTTATCTTTAATTATTTTTCTTGTTTTTGTTTAATTTTTTTTAGGATAACAAGCAAGAATAAAGGAGAAATAGTTCACAGCAGGAATTCTGCCAAGGCAGAAAACAGTGTCAGAGCCGCAGCAGTTCCAACGGGTAGAACGGTGTAACGGCTAGTCTGCCAAGATTCTCGCCGCGGCAGTAATTGCAAACGGTAGTAAAAGTTTAACGGCTATGAAATGGCTAGTGGTTTAAACGGCTACGAGGCCGAGGCCTATATAAGCAACCTCTCCCTCTTGAACTATTCACTCTTGCATTCTTGTTTTCTTTAGAATATTTGCTAATCTTGCTCTCACAATACTCTCTGCCTACTCACAAACCTTCTTGAAATTTTCAGAACTTCTTCAAGAAAATCTCCAAGAACCTCAACTCTCAAAATCCTTATGGCCACCTACAAACGTTTTGCCCCAGCCAATGTTGAAGACCGTTTCAACAGGTCTTTCATTGCTCGGCAGTTATGGGAGGAACAAGGGTTCCAACATTCCGATGAAGAAAATTATGGCATCGAGCATTATTTGTTCGACAGGATCAAGTATCAAGAATGGGAGATCTTTCGCCTACAACCTTCTCAGGACAATGCCACCATCGTGCGGGAATTCTATGCGTACGGACCAAGCAAGAACTCTCTTTTTGTCCACTGTCGAGGCAGGCCTGTCAAGCTTGATGCCGAGACCATCAACCAATTCTACGGCCTCACACCTGACCATGACGTACATGCTGAATTCATGGAGGATATCACTGCTGAAGATTATGAATTGATAAAAGACGACCTTTGCTATGAGAATACTCCTTGGGAAACCGGTGCCCATAGAGGATCGGTAGCAAGGCAAAGTCTGAAACCTGAGGCCAAGCTTTGGAACACCTTTGTCAAGAGATGCCTTATCCCAACCTCCTACAATAGTACGGTGGATCGGAGAAGATTGGTGCTCATCCAATCAATCATCAACAAAAGGAGCATCAACGTTGGAGAAATTATCTTACGAGAAATTTACTAATGCGGTAAGAAGAATAGAGGACCACTATATTTCCCTTGTTTAATTACTGGTATTTGCAATGCTGCAAGTGTCCCTACGGCCGAGACAGATGAATTTACAACCTATAGGAGAGGGTGGACAAGAGAATTCTGCCACAAAATCATGTAGGTCACACAGGCAGAACCCGTCCAGGCAACCCCCCAGCAGTTCACTGTTGATACTGCTGCCGGGGCCCAATACACGATAGACATGCCTGACACTGCCACACCACTATCGCAGCAGACCCATACTAGGAGATACTTCAACGGATGGCAACTATGGATCTTAGGCAGCAAAGATACATGGAGTATCAAAGGGACTTCAACAGCATACATGCCCCAATGATGCTTCATGCCTTTCCAGACCAAGGGGTGCAGTTTCCAGAATTCCCCACCAACATGTTTGTCACAGCTGCATCCTATACCGAAACTACACCAGCTCTAGGAGGACCGAGTCCATTCTTCCATACTGGTCCTCAGCAACAATTTCATGCTGCTGGCCCATCTAAGGCAGTAGATTCTGTCGCGGCATCATCTGCCAGTAGAAGACCATAAAAGAGGAGGACAGTCTTCAGCACTCCACCATGATACCCCATCATCATGGGCAGTCTATCAGCAGAGATAGATGCCTATGTACACCAAAGCTCAACCGCTGCCGGACCAAGCATACACCATGCCGGGGCAGACGCAACCAATGAAGGTGGGACAGACATCATGGTCACCGAGGAAATTGCCGACAAGGAAGAAGGTGAAGAAGTGGATGCTCCAATACAATGGACACCACCATCAAGAGTCCAACCACCAAGACAAGAAAAAACTTAGCCATCGCCATCACCGAAGACGACACAATCAGCAGCACGACCCCGACGAAAGATTGTTACAAGCAGCTCCTCGGAGTCCCTTTAAATTTTTTATTCAAACTTTTTCTCTTTATATGCTGCTTGTTTCTTTATATGTTGCTTGTTTTTTTTTCATATTTTTGTTGCCCACTATTTCCTTCTAATATAAAGCATTGAGGACAATGCTTGGTTCGAGTTTGGGGGTGTAGAGCCATTGTCGAGGCAATCTACTGCCGAAGCCTTGCCAAGATAAGGGAGTATTTAAGTGATTTTTTTATTTTCTTTATGCTCATCGCTTTACATGAATCAATTACCCATACTTTTGAACTGCCTATCATCAGTATTGCCTTAGTTTATTCTTTAAAGCCATCGAAATCTTTCTCCTTACCATGGTTAGGTTTTGTTAAGAAGGTTTAACCTTAGGATACTTAAGGATGAAAACTTAAAAGCTTACTATAAGATAAATTTAAAAAAAAACACTTTTGGGACTTGTTGGATTATAGGAATTCTTTTAATGAACTTAGGTGATAAAGACTTAGATTTTTGGGCAAGTGACTAGAGGTGCCTATCACCGACTCTTTGAATTACTCTTCTTCATACTAGAGGTGCCCGAAATTGGCTCTAGTGTGCTACAAAGAATATCAAAAGAAAGAAGGAACTAGTGAAGAGAAAAACACAATCCTTGAGGTGCCCGAAATTGGCTCAAGAATTGGTTGTTTAGAAAAGAAGAGAATACTAAACCCAAATTTATTTGTCTTGAACTTAGAGTTTGTCTAAGAAAGCCTTTAATCAAACTTGTCCACAAAAACGCACACACTCACTAAATCTTATAGTTTATTTCTAGGTAAACCCTTGGGTAGCCGAAAGGTTAAATCTAAAGAATAGGCATAGTTATGGTGGGGAGAATAGATGGAAACATAAGAGCAAGAGAGAATAGAGTTTGGCAAGTTGATGGTTTGCAATGCTTGAGGACAAGCAATAGTTAGAGTTTGGGGGTGTGATAAGTGCTCAACTCACTATCACTTTTTACACCTTTTATGGGCATTAGTCATCAAATCTACACCTACTTGGACCAATGTATATACTTAACGTGATATATTTAGAGGTTATGTTTATAAAGATGATATTTACAGAAAAGGCAAGTTTTACTGCATTTTTACATCTGTGCAGGAAATACTATTGTCGCGGCAGCAACGTGGCCGAGGCAAGACCTGATGCCGAAGCAGTAGCGGAAAGACAAGCAGCGATATTGTAGGCGACTTAAAGAGAAAAATGAGCTGGACTTTTCTGGACGAGCAGCGCATGAATCAGAGTTGGGTAGCACATGGAGAGCCCAAGTCAAAGGCCTCACGGGAAAGCCTCCTATTTGGAATAAACTTTGAAATATTTTATTTATGTACATGACTTGTTCCCTACTCCAAGTTATATTCTACTTAGGAAAGGTTTGCCCTAGACCAAGCCTATATAAGACCTAGCCGTCCAAGGAAGGACAAGGGAGGAGAGTTTTCGGAACAAGCTTAGTTTTAGAGTTTTCTTTTCTTTTCATTATGTTCTAAGTTTCTTTAGGCTTAGGTGAAGGTTGTAACGTATTAGTGTGAGGAGATTGAACCTTGTTTCTTGTTTCAATGCAATAAAGTATCTAAGTTTGTTTATTCTTTGTCATTCTTTGTTCTTGCATTCAAGCTCGAGAGAGAAGTTTGTAAGTAATCCATTTATCAAATATTAAGAGAGTTAGATTCACGAAAGGAATAAGTACGGTGTTTCAATCGGGAAACACTAACTCGGCCTAGAGATAGGTTAAGAGTTTCAGCGGCTAAGAGAAGTGTGGGATTGGTTGGTGATTACAATTGATTCACGCCGAGAGGTATCATCAAGGAGTGATCATCAACAATACTTCAACTTAGAGATAAGTAGAGGCATCAAAGGATACTTTGTCGAACTTTGGTAAAGTCTACCCAAGAGCAAGAGATTGCTGCGGCGGACAAGCATCATCGCTGTCGATGCAGTAAACTACAGTACTGCCGAGGCAGTATTGTGCGACTGCATTGGACAGAAACAAGCCAATCAAATCTACTATACAACACAACTGGATCCTGGCCACTTTCTTTATCTGATTTTATCTTTTTATTTAGTCTCTTTATTTAGTTTCATCAAACTCCAAATTACTTGTGTCTTTACTTTATTTCTTTTTACAGAGCAAGAAGACGAAGAAGGCATATTAAGTAGACCAATCCCTGTGGGGACGATACACGATTATACTGATCACTTTATTACTTACGATGTGTTCACTTGCACTAATTGCACACTTTTGACACGCATAAGCCCACATATTCAAGACCAAAAACGTTGACAAAGGTACCGACATCGATGCGGAAAGTTCGGTCCATGAGGTAAGATTCGATCAAAACAACCTTGATCCTATCCTTAGAGAGAATGTACTTAGCATTAACATAAAAAAGAAAAACAAGTGTTGGATAGAACTTGTCGGAGTGGGTTAGAAAGGTCAAAAACTTCCAATCGACGAGTTGGTCCTAATAACGGAAAGGGAACTTGTAGGATGTCACGAAATCAACATACACACATCGCTCCTTTTTAAGCGAGTAGTCGCGGAAGTTGTTGAAGTTGTCGATTCTACCAGGACCATCCAAGCATCTATCGAATACCACAGGTAAATTTACTCGGGAAGCACAAGTAGTTGACGAACTCCCGACCTCGGTACGAGAACGTTTCTTTGGTGCCATGATCTAGAGATTAAAAACAATTGGATTAGTTATATTTAAAATATGTATGCTTTATCAACCTAATTCAATCCTATTAATCTATAATTCAAGGTATTTGAGAATTTTGAAAATTTCTTGAAAATCAGTGAAAAACTAATACGAGAAAATTAATTTATATTCGAATGAAAATTTTTTGATTTTGAAAAGATTTTCGTAGGATTTTGAAAACCCATACAATAAGCATTCAAAATATGTTCAAAATCTAAATTTTAACATCCTAAAATTCAACGAAAATAAGGTTTTTCGAAAAATTACCTTGATTATGGACTAGGAAGAATTTGTGGTTTTTGAAGCACCAATTGTTGATATGATCTTGGCTTTGATGTGTAGAGTAAAATCCCCAAAGAAAAACATTGAATTTGTGGTGAAAGATTGATGCATTTGAGGGATTTATATAGGAGGGCCGACTAGGGTTTGAGAGATAAGAGTTTGGGAAAGTTTTAATTTGATTAAAATTAGGTTTTTTGTTTCTTTTAAAGCAATCTGCAGCCGCGTGTATCGGAACATGTATCGAAACAACCTATTTCGATGCTCGTAACGATACCCTGGTATCGATGTTGGTATCGATACCAGTTCTTTCCAGAAGTTACCCAGATGAACACGATGAACAGGTATCAAAACAAGTGTTAGCTGTATCGATACCACTTAGCGAGCTTTGCATTTTAGGCTTCTAAAGTACTAGAAATGAGTCTCTAAAGCCCTAGAAGCATGCATATGATGTTATGACAAGATTATAGTTCAAAAACAAGTTCATACTCCCCCTAGCAACATGCATAGAAGCAATAAGATGCAAAATAGCATAGGCATGATTCAAGCAAATTTGGCATAAAAACTAACACATATGAGGTCAAGATAGGCTAGTTAGACCTAACTCTCTCCTTAGTGTCCAAAAACGCTCTTTGTCTAAAGGTTTAGTATAGATATCCGCTGATTGGCTTAAGGTGTCAACAAGCTCTAAAACAACATCATTTTTAGACACATGATCTCTAATGAAGTGATGTCTAATTTTTATGTGTTTGGTTCTAGAGTGTTGAATGGGGTTCTTAGTAAGACATATGACACTAGTATTATCACATTTTAGAGGTATGGTTTCTACCTTAATGCCATAATCTAAGAGTTGTTGTTTCATCCAAAGGACTTGAGCACAACAACTCCCTAAGGATATGTACTCCGCTTCGGTGGTAGATAATGCTATACTATTTTGTTTCTTAGAGAACCAAGATATGAGAATACTACCTAGGAATTGACAAGTTCTGGAAGTACTTTTCCTATCTATCTTACAACCTCTATAATCCACATCCGAATAAGCATGTAGATTAAAAGTAGAGTCTTTAGGATACCAAAGACCTAAACAAGGTGTGTCTCTAAGGTACCTAAAAATTCTCTTAATGGCAACTAAGTGTGATTCTCTAGGACTAGTGATAAGTGCTCAACTCACTATCACTTTTTACACCTTTTATGGGCATTAATCATCGAATTTACACCCACTCGGACCAAAGCATGTACTTAATGTGATATATTTAGAAATTAAGCTTCTAGAGATAATATTTACCGAAAAAGGCAAGTTTTACTGCATTTTTATATCTGTGCAGGAGAACCAATGTCGCGGCAGCAACATGGCCGAGGCAGGACCTGATGCCGAGGCAGCAGCTGAGAGCCAGGAAGCAAGACTGTAGGCGATTGGAAGAGAAAAATCCAAGGGACGTGTCTGGACAAAAAGCACATGGATCAGAGCTGGCTAGCATGAGGAAAAGCCCAAGACAAGGCCACGCGGGAAAGCCCCTTAGTTGAATTAAACTTGGAAATATTTTATTTATGTACATGACTTGTTCCCTACTCCAAGTTGTATTCTACTTAGGAAAGGTTTGCCCTAGATCAAGCCTATATAAAGACCTAGTCGTCCAATGTATTAGAAACCAATACCTAGAGAGAGAGCCGATTCTTAAACTCTTTGTTTTCTTTCTCTAAACTATGTTCTAAGCTTTCTTAGGGTTTAGGTGAAGGTTGTTAGTATTTGTGAGAGGAGATTGTACTTTGCTTTCTTGTTTCAATGTAATAAAACTATCAAGGTTTGCTTATCTTTTGTTATTCCTTGTTCTTGCATTCAAGCCCGGGAGGGAAGTTTGTGAGTAATCCATTTATCTAGACTCGGGAGAGTTAGATTCACGAAAGGGGTAAGTACAGTGTTTCAATCGCGAAATACTAACTTGGCCTAGGGATAGGTTAAGAGTTTCAACGGCTAAAAGAAGTGTGAGATTGGTTGGTGAGTATAATTGATTCACGCCGGGAGGTATTATCAAGGACTAGTCATCAACAGTACTTCGATTAGGGATAAGCGGAGTCATTCAAGTACACTTTGCCGAACTTTGGTAAAGTCTACCCACGAGCAAGGGATTGCCGCGGCGGACAGTATCGTCGCTGTCAAGGCAGTAATCTACAGTGCTGCCAAGGCAGTGATATACGATTGCATTGGGCAGAGACAAGTCAATCAATTCCACAATACAACACAACTGGATCCTGACCTCTCTTTCTACTATTCAAATCTCTTTATTTTACTTAGTTGTTTTATTTTAGTTCCATCACAACCCAAAACTACTTGTGTTTTATTTTATTTCTACAAAACAGGAAAACGAAGAAGACATATTGAGTATACCAGTCCCTGTGGAGACGATAATCCGATAAATACTTATCACTTATTACTTGCGATGTTTCCACTTGCACTAAACGCGCACTTTTTGCACGCGACAAGTTTTTGGCGCCGTTGTCGGGGACTGGCAACTAAATTTTGTTTTCTTTATTTTCTTGTTTCTTTTCTTTTTATTTTTACCTTTACTTTTCTTGGTGTATGACCAGGGCCAACCCAACCAACCCATTGTATGAGTTAGATCCAAAGATCGAACGAACAAGGCAAAGGTTGAGGAGACAAATCGAAGAAGCTATGGCAGATCACCCGGCAGGACAAAACTTACCTGCCGCCGATAATGCAGGTCTTCCGCCACCACCAGGGCCGTGGCAGCTCACTGTCAGAGACTTCCTGGAAGAGGATTTAAATGGATTAAACCCAGGAGTCGTTACACCGGAGATAGAAGAAGCCCACTTAGAACTGAAACCTGTCATGTTCAATATGCTTAACACTATTGGACAGTTTGGTGGGTCTATAACTGAAGATGCAAGGAAACCCTGGAAAGGTGTTAAGCACCTGAGGAAGCTATTGAAATTCTAAAAAATCTCGCAAAGAAACCCTGGAACGGTATTAAGTTCCAAAATAAAGAAACCCTGGATGAGATGAGACCACCACCACCTTTCCCACAAAGGTTGAAAAAACAAAAATAGGACCAACAATTCAAAAAATTCCTTGATATTTTAAAGCAAGTCCACATTAACATACCATTCTTAGAGGCAATTGAACAAATGCCTAATTATGCCAAGTTCTTAAAAGACATGGTGTCTAAGAGGAAACGAATAGGTGAGTTCGAAACAGTGGCTGCTACCGAGGGATGCATGGCAATGCTGCACAATTGTATGCCACCAAAATTGAAGGATCCTGGCTGCTTTATCATACCTTGTGCGATAGGTAAAAGTTATGAAGGTAAGGCCCTATGCGACCTTGGAGCAAGCATCAACCTAATGCCCAAGTCTGTCTTCCAAAAGTTTGGAATAGGAAGGGCGAAACCTACAATAGTTATGCTCCAACTAGCGAATCGATCATACGTGCAACCCGAAGGCAAAATCGAGGACATACTGGTAAGAGTCGATAAATTTATTTTTCCTACTGACTTTCTTGTCCTATATTGTGAAGCAGATGACAATGCACCGATCAGCTTGGGGAGACCTTTCGTTGCAACTGGACGCACTTTAATCGATGTGGAAAAAGGAGAGTTGACAATGAGAATTAATGATCAACAAGTCAAGTTAAATGTGTTTCAAATGATGAAAAGGCATGATGAGCCGGAAGAAGAATGCCAGATGCTGCATGATACAGATGAAGATCGTATAATACCTTGTCTCAGTAACCACTGCCTCGGTAGTGATCTTCATGACACATCACATGTATGCCTCGGTAGTGATACGGATGACTGCTACGGCAGTACTTTGAACAATGTTGAAACAACAGAAAATGAGGCAGCTAACTATACAGCACATGTAACGACCCAGATTAAGATCCGAGTGTCGGTTTAACCCGATGGGTTTTGGGCCCGTGTTGTGAGGTTTGGGGCCTTATAGGGCCTTTAGCTTGTTGGGTCTTGGAGTGTTGAGTTTTGATGGTAGGCTAGGGGCATTCTTGTAAATGCCTAAATGGATGAAAGGAAGAGGTTTGGGGGTTGTTTTTTCTGCATAGAAATCAGACTTTGGTGAAGTCACCATTTTCTCTTTTTCTCTATCTTTCTTCCAAGTTCAAAAAGAAGAGAAGAGAGTTAAAGGTGGAATCTTGGTAAGTTTTTGTTAGAATCTCGTTTTGGTGGTGAAGGGGATGTTGTAGAGGTGTTTATGATCTTTAAAACAAGGTAAGAAAGTGTGGGTTTGGTTTAGATGAAGGTTTTGTAGGGTTTAGAGTGTAATCCGGGAAGGAGGTTTTAGGTGTCTAAATCTCAGTTTCTTGAGCTTTTTTTGTTATGAGAATCTCTCTAGTTGGTGTCTAATGGTTAGGTTGTCTTCCTCTCGTAGAGAAACAAGTGGGAACACCATCTTCAAGCTTAGGATAGGAGAAAGCTTAAGTGGGAAGAAGGAGTTCGTTTTTTCTGTTGCTTGCTAAGGTTGGTACTCCCAACTTATCTAATCATTATACACGTCATGGTAGATTGCATAGCATATAGAATCCATGTATGTATGCTTGATTTGCTTGGTTTGCTTGAAAAGGGGTCTTTAATGGTGGATTTTGGATTTTGGTGTTAAAGGTCTTGAAAATGATGTTAAACTATCCTAAATACTCCTAATAATGTGTAGGAACATTTTAGGATTGTTTGGATCGAGTTTGGGAATGAATCCTAGAAATTTCTAAGTGCAGACCTGCATTTCGTGCAGGGGGTATCGATACACGGGCTACCGGTATCGATACCCATGAGTGGAAATGGGCTAAGTGGCCAGGTGTATCGAACCATGGTTCGATACCGGGACCTCCAGTGGCATAATGGCATCGATGCCGGTATCGATGCTGCTGGGTTCCATTTTGTTGACTTTGAAAATGGTCAAAGGGTATCGATACCAGTATCGATACCCATGGTTCGATGCCTTCTTTGGGTAGGTATCGAGGCAGGTGGTTCGATACCCCATATAAGGGTATCGATACCCCTGTGAAAACTTGACAAGATAGGTATTGTTAGAGGTTCGATAATGGCATTAAAGGTCACAATGAATCTTATAATTAAATAAATGAATGGTTAACACAAGATTGACATATCAAACCTTGAATAACTAAATTATGTTAAGTCTTGATGTGCTTTGTCGTGAGGATCCTAGGTGGATCATTTATGTGTTTTGAGTCCTTGTGTGATGGAAATCCGGATATCCATAAGTGTTGCAACACGTCGAAGGCCATCCGATGTAACATGCCGGATGATGTTTGAAGACTTTTATTCCGAGTGTTGGGCGGCCTCACTCGAAGATGTTCGATGTAACATTCCGAGCATGGGGTTGGTTGGGCGGCCTCCACGCCTTTCCGAACGTTGGGCGGCCTCGTTCGAAGATGTCCGATGTAACATTCCGGGCATAGGATTTGAGGGCGGCCTCAATCCTGAGTGTAGGATCCCGATGCTGTGTGGACGCGGGCCTCACTCTTATGTGTTATTTGTGATGTGACATGTATATGTTGTGTGCGATAGTATACATTGTTTATGCCATGTGGTAGGCAAGCATGTTAGATCATCATATCATGCACGATATTTTATATGTTATGTTTTACTGCTTATGATATGCATAATGTTGGCCGAGTTCGGCGTACCCACTGAGCTTTCGTAGCTCAGCGTTCGAAATATGTTTTCGTGCGTAGGTTAGGTGAAGCTGGTTCGTGGAGCACCATCAAGGTTCGAATTTCAGCTTCGACCGTGTTGTCAGAGTACATGTATTAGATTTAGTGGGCTTGTACTATGTCGAACCCTATGTAATGTAACTTTGTTTATTTTAATTTGGGTCGAATGTTTTAAACGGTTTGTAATATATTGGAGCTCCGGTGTCTTTAACTTATTTTGGGCTTTCGTTTTAATTTAATGGATTTATGAATCGTATTTGGACTTAAATTCGATTTATTTGTTAGGCCCTTAAAAGGAAATTTTGGAATACAGGTTTTGGGCCGGAGGCTCAATGTGATATCCGGGTCGGGTGTTACAGCACACCTCCTACGTAAGTATTTCGAACCATTAAATTATACATGTAAGAATGAACAATCTGTAAGTAAAGAACCACTGGTCACGAAATTAAAACCCTTACCGGAAAAACTAAAATATGCTTATTTGGGAGACAACCACACGATGCTTGTAATTATTTCTTCTAAGTTGCTGCCAGAATAGGAACAAGCCCTAATAGCGATGCTGCGGCAACACAAAAAGGCAATTGGGTGGTCAATCGATGATTTAAAGGGAATAAGCCCAACGGTATGCATGCATAAAATTCTTTTAGAAGAAGATCATAAGCCCACTATTGAAGCTCAGAGGAGACTTAACCACGCTATGAAGGAGGTAGTACGTAAGGAAATAATCAAGTGGCTTGATGCAAGAATTATCTATCCCATCTCTGACAGTGCATGGGTAAGCCTGGTACAATGTGTACCTAAGAAAGGTGGCATGACTGTCGCAAGTTGAATAAGGCAACAAAGAAGGATCACTTCCCTTTACCCTTTATTGACAAAATGCTTGATAGACTTGCTGGTAAACCTTATTACTGTTTTCTTGATGGTTATTTAGGATATAATCAAATTGCCATTGATCCAGAAGACCAGGAAAAAACCACCTTCACCTACCCATATGGAACTTATGCATTTAGGAGGATGTTGTTCGGCCTTTGCAATGCCCCGGCAACCTTCCAGAGATGCATGATGGCGATTTTTTCTGACATGATAGAGGATTTCCTAGAGATATTTATGGATGATTTCTCAGTCCTTGGAGATAGCTTTGATCACTGCCTTGGCAATCTAGAAAAAGTATTGCAAAGATGTGAGGAATCCAATCTAGTCCTAAACTGGGAAAAATGCCACTTTATGGTAAATGAAGGCATCGTATTGGGTCATAAAACATCATCACAAGGAATCGAAGTGGATAAAGCCAATATTGATGTGATAAAGAATTTCCCTCCACCAATTTCTATGAAAGGAGTTCGAAGCTTTTGGGTTCATGCAGGCTTTTATAGAAGGTTTATTTCTAATTTTTCCAAAATTTCTAAACCTCTTTGCAATTTGCTTGAACAAGACAGGAAATTCGAATTCAATGAGGAATGCACTGAAACATTCAAAACTCTCAAGGAGAAGCTAATCACTGCACCAATAGTGATCCCACCAGATTGCTCCTTGCCATTTGAATTGATGTGTGATGCTAGCGATCATGCTGTCGGGGCAGCACTTGGGTAGAGAAAGAACAACATGTTCCATGTGATCTACTATTCTAGTAAAACGCTTAATGATGCCCAAATCAACTACACCACAACAGAAAAAGAATTACTAGCAGTAGTATTTGCTTTTGACAAATTTCGATCGTATCTTATCGGAACTGAAGTAACTGTCCACACTGATCATTCGGTAATTAAATACCTCTTCTCAAAGAAGGATGCCAAGCCTAGACTGATTAGATGGATCCTTCTTCTACAAGAATCTGATGTTGAAATCAAAGATCGAAAAGGTACAAAAAACCAAGTGGCCGATCATCTCTCTAGACTGGAGAACAAAGAAAATACCCACTCACTTGAAGAAATAAAAGATACATTCCCAGATGAACAAATATTGCAAATTGTTACAACTGCAAGAGATACTACCGAGACAGAGACAACAGTAGTATACAACCACGCTGCCGCGGCATTATCTGAATACATCGGCGCAACATTAACAGTAGACCTTTCTGCAGTAACATCCACCCCCTGGTATGCCGATCTTGTTAATTATTTAGCTAGTGGTATTATCCCTTATAACCTTAACTATAACGAAAAGAAGAGGTTTCAGCATAATGCAAAGCATTACTTCTGGGATGACCCTCTTTTGTTTAAACATTGTGCAGATCAGGTTATAAGAAGATGTGTGCCAGAAGAAGAACAGAAAGCAGTACTCCAGCACTGTCATGATTCACCTTGCGGTGGGCATTTTGGAGGAAACAAAACAGCAGTAAAGGTCCTGCAATCTGGCCTATACTGGCCCACACTCTACAAAGATGCCCATGACTATTACAAGAATTGTGACCGATGTCAACGCACGTGCAATATTTCAAGACGACATGAGATGCCATTACAACCCATATTGGAAGTGGAACTGTTTGATGTTTGGGGCATAGATTTCATGGGACCCTTCCCATCATCCCAAGAAAATCTTTACATCTTAGTGGCAGTGGATTACGTATCAAAGTGGGTCGAAGCAATCGCCACACCTCACAATGATTCCAAGACAATACAAAAATTTCTCAAGAAAAATATTTTTACAAGATTTGGAATCCCTCGAGCAATAATAAGTGATGAAGGTAAACACTTTGATAACAGACTCATTGCCGCGGCACTAAAGAAACTCGGCATCACCCACAAGCTCGCTACGGCATATCATCCACAAACAAATGGGCAAGCTGAAATATCTAACAAGGAGCTAAAACAGATCCTTGAAAAGGTAGTAAATCCATACAGAAAGGATTGGTCTTATCGTCTAGATGATGCTTTATGGGCCTACAGGACAACCTTCAAAACCCCATTGGGAACATCTCCATATAAGCTTTTCTTCGGAAGCAAGGATACTTGTCTGAACTCCAGGTTCAGTATGATCTGATTTCGAGAATCAGAGATCTTCAGCAATCTGAATCTGAGCTTCAAACTATTGTATCGAAGCTTGATTCGAAAGCTAATGTCGGATTCTACCTCAATCCGAATGGATTGCTCTACTTTAGAGATAGAGTATGTGTTCCAAATAATGAGGAATTGAAAAGAGACATCCTACAAGAAGCACACCAAAGTCCGTTCTCGATCCATCCTGGTTCTGTTAAAATGTATAAGGACCTGAAATCCTTGTATTGGTGGCCTGACATGAAAGCAGTCATCACAGGTTTTGTATCCCGATGTTTGACTTGTCAGAGAGTCAAGGCTAAACACCGAGCTCCTACAGGATTGCTTCAGCTTATTGAATTGCCTGAATGGAAATGAGATCGAGTAACAATGGATTTTGTCACTGGTTTGCCTATAACACCGAGAAAGAATGATGTTATTTGGGTTATTGTGGATAGACTCACTAAGTCTACACATTTCATCCCGGTTCGAAAGAACATGAGCTCAGAGGCTTTGGCCGATTTGTATATCTGAGAAGTGATTCGGTTACATGGTGTACCGACATTGATCATTTCCGATAGAGATCCAAACTTTACCTCCCAATTTTGGAAGTCTTTGCAAAAGGCTCTCGGAACCAAAGTGCATCTCAGCACTGCTTTCCATCCGCAGTCTGATGGTCAATCTGAAAGGGTGATACAAGTATTGGAAGATATGCTACGAGCTTGTGTTATAGACTTTGGAAAGAATTGGGAAAAATCCCTACCCTTGGTGGAATTTGCGTATAACAATAGCTATCAGGCATCAATTCAAATGGCTCCCTTTGAAGCTTTATACGGGAGGAAATGTAGAACTCCTCTGTGTTGGTCTGAATTGGGAGAGAACAAGGTTTTGGGACCTCAAATGATTCGGGAAACTGAGGAACAGATTCGAGTTATTCATGATCGACTGAAACAAGCCTTCGATAGACAAAAGGCTTATGCAGACTTGAGACGAAGAGATATTCAGTATAATGTGGGAGACAAGGTCTTCCTAAAAGTTTCACCCTGGAAGAAAGTCCTCAGGTTCGGGAAAAAGGGAAAACTTAGCCCTTGGTTCATTGGACCATTTGAAATTGTTGAAAGAATCGGTCCCGTGGCCTATCGACTTGCTCTCCCTAGTGAGTTTGACAAGATACACAATGTCTTTCATTTCTTTATGCTAAGAAAGTATCGATCCGACCCCTCTCATGTCTTGGAACTGGAAGAGCTGGAATTGAATCCTGATTTGTCTTACGAAGAGGAACCGGTTCAGATTCTCGATCGAGAAGTTAAAAGGCTCCGAAACAAGAATGTTACCTTGGTAAAAGTTCTCTGGAGGAATCATAAGAAGGAAGAAGCTACTTGGGAACCCGAGAACACAATGAAAACACAATATCCACATTTGTTCCCTTCAGGTAAATTCGAGGGCGAATTTCTTTTTAAGGAGGGGAGAATTGTAACACCCCAAAAACCGGGTTAATAAATGATTCGAATAAGTAATAAATTAAAATGAATCAAGTGAGTTTGGATTAGAAATAAGGGATTAATTGAATTAAATAAGGAATGTTGGGGTTGCATGATAAAATAAGGAATTCCATAGACTACCCCTTGTGATAAACTAACTCTAGATGAATCATTAAGGGCAAAGTGGTCTTTTCACCCACAAAAAAATAATAATCAAACAAAAACCAACACATTTCTCCTCCTTCTTCCCTCATTCACGTTAGACAAAGAAAATTAAAAGAGAGAGAGTCTTGTGAGAGAAGTCCATGGAAGCTTAGGGAAATAAGCTCAAATTCTTGCAAATTTGGAGGGTATTGAAGCTTCTAGTTAAGAAGAGTTGGGTAAGTCTTCTAAATCCTCTTTGGATTGTTGTTTAGCATAAGATTGTATGTTTATAGTTGCTGAAAATTTGGGTTTAGGTTATTAGAAATCTAATTGAAGTTAGCTATGGCTTGGGGTTTGGTATTTTGGAAATGTAATATGCATCAATTGGTTCTATGTTAAATATGCATGAAAATAGTTGATGGAAAAGTGATTTAAATAAGGTTGATTTCATGTTATTTGTGCTGGAAAATTATGAAAATAAGTTTGGACTCATAGATTAAAGACATGGAATGAAAGTTAGCCGAAATCGCCTAGAAAATGCTATTTCGGGTAGCACTTTTGAGAAAATTTCCTAGGTCTCGTATGAAGGATTTAGGAGCTGAAATTTTGCAGTATAGTACTCCCATATACCTAGTTTAAGGGAAAATTTACGGAAACCCAATCCGAATTTGTTAGAAAACGATATAAGCGTTTCCGTAAGGGCTGTCCGAACAGTCCCGGTTCTGGACAGACCTGATCCGAATGAAATCTGGAGTGGATCGAATAGGAATTAAAATGTAAGGTTGATTGGTACTTGTATAGGATTCTTCTAGCTTTCCAAAGAGGTAAAATGGACTAAAATCGGATATCAGAGTTGGGAGATATAAGCAATTCTTTATAGGGTAATGAAACTGTTTCTAAGGAACCATTGCACTTGTTTACATTGTTAAGTATAAGATCAATTGGAATTAGATGATTGAATGTATCCTAATATATGCTATATGTGTATGAATTTCTAGAGAATACAAGGGAGGAGTATATTGAGGAAGAACAAAGGCTCGAGCAAACTCGAAAGAAGGGCAAGGGGATCACGATCTACAATCCCTAAATTGCTTGGAGAAATTGTGAGTGTGGCAAACCTTAAGGTTAAGACCTAGGGTCCTAACCATCTATTTTTTATTTGATTCGATTTTACTATTGCAAATGGACTAATCTATAATTGGTAATGAAAGGGAAGGAGGCTAATGTTAAATGGTTTGCTTGATATGAATTGCTTGTTAGTTGTTAGTACTAGCTTAGTACATATGCATAGCTCGGACATACTGAGGTAAGTATGGCACGCGGCTATGGATGCCAGGTACGTGATTCATGCATGCTTACGATGATATGATTAATTGCTCGGTAACATGATATGCATGACTATATGTTCATATGTATGATATGTTGGGTCATGATAGATGCTTTATGTTAGCATGATATGAACACTTGCCCTTGGTAATATGAATTCGAATAATGATCAATGGAAATGAAAGTGTTATTGAGCCTTGGTTGATAGTTGGTCATAGGTAGTACGGCATGCCTAGGGTCTTGAGCTCATTGTTTAGTGCTACGACACTCTTGTTTAGTACTTCGGTACTCTTGTTTGGTATTGTGGGTACCGTGATTTGGTGGTTAGTCACCAATTGTTAGATACCATAGGTATCTCTTGTTAGTGCCTTTGTGGTACTCTTGTTAGTGTCTTCGTGACACTCTTGTTGACTCGCTTACCTTGTCCTACTATACCAAGGCATCACATGAACATAAGTAAATGACTAAAAGGTTTAAATGTGAACTATATGTACATGTAGAGGCTTGAGAAGCATTGATACTTGGTCATGCATTGATATAGACTATTGAATGTAATTGATGCTATAAGCAGCTCATGAATGTGAAATGGCTATTGATATTGGAAACGAGCATATGGCTATAAGTAGCCCTTGAAATGAATGGTTTAATGAAAGCTTGAAATGGAAATTGATTAATGAGCAACATGCTTGGAGTACATGCTAGTTAATTTTCTTGGCATATCGAATAGGAAATCGAATAGCATGCTAGACTTGTGATTGATATGAGAAGCATGATAAACTTGAAATTTGATTGATGCTAATGTCATGGATTGACTTATTTGTTTAATTGAAACATGCCACTCTTGATGCTATGAACTTGATATAAAATTATGATTTGAGCATGCTACTTACTATATGTTAATGTCTAATATGGTTAGACTAGGGCTGCCTCACTAAGTACTTCATAGTACTTGCCACTCGTTTCCTCCTTCCCAATTAACAGGTTATCGAGCTAAGGAGCTAGGTTGAGATTGATCGGGAGCAAGGACATCTAGCAAGCTAAAGTATGGTAATTTGTATTTTGGTTAACTCCTAGTTTATGGTGGCATTAGTGAGCATGTTTTGTTAGCCAATGCATTTAAGGGCTTGTCCCATGGTTTGCATATTTGTATATATATAGCTTGTTAATTGTCTTGGTTTGTAAGCCATAAGGCATGATGAACAGGTTAGATTGAGCTATGGTCTAAACTTGCATGGACCTTTGTTAGTGCTATTAGCCTATAAGTCTCATGATTAAATGGGGTTAGGCTACTTGTTATGGAAGTCATATTTATGCTAGCATTGGTAATTAAGGACTAGGTCCATGGAATGCATATTGGTCTTGATAGATACATATATATATGTGGAATTGGAAATTGTAGGTTAGATATGTTGACAAGTATAGCATAGAACCAAATTGAGAATGACAATGCGAATGGATAATGGTTTGGGTGAATAATTGGTTAAAGTAAATAGGTTAGCAAATTGATAATTGTTGCCTAAGCATGTCGAGTCTGTCCCTTAAGGCTTGGGGATGGTATAAGATAACCAAGACAGTTCTTGAAAGTGTCTAAGTGTTTAAAAAGTTAAATCTGGAAATTGGGGCAGGGGTATCGATACCACTTACATGAGTATCGATACCACCCTTAGCAGATTCAAAATGGCTTCGAAGCTTGGTTCGATGCCAAGCTTCATTAAGATCTCACTGGTTCGATGCTAGTATCGAAATGGCATTGAGTCCTTGGCGTAGACCTGCATCGATACCTGGTTCGATACTGGGACTTCTAGTAACGAAATGTCATCGATACCAGTATCGAACCAGGCTACTCAACTTTAGTCAACGAGTCATCGAGGAAGACCAACATCGATACATGGTTCAATACATGGGCTTCCAGAAACGAAATTGCATCGATATATGTTTCGAACTAGGCTTCCCAGCCATGGTCAATGAGTCAACATAGTTGACCTGTATCGAACTAGGGTTCGATACCCCTGTTCCGATAACCCTCTATAGGGAGTATCGATACCCCTAGTCAATTTTGGTTCAACTTGGAAATGAAAATTTTCTTGATCAATAAGGTAATATTAATGATGATTGAACGAATAAAATTTGGTTAGAGATTTAGATCACGTTTAATGGTGATTGTAATTGATAAATGAATGAAAATTGAGAATCGAATTGGTTAATTGCATAAGTGTGGAAAAAAAGTTTTAAATTGGCCTCCAAATTGATAAAATTTACATATAATTGACTTGAATTAACGTTCTGGAATTAGATACAAGATTGGTCTAAATTAGATACAAGATTGGTCTAAATTGAGAATCGAAACGTTCTGGAATTAGATACAAGATTGGTCTAAATTACAAGTTTCAATGTCCGGTTGACACCTCCGTCTCCTAACTTGGGGCGAGGGTGTCACATATTTGCTGCTGGTTTCTTTATATGCTGCTTATCTTCATATTATTTTTGTTGACCGCTATTTCATATAAATTTAAAGCATTGAGGACAATGCTTGGTTTGAGTTTGGGGGTGCAGATTCACTGCCGAGGCAGCAATCTATTGCCAAGGCCTTGCCAAGAAAAGGAAGTACTTAAGTGATTTTTTTTTAATTTTTTATGCTCCTCGCCTTACTTGAATTAAATACTTATACTTTTGCACTGCTTATCATCAGTATTGCCTTAGTTTATTCTTTAAGGCTACAGAAATCTTTCTCCTTACCATGATTAGGTCCTGTTAAGAAGGTTTAACCTTAGGATACTTAAGGATGAAAACCTAGAAGCTTACTATAAGATGAATTTTTAAACACTTTTGGGACTTGTTGGATTATAGGAATTCTTTTAATGAACTTAGGTGATAAAGACTTAGATTCTTGGGAAAATAACTAGAGGTGCCTATCACCGGCTCTAGTAAGTACTCTTCTTCATGCTAGAGGTGCCCGAAATTGGCTCTAGTATGCTTTAAGGAATATCAAAAAGAAAGAAGGAATTAGTGAAGGGAAAAACACAATTCATGAGGTGCCCGAAATTGGCTCAAGAATTGGTTGTTAGAAAAGAAGAGAACACTTAACCAATTCTACTTGTCTTGAACTTAGAGTTTATCTAAGAAAGCGTTAAATCAAACTTGTCCACAAAAACGCACACACTCACCAATTCTTATAGTTTGTTTTTAGGTAAACCCTTCGGTAACAGGAAGGTTAAGTCTAAAGAATAGGCATAGTTATGGTGGGGAGAATAGATGGAAACGTAAGACCAAGAGAGAGTAGAGTTCGGCAAATTGATGGTTTGTATTGCTTGAGGACAAGCAACAATTCGAGTTTGGGGGTGTGATAAGTGCTCAACCCACTATCACTTTTTACACCTTTTATGGGCATTAATCACCGAATTTACACCCACTCGGACAAATGCATGTACTTAATGTGATATATTTAGAAGCTATGCTCATAGAGATAATATTTACAGAAAAAGACAAGTTTTACTGCATTTTTATATTTGTGCAGGAGAACCAATATCGCGACAGCAACATGGCCGAGGCAGGACCTGATGCCGAGGCAGCAGCTGAGAGCCAAGAAGCAAGACTGTAGGCGATTGGAAGAGAAAAATCCAAGGGACATGTCTGGACATAAAGCATATGGATCGGAGTTGGCTAGCATGAGGAAAAGCCCAAGACAAGGCCACGAGGGAAAGCCCCTTAGTTGAATTAAACTTGGAAATATTTTAATTATGTACATGACTTGTTCCCTACTCCAAGTTGTATTCTACTTAGTAAAGGTTTACCCTAGGTTAAGCCTATATAAAGACCTAGCCGTCCAATGTATTAGATATCAATACCTAGAGAGAGAGCCGATTCTTATATTCTTTTCTCTCAACTATGTTCTAAACTTTCTTAGGGTTTAGGTGAAGGTTGTTAGTATTTGTGAGAGGAGATTGTACTTTGCTTTCTTGTTTCAATGAAATAAAACTTTCAAGGTTTGATTATCCTTTGTTATTCCTTGTTCTTGTATTCAAGCCCGGGAGGGAAGTTTGTGAGTAATCCATTTATTTAGACTCGGGAGAGTTAAATTCACGAAAGGGGTAAGTACGGTGTTTCAATCGTGAAATACTAACTCGGCCTAGGGATAGGTTAAGAGTTTCAGCGGATAAAAGAAATGTGAGATTGCTTGGTGAGTATAATTGATTCACACCGGGAGGTATCATCAAGGACTAGTCATCAACAGTACTTCGACTTAGGGATAAGCGGAGTCATTCAAGGACACTTTGTTGAACTTTGGTAAAGTCTACCCACGAGCAAGGGATTGCCGCGATAGACAGTATCGTCACTGCCAAGGCAGTAATCTGCAGTGCTGCCGAGGCAGTGATATACAATTGCATTGAGCAGAGACAAGTCAATCAATTCCACAATACAACACAACTGGATCTTGACTGTAACATCCCGGTTTTGGGGTTAGTAGTTGAAGTGTAAGTTGGGGAAATTCGATTGGGGTCGAATCGGATTCCTAGGGTTCGTTATTCCGGGAAAAATTAAAATAATAATATTTTAATTGGATAAGTAATAATTTTGTGAAATGGTTCTAAAAATATTAAAGAGGTGTTTAAAAGTTAAGGGAATATTATTTGAATTTTAATTTAATTTTTAATTAGGCTAATTTTGTACTAGTGACTAAATTGTAATTTTTGGGAAAGTTTTGGGGATTTAATTAGTAATTTTTGGCAATTAGAATTTTTGGTGACTAAATTGGAAAGCAAGCCATACTTAGAATCCTTAGAGGGCCATAAACCTACTCATTTCTTGCTGATTTCTTCATCATTTTCTACAAGATTTATTTCATTTTACTCATCCTTTCATTCTCTACAAAACCTACTCATCAATTTTTGCAAAATCAACATTATTTTCAAGGAAATCTAGGAAGGTTTTCTCATCTTTTTGGTGGAGAAAATCTCTAAGAGGTAGTGCAAGAAGGTGCATAAGTTGCTGGTGCATTGGCATTGCCATCGGAGCATCGGCGAGGGCTCGTTTCGCTTGTCGGTGAGTGGTTTTGGATTTAAAGTGAATCGCATTGGTTCGGTTCTGTTTTGGGGACTATGGAATAGTGTGAAAACTTTCCATAGTTCAAGATTAAGTGTTCTAAATGATGTTGACGCATTACCTCTATTTTTGGTAATGGCATATATGTGAATAATGATTCAATATGATTTTGGAATTGCATATATTTGATTTTGAAATGATGCATGCATGTGTTAATTGCTGAAAATGCATGGTTTACTAAGGTATTCATGGTTTATGTAAGCATGAAAAAGAATTTGGGTTATGATGAGGTTATTTGCCCTATGTTGATAAAGCCATTAAGCATGATTTTAGTTCACATGATGAACATGTAATGAGTGCATTATGAGCAACAAGTTAACATGCATGATTGGAATTGATATTGGCTTAGTGACACTAACTTTAGATTCGAATACAAATGACATGTCATTAGGATTGAGTGCACTATAAACATTATGGAAATAAAGGAAAAATGCCTAAACGTAACAAGGGTGACTTTGTGTCCAACCGTGCGTGGTAGAGCTTGATAATGGTGACTTCGTGTCATGTCAATGGTGACTTCGTGTCATGTCAATGGTGACTTCGTGTCATGTCAATGGTGACTTCGGGTCATGTCAATGGTGACTTCGGGTCATGTCAATGGTGACTTCGTGTCATGTCAATGGTGACTTCGTGTCATGTCAATGGTGACTTCGGGTCATGTCAATGGTGACTTCGTGTCATATCAATGGTGACTTCGGGTCATGTCAATGGTGATTTCGGGTCATGTCAATGGTGACTTCGTGTCATGTCAATGGTGACTTTGTGTCATGACGAGACTAAAGGTCTCTAATCAATGGATTCGCGTATTCGGTGAACTTAAGTTTCACATTAAGTGATCACTAGAAAGCCAATATACAAACATGAACATATTTGGAACATTGTGCATTATTTGTGAAATGAATTGATAATGCCATGCATACTCAAGGAAAGGTTTTTGGTATTATGAACATGAACATGATTTGTTAAGCATGCTTGGTTTTAGAAAGACATTACAAGTTATGGTTTTTAATATGGTTTTAAAATGATGCATAAATGATCTTATTAGAGCTTTCTCACTAAGCATGTTGTGCTTAAGCTCTCTTCTCATCTTTGCAGACAAATAGTGACATTCGAGGCTACGTTCGGAGCAAGGAAACCAAGGGGAAGAGTTGCCTCAATTTTTGGTATGTTTTGGTAAATAATTTGGGCTTGGCAATGTGTAAATCAAACCTATGTGAAGTGTGTGAGTTTTGCTTGGGTTAATGTTGTAATAAGACCTATAATGTTTTGGATTATTAATTGATGGGGTGTTGTTTGGATTATGAGACATCTACATGAATGAACATTGTTGATTTTAAATCTTATTTTAGGAAGCATGCCTATAGAATGTTTGGGGTCTTTGATGTGGTAAATGAATGCTCTACATTGTTCTTTATGCTTAGGAAATTATGCACATAGCTAAGGCTTAAATTGGGGTGGTTCGAACCATGGTTCGATGCAATTACTCCACTAGATGCTGGAGTATCGATACCAATAGCCTTCGAAGTGCAAGGAGGCTAGCTCCACGATAGGGTACCGATACCGAGACCCAAAAATGACATTTTAAGTGTGGGAAATCATGTTTAGGGTCGGATGTCTTTCCACGATCGAATATAGATACAATAAATGATATTGAGAGTTGTAATATCACCAAGATTCATGATGTTAACTTGAATTCGCATTGGTAAATTAATGTTGGTATTAGTCCCTATAATATTGTGAGCTTTACAATTAGGTCCCTATTGTATGAAACATGAAATTGACGATGCAATAATGGTCCGTTTGATCTGAACTTTGTTATGAGTATGCTATGCATGTATAATTGAACTATGGTAGATTGCATTACCGGTTTATTGTTGGAATTAAGAATTATTTGCGTTTTGATCCTTGTGTACTGATATGCGAATTGAATAGATCAATCGTGAATCGAATGTTTCCGTTTTTTGTTACGCATGACCTCGACACACATAGGAACTTAATTATGCATCTAGAAAAAAAAACATATCGGTTTCATGGTTGTTTATCGAATTGGAACTTAACGGGTTTAGTTCGATATTCCCCGTGTGACCCGTTAGTGCCGGTTCCGTCCAGGCCGGGCTAAGGGGGTTACATTTGGTGGTATCAGAGCCAGGTTAACTAAAGTGTGTGGTTAGGGTTACTAAGTGTGTGACTGAACTTGTTATGTTGTTAACTTGTTGAATATATTTATGAATGATGGTTGTATTTGGGTGATAGTGGTTAAAAGGGATAACGATTACACATTGCCAATGCCAATACATTTTCAAATGCTTCAGGTTTCCCTTGGATCTTGCCCGAATGTAAGTCTAATATGTTTTGATTATACGTTTAAATTTGTGTTTAAAGTTTTGGAATATGCTCTGAGACGTGAGACTTGAGCTAGTGCTAGTATGATCACTGATGGTCAGTTTGAAGGTGAAACGACTGCCAGGGAAGAGCGTTTTCCCCCTTCACCCATAGTTGTGCCTCCGGTTATACGGGGAGGTCAGTTTAGAATCTGAGTTTGCACGTGCATTCAGGCTTTGATAGGTGTATTTCAGTCTGCTGAAGAGGAGTGGCTACTGCTAACCTAACTTGGAAATAGTTAGCAAGTTAGTAGTTGAAATTGTTGGAATCAAGGATGTTATTTGTGAGTGTGAACAAATAATCATGCATAGTGTAAGAGCACATATATGTAAATATCTATAGATATTGTAGGGCATGCATGCATTCTCGAGCATGACATTAGAAATTGCATTTACATGCACTTGCACAGGCATTGATGAGGGCATATAGGAAATCATACATACATTTGTTCACACTTGCGAGTATCTCCTTTGAAGATGGAAGTGGTGATGGGTTGGTTCTTTTTGGGTGTAGGTTTGTTAAAAAAAAATTGTTGAAAAGGCTTCCTTTTGGTCTTGAGCTTGTTGTATTGTGGGTAAGTTACCCTTTTGGATAGGGAATAGTCTTGGATGAGGAAAGGGGTCTTTTGGGCTAAGAGATGTGAATATTTGAAACCGAGGGGGATACCCTGAGTTATGGTTAGTTTTGAGTTGGTCATTAAGAAATGGAAGGCTGAGTTTTGCAAATTCTCTCCAGTTAGAGTTTGAAGGTTGTGAGAAGGTTTTGGCATGTTGTGTGATGTAAGACGGTTTGGTGTTTTGTTTTCTTAAAGAGTGTAGATTTGTTTTAAAAACAAAAGGGAGATGTTTATCGTCATGGTTAGTGGGAAAAAAAACTACATGGAGTCTTCTGTTGTATGGTCTAACGTGTGGTTAGGTTAAGGGTTGTGATGATCGGGTGTTTTTCCTTGAGGAGTATTGGGTCAAGTCTTGATGAAAGAATACAATAACATATATATTAGTATGGGAGTTGTGGTATCATGGGTTTGAACCATGGTTTTGTTGTGATCTTGCGAGGTTTTAGTTGTGCCGTAAAGGTGGAAAGTGCACATATTGTCTATATAAGGAGTTAGGTTGGGTTTACCTCAGCTAAAGTTAGATTGTAATGGTGTTTGAGTTGTGTGACGAGGACCGCTGGACAGTTTATAATCTATATCCGTTACTTGGTCTTTTCGGCTTGCTTTTATTGAAAGTGTAGTGAGAGTTATGTCCAGTGGGTTTATGTTAGTGGATGATTCATCAGTGTGGTTACAACCTTGGTAAGGTTATAAAATAAGAGGTGTTGGGGTGAGTGGAAGGAATAGTTCGACAAGTTTGGATTTTGTTGTGGTATAGGTGGGATAAGAGTTGACTTTATCAGTAAGATAAGGTTTGGGGAAGAGTTTTGCATTGGGTGTTGAGGTAGTTAGCGACACGCGGACCTCGAAGTTTGAGTTGTGTTGTTGTGTTTGTTGTGTTGGCTTAAGCTTGGGTTGGAGGTACTAACTTTGAGATAAGTACGATGTTGGGTGTCGACACGAAGGTGGTAGGCTCCTGGTGTTGCATGTTTTGTTCAATGTTAGCTATCGTGGGTGGCTTGGTTTGTGTAAGGATGTCTATGAAGGGGGTTTGTTTTGTGGGATGGACCAGGATTGCTGTGGAGTTACGAGAAAAGTTGTTTGGGTTAAATCTATGTGAGAGTCCTGGTAAAATAGTGGAGCTATGAGTGGGGCTTTGACTTAGTTAAGTTGATCGGAGGTAAGACGTAATCAGATGTTTGGTAAGGGTGTAGTTGAGGATATGGTTGGCAAGGTTAAGTTTTTGTGTCAAGAACCTTTAGGTTCTCTGATCCACATGGTTGTTTCGAAGGTTGCCGAGTTGGAGTGGTGTCTTGATAAGGGTATGTGGTAATCTTTTCTATGCGTTTGGTGGTACGGTATTGTAATAGAAGTTAGGAGCAAGTGTTTTTGAGTGGGCTTGTTGTGGATATGGTTGAGTTATGGGTGGTTGTTTGTCCTACTGGTAAGTTGGGAAGAATCATCATGACTTTGGTAGTAAAATTTTGAGGGTGAGATGAGGTTTTCTAGGTGTAGTTGGAATGATCGTTTATTTGAGTACGGTTCTCTTGGAGTTCTAAGTTTCAATGGTTGGTTGGATAAGTGGTATGTTCTAGCATGTTTAGATTCGAGGTTTTGGGAACAACATTGGCTTCTGTTTGAGTATTGGGATTTGTCATCCATAGGTGGAAGGATGGTATACTGGGACTATGTCTCTTAATGAAGGTGTAGCCATCGATGGAGTTTGCTTGAGACCATGTTTAACGGTTTTATGTTAAGCCAGTATGAGGCTTGTTGGTTGAGCATCGTTGTGTGGACCGTAGGTTGATGAAAGGTTTATATGGTTACCTTGTATGTTTGAGGATGTTGAAAAGAGGATTAGTTCGACTATGTGGTATGGAAACTGTTGTGGTTGCTAAGAGTTGATTATCGAAAAAAAAGAAGAAAGAAAAAAAGAAGAAGAAAGAGAGTTCTCTTTTGAGTATGTTTTCTGTGAAAGCTGAAGTAGTGTGGTGGTTTGTGTGTTGTTGCTTCAGTAAGAGGGACGAATTTGTTGTGTGTCCTAAGAGGGTAAATGTTTGATTGTCTAGTGAGTATCATCCGGGAAAAGCTAATGTGGTAACTGAAGCTTTGAGCCGTAAGACAGCGGTGGAGTTGAGGGCTATGTTTTCTAAGTGGAATATTTCAAAGGAAAATGGTTTTGTGACGGAGTCATAGGTAAAACCTGTTTTTGGTAGAAGTGATAAAGGTGAAACAATTGAAGTATGAGGTTTTGGTGCCTATTGTGGAAGATGTCGCTGAAGGTAGACCGATCGAATATCATTTTGATGATGATGAGGTTTTGTGTTTCAAAGGTCGGATTGTGGTGTCAGATGGTGTTGAGCTGAGACAAGCTATCTTGGTAGAAGCTCATACTAGTCCGTTTGCTATGCATCCGGGTAGTGTGAAGATATACAGGAATCTCAAAAGTGTATATTTTTTTTAGGTTGGTTTGAAGAAGGATGTGACGGAGTTTGTGTCATGGTGTATGGTGTGTCAGCGGGTGAAAGCTGAACATCAGTTTCCTACAGGGTTGTTGCAACCGGTTCAAGTGCCGGAATGGAAGTGGGAGAGAGTGACTATGGTTTTTTTTACGGGGCTGCCAGTAGCGTCGTGCAAAAAGGATTCTATATGGGTGATTGTTGATAGGTTTACGAAGTGTGCACATTTTCTTGCCGTACATACGACGTATTCTATGGATAAGTTAGCAGGGTTGTATGTTTCTGAGGTGGTGAAGTTGCATGGTGTGCTTAAGTCGATCATATCGGACAGAGATCCGCGCTTACCTCTAAGTTTTGGAAGGGTTTGCAAGTTGCTTTGTGTACGAGGCTTAGCTTTAGTACAGCTTTGGAGGTTATATTGAGATGTTGCATCATTGAGTTTCAAGGTTCTTGGTAGAAGCAGTTGCCTTTGGTGAAGTTTGCTTACAATAATAGTTATCAGGCAAGTATACAGATGGCACCGTTTGAGGCTTTATATGGGCGTAGGTGTCGTACACCTTTGTGTTGGAAGGAAGTTGGGCAAAAGTATGTTTCTTTACCTCAAGTGTTGAAAGATATGGATGAGAAAGTTAAGCTTATTTGTGCTAAGCTCAAGGAGGCTTCAGATAAACAGAAGTCTTATGCCGATTTGAAGCGTAGAGAGATAGAGTATGATGTCGGGGACAAAGTGTTTCTAAAAGTTTCGCCGTGGAAGAAAGTGATGAGGTTTGGACATAAGGGTAAGTTGAGTCCTCGTTTCATAAGGCCGTATGAGGTGTTGGAGCGTGTTGGTCCTGTTGCTTATTGGTTGAGGTTGCCGGAAGAGTTGAGTAGGATGCATGATGTTTTTCATGTATCGATGCTTCGTAAGTATAGATCGGATCCCTCTCATGTTGTTCCGGTTGAGAAGATTGAGTTAAGAGAGGATATGAGTTATGAGGAAGAACCGGTGAAGATTTCAGATGTGGATACATAGGTTCTTCGAGGGAAGACCATAGATTTGGTTAAAGTGCTTTGGAGACACCGAGGTGTTGAAGAGGCAACTTAGGAGACAAGGAAAAGTATGGAGGAGCAGTTTCCTCACCTGGTTGCTTCAGGTAAGAATTTCGAGGACGAAATTTTCTTAAGAGGGGGAGAGTTGTAACATCCCGGTTTTGGGGTTAGTAGTTGAAGTGTAAGTTGGGGAAATTCGATTCGGGTCGAATCAGATTCCTAGGGTTCGTTATTCCGGGAAAAATTAAAATAATAATATTTTAATTGGATAAGTAATAATTTTGTGAAATGGTTCTAAAAATATTAAAAAGGTGTTTTAAAGTTAAGGGAATATTATTTGAATTTTAATTTGATTTTTAATTAGGCTAATTTTGTACTAGTGACTAAATTGTAATTTTTGGGAAAGTTTTGGGATTTAATTAGTAATTTTTGGCAATTAGAATTTTTGGTGACTAAATTGGAAAGCAAGCCATACTTAGAATCCTTAGAGGGCCATAAACCCAATTTATTTTTAATTAATGATTTGTCCACCAAAATTGTTTTTAAATTGTTTTATTTTAGTTAATAATTCCATTTTCTTTTGTAACTTCCCATTTTCCCATCTTTTCTCCCAAGATTTTCTCTCATTTTCTCTCCATCTTCTTCTTCAAATTTCTTCAATTACTTGTTGATTTCTTCATCATTTTCTACAAGATTTATTTCATTTTACTCATCCTTTCATTCTCTACAAAACCTACTCATCAATTTTTGCAAAATCAACATCATTTTCAAGGAAATCAAGGAAGGTTTTCTCATCTTTTTGGTGGAGAAAATCTCTAAGAGGTAGTGCAAGAAGGTGCATAAGTTGCTGGTGCGTTGGCGTTGCCATCGGAGCATCGGCGAGGGCTCGTTTCGCTTGTCGGTGAGTGGTTTTGTATTTAAAGTGAATCGCATTGGTTCGGTTCTATTTTGGGGACTATGGAATAGTATGAAAACTTTCCATAGTTCAAGAGTAAGTGTTTTAAATGATGTTGATGCATTACCTCGATTTTCAGTTATTTTCGGTAATGGCATATATGTGAACAATGATTCAATATGATTTTGGAATTGCATATATTTGATTTTGAAATGATGCATGCATGTGTTAATTGTTGAAAATGCATGGTTTACTAAGGTATTCATGGTTTATGTAAGCATGAAAAAGAATTTGGGTTATTATGAGGTTATTTGCCCTATGTTGATAAAGCCGTTAAGCATGATTTTAGTTCACATGATGAACATGTAATGAGTGCATTATGAGCAGCAAGTTAACATGCATGATTGGAATTGATATTGGTTTAGTGACACTAACTTTAGATTCGAATACAAATGACATGTCATTAGGATTGAGTGCACTATAAACATTATGGAAATAAAGGAAAAAATGCCTACACGTAACAAGGGTGACTTTGTGTCCAACCGTGCGTGGTAGAGCTTGATAATGGTGACTTCGTGTCATGTCAATGGTGACTTCGTGTCATGTCAATGGTGACTTCGGGTCATGTGAATGGTGACTTCGTGTCATGTCAATGGTGACTTCGTGTCATGTCAATGGTGACTTCGTGTCATGTCAATGGTGACTTCGGGTCATGTCAATGGTGACTTCGTGTCATGTCAATGGTGACTTCGTGTCATGTCAATGGTGACTTTGTCTCATGACGAGACTAAAGGTCTCTAATCAATGGATCCGCGTATTCGGTGAACTTAAGGTTCACATTAAGTGATCACTAGAAAGCCAATATACAAACATGAACATATTTGGAACATTGTGCATTATTTGTGAAATGAATTGATAATGCCATGCATACTCAAGGAAAGGTTTTTGGTATTATGAACATGAACATGATTTGTTAAGCATGCTTGGTTTTAGAAAGACATTACAAGTTATGGTCTTTAATATGGTTTTAAAATGATGCATAGATGATCTTATTAGAGCTTCCTCACTAAGCATGTTGTGCTTAAGCTCTCTTCTCATATTTGCAGACAAATAGTGACATTCGAGGCTACGTTCGGAGCAAGGAAACCAAGGGGAAGAGTTGCCTCAATTTTTGGTATGTTTTGGCAAATAATTTGGGCTTGGCAATGTGTAAATCAAACCTATGTGAAGTGTGTGAGTTTTGCTTGGGTTAATGTTGTAATAAGACCTATAATGTTTTGAATTATTAATTGATGGGGTGTTGTTTGGATTATGAGACATGTACATGAATGAACATTGTTGATTTTAAATCTTATTTTAGGAAGCATGCCTATAGAATGTTTGGGGTCTTTGATGTGGTAAATGAATGCTCTACATTGTTCTTTATGCTTAGGAAATTATGCACATAGTTAAGGGTGATTAATGGTTAGGTTTGATTGGGTGGAATAACTTAGAATGTTCAAATTTGTCAAAGTGCACAGGGGGTATCGATACCAGTATCGATACCCTAAGGCTTAAATTGGGGTGGTTCGAACCATGGTTCGATGCAATTACTCCACTGGACGCTGGAGTATCGATACCACCTATGGGGGTATCGATACCAATAGCCTTCGAAGTGCAAGGAGGCTAGCTCCACGATAGGGTAGCGATACCGAGACCCTAGGTATCGATACCAATAGCCTTCGAAGTGCAAGGAGGCTAGCTCCACGATAGGGTAGCGATACCGAGACCCTAGGTATCGATACCGAGACCCAAAAATGACATTTTAAGTGTGGTAAATCATGTTTAGGGTCGGATGTCTTTCCATGATCCAATATAGATACAATAAATGATATTGAGAGTTGTAATATCACCAAGATGCATGATGTTAACTTGAATTCGCATTGGTAAATTAATGTTGGTATTAGTCCTTATAATATTGTGAGCTTTACAATTAGGTCCCTATTGTATGAAACATGAAATTGACGATGCAATAATGGTCCGTTTGATCTGAACTTTGTTATGAGTATGCTATGCATGTATAATTGAACTATTGTAGATTGCATTACCGGTTTATTGTTGGAATTAGGAATTATTTGCGTTTTGATCCTTATGTACTGATATGCGAATTGAATAGATCAATCGTGAATCGAATGTTTCCGTTTTTTATTACGCATGACCTCGGCACACATAGGAACTTAATTATGCATGTAGAAAAAAAAACATATCGGTTTCAGGGTTGTTTATCGAATTGGACCTTAACGGGTTTAGTTCGATATTCCCCGTGTGACCCGTTAGTGCCGGTTCCGTCCAGGCCGGGCTAAGGGGGTTACAATGACCTCTCTTTCTACTATTCAAATCTCTTTATTTTACTTAGTTGTTTTATTTTAGTTCCATCACAACCCAAAACTACTTGTGTTTTATTTTATTTCTACAGAACAGCAAAACGAAGAAGACATATTGTGTATACCAGTCCCTATGGAGACAATAATCCGATAAATACTTATCACTTATTACTTGCGATGTGTCCACTTGCACTAAACGTGCACTTTTGACACGCGACAAGTAGTTCTCAACCAAAATCTCTACTGATGGAGATTTCTGAGAAGCATAAAGAACAATGGGGGTTGATTCTTGAAGACTTCAAGAAAGATAGTTCTTCATTTGACATACACAGAATTTTGGTAGAGGATTGCCACGGTAACTGGCTAGCACAGCAATTGCCTCAACAACAAAGGCTATATCCAACCATTCTGAAAGTCAACAAGAATGAGGTAATTAAATGGTTGGATATTGATATAATTTTTTCTAACGAGATATTCATGCCTTCAGGAATAATAAGTTGGAGGATAGGCATGGACTACAAAAGAACACAAACGGAAGGCACCTCCACCATGATAGCACAAATGGGAGTATCCGTACCTGCATTAACCCATATATTTTTGAGTAGAATTGTCACTCGATGGAGGGTGCAGATGGACTATAAGAAATATCGGAAACGACCCTCCATAAGTTTTCTTTATATTCTCATTTTATATTAATTTTCTCTTTTATTTTATTTGGTATTTTCATGAATTCTCTTTATGGTATTTAGGAATAATTATCTTTTCATTATTTGAATGTTTCTTTATTGATGTTTATCTTTTTAGGTTAGGATAATAAAGCAGGAATAACAGAGAAGTAGTTCACATCAGGAAGTCCGCTGTCGCGGCAGTACATAGTGTCAGAGCCGCAGCAGTACATAGTGTCAGAGCCACAGCAGTTTCAACGGGTAGAATAGTGTAATGGCTAGTCTGCCGAGATTCCTACCGCGGCAGAAAAGGAAACGACAGTAAAGAGTAACGGCTACAAAATGGCTAGTGGATTCAAATGGTCACAAGGCCGAGGCCTATATAAGCAACCCTCTCCTCTTGAACTATTCACTCTTGCTTTCTTGTTTTCTTTAGAATTGTTAACAATCTTGCTCTAACAATACTCTTTGCCTACTCACAACTTTTCGTGAAATTTCCAGACTCCAAGAAAATCTCCAAGATATCAATCTCTCACAATCTTGATGGCAACTTACAAGCGATTTGCCCCAACCAATGTTGAAGACCGTTTCAACAGGTCTTTCATTGCTCGACAATTGTGGGAAGAACAAGGTTTCCAACACTCGGATGACGACAACTACGACATCGAGCATTATCTTTTCGACAGAATCAAGTACCAAGACTAAGAAATCTTCTGTCTTCAACCTGCCCAAGCGAACGCTACCATCGTGCGGGAATTCTATACGCACGGGCCTAGCAAAGATTCCCTCTTTGTCCACTGTCGAGGCAGGCCTGTCCAGCTAGATGCCGAGACCATCAACGATTTCTACGGCCTCACTCCAAACCATGATGTTCACGCTGAATTCATGGAGGATGTTACTGACGAGGATTACGAGTTGATCAAAGACGACCTTTGCTACACGAACACTCCATGGGAAACCGGTGCCCATAGAGGATCGGTAGCAAGGCAATGCCTAAAGCCCGAGGCCAAACTTTGGAACACCTTTGTCAAGAGACGCCTCATTCCCACATCCCACAACAGCACGGTGGACCGAAAGCGATTGGCGCTCATCTAATCGATCATTAACAAGAGGAGCATCAACGTTGGAGAGATCATTTTACGTGAAATTCACAAATGTGGTAAGAAGGATAGAGGAGCATTATATTTCCCATGTTTGATCACTGGTTTGTGTGTTGCCGCAGGTGTACCAATCGAAGATACAGACGAATACACTCCCCGAAGGCGCGGATGGACCAGAGACTTTTGCCATAAAGTAATGCAGATCACGCAGGCAGAACCAGTCCAAGCAACGCCCCAGCAGTTCACTGCTGATACTGCTGTCGGGGCCCAGTACACGGCAGACATGTCAGACACTGCCCACACCTCTGCCGCAGCAGACCCATATCAGGAGATATTGCAAAGGATGGCAACGATGGATCTTAGGCAGCAAAGATACATGGAGTATCAGAGGGACTTCAACTGCACCCTCGCCCAAATGATGCTCCATGCTTTTCCAGACCAAGGGGCGCAATTTCCAGAATTTCCCAGCAATATGTTTGTCACAGCCGCCCCTTACACAGAGACTACACCAGCTCCGGGAGGACCAAGGTCGTTCTTCTACGCGGGCCCTCCACCACCGTACCAGGCTGTCGGCCCATCTAGGGCAGCAGACTCTGCCGCGGCATCATCTGTAAGCAGAAGACCATCCAAGCGGAGGGCAGTCTTCAGCACTCCACCGTGATCCCCAATCATCATGGGCAGTCTATCAGCTGAGATAAATGGCTATGTGCACCAAGGCTCAACCGCCGCCAGACCGAGTACACACCATACTGGGGCAGCCACAACAATGGAAGGTGAAATGGACATAATGATCACTGAGGAGATGGCCAACGTGGAAGAAGGAGAAGAAGTGGAGGCTCGGATGCAACGGACACCACCCACAAGATCCCAACCGCCCCGGCAAGCAAAAGCTCAACCATCGCCCTCACCAAGAACAAAGCAATTAGCAGCAAGGCCAAGGAGAAAATTTGTTACAAGCAGCTCTTCGGAGTCTCTTTAAATTTTTCATATAATTCAATATTATTTGCTGTTGTTTTCTTTATATGCTGCTTATTTTTTTTCTTTTTCATATTTTGTTGTTGCCCGCTAGTTTCTTTTAATATAAAGCATTGAGGACAATGCTTGGTTTGAGTTTGGGGGTGCAGATTCACTGCCAAGGCAGCAATCTACTGCTGAGGTCTTGCCAAGAAAAGGGAGTACTTAAGTGAATTTTTTTTAAATTTTTTTATGCTCCTCGTCTCACTTGAATTAAATGCCTATACTTTTGCACTGCTTATCATCAGTATTGCCTTAGTTTGTTATTTAAGGCTATAGAAATCTTTCTCCTTACCATGATTAGGTCCTGTTAAGAAGGTTTAACCTTAGGATACTTAAGGATGAAAACTTAGAAGCTTACTATAAGATGAATTTTTAAACACTTTTGGGACTTGTTGGATTATAGGAATTCTTTTAATGAACTTAGGTGATAAAGACTTAGATTCTTGGGAAAGTAACTAGAGGTGCCTATCACCGGCTCTAGTAAGTACTCTTCTTCATGCTAGAGGTGCCCGAAATTGGCTTCTAGTATGCTTTAAGGAATATCAAAAAGAAAGAAGGAATTAGTGAAGGGAAAAACACAATTCTTGAGGTGCCCGAAATTGGCTAAAGAATTGGTTGTTTAGAAAAGAAGAGAATACTTAACCAAATTCTACTTGTCTTGAACTTAGAGTTTATCTAAGAAAGCCTTTAATCAAATTTGTCCACAAAAATGCACACACTCACCAATTCTTATAGTTAGTTTCTAGGTAAAGCCTTGGGTAGCCGAAAGGTTAAGTCTAAAGAATAGACATAGTTATGCTGGGGAGAATAGATGGAAACATAAGACCAAGAGAGAGTAAAGTTCGGCAAATTGATGGTTTGTATTGCTTGAGGATAAGCAATAGTTCGAGTTTGGGGGTATGATAAGTGCTCAACTCACTATCACTTTTTACACCTTTTATGGGCATTAATCACCGAATTTACACCCACTCGGACCAAAGCATGTACTTTATGTGATATATTTAGAAGTTATGTTTATAGAGATAATATTTACAAAAAAAGGCAAGTTTTACTACATTTTTATATCAGTGCAGGAGAACCAGTACCGCGGCAGCAACATGGCCGAGGCAGGACCTGATGCCGAGGCAGCAGCTGAGAGCCAGGAAGCAAGACTGTAGGCGATTGGAAGAGAAAAATCCAAGGGACGTGTCTGGACATAAAGCACATGGATCGGAGCTGGCTAGCATGAGGAAAAGTCCAAGACAAGGCCACGCGGGAAAGCCTCTCAATTGAATTAAACTTGGAAATATTTTATTTATGTACATGACTTGTTCCCTACTCCAAGTTGTATTCTACTTAGGAAAGGTTTGCCCTAGATCAAGCCTATATAGAGACCTAGCCGTCCAATGTATTAGACACCAATACCTAGAGAGAGAGCCGATTCTTAAACTCTTTGTTTTCTTTCTCTCAACTATGTTCTAAGCTTTCTTAGGGTTTAGGTGAAGGTTGTTAGTATTTGTGAGAGGAGATTGTACTTTGTCTTTGTTTCAATGCAATAAAACTTTCAAGGTTTACTTATCCTTTGTTATTCCTTGTTCTTGCACTCAAGCCCGGGAGGGAAGTTTATGAGTAATCCATTTATCTAGACTCGGGAGAGTTAGATTCACGAAAGGGGTAAGTACGGTGTTTCAATCGCGAAATACTAACTCGGCCTAGGGATAGGTTAAGAGTTTCAGCAGCTAAAAGAAGTGTGAGATTGGTTGGTGAGTATAATTGATTCACGCCGGGAGGTATCATCAAGGACTAGTCATCAACAATACTTCGACTTAGGGATAAGCGGAGTCATCCAAGGATACTTTGCCGAACTTTGGTAAAGTCCACCCACGAGCAAGGGATTGCCGCGGCGGACAGTATCGTCGCTGCCAAGGCAGTAATCTGCAGTGCTGCCGAGACAGTGATATACGATTGCATTGGGCATAGACAAGTCAATCAAATCCACAATACAACGCAACTGGATCCTAACCTCTCTCTCTTTATCAAATCTCTTTATTTTATTTTATTGTTTTATTTTAGTTCCATCACAACCCAAATTACTTGTGTTTTATTTTATTTCTTTCTATAGAACAAGAAGACGAAGAAGACATATTGAGTATACCAATCCCTGTGGAGACGATAATTCGATAAATACTTATCACTTATTACTTACGATGTGTCCACTTGCACTAAACGCGCACTTTTGACACGCGACAACTAGCTTGAAACCTAGCACACAAGCAAACCCTAAACATAATACCCGGTCTACTTACGGTAAGGTAAAGCAAAGAACCTATCATGGATCTATATAATTTAGAATCAACACACTTACCTCCTTCATACTTATCAAGCTTAGTTGATGAGCTCATAGGAGTGGCTTGAGGTTTCACATTTTGCAAGCCAAACTTCTTGAGCATATCCTTGATGTATTTTGCTTGCTTGATGAAGGTGTCATCCTTCATTTGCTTAATTTGGAGTCCTAAAAAGAATGAGAGCTCCTCCATCATGCTCATCTGGAATTCACCTTGCATTAGCTTAGAAAACTCTTGATAATAACACTCATTAGTAGATCCAAAAATAATATCCTCAACATAAATTTGAACTACTAAGATGTCATTTTTAAACCTTCTTATAAAAGGTGTAGTATCTACCTTCCCTTTTTAAAAGCCCTTTTTCAATCAAAAAGTTTGAAAGCCTTTCATACCAAGCTCTAGGAGCTTGTTTCAAACCATATAAAGCTTTAGTCAATTTAAAAACATGGTTTGAAAATTTTGAATTTTCAAAACTCGGTGGTTGTTCAACATACACTTCTTCATTTATAAAACCATTTAAGAAAGCACTTTTGACATTCATTTGAAAAAGCTTGAAATCATGATAACATGCAAATGCAAGTAACATCCTAATGGCTTCCATCCTAGCTACGGGTGCATAAGTTTCATCGAAATCTATTCCCTCTTCTTGAGTGTAACCTTGAGCAACTAATCTAGCTTTATTTCTTACAATGTTACCACTCTGATAGAGTTTGTTTTTAAAAACCCATTTAGTTTCTATAGTAAATTTATCACTAGGCCTATCAACTAATGTTCACACATTAGTTCTCTCAAACTGATTTAACTCTTCTTGCATAGCCAATATCCAATAATCATCATCTAAGGCTTCATTGATATTCTTAGGCTCTATGCATGAGATAAATGCAATATGATTCATTAATCTAAGAGAAGAACGAGTAGTTACCCCCTTGGATGGATCACCCAAGATTTTACCACTTTTGACATAGTTGAACTCCCTTGGGTAGCTCACTTCCCTTTCTTCAAGCTTTACATCTCCTAAACCTTCTATTGGAGGATCTTGTGTTTCTTCATTGGTTGGAACCCCATCCACCTTTGATGCTTGTCCATCATCAATGGTTTCAATGATTCCTACATCATCATCATCACAAGAATCCTTCCTAGGAAGGAGGTTATCATCGAAAACCACATGTATAGACTCTTCTACAACTAAGGTTCTTTTGTTAAAAGCACGATAAGCCTTTGAATGTTGAGAATAACCAAGAAAAATAGCTTCATCACTTTTTGCATCAAATTTACCTAAATTATCTTTTCCATTGTTTAAAACAAAACACTTGCACCCAAGAGGGTGAAAATAGATAATGTTAGGCTTTTTGGATTTTAAAACACTTGCCTAATCATTACTCGATTAATAATGTAACAAGAAGTGTTTGTGGCTTCCGCCCAAAAATACTTAGGTAAATTGTTTGCACAAAGCATGGTCCTAGCCATTTCTTCTAAAGTTCTATTTTTCCTCTCAACTACCCCATTTTGTTAAGGAGTGTGAGGAGCCGAAAAATTATGGCTAATCCTATTTTCATTACAAAAATTCTCAAAACCTAAATTTTGAAATTTGGTTCCATGATCACTTCTAATATGAGAAATTATTTGATCAAGGTCATTTTGAGAAATATTTGAAAATGTGATGAATTTTTGTAAGGATTCATCTTTGGTACTTAAAAATAGAGCCCAAGTGTATCTAGAGTAATCATCAACAATAATAAAAGCATTTGATTTTCCACCCAAGCTATTTGTCCTAATAGGTCCAAAAAGATCCATATGGATCAATTGTAAAACTCTACTAGTAGAAACATCATTAATGGACTTAAAAGAAACTCTCTTTTGTTTACCCTTAGCACATGCATTACAAATTTTATCTAAGGATAACTTGAGCTTAGGTAAACCTCTAACTAGATTTTGGGAGGCTAGTTTCTCTAAAACACTTATGAGCATTGTCCTATGCCATAACCATGTATCATTTTCATCACTAGCAAATAAGAATGCATGAGATAGGTTAATGTCATCTAGATGCACCATATATATTTTTCCTATGCGATGACCTATGAGCATTGTTCTATTTGATTCTATGTCTATTATTTTGCAACCATGTTTATCAAAAGAGACATAGAAACCTTTATCACACAATTGACTAATGCTCAACAAATTATGCTTAAGACCATTAACAAGCAAGACATTTTCAATGAGAATAGAGGAGTGATTACCAACAGAGCCAATACCCTCAATTTGGCCTTTGGATTTGTCACCAAAAGTCACTACTCCACCACTTTTAAGCTCTAACTCCTTAAATCGTCCCTTGTCTCTGGTCATATGCCTTGAGCATCCACTATCAAGGTACCACATGTTTTGACTTGAAGCTTTGGCCTTGAAGCAATGCTCAACCTACAAACAAAGATTTAGTTTTTGACTTTTGGTACCCAAATCATTTTGGGTCCATGAGAGTTAGTTCCCAAAAGCTTGGTTCCCTTAGGAATCCAAGATGCAATGGCATTAATATTATTAGAAATAATGAGTTCCTTAGGAACCCACACACTCCTAATTTTCCTATATCTAGCATGCCTTTGAAAACCTCTTTGTTTGAGGCCATAAAAATTCTTTTTCACATGGTTGGGTTTTGAAGAGCTTCCTTTTTCAAAAGTTGAACTACCAACCACTTTGATTTGTTCTTTAAGCTCATTCATCACTTTATGGTGATTCTCACTCAAGCTAGAAATAAGGTTGTTTAAATCCACATTTTCATTTTGAAAGAACTTTAAATCATCATTTAAAGTAACAACCTTTTCTTCCAAATCCAAAATCGTTTTTATCAAAGAATCATTTTTCTTTTCTAAATCAGAAATGTTTTTCTTGCTTTTCAAAATTGATTCTTTGAACTTCAAAACCAACTCATCATAAACATCTTGCAATTCATCATAAGCATCATATAATTCATCATATGTAAGATCATTGCAAGAGGGTTCAAGGGTTACCTTAGGCTCATCAAGAGCCATGAGACAAAGGTTGGCTACTTCATTGTCCTCATCGGATGATTACTCCTCATCACTCCACATGGCAACGACAGCCTTTTGCTTCTTCTTCTTCTCAAAACCCCTCCTTTTGTATTATGGGCAATCGGTCCTAATGTGACCGGGCTTCTTGCACTCATAGCAAATAATTTGATCCTTCTCATCTTCTTTGACCTTTGACTTAAAATCATTCTTTCTTTGGAATCTCCTATTCCTATTAGCCCTGATGAGTATAGTGAATCTTTTGGCTACCATAGTCAATTCTTCTAGCTCTTCTTATTCACTTGTATCCACCTCTTCTTGGAAGGATGAAGCCTTGAGAGCAATTCCTTGCTTTTTCTTTTCAACTTCTCTTTTCTCTAGCTTCACTTCTTCCTTCTTCTCTTCCTTTCTTCATGATCTCATGGGTGAGAAGAGATCCCACAAGAGCATCAAGCTTAAGAATCTTTAGGTCTTTCGCTTCTATGATCGCCGTTCTCTTGCTATCCCAAGACTCGGGAAGAGAGTAGATGAGCTTCCTCACAAGCTTATCTTCTGGTATGATCTCACCAAAGCCCTTGAGACCATTCACAATGACGGAAAACTGATCAAACATCTTGGTGACGTCTTCATCCGGCTCCATATTAAAATTCTCAGAGCTAAGATTGAGAAGACCTATCTTTGTCTCCTTGACATCATTTGTGCCCTCATATGTTGTCTCCAAACAGTCCCATACTTCTTTGGCACTTGTGCAAGATGACATCTTGGAGTAGATGTCGGGACCAAGAGCAAAAAAGAGGATGTGTAGAGCTTTATCATTTGTAGACATCCTTCTACGCTCTTCATCGGTCATCTCGTTCCTTTTCTTCGGTACTTGTCTATCTCCTTCAATCTTCATTGGAATTGAGGGACCATTTCAATTATACCCCAAAGGATATTATTATTTGATTTGATGAAGAGCCTCATTCTATTCTTCCAATATGGGTAGTTATCACTGTTAAAGAATGGAGGTTTGGTGATGGAGTGAGACTCGTTCCATGTTCCGGAGGTGGAGGTGGAGGCCATTTAACTTGACTTGAAAAATTGATCAACAATCATTGGATCTTCTTTGGTGGAGGTGAATCCCTTGAAAGATCTATCGCTGATACCAATTGTTGAATTGATCGATCTTGATAATTAGCCAAGAGGGGGGTGAATTGGCTATTTAAAATTTTTTGTCGGTGAAATTTCGGTAAAAACGAAAAATGAAAAACAAGAGATTTATAGTGGTTGAAGCTTAGGAACAAGCTCTACATCCACTACCTTAGCTCCCACTAAGGATTTTGAAATCAATTCACTAAGAATTCAACCTTTTTCTAGGTTTAAGGGATAACCTTTACAAATCGAATCAAACCTTCTACCCAAGGATTGATTCAAACCTCACAAGATGATAAAAGAAAGAAAGGCAAATTTAAATCTCTCACAAGATAGATAATTGCCCCAAATTACAAACAAACTCTCCCCAAACTCAATTACAAAGAATAAAATTGAAATACAAGAGATGGGAGACAAGATATTCAATAACAAAGCTTGGGAGTTGGATTTAATTACTTGGATGTTGCTTGAGGTTCAATAGTTGTTAATGCTTCTTGAACTTCTTCATTTTATATGTCCTCATTGATTTCTAACCGTTGTGGTTGTTGGGAATTGAAATAAAGATGTTAGGACCATATCTTCCCACCATAAATGCTCTTCTACAGGCAGAGGTATCGATACACGGGGAACCTGTTTCGGAATAGCCTATAAAAAGATACAGACGTTGAGCATTTAATAGGGAGGGTATCGAAACATGTATCGATGCCATTACTACACTGTAATGGTGGGTATCGAACCATGTTTTGGAACATCTCAACCATCTTTTAAAGTTTTAACTGCCACCAACGGTCAACTCATTAAATGCTAAAATAGCCATTGAGAATTAAAAGGTGTATCGATACTGGTATCGATACCATGAGTCCTATTTTTAAATGATTTTAAAACAATTAAAAATACTCGATGTGGTTCGATACATGGTTCGAAACATGCATTTACAGTAAGGTAATGGTATCGAACCATGTTTCGATACCTATTCTTAGTTCGAAGAAAAAAGCTTTAAAAATGCAATAGGGTATCGATACTGGTTCAAATGGTATCGATACTCTCGTATCAAAACACTTAGAAATTTTATTTCAAAGTTCTTGGTTTGACTTGAAATCAAAAGTTTGACTTAAGAACTTAAAAATTTATTACAAAATAGTCCTTATACATAATTGTTATATCAAAATCAATTTTGGTTTTACATAATTTATTTTAAGCTGTATAATTAGTTTCAAAAGCCCATAATTAACTCTTTGTACCCAAAAAATTTGATTTAATATCATTTAAAATAATTTTTTAAATTTCAGAGCGTGCATATCTAAATAGGCTTTCTAGTGAACCCTTTCGAATTTTAACCGAGTAAAAAGCTCAAAATTTTAGTTTAACATGTATAATTAGGTTCTAAATGCCCATAATTAATTTTGTTTTTACCCAAAAAAATTTATTTAATATCATTTTCAATCTTTTTTAGGGTTCAGAGTCCATGTGTAAATGGGCTTTATGGTGAACCCGTTCAAATTTTAACCTAGTAAAAAGCTCAAAATTTGAGTTTAAGCTGTATAATTAGGTTCAAAAAGTCCATAATTAACTTTTTCTACCCCAAAAAATTGATTTAATATCATTTTTCATAATTTTTTAGTGTTCAGAGCCTGCATGTCTAAATGGGCTTTGTAATGAACCCGTTCGAATTTAAACCGGGTAAAAAGCTCAAATTTTAGTTTAACATGTATAATTGGGTTCAAAATCCCATAATTAACTTTTTTTACCCAAAAAATTTGATTTAAAATCATTTTCGATCGTTTTTAGGGTTTAGAGCGTGCATGTCTAAACGGGCTTTCTAGTGAACGCGTTTAAATTTTAACTGATTAAATAGCTCCAAATTTTATTTTAAACTGTATAATTAGGTTCAAAAGTCCATAATTAATTTTTTGTACCCAAAAAATTTGATTTATTATCATTTTCGATAATTTTTTAAGGTTTAGAGCGTGCATGTCTAAATGGGCTTTCTAGTGAACTTGTTCGAATTTTATCCGAGTAAAAAGCTCAAAATTTGATTTTAAGCTATATATTTAGGTTCAAAATCCCATAATTAACTTTTTGTACCCCAAAAATTTGATTTAATATCATTTAAAATAATTTTTTAGTGTTTAGAGCGTGCATAACTAAATGGTCTTTCTAGTGAACCCTTTCGAATTTTAACCGAGTAAAAAGCTCAAAATTTTAGTTTAACCTGTAAAATTAGGTTCAAAATGCCCATATTTAACATTTTTTACCCAAAAAAAATTATTTAAAATCATTTTTGATTTTTTTAGGGTTCTAAGCGTGCATGTCTAAATGGGTTTTCTGGTGAACCCTTTCGAATTTTAACCGAGTAAAAAGCACAAAAATTAAGTTTAACCTGTCTAATTAGGTTCTAAATGCCCATAATTAACTTATTGTACCCAAAAAATTTGATTTAATATCATTTTCCATCGTTTTTAGGGTTTAGAGCTTGCTTGTGTAAATGGGCTTTCTAGTGAACCCGTTCGAATTTTAACCGAGTAAAAAGCTAAAAATCTTAGTTTAACCTACATAATTAGGTTCAAAAGCCCATAATTAACTTTTTGTACCAAAAAAATTGATTTAATATCATTTTTGATTGGTTTTTAGGGTTCAGAGCGTGTATGTCTAAATGGGCTTTGTAGTGAACCTGTTCGAATTTTAACCGAGTAAAAAGCTCCAAATTTTATTTTAAGCTTTATAATTAGGTTCCAAAGTCCATAATTAACTTTTTGTACCCAAAAAAATTGATTTAATATCCTTTTCGATAATTTTTTATGGTTGAGAGCGTGCACGTCTAATTAGTTTCAAATGCCCATTATTAACTTTTTGTACCCAAATAATTTGATTTAACATCATTTTCGATCATTTTTTAGGGTTCTAAGCGTGCATGTCTAAATGGGCATTCTAGTGAACCCGTACGAATTTTAACAGAGTCAGAAGTTTAAAATTTTATTTTAAGATGTATAATTAGGTTCAAAAGACCATAATTAACTTTTTTTACCCCAAAAAAATTGATTTAATATCATTTTCGATCGTTTTTTAGGTTCAGAGCGTGCAAGTCTAAATGGGCTTTCTAGTGAACCCGTTTGAATTTTAAACTAGTAAAAAGCTCAAAATTTGAGTTTAAGCTGTATAATTAGGTTCAAAAGCCCATAATTTACTTTTTATACCAAAAAATTTGATTTAATATCATTTTCGATTGTTTTTAGGGTTTAGAGCATGCATGTCTAAAAGGGCTTTCTAGTGAACCCGTTCGAATTTTAAACGAATAAAATACTCAAAATTTTTGTTTCAGCTGTATAGTTAGGTTCAAAAGACCATAATTAACTTTTTTTACCCAAAAAATTTGATTTAATATCATTTTCGATCATTTTTTAGGGTTCAGAGCGTGTATGTCTACATGGGCTTTCTAATGTACCTGTTCGAATTTTAACCGAGTAAAAACCTCAAAATTTTAGTTTAACTTGTATAATTAGGTTCAAAATGACCATAAATAACTTTTTTTACCCAAAAAAATTTATTTAATATCATTTTCGATCTTTTTTAAGGGTTTAGAGCGTGCATGTCTAAATGGGCTTTCTGGTGAACCCGTTCGAATTTTAAACTAGTAAAAAGCTCAAAATTTTAGTTTAACCTGCATAATTAGGTTAAAGAGCCCATAATTAACTTTTTGTACCCAAAAAAATTGAATTAATATCATTCTCGATCATTTTTAGGGTTTAGAGCGTGCAAGTCTAAATGGGCTTTCTAGTGAACCCGTTCGAATTTTAAACGAGTAAAAAGCTCAAAATTTGAGTTTAAGCTGTATAATTATGTTCAGAAGCACATAATTTACTTTTTATACCCCAAAAAATTTGATTTAATATCATTTTTATCGTTTTTAGTGTTTAGAGCATGCATGTCTAAATGGGCTTTCTTGTGAACCCGTTCGAATTTTAATTGAGTAAAAAGCTCCAAATTTTATTTTAAGTTGTATAATTAGGTTCAAAAGTCCTTAATTAACTTTTTGTACCCAAAAAATTTGATTAAATATCATTTTCGATAATTTTTTATGGTGAAGAGCGTGCATGTCTAAACGGGCTTTCTAGTGAACCCGTTCGATTTTTAACAAAGTAAAAAGCTCAAAATTTTAGTTTAACCTGTATAACTAGTTTCAAATGCCCATTATTAACAATTTGTACCCAAATAATTTGATTTAATATCATTTTCGATCATTTTTTAGGGTTCTGAGCGTGCATGTCTAAATAGGTATTCCAGTGAACCCATTCGAATTTTAACGGAGTCAAAAGTTTAAAATTTTATTTTAAGATGTATAATTAGATTCAAAAGACCATAATTAACTTTTTTTACCCCCAAAAAATTGATTTAATATCATTTTCGATCGTTTTTTAGGTTCAGTGCGTGCAAGTCTAAATGGGCTTTCTAGTGAACCCGTTTGAATTTTAAACGAGTAAAAAGCTCAAAATTTGAGTTTAAGCTGTATAATTAGGTTCAAAAGCCCATAATTTACTTTTTATACCCCCAAAAATTTGATTTAATATCATTTTCGATCGTTTTTAGGGTTTAGAGCATGTATGTCTAAAAGGGCTTTCTAGTGAACCCGTTCGAATTTTAAACGAATAAAATACTCAAAATTTTAGTTTCAGCTGTATAGTTAGGTTCAAAAGACCATAATTAACTTTTTTTACCCAAAAAATTTAATTTAATATCATTTTCGATCATTTTTTAGGGTTCAGAGCGTGTATGTCTACATGGGCTTTCTAATGAACCTGTTCGAATTTTAACCGAGTAAAAACCTCAAAATTTTAGTTTAACCTGTATAATTAGGTTCAAAATGACCATAAATAACTTTTTTTACCCAAAAAATTTATTTAATATCATTTTCGATCTTTTTAAAGGGTTCAAAGCGTGCATGTCTAAATGGGCTTTCTGGTGAACCCGTTCGAATTTTAACCTAGTAAAAAGCTTAAAATTTTAGTTTACCTGCATAATTAGGTTAAAGAGCCCATGATTAACTTTTTGTACCCAAAAAATTTGAATTAATATCATTCTCGATCATTTTTTAGGGTTTAGAGCGTGCCAGTCTAAATGAGCTTTCTAGTGAACCCGTTCGAATTTTAACCGAGTAAAAAGCTCCAAATTTTATTTTAAGCTTTATAATTAGGTTCAAAATACCATAATTAACTTTTCTTATCCAAAAAAATTGATTTAATATCATTTTCGATCGTTTTTTAGGGTTTAGAGCGTGCAAGTCTAAATGGGCTTTCCAGTGAACCTGTTCGAATTTTAATCGAGTAAAAAGCTCAAAATTTTAGTTTAAGCTGTATAATTAGGTTCAGAAGCACATAATTTACTTTTTATACCCCAAAAAATTTGATTTAATATCATTTTTTATCGTTTTTAGGGTTTAGAGCATGCATGTCTAAATGGGCTTTCTAGTGAACCCGTTCGAATTTTAATTGAGTAAAAAGATCCAGATTTTATTTTAAGTTGTATAATTAGGTTCAAAAGTCCTTAATTAACTTTTTGCACCCAAAAAATTTAATTTAATATCATTTTCGATCGTTTTTTAGGGTTCAGAGCGTTCATTTCTAAATGGGTTTAGAGCGTGCATGTCTAAATGGGATTTCTAGTGAAACCATTCGAATTTTAACTGAGTGAAATGCTCAAAATTTGAGTTTAAGCTGTATAATTAGATTGAAAAGACCATAATTAACTTTTTGTATCTAAAAAATTTGATTTAATATCATTTTCGTTCTTTTTTAAGTTGTATAATTCTGTTCAATTACACATACTAAATTTTTTTTACCCATAAAATTTGATTTAATGTCATTTTTTATCGTTTTATAGGGTTCAGAGCGTTCATGTATAAATGGGCTTTATAGTGAACCCATTCGAATTTTAACCGAGTAAAAAGCTCAAAAATTTAGTTTAAGCTATATAAATAGGTTCAAAAGCCCGTAATTAAACTTTTGTAACCAAAAAATTTGATTTAATTTCATTTTCGATCATTTTTTAAGGTTCAGAGCGTGCATGTCTAAATGGGATTTCTAGTGAACCCGTTCGAATTTTAACCGAGTAAAAACCTCAAAAATTTAGTTTAAGTTGTATAATTAGGTTCAAAAGCCTATAATTAACTTTTTGTGCCCAAAAAAATTTGATTTACTATCATTTTCTATCGTTTTTTATGGTTCAGAGCGTGCATGTCTAAATGGGCTATCTAGTAAACCAGTTCGAATTTTAACCGAGTAAAAAGTTTAAAATTTTAGTTTATGATGTATAATTATGTTTAAAAGCCCATAATTAAGTTTTTTTACCCAAAAAATTGATTTAATATTATTTTTGATCACTTTTTAGGGTTCAAAGCGTGCTTATCTAAATGGACTTTCTAGTGAACCCATTTGAATTTTAACCGAGTCAAAAGTTCAAAATTTTAGTTTAAATTGTATAATTAGGTTCAAAAGACCATAATTTACTTATTTTATCCAAAAAAAATTTATTTAATATCATTTTCGATCGTTTTTCAGGGTTCAGAGCGTGCATGTCTAAATGGACTTTCTAGTGAACCTGTTCGAATTTTAACTGAGATAAAAGTTCAAAATTTAAGTTTAAGCTCTATAATTAGGTTCAAAAGCCTATAATTAACTTTTTTTTACCCGAAAAATTTGATTTAATATCCTTTTCGATCGTTTTTTAGTGTTCAGAGCGTGCATGTCTAAATGGGCTTTCTATTCATCCCGTTCAAATTTTAACCGAGTCAAAAGTTCAAAATTTGAGTTTAAGCTATATAATTAGGTTCAAAATCCTATAACTAACTTTTTTTACCCAAAAATTTTGATTTAATATCATTTTCGATCATTTTTTAGGGTTTAGAGCGTGCATGTCTAAATGGACTTTCTAGTGAACGTGTTGGAATTTTAACTGAGACACAAGTTCAAAATTTTAGTTTAAGCTATATAATTAGGTTCAAAAGCCCATAATTAACTTTTTTTACACAAAAAATTTGATTTAATATCATTTTGATCGCTTTTTAGGGTTTAGAGCGTGCATGTCTATATGGGATTTTTAGAGAACACGTTCGAATTTTAACCGATTAAAAAGCTCAAAATTTGGGTTTAAGTTGTATAACTAGGTTCAAACGCCCACAATTAAATTTTTGAACCAAAAAAATTTGATTTAATATCATATCGATCGTTTTTTTAGGGTTCAGAGCATGCATGTCTAAATGGGCTTTCTTGTAAACCCGTTAGAATTTTAACTGAGTAAAAAGTTCAAAATTTTAGTTTAACCTGTATAATTAGGTTCAAAAGCCCATAATTAACTTTTTTTACCCAAAAAATTTGATTTAATATCATTTTAGATCGTTTTTTTAGGGTTTAGAATGTGCTTGTCTAAATAGAGTTTCTAGTGAACGCGTTCGAATTTTAACCGATTTAAAAGCTCAAAATTTGATTTTAAGTTGTATAATTAAGTTCAAAAACCCATAATTAACTTTTTGTACCCAAAAAATTTGATTTAATATCATTTTCGATCATTATTTAGGGTTCAGCGCGTGCATGTCTAAACGGGCTTTCTAGTGAACCCGTTCGAATTTTAACCGAGTAAAAAGTTCTAAATTTTAGCTTAAGCTGTATAATTAGGTTCAAAAGACCATAATTAACATTTTTTAGCCAAAAAAAATTGATTTAATATCATTTTCGATGATTTTTTAGGGTTAAGAGCGTGCATGTCGAAATGAGATTTCTAGTGAACTCGTTCGAATTTTAACAGATTAAAAAGCTCAAAATTTGAGTTTAAGCTGTATAATTAGGTTCAAATGCCCATAATTAAATTTTTGTACACAAAAAATTTGATTTAATATCGTTTTTGATCGTTTTTTAAGGTTCAGAGCGTGCGTGACTAAATGGGCTTTCTAGTGAATCCGTTTAAATTTTAATCGAGTCAAAAGTTCAAAATTTTAGTTTAAGCTGTATAATTAGGTTCAAAAGCCCATAATTAACTTTTTTTACCCAAAAAATTTGATTTAAAATTATTTTCGATCGTTTTTTAGGGATCAGAGCGTGCATGTCTAAATGGGCTTTCTAGTAATCCCGTTCAAATTTTAACCGAGTCAAAAATTCAAAATTTTAGTTTAAGCTGTATAGTTAGTTTCAAAAGCCCATAAATAACTTTTTGTGCCAAAAAAATTTATTTAATATCATATTCGATCATTTCTTTAGGGTTCATAGCGTGCATGTCTAAATGGGCTTTCTAGTGAACCCATTCGAATTTTAATCGAGTAAAATGTTCAAAATTTTAGTTTAAGCTGTATAATTATGTTCAAAAGCCCATAATTAACTTTTTTTACCCCAAAAATTTGATTTATTATCTTTTTCGATCGTTTTTTAGGGTTCAGAGCGTGCATGTCTAAATGGGCTTTCTAGAGAACCTATTCGAATTTTAACCGATTAAAAAGCTCAAAATTTGGGTTTAAGCTGTATAATTAGGTTCAAATGCCCATAATTAACTTTTTGAATGCAAAAAATTTGATTTAATATCATTTTCGATCGTTTTTAGGGTTTAGAGCGTGCATGTCTAAATGGGCTTTCTTGTAAACCCGTTCGAATTTAAACCGAGTCAAAAGTTTAAAATTTTAGTTTAAGTTGTATAATTAGGTTCAAAAGCCCATAATTAACTTTTATACAAACCTAAAAAATTTGATTTAATATCATTTTCGATTGTTTTTTAGGGTTCAGAGCGTGCATGTCTAAATGGTCTTTCAAGTGAACCCGTTCGAATTTTAACCGATTAAAAATCTCAAAATTTTAGATTAAGTTGTATAATTAAGTTCAAAAGCCCATAATTAACTTTTTGTACCCAAAAAATTTGATGTAATATCATTTTCGATTGTTTTTAGGGTTCTGAGCGTGCATGTCTAAATGGGCATTCTAGTGAACCCGTTCGAATTTTAATCGAGTCAAAAGTTCAAAATTTTAGTTTAAGATGTATAATTAGGTTGAAAAGACCACAATTAACTTTTTTTACCCCAAAAAATTTGATTTAATATCATTTTTGATCATTTTTTACGTTCAAAGCGTTCATGTCTAAATGAGCTTTCTAGTGAACCCGTTTGAATTTTAACCGTTTAAAAATCTCAAAATTTTAGTTTAAGCTGTGTAATTAGGTTCAAATGCCCATTATTAACTTTTTGTACCCAAATAATTTGATTTAATATCATTTTTGATCATTTTTTAGGGTTTTGAGCGTGCATGTCTAAATGGGCATTCTAGTGAACCCGTTCGAATTTTAACCGAGTCAAAAGTTTAAAATTTTATTTTAAAATGTATAATTAGGTTCAAAAGACCATAATTAACTTTTTTTACCCAAAAAAATTGATTTAATATCATTTTCGATTGTTTTTTAGGTTCAGAGCGTGCATGTCTAAATGGGCTTTCTAGTGAACACGTTCGAATTTTAACCGATCAAAAACCTCAAAATTTGAGTTTATGCTATATAATTAGGTTCAAATGCCCATAATTAACTTTTTGTACCCAAAATATTTGATTTAATATCATTTTTGATCGTTTTTTAGGGTTAGAGCGTGCATGTCTAAATGAGCTTTCTAGGAACCCGTTCGAATTTTAATCGAGTCAAAAGCTCAAAATTTGAGTTTATATTGTACAATTAGGTTTAAATTCCCATAATTAACTTTTTGCACCCAAAAAATTTGATTTAATAACATTTTCGATAGTTTTTTAGGGTTTAGAGCGTGCATGTCCAAATGGGGTTTCTAGTAAACCCGTTCGAATTTTAACCGAGTAAAAATTTCAAAATTTTAGTTTAAGCTGTATAATTATGTTCAAAGACCCATAATTAAGTTTTTTTACCCAAAAAATTGATTTAATATCATTTTCGATCGTTTTTTAGGGTTTAGAATGTGCATGTCTAAATAGACTTTCTAGTAAAACCGTTCGAATTTAACCTATTAAAAAGCTCAAAATTTGAGTTTAAGTTGTATAATTAAGTTCAAGTGCCCATAATTAACTTTTCGTGCCCAAAAAGTTTGATTTAATATCATTTTCGATCATTTTTTACGGTTCAATGCGTGCATGTCTAAATGGGCATTCAAGTGAACCCGTTCGAATTTTGACCGAGTAAAAAGTTTAAAATTTTAGTTTTAAGCTGTATAATTAGGTTCAAAAGACCGTAATTAACTTTTTTTACCCCAAAAAATTGATTTAATATTATTTTTGATCGTTTTTTAGGGTTTAGAGCGTGCATGTCTGAATGGGGTTTCTAGAAAACCCGTTCGAATTTTAATTGAGTCAAAAGTTCAAAATATTAGTTTAAGTGGTATAATTAGGTTCAAAAGAACATAATTAACTTTTTTATACCCCCAAAAAATTTAATTTAATATCATTTTCGATTGTTTTTTAGGGTTCAGAGCATGCATGTATAAATGGGCTTTCTAGTGAACCCGTTCGAATTTTAACCGATTAAAAAGCTCAAAATTTGATTTCACGACGTATAAATAGGTTCAAATGCCCATTATTAACTTTTTGTACCCAAAAAATTTCATTTAATATCATTTTCGATCGTTTTTAGGGTTTAGAGCGTGCATGTCTAAATGGGCTTTTTAGTGAACCCGTTCTAATTTAACGAGTAAAAAAACTCAAAATTTGAGTTTCAGCTGTATAATTAGGTTCAAATACCCATAATTAACTTTTTTTACCCAAAAAATTTGATTTAATATCATTTCGATCATTTTTTAGGGTTCAGAGCGTGCATGTATAAATAGGTTTTCTAGTAAACGCGTTCGAACTTTAACAGAGTAAAAAGTTCAGAATTTTAGTTTAAGCTTTATAATTATGTTCAAAAGACCATAATTAACTTTTTTTACAAAAAAAATGATTTAATATCACTTTCGATCGTTTTTTAGGGTTCAGAGCGTGCATGTCTAAATGGGCTTTCTAGTGAACACGTTCGAATTTTAACCGATTAAAAACCTCAAATTTTGAGTTTAAGCTGTATAATTAGGTTCAAATGCCCTTAATTAACTTTTTGTACCCAAAAAATTTGATTTAATATCATTCTCCATCATTTTTTAGGGTTTAGAGCGAGCATGTCTAAATGGGCTTTCTAGTGAACCCGTTTGAATTTTAACCGAGTATAAAGTTCAAAATTTTAGTTTAAGATGTATAATTAGGATCAAATGCCAATATTTAACTTTTTGTACCCAAAAAAATTGATTTAACATCATTTTCGATCGTTTCTTAGGGTTCAGAGCATGCATGTATAAATGGGCTTTCTAGTGAACCGTTCGAATTTTAACCGAATCAAAAGTTCAAAATTTTAGTTCAAGCTGTATAATTAGGTTCAAATTACCATAATTAACTTTTTTTACCCCGAAAAAATTGATTTAATAACATTTTCGATCATTTTTTAGCGTTCAGAGCGTGCATGTCTAAATGGGCTTTCTAGTGAACCAGTTCGAATTTTAACCGAGTAAAAAGTTCGAAATTTTAGTTTAAGATGCATAATTAGGTTCAAATGACCATAATTAACCTTTTTTACCCAAAAAATTTGATATATTATCATTTTCGATCATTTTTTAGGGTTCAGAGCGTGCATGTCTAAATGGGCTATCTAATGAACCCGTTCGAATTTTAGTTTAAACTGTATAATTAGGTTCAAAAGCACATAATTAACTTTTTTTACCAAAAACATTTGATTTAATAACATTTTTGATTTTTTTTTAGGGTTGAGAGCGTGCATTTCTAAATGAGCTTTCTGGTGAACCCGTTCAAATTTTAACCGATTAAAAAGCTCAAAATTTGTGTTTAAGTTGTATAATTAGGTTCAAATGCCCATAATTAAATTTTTGTACCCGAAAAATTTGATTTAACATCATTTTCGATCGTTTGTTAGGGTTCAGAGCATGCATGGCTGAATGAGGTTTCTAGTAAACCCGTTCGAATTTTAACCGAGTAAAAAGTTTAAAATTTTTGTTTAAGTTGTATAATTAGGTTCAAAAGCTCAAAATTAACTTTTTTTTACCAAAAAAATTTGATTTAATATAATTTTCGATCGTTTCTTAGGGTTCAGAGCGTGCATGTCTAAATGGGCTTTCTAGTGAACCCGTTCGAATTTTAACCGAATCAAAAGTTCAAAATTTTAGTAGCTGTATAATTAGGTTCATAATACCATAATTAACTTCTTTTACCCCGAAAAATTTGATGTAATAACATTTTCGATCGTTTTTTAGTGTTTAGAGCGTGCATGTCTAAATGGGTTTTCTAGTAAACTCGTTCGAATTTTAACCGAGTAAAATGTTCAAAATTTTAGTTTAAGATGTATAATTAGGTTCAAAAGCCCATAATTAACTTTTTGTACCCCAAAAAATTGATTTAATATCATTTTCGATGGTTTTTTAGGGTTCAGAGCGTGCATGTTTAAAAGGGCTATCTAATGAACCCGTTTGAATTTTAACCGAGTAAAAAGTTCTATATTTTAGTTTAAGCTGTATAATTAGGTTCAAAAGCTCATAATTAACTTTTTTTACAAAAAAAAATTGATTTAATATCATTTTCAATCATTTTTTAGGGGAAAGAGCGTGCATGTCTAAATGAGCTTTCTAGTGAACCCGTTCGAATTTTAACCGATTAAAAAGCTCAAAATTTGTGTTTAAGTTGTATAATTAGGTTCAAATGCCCATAATTAACTTTTTGTACCCAAAAAATATGATTTCATATCATTTTCGATCATTTATTAGGGTTCAGAGCGTACATGTCTAAATGGGATTTCTAGTGAACCCGTTCGAATTTTAACCGAATCAAAAGTTCAAAATTTTAGTTTAAGCTGTATAATTTGGTTCAAAAGACCATAATTAAATTCTTTTACACCAAAAAATTTGATTTAATAACATTTTCGATCATTTTTTAGGGTTCAGAGCGTGCATGTTTAAATTGGTTTTCTAGTGAACCCTTTCGAATTTTAACCGAGTAAAAAGCTAAAAATTTGAGTTTAAGCTGTATAATTAGGTTCAAATGCCCATAATTAACTTTTTGTATCCAATAAATTTGATTTAATATCATTTTTGATCGTTTTTTAGGGTTTAGAGCGTGCATGTCTAAATGGGCTATCTAATGAACCCGTTCGAATTTTAACCGAGTAAAAAGTTCTATATTTTAGTTTATTCTGTATAATTAGGTTCAAAATCTCATAATTAACTTTTTTTACCAAAAAAATTTGATTTAATATCATTTTCGATCGTTTTTTAGGGGTAAGAGCATGCATGTCTAAATGAACTTTCTAGTGAACCCGTTCGAATTTTAACCGATTAAAAAGCTCAAAATTTGTGTTTAAGCTGTATAATTAGGTTAAAATGCCCATAATTAACTTTTTGTACCCAAAAAATATGATTTAATATTATTTTCGATCGTTTCTTAGGGTTCTGAGCCTGCATGCCTCAATGGGCTTTCTAGTGAACCCGTTCGAATTTTAACCGAATCAAAACTTCAAAATTTTAATTTAAGCTGTATAATTAGGTTCATAAGACCATAATTAAATTCTTTTACCTCAAAAAATTTGATTTAATAACATTTTCGATCATTTTTTAGGGTTCAAAGCGTGCATGTCTAAATGGGTTTTCTAGTGAACCCCTTCTAATTTTAACCGAGTAAAAAGTTTATAATTTTCGTTTAAGCTGTATAATTAGATACAAATGACCATAATTAACTTTTTTTACCCAAAAAATTTGATTTAATATTATTTTCGATCGTTTTTTAGGGTTTAGAGCGTGCATGTCTAAATGGGCTTTCTAGTAAACTCGTTCGAATTTTAACCGAGTAAAATATTCAAAATTTTAGTTTAAGCTGTATAATTAGGTACAAAAGCCCATAATTAACTTTTTGTACCCCAAAAAATTGATTTAATATCATTTTCGATCGTTTCATAGGGTTCAGAGCGTGTATGTCTAAATGGGCTATCTAATGAACCCGTTCGAATTTTAACCGAGTAAAATGTGCAAAATTTTAGTTTAAGCTGTATAATTACGTTCAAAAGCACATAATTAACTTTTTTTACCAAAAAAATTGATTTATTATCGTTTTCGATAGTTTTTTAGGGTTCAGAGCTTGCTTGTCTAAATGAGCTTTCTAGTGAACCCGTTCGAATTTTAACCGATTAAAAAGCTCAAAATTTGTGTTTAAGTTGTATAATTAGGTTCAAATGCCCATAATTAACTTTTTGTACCCAAAAAATATGATTTAATATCATTTTTGATCGTTTCTTAGGGTTAAGAGCGTGCATGTCTAAATGAGCTTTCTGGTGAACCCGTTCAAGTTTTAACCGAATCAAAAGTTCAAAATTTTATATTAAGCTGTATAATTAGGTTCAAAACCCATAATTAACTTTTTGTACCCAAAAAATTTGATTTAATATCATTTTCGATCGTTTTTTAGGGTTCAGAGCGTGCATGTCTAAATGGGATGTCTAATGAACCCGTTCGAATTTTAACCGAGTAAAAAGCTCAAAATTTTAGTTTAAGCTGTATAATTAGGTTCAAAAGCACATAATTAACTTTTTTTACCAAAAAATTTGATTTAATATCATTTTCGATTATTTTTAGGGTTTAGAGCGTGCATGTCTAAATGGGCTTTCTAGTGAACCCGTTCGAATTTTAACCGAAACAAAAGTTCAAAATCTTAGTTTAAGCTGTATAATTAGTTTCAAAAGACCTTAATTAACTTCTTTTACCCCAAAAAATTTGATTTAATAACATTTTCGATCGTTTTTTAGGGATCAAAGCGTGCATGTCTAAATGGGCTTTCTAGTGAACCCATTCGAATTTTAACCGATTAAAAAGCTCAAAAATTGATTTTAAGTTGTATAAGTAGGTTCAAATGCCCATAATTAATTTTTTGTACCTGTAGCGACCCTTTTTTTTCATTAGGGTAAAAAGTCGCTAATTTGAAAAGCTGGAAAATCGGAAATTAGAGTTTAAATTAAGAAACGAGAATGATTTGAAAATTGAGGATTAAAATTTAGGGATTTTGAAAAATTAAGAATCTAGGGTTTCAAAAAGGGGAATTTTGAGAAATTGGAATTTTAGGGGTTAAAAAAAATTGGAATTTGGGAATTTAGATTAAAAGGGGGAAAATTAAAATTAAGGTTTTTGAAATTTGGAAAAGGATTTTAAAAATGTTTGGAAAATAATTTAAAAACAAATGGAAAAGATTTTAAAAATGAGTTAGAGTCGCCACCGGTCACTTTTGGAAGACCGGACTCCGTAAAAACCATAGATTCGAATAAATTAGGGTCCGAGAGTCGGTTATGATTAAAAATGGGATTAGGGTTTAAAATCACCCAAAATTGGTACCTTTATCAAAACACCGCTTAATTAATTTTGGACTTTTTGGATTAAAGTGGCATTTAAATTATCGTTTGTTTAAAGATTCAGATTCAATTTTATTTTTACCGTATCTTTATTCGAAGATAACGCATACACCGCCACCAGTACGTTGGAAGACAGGCCCGTTACGACCGAATAAAGACATATTTAATTAAGTTCATTAATTAGCAAGGTGTGACGTAAGCAAAATAAAAGACATAATTGTAAAGACAACAAATATAAAGACAAAATAACATATGACACATGATAACAATTAAAGAGACATAGCACCATGATAAAATAATACAAGCATACATAAACATTACCATTTATATGACCGTAACAAAGCATGTGAACTAAACCAATAAAATGACATACATTTATATAAAGCAAATAACAACATTAACAAAAATAAATAAAACTCATGAGTAAAAATATACATAAACACCTAAAAGATCACATAACACATGATAATATAGATAAAAATAAACATAGCTAACAAAGTATACAAATAACATATATAAACAAACAAGATAAAATATAAGTAAACAACAAAATATACCGATAAAACATTTAAATCTTCATTAAACCATAAGAATGGATTACATAATATATCAAAAGGAAAAGAAATATACCCAAATATGCTCGATCAATCAATAATCGTGTATGGTAGTTAGGAAGCTCGTATAAGGGTTCGGTTGTGAAACGTTGCTTCCGTGAGAATAAGTGTTGTGATTTTGAATTTGAAATTGAATTTTGAAATCAAAATCGGTGATTGATTTTGAGCCTTACGGCTTAGGGAATAAATGAGAAGGAAAATGGAAATGGGGAAATGGAAATCAGCAGACTTGGAGAAGGGTATGCGGCTGTGTGTGGAAATATGGTTAAGGGTCCTTATTTTTAGGGTAAATGTTATATATATAGTTAGGGTAAAGGGTAATATATGGGAATAAGATAGGTTTAAGTTTTAATATATAAGGGTATGTATAATTTGATGAAGGGTGTTTTAGGTTTATTCCTTCAGAAATGAGAACCAATTAAAAATAAGACCTTGGGCACCAAGGAGGGATTTTTATTATATTTTTTATATTTTTAATTATAAAACTATATATAATAGGTCAAATATATTTATTATTTGGGCTTATAAAAGTGGTCTCTAATAAAAGGCTTTTATTTATATCATATACTTATATATTTTTTGGATTTTTGGTTTTAATTAAGAGATAATAAGGATAATAATAATTATAATAAAGTAAGTGATAAAATTAGGGTAGGTTAAGATGGTTTGGATATTAAGAAAGATGTGGATTGATTTATTTCGACCATAAACCCGGATAAAATTAGTGATTACAGCTGCCCCTCTTTGCTTGTCGTTGTGAAACAATAATAAAGCAAAGACCATAAGCACTAATTTTATCTAACTTCTATTTTCTGAGATGCCTTTATTTCTAATCACTGCAGCATCAGACGACCCCTCTCTTCGAGCATATATCGTAATGAACTGTCTTGGTGAAAAGTAATGTCTTGCCAAGAGGCTCTCCATAAAAACGTCTGATGAGTACCTAAAAGTCCTCATCTTTTATATCATTTTCCCATTCGATGACTACTAATAAAGACAGAATTAATGGCAATAATGGATAATTCCACTTATTTTTCATATTTCAGCATCCCAATACTTAATTCGTGAATTTATCTATTATTTTGGCATAAAACAGGTATGGTTAATGGTTTCTTCTCTTAGACAGGAAAATACCACATAGGTAATGCCAGATAGCATGATGGATGCTGGAAACCAAAGCTGGAATGCAGATTAGTACCCGCCTCGGCAACACTTGAAGGCCTCGGCAGCAATTGAAGGCCGCGGCAGCATCGGAGGCCGCGGCAGCACCTGAAACATAAAAGTTGATATGATAGGCTGTCTGAAGAGGAAAATAAGGTGGGCGTTTTAAGACAAGCAGCATAGAAATCGAAGCTGAGGAACACACGGAAAGTCAAGGTCAAAGGCCACGCGGGAAAAGAATCCTTATAGGAATAAAACTAGGAAATAAAATAAATATCTTTTATTTATGTACTTAACTTGTGTTTTACTCCAAGTTGTATTCCTACTTTGGAAATGTTTGCCCTAGGCCAAGCCTATATAAACCATAGCCTATGTAGAGAGGAGATATCTCGAAATCAAGTTTCATAGAAAAACCCTAACCTCCTCCATCGTCCCCTTGGGGTTTAGGTTAGATTGTGGAGTAGTTGTGGAAGAAAATTGTACTTTGCTTTCTTGTTTCATGCAATAAAATATCGAGGTTTGCTTATTCTTTGTCATTCATTGTTCTTGCATTCAAGCTCGGGAGAGAAGTTTGTGAGAGATCTATTTATCTAGCATCGGGAGATGTAGATTCACGAAAGGGATAAGTACGGTATTTCAATCGCGAAATACTAACTCGGCCTAGGGATAGGTTAAGAGTTTCAACGACTAAAAGAAGTGTGAGATTGGTTGATGATTATAATTGATTCACACCGGGAGGTATCATTAAGGATTGATCATCAACAGTACTTCGACTTAGGGATAAGCGGGGTCATCCAAGGACACTTTGCCGAACCTTGATTAACTCCACCCAAGAGCAAGGGATTACCGCGGCAGACGTACCCTTCACTATCGGGGCAGTAGAACTGCAGCACTGCCGAGGCAGTGTAGTGTAATTACATGAGACAGAAATAATTCAATTGAATCCACACTACGAAGCACTCTAACCTGCCCCACTTTTCCATCCTTGATTTCTTGATCATTTATCTTTATTGCTTTAATTAGTTTCCTTAGTTAAAATCCAACTCAATTATCTGTGTCTTTACTTTTCCATTGTGCAGGAAGAATAAATTGCGTAAGTAAAGCCAATCCTCGTGGGTTCGACATCTTAAATACTACAATCTGACAAAGGTGGAAGAACGAATGCTTCATCATAAAAGCAGGACTTTCTAGCATCCATCAATATCGTTTCTTTGAGGTTGAGGAACCCCAATATGGTATCCCGATTTCTGATCAAAAGTCATCTTGCTTTGAGGTTGTTGGTTGCCTTGACTTCTGCTTGTCTTAGCATGAAGAAATCTTTGTTAGTCTTTTTATATTCTCGATTGGGCGACCTCGATCATCTCTTTACTTTCTTCTTCTTCTTCTTCTCAAATACCCAGAATATCTTATAAAAGGTATCAATTTTTGATCACCTTTTCTCACCTTTTTTCTTTTTCTCTTTTTTTCTTCCATTTCTTATTTTTCTCCATCTCTGTTTCTCATTTCTTTGTTCTTTCCTTTTATTTTTCAAATATCCTTAAGGAAGGGTCAAATTAAAAGAAATTCATCTTGAGAAAAACATCCTTAAGAAAGGATTTAATTGAGAAACTTGCTTTGAGAAAAGCATCCTTGAGGAAGGATCAAATCAAGAGATTTGAGCTTTAAGAAAATCATCCTTTAGAAAGGATCAATCTAAGAAATTTGCTTTGATAAAAGCATCCTTAAGTAAGGATCAAACTAAGAAGTTTGAGCTTTAAGAAAAGCATCCTTTAGATAGGATCAAACTAAGAAGTTTGAGCTTTAAGAAAAGCATCCTTAAGAAAGGATCAAATTTTGCTTTGAGAAAAACTTCCTTAAGAAAAAATTAAATTGAGAAATTTGTTTTTGAGAAGATCATCTTTAAGAAAGGATCAAACTAAGAAGTTTGGGTTTAAAGAAAAACATCCTTAAGAAAAGATCAAACTAAGAAGTTTGTTTTAAGAAAAACATCCTTAAGGAAGGATTAAATTAAGAAATTTGAGTTTTAAGAAAAATATCCTTAAGAAAGGATCAAATTAAGAAATTTGCTTTGAGAAAAGCATCCTTAAGAAAGGATCAAATCAAGAGATTTGAGTTGAGGAAAATATCCTTAAGGAAGGATAAAATTAAGAAATTTAAGTTTTAATTAAAACATCCTTTAGAAAGGATCAAATCAAGAAATTTAAGTTTTAATTAAAACATCCTTAAGAAATTTGAAGTTCAAATAAAAACGGTATTTTACTTAAAGAATACCTGAATATCTCATAAAAGGTGGTATCTCGCTTAGAGAATACCTAAATATCTCATCTGGATGTCTTGATATTTGATCACCTGGAAAAAAGCTTGTTGCTCCCAAATAACCAAAGGTTGGAATGGCTTTGGATTCTTTGTTGAGATCCATCTCTCTTCTCATGGAATTGTAGATCAAATCTTTGATCAATCTTCGAAATTCCTGTTTAAAGTTGACAGAAGGCAAATGATGGAATGGAATGAGAATGCTAATGATGCATGGATATCTAACCTAAATTATATATTAATATTTAACCTGAATGATGCACGAATGTTATTTTTTTTCTTTTTGGAGGATAAACACTCGCTTTCTATTTTCAATATTAAATTCATCGGGCTTTCATCCTCGCTTGATCCTTATCTTATGCTAATCAGGACAAAATCTCTCATCTTTTATAATTCAATAGCTTTCTCTTGGTTGACTATGACACTCTTGAACAATTTGTCTCTGAATACACTGATTCTCAGTTTACGGTAGCAACCCGCAATCTCATATTCAGGCTTGGATCATTTAGGAATTGTCTTCAACATGTTCATTGCAGGCTATTCGCCTTGAATTCTGCTTAATTTCTATCTCTAGAATGCCTAAATGACAATCTTTATGCCTCAACATAACTTTTGCCCTAAAAGGGTCTGTCGCTTACATGTTGATCTTAACCCTCAATAGGCATCATCATACAGGCAAAGTGGTCACTTCACAAGATGTCGCACATCGTATATTACCTCTTCTTCTCGGGTCATATCAAAGATGATTATTTGCATCAACGACCTTATATTTTGTAAATCTTTTTACAAAAAAAAACTTTTATTTTACAAAAATAGTTTTTAATTGTAAGTAGAACAATATCTATGTGTTTTGGAAAATCCAAAAATTAGAAAGGAAGAAATATGAGTTCCTTGGATATCAAATGCGAGATTGCATTAGATTCAATTGATGAAATTTGATTCTCATCCTTTGGAAGCTGTGGCGATATTTGAAGTTTTGGAATTCTCTTCAGATTGCTCGGTTCATCCTCATGATTATCGTATTTGCTTGATCTATTCGAAAACTACTCGTTCTAGTTCTCAATATCTTTCTCCTCTTATATAATCAAGTTTTCCCTACTTGCCCCATTAGCATAGTACAAGAGTACCTTCTCAAGAATGTGATTCGGATTGCATCTATCTATAGAAGCATTTTCTTTTTCTTTTTATCTCTTTTTCTTTCTCTCTTTTTCCTTTTCTCTCTTTTCTTCTTACATTTGTTTTTTCTTTTTTCTTATTTTTCTTTATTTTTCATTTTCTTTTTTCTTTCTCTTTCGGGGAAATCAACTCATCACAGTCCTTTTTCTCGAAGGTAATGATGGAGCATACAACAAAACTCCGACTTACTCGGCATAGTGATGAGTTTGAAAATATTACCATCACCCATGAAGCGAAGACTTTGGATGGTGCATTGCTACCTTATTAGGCCTATTACTTCTGCTGAGTGCCCCGAATAATTCCACTCTTGTTCGAAAATATCTATTACCAGGTTTCGAATATTAGAGTGCTTTTGTTTAATCTTTGTTCTCTCTTTTCTTTTTCTCCTTTTTTTTCTTTTTTGTCTCTCTTTTTTTTCTTTTTCTTTTTTCTGCTTCTTTGTTCCTTTCTTTCTTTCTTCTTTCTTTTTTAGATACAATCCTTATGCTCTTAGGGGAAATTCTCAAGATCGCCTAATTCCATTGGGCCTTTTTCTAGGAGATTTTTTTATCATTGAACATCACTGAAAGAGTAGTAATCTCATTTCTCGTGCATTACTGACCAAAGCTACTGATTGAGAAACCGTACTTCATCGTAATCACAACATTCCAAAAATTTCTAAATTCACGTCACAACAAACATGTGACATCCAAAGAACTCCAAGGGGAACAAGGGAAATACATATGTTTAAAAAATATGCATTTTTTCATTGAAATAGTAAAAAGCAAACATAACATAAGCCCTTACAAAAAGATATTTGCTACTTTTGGGCAAACAGTAACAAACTTAATTTGATGCATTACTTAAAAGAAAACTTAAAATGCAAGGAGATGCAAAATGAACATCCAAATTTGGAGATTGGGATCTCCCCAAAGCTCATGTCCTCTATTCTTTCTCAAAACTTCAGGATACCAGCCTCAATCAGTCCTTGAACCTTGTTCTTCAAAGCTTCACAATTCTCTATTGTGTGTCCCGTGCCCCCCATATGATAGTCACATATGGCATTGGCATCATATCCTTCAGGGTAAGCAGGATCCTTTGGTTTGGACTGCACAGGAGTCAAAAGCTTCTTCTCAACGAGTATTGAGAGTAACTCGGTGTATGTCATAGGAATAGAATGAAACACCTTTTTAGGTTTCGTATACCTTGAAGATTGGGTGTAGGGAGAACCCTGAGGTTGACTGGTTGAGTGAGAACCCACCGCAAAGACAAAAGAATCTTCTTCTTTCTGAGAAACCATGCTATAAAGGTTCTTTATCTTTCCCTTCTTAATGGCATACTCGATGCGTTCTCCGGTCACAACCAATTCCGCAAAACTAGTGAGAGGGTGGCTTATCAAGTAACCGTACAACACTCCCTTTAGTGTATCCACAAGCATTTGAGAAAGCTCACTTTCATTGAGTGGAGGTTGCACTTGTGCCGCAATATCACGCCAACGTTGGGCATACTTTCGAAGACTTTCGTTATGCCCTTGTTCCATCCCTTGTAACATGAGTCGATTTGGAACCATGTCGGTTATGTGCTTATATTGGCCTATGAAGGCTTTGGCCAGATCCTTCCATAACTTAATTTGAGCACGAGTCAACTGATTTTACCACCTGGTAGTAGATCCCACCAGACTATCTTGGAAGTAGTGAATTAACAACTTCTCATTGCTGGTAAAGCCTGCCATTTTTCGACAAAACATAGTTATATGTGCGATAGGGCAAGTCGTCTCGTCAAACTTCTCAAATTCTGGGGTCTTGAACTTATATGGGATCTCTAAACCTGAAACCAAACTAAGCTCACTAGCGTTTAACCCATATCATTCTTCTTCATCCTCTTTTATCTGAAGCTTCTCTTCAAACTCATTCTTGGTTTCCTCTAATTGTTTCAAAAATTCAACCTTTAATTTTTCTAGCTCATCGAAATCTGGAATGTCATCCCCAACATCTTCTACATTAGTAAAAATCACACTTGGTGGGGCTTGGGTAGAGGCATCGACTTGAAGAGATGATGTTACTACTCCTTGTGGAGGTCTTGAAGTGTTAGGAATAAAAACAGGGGAGAATGAGAGGTCTTCAACAGAACGTTTTCTTTGTTGGTCTTCCACTTTCTTAAGTCCTATCAAGTGAGCAATTTCTTTCATCATGTCCTGTTGAGACTTGATCATAGAATCTCCTAATTCTTTTTGAGTACGCTCTAATTGCCCTAGAAGATCAGCTTCCAACTTGGCAAAGTATTCTTCCATTAGTCCTTCTCGGTGTTGGCAAGGCGCAAGCACGAAATCTCTGATTAAGGAGATGAGATCCCATAATTAACCTTATTGCATGATATATGTACATGAGATCCCAAGACAAGGCCACGCGGGAAAACCTCTTAGTTGAATTAAACTTGGAAATATTTTATTTATGTACATGACTTGTTCCCTACTCCAAGTTATATTCTACTTAGGAAAGGTTTGCCCTAGGCCAAGCCTATATAAGACCTAGCTGTCCAATGTATTAGAATAGACCTAGAGAGCTGATTCATAGAGAGCTTACCCTAAGATTCAATGTTTTCTTTCTCTCAAATTATGTTCTAAGCTTTCTTAGGGTTTAGGTGAAGGTTGTTAAGTATTTGTGAGAGGAGATTGTACTTTGTCTTTGTTTCAATACAATAAAACTATCAAGGTTTGCTTATCCTTTTCCATTCTTTGTTCTTGCATTCAAGCTCGGGAGAGAAGTTTGTGAGTAATCCATTTATCTAGACTCGGGAGAGTTAGATTCACGAAAGGGATAAGTACGGTGTTTCAATCGCGAAATACTAACTCGGCCTAGGGATAGGTTAAGAGTTTCGGCAGCTAAAAGAAGTGTGAGATTGGTTGGTAAGTACAATTGATTCACTCCAGGAGGTATCATCAAGGACTACTCATCAACAGTACTTCGACTTAGGGATAAGCGGAGTCATCCAAAGATACTTTGCCGAACTTTGGTAAAGTCCACGCACGAGCAAGGGATTGCCACGGTGGACAGTATTGTCGCTGCCAAGGCAGTAGTAATCTGCAGTACTGCCGAGGCAGTGATATACAATTGCATTGGGCAGAGACAAGTCAATCAAAATCATAATACAACGCAACTGGATCCTGACCTCTCTCTCTATTAATCAGACTTCATCTTTATTCTTAGTTTGTTTTATTTCAATTTATTTAGTTCCATCAAAACCACAATTACCTGTGTTTTTATTTTATTTCCTTTTACAGAACAAGAAGACGAAGAAGGCATATTAAGTATACCAATCCCTATGGAGACGATACACGATAATACTTATCACTTTATTACTTGCGATGTGTTCACTTGCACTAATTGCGCACTTTTGACACGCGACAAGTTTTTAGCGCCGTAGCCGGGGATTGGCAACTAAATTTTGTCTTCTTTATTTTCTTATTTCTTTTTTTTTTATTTTACTTTGTTTTTTTTCTTGGTATATGACCAGGGCGAAACCAACCAACCCTTTGTACGAGTTAGACCCAGAGATCGAACGTACAAGGCAAAGGGTGAGGAGACAAATCCAAGAAGCTATGGCAGATCACCCGGCAGGACAAAACTTACCTGCCGACAATGGAGGTCTTCCGCCGCCACCAGGGCCGCGAAAACTCACTGTCAGAGACTTCCTGGAAGAGTATTTAAATGGATTAAACTCAGGAGTCGTTACACCAGAGATAGAAGCAGCCCACTTTGAACTCAAACCTGTCATGTTCAATATGCTTAACACTATTGGACAATTTGGTGGGTCTGTAACTAAAGATGCAAGGCAGCACCTCAAGTCCTTCATGGAGATATGCAATTCCTTTAAAATCCAAGGAGTCCATGAAGATGTCTTGAGATTGAAGCTATTCCCCTATTCACTAAGGGATAGGGCGAAAGCCTGGTTAAATAGCATTGCAACAGGATCTATCGGATCTTGGAGTGAACTCTGTCATGATTTTATTACACGCTTTAATCCAACAAATTTATAAGATAGAATTCGTAATGAAATCACTTCTTTTCGACAGGCAGATGACGAACCTATGTACGAGGCATGGGAGCGCTACAGAGATTTACTACACAAGTGTCCTTTGCATGGATTTCCCCTATGGACACAAGTGACCATGTTCTATAATGCCACGAATGCCCCGACAAGGATGATGTTAGATGCCTCGGCAAACGGAACACTCCTTGATAAAGCACCTGAGGAAGCTATTGAGACACTGAACAAACTCGCAAAGAACGATTTTCAATTCCCTACATCTAGGCGAGGAGGAGTAAGACGCCAAGCCACGGTGAATGAGTTAGACACATCAAATTCAGTGGCAGTACAATTGGCTTCTCTTACAAAGATGGTGCAAAATTTGCAACTAGAACAATATACCCGTAAGGTTCAGGTGATTGATTCTTTTTGTGATTTATGTGGAGGTAACCATAATTCATTTGATTGTATGAATCAAGAAACCGATATGTATGTTGGAAATTACAACCGAATCAATATGATGTCCAACACATACAATCCCTCATGGAAGAGGCATCCGAACCTATCATGGAGTAATCCTAACAATGCCTTAAACCCAACCACCCAAACCTCAGGATTCCAACAACCAATGCAACATCTATCGCAGCAGCAGGTCCAGCAATCAATGCTGCCGCAGCAGATGCAGCAGCAATCTGTAAGTTCCTTGGAAAATTCTCTGAAAACATTCATGATGAAAACTGAGTCATACATGGCAGAGAATAGCAACTTCATCAAAAGAACAGATGCATTCATAAATAGGACTGAGATGAGGTTGCAAAACCAAGAGGCAACAATTAAGGCATTGAAAACTCAGGTTGGGCAGTTTGCTCAAAATATAAACACTAGACCACAAGGAGGACTACCTAGCAATACTGAAGTTGCTAAGGTAATGGGCCATGAACAGTGTAAAGCAATCACTACCAGGAGTCGTCTACAGCTGAAAGAAAAGATTCCAGCAAGCCAAATTCCATCAACAAAACCAGCAAAAGAGGAGTCTGAACAAACTGAACTAGATAACACTGCCCCGGCAGAGAACTCAACAGCTCCTGAACAGTCTGCCGAGACAACAAAAACCCTAGTGGTGCCAGGTATTAAATTCCCACAAAGTTTAAAAAAGCAAAAACAGGACCATCAATTCAAGAAATTTCTTGATATTCTAAAGCATGTCCACATTAACTTACCATTCGTAGAGGCAATTGAACAAATGCCTAATTATGCCAAGTTCTTAAAAGACATTGTGTCTAAGAGAAAAAGACTAGGTGAGTTCAAAACAGTGGCTGCTACCGAGGGATGCATGGCAATGGTACACAAACGCATGCCACCAAAATTGAAGGATCCTGGATGCCTTATCATACCTTGTGCGATAGGTAACAACTATGAAGGTAAGGCCCTATGCGACCTTGGAGCAAGTATCAATCTAATGCCCAAATCTGTCTTCCAAAAGCTTGGAATAGGAAGGGAAAAACCTACAACAGTTATGCTCCAACTTGCGGATCGATCATATGTGCAACCCGAAGGCAAAATCGAGGACATACTAGTAAGAGTTGATAAATTTATTTTTCCCGCTGATTTTCTTGTCCTTGATTGTGAAGTAGATGATAATGCACCGATCATCTTGGGGAGACCTTTCCTTGCAACTGGACGCACCTTAATTGATGTGGAAAAAGGAGAACTGACAATGAGGGTTAATGACCTACAAGTCAAACTCAATGCATTCCACAAATTAAAAAAATATGATGATCCAGAAGAGTGCAAAGCCATCCACACAGTAGACACCAAAATATCCTGCCTTGGCAGCATGCTCGGCAGGTTATTTGGCAAAAAGATCAAGCTCAAAGTGGAAGTAGTACAGAAGGATGAACATAAAGAATAAGGGAATGGCCAACATCGGAATTCTAATTCGGGCCAGCAAGAGATAAACACCTTAGGGGATGCATTTGCATGCACTCCTCCAGTGACTTAATCTCTTCCCTTTTCTTTTTATATTATTATATTAGGATTAGTTTAGTTTATATTTTTTTCTATAATTTGTGTTTTTGCTTTTAGTATTTTTCATGTTTGTGTTTAATTTTTATTTAGGATAATAAGCAAGAATACAAGAGAAATAGTTCACAGAAGGAATTCTACCGAGGCAGAAAACAGTGTTAGAGCCGCAGCAGTTTCAACGGGCAGAACAGTGTAACGGCTAGTCTGCCGAGATTCCTGCCGCGGTAGAAAAGGAAACGACAGTAAAGAGGAACGGCTACAAAACGGCTAGTGGATTCAAACGGTCACAAGGTCGAGGCCTATATAAGCAACCCTCTCCTCTTGAACTATTCACTCTTGCTTTCTTGTTTTCTTTTGAATACTCAACAATCTTGCTCTCACAATACTCTCTGCCTAACCTTGTTAAAATTCTCAGAATTCTTCCAAGAAAATCTCCAAGAACTCAATCTCTCAAAATCTTTATGGCCACCTACAAGCGCTTTGCCTAGCCAATGTTGAAGACCACTTCAATAGGTCTTTCATTGCCCGACAGTTGTGGGAGGAACAAGGGTTCGAACACTCGGATGACGAAAAACTACGGCATCGAGCACTATCTATTAGAAAGAATCAAGTACCAAGATTGGGAAATCTTTTGCCTTCATCCTGCCCAGGCAAACACTACCATCGTGCGGGAATTCTATGCGCACGGGCCCAACAAAGATTCCCTCTTCGTCCACTGCCGAGGTAGGCCTGTCCAGCTAGATGTCGAGACCATCAATCAATTCTACGGCCTCACTTTGGACCATGATGTTCACGCTGAATTCATGGAGGATATCACTGCCGAGGATTACGAGTTGATTAAAGATGACCTTTGCTACACGAATACTACATGGGAAACCGGTGCCCATAGAGGATTTGTAGCACGGCAGAGTTTAAAGCCCGAGGCCAAGCTTTGGAACACCTTCGTCAAGCGACGCCTCATACCCACATCCCAGAACAGCACGGTGGACCGAAAGCGATTGGTGCTCATCCAATCGATCATCAACAAAAATAGCATCAACGTTGGAGAGATCATCTTACGCGAAATTTACGAATGCGGTAAGAAGGATAGAGGACCATTATATTTCCCTTGTTTGATCACTGGTTTGTGTGTTGCCGTAGGTGTAACAATAGAAGACATGGACAAATACACTCACCCAAGGCGTGGATGGACCAGAGACTTTTGTCACAAAATTATGCAGATCACGCAGGCGGAACCAGTCCAAGCAACGCCCCAGCAGTTTACTGCTGATACTGCTGTCGGGGCCCAATACACGGCAGACATGCCAGACACTACCCATACCACTACCGCAGCAAACCCATACCAGGAGATACTTCAGAGGATGGCAATAATGGATCTTAGGCAGCAAAGATACATAGAGTATCAGAGGGACTTCAACAGCACCCTTTCTCCAATGATGCACCATGCTATGCAGTTTCTAGAATTTCCAAGCAATATGTTTGTCACAGCCGCCCCCTATACCGAGACTACAGCTCCGGGAGGACCGAGACCGTTCTTCCACGCGGGCCCTCAACCACAGTTTCATGCTGCCGGCCCATCTAGGGCAGTAGACTCTACCGTAGCATCATATCTGCCAACAAAAGACCATCAAAGCGGAGGGCAGTCTTCAGCACTCCTCCATGATCCCCAATCATCATGGGCAGTCTATCAGCTGAGATAGATGCCTATGTACACCAAAGCTCAACCGCTGCCAGACCGAGTACACACCATAACGGGGCAGCCACAGCAATGGCAGGTGGAACGGACGTCATGATCACCGAGGAGATTGCTGACATGGAAGAAGAAGAAGAAGTGGATGCTCTAATGCAACGCACACCACCAACAAGAGTCCAACCGCCCCGGCAAGCAAAAGCTCAACCATCGCCCTCACCAAGAACGAAGCAATCAGCAGCATGACCCCGTAGAAAAATTGTTACAAGCAACTCTTCGGAGTCTCTTTAAATTTTTCATATATTCAATTTTAATTATTGTTTGCTTCTAGATATGCTGCTTATTTCTTTCATATTTTTGCTGCCCACTATTCTCTTCTAATATAAAGCATTGAGGACAATGCTTGTTTTGAGTTTAGGGGTGCAGAGCCACTACCGAGGCAGCAATCTGCTGCCGAGGCCATGCCAAGAAAAAGGAGTATTTAAGTGAATTTTTTTAATTTTTTATGCTCCGCGCCTTACTTGAGTCAATTGCCTATACTTTTTCACTGCTTATCATCAGTATTGCCTTAGTTTATTCTTTAAGTCTATAGAAATCTTTCTCCTTACCATGATTAGGTCCTGTTAAGAAGGATTAACCTTAAGATACTTAAGGATGAAAACTTAGAAGCTTACTATAAGATGAATTTTTTCAAACACTTTTGGGACTTATTGGATTATAGGAATTCTTTTAATGAACTTAGGTGATAATGTCACACCCTGAAATCTTCCCCAAATTAATTTCCAAAATCCCTAATTCGAAACCCTAAATTTTGGGGATTTATATTCCTAATTTCAGTGACCCAATTGTATTTCCTGAAAGTTAAGGATCTGTGTGTAAAGTTTCAAAAACTTCAAGCACATGTTGGGTAATTTTACCCTCATTCAATTTCCAGATTTCTTTCTCCCTGTTTTCTGCTTCAGTTATGGTTGGAGATTAATTTCTCCTTTATTTTCGTTTGTTTTTTTTCTAATTTCAGTCACCCCTTCTGAAAAACTAAAAACCGAGCCTTCCTTTCTTGATCAACCGAGTTTTGTTCATGTTTAGTTCGAACCGTATCTTTGTGGTCTCTAATCCTTTCGGTTTGTTGGGTGACGTGGATTCCAACCCCGAGCACCTACCTCCTCCTCCTCCTGGACGACCACCCGTTCATCAGCATTCGGGACCTGCACGTGAGTATGGGTTTATTTCTGTTTAGTGTATTCTTCGGTATAGTGGCATAGTAGGATATGTTGAGAGGATGTGTTCTGGATTTCAGAGGTAGTTGGGAGGATTTCTTACCGCTTGCCGAGTTCGCTTATAATAATAGCTATCAGGCCAGTATTAAGATGGCACCTTATGAGGCTTTGTATGGGCGTAAGTGCCACACTCCTATTGGTTGGACTGAGCTTAATGAGCACCGGTTACTGGGTCCTGATCTTGTGCATGAGGCTGAGGAGACTGTCAAACTGATTCGGGATCGGCTTAAAGCCGCTTTTGATAGGCAAAAATCTTACGCTGATTTGAGGCGTAAGGATCTCGAGTTTGAGGTTGGTGATGAGGTTTTTCTGAAAGTATCTCCGTGGAGAAAGGTACTCCGTTTTGGCCGTAAGGGCAAGCTCAGTCCTCGTTATATTGGGCCTTATCATATTATCAGACGAGTTGGACCTGTAGCTTATCAGCTTGAATTACCACCTGAGGTTAAGCGCATTCATGATGTCTTCCATGTTTTGTACTGAGACGCTATCGAGCTGATCCGTCTCATGTTCTGTCAGTTGAGGATTTTGAGATCCGTCTAGATTTGTGTTATGAGGAGGAACCTGTTGAGATTATTGCTCAGGACCAGAAAGTCCTTTGTAGGAAAACCATTCAAATGGTTAAGGTTCTCTAGCGTAATCGAGGTTTAGATGAGGCTACGTGGGAGCTTAAGTCGGTTATTAAAGCTTAATATCCGCATCTTTTTGATCCAGGTAAATTTCGAGGACGAAATTTCTGTAAGGGGGGAAAAGTTGTCACACCCTGAAATCTTCCCCAAATTAATTTCCAAAATCCCTAATTCGAAACCCTAAACTTTGGGGATTTATATTCCTGATTTCAGTGACCCAATTGTATTTCCTGAAAGTTAAGGATCTGTGTGTAAAGTTTCAAAAACTTCAAGCACATGTTGGGTAATTTTACCCTCATTCAATTTCCAGATTTCTTTCTCCCTGTTTTCTGCTTCGGTTACGGTTGGAGATTAATTTCTCCTTTATTTTCGTTTGTTTTTTTCGAATTTCAGTCACCCCTTCTGAAAAACTAAAAACCGAGCCTTCCTTTCTTGATCAACCGAGTTTTGTTCGTGTGTAGTTCGAACCGTGTCTTTGTGGTCTCTAATCCTTTCGGTTTGTTAGGTGACATGGATTCCGACCCCGAGCACCTACCTCCTCCTCCTCCTGGACGACCACCCATTCATCAGCATTCGGGACCTGCACGTGAGTATCGGTTTATTTCTGTTTAGTGTATTCTTCGGTATAGTGGCATAGTAGGGTGTCTAAGATTAATTGTTATTCGTAGGTTCTACACCTGCTCGTTCTAGTGGTAGAGCCGAGTCCAGTCGACGTCAGTATCGTCGTTGAGTTTTCCGCTTCAGGTGTGTTCTCTTCTGTTATTTCCGTTAATTCTGTTATTCCATGTGTGTAAATTTCTGTTAATTCCATATGATCATGCATCATCCTGACATTATATTTCTGATTCTGATTTTGTCATGTATGCCTCCTGTTAGATTAATAGGCATGCATTCTGATCTTATGTATGCACTTAACATTGCATCTGGCTGATTATTTCTGTACGGAGGAAGTTAGTGACTAATTCACTTCTGATCAATGGTTCTGTAATATACCACTTCTGTTCAATGGCTCCACCTGCGGGTCGAGTTCCACTTCTGTTGGTGTGATGGAGTTAGAGTGGTTCAGGGGGGACCTACTCTTCTGATGGTGTTCGGAGATGGGGTGCATATGATGCATACTTCATAACATCTGCATTACACTGTTTTGTAATCCTGTTATCTGTACACTAGAGACACACTAGCCTCCCTAGCTTACACCCCTTCAGTTTCTTGTTTTAGATCTCAGACCTAGACTTCGTACGGTACTTGGAGGTTTCTGAATCAGATCATTTGTTTTACGTATGTTACAAATTTTAATTCCGGATTTTATATATTATTATTTCAGTTAATAAATTTCCGTTGTAATTGGACTTTTATTTTATTGGATTTTGTGACGGATAATATTTATTAAATTTTGGATTGAACTTTAATTTATTGGTTTAATAAATTTATAGTATTTTAATTTATTTTAATTAATAAATTATCGGATAATAATATTTATTTTATAAAACCCTATCTTGTGAATCAAGTTACAATAACGTAAACCCTAACTTGTAATCTAAGAAATTAGGTTAAATTTTAGGGGTTACAGATAAAGACTTAGATTTTTGGGAAAGTAATTAGAGGTGCCTATCACCGGCTCTAGGAAGTACTCTTCTTCATGCTAGAGATGCCCAAAATTGGCTCTAGTATGCTATAAGGAATATCAAAAAGAAAGAAGGAATTAGTGAAGAGAAAAACATAATCCTTGAGGTGCCCGAAATTGGCTCAAGAATTGGTTGTTTAGGAAAGAAGAGAACACTTAACCCAATTCTACTTGTCTTGAACTTAGAGTTTATCTAAGAAAGCCTTTCATCAAACTTGTCCACAAAAATGCACACACTCACCAATTCTTATAGTTTGTTTCTAGGTAAACCCTTGGGTAGCCGAAAGTTTAAGTCTAAAGAATAGGCATAGTTATGGTGGGGAAAATAGATGGAAACATAAGACCAAGAGAGAGTAGAGTTTGGCAAATTGATGGTTTGCATTGCTTGAGGACAAGCAATAGTTTGAGTTTGGGGGTGTGATAAGTGCTCAACTCACTATCACTTTTTACACCTTTTATGGGCATTAATCACTAAATTTACACCCACTCGGACCAAAACATGTACTTAATGTGATATATTTAGAAGTTAACCTTACAAAGATAATATTTGCAGAAAAAGTAAGTTTTACTACATTTTTTATATTTGTGCAGGAGAAACAAGTGCCGCGGCAGCAACATGGCCGAGGCAGGACCTGATTCCGAGGCAGCAGCTGAAAGCCAAAGAGCAATACTGTAGGCGATCGAAAGAGAAAAATCCACGGGAAGTTTCTGGACATGAAGCACATGGATCGGAGCTGGTTAGCATGAGGAAAAGCCCAAGACAAGGCCACGCGGAAAAACCTCTTAGTTGAATTAAACTTGGAAATATTTTATTTATGTACATGACTTGTTCCCTACTTCAAGTTATATTCTACTTAGGAAAGTTTTGCCCTAGGCCAAGCCTATATAAGACCTAGCCGTCCAATGTATTAGAATAGACCTAGAGAGCCGATTCATAGAGAGTTTACCCTAAGATTCAATGTTTTCTTTCTCTCAAATTATGTTCTAAGCTTTCTTAGGGTTTAGGTGAAGGTTGTTAAGTATTTGTGAGTGGAGATTGCACTTTGTCTTTGTTTCAATGCAATAAAACTATCAAGGTTTGCTTATCCTTTGCCATTCTTTGTTCTTGCATTCAAGCTCGGGAGAGAAGTTTGTGAGTAATCCATTTATCTAGACTCGGGAGAGTTAGATTCACGAAAGGGATAAGTACGGTGTTTCAATCTCGAAATACTAACTCGGCCTAGGGATAGGTTAAGAGTTTCAACGGCTAAAAGAAGTGTGAGATTGGTTGATGAGTATAATTGATTCACGCCGGGAGGTATCATCAAGGACTAGTCATCAAAAGTACTTCGACTTAGGGATAAGCGGAGTCATCCAAAGACACTTTGCCGAACTTTGGTAAAGTCCACCCACGAGCAAGGGATTGCCGCGGCGGACAGTATCGTCGCTGCCAAGGCAGTAATCTGCAGTACTACCGAGGCAGTGATATACAATTGCATTGGGCAGAGACAAGTTAATCAAATCCACAATACAACGCAACTGGATCCTGACCTCTCTCTCTATTAATCAAACTTCATCTTTATTCTTAGTTTGTTTTATTTCAATTTATTTAGTTCCATCAAAACCACAATTACCTGTGTTTTTATTTTATTTCTTTTTACAGAACAAGAAGACGAAGAAGGCATATTAAGTATACCAATCCCTGTGGAGACGATACACGATAATACTTATCACTTTATTACTTGCGATGTGTTCAATTGCACTAATTGCGCACTTTTGACACGCGACATATTTCTTCTTCTTCTCTATTTTCTTTCTTCTTTCTCTCTTCTCTCGATTTTCTTTTTCTCTTTTTTTCTTTTTTCTTTTTTCTATTTTCATTGTTTTTCTTTTTTTATTTCTTTGTTTTCTTCTTCTTTCCTCCCTCTTTTTTCTTATATTTTTCTCTCTTTTTTTGTTCTTTTTCCTCTCAACTTTTTTTTTCTTTTTCCTTGGTTTTATTTTTCTCATTGTTTTCTTTTTTCTCTTTTCACCTATCTTTCTCTTTTTTGTTTTTAATTCTTTAAATACAATGAAAAGTCTCTAATTGGACAAACCACTTAGATCAACACCTTCATGAAATGTTGATACAAAAATGGTAAAGCAAAAATGCAAGCAAGATAGGAGACAAAACAATCCTATACAACTCATCTAAAAGAACCTAGGTTAACCGCATGGCTCTAATCGGGTAGGTTGACTAAGCTCTCTAAATGCAGTTTTGGTTCTACGAGGTACCCAAATTGTCCTCGTTGTCCTCTTCTAAGAGTAGCAAGGCCCTCAATCGTCACCCATTATAGGCTCATCTCGATCGAGTTCAATTTAGGGGACCCTTTCGCTATGCCCCTACGAAGGAACAATATCCTTGCGAAGGCATAGGGTAGTCAATCCCCGAAGGTACTTGCTAGGCCCGTACGAAGGAACAATATCCTTACAAAAGCACTTAGCGTTTTCCCTCCACTTAAAAGAATGGGTATAAATGGGTTAAAGTAACCTCAAATTAATAAACAAACAATAATTTAATTGCCATTTATTTCACAACTTCCAAAATTAATTAAGCGGTATTTGAAAGCAAGGCTTGACTCGTTAGTTTTTTAAAAAAACGTCCCCAGCAGAGTCGCCAACTGTAGCAACCCTTTTTTTCTTAAGTGTAAAAAGTTGCTAATTTGAAAAGCTGAAAAATTGAAAATTAGGGTTTAAATTAAGAAACGGGAATGATTTGAAAATTGGGGATTAAAATTTAGGGATTTTGAAAAATTAAGAATCTAGGGTTTCAAAAAGGGGAATTTTGAGAAATTGGAATTTTAGGGGTTAAAAAAAAAGTGGAATTTGGGAATTTAGATTAAAAGGGGAAAAATTAAAATTAAGGTTTTTGAAATTTAGAAAAGGATTTTAAAAATGTTTGGAAAATAATTTAAAAACAAATGGAAAAGATTTTAGAAATGGGTTGGAGTCGCCACCGGTCACTTTTGGTAGACCGGACACCGTAAAATCCATAGATTCGAATAAATTAGGGTCTGAGAGTCAGTTATGATTAAAAACGGGATTAGAGTTTAAAATCGCCCAAAATTGGTACCTTTATCAAAACACCGATTAATTAATTTTGGATTTTTCGGATTAAAGTGGCATTTAAATTATGGTTTGTTTAAAGATTCAGATTCAATTTTATTTTTACTGTATCTTTATCCGAAGATAACGCATACACCGCCACCAATACGTTGGAAGACGGGCCCGTTACGACCGAATAAAGACATATTTAATTAAGTTCATTAATTAGCAAGGTGTGACGTAAGCAAAATAAAAGACATAATTGTAAAGACAAAATATATAAAGACAAAATATATAAAGCATGTGAACTAAACCAATAAAATGACATACATATATATAAAACAAATAACAACATTAACAAAAATAAATAGAAGTCATGAGTAAAAACATACATAAACACCTAAAAAATCACATAACACGTGATAATATAGATAAAAATAAACATAACTAACAAAGTATACAAATAAAATATATAAACAAACAAGATAAAATATAAGTAAACAACAAAATATACCGATAAAACATTTAAATCTTCATTAAACCATAAGAATGGATTACATAATATATCAAAAGGAAAAGAAATATACCCAAATATACTCGACCAATCAATAATCGTGTATGGTAGTTAGGAAGCTCAAATAAAGGTTCGGTTGTGAAACGTTGCTTCCGTGAGAATAAGTGTTGTGATTTTGAATTTGAAATTGAATTTTCAAATGCCCATAATTAACTTTTTGTACCCAAAAAATATGATTTAATATCATTTTCGATTGTTTCTTATGGTTCAGAGCGTGCATGTCTAAATGGGCTTTCCAGTGAACCCGTTCGAATTTTAACCGAATCAAAAGTTTAAAATTTTAGTTTAAGCTGTATAATTAGGTTCAAAAGACCATAATTAACTTCTTTTACCCCATAAAATTTGATTTAATAAAATTTTCAATCATTTTTTAGGGTTGAGAGCATGCATGTCTAAATGCGTTTTCTAGTGAACCCGTTCGAATTTTAACAAAGTAAAAAGTTTATAATTTTAGTTTAAGATGTTTAATTAGGTTCAAATGACCATAATTAACTTTTTTACCAAAAAAACTTGATTTAATATCATTTTCGATATTTTTTAGGGTTCAGAGCGTGCATGTCTGAATGGGGTTTCTAGTAAACCCGTTCGAATTTTAACTGAGTAAAAAGTTCAAAATTTTAGTTTAAGCTGTAGAATTAGATTTAAAAACCCATAATTAAATTTTTTTTACCCAAAAAATTAATTTAATATTATTTTCGATCGTTTTTTAGGGTTCAGAGCGTGCATGTCTAAATGGGCTTTCTAGTAAACTCATTCGAATTGTAACCGAGTAAAAAGTTCAAAATTTTAGTTTAAGCTGTATAATTAGGTTCAAAAGCCCATAATTAACATTTTGTACCCAAAAAATTTGATTTAATATCATTTTCGATCGTTTTTTAGGGTTTAGAGCGTGCATGTCTGAATGGGTTATCTAATGAACCCGTTCGAATTTTAACCGAGTAAAAAGTTCAAAATTTTAGTTTAAGCTGTAGAATTAGGTTCAAAAGCACATAATTAACTTTTTTTACCAAAAAATTTGATTTAATATCATTTTTGATTGTTTTTTAGGGTTCAGAGCGTGCATGTCTAAATGAGGTTTCTAGTGAACCCGTTCGAATTTTAACCGATTAAAAAGCTCAAAATTTGTGTTTAAGCTGTATAATTAGGTTCAAATGCCCATAATTAACTTTTTGTACCCAAAAAATATGATTTAATATCATTTTCGATCGTTTTTTAGGGATCAAAGCGTGCATGTCTAAATGGGCTTTCTAGTGAACCCGTTCGAATTTTAACCGATTCAAAAGTTCAAAATTTTAGTTTAAGCTGTATAATTAGGTTCAAAAGACCATAATTAACTTCTTTTACCCCCAAAAATTTGATTTACTAACATTTTCGATCGTTTTTTAGGGTTCATAGCGTGCATGTATAAATGGGCTTTCTAGTAAACTCCTTCGAATTTTAACCGATTAAAAAGCTCAAAATTTGATTTTAAGTTGTATAAGTAGGTTCAAATGCCCGTAATTAACTTTTTGTACCCAAAATATTTGATTTAATATCATTTTCGATCATTTTTTATGGTTTAGCGCGTGCAAGTCTAAATTGTAGCCCTTTATTCTCGACTTGAGTTGTACGGTAAGTTAAAAGTTGTATTTTAAAACTTGGTCGATAAGTAAAACAGATAGATATTTCAAAAAAATACCGAGTTTATATCGCAACGGTAAAATATAGTTTAAAATAAATAAATAAATAAATACCCTGAATAATATAATAAAAGTTAATTGTCCGAAACAATGCATTAAATTTTAAAAACATCTCAATCCCTAATAACCCCAAAACAACTGAAGTAAAAATCTTTGGTAAATAACATACTGAAAATAATGGAAAATAAGTATTCGGTTGAGTGCTCTGAGTACCATCTTCTACAGCAGAGTATCTGAAAAGTTAAATTAAAGGGTGTGCTATAAAGTCCAGTGTGTCTCTAAAGTGCAGTCACAGATCACAATGGTATTCAGTTCACAGTCACAGTAAATGACTCAATGATAAATTAATGCAATGTCACAGAGAATGCAGTCCCATACTCCGAACGCCAAACACAATGGTGGCAAAGCCAATCGATCACAGTGGAGGTAGTTCCCCAGAACCCCTCACCCCTTATTTCTCCAAAACACTGTGTGGTAAAACCACCTTCCTCTGTACAATCCACCCTATGCACATGTATGCAATCAATGCTAATGATCTCAATGTCTCAACAGAATTACTCGTATAGAATACGAAAAACAATTCTCAAATAGTATAATCACATTATCACAGGAAATCACAGTGTCATATTATACAATTAGTCACAGAACACAAATTTATCACAAAAAGATAAACACCTCTCGATGCACAAGTACTACTGTTGACACGGTCGTTTCCCACGGTCTGAGCTAGGTCCTACTCTAGCTGGGTTAGAGCCTACATAAATTCTAATAAATCAATCTTATTGTAAAGTAATATTATGCCACCTAAAAACATGAAAAGAACACATACGTGTATCACGAGTGGTGCTCGCAGGAGCCGACCGATCTCAAGGTGGAGGCGGTGGAGATAACACGTCCTCTTTAGATTTGACATCGTCTGAAAAGATAAATATTCGAGTAAAAAACATAAAACTACTCGCTATACTGAAAACTTTAGATGAAACTATTTAATTTGGTTCGAGACGAAGAACGCGGTTGCACCATCAACACCTAAGCAAAATAAAACAAAGGGAGGGTGCACCTAAAAGTAAGCACACGAGATCAACCCCCCTCCTCCCACTCACGGCAATCTTGAGATTGCTTTGAAAACTTTAATTCAATTTCCTTACTGCAATATGCAAAACATGCAGGGATTTCCAGATTGAAAAGCTAAGCCACGTCACCCACTCATTAAACCACCGAACAATCCATATAATTTTAAATTCCTTAAATCTAATCCTAAAGTTTAATAACCAAGCTTTTGCAGAAACCCAACAATGGCGATCATGGTACACGCTAACAATGCTGATGTCGCAGCAACACGACAATGATGCACTAGAAAAAAATAAAACTAAATTAGAATTACAACTATGAATTCATGGCCTACCCATAATCAATCGAAGCAAGAAACGAACGGTGGGAAAGACGAACAAAGGAAAGACAAAAGATTCTCACTGTTCTCACACAATGTAAATAAAATAAGAATGAACAGATTGTTGGATTTGCTTCCAAACCTCTGCAAGCCACGAATAATTGATTAAGGATTGAAGGAACTCACTGGACAAAGAATTAAGAGTAAAACGAAAGGGGAAGAAGGAATGAGAACGGAGAAGAGAGAGAGAAACTCCATTGATTATAAACCAAAAGAGGAGTTATAATTCAAATATGATTAGGTTTAATCTTGAAATTTCGATAATACCCTTAATAAATTCCCAAATTGAATTAAATTAGGGCACAAACAAGATTTGAGAAATTAATAAAATTAGGGTTTCCCTTATTTTAATTTTCCGAGTTTTACAACTCTCCCCCATAGAAGAAATTTCGTCCTTGAAATTTACCTGATGGAAAAAGATGCGGATATTGAGTCTTGACAACAGACTTAGGTTCCCACGTAGCCTCATCGTAACCATGATGACGCCACAAAACTTTAACCATCTTAATGGTCTTTTTCCTTAACACCCTCTTGCCTTCCTTAAGAATTTTAACTGGTTCTTCCTCAAAACTTACGTCGGGTCGAATCTCAATATCATCCATAGAAATGATGTGGGATGGGTCGTATCTATAACGTCTCAACATAGAAACGTGAAACACATCATGTATACGGTGTAACTCAAGGGGTAACTCAAGTTGATAGGTAACTAGCCCCACTTTCCGCAAAATCTAATAAGGACCAATAAAGCAAGGACTCAGTTTACCTTTTCGACCAAAACGATGACCTTCCTCCATTGAGATACTTTCAAGAAAACTCTATCACCGACATCATACTCAATATCCCGACGTTTCAGATCCGCATAAGACTTTTGTCTATCAAAAGCAGCCTTAAGTCTATCTCTGATCATTCTAACTGTTTCCTTAGCTTCTCGGGTAATATCTGGACCCAAAATCCTATGCTCAGTCAACTCAGTCCATCCAATGGGTGTGCGACACTTACGTCCATACATAGCTTCGTAAGGTGCCATCTGAATACTAGCCTGATAACTGTTATTATAAGCAAATTCGCTAAAGGTAGAAAATTTTCCCAACTGCCCAGATAGTCTATGATATATCCTCTCAACATATCCTCAAGAATCTGAATAACCCGCTCAGACTGACCATCAGTCTTAGGATGGTACGCAGTATTGAAATTAAGCCGAGTACCTAGAGCAGTATGAAAAGATTTCCAGAACTTAGCTATAAATCTTGGAACACGATAAGAAATTATAGAGACAGGTACTCCATGAAGTCGTAATATCTCAGATATGTATAACCAAGCTAACTTACTAAGGGGGTAGTCAACTCGAATTGGAATAAAATGTGTTGACTTAGTGAGATGATCCACAATAACCCAAATTGAGTCTTTCTTCAACGGAGTCAAAGGAAGACCACTAACAAAGTCCAAAGTCACACATTCCCACTTCCATTAAAGGATCTCAATGTCCTGCAACAACCCAGAAGGTCTCTGGTGTTCAACCTTCACTTTCTGACAAGTCAAGCACTTAGACACATAATCCACCACATCTCTCTTAAGTCCTTTCCACCAATATCGTTCTCGAAGGTTCTTATACATTTTGTCCCCACCTGGATGCATTGAGTAAAGACTATTATGGGCCTCACGAAGAATAGTTTGTTTCAACTCAGAATTCTTCGGAACACAATACCGACCTCGATAGCAAAGAATACCATCCTGGTTAATGGTAAAATCCCTAGCAATACCTTCCTCAACCTCTTTCCTACGATGCATCGGGAACAAATCATTCGTTTGTTCCGAGCGAATCTCAGAAATTATAGTAGGAATAACCCGAAGTTCCGCTAAAATACTACCATCCACATATAAACTCAAACGAGCAAAAAGAGCTCTTAGATATGAAATTACACGACGACTCAAAGCGTCGGCCACCACATGAGCTTTTTCAGGGTGATACTCAATCTCGCAATCATAGTCTTTCAATAGTTCTAACCAACGATATTGTCTCAAATTAAGCTCTTTCTGGGTAAGTAGATATTTTAAACTCTTATGGTCGGTATAGATATAACACTTCTCCTTATACAGATAGTGTCTCCAGATTTTGAGAGCGAAAACCACAACAGCTAACTCAAGGTCGTGGGTAGGGTAGTTACCTTCATGCGGTTTTAACTGACGGGAGGCATAAGCTACCACCCTACCATCCTGCATAAGTACACAACCCAAACCTTTATGGTAAGCATCACTGTAAACGGTATATGGTTTTCCAGACTCATATTGTATCAAAACTGAGGCTTGGGTCATCACCATTTTCAATTTCTCAAAACTGGACTGTTGGGCCTCAGTCCAAACAAAAGGAGTACTTTTCCTCAAAAGTTTAGTTAAGGGAGCTGCAATGATCAAAAACCCTTCCACAAACCTCCAATAGTAACCAACTAAACCAAAGAAACTACGGATCTCAGAAATATTCTTAGGTTGTTTCCTGCCCGTTATAGCCTCAATCTTTCTCGAATCCACCTTAACACCTTCAGCGGAAACTATGTGTCCCAAAAACATAACATCACTAAGCCAAAACTCACAATTTACTAAACTTTGCATATAATTTTTTTTTCTCTCAGAGTTTGTAGAACAATCCGAAGATGTTCCTCATGTTCATTCTCAGTCTTAGAATAAACCATCATATCGTCAATAAAAAACACCACAAAATGGTCAAGATAGGGTTGAAACACTTTTTCATCAAGTCCATGAATGCTGCAGGAGCATTAGTCAATCCGAAAGGCATTACGAGAAATTCATAATGGCCGTAACGTGTTCGGAAAGCTGTTTTAAAGACATCAGAATCCTTAACTCTGAGTTGGTAGTAACCAGATCTCAGGTCTATCTTAGAGAAAACCTTAGCACCCCGAAATTGATCAAAAAGACCATCGATTAGAGGGAGGGGATATTTATTCTTTATCGTCAACTTGTTCAGTTTACAATAATCGATACACAACCGGAGTGTCCATCCTTCTTTTTGACAAAAAGAACCAGAGCTTCCCATGTAGAAACACTTGGTCTAATAAAGCCCCTATCCAAAAGCTCTTGTAACTGAATCTTTAATTCCTTTAGTTCTTTAGGTGCCATACGATATGGTGCCATCGATACTGGAGTCGTACCCGGATACACCTCAATACCAAACTCAATCTCATCATGCTTAGGTGGCACTCTTGGCAATTCCTCAGGAAACACATCCGGAAAATCTTTCACATCCCGAATCTTATCCATTCCAGAATCCGAATGTCTTGGATCAAGAATGTATGCTAGATAGGCTACAAAACCCATACTAATCATCTTTTCAACTTTAAGAGCTGATATCACATTAGATAAGAATCCTCTTCGTTCCCCCACAAACACTATTACTCGATTATCAGGTGTTTTCAGAAAAGCTCTCTTTTTCTCATAGTCCAGATTAACCTGATGATTAGATAATCAATCCATACAAGGGATAAGATCAAACTCATTAAAAGGAAGTTCCATAAGGTTTGCAGAAAACATTTCTCCTTGAACATCAAGGGGACAGCTACGGTAAATCCTATTAACATCTATTGGGTTACCCACTAGACTTTGCACAGATACAAAAAAGTCAGTTTTACATACTGGGTGATGAGTGCCTAAAAGTCCTATTCTTTATACCAATTTCCCACTCGATTATTGCTAATAAAGGACAGATTTAATGGCAAAATTAGATAATTCTGCTTATTTCCATATTTCAGCATCCCAATACTTAATTCATGAATTTATCTATTATTTGGCATAAAACAGCTACGGTTAATGGTTTCTTCTCTTAGACAGGAAACTACCACATAGGTAATGCCAGATAGCATGATGGATGCTGGAAACCAAAGCTGGAATGCAGATCAGTACCCGCTGATAAGTGCTCAACAGACTATCACTTTTTACTCCTTTTATGGGCATTCATCACCAAATATACACCCACTCGGACCAATGCATGTGCTTAATGTGATATATTTAGAAGTTATGCTCATATAAATAATATTTACAGAAAAAGGCACGTTTCACTACATTTTCATATCTGTGCAGGAGAACCATTGCCGCGGCAGCGACAAGGCCGAGGCAGGACCTGATGCCGAGGCAGCAGTAAAAAGACAAGAAGTAAGAATGTAGGCGATGGAAAGATAAAAATCCAAGGAACGTGTATGGACTTGAAGCCCATGGATCGGAGCTGGCTAGCACAAGGAAAAGCCCAAAGGAAGACCACACGGGAAAGCCTCCTTAGCCGAATTAAACTTGGAAATATTTTTATTATGTACTTGACTTGTTCCCTACTCCAAGTTGTATTCTACTTAGGAAAGGTTTGCCCTAGGTCTAGCCTATATAAAGACCTAGCCACCCAATGTACAATACACGGAATACCTAGGGAGAGAGCCGATTTCTATTCTTGCCTTCTTATTCTCCATTATGTTCTAAACCTTCTTAGGGATTAGGTGAAGGTTGTCGAGTATTTGTGAGAGGAGATTGTACTTTGTCTTTGATTCAATGCAATAAAGTTATCAAGGTTTGCTTATCCTTTGTTATTCCTTATTTTCACAATTGAGCTCGGGAGAGGATATTGTGAATCATCCATTTATCTAAGCTCGGGAGAGTTAGATTTACGAAAGGGGTAAGTACGGTGTTTCAATCGCGAAATACTAACTCGGCCTAGGGATAAGTTAAGAGTTTCAGCGGCTAAAAGAAGTGTGAGATTGGTTGGTGAGTATAATTGGTTCACGCCGGGAGGTATCATCAAGGACTAGTCATCAACAACACTCTGTCTTAGGAATAAGCGGAGTCATCCAAGGACACTTTGCCGAACTTTGGTAAAGTCTACCCACGACCAACGGATTGCCGCGGTAGACAGTATTGTCGCTGCCAAGGCAGTAAACTGCAATGCTGCCGAGGCAGTGATATACGATTGCATTAGACAGAGACAAGTCAATCAAATCTACAATACGACGCAACTGGATCCTAGCCCATCTCTCTCTATTATTCCAACTCTTTTTTTATTTAGTTATTTTAGTTTAGACAAATCAACTCCAATCACTTGTATTTTTACTTTTTTATAGAACAAGAAGGTGAAGAAAGCATATCAAGTATACCGGTCCCTGAGGAGACGATAACTCAATAAAATACTTATCACTTATTACTTTCGATGTGTCCACTTGCACTAAACGCGCACTTTTGACACGCGACACCCGCCTCGGCAGCACTTGAAGGCCTCGACAGCACTTGGAGGCCGCGGCAGCATCGGAGGCCGCGGCAGCACCTGGAACATGAATGTTGATATGATAGGCGATCTGAAAAGAAAAATAAGGTGGATATTTTAAGACAAGCAACATAGAAATTAGAGCTGAGGAATACACAGAAAGTCAAGGTGAAAGGCCATGTGGGAAAAGAATCCTTATAGGAATAAACTAGTAAATAAAATAAATATCTTTTACTTATGTACTTAACTTGTGTTTTACTCCAAGTTGTATTCCTACTTTGGAAAGGTTTGCCCTAGGCCAAGCCTAGATAAACCATAGCCTATGTAGAGAGGAGGATATCTCGAAATCAAGTATTCATAGAAAACCCTAAACTCCTCCATCGCCCCCTTGGGGTTTAGTTTAGTTTGTGGAGTAGTTATAGAAGAAAATTGTACTTTGTCTTCTTAGTTTCATGCAATAAAATATTGAGGTTCGCTTATTCTTTTCCATTCATTGTTCTTGCATTCAAGCTCGGGAGAGAAGTTTGTGAGAGATCTATTTATCTAGCATCGGGAGATGTAGATTCACGAAAGGAATAAGTACGTTATTTTTCTAGCTGGAAAATACTAACTCGACCTAGGGATAGGTTAGAGTTTCAGTGGCTAAAAGAAGTGTGAGATTGGTTGGTGGTTATAGTTGATTCACGTCGGGAGGTATCATCAAGGACTAGTCATTAACAGTACTTCGACTTAGGGATAAGCGGGGTCATCCAAGGACACTTTGCCAAACCTTGATTAAGTCCGTCCCAGAGCAAGGAATTGCCGCGGCGGACGTAATCCTTCACTGTCGAGGCAGTAAAATTGTAGTTCTGCCGGGGCAGTGTTGTATAATTGAATGAGACAGAAACAAGTCAATTGAACCCACACTACGAAGCACTATAACCTACCCCACTTTTCCATCCTTGATTTCTTGATCATTTATCTTTATTGCTTTAATTAGTTCCTTAGTTATAATCCAACTCAATTATCTATGTCTTACTTTTCCATTGTGCAGGAAGAATAAATTGCGTAAGTAAAGCCAATCCTCGTGGGTTCGACATCTTAAATACTACAATCTGACAAAGGTGGAAGGACGAATGCTTCATCATAAAAGCAAGACTTCCTAGCCTCCATCACTGGGATTTCAAGACCACCCGCTACCGCACTTGCCACATAAGAGTGCATAGACCAATTATCAAGTAAAGCAAAATAAGGTATAGAGTGGACAGAAAAGGTACCTGCTATAACATCTGGTTGGTCACGGTCATCCTGAGCCTTGGTAGCATAAATCAATCCTGATTTCCTAACACCCGAAGCAGTTGCGCTCTGTACTGATCCTCTCTTACCCCCTTTACCGGAGGTGATAGATTTTCCTTGTCCTCTACCCACAACGGATGTCTTAACGGAAGCTTGGGACTGATTCCTCAAGAAGGAAGTTGTAGGCGGTTCAAGACAAGCACTAAACAAATGATCTAGGGATCCACACCTAAAACAAGCACCGATCTTTCTTCTACATTCTCTTCCATGTTTCTTATGACAAAAAGGACAAATTGGTCGGGGAACTGACGACCCACCTCCACTAGTAGTAGATACCATAGGTTTCGATCTCTGATTACTTTGCTGAACTGACTCCTCCCTAGTTCTCTTACCCGAATAACTCGAGGTACCTTGTTGAAAACCTGATCCATAATATCTCTTACCCCGATCTTTCTCATATTTTGATTGACTCACAGAAATAGTTTTCATTCTCTCCACTGTCTTAGCACGGTCAACTAAAGCACTAAAAGATTTATCTTGGAAAGGAGCTACCTTCTCATGAATTGTAAAACGGAGACCCATTAGAAATTCCCGACATTTATCTTTTTCAGTATCCACTAAACCGGGTGCATACTGTGATAGTTCCACAAAACTAATCTCATACCTAGATACCGTCATGTTCTCTTGTTTCAAGTCAATGAAAGCCTGACGCCGATAAGCTAGATATTGCTATCCCACATAACGGTTCTGGAAAGCCTGACAGAAAGTCTCCCAAGTCATTTGTTCAACTAACATCAACCTCTGCTCAGATCTCCACCAATGTTATGCTTCACCTTGCAGTAGTGAAACAACAACTCTTAATTTCTTAATAGTAGGGTATTCCATTTCCTCAAATAGTCTCTCAAGGTCCTCCATCCAAAGTTCAACATCTGATGGGTGTTCATCCGAAACACCCGCAAATACCCTCATTCCAGCACATAAAAAAATAGCGGATATTGGTTTCATGGCATTTTCTAACTGATCACGAAAGTATTTCAGTAACTTCCGGTTAACCGTAGCACCATCTAACTCCACTGTCTCACTATCATCAGAATTTATCAGTTCCTCCTCATGATGGGGTTGTTTACGAGTATCCTTATCCCCAGACTGTCGGCTCAAAGTTTGTTGCACCTCAGGTTGAGGGTCAACTTTCGGGTTTTCCATCTCAGCTTGATCATTAGCAGTATGATCAACAGCAGGTGACGGCTCACTAACAGTCGCAGCAGCACGATCTCGGCCTCGGACTCTAGCAGATGCAAATTTAACACTCCTACGAGGTGGCATAGTTTTTATCTACAAGAGTAAAACCTAAGTTAAATATGGTACCGGAGTCTCAGTCTCAAAACACGAGAGATAAAAATCTTATAGTAAAATATTTTGTTTTCAAAAATTTTCCCCTATCCCCAAAAATATTTAATGCATGCATGTTTTTCAAAAACTTATAAAAATATTATTTATGGGCCTCACGGTCCGAGTGTTGAACTCGGCTCTGATACTAAAAGTGTAACCCCTTATTCTCGACTTGAGGTGTACGGTAGGTTAAAAGTAATATTTTAAAACTTGGTCGATAAGTAAAACAGATAGATATTTCAAAAAAATATTGAGTTTATATCGCAACGGTAAAATGTAGTTTAAAATAAATAAATACCCTGAATAATATAATAAAAGTTAATTGTACGAAACAATTAATGAAATTTTAAAAACATCTCAATCCCTAATAACCCCAAAACAACTGAAGTAAAAATCTCTGGTAACTAACATATTGAAAATAAAGGAAAATAAGTATCCGGTTGAGAGCTCCGAGTACAAACTTCTAGGGCCGAGTATCAGAAAAGATAAATTAAAGGGTGAGCTGTAAAGGCAAGTGTGTCTCTAAAGTGCAGTCACAGATCACAATGGTATTTAGTTCACAGTCACAAATATATATAATATTTAATGTTCAGAGTAAATGACTCAATGATAAATGAATGCAATTTCACAGAGAATGCAGTCCCATACTCATAACGCCAAACACAGTGGTGGCAAAGCCAATCGATCACAGTGGAGGTAATATCATTTTCGATCGTTTTATAGGGCTTAGAGCGTGCATGTTGTTGCGTGTCAAAAGTGCGCAATTAGTGCAAGTGAACACGTCGCAAGTAAGAAAGTGATAAGTATATCAGATATCGTCTCCACAGGGATTGGTCTACTTAATATGTCTTCCTTTGTCTTCTTTCTCTGAAAAGGAATAAAATAAAAACACAAGTAAGATTAGGGTTGATGAATACTAAATAAAGAAAACTAAATAAAGAAAACTAAATAAAGAAAAGATAAACAGATTAAAGAAGTGACCAAGATCCTGTTGTGTTGTATTAGTGGATTCAATTGACTTGTCGCTATCCAATGCAATCGCACAACACTGCCTCGACAGTACTGCAGATTATTGCCTCGACAGCAATGATGCTAGTCCACCGCGACAATCTCTTACTCTTGGTAGACCTTATCAAAGTTCGGCAAAGTGTCCTTTAATGAATCCGCTTATCTCTAAGTCGAAGTACTGTTGATGACCAGTCCTTGATGATACCTCTCGGCGTGAATCAATTGTAATCACCAACCAATCCCACACTTCTCTTAGCCGTTGAAACTCTTAACCTATCTCTAGGCCGAGTTAGTGTTTTCCGATTGAAACACCGTACTTATTCCTTTCGTGAATCTAACTCTCTCAATATTAGATAAATGGATTACTTGCAAACTTCTCTCTCGAGCTTGGATGCAAGAACAAAGAATGGCGAAGAATAAGCAAACCTTGATATTTTATTGCATTAAATCAAGAAACAAAAGTCAATCTCTTCTCACTAATACTCTACAATCTTCACCTAAGCCTAAACAAACTTAGAACATAATAAAAAGAAATCTAAAATCTAAGGTGGAGTCGGCTCTCTCTATGATGCTAAGCTTTGTGCCGAAAACTCTCCACCCTTCTCCTCTAGGACGGCTAGGTCTTATATAGGCTTGGTCTAGGGTAAAACTTTCCTAAGTAGTAGTATAACTTGGAGTAGGACACAAGTCAAGTTCAAAAATAAAATATTTCCAAGGTTACTCCAACTAGGATTATTTTCCGCGTGGCCTTTGACTTGGGCTTTCCATGTGCTACCCAGCTCCGATTCATGCGCTGCTTGTCCATAAACGTCCAACTTATTTTTCTCTTCAAGTCGCCTACTGTATCGTTCCTTTTCCTTGCTGCCTCGGCATCAGGTCCTGTCTCGGCCTCGGTTGCTGCCGCGGCAATAGTTTTTCCTGCACAGACACAAAAGTACAGTAAAACTCGCCTTTTCTACAAAGATCATCTTTATATGCTTCCAAAGCAGAATATCTAATTATCCCACATTAAGCACATGCATTGGTCCAAGTGGGTGCAGATTTAGTGATAGTGAGTTGAGCACTTATCACACCCCCAAACTCGAACTATTGTTTGTCCTCAAGCAATGCAAACCATCAATTTGCCAAACCTTACTCTCTTTACGTCTTATGTTTCCATCTATTCTCTCCACCATAACTATGCCTATTCTTAAGCCTTAACCTTTCGGCTACCCAAGGGTTTACCTCGAAACAAACTATAAGATTTAGTGAGTGTGTGCATTTTTGTGGACAAGTTTGATTAAAGGCTTTCTTAGACAAACTCTATGTTCAAGACAAGTAGATTTGGGTTTAGTATTCTCTTCTCAAAACAACAATTTCTTGAGCCAATTTCGGGCACCTCAAGGATTGTGTTTTATCATCGATACTTCCTAAGTTCCTTTTGATATTCTTTTTAGCATACTAGAGCCAATCTCGGGCACCTCTAGCATGAAGAAGAGTAACTCCTAGAGCCGGTGATAGGCACCTCTAGTCACTTTCCCAAGAATCTAAGTCTTTATCACCTAAGTTCATTAAAAGAATTCCAATAATCCAACAAGTCCCAAAAGTGTTTTTAAGATTTATCTTATAGTAAGCTTCTAAGTTTTCTTCCTTAAGTATCCTAAGGTTAAACCTTCTTAATAGGACCTAACCATGGTAAGGAGAAAGATTTCTATAGCCTTAAAGAATAAACTAAGGCAATATTGATGAAAAGCAATGCAAGAGCATAAACAACAATTCAAGTAAGGTGGTGGACATAAAAAATATTTGAGGAAACACTTAAATATTTCCTTTCATGGCTAGGCCGCGTCAGTAGATTGCCTCGGCAGTGGATCTACACCCCCAAACTCGAACCAAGCATTGTCCTCAATGCTTATAAATGGCACACAGCAGGATATAAAGAAGAAAACAAGACAAGTAAAAAATATAGAAAAGCATCCTGTGCAGGCAGTATTGAAGAGATTTAGAAGAGCTGTTGGTAATTATCAGTTTTTCGGCCTTGCTGTTGCGAGTGACTTCACCTTGATCCTTGATTTTTATCCTAAAATAAACAACAAGAAAGGAAAAAAATTAATAACAAAATTCTAAACTAAAACTAATCCTAAGGTGTAAAAAGATAAGATGAAATTATTAATTCACGATAGGAATGCATGTAAGTGCATCTCCTAAAGTGATGGTCTCTATAGTTCTCATCTCGTGTTGGCCCGAATATGCTTCAGCCTTTGGCCATTCACTTTGAATTCTTGCCCATCCCTTTTTGATTTGATCATTACCGCACCATGTGGATAAACCTGAACAACTTCAAATGGGCCTGACCATCTGGACCTGAGTTTGCCTGGGAACAGTTTAAGTCTGGAGTTAAAGAGGAGGGCTTGCTGCCCCGGCAAGAACTGCCTCGACAGTAGCTTACTATCATGTCATCGTTTAGTCTTTTCCTTGTAGATCTTGGCATTTTCGTATGCTGCTGCTCTAAACTCTTCTATCTCATTAAGGTCTAGCAGTCGTTTCTCGCCAGCTTTCTCCCATTCCATGTTCAAATTCTTTACTGTCCTATACGCTTTGTGCTCGATTTCCACAGGCAAATGGCATGCTTTTCCAAATACAAGCCTATATGGAGATGTTCCCAAAGGGGTTTTGTAGGCTGTTCGATATGCCCATACAGCATCGTCTAGACGATGAAACCAATCCTTTCTAGATGGGTTTATCACCTTTTCAAGGATTTGTTTTAATTCCCTGTTTGATATTTCAGCTTGCCCATTTGTCTGCAGATGGTAGGCTGTGGCAATTCTGTGTGTGATACCTAGTTTCTTTAGGGCCGCGACAATAAGTCTGTTATCGAAGTGTTTACCGTCATCACTAATTATTGCCTGAGGGACTCCAAATCTGGTGAAAATGTTTTTCTTGAGAAATTTTTGCACAGTCTTGGAGTCATTATGAGGTGTGGCAATTGCTTTGACCCATTTGGATACATAGTCCACCACTACTAGGATGTAGAGATTACCTTGAGATGATGGGAATGGTCCCATGAAATCTATGCCCCAAACATCAAATAATTCTACTTCTAATATGGGCTGCAATAGCATCTCATTACGCCTAGAGATATTGCCCGTTCGTAGGCAGCGGTCACAGTTCTTGCAATAAAGTTGGGCATGTTTGAAGAGTGTGGGCCAATAAAGGCCTGATTGAAGCACTTTAGTTGCTGTTCTGTTGCCTCCAAAATGTCCTCGGGCACTTTACCTGATCCGCACATTGCTTGAACAAGAGAGGGTCGTCCCAAAAGTAATATTTTGCATTGTGCTGAAACTTCTTTTTTTTCATTATAGTTAAAGTTATAAGGCATAACACCACTAGCTAAATAATTAACAAGATCAGCATACCAGGGGGTGGCTGTGACTGCAGCAAGATCTTCTGTCATTGTTGTCGAGATGTATTCAGTCAGCGTCTCGGCGGCGTAGTCATATACTACCGTAGTCTCTGTCTCGGTAGTATCCTCTATAATTTCTGCGATATGCAAAATGTGTTCATCTGGGAATGCATCTTGTATTTCCTCTAGTGAGTTGTTATTATCTTTGGCCTCTAATCTGGAGAGATGATCCGCTACCTGATTTTCCGTACCTCTTCTATCCTTGATTTCAACATCAAATTCTTCGAAAAGAAGGATCCATTTAATCAGTCTGGGCTTTGCATCCTTCTTTGAGAATAGGTACTTCATTGCCGAATGATCAGTATGGACGGTTACTTCTGTTCCGATAAGGTATGATCGGAATTTGTCAAAGGCAAAGACTACTGCTAGTAATTCTTTCTCTATGGTGGTAAAATTTATTTGGGCATCATTGAGTGTTTTACTAGCATAGTAGATAACATGGAACAGGTTGTTCTTTCTCTGCCCAAGTGTTGCCCCGACAGCGTGATCACTTGCGTTACACATTAATTCAAAGGGCAGGGACCAATCTGGTGGGACTACAATTGGTGCGGTGATCAGCTTTTCTTTGATGGCTTCGAATGCTTCAGCGCATTCTGTATTAAATTCGAATTTTCTGTCTTGTTCGAGCAAATTACAAAGAGGTTTAGATATTTTGGAAAAATTAGAAATAAATGATAAGTGCTAAACTCACTATCACTTTTTACTCCTTTTATGGGCATTAATTACCGAATACACACCCACTTGGATCAATGCATGAACTCAATGTGATATATTTAGAAGTTAAGCTCATAAAGATAATATTTACAGAAAAGGCACGTTTTACTGCGTTTTTACCTCTGTGCAGGGAAACCAGTGCCGCGGCAGCAACAAGGCCGAGGCAGGACCTGATGCCAAGGCAGCAGCAGAAAGACAGGAAGCAAGACTGTAGGCGATGGAAAGATAAAAATCCAAGGGACGTGTCTGGAATCAAAGCCCATGAATCGGAGCTGGCTAGCATGAGGAAAAGCCCAAGAAAAGACCACGTGGGAAAGCCCCCTTAGCCGAATCAAACTTGGAAATATTTTAATTATGTACTTCACTTGTTCCCTACTCCAAGTTGTATTCTACTTAGGAAAGGTTTGCCCTAGGTCTAGCCTATATAAAGACCTAGCTACCCAATGTACTAGAGGCGAAATACCTAGGGAAAGAGAGAGCCGAATTCTATACTTGTCTTCTTTCTCCCCATTATGTTCTAAACCTTCTTAGGGATTAGGTGAAGGTTGCCGAGTATATGTGAGAAGAGATTGTACTTTGTCTTTGTTTTCAATGCAATAAAATTATCAAGGTTTGCTTATCCTTTGTTATTCTTTGTTTTCACAATTGAGCTCGGGAGAGGATATTGTGAATCATCCATTTATCTAAGGTCGGGAGAGTTAGATTCACGAAAGGGGTAAGTACGGTGTTTCAATCGCGAAATACTAACTCGGCCTAGGGATAGGTTAAGAGTTTCAGCGGCTAAAAAAAGTGTGAGATTGGTTGGTGAGTATAATTGGTTCACACCGGGAGGTATCATCAAGGACTAGTCATCAACAGCACACTAACTTAGGGATAAGCGGAGTCATTCAAGGACACTTTGCAAGCTTTGATAAAGTCCAACCACGAGCAAGGGATTGCCGCGGCGGACAAGTATCGTCGCTGCCAAGGCAGTAAACTGCAGTGCTGCCGAGGCAGTGATATACGATTGCATTGAGCAGAGACAAGTCAATCAAATCCACAATACAACGCAACTGGATCCTGACCTATCTTCCTCTATTATTAAATCTCTTTATTTTTGTTCAGTGATTTTAGTTTAGATAAACCAACTCAATTCACTTGTTTTTTTACTTTTCTACAAAACAAGAAGGTGAAGAAGGCATATTAAGTCTACTAGTCCCTGTGGAGACGATAATTCGATAATTACTTATCACTTATTACTTTCGATGTGTCCACTTGCACTAAACGCGCACTTTTGACACGCGACAAGTTTTTGGCGCCGTTGCCGGGGACTGGCAACTAAATTTTGTTTTCTTTATTTTCTTGTTTATTTTTTTCTTTTCTTTTACTCTTGTTTTTCTTGGTGTATGACCAAGGCCAACCCAACCAACCCTTTGTACGAGTTAGATCCAAAGATCGAAAGAACAAGGCAAAGGTTGAGGAGACACATCCAAGGAGCCATGGCAGATCACCCGGCAGGACAAAACTTACCTGCGGGTAATGGAGCTTTACCGCCGCCACCTGGGCCTCGACAGCCCATTGTAGAGACTTCCTGGAAGAGGACTTAAATGGATTAAACCTAGGAGTCGTTACACCGGAGATAGAAGCAGCCCACTTTCAACTGAAACCTGTTATGTTCAATATGCTGAACACTATTGGACAATTTGGTGGGTCTGCAACTGAAGACGCAAGGCAGCACCTTAAGTCCTTCATGGAAATTTGCCACTCTTTCAAAATCCAAGGACTCCATGAAGATGTCTTGCGATTGAAGCTATTCCCCTATTCACTAAGGGATAGGGTGAAAGCTTGGTTAAATAGCATTCCAGCAGGATCTATTGGATCTTGGAGTGAACTCTGCCGTGATTTTATTACTCATTTTAATCCAACTAATTTATATGATAGAATTCGTAATGAAATCACTTCTTTTCGATAGGCAGATGACGAACCAATGTACGAGGCATGGAAGCGCTACAGAGATTTACTACACAAGTGTCCTTTGCATGGATTTCCCCTATGGACACAGGTGACAATGTTCTACAATGCCACGAATGCCCCGACAAGGATGATGTTAGATGCCTCGGCAAACGGAACACTCCTGGATAAAGCACCTGAGGAAGCTATTGAGATATTAAATAAACTCGCGAAAAATGATTTCCAATTTCCAACATCTAGGCGAGGAGGAGTAAGACGCCAAGCCACAGTAAATGAATTAGACTCATCGAGTTCAGTGGCAGCACAATTGGCCTCTCTTACCAAGATGGTGCAAAACCTACAGTTACAGCAAAATACCCGTGAGGTCAAGGTAATTGATTCATATTGTGACTTATGTGGAGATAACCACAGTTCCTTTGATTGCATGAATCAAGAAACCGGTATGTACGTTGGGAACTACAACCGAAATAATATGATGTCCAACACATACAACCCCTCATGGAAGAGGCATCCAAACCTATCATGGAGCAACCCTAACAATGCCTTAAATCCAATCACCCAACCTTCAGGATTTCAACAATCGATGCAACAACTGCCGCAGCAGCAGGCCCAACAGTCAATACCGCAGCAGCAACCGGTAAGTTCACTAGAAAACACGCTTAAAGCCTTTATGATGAAAATCGAGTCTTACATGGCAGAGAATAGTAATTTCATCAAAAGGAAAGACGCTTTTATGAATAGAATTGAGATGAGGTTGCAAAATCAAGAGGCGGGATTTAAAACGCTGGAAACTCAGGTTGGGCAGTTTGCTCAAAGCATAAATAATAGACCACAAGGAGGACTACCTAGCAATACTGAAGTTGCTAAGGTAATGGGCCATGAGCAGTGTAAGGCGATTACTACTAGGAGTGGTCTAAAGCTGAAGGAAAAGATCCCAGAGAGCCAAATTCAATCAGCGGATCAAGCAAAAGAAGAGGCCGAGCAAACTGATTCTGATAACACTTCCCCGGCAGAGAGCACAGCAGCTCCTGAACAGCCTGCCGAGGCAGTAACAACTCCAGTGGTGTCAGGTATTAAATTCCAAACTAATGAAACCCTGGATGAGATGATACACCACCACCTTTCCCACAAAGGTTAAAAAAGCAAAAACAGGACCAACAATTTAAAAAGTTCCTCGACATCTTAAAGCAAGTCCACATCAACATACCGTTCGTAGAGGCAATTGAACAAATGCCTAACTATGCCAAGTTCTTAAAGGACATGGTGTCAAAGAGGAAACAAATAGGTGAGTTTGAGACCGTGGCTGCCACCGAGGGATGCATGGCAATGCTGCACAATCGCATGCCACCAAAGTTAAAGGATCCTGGTTGCTTCATCATACCTTGTGCGATAGGTAAGAGTTATGAAGGTAAGGCCCTATGCGACCTTGGAGCAAGCATAAATCTCATGCCTAAATCAGTCTTTCAAAAGCTTGGAATTGGAAGGGCAAAACCTACAACCGTTATGCTCCAACTAGCGGATCGATCCTATGTGCAACCCGAAGGCAAAATCGAGGACATACTGGTAAGAGTAGATAAGTTTATTTTTCCTGCTGATTTTCTTGTCCTTGATTGTGAAGCAGATGAGAATGCACCGATCATCCTTGGGAGACCTTTCCTTGCAACTGGACGTACCCTAATTGATGTGGAAAAAGGAGAGTTGACAATGCGGGTCAATGACCAACAAGTCAAACTCAATGCTTCCCACAACTTAAAAAAATATGATGATCCAGAGGAGTACAAGGCCATCCACACAATAGACACTAAAGTATCCTGCCTTGGCAGTCTGCTCGGCAGGATATTCGGCAAAAAGGTTAAGCCCAAGGTGGATAGACACACAGAAAGAAAGAGTGGCCCACAACCGATTCACAATACGGGCCAAAGAGAGAGAATTAAATTGGGAGATGCATTTGCATGCTCTCCACCAGTAACCTGATCTCTTCTCTTTTCTTTATTAATATATTAGGATTAGTTTATATTTTTTGAATTTATTTTTTTGCTTTAAGTATTTTTCTTTTGAGTTTTTAATTTTTATTTAGGAATAATACGCAAGAATAAAGAAGTAGTTCACAGCAGGAACTCTGCCGAGGCCGAAAAATAGTGTCAGGGCCGCAGCAGTCTCAACGGGCAGAACAGTGTAGCGGCTAGTCTACCGAGATTCTTGCCGCGGCAGAAAAGGAAACGGTAGAAAAAGGAAATGGTTATAAAACGGCTAGTGGCTACAATGGTCACAAGGCCGAGGTCTATATAAGAAACCCCTTCCTCTTGAACTATTCACCTTTGCATTCTTGTTTTCTTTAGTATTCATAACAATATCTCTCAAATTACTCTCTGCCTACTCATAATCTTCGTGAAATTCCAGATTCTTTTCAAGATATACTCCAAGAAATCATATCTCTGAAATCTTGATGGCAACCTACAAAAGATTTGCCCCAACCAACGTTGAAGATCGCTTCAACCGATCTTTCATCGCTCGGCAACTGTGGGAAGAACAAGGTTTCCAGCATGCGGACGATGAAAACTACGACATTGAGCACTACCTCTTCGACAGAATTAAGTACCAAAACTGGGAAATTTTTTGTCTTCAACCTGCCTAGGCTAATTCAACGATCGTACGGGAGTTTTACGTGCACAGGCCCAGCAAAGACTCCCTCTTTGTTCATTGTCGCGGCAGACCAGTACAGCTAGATGCCGAGTTCATTAACGACTTCTACGGCCTCACCCCGAATAGTGTTGTTCATGCCGAATTCATAGAAGACATCACTGTCGAGGACTACGAGCTCATCAAAGATGATCTTTGTTACGTAAATACTCCATGCAAAACTGGTACCCATAGAGGATCCGTATCAAGACAAAGCCTAAAGCCCGAGGCCTAAATGTGGAATACCTTTGTCAAGCGACGCCTCATCCCCACATCTCACAATAGCACGGTGGACCGCAAAAGATTGGTGCTTATCCAATCCATCATCAACAAGAGAACCATCAACGTTGGAGAGATCATCCTACGGGAAATTCACGAGTGCGGTAAGAAAGATAGGGGACCATTGTATTTCCCTCGTTCGATCACGGGTTTATGTGTTGTTGTAGGTGTGCCCATTGAAGATACAGACGAATACACTCCCCCACGACGAGGATGGACGAGAGACTTTTGCCACAAAGTCATGCAGATCACGCACGCGGAGCCAGTCCAAGCAACGCCCCAGCAGTTCACTGGCAATACTGCTGTCGGGGCCCAGTACACGGCAGACATGCCAGACATTGCCCACACCTCTGCCGCAGCAGACACGTACCAGGAGATTTTGCAAAGGATGGCAACAATGGACCTCAGGCAACAAAGGTACATGGAGTACCAAAGAGATTTCAACGGCACATTGGCCCAGATGCTGCTGCAAGCTTTTCCGGACCAAGGAGCGCAATTTCCAGATTTTCCAAGAAACATGTTCGTCACTGCCGCTCCTTACACAGAGACTACACCAGCTCCGGGAGGACCAAGGCCCTTTTTCCATGCGGACCCTCAGCCCCAATACCAGGCTACCGGCCCATCCAGGGCAGCGGATTCTGCCGCGGCCTCGTCTGCCAGCAAAAGACCATCCAAGCGGAGGGCCGTTTTCAGCAGTCCACCCCGATCACCAATCATCATGGGCAGTCTATCAGCCGAGATAGATGCCTACGTGCACCAAGGCTCCACTGTCGCCGGACCAAGAACACACTACACCGGAGGAGCAACAGCAATGGGAGGAGGAACGGACATTATGATAACCGAAGAGATGACAGATGTGGAAGAATGAGAAGAGGTCGAGGCCCCAATGCAACGGACACCGCCCACAAGAATCCAATCACCCCGGCAAGCGAAAGCGCAACCATCGCCTTCACCAAGGACAAAGAATTCGGCAGCAAGGCCGAGGAGAAAAATTGTCACAAGCAGCTCTTCGGAGTCGCTTTAAATCTTTGTTCTTAATTCAATATTAATTGCTTTTGATGTTTTTATATTCTGTTTATTCTATTCATATTTTGTTGCTCGCTTATTTCTTCAAATATAAAGCATTGAGGACAATGCTTGGTTTGAGTTTGGGGGTGCAGATTCACTACCAAGACAGCAATCTACTGCCGAGGCATTGCCAAAAAGGGAGTATTTCAGTGAATTTTTTTTATGCTCCCCGCCTTACTTGAATTAACTGCCTACACTTTTGCACTGCTTATCATCAGTATTGCCTTAGTTTATTCTTTAAGGCTATATAAATCTTTCTCCTTACCATGATTAGGTTCTGTTAAGAAGATCTAACCTTAGGATACTTAAGGATGAAAACTTAGAAGCTTACTATAGGAAGAACTTTAAACACTTTTGGGACTTGTTGGATTATAGGAATTCTTTTAATGAACTTAGGTGATAAAGACTTAGATTTTTCGAAAGTAACTAGAGGTGCCTATCACCGGCTTTAGAAAGTCTCTTCTTCATGCTAGAGGTGCCCGAAATTGGCTCTAGTATGTTTTAAGAAATATTAAGAAGAAAAATTTAGTGAAGGGAAAAACACAACCCTTGAGGTGCCCGAAATTGGCTCTAGTATGTTTTAAGAAATATTAAGAAGAAAAATTTAGTGAAGGGAAAAACACAACCCTTGAGGTGCCCGAAATTGGCTCAAGGATTGGTTGCTTAGAAAAGAAGAGAACACTTAACCAAATTCTACTTGTCTTGAACTTAGAGTTTATCTAAGAAAGCCCTTAATCATACTTGTCCACAAAAACACACACACTCACAACTCTTATAGTTTGTTTCTAGGTAAACCCTTGGGTAGCCAAAAGGTTAAGGCTTAAGAATAGGCCTAGTTATGGTGGGGAGCATAGATGGACATGTAAGACCAAGAGAGAGTAGAGTTCGGCAAATTGATGGTTTGCATTGCTTGAGGACAAGCAATAGTTCGAGTTTGGGGTGTGTGATAAGTGCTCAACTCACTATCACTTTTTACTCCTTTTATGGGCATTAATTACCGAATACACACCCACTTGGACCAATGCATGAACTCAATATGATAAATTTAGAATTTAAGCTCATAAAGATAATATTTACAGAAAAGGCACGTTTTACTACGTTTTTACCTCTGTGCAGGGAAACCAGTGCCGCGGAAGCAACATGGCCGAGGCAGGACCTGATGCCGAGGCAGCAGCAGAAAGTCAGGAAGCAAGACTGTAGACGATGGAAAGATGAAAATCCAAGGGACGTGTCTGGACTCAAAGCCCATGAATCGGAGCTGGCTAGCATGAGGAAAAGCCCAAGAAAAGACCAGGAGAGAAATCCCCCTTAGCCGAATCAAACTTGGAAATATTTTAATTATGTACTTGACTTGTTCCCTACTCCAAGTTGTATTCTACTTAGGAAAGGTTTGCCCTAGGTCTAGCCTATATAAAGACCTAGCTACCCAATGTACTAGAGGCAGAATACCTAGACCAGCCACTTATGCACCTTCTTGCACTACTTCTACAACATTAAAAACAGAGCATATTCACATCACAACATGCTCAAAACAATAGCCACAACAAACCTTCACAAAACTATCGAAAACCTAGCCGAAAAGACCGAAACCTAGCTGAAACGCATCCAAAATATCATCAGCCCAAAACCTAATGAATTTAACATCTAATAAACTTCAAATATGAACCAAAAGCACTTCCAAACCATCCTTATACCTCCAGCAACATAAGAACACCTAAAACAGCCCCTAAAACAACCGAAAACCACCTTAAAACACCACTGATTGCATTATTCCGGGATTAATTTGATATTAAATCATTACAAGACTCAATCAATCATTTAATTGACCTAATATCATAATTAAATCATCCTAAATCTAGCATCAATTGAGATCTCAAAAGATTTCACAAAAACCTTCACAAAACTCATAAATCTTGAATTAGAACCACAAAATTAAATATCAATTGTTAATGGGCAAGCCAATACTTGGGAATTTCAATAAAGAACCTTAGAAAAAAGATTAGAAATCATAGTTTTACCTTAGAGATTTGCTCCACCAAAAAGATGAGAAAACCTTCCTTGATTTCCTTGAAAATGATGTTGATTTTGCAAAAATTGATGAGTAGGTTTTGTAGAGAATGAAAGGATGAGTAAAATGAAATAAATCTTGTAGAAAATGATGAAGAAATCAGCAAGTAATTGAAGAAATTTGGAGAAGAAGATGGAGAGAAAATGAGAGAAAATCTTGAGAGAAAAGATGGGAAAATGGGAAGTTACAAAAGAAAATAAAGTTGTCATCTAAAATAAAACAATTTAAAAACAATTTTGGTGGATAAATCATTAATTAAAAATAAATTGGGTTTATGGCCCTCTAAGGATTCTAAGTATGGCTTACTTTCCAATTTAGTCACTAAAAATCCTTATTGCCGAAAATTACTAATTAAATCCCCGAAACTTTTCCAAAATTTCAATTTAGTCACTAGCACAAAATTAAGCCCAATTAAAAATCAAATTAAAGTTCAAATAATATTCCTTTAACTTTAAAACACCTTTTTAATATTTTTAGAACCATTTCACAAAATTATTACTTATCCGATTAAAATACTATTATTTTAATTTTTTTCCCAGAATAACGAACCCTAGGAATCCGATTCGACCCGAATCGAATTTCCCCAACTAACACTCAACTACTAACCCCAAAACCGGGATGTTACAAAATAAATTTATCAACTCTTACCAGTATGTCCTCGATCTTTCCTTCAGGTTCCACATATGATCTATCCACAAGTTGGAGCATCACTGTTGTGGGTTTTGCTCTTCCTATGCCAAGCTTTTGGAAGACTGATTTGGGCATTAGGTTTATGCTTGCTCCAAGGTCGCATAGGGCCTTTCCTTCATAATGGTTACCTATCGCACAAGGTATGATAAAGCATCCAGGATCCTTTAATTTTGGTTGCATGCGATTGTGCAGCATTGCCATGCATCCTTCAGTAGCAGCCACTGTTTCGAACTCACCAAGCCTCTTTCTCTTAGACACAATATCTTTCAAGAATTTAGCATAGTTGGGCTTTTGTTCAATTGCCTCTACAAATGGCAAGTTGATGTGGACTTGCTTTAAAATATCTAAGAATTTTTTGAATTGATGATCCTGTTTTTGCTTTTTCAATCTTTGTAGGAACGGTGGTGGTGGTCTCATCTCTTCTAGGGTTACATTAGTTTGGAATTTAATACCTAGCACCACTGGGTTTTGATCTGTCTCGGCAGCTGGTCGAGGTACTGTCGCGTTCTGTGTTGGGGCAGTGCTTTCTACTGTGACATGATCCGGTTGTTCAGTATCCGAGTCCTCTTTTTCTTGTTCTTCTGGTGGGACTTTGTCTACTGGGTTTCCTACTTTTTCCTTCATTTGTAGACCACTTCTAGTAGTGATTGCTTTGCACTGTTCATGGTCCATTATCTTAGCAACTTCAGTATTGCTAGGTAATCCTCCTTGTGGTCTAGTATTTATGTTCTGGGCAAACTGCCCAACCTGAGTTTTAAGTGCCTTTATTGCTGCCTCCTGGTTCTGCAACCTCATCTTGGTTCTATTTATGAATGCATATGTTCTTTTGATATGTTTCAGTTTTCATCATAAAGGCTTTTAGAGAACTTTCCAGTGAATTTACAAACTGCTGCTGATGCATCTGCTGCTGCGGCAATGGTTGTTGGACCGGCTGCTGTGGCAGATATTGCATTGGTTGTTGGAAACTTGGGGGTTGAGTAATTGGATTCAAGGCATTGTTAAGATTACTCCATGAAAAATTTGGATGCCTCTTCCATGAGGGGTTGTAGGTGTTGGACATCATATTGTTTCGATTATAGTTTCCAACATACAGGCTGGATTCTTGAGTCTGCGTACATTTAGAAGAATTGTGGTTACCTCCACATAAATTGCAAAAAGAATCAATGGCCTTAACCTCATGGGTATTTTGTTGTAGCTGCATGTTCTGCACCATCTTGGTAAGAGAAGCCAATTGTGCTGCCACTGAATTTGATGTTTCTAACTCATTCACTGTGGACTGGCGTCTTACTCCTCCTCGCCTTAATGTAGGGAATTGAAAATCGTTCTTGGCGAGTTTGTTCAAGATTTCAATAGCTTTCTCAGGTGCTTTATCAAGGAGTGTTCCATTGGCAGATGCGTCTAACATCATCCTAGTTGGGGCATTGGTTGCATTATAAAACATGGTTACTTGTGTCCACAAGGGAAATCCATGAAAAGGACACTTGTGCAGTAGCTCCCTATAGCGCTCCCATGCCTCATACATTGGTTCATCATCTGCCTATCGAAAAGAAGTAATTTCATTACGTATACGATCATATAAATTAGTGGGATTAAAACGTGTAATGAAATTACGGCAGAGTTCACTCCAAGATCCAATAGATCCTGCTGGAATGCTATTTAACCAGGTCTTTGCCCTATCCCTCAGTGAATAGGGGAATAATTTCAATCTCAAGACATCTTCATGGACTCCTTGGATTTTGAAAGAATTGCATATCTCCATGAATGACTTGAGGTGCTGCCTGGCATCTTCAATCATAGACCCACCAAACTATCCAATAGTGTTGAGCATATTGAACATGATAGGTTTTAGCTCAAAGTGGGCTGCTTCGATCTCTGGTGTAACGAGTCCTGGATTTAACCCATTCAAATCCTCCTCCAAGAAGTCTCGAACAGTAAGCTGCCGCGGCCCTGGTGGCGGTGGAAGACCTCCATTGCCGGCAGGTAAGTTTTGTCCTGCTGGATGATCTGCCATAGCTCCTTGGATTTGTCTTCTCAACCTTTGCCATGTACGTTCGATCTCGGGATCTAGTTCGTATAAAGGGTTGGTTGGGTTGGCCCTGGTCATACACCAAGAGAAACCAAAGTAAAATAAAAATAAAAAGCAAGAAAATAAAGAAAACAAAATTTAGTTGACAATCCCCGGCAACGGCACCAAAAACTTGTTGCGTGTCAAAAGTGCGCAATTAGTGCAAGTGAACACGTCGCATGTAATAAAGTGATAAGTATATCAGATATCGTCTCCACAGGGATTGGTCTACTTAATATGCCTTCTTTTGTCTTCTTGCTCTGAAAAGGAATAAAATAAAAACACAAGTAAGATTGGGGTTGATGAATACTAAATAAAGAAAACTAAATAAAGAAAAGATAAACAGATTAAAGAAGTGGCCAGGATCTTGTTGTGTTGTATTAGTGGATTCAATTGACTTGTCTCTATCCAATGCAATCGCACAACACTGCCTCGGTAGTACTGCAGATTACTGCCTCGACAGCGATGATGCTAGTCCGCCGCGACAATCTCTTGCTCTTGGGTAGACTTTATCAAAGTTCGGCAAAGTGTCCTTTAATGACTCCGCTTATCTCTAAGTCGAAGTACTGTTGATGACCAGTCCTTGATGATACCACTCGGCCTGAATCAATTGTAATCACCAACCAATCCCACACTTCTCTTAGCCACTGAAACTCTTAACCTATCTCTAGGCCGAGTTAGTGTTTCCCGATTGAAACACCGTACTTGTTCCTTTCGTGAATCTAACTCTCTCGATATTAGATAAATGAATTACTTGCAAACTTCTCTCTCGAGCTTGGATGCAAGAACAAAGAATGGCGAAGAATAAGCAAACCTTGATATTTTATTGCATTAAAACAAGAAACAAAAGTCAATCTCTTCTCACTAATACTCTACAACCTTCACCTAAGCCTAAAGAAACTTAGAACATAATAATAAGAAATCTAAAATCTAAGGTGGAGTCGGCTCTCTCTATGATGTTAAGCTTTGTGCCGAAAACTCTCCTCCCTTCTCCTCTTGGACGGCTAGGTCTTATATAGGCTTGGTCTAGGGCAAAACTTTCCTAAGTAGGAGTATAACTTGGAGTAGGACACAAGTCAAGTCCATAAATAAAATATTTCCAAGTTTACTCCAACTAGGATTCTTTTCCGCGTGGCCTTTGACTTGGGCTTTCCATGTGCTACCCAGCTCTGATTCATGTGCTGCATGTCCAGAAATGTCCAGTTTATTTTTCTCTTCAAGTCGCCTATAGTATCGTCACTTGTCCTTGCTGCCTCGGTATCAGGTCCTGCCTCGGCCTCGGTTGCTGCCGCGGCAATAGTTTTTCCTGCACAGACACAAAAGTATAGTAAAACTCGCCTTTTCTATAAATATCATCTTTATACGCTTCCAAAGCAGAATATCTAATTATCCCACATTAAGCACATGCATTGGTCCAAGTGGGTGTAGATTTAGTGATTATTGTCCATGAAAGGTGTAAAATGTGATAGTGAGTTGAGCACTTAGCACATGTCTAAATGAGCTTTCTAGTGAACCCGTTCGAATTTTAACCCATTAAAAAGCTCAAAATTTTAGTTTAAGATGTATAATTAGGTTCAAATGCCGATAATTAACCTTTTGTACCCAAGAAATTTGATTTAATATCATTTTCGATCGTTTTTTAGGGTTCATAGTGTGCATGTCAAAATGGGCTTTCTAGTGAACCCGTTCGAATTTTAACCGAGTCAAAAGTTCAAAATTTAAGTTTAATCTGTATAATTAGGTTCAAAATCCCATAATTAGCTTTTTGTACCCAAAAATTTGATTTAATATTATTTTCAATCGGTTTTTAGAGTTCAGAGCGTGCATGTCTAAATGGGCTTTCTACTGAACCCGTTCGAATTTTAACCGAGTCAAAAGTTCAAAATTTGAGTTTATGCTTTATAATTAGGTTTAAAAGCCCATAATTAACTTTTTTTTACCCAAAAAATTTGATCTAATATCATTTTCGATCGTTTTTTAGGGCTCAGAGCGTGCATGTCTAAATGGCCTTTCTAGTGAACCCGTTCGATTTTTAATGGAGTTAAAAGTTCAAAATTTTAGTTTAAGCAGTATAATTTGGTTCAAAAACCTATAATTAACTTTTTTTTAACAAAAAATGTGATTTAATATCATTTTCGATCTTTTTTTAGGGTTTAGAGCGTGCATGTATAAATGGGCTTTCTAGTTAACCCGTTCAAATTTTAACCGACTAAAAAGTTCAAAATTTTAGTTTAAGCTGTATAATTAGTTTCAAAATACCATAATTAAATTTTTTTACCTAAAAAAAATTTGATTGAATATAATTTCAATCGTTTTTAGGGTTTACAGTGTGCATGTTTAAATGGGCTTTCTATTGAACTCGTTCGAATTTTAACCTACTAAAAAGTTTAAAATTTTTGTTTAAGCTTTATAATTAGCTTCAAAAGACCATAATTAACTTTTTTTACCTAAAAAAATTTGATTTAATATCATTTTCGATCGTTTTTTAGGGCTTAGAGCGTGCATGTCTAAATGGGCTTTCTAGTGAACCGTTCGATTTTTAACAGAGTCAAAAGTTCAAAATTTTAGTTTAAGCAGTATAATATGGTTCAAAAACCCATAATTAACTTTTTTTAACAAAAAATGTGATTTAATATCATTTTCGATCGTTTTTTAGGGTTCAGAGCGTGCATGTATAAATGGGCTTTCTAGTTAACCCGTTCAAATTTTAACCGACTAAAAAGTTCAAAATTTTAGTTTAAGCTGAATAATTAGTTTCAAAATACCACAATTAACTTTTTTTACCTAAAAAAAATTGATTTAATATAATTTCGATCGTTTTTAGGATTTAGAGTGAGCATGTTTAAATGGGCTTTCTAGTGAATCTATTCAAATTTTAACCTAGTAAAAAGTTTAAAATTTTAGTTTAAGCTTTATAATTAGCTTCAAAAGACCATAATTAACCTTTTTTACCTAGAAAATTTGATTTAATATCATTTTCGATCGTTTTTTATGGCTCAGAGCGTGCATGTCTAAATGGGCTTTCTAGTGAACCCATTCGAATTTTAACAGTCAATGGTGAAGGTTCGGAAGTCCTGCTTTTATGATGAAGCATTCGTCCATCCACCTTTTTTCCAAATTGTAGTATTTTAGATGTCGAACCCACAGTGATTGACTTTACTTACGCAATTTATTCTTCCTGCACAATGAAAAGGTAAAGACACAGATAATTGAGTTGGATTATAACTAAGGAAACTAATTAAAGCAATAAAGATAAGTGATCAAGAAATCAAGGATGGAAAAGTGGGGGTAGGTTAGAATGCTTCGTAGCGTGGAATCAGAATGTAATTGTCTCGTTCTTGTAATGCAATAGGGTTGAACTGCCTCCTCGGCAGGTCGCACAAAGGGTCGCCTCAGCTGCCTCGGCGGGGTTATGCCTTGTCGACAATTCAACAACTCATAGTTCGACAGAGCATCCTTGGATGTCTTATTCCTTATCCCTAAGTGAAGAGAACTATTGAAACCCACGTCTTGATGATACCTCCCGGTATGAATCAAGGGTGAACAACAACCAAACACACGCGTCTTGTTAGTCGCTGAAATCCTGGGCGGCTGATCTCTCAACCGGATTAGTCAATGCCCTTCAGCAAAGACCGTATTCTCTCGTTTCGTGAGCCTAACTCTCCCGATATTAGACAAATAAGTCTCTCACAAACTTCTCTCCCGAGCTTGAATGCAAGAACAATGAATGCCAAGAGAGAATAAACTATGAATTCTGAAATTGCATTAATAAGAACTAAACAAATTACAAGCTTTCTTCACCAACTACTCCACAAACTAACCTAAACCCCAAGGGGACGATGGAGGAGTTTAGGGTTTTCTATGAACACTTGATTTCGAGATGCCCTCCTCTCTACATAGGCTATGGTTTATATAAGCTTAGCCTAGAGCAAACCTTTCCAAAGTAGGAATTCAACTTGCAGTAAAACACAAGTTAAGTACATAAATAAAAGATATTTATTTTATTTCCTAGTTTATTCCAATAAGGATTCTTTTCCCGCGTGGCCTTTGACCTTGAATTTCCGTGTGTTCCTCAGCTTCGATTTCTATGATGCTTGTCTTAAAACATCCACCTAATTTTTCTATTCAGATCGACTATCATATCAGAAAATTGTTTTTCCAGTGCTGCTGCGGCCTTCAAGTGCTTCCGAGGCGGGTACTAATTTGCATTCCAATTTTGGTTTCCAGCATCCATCATGCTATCTTGCATTACCTGTGTGGTAGTTTCCTGTCTAAGAGAGAAAACTATTAACTGCAACTTTTTTATGCCAAATAATAGATAAATTCAGGAATTATGTATTGGGATGCTGAAAAGTGGAAGTTAACCAGAAATATCCATTATCGCCTTTAAATCTGTGTTTATTAGCAATAAACGAGTAGGAAATGAGATAAAAATGAAGACTTTTGAGCACTCATCAGTCAAAAGTTCAAAATTTTAGTTTAAGAAGTATAAATGGGCTTTCCAATGAACCCGTTCAAATTTTAACCGATTAAAAAGTTCAAAATTTTAGTTTAAGCTGTATAATTAGTTTCAAAATACCATAATTAAGTTTTTTTACCAAAAAAAAATTAATTTAATACAATTTTCGATCGTTTTTAGTGTTTACAGTGTCCATGTTTAAATGGGCTTTCTAGTGAACCCGTTCGAATTTTAACCGAGTAAAAAGTTCAAAATTTTAGTTTAAGCTTTATAATTAGCTTCAAAATATCATAATTAATCTTTTTTTACCTAAAAAAATTGATTTAATATCATTTTCTATCGCTTTTTAGGGTTTAGAGCGTGCATGTCTAAATGGGCTTTCTAGTGAACCCGTTCGAATTTTAATCGATTATATAGCTCAAAATTTGCGTTTAAGCTGTATCATTAGGTTCAAATGCCCAATATTAACTTTTTGTACATAAAAAAATTGATTTAATATCATTTTCGATCATTTTTAGGGTTCATAGCGTTCTTGTCTAAATGGGCTTTCTAGTGAATCCGTTCGAATTTTAACCGAGTCAAAAGTTCAAAATTTGAGTTTAATCTTTATAATTAGTTTCAAAAGCCCATAATTAACTTTTTTTACCCAAAAATTTAATTTAATACTATTTTCTATCGGTTTTTAGGGTTTAGAGCGTGCATGTCTAAATGGACTTTCAATTGAACCTGTTCGAATTTTAACCGACTCAAATATTCAAAATTTTAGTTTAAGCTTTATAATTAGGTTCAAAAGCCCATAATTAACTTTTTTTATACAAAAAATTTGATTTAATATCATTTTCGATTGTTTTTAGGGTTTAGAGCGTGCATGTCTAAGTGGACTCTCTAACAAACCCGTTCGAATTTTAACCGAGTCAAAAGTTCAAAATTTGAGTTTAAGCTGTATCATTAGGCTCAAAAGCCCATAATTAACTTTTTTTACACAAAACATTTGATTTAATATCATTTTCGATTGTTTTTACGGTTCAGAGCGCGCATGTCTAAATGGGCTTTCTAGTGAACCCGTTCAAATTTTAAACGAGTAAAAAGTTCAAAATTTTAGTTTAAGCTGTATAATTAGGTTCAAAATGCCATAATTTACTTTTTTACCTAAAAAAATTGATTTAATATCATTTTCGATCGTTTTTTATGTTTTAGAGCGTGCATGTCAAAATGGGTTTTCTAGTGAACCCGTTCTAATTTTAACCGAGTCAAAAGTTGAAAATTTTGAGTTTAACCTGTATAATTAGGTTCAAAAGCCCATAATTAACTTTCGTTACCCAAAAAAATTGATTTAATATTATTTTCGATCATTTTTTTTGTTTAGAGCGTGCATGTCTAAAAATACTTTCTAGTGAACCCGTTCGAATTTTAACCTAGTAAAAAGTTCAAAATTTTAGTTTAACCTGTATAATTAGGTTAAAAAGACCATAATTAACTTTTTGTACCCGAAAAATTTGATCCAATATTATTTTCGATCATTTTTTAGGGTTTAGAGCGTGCAAGTCTAAATGGACTTTCTACTGAACCCGTTAATTTTAACCAATTAAAAAGCTCATAATTTCAGTTTATGCTGTATAATTAGGTTCAAATTTGATTTAACATCATTTTCGATCGTTTTTTAGGGTTTAGAGTGTGCATGTCTAAAGAGGCTTTCTAGTGAACCCGTTCGAATTTTAACCGATTAAAAAGCTAAAAATTTGAGTTTAAGCTATGTAATTAGGTTCAAATACCCATAATTAACTTTTTGTACCCAAAAAAATTGATTTAATATCATTTTTCAATCGGTTTTTAGGGTTCAATCGTTTTTTAGGGTTCAGAGCGTGCATGTCTAAAAAGTTCAAAATGTGATTTTAAGATGTATAATATGGTTCAAAAGCCCATAATTAACTTTTTTACACAAAAAATTTGATTTAATATCATTTTCGATCTTTTTTTAGGGTTTAGAGCGTGAATGTCAAAATAGTGTTTCTAGTAAACTCGTTAGAATTTTAACTTATTAAAAAGTTCAAAATTTTAGTTTAAGCTGTATAATTAGTTTCAAAATCCCATAATTAACTTTTTTCACCCAAAAAAATTGATTTAATATCATTTTCGATCGTTTTTAGGATTTAGAGCGTGCATGTCTAAATGGAATTTCTAGTGAACCCGTTCGAATTTTAATCGATTAAAAAGCTCAAAATTTGAGTTTAAGTCGTATAATTAGGTTCAAAAACCCATAATTAACTTTTTGTACCCAAAAAATTTGATTTAATATTATTTCCGATCATTTTTTATGGTTCAGAGCGTGCATGTCTAAATAGGCTTTCTAGTGAACCCGTTCGAATTTAAACCAAGTGAAAAGTTCAAAATTTTAGTTGAAGCTGTATAATTAGGTTCAAAATCCCGTAATTAACTTTTTGTACCCAAAAAATTCGATCAAATATTATTTTCGATCATTTTTCTAGGTTTCAGAGCGTGCATGTCTATATGGGCTTTCTAGTGAACCCGTTCGAATTTTAACCGACTCAAAAGCTCAAAATTTGAGTTTAAGCTGTATAATTAGGTTCAAAAGCCCATAATTAACTTTCTTTACCCAAACAATTTGATTTAATAATATTTTCGATCGTTTTTTAGGGTTAAGAGCGTGCATGTCTAATTGGGCTTTCTAGTGAACCAGTTCTAATTTTAACCGAGTAAAAAGTTCAAAATTTTAGTTTAAGCTGTATAATTAGGTTGAAAAGCCCATAATTAACTTTTTTTACTCAAAAAAATTGATTTGATATTATTTTCAATCGTTCTTTATGGTTCAAAAGACCATAATTAACTTTTTGTACCCAAAAAATTAGATCTAATATTATTTTCAATCATTTTTTAGGTTTTAGAGAGTGCATTTCTCAATGGGTTTCTAGTGAACCGATTCAAATTTAAACTGTTTAAAAAGATCAAAATTTAAGTTTAAGCTGTATAATTAGGTTGAAAAACCCATAATTAACTTTTTGTACCAAAAAAATTGATTTAATATCATTTTCGATCGTTTTTTAGGGTTAAGAGCGTGCATGTCTAAATGGGATTTATAGTGAACCCGTTCGAATTTTAACCGAGTAAAAAGTTCAAAATTTTAGTTTAAGCTGTATAATTAGGTTCAAAAGCCCATAATTAACTTTTTTACACAAAAAAATTGATTTAATATCATTTTCGATCTTTTTTTAGGGTTCAGAGCATAAATGTCAAAATGGTGTTTCTAGAAAACTAGTTAGCATTTTAACCGAGTGAAAAGTTCAAAATTTTATTTTAAGTTGTATAATTAGGTTCAAAAGCCCATAATTAACTTTTTTTACCCAAAAAATTTGATTTAATATCATTTTCGATAGTTTTTTAGGATTTAGAGCATGCATTTCTAAATGGAATTTCTAGTGAACCCGTTCGAATTTTAATCGATTAAAAATCTCAAAATTTGAGTTTAAGTTGTATAATTAGGTTCAAAATCCCATAATTAACATTTCGTACACAAGAAATTTGATTTAATATTATTTTCGATCATTTTTTAGGATTAAGAGCGTACATGTCTAAAAGGGCTTTCTAGTGAAACCGTTCGAATTTTAACCGAGAAAAAAGTTCAAAATTTTAGTTTAAGATGTATAATTAGGTTGAAACGCCCATAATTAACTTTTTTACGCAAAAAATTTGATCTAATATTATTTTCGATCATTTTTTAGATTTTAGAGCGAGCATGTCTAAATGGGCTTTCTAGTGAACCCGTTCGAATTTTAACCGATTAAAAAGCTAAAAGTTTGATTTTAAGCTATGTAATTAGGTTCAAATACCCATAATTAACTTTTTGTACCCAAAAAATTTGATTCAATATCATTTTCGATCGTTTTTAGGGTTCAGAGCGTGCATGTCTAAATGGGCTTTCTAGTGAACCAGTTCGAATTTTAACCGAGTAAAAAGTTCAAAATTTGAGTTTAAGTTATATAATATGGTTCAAAAGCTCATAATTTACTTTTTTTACACAAAAAAATTTGATTTAATATCATTTTCGATCTTTTTTTAGGGTTTAGAGCGTGAATGTCAAAATAGTGTTTCTAGTAAACTCGTTCGAATTTTAACCTATTAAAAAGTTCAAAATTTTAGTTTAAGCTGTATAATTAGTTTCAAAATCCCATAATTAACTTTTTTTACCCAAAAAAATTGATTTAATATCATTTTCGATCATTTTATAGGATTTAGAGCGTGCATGTCTAAATGGGCTTTCTAGTGAACCCGTTCAAATTTTAACCGAGTAAAAAGTTCAAAATTTTAGTTTAACCTGTATAATTAGGTTGAAAATCCCATAATTAACTTTTTGTACCCAAAAAATTTGATTTAGTATTATTTTTTATTGTTTTTTAGGATTAAGAGCGTGCATGTCTAAATGGGTTTTCTAGTGAACCCGTTCGAATTTAAACCAAGTGAAAAGTACAAAATTTTAGTTGAAGCTGTATAATTAGGTTCAAAATCCCATAATTAACTTTTTGTACCCAAAAAATTCGATCTAATATTATTTTCGATCATTTTTCTAGGTTTCAGAGCGTGCATGTCTATATGGGCTTTCTAGTGAACCCGTTCGAATTTTAACCGACTCAAAAGCTCAAAATTTGAGTTTAAGCTGTATAATTAGGTTCAAAAGCCCATAATTAACTTTTTTTACCCAAACAATTTGATTTAATAATATTTTCGATCGTTTTTAGGGTTAAGAGCGTGCATATCTAATTGGGCTTTTTAGTGAACCAGTTCTAATTTTAACCGAGTAAAAAGTTCAAAATTTTAGTTTAAGTTGTATAATTAGGTTGAAAAGCCTATAATTAACTTTTTTTACTCAAAAAAATTGATTTGATATTATTTTTAATCGTTCTTTATGGTTCAAAAGACCATAATTAACTTTTTGTACCCAAAAAATTAGATCTAATATTATTTTCAATCATTTTTTAGGTTTTAGAGAGTGCATTTCTTAATGGGTTTCTAGTGAACCGGTTAAAATTTAAACTGTTTAAAAAGATCAAAATTTAAGTTTAAGCTGTATAATTAGGTTGAAAAATCCATAATTAACTTTTTGTACCAAAAAAATTGATTTAATATCATTTTCGATCGTTTTTTAGGGTTAAGTGCGTGCATGTCTAAATGGGATTTATAGTGAACCCGTTCGAATTTTAACCGAGTAAAAAGTTCAAAATTTTAGTTTAAGCTGTATAATTAGGTTCAAAAGCCCATAATTAACTTTTTTACACAAAAAAATTGATTTAATATCATTTTCGATCTTTTTTTAGGGTTCAGAGCATCAATGTCAAAATGGTGTTTCTAGAAAACTCGTTAGAATTTTAACCGAGTGAAAAGTTCAAAATTTTATTTTAAGTTGTATAATTAGGTTCAAAAGTAACTTTTTTTACCCAAAAAATTTGATTTAATATCATTTTCGATAGTTTTTTAGGATTTAGAGCGTGCATGTCTAAATGGAATTTCTAGTGAACCCGTTCGAATTTTAATCGATTAAAAATCTCAAAATTTGAGTTTAAGTTGTATAATTAGGTTCAAAATCCCATAATTAACATTTCGTACACAAGAAATTTGATTTAATATTATTTTCGATCATTTTTTAGGATTAAGAGCGTACATGTCTAAAAGGGCTTTCTAGTGAAACCGTTCGAATTTTAACCGAGAAAAAAGTTCAAAATTTTAGTTTAAGATGTATAATTAGGTTGAAACGCCCATAATTAACTTTTTTACCCAAAAAATTTGATCTAATATTATTTTCGATCATTTTTTAGATTTTAGAGCGAGCATGTCTAAATGGGCTTTCTAGTGAACCCGTTCGAATTTTAACCGATTAAAAAGCTAAAAGTTTGATTTTAAGCTATGTAATTAGGTTCAAATACCCATAATTAACTTTTTGTACCCAAAAAATTTGATTCAATATCATTTTCGATCGTTTTTAGGGTTCAAAGCGTGCATGTCTAAATGGGCTTTCTAGTGAACCAGTTCGAATTTTAACCGAGTAAAAAGTTCAAAATTTGAGTTTAAGTTGTATAATATGGTTCAAAAGCTCATAATTTACTTTTTTTACACAAAAAAATTTGATTTAATATCATTTTCGATCTTTTTTTAGGGTTTAGAGCGTGAATGTCAAAATAGTGTTTCTAGTAAACTCGTTCGAATTTTAACCTATTAAAAAGTTCAAAATTTTAGTTTAAGCTGTATAATTAGTTTCAAAATCCCATAATTAACTTTTTTTACCCAAAAAAAATTGATTTAATATCATTTTCGATCATTTTATAGGATTTAGAGTGTGCATGTCTAAATGGGCTTTCTAGTGAACCCGTTCAAATTTTAACCGAGTAAAAAGTTCAAAATTTTAGTTTAACCTGTATAATTAGGTTGAAAATCCCATAATTAACTTTTCGTACCCAAAAAATTTGATTTAGTATTATTTTTTATTGTTTTTTAGGATTAAGAGCGTGCATGTCTAAATGGGTTTTCTAGTGAACCCGTTCGAATTTTAACCGAGTCAAAAGTTCAAAATTTGAGTTTAAGCCCTATAATTAAGTTCAAAAGCCCATAATTAACTTTTTTACCCAAAAAATATGATTTAATATTATTTTCGTTTTTTTTATGGTTTAGAGCGTGCATGTCTAAATAGGCTTTCTAGTGAACCCGTTCGAATTTTAACCGAGTAAAAAGTTCAAAATTTTAGTTTAAGCTGTATAATTAAGTTCAAAAGCCCATAATTAACTTTTTGTACCCAAAAAATTTGATCTAATATTATTTTCGATCATTTTTTAGGTTTTAGAGAGTGCATGTCTAAATTGGCTTTTGATAAGTGCTCAACACACTATCACTTTCTACTCTTTTTATCGGCATTTAACACCAAATATTCACCCACTTGAACCAATGCATATGCTTAATGTGATATATTTAGAAGTTATACTTAAATAGATACTATTTATAGAAATAGGCACGTTTTACTGCGTTTTCATATCTGTGCGGGAGAACCAGTGCCGCGACAGAGACAAGGCCGACGCAGGACCTGATGTCGAGGCAGCAGCAGGAAGACAGGAAGCAAAGTGATAGGCGACGGAAAGACAAAAATCCAAGGAACGTGTCTGGACTTGAAGCCCATGAATCGGAGCTGGCTAGCACAAGGAAAAGCCCAAAGGAAAACCACGCGGGAAAGCCCCCTTAGCCGAATTCAAACTTGGAAATATATTATTATTATGTACTTGACTTGTTCCCTACTCCAAGTTGTATTCTACTTAGAAAACGTTTGCCCTAGGTCTAGCCTATATAAAGACCTAGCCACCCAATGTAATAGAATCGGAAATACCTAGGGAGAGCCGACTTCTACTCTTGTTTTTTTCCTCTCCATCATGTTCTAAAACCTTCATAAGGTTTAGGTGAAGGTTGTGGAGTATTTGTGAGAGGAGATTGTACTTTATCTTTCATTCAATGCAATAAAGATTATCAAGGTTTGCTTATCCTTTGTTATTCGTTGTTCTTGCATTCAAGCCTGGGAGGGAAGTTTGTAAATGATCCATTTATCTAAGCTCGGGAGAGCTAGATTCACGAAAGGGGTAAGTACGGTGTTTCAATCGCGAAATACTAACTCGGCCTAGGGATAGGTTAAGAGTTTCAGCGGCTAAAAAAAGTGTGAGATTGGTTGGTGAGTATAATTGGTTCACGCCGGGAGGTATCATCAAGGACTAGTCATCAACAGTACTCTGACTTAGGGATAAGCGGAGTCATTCAAGGACACTTTGCCGAACTTTGGTAAAGTGTGCCCACGAGCAAGGGATTACCGCGGCGGACAGCGTTATCGCTGCCAAGGCAGTAAACTGCAGTGCTGTCGAGGCAGAGATATGCGATTGCATTGGATAAAGACAAGTCAATCAAGTCCACAATACAATACAACTGGATCCTTGCCCATCTTTCTCTCTGATATTTCGACCCTTTTATTTTATTCAATTATTTTAGTTTAATAAATCACACCCTTTCACTTGTGTTTTTATTTTTCTACAGAGCAAGAAGATAAAGAAAGCATATTAAGTATACCGGTCCCTGAGGAGACGATAACTCAATAAATACTTATCACTTATTACTTGCGATGTGTCCACTTGCACTGAACGCGCACTTTTGACACGCGACAAGTTTTTGGCGCCGTTGCCAGGGACTGGCAACTAAATTTTGTTTTCTTTATTTTCTTGTTTCTTTTTATTTTTACTAACATATTTTCTTTTTCTTTAAAAATTATAGGTGTGTTTCAAGTGAAGGATTTTTCAATATGCAAGGAGAAAGAAAGAAATCTATTCGGGAGTTGATGTTGGAAGATATGAATCGAGCAAATCAAGAATTTCCTAGATTAAACGATGATTATCTATGCCAACCAAGAGCAACCCAACAAGTTTATGCCTGGACAAATCTTTGTTTTAATTGTGAAGATGATCATTTGGTTAGCAATTGCCCGTATAGTACTGGAACATATGGCCACTTAGAGGACCATAGATGTAACCAACAACAAAATCTTTCATGGTATGATCAAAACTCTCAAAATTTTTACCATGACAATTTTGTTAATGTTACAGATAAGCCATGGCAATATAATTCTTCTCAAGAGTATCCAAATTCATTGGAGGAAACATTGAAAGCATCAATGGCTAGAATTGAAGAATTTATGACAGAACAATCAAGGCTATTGGATGCACATATAGCTAGATTGGATGCACCCTTGAAGGATTCAGAAGATCAATTGCAGAAATCCATATATGCCATGGATGAGTCTCCTAAAATAATTGCCGCGGCAGTAGAGAAGCCTGAACAGGGCAATGTCACGATACCACTCAACGAGGCCGATGAGAGTAATGCTCTAGCAAATTCTGAGGAGTCTGATTCCCAGGATGTTACGGCAGCAATGATGCTGAAAAAGGAAGCCGAGGATTACTCTCACTCACAGCTGCTGGGGCAGTTACACGACGACATGCTTGATCAACAAGATGGCAATGTCGTGATAATGGAATATGAGATGGTAACGAATAAACCTTTTGAATTCTTTAAAAACTCATCTCTTCCATTGCAGGTATCTTCCGAGGAATCAACATTACAAGATTTGAAGTCATCACAAATAGGATATAATTATTTGGAAGATGATATTTTATCTGTGACAATTACATCTAATATTAGTTCCAAGACAAAGTCTCTACTGATGGAGATTACTGAGAAGCATAAGAAATAATGTGGGTTGATTCTTGAAGACTTCAAGAAAGATGATTCTTCACTTGACTTACACCGAATTTTGGCAAAAGATTGCTACGGCAATTGGCTATCACAGCAATTGCCACGACAATGAAGGCTACATCCAACTATGATGGAAGTTAACGACAAGGAGGTAATTAAGTGGTTAGATGTTGATATAATTTTTTCTAACAAATTATTTTTGCCTTCAGGAATAATATCAAGTTGGAAGATAGGCATGAACTACAAAAGAACACGAACGGAAGACACCTCCACCATGATAGCATAATTGGGAGTATCTGTACCCGCATTAGCCCATATCTTCTCAAGTAGAATTGTCACTCGATGGAGGGTGCAGATGGACTATAAGAAATATCGGAAACGACCCTCCATAAGTTTTCTTTATATCCTTATTTTATATTAATTTTCTCTTTTATTTTATTTGGTAATTTCATAAATTTTCTTTATGGTATTTAGGAATAATTATCTTCTCATTATTTGAATGTTTCTTTATTGATGTTTATCTTTTTAGGTTAGGATAATAAGCAAGAATAAGGGAAAAATAGTTCACAGTAGGAACTTTGCCGAGGCAATAAAACAATGTCAGGGCCGCAGCAGTCCTAACGGGCAAAACAGTGTAACGGCTTGTCTGCCGAGATCTCTGCCGCGGCAAAAAAGGAAACGGCAGAAGAAGGAAACGGTTACAACGGCTAGTGATCTCAACGGTCACAAGGTCGAGGCCTATACAAGAAACTCCTTCCTCTTGAACTATTCACTCTTACTTTCTTGCTTTCTTTAGTATTCTTAACAATCCCTCTCTCAATTACTCTCTACATACTAATCCCTTCTGATTTTCCAGTTTCTCTTCAAGAAAACCTCCAAGAACTCAATTCTCTTTTTCTTGATGGCAACTTACAAAAGATTCGCCCCAGCCAACGTTGAAGATCGATTCAATCGATCCTTCATCGCGAGGCAACTTTGGGAAGAACAAGGGTTCCAGCACGCGGACGAAGAGAATTATGGTATCGAACACTACTTGTTCGACAGAATCAAGTACCAAAATTGGAAAGTATTTTTTTAGCAACCTGCCCAGGCAAACGCCACAATAGTACGGGAGTTTTACGCTCATGGGCCCAGCAAAGACTCTCTCTTTGTTCACTGCCGCGGCAAGCCAGTGTAACTCGATGCCGAAACAATCAACAGCTTCTACGGCCTCACCTAGGCCAACGATCTCCATGCAGACTTCTTCGAAGATATCACTGTCGAGGACTATGAACTGATCAAAGACGATCTTTGTTACGCAAACACTCCATGGGAAACCGGTACCCATCGGGGTTCCGTAACAAGACAAAGTTTGAAGCTGGAGGCCAAGATGTGGAACACCTTCGTCAAACGACGCCTCATCCCAACATCACATAATAGCATGGTGGATCGCAAGAGATTGGTGCTTATCCAATCCATCATCAACAAAAGAACCATCAACGTTGGAGAAATTATCCTACGGGAGATTCACGAGTGCGGTAAGAAAGATCGAGGACCATTGTATTTCCCTTGCTTGATTATGGGTTTATGTGTTTCTGCAGGTGTACCTATTGAAGAAACCGATGAATACACACCCCCAAGAAGAGGATGGACCAGGGAATTCTGCCACAAAGTCATGCAGATCACACAAGCAGAACCTGTCCAGGCAACACCACAGTAGTTCACTGCCGACACTGCTGCTGGGGCCTAGTACACGGCAGATATGCCTGGTACTGCCTATACCTCTGCCGCAGCAGACCCGTATCAAGAAATCCTGCAGCGCATGGCCGCGATGGATCTTCGACAACAACGGTACATGGAGTACCAACGGGACTTCAATGGAACGCTCGCCCAAATGATGATGCACGCATTTCCGGACCAAGGCGTACAATTCTCGGAGTTCCCTAACAATATGTTCGTTACTGCCGCACCCTACACCGAGACTACACCAGCCCCAGGAGGACCGCGACCGTTCTTCCTTCCGGACCCTCAGCCCCAATACCAGGCTGTTGGACCATCAAGGCCAGCAGATTCTGCCGCGGCCTCATCTGTCAGCCGAAGGCCATCCAAGCGGAGAGTCGTTTTTAGCACTCCACCAAGATCGCCAATTATCATGGGCAGTCTATCCGCCGAGATAGATGCTTATGTACACCAAGGCTCTACTACCGCCGGCCCAAGCACACACCACACCGGAGGAGCCACTGCGATGGGAGGAGGAACGGACGTGATGATAACCGAAGAGATGGCGGATGTTAAAGAGGGAGAAGAAGTAGAAGCCCCGATGCATAGGACCCCACCCACTTGAGTCCAGCCGCCGAGGCAAGCAAAGGCGCAACCATCGCCCTCCCCAAGGACAAAGCACATGGCATCTCGACAACGAAGAAAAATTGTTACGAGCAGCTCTTCGGAGTCGCTCTAAAATTCTTTGTCCTTTATTTCAATATTCAATTGCTTTTACTATCTTTCCTTGCTGCATAAAATTCATATTCTGTTTTGTCGTTTATTCCTTCCAAATATAAAGCATTGAGGACAATGCTTGGTTTGAGTTTGGGGGTGCAGATTCACTGCCAAGGCAGCAATCTACAACTGCACCCGTGCCAAAAAAAGGAGTATTCCAGTGATTTTTTTTAATTTTTATGCTCCCCGCCTTACTTGAATTAACTGCCTACACTCTTGCACTGCTCATCATCAGTATTGCCTTAGTTTATTCTTTAAGGCTATAGAAATCTTTCTCCTTACCATGTTTAGGTTCTGTTAAGAGGGTTTAACCTTAGGATGCTTAAGGATGAAAACTTAGAAGCTTACTATAGGAAGAACCTTAAACACTTTTGGGACTTGTGGATTATAGGAATTCTTTTAATGAACTTAGGTGATAAAGACTTAGATTTTTGGAAAAGTAACTAGAGGTGCCTACCACCGGCTCTAGAAAATCTCTTCTTCATGCTAGAGGTGCTCGAAATTCGCTCTAGTATGTGTTAAGGAATATCAAAAAGAAAAGACAAAAAGATTTTTAGTGAAAAGAAAAACACAAGTCTTTGAGGTGCCCGAAACCGGCTCAAGATTTGGGGTTTGGAAAAGAAGAGAAGACTTAAGCAATGTCTATTTGTCTTGAACTTAAAGTTTATCTAAGAAAGCCTTTAATCAACTTGTCCACAAAAACGCACACACTCACAAATCCTATAGTTTGTTTCTAGGTAAATTCTTAGGTAGCCGAATGGTTAAGGCTTAAAGATAGGCCTCGCTATGGTGGGGAGAATAGATGGACATGTAAGACCAAGAGAGAGTAGAGTTCGGCAAATTGATGGTTTGCATTGCTTGAGGACAAGCAATAGTTCGAGTTTGGGGATGTGATAAGTGCTCAACACACTATCACTTTCTACTCCTTTTATCGGCATTTATCACCAAATATTCACCCACTTGAACCAATGCATATGCTTAATGTGATATATTTAGAAGTTATACTTAAATAGATACTATTTATAGAAAAAGGCACGTTTTACTGCGTTATCATATCTGTGCAGGAGAACTAGTGCCGCGGCAGAAACAAGGCCGAGGCAGGACCTGATGCCGAGGCAGCAACAGGAAGACAGGAAGCAAAGTGCTAGGCGATGGAAAGACAAAAATCCAAGGAACGTGTCTGGACTTGAAGCCCATGAATCAGAGCTGGCTAGCACAAGGAAAAGCCCAAAGGAAGACCACGCGGGAAAGCCCCCTTAGCCGAATTCAAACTTGGAAATATATTATTATTATGTACTTGACTTGTTCCTTCCTCCAAGTTGTATTCTACTTAGGAAAGGTTTGCCCTAGGTCTAGCCTATATAAAGACCTAGCCACCCAATGTAATAGAATCGGAAATACCTAGGGAGAGTCGACTTCTACTCTTGTTTTTTTCCTCTCCATCATGTTCTAAAACCTTCATAGGGTTTAGGTGAAGGTTGTGGAGTATTTGTGAGAGGAGATTGTACTTTATCTTTCATTCAATGCAATAAAGATTATCAAGGTTTGCTTATCCTTTGTTATTCGTTGTTCTTGCATTCAAGCCCGGGAGGGAAGTTTGTAAATGATCCATTTATCTAAGCTCAGGAGAGCTAGATTCACGAAAGGGGTAAGTACGGTGTTTCAATCGCGAAATACTAACTCGGCCTAGGGATAGGTTAAGAGTTTCAACGGCTAAAAGAAGTGTGAGATTGGTTGGTGAGTATAATTGGTTCACGCCGGGAGGTATCATCAAGGACTAGTCATCAACAGTACTCTGACTTAGGGATAAGCGGAGTCATTCAAGGACACTTTGCCGAACTTTGGTAAAGTCTGCCCACGAGCAACGGATTGCCGCGGCTGACAATGTTATCGCTGCCCAGGCAGTAAACTGCAATGCTGCCGAGGCATAGATATGCGATTGCATTGGATAAAGACAAGTCAATCAAGTCCACAATACAATACAACTGGATCCTTGCCCATCTTTCTCTCTGATATTTCGACCCTTTTATTTTATTCAATTATTTTAGTTTAATAAATCACACACTTTCACTTGTGTTTTTATTTTTCTACAGAGCAAGAAGATAAAGAAAGCATATTAAGTATATCGGTCCCTGAGGAGACGATAACTCGATAAATACTTATCACTTATTACTTGCGATGTGTCCACTTGCACTGAACACACACTTTTGACACGCGACAGCTTTCTAGTGAACCCGTTCGAATTTTAACCGATTCAAAAGCTCAAAATTTGAGTTTAAGCTGTACAATTAGGTTTAAAAGCCCATAATTAACTTTCTTTACCCAAAAATTTTGATTTAATAATAATTTCGATCGTTTTTTAGGTTTAAGAACGTGCATGTCTAAATGGGCTTTCTAGTGAACCAGTTCTAATTTTAACCGAGTAAAAAGTTCAAAATTTTAGTTTAAGCTATATAATTAGGTTTAAAAGCCCATAATTAACTTTTTTTTACCCAAAAAAATTGATTTGATATTATTTTCAATCGTTTTTTATGGTTCAGAGCGTGCATGACTAAATAGGCTTTCTAATGAACCCGTTCGAATTTTAACCGAGTAAAAAGTTCAAAATTTTAGTTTAAGCTGTATAATTAGGTTCAAAAGCCCATAATTAACTTTTTGTACCCAAAAAATTTGATCTAATATTATTTTCGATCATTTTTTAGGTTTCAGAGAGAGCATTTCTTAATGGGTTTTCAAGTGAACCCGTTCTAATTTTAACCGTTTAAAAAGCTCAAAATTTGAGTTTAAGCATTATAATTAAGTTGAAAAGCCCATAATTAACTTTTTGTACCCAAAAAATTTAAATTAATATCATTTTCGATCATTTTTTAGGGTTAAGAGCGTGCATGTCTAAATGGGATTTATAATGAACCCGTACGAATTTTAACCGAGTAAAAAGTACAAAATTTTAGTTTAACTGTATAATTAGGTTCAAAAGCCCATAATTAACTTTTTTTACACAAAAAATTTGATTTAGTATCATTTTCGATCTTTTTTTAGGGTTCATAGTGTGAATGTCAAAATAGTGTATCTAGTAAACTCGTTGGAATTTTAACCTAGTAAAAAGTTCAAAATTTTAGTTTAAGCTGTATAATTAGGTTGAAAAGCCCATAATTAACTTTTTTACCCAAAAAATTTGATTTAATATTATTTTCGATCGTTTTTTAAGATTTAGAGCGGCATGTCTAAATGAAATTTCTAGTGAACCCGTTCGAATTTTAATCGATTAAAAAGCTCAAAATTTGAGTTTAAGTCGTATAATTAGGTTCAAAATCCCATAATTAACTTTTCATACCCCAAAAATTTATTTTAATATTATTTTCGATTGTTTTTTAGGATTAAGAGCGTGCTTGTCTAAATGGGCCTTCTAGTGAACCCGTTCGAATTTTAACCGAGCAAAAAGTTCAAAATTTTAGTTTAAGCTGTATAATTAGGTTGAAAAGCCCATAATTAACTTTTTTTACCCAAAAAATATGATTTAATATTATTTTCGATTTTTTTTATGGTTTAGAGCGTGCATGTCTAAATAGGCTTTCTAGTGAACCCTTTCGAATTTTAACTGAGTCAAAAGTTCAAAATTTGAGTTTAAGCTGTATAATTAGCTTCAAAAGCCCCCAATTAACCTTTTTTTACCCCAAAAATTTGATTTAATATCATTTTCGATCGTTTTTTAGGGTTCAGAGCGTGCTTGTCTAAATGGGCTTTCTAGTGAACCCATTCGAATTTTAACCGATTAAAAAGCTCAGAATTTCATTTTAAGCTGTATAATTAGGTTCAAATGCCCATAATTAACAATTTTTACCCAAAAAATTTGATCTAATATCATTTTCGATCGTTTTTTAGTGTTTGGAGCGTGCATGTCTAAATAGGTTTTCTAGTCAACCCGTTCGAATTTTAATTGAGTCAAAAGTTCAAAATTTTAGTTTAAGCTATATAATTAGGTTCAAAAGACCATAATTAACTTTTTTTACCCAAAAAATTTGATTTAACATCATTTTCGATCGTTTTTTAGGGTTCAAAGCGTGCAGGTCTAAATGGGCTTTCTATTGAACTCGTTCAAATTTTAACCGAGTAAATAGTTCAAAATTTTAGTTTAAGCTGTATAATTAGGTTCAAAAATCCATAATTAACTTTCTTTTACCCAAAAAATTTGATTTAATATCATTTTCGATCGTTTTTTAGGGTTCAGAGCGTGCATGTCTAAATGGACTTTCTAGTGAACCCGTTCGAATTTTGACCGAGTCAAAAGTTCAAAATTTTAGTTTAAGCTGTATAATTAGGTTCAAAAGCCCATAATTAAATTTTTTTACCCAAAAAATTGATTTAATATCATTTTCGATCGTTTTTTAGAGTTCTGAGCGTGCATTTCTAAATGAGCTTTCTAGTGAACCCGTTCGAATTTTAACCGAGTCAAAATTTCAGTTTAAGTTGTATAATTAGTTTAAAAAAGACCATAATTAACTTTTTTTACCCAAAAAATTTGATTTAATATCATTTTTTAGGGTTCAGAGCGTGCATGTCTAAAAGGTCTTTCTAGTGACTCCGTTCGAATTTTAACTGAGTCAAAAGTTCAAAATTTTAGTTTAAGCTGTAGAATTAGGTTCAAAAGCCCATAATTAAATTCTTTTACCCAAAAAATTTGATTTAATATCATTTTCGATAATTTTTAAGGTTCAGAGCGTGCATGTCTAAATGGGTTTTCTAGTGAATCCGTTCGAATTTTAACCTATTAAAAAGCTCGAAATTTGAGTTTAAGTTGTATAATTAGGTTCAAATGGTCGTGATTAACTTTTTTTACCCAAAAAATTTGATTTAATATTATTTTCGATCGTTTTTTAGGATTTAGAGCGTGCATGTCTAAATGGGCTTTTTAGTGAACAAGTTCGAATTTTTACCGATTAAAAAGCTCAAAATATGAGTTTAAGCTGTATAATTAGGTTCAAATGCCTAAAATTAACTTTTTGTACCAAAAAAATTTGATTTAATATCATTTTCGATCTTTTTTTTGGGTTCAAAGCGTGCATGTCTAAATGAGTTTTCTAGTGAACCCGTTCAATTTTAACAGAGTCAAAAGTTCAAAATTTTAGTTTAAGCTGTAGAATTATGTTCAAAAGCCCATAATTAAATTTTTTACCCAAAAAATTTGATTTAATATCATTTTCGATCATTTTTAGGGTTTACAGTTTGCTTGTCTAAATAGACTTTCTAGTGAACCCGTTCGAATTTTAACCGATTAAAAAGCTCAAAATTTGAGTTTAAGCTGTCTAATTAGGTTGAAATTCCTATAATTAACTTTTTGTACCCAAAAAAATTGATTTAATATCATTTTCGGTCGTTTTTAAGGGTTCAAAGCATGCATGCCTAATTGGGATTTCTAGTGAACCCGTTCGAATTTTAACCGATTAAAAAGCTCAAAATTTGACTTTAAGCTATATAATTAGGTTCAAATGCCCATAATTAACTTTTTGTACCCAAAAATTTGATTTAATATCATTTTCGATCATTTTTTAGGGTTCAGAGCGTGTATGTCTAAATGGGCTTTCTATTGAATCCGTTCGAATTTTAACCGATTAAAAAGTTCAAAATTTTAGTTTAGGCTGTATAATTTGGTTCAAAATACCATAATTAACATTTTTTACCAAAAAAATTTAATTTAATATAATTTTCGTTTATTTTTAGGGTTCAAAGTGTGCTTGTTTAAATAGGCTTTCTAGTGAACCCTTTCGAATTTTAACCGAGTAAAAAGTTCAAAATTTTAGTTTAAGTTGTATAATTAGCTTAAAAAGCCCATAATTCACCTTTTTTTACCCAAAAAATTTGATCCAATATTATTTTCGATCATTTTTTAGGTTTTAGAGCGTGCTAGTCTAAATGGACTTTCTAGTGAACCCGTTCGAATTTTAACCAATTAAAAAGCGTAGAATTTCTGTTTAAGCTGTATAATTAGGTTCAAATGCCCATAATTAACAATTTGTACCAAAAAAATTGTTTTAATATCATTTTCGATCATTTTTTAGGGTTTAGAGCACGCATGTCTAAATGGGCTTTCTAGTGAACCCATTCGAATTTTAACCCATTAAAAAGCTCAAAATTTGAGTTTAAGCTATATAGTTAGGTTCAAATACCCATAATTAACTTTTTGTACCCAAAAAATTTGATTTAATATCATTTTCGATCATTTTTTAGTGTTCAGAGCGTGCTTGTCAAAATGGGTTTCTAGTGAACCAGTTCAAATTTTAACCGATTAAAAAGCTCAGAATTTCATTTTAAGCTGTATAATTAGGTTTAAATGCCCATAATTAACAATTTTTACCCAAAAAATTTGATCTAATATCATTTTCGATCGTTTTTTAGTGTTTGGAGCGTGCATGTCTAAATAGGTTTTCTAGTCAACCCGTTCGAATTTTAATTGAGTCAAAAGTTCAAAATTTTAGTTTAAGCTATATAATTAGGTTCAAAAGACTATAATTAACTTTTTTACCCAAAAAATTTGATTTAACATCATTTTCGATCGTTTTTTAGGGTTCAAAGCGTGCAGGTCTAAATGGGCTTTCTATTGAACTCGTTCAAATTTTAACCGAGTAAATAGTTCAAAATTTTAGTTTAAGCTGTATAATTAGGTTCAAAAATCCATAATTAACTTTCTTTTACCCAAAAAATTTGATTTAATATCATTTTCGATCGTTTTTTAGGGTTCAGAGCGTGCATGTCTAAATGGACTTTCTAGTGAACCCGTTCGAATTTTGACCAAGTCAAAAGTTCAAAATTTTAGTTTAAGCTGTATAATTAGGTTCAAAAGCCCATAATTAAATTTTTTTACCCAAAAAATTTATTTAATATCATTTTCGATCGTTTTTTAGAGATCTGAGCGTGCACTTCTAAATGAGCTTTTTAGTGAACCCGTTCGAATTTTAACCGAGTCAAAATTTCAGTTTAAGTTGTATAATTAGGTTAAAAAAACCATAATTAACTTTTTTTACCCAAAAAATTTTATTTAATATCATTTTTTTATCATTTTTAGTGTTCAGAGCGTGCATGTCTAAATGGGCTTTCTAGTGAACACGTTCAAATTTTAAACGATTAAAAAGCTCAAAATTCAAGTTTAAGATGTATAATTAGGTTCAAATACCCATAGTTAACTTTTTGTACCCAAAAAATTTGATTTAATATCATTTTCGATCATTTTTTAGGGTTCAAAGCGTGCATGTCTAAATAGACTTTCCAATGAACCCGTTCTAATTTTAACCGATTAAAAAGCTTAAAATTTGAGTTTAAGCTTTATTATTAGCTTCAAATGCCCATAATTAAATTTTTTTACGAAAAAATTTTGATTTAATATCATTTTCGATCGTTTTTTAGTGTTCAGAGCGTGCATGTCTAAATGGGTTTTCTAGTGAACCCGTTCGAATTTTAATTGAGTCAAAAGTTCAAAATTTTAGTTTAAGCTATATAATTCGGTTCAAAAGACCATAATTAACTTTTTTTACCCAAAAAATTTGATTTAACATCATTTTCAATCGTTTTTTAGGGCTCAAAGCGTGCAGGTCTAAATGGACTTTTTAGTGAACCCGTTCAAATTTTAACTGAGTAAATAGTTCAAAATTTTAGTTTAAGCTGTATAATTAGGTTCAAAAGCCCATAATTAATATTTTTTTACCTAAAAATTTGATTTAATATCATTTTCGATCGTTTTATAGGGTATAGAGCGTGCATGCCTAAATGGACTATCTAGTGAACCCGTTCGAATTTTAACCCATTAAAAAGTTAAAAATTTTAGTTTAAGCTGTATAATTAGGTTCAAAAGCCCATAATTAACATATTTTACCCAAAAAATTTGATTTAATAGCATTTTCGATCGTTTTTTAGTGTTCAGAGCATGCATGTCTAAATGGGCTTTCTAGTGAACACGTTCAAATTTTAACCGATTAAAAATCTCTAAATTCGAGTTAAGTTGTATAATTAGGTTCAAATGGCTATAATTAACTTTTTTTCCCAAAAAATTTGATTTAATATCTTTTTCGATCGTTTTTAGGGTTCAAAGCGTGCATGTTTAAACGAGCTTTCTAGTGAACCCGTTCGAATTTTAACCGAGTCAAAATTTAAAAATTTTAGTTTAAGTTGTATAATTAGGTTCAAAAGCCCATAATTAACTTTTTTTACCCAAAAAAATTATTTAATATCATTTTCGATCGTTTTTTAGAGTTCTGAGCGTGCATGTCTAAATGAGCTTTCTAGTGAACCCGTTCGAATTTTAACCGAGTCAAAATTTCAAAATTTTAGTTTAAGCTGTATAATTAGGTTAAAAAAGACCATAATTAACTTTTTTTTACCCAAAAAATTTGATTTAATATCATTTTTTATCATTTTTTAGGGTTGAGAGCGTGCATGTCTAAAAGGGCTTTCTAGTGACCCCGTTCGAATTTTAACTGTGTCAAAAGTTCAAAATTTTAGTTTAAGCTGTAGAATTAGGTTCAAAAGCCCATAATTAAAGTTTTTTACCCAAAAAATTTGATTTAATATCATTTTCGATAATTTTTAGGGTTCACAGCGTGCATGTCTAAATGGGCTTTCTAGTGAATCCGTTCGAATTTTAACCTATTAAAAAGCTCGAAATTTGAGTTTAAGTTGTATAATTAGGTTCAAATGGCCGTAATTAACTTTTTTTACCCAAAAAATTTGATTTAATATTATTTTCGATCGTTTTTTAGGATTTAGAGCGTGCATGTCTAAATGGGCTTTTTAGTGAACAAGTTCGAATTTTTACCGATTAAGAAGCTCAAAATATGAGTTTAAGTTGTATAATTAGGTTCAAATGCCTAAAATTAACTTTTTGTACCCAAAAAATTTGATTTAATATCATTTTCGATCTTTTTTTTGGGTTCAAAGCGTGCATGTCTAAATGAGTTTTCTAGTGAACCCGTTCAATTTTAACAGAGTCAAAAGTTCAAAATTTTAGTTTAAGCTGTAGAATTATGTTCAAAAGCCCATAATTAAATTTTTTACCCCAAAAATTTGATTTAATATCATTTTCGATCATTTTTAGGGTTTACAGTTTGCTTGTCTAAATAGACTTTCTAGTGAACCCGTTCGAATTTTAACCGATTAAAAAGCTCAAAATTTGAGTTTAAGCTGTCTAATTAGGTTAAAATTCCTATAATTAACTTTTTGTACCCAAAAAAATTGATTTAATATCATTTTCGATCGTTTTTAAGGGTTCAAAGCATGCATGTCTAAATGGGTTTTCTAGTGAACCCGTTCGAATTTTAACCGATTAAAAAGCTTAAAATTTTAGTTTAAGCTGTATAATTAGGTTCAAAAGCCATAATTAATATTTTTTACCTAAAAATTTGATTTAATATCATTTTCGATCGATTTATAGGTTTTAGAGCGTGCATGCCTAAATGAACTATCTAGTGAACCCGTTCGAATTTTAACCCATTAAAAAGTTAAAAATTTTAGTTTAAGCTGTATAATTAGGTTCAAAAGCCCATAATTAACATATTTTACCCAAAAAATTTGATTTAATATCATTTTCGATCGTTTTTTAGTGTTCAGAGCGTGCATGTCTAAATGGGCTTTCTAGTGAACACGTTCGAATTTTAACCGATTAAAAAGCTCAAATTTCGAGTTAAGCTGTATAATTAGGTTCAAATGGCCATAATTAACTTTTTTTTGCACAAAAAATTTGATTTAATATCTTTTTCGATCGTTTTTAGGGTTCAAAGCGTGCATGTCTAAACAGGCTTTCTAGTGAACCCGTTCGAATTTTAACCGAGTCAAATTTTCAAAATTTTAGTTTAAGCTGTATAATTTGGTTAAAAAGCCCATAATTAACTTTTTTTACCCAAAAAAATTGATTTAATATCATTTTCAATCGTTTTTTAGGGTTTAGAGCGTGCATGTCAAAATGAGCTTTCTAGTGAACCTGTTCGAATTTAAACCGAGTCAAAATTTCAAAATTTTAGTTTAAGCTGTAGAATTAGGTTCAAAAGCCCATAATTAAATTTTTTTACCCAAAAAATTTGATTTAATATCATTTTTAATCATTTTTAGGGCTTAGAGCGTGCATGTCTAAATGGGCTTTCTAGTGAACCCGTTAGAATTTTAACCGATTAAAAAGCTCAAAATTTGAGTTTAAGTTGTATAATTAGGTTCAAATGGCCATAATTAACTTTTTTACCTAAAAAAATTGATTTAATACCATTTTTGATCGATTTTTAGGATTTAGAGTATGCATGACTAAATGGGTTTTTTAGTGAACCCGTTCGAATTTTAACCGAGCCAAAACTTCAAAATTTTAGTTTAAGTTGTATAATTTGCTTCAAAATCCCCTAATTAACTTTTTTTACCCAAAAAATTGATTTAATATCATTTTTATTGTTTTTTAGGGTTTAGAGCATGCATGTCTAAATGGGCTTTCTAGTAAACCCGTTCGAATTTTAACCGAGTAAAAAGTTCAAAATTTTAGTTTAAGCTGTATAATTAGTTTCAAAAGCCCATAATGAACTTTTTTCACCCAAAAAATTTGACTTAATATCATTTTTGATCGTTTTTTAGGGTTCAAAGCGTGCTTGTTTAAATGGGCTTTCTAGTGAACCCGTTCGAATTTTAACCGATTAGAAAGATCAGAATTTGAGTTTAATCTATATAATTAGGTTCAAATGCCCATAATTAAATTTTTGTACCCAAGAAATTTGATTTAATATCATTTTCGATCGTTTTTTAGGTTCAGAGCGTGTATGTCTAAATGGGCTTTCTAGTAAACCCATTCGAATTTTAACCGATTAAAAAGCTCAAGATTCGAGTTTAAGCTGTATAATTAGGTTCAAATGCCCATAATTAACTTTTTGTACCCAAAAAATTTGATTTAATATCATTTTCTATCGTTTTTTAAGGTTCAAAGCGTGCATGTTTAAATGGGCTTTCTTTTGAAACCGTTCGAATTTTAACCGATTAAAAAGATCAAATTAGAGTTTAAGCTGTATAATTAGTTTCAAATGCCCATAATTAAGTTTTTTTACCCAAAAAATTTGATTTAATATCATTTTTTATCGTTTTTTAGGGTTCAGAGCGTGCATGTCTAAAAGGGCTTTCTAGTGACCCCGTTCGAATTTTAACTGAGTGAAAAGTTCAAAATTTAGTTTAAGCTGTAGAATTAGGTTCAAAAGCCCATAATTAAATTTTTTTTACCCAAAAAATTTGATTTAATATCATTTTCGATAATTTTTAGGGTTCACAACGTGCATGTCTAAATGGGCTTTCTAGTGAATTCGTTCGAATTTTAACCTATTAAAAAGCTCGAAATTTGAGTTTAAGTTGTATAATTAGGTTCAAATGGCCGTAATTAACTTTTTTTACCCAAAAAATTTGATTTAATATTATTTTCGATCGTTTTTTAGGATTTAGAGCGTGCATGTCTAAATGGGCTTTTTAGTGAACAAGTTCGAATTTTTACCGATTAAAAAGCTCAAAATATGAGTTTAAGTTGTATAATTAGGTTCAAATGCCTAAAATTAACTTTTTGTACCCAAAAAATTTGATTTAATATCATTTTCGATCTTTTTTTTTGGGGTTCAAAGCGTGCATGTCTAAATGAGTTTTCTAGTGAACCCGTTCAATTTTAACAGAGTCAAAAGTCCAAAATTTTAGTTTAAGCTGTAGAATTATGTTCAAAAGCCCATAATTAAATTTTTTACCCCAAAAATTTGATTTAATATCATTTTCGATCATTTTTAGGGTTTACAATTTGCTTGTCTAAATAGACTTTCTAGTGAACCCGTTCGAATTTTAACCGATTAAAAAGCTCAAAATTTGAGTTTAAGCTGTCTAATTAGGTTAAAATTCCTATAATTAACTTTTTGTACCCAAAAAAATTGATTTAATATCATTTTCGATCATTTTTAAGGGTTCAAAGCATGCATGTCTAAATGGGTTTTCTAGTGAACCCGTTCGAATTTTAACCAATTAAAAAGCTTAAAATTTTAGTTTAAGCTGTATAATTAGGTTCAAAAGCCCATAATTAATATTTTTTACCTAAAAATTTGATTTAATATCATTTTCGATCGTTTTATAGGTTTTAGAGCGTGCATGCCTAAATGAACTATCTAGTGAACCCGTTCGAATTTTAACCCATTAAAAAGTTAAAAATTTTAGTTTAAGCTGTATAATTAGGTTCAAAAGCCCATAATTAACATATTTTACCCAAAAAATTTGATTTAATATCATTTTCGATCGTTTTTTAGTGTTCAAAGCGTGCATGTCTAAATGTGCTTTCTAGTGAACACGTTCGAATTTTAACCGATTAAAAAGCTCAAATTTCGAGTTAAGCTGTATAATTAGGTTCAAATGGCCATAATTAACTTTTTTTGCACAAAAAATTTGATTTAATATCTTTTTCGATCGTTTTTAGGGTTCAAAGCGTGCATGTCTAAACAGGCTTTCTAGTGAACTCGTTCGAATTTTAACCGAGTCAAATTTTCAAAATTTTAGTTTAAGCTGTATAATTTGGTTAAAAAGCCCATAATTAACTTTTTTTACCCAAAAAAATTGATTTAATATCATTTTCGATCATTTTTTAGGGTTTAGAGCGTACATGTCTAAATGAGCTTTCTAGTGAACCTGTTCGAATTTAAACCGAGTCAAAATTTCAAAATTTTAGTTTAAGCTGTAGAATTAGGTTCAAAGCCCATAATTAAATTTTTTTACCCAAAAAATTTGATTTAATATCATTTTTAATAATTTTTAGGGCTTAGAGCGTGCATGTCTAAATGGGCTTTCTAGTGAACCCGTTAGAATTTTAACCGATTAAAAAGCTCAAAATTTGAGTTTAAGTTGTATAATTAGGTTCAAATGGCCATAATTAACTTTTTTACCTAAAAAAATTGATTTAATATCATTTTTGATCGTTTTTTAGTATTTAGAGTATGCATGACTAAATGGGTTTTTTAGTGAACCCGTTCGAATTTTAACCGAGCCAAAACTTCAAAATTTTAGTTTAAGCTGTATAATTTGCTTCAAAATCCCCTAATTAACTTTTTTTACCCAAAAAATTGATTTAATATCATTTTTATTGTTTTTTAGGGTTTAGAGCATGCATGTCTAAATGGGCTTTCTAGTAAACCCGTTCGAATTTTAACCGAGTAAAAAGTTCAAAATTTTAGTTTAAGCTGTATAATTAGGTTCAAAAGCCCATAATGAACTTTTTTCACCCAAAAAATTTGACTTAATATCATTTTTGATCGTTTTTAGGGTTCAAAGCGTGCTTGTCTAAATGGGCTTTCTAGTGAACCCGTTCGAATTTTAACCGATTAAAAAGCTTAGAATTTGAGTTTAATCTATATAATTAGGTTCAAATGCCCATAATTAAAATTTTGTACCCAATAAATTTGATTTAATATCATTTTCGATCGTTTTTTAGGTTCAGAGCGTGTATGTCTAAATGGGCTTTCTAGTAAACCCATTCGAATTTTAACCGATTAAAAAGCTCAAGATTCGAGTTTAAGCTGTATAATTAGGTTCAAATGCCCATAATTAACTTTTTGTACCCAAAAAATTTGATTTAATATCATTTTCTATCATTTTTTAAGGTTCAAAGCGTGCATGTTTAAATGGGCTTTCTTTTGAAACCGTTCGAATTTTAACCGATTAAAAAGCTCAAATTAGAGTTTTAGCTGTATAATTAGTTTCAAATACCCATAATTAAGTTTTTTTACCCAAAAAATTTGATTTAATATCATTTTTGATCGTTTTTTAGGGTTCAAAGCGTGCATGTCTATATTGGCTTTCTAGTGAATCCGTTCGAATTTTAACGGAGTCAAAATTTCAAAATTTTAGTTTAAGCTGTATAATTAGGTTAAAAAGCCCATAATTAACTTTTTTTACCCAAAAAATTTGATTTAATATCATTTTCGATCGTTTTTTTTGTTCAGAGCCTGCATGTCTAAATGGCCTTTCTAGTGACCCGTTCGAATTTTAACCGAGTTAAAAGTTCAAAATTTTAGTTTAATCTGTATAATTAGGTTCAAAAGCCCATAATTAAATTTTTTTTACCCAAAAAATTTGATTTAATATCATTTTCGATCGTTTTTTATTGTTTAGAGCGTGCAGGTCTAAATGGGCTTTCTAGTGAACCCGTTTAAATTTTAACCAATTAAAAAGCTCAAAATTTGAGTTTAAGCTGTATAATTATGTTCAAAAGCCCATAATTAAATTTTTTTACCCAAAAACTTTGATTTAATAAAATTTTCGATCGTTTTTTAGGGTTTAGAGCATGCCTATCTAAATGGGCTTTCTAGTGAACCCGTTCGAATTTTAACCGATTAAAAGGCTCAAAATTTGAGTTTAAGCTATATAATCAAGTTGAAAAGACCATAATTAACTTTTTCTACCCAAAATATTTGATTTAATATCATTTTCGATCATTTTTATGGTTCAGAGCGCACATGTCTAAATGAGTTTTCTAGTGAACCCGTTCGAATTTTAACTGAGACAAAAGTTCTGATGAGTGCCCAAAAGTCCTCATTTTTATATCATTTTCCCACTCATTTATTGCTAATAAAGACAGACTTAAAGGCGATAATGGATATTTCTGGTTATTTTTAATTTTTCAGCATCTCAACACTTAAATTATGAATTTATCTATTATTTGGCATAAAACAGGTGCGGTTATTGGTTTCTTCTTTTAGACAGGAAACTACCACACAGGTAATGCCAGATAGCATGATGGATGATGGAAATCAAAGCTGGAATACAGATGAGCACCCGCCACGGCAGCACTTTTGGAGGCCGCGGGAGCACCTGAAGAACAAATGTTGATTTGATAGGCGATCTGAAGAGAAAAATAAGGTTAACATTTTAAGACAAGCGACATAGAAATCGGAGCTGGGAAACACACGGAAAGTCAATGTCAAAGGCCACGTGGGAAAATAATCCTTATAGGAATAAACTAGGAAATAAAATAAATATCTTTTATTTATGTACTTAACTTGTGTTTTACTCCAAATTGAATTCCTACTTTGGAAAGGTTTGCCCTAGGCCAAGCCTATATTAACCATAGCCTATGTAAGAAGGCAAAAAACGATAGATCTTAGAGATTTCTTTGTTTTCATCATGTTCTAAATTCTTTTAGGGTTTAGGAGAAAGTTGTCGAGTATTTTTGGGAGAAAATTTTACTTTGTTTTCTTGTTTCATGCAATAAAATATTGAGGTTTGGTTATTCTTTGCCATTCTTTGTTCTTGCATTCAAGCTCGGGAGAGAAGTTTGTGAGAGATTTATTTATCTAATATCGAGAGAGTTAGATTCACCAAAGGAATAAGTACGGTATTTTTCTACCTGGAAAATACTAACTCGGCCTAGGGATAGGTTAGAGTTTTAGCGGCAAAAAGAAGTGTGAGATTGTTTGGTGGTTATAGTTGATTCCACGCCGGGAGGTATCATCAAGGACTAGTCATCAACAGTACTTCGACATAGGGATAAGCGGAGTCATTAGAGGATACTTTGCCGAACCTTGAAGAAGTCCACCCAAGAGCAAGGGATTGTCGCGGCGAACGTAATCCTTCACTGTCGAGGCAGAAAAACTACAGTTCTGCCGAGGCAGTGTTGTATAATTGTTTTGAACCGAAACAAGTCAATTGAACTCACAATACGACTCAACTGGATCCTGCCCATTGTCTCAATCTGATTTTATTTTCATTTACTATTCTCTTTTTATTATTCAAGTAATTTTAGTTTAATTCAGAACAATCAAATCAATCTGTGTTTTTATTTCTTTTGCAGAGCGAGAAGAGAAAAGGAAACATATTAAGTACACCAATCCCTGTGGAGACAATACTCGATACTCATCACTTTATTACTTGCGACGTGTACACTTGTACAAATTGCGCAACTCTTTTTACACTCAACAAGGTTTTGGCGTCGTTGTCGGGGATTTGCAACTAAATTTTTGTTATCTTTATTTTCTCGCACTTTAAGTTAGTTTTATTTAACTTCAGTTGTTACTGGTGTATGACCACGGCAAACCCAAGCAATCCTTTGTATGAGCTAGATCTAGAAATTGAACGCACGCAGCAAAGGTTGAGAATAGCTTAAGCGTTGCTATATGTTTAGCATGTAAGACTTGTACCTCGCACATTATTGAGTACTTGATATAAGCTTTGCTAGGTGAATAACATATAAGACTTGTGATGGTGCATAGAGATGCATATGTATTAAAAAGGTCCGTAAGTTTAATGGTTGTTTTAAAAGCATGAAAGCATTGAGAGTTTTAGCTTTGTAATACATGAAATGAATGTTACTTGATAAAGAAGTTATTTTGATTTTACAAACCATGTTTGAGATACTTTTAGTGAGCATGATATGGCATGATTTAAAGAGTTTATTGATGGACTTATGGGCTGCATTGTAAAGGTGTTTTCTTTATATTTTACCCCTCACTAAGCATATGCTTACCCTCTCTTTTACCTTACAATGCAGAGACATTAATCGAGGCGGCCAAGGAAAGCAAGGTTCCAAGTGTATGTCGATGAATAGCTCAAGTATGTGTTCTAAAATTTAGTAGTAGTAAAAGAGCAATGGGGTATAGTTACATTGTTGTAAGAATTGGCTTTTGATTTGTAAACGTTGCTTTGATTATTTGAACTTGAGTATGTATTGGATGTTTAAGTTGCTCTTGGTGCCTACGAATTATGCATATAGTTAATGGTGATCATTGGTAGTGTTTTGAATGAGTTAGATCTATGTAAAAAGTATTGATTTTATGTTTATGAGCATAAAGTTTCGAAACCTTAGGGAAAGTTTTGAAACCTTTATCAAATAGTTTCAAAACATCCAGGAAGGTTTTAAAACCTTGCGGGCTAGTTGGATATTAGAACCTTACTGGAATGAAAGTTTCAAAACTTTCAAGGAAAAGTTTCGAAACCTTTTCCATAAAGTTTCAAAACCTTTAATGAAGGTTTCGAAACCTTTGATTGGTTATTAGTTGATACTTGTCGGATTTGCATTCTAGTCCCGGATATCTTTTTATGTTTAATTATGGTAGCTACAAATATTATTTTGAGTTGAAATTTCACCTTGATGCATAAAGTTGACTTAATTTCAAGTTGGCTAACTTAAATCGTAGGTAGTCCCTAGAAATTAAAAGTTTTACATTTTGGTCCCTAGTTAGTGAAGCATGTAATTGATGATGTTAGAATGCTCCGTTTGGTCTGAAATTTATCATGAGAGTTCTTTGCATATTTAATTTAAATTTGATGGAATGAATTTCTACCATGTCAAAAGAATTTAAAATATTCACGTTTTAGTCCTTAAGTTGCTCGTGTTTTAATTGAGTGCTCATTTGAGATCGAATTGCCTCCGTTCATGTTTTGCATGAAATCGAAACACATAGGAACATAATTATGCCTTTAGATAAGATAAAGAAAAAAATTATATAACGGTTTTCAGGGTCATTTATCGAATCGAGCCTTCACGGGTTTGGTTCGGTATTCCCCGTGTGACCCATTAGAGCCGGTTCCGTCTAGGCCGGGCTAAGGGGATTACACTACTAATCTATATGATCGTATACGTAATGAAATTACTTCTTTTCGGCAAACAGATGATGAACCGATGTATGAGGCATGGGAGCGATATAGGGAGTTATTACACAAGTGTCCTTTGCATGGATTCCCATTATGGACACAAGTGACTATGTTTTATAATGCAACCAATGCCCCAACAAGGATGATGTTAGACACCTCTGCCAATGGGACACTTCTTGACAAACCACTGTAGGAAGCAATAGAAATTCTGAACAAACTTACAAAGAATGACTTTCAATTCCTTACATCTAGGCGATGAGGGGTGAGACTCCAGGCCACTGTACATGAGTTAGAAACGTCCAATTCAGTGGCAGCACAATTGGCCTCTCTAACTAAGATGGTTCAGAATATGCAAATGCAAAATAATACCCATGAGGTCAATGTAATCGATGCTTCTAGTAATTTATGCGGAGGTAACCATTGCTCTTCTGAATGCACACATAATCAGGAATCTAGCCTTTACGTGGGAAACTACAACCGGAATAACAACATGATGTCCAATACATATAATCCGGCATGGAAAAGGCATCCAAATTTCTCATGGAGTAATCCTAATAATGCCTTGAATCCACCGCAGCAGCAGTTATAGCAACCATTGCCGCCGCAGCAGATGACTCAACAGCAACTTGCAAGTTCATTTGAAAATTCTCTTAAGGCATTTATTGTAACATCCCGGTTTTGGGGTTAGTAGTTTGAGTGTTAGTTGGGGAAATTCGATTCGGGTCGAATCGAATTCCTAGTGTTCGTTATTCCGGGAAAAATTAAAATAATAATATTTTAATCGGATAAGTAATAATTTTGTGAAATGGTTCTAAAAATATTAAAAAGGTGTTTTAAAGTTAAAGGAATATTATTTGAAATTTAATTTGATCTTAATTGGGCTTAATTTTGTGCTAGTGACTAAATTGTAATTTTGGAAAAGTTTTGGGGATTTAATTAGTAATTTTTGGCAATAAGGATTTTTAGTGACTAAATTGGAAAGTAAGCCATACTTAGAATCCTAAGAGGGCCATAAACCCAATTTATTTTTAATTAATGATTTATCCACCAAAATTGTTTTTAAATTGTTTTATTTTATATGACAACTTTATTTTCTTTTGTAACTTCCCATTTTCCCATCTTTTCTCTCAAGATTTTCTCTCATTTTCTCTCCATCTTCTTCTTCAAATTTCTTCAATTACTTGCTGATTTTTTCGTCAATTTCTACAAGATTTATTTCATTCTACTCATCCTTTCATTCTCTACGAAACCTACTCATCAATTTTTGCAAAATCAACATCATTTTCAAGGAAATCAAGGAAGATTTTCTCATCTTTTTGGTGGAGCAAATCTCTAAGGTAATATTCTGATTTCTAATCTTTTTCTAAGGTTCTTTATTGAAGTTCCCAAGTATTGGCTTGCTCATCAACAATTGCTATTTAATTTTTTGTGTTTTTAATTCAAGATCTATGAGTTTTATGATGGTTTTTGTGAAATCTTTTGAGATCTAAATTGATGCTGGATTTAGAATGATTTAATTATGATATTAGGTTAATTAAATGATTGATTGAGTCTTGAAATGATTTATTATCAACTTAATCCCGGAATAATGCAATCGGTGGTGTTTTAAGGTGGTTTTAGGTTGTTTTAGGGGCTGTTTTAGGTGTTCTTGTGTTGCTGGAGGTATAAGGATGGTTTGGAAGTGTTTTTGGTTCATAATTGAGGTGGATTAGATGTTAGGTTCATTAGGTTTTGGGCTGATGATGTTTCGGATGCGTTTCGGCTTAGTTTTCAGTCTTTTCGGCTAGGTTTTCGATAGTTTTGTGAAGGTTTAATGTGACTGCTGTTTTGAGCATGTTGTGATGTGAATATTCTCTGCTTTTAATGTTGTAGAATTAGTGCAAGAAGGTTCATAAGTGGCTGGTGCGTTGGCGTTGCCGTTGGAGCATCGACAAGGGCTCGTTTCGCTTGTCGGTGAGTGATTTCGGGTTAAAAGTGAATCGCATTGGTTTGGTTCTGTTTTGGGGGCTATGGAATAGTGTGAAAACTTTCCATAATTCAAGAGTAAGTAAAGTAAATGATTTTGATGCATTATTGTGAGTTTCGGCTATTTTCGGTAATGGTATTTATGATGTTGATTTAATGAGATTTTGGAAATGCATAAGTATGATTTTGAAATGATGCATGCATGTATTAATTGCTGGAAATGCATGACTTTTAAAGACATCCATGGTTTATTAAAACATGAAAAATGAAGTGGAATATGATATGGTTATTTGCCTTACATATGATGGTGCCATTGGGCATGACTTTTGGTTCATTTGTTGAACACATTATGGATGCATTATGAGCAGTAAATTAGCATGCATACTTGAACTTGATATTGTCTTAGTGACACTACTTTTAGATTCGAATACAAATGACATGTCATTAGGATTGAGTGCACTATAAACATTATGGAAATAAAGGAAAAATGCCTACACGTAACAAGGGTGACTTTGTGTCCAACCGTGCGTGGTAGAGTCGCCTACACGTAACAAGGGTGACTTTGTGTCCAACCGTGCGTGGTAGAGCTTGATAATGGTGACTTCGTGTCATGTCAATGGTGACTTCGTGTCATGTCTATGGTGACTTTGTGTCATGACGAGACTAAATATCTCTAATCAATGGATCCGCGTATTCGGTGAACTTAAGGTTCACATTAAGTGATCACTAGAAAGCCAATATACAAACATGAAAATATTTGGAACATTGTGCATCATTTGTGAAATGAATTGATAATGCCATGCATACTCAAGGAAAGGTTTTTGGTATTATGAACATGAACATGATTTGTTAAGCATGCTTGGTTTTAGAAAGATACTACAAGTTATGGTTTTTAATATGGTTTTAAAATGATGCATAAATGATCTTATTAGAGCTTCCTCACTAAGCATGTTGTGCTTAAGCTCTCTTCTCATCTTTGCAGATAATTAGAGAAATTTGGGGCTGCATTTGGAGCAAGAGAACCAAGGGGAAAAGTCTACATATATTTGGTATGATTTGGCAAATAAAAAGGGCTTGGCAATGTGTAAACCTATCCCTTATGAGAGTGTGTTTTGCTTTGGTTAATGACTTGTAATAAGACCTTGTATTGCCTTGATTGTGGTTTGATGATTGGTGATATTGTTTTGAATTGTTTGTAGCATGTACATGCATGAACGTTCTTGTTTTTAATCATATTTTAGGAAGCATGCCTATAGATTGTATGGAGTCTTTGATGTTGATAATTGTGTGATTATTATCATTATTTATGTTTAGGAATTATGCATATAGTTGATGCTAATTATTGGCTATGTCCTGAGTCGGTTGAATTCACTTGGTGTGACGGAATTTTTAGGTTCCAGGCACAAAGTTTCAAAACCTTAGGGACGGTTTCGAAACCTTTGTCAAACAGTTTCGAAACCTTCAGGAAGGTTTCGAAACCTTGCGGGCAATTTTGATTTTGGACCCTTACTGGATGCGAAAAGTTTCGAAACCTTCGGGGAAGTTTCGAAACCTTTTACATAAAGTTTCGAAACCTTTGGTTGCCAGGAAATGGAAGTTGCTGGAAATTGTATTTTAGTCCCGGATCTCCTTCTTTGTTCAATTAGAGTATCTACAGATGTTATTTTGAGCTGAAATTTCACATGGATGCATAAAGTTGATTAAATTTCAAGATGGATAACTTAATTTTGAAAAAGTCCTTATAATTTCTATGATTTATATTTTGGTCCCTAGATTAGTGAAACATGCAATTGATGATGTTAGAATGCTCCGTTTGTTTTGAGATTTACCGTGAGGGATACTTGTATGCTTAATTAAACTTTGATGGAAAGAATTTCTACTTTGTCATTAGAACGTAGAAGTTTTACATTTTAGTCCTTAATTTACTTAAGTGTTTAATTGAATGCTTGTTTGTGATCGGATTGCTTCCGTTAATGCTCTGTATGAGATCAAGACTTTTAGGAACATAATTAATCATGCATCTAGTTAAGAAAAAAATACATATCGGTTTCAGGGTTGTTTATCGAATCGGACCTTCGCGGGTTTGGTTCGATATTCCCCGTGTAACCCGTTAGTGTCGGTTCCAGCTAGGCCGGGTTAAGGGGGTTACATTTATGATGAAAATAGAATCATACATGGCTGAGAATAGTAACTTCATTAAGAGAACCGATGTCTTCATAAGCAGGACTAAGATGAGGTTGCAAAATCAAGAGGCAACCATTAAAACACTAGAAACTCAAGTTGGGCAGTTCGCTCAAAATCTGAACACTAGACCACAAGGAGGATTACCCAGCAATACTGAAGTTGCAAGGGGAATGGGTCATGAGAAATGTAAGGCAATCACTACCAGGAGTGGCCTACAACTTAAGGAGATATCAAACAGATCGACATACAAAGTCCCAACAATGGAACAAGAAGAACCAGATAGAGAGGACATAGATGCTGAATTAAGTGATCATGCCACAACAGACAAATCGATCCCAGCATAACGCACTTCCTTGGCAGAGAAATCCACAGTCCCACGCCGAGTGGCCGAGGCAGCAGAAGAACCAGTGGTACCAGGCATTACATTCCAGACTAATGAAACACTAGAGGAAATGCGACCCCCACCACCTTTTCCACAAAGGCTGAAAAGGCAAAAACTGGATTATCAATTTAAAAAATTCCTTGACATCCTAAAACAAGTACACATTAATTTGTCGTTAGTTGAGGCAATAGAACAGATGCCAAACTATGCTAAATTCTTAAAAGACATTGTGTCCAAAAGAAGAAGGCTTGGTGAGTTTGAAACCGTTGCCGCAACCGAAGGATGCATGGCCATGCTTCATAATCGTATGCCCCCTAAATTGAAAGATCCTGGGTGCTTCACTATACCATGTGCGATAAGAAGCCACTATGAAGGAAAGGCCCTATGTGATCTTAGAGCAAGCATAAACTTGATGCCGAAATCCGTCTTCCAAAAGCTTGGAATAGGAAGGGCAAAACCTACGATTGTGATGCTCCAATTGGCAGATAGATCGTACGTGCAACCTAAAGGAAAGATCGAGGACATATTGGTAAGGATGGATAAATTTATTTTTCCAGCTGAGTTTCTTGTTCTTGATTGTGAAGCAGATGACAATGCACTGATCATCCTGGGGAGACCTTTTCTAGCTACCGGACGCACTCTTATCGATGTGGAAAAAGGAGAATTGACAATGACGGTTAACGACCAGTAAGTCAAACTCAATGTTTTCTAGATTCTAAAAAAACATGATGATCCAGAGGAATGCCAGGTGATTTACAACATAGATGCAGACAGCGCAATACCCTGTCTCAACAACCACTGTCTCGGCAGCAGTTTCAACAATATATCACAACTCTGCCTCGGAAGTACAGTTGATGACTTCTACAGTAGAGTTTTGGACAGTTTGCCCAAAGCTGATGAAGTTGAAACACAAGAGATTAAGGAAGCCAACTGGACAACATACCTTCCAGGTAAGTACTTCGAACCACTAAATTACCTAGGTAAGGACGAAAAAGCTTCAAGTGAGGAACCATTAGTTATTGATTTAAAACCTTTACTTGACAAATTAAAGTATGTTTATTTGGGAACCAACCATACACTGCCTGTAATTATTTCTTCTGAGTTGCAGCCAGAACAGGAACAAAGCTTAATAGAGATGCTGCGGCATCACAAGAAGGCAATTGGGTGGTCAATTGATGACTTGAATGGAATAAGCCCAGCCGTTTGCATGCACAAAATCCTTTTAGAGGAAGATCATAAGCCCACTGTTGAGGCCCAGAAGAGACTTAACCATGTCATGAAGGAAATTGCCGTAGCCCAAAAGCCCAAGGAAAAACCACCTTCACCTGCCCGTATGGGATATATCCGGATGAACGAGACGAATGTAAGAAGGTTGAGGTTAAAACTGAATTTAACTTCAACACAAAGACGGACTGCCTGAATAAGACCTTCCAAAGCAACCACTGCCGAGGCAGCACTCCCCTGGATCGAAAATACACCAGAAAGAAACCACCTGACGAGGAGACAACAACTGAGACATCAACTTCTCTTCCATCAAAAAAGGGGAAGATGGTTGCTACTGGAGATGTATCATATTACACTTCCGTAGTAACCTAAATTTCTATCTCTCTTTCCCTATTTAGTTTTATGCTTTAGGAATCAGTTTTTATTTTTTCAGTTTAGGAATTAGATTTTAAAATTCTTGCAATTTTGTTTTCAGAGTAATTTTATTATTTTCACAGTTTTTTTAATATTTTTTACAGTTATTAGGAAGGAAACCCAAGAAGGAGAAGTCATGGAGCACATAAAACGACCCTGAAATCAAGCTCACCGTCCCACCGAAGAAACGGCCAAGGCGGCTGGCCGCCCAAATGCAAGTGACGACAGGTTTGCGTCCCTAGAACTTCATCTCCGCTGTTTTATTTCATACTTCTTCATTATTGTTTTCCAAGTGTAGTTTTTAGTTTTTTTTCTCAACAAACTCCACACAAACTGATGACCCTCAGGATACAAAAGAGGCCAGACGCAACATATAAATATTGGTTTATCTTTTCCTTGTCTCTTAATTTTTATCTTGTCTTTTATTGTTGCTTATGTTTAGATACATGCATTGAGGACAAAGCATTGTTGCGTGTAAAAAGAGTGCGCAAATAGTACAAGTGCACACGACGCAAGTAATAAAGTGATAAGTATCAAGTATCGTCTCCACAGGGATTGGTGTACTTAATATGCTTTCTTTTCTTTTCTCGCTCAGTAAAAGAAATAAAAGGCACAGATTAATTGAGTTGTTTTGAAAATTAAAATAACTGAAAAATAACAGAAGAATAGTAAATTGGAAATAAGATCAAGTTTAGAGAATGGGCAGGATCCAGTTGAATCGTATTGTGAGTTCAATTGACTTGTTTCTGTTCTTTGCAATAATGCAACATTGCCTTGGCAAAACTGCAGTTTCCTGCCTCGACAGTGAAGACCAGCGTCCACCGCGGCAATCCCTTGCTCTTGGGTGGACCTCTTTAAGGTTCGGTAAAGTGTCCTTGGATGACTCTGCTTATCCCTAAGTCGAAGTACTGTTGATGACTAGTCCTTTATGATACCTCCCGACGTGAATCAATGATAACCACCAACCAATCTCACACTTCTTTTAGCCGCTGAAACTCTAACCTATCCCTAGGCCGAGTTGGTATTTTCCAGCTAGAAAAATGACGTGCTTATCCCTTTCGTGAGCCTAACTCTCCCGATATTAGACAAATAAATCTCTCACAAACTTCTCTCCCAAGCTTGAATGCAAGATTAATGAATAGCAAAGAATAAGAAAACCTTAATATTTTATTGCATAAAACAAGAAAACAAAGTTCAATCTTCTCTCACAAATACTTAACAACCTTCACCTAAACCCTAAGAAAATTTAGAACATAATTGTAAAAAAGAAAACTCTAAACTAAATTCTCTCGTGCGCTTGATGATCTTCTCCTTGGTCGGCTATGGTTTATATAGGCTTGACCTAGGTCAAACCATTCGTAAGTAGGAATACAACTTGGAGTAAAACACAAGTCAAGTACATAAATAAAATAAATGTTTTATTTCCAAGTTTATTTTTGTCGCGTGTCAAACGTGCGCGATTAGTGCAAGTGGACACATCGTAAGTAATAAAGTGATAAGTATTATCGTGTATCGTAATATGTCTTCTTGTTATGTAAAAAGAAATAAAAACACAAGTAATTTGAGAGAAAGAAAACATTAAATCTTAGGGAAAACTCTCTAAGAATCGGCTCTCTCGGTATATCCCTATACATTGGACGACTAGGTCTTATATAGGCTTGGCCTAGGGCAAACCTTTCCTAAGTAGAATATAACTTTGAGAAGGGAACAATCATGTACATAAATAAAATATTTCCAAGTTTAATTCAATTAAGAGGCTTTTCCGCGTGGCCTTGTCTTGGGCTTTTCCTCATGCTAACCAGCTCCGATCCATATGCTTCATGTCCAGAAACGTCCCTTGGATTTTTCTCTTCCGATCGCCTACAATATTGCTCTCTGGCTCTCAGCATCAGGTCCTGCCTCGGCCACGTTGCTTCCGCGGCACTTGTTTCTCCTGCACAGATATAAAAATGCATTAAAACTTGCCTTTTCTGTAAATATCATATTTATACTCATAACTTCTAAATATATCACATTAAGTACATGCATTGGTCCGAGTGGGTGTAAATTCAGTGATTAATGCCCATAAAAGGTGTAAAAAGTGATTGTGAGTTTAGCACTTATCACACCCTCAAACTCGAACTATTGCTTGTCCTCAAGCAATGCAAACCATCAATTTGCCAAACTCTACTCTCTCTGGGTCTTATGTTTCCATCTATTCTCCCCACCATAACTATGCCTATTCTTTTAGACTTAACCTTTCGGCTACCCAAGGGTTTACCTAGAAACAAACTATAAGAGTTGGTGAGTGTGTGCGTTTTTGTGGACAAGTTTAATTAAAGGTTTTCTTATATAAACTCTAAGTTCAAGACAAGTAGAATTCTCTTCTTTTCTAAACAACCAATTATTGAGCCAATTTCGGGCACCTCAAGGATTGTGTTTTTCTCTTCACTAATTCCTTCTTTCTTTTTGATATTCCTTATAGCATACTAGAGCCAATTTCGAGCACCTCTAGCATGAAGAAGAGTACTTCCTAGAGCCGGTGATAGGCACCTCTAGTTACTTTCCGAAAAATCTAAGTCTTTATCACCTAAGTTCATTAAAAGAATTCCTATAATCCAAAAAGTCCCAAAAGTGTTTGAAAAATTCATCTTATAGTAAGCTTCTAAGTTTTCATCCTTAAGTATCCTAAAGTTAAACCTTCTTAATAGGACCTAATCATGGTAAGGAGAAAGATTTCTATAGCCTTAAAGAATAAACTAAGGCAATACTGATGATAAGCAGTGCAAAAGTATAGGTAATTGATTCAAGTAAGGCGGGGAGCATAAAAAAATTTTAAAAAATTCACTTAAATACTCCCTTTTCTTGGCATGGCCTCGGCAGCAGATTGTTGCCGCGGTAGTGGCTCTACACCCCCAAACTCGAACCAAGCATTGCCCTCAATGCTTTATATTAGAAGAGAATAGTGGGCAACAAAAATATGAAAGAAATAAGCAGCATATCTAGAAACAAACAACAATTAAAATTGAATATATGAAAAATTTAAAGAGACTCTGAAGAGCTGCTTGTAACAATTTTTATAAGGGGTCGTGCTGCTGATTGCTTCGTTCTTGGTGAGGGCGATGGCTGAGCTTTTGCTTGCCAGGGCGGTTGGACTCTTGTTGGTGGTGTTCGTTGCATTGGAGCATCCACTTCTTCTCCTTCTTCCACGTCGACAATCTCCTCGGTTGGACTCTTAACCTATCCCTAAGCCGAGTTAGTATTTCGCGATTGAAACATCGTACTTACCCCTTTCGTGAATCTAACTCTCCCGATTCTAGATAAATGGATTACTCACAACTTCTCTACCGAGCTTGAATGCAAGAACAAAGAATGGCTGATAACTCCGCAAAAAGGATCACTACAGTAGAAAGGTAGTTGCATTTAAGGTCATAACATTGCATATAGTCTTTTGGTTATGCCTTGGCATTTTCATATGGTAATAGGTGCTATTTCACGAGAAAGGTAGTTCTTTTTAGTGGTGTTGTACAGGGAAGCAGAAACAGAAGTTGAGGCAATTTGTCATGGCATTTGTAGAAGGATAGCAAAAGGAAAATGCCATGGCAAAGCTAGAGAACTCCTGGGCTGAGCTAAACGACAAAGAGATATTTTGATAAGAGTGCCAGCTGGTGCTACCACAGCCGCTCGGGACCACTACAGCTGGCTACAGCCACCTCAGTAGGGGACCACTGCCATATTGCCTGTATGCGAGCCACCTGGGTAGGGGACCACTGTCACCTCTACCAGTCCTGCAGAAATGCCAGGACAAAATGAGGGCAGAAATGGACTTTTACACATATTTTAGGGTATTTCACCCTCTTTAAAAGACATAGTGACCTACACAAAAAGAGAGGCTTTTGAGAGGAACAACTAGAAAAGAGAGACCTTTGAGGCGGTCTTTGCGGCGGTCTTTGCGGCGATAGAAAGCTTCCACCTTTCTCCTCAAACTCCGGCCAAGGGGACCTCCATTTATAGAGCTCGAAGGGAGTGGTGTGCTAGGCACCCGAGAGGGGCTAGCACACCAAGGCGTCCCATGGTGGTTGAAGAGCTACCAGCAGTGCACACAGAGGGTGTCTTCTAGTCCTCCTTCCTTGCTTTACTTTGTTTATCTTTTCATGAGGATGGTTGTTCGATGTTTAAGATTTATGTGGATGATTTATCTTAACATTTAGCCCCACCATGTAGTTTTGTTTCGGTGGTTGTTTTTATGGATGACTATGTTTTATTTCTATTTAATATATTGCCTACTAAGTGTTTGTATATTTGCTTTGCTCATTGTTGGTAATTATTTAAGCATTGTAAGAGGCACGAGAATGTCCCGTGTTTAGGTACATGTTAGAGCACTCGAGAGAGAAGTAACTATAGATCCTTAGATCATCCGAGAGGAGCTAAGGGAGGATCTACGTGAGCAATGGGTTCTAGACTGAAAATAGGGCCTTGTTGGATCCTAGAGCACTCGAGAGAGGCGTAGGTGAAGGCTTCAACGACTAAAAGGAGTGTCCTTTACCGATAGACTAAGGTGTCATTCGCGTGACAGGCGAAAATACCATGGCATTGTAGAATATCAGGTTCCTATGACTCGAGAGAGAGGGTACACTTTAGAAACCTCTGTCGAGTAGGTATCCACTGTAGTGGATATATGTTAGGTAGGGGTAAGGGGTAGGAAACCATAGAAGCCACCAGCAGGCATTCCCGAGAGAGTTCATCAATAGAGGAGAAGGACAATATATTGTTTAAGGCTGCATTCTGTTTTTGCCTCGGCATTTACAACTTACTTTCATTGTTTTGCTTGTTACTCAGCGATCTCTCTGCTATTCACTCACACACCACCTCCATACATTCACTTTGCCATCATCATCCATACCATTTTGCCTTGGCATATTTTAGTTGCTTGCATTCTAGAATTGCCATAGCATTTCCATTTTACACCTTCACCGTACATAACCATTTTCTCTTGTTTATATCTTTACCTTTGTTTTCCTTTTTAGTTTGTGAAACCCTTTTTGTCTTGGCAAATTTGACTGCATGCTTTACATAGATCTTCGTGGGAATGATACTCACTCACCCTATTATTACTTGTATGACTGTGTATACTTGCACATATATGTGTGTTCACATACATCATTTATAGCACTACACAGAACACACCAAGTTTTTGGCGCCGTTGCCGGGGATCTATCTATCTATCTATCATCTATAGTAAAGTTTGTCATTTTGTCTTGATATTTTTGTTTTGCTTAGTTTATTTTTGTTAGTTCTATTTTACTTGTTTTATTTGTTTTTCTTTTCAGTGCATGTCTAGACGGTCTACTAACTGACCTCTCTATCCTATAGTGCCTAAAATTGAGCGTTTGTTTCGTCAAAGAAGGCGTACTCAGCGTAGAGACATGGACCCACCACCAGTTCAAGACCCAGTAGTTAAAAATGCCGGGGCAAATCAGCATGTTGCTGCACCTCGACCGAGAGCTATTAGGGATCATTTAAATCCCATCTTGGATGATCTTAATCCTGGCATCGTGGCACCAGAAATTACAGCTACACATTTCGAACTTAAGCCAGTTATGTTCAACATACTTAACTCGATTGGGCAATTTGGAGGAATGGCGCATAAAGATGCAAGGCAAAATATCAGGGCATTTTTAGAAGTTTGTGACTCATTTCGTCAACAAGGAGTTCATGAGGATGTGTTGAAGCTCAAGTTATTTCCTTATTCTCTATGTGGTCGAGCAAGGGGATGGTTGAGTGGAGTACCATCCGGATCGATGGAGTCATGGGTTGATCTATGCAAAAGCTTTTTGCTACGGTATAATCCTCCGAATCTCAATACTCAACTTAGAAATGACGTTGCTTCCTTTCGACAAGGTGACGACGAGTCGATGTGCTTATGTTGGGATCGATATAAGAGATTGTTGCGCAAGTTTACAAATCATGGATTTCAAGATTGGACTCAAGTTGTGATGTTTTACAACGGAGTCAATGCTCCAACTAGGATGATGCTAGATGCCTCGGCAAATGGAACTTTGTTAGACAAATCACCCGAGGAAGCCTTTGACATTCTTGATAGAATTGCCAATAATGACTATCAATTTCCTTCTACAAGACATGGAACCGGGAGGAAGGCACAAGGGACATTTGATCTTGATGTGAAAGACTCATTATCCGCCCAACTCTCAGCTATCACCAACATGTTGAAGAGCATTCAACGTTCCAATGAAGTAAAGGAAGTAAAGATGGCCAGTTCAGCATGTCTATTATGTCATGGCAATCATCACGAGAGTGAGTGCCCAGGAAGCCATGAAACAGCTAATTATGTGAGCAATTTCAACTGAAGCAACAACAATCCCTACTCGAACACCTGCAATCTAGGATGGAGACAGCATCCGAATTTTTCATGGGGAAACCAAGGACCCAAGAATCCTAATCCCCCAGCGCGGAACCAAAATCAGCATGAGCCCTAGAATTTTCAACCGAATATGCCCTAGCATAATCAAAGCAAGGGGGCTGCATCATCATCTAATACCAGTTGTTTGGAGGCAACTATGCAAGATTTTATTCTAAGTACCAAGACGATGCTTCAAGAGCATACAACTGCCATCAAGAACCAAGGTACTCTATTGCAAAGCCACAGTGCTTCGTTGCGAAATCTGGAGAGTCAGGTTGGCCAAATTGCCACGACATTGCAAGAACGCCAGCCTGGACGTTTGCCGAGTGATACTGAAGTCACTAAGCCACATGGTAAAGAGCATTGTAGCGCGATCACACTCAGAAGTGGTACTCAACTTAATCAGCAAGATAAGTTTGGGGGGAAGAAGTCTGATGATTCCCTACCAGAACCTGTGCAAGAAGAAATGTCTGAGCAAAATCTCGAGGAGAAGGACCAGGAGGAAGGTTTGACAAAGGAACCTGCCGATGGAGCGAGCAAAAATGCCACGGCAAAACCAGTTCCTACACCACCTGTGGAAGAAGTTAGACCCCACCACCCTTTCCCCAGAGGCTAAAGAAGCACAATGATGAAGTTCAATTTAAAAAGTTTGTGGACAAGTTGGATCAACTATATATAAATGTCCCACTATTGGAGGCAATTGACCAGATGCCCACCTACGCTAAATTTTTGAAGGAGATAGTCACGAAGAAGCGTAAAGTGGAGAAGTTCGAGACAATTGCCACGGCAAAAGAATATTGCTCTGCTTTGAGTAATCTACTATTAAAGAAGAAGGATCCAGGCAGCTTCATTATTCCTTGTGCCATTGGAGAAAAGTTTTTTGGGAAAGCACTCTATGATCTTGGATCGAGTGTAAATCTGATGCCCAATTCAATTTTCTTGAAGCTTGGCATGGGAAATACGAGGCCCAAATCCGTCATATTGTTGCTAGCCGATCGTTCCCATGTGAGACCCGAGGGGAAGATCGAAGATGTCATAGTGAGGGTGGACAAGTTTGTTTTTCCAACCGACTTCCTCATACTTGATTGCGAGGTTGATGCTAATACACCCATCATCTTAGGGAGGGCTTTACTAGCAACTGATCGCATTCTCATTGATTGTGAGAAGGGTGAGCTTACAATGTGTGTAGCAAATCGAAGATTGACCGTGAACATCAACAATTCTCTCAAGTACATGGATGATTCTAAAGAATGCCGAAGCATTTTGAAAGCAGATTATGAGCAATCTATAGAAGCTGATCAATTTTGCCATAGCAATTTCGTGCAACTGGATGAGTATGAAGAGCTCACGAATGAAGAAGAGGAAGAAGCTAGAGAACCTTCATTGGAGGAGCATCAGTCTAGTCTGCTGATAGCTAGAAGCAATTCAAGTTTTGAACCTCTTAATTTCGAGGAATTCAGTCCTCCTAAGCCTTCATTACTCGATGCACCAAAGCTGGAACTAAAAATTTTGCCACAACATTTGAAATATGCTTATCTGGGTAAAGACGAGACCCTGCCTATTATTATTTCTGCGAACTTAAACGTTGATCAAGAGAGGAGTCTACTTGCTATTTTGTCACAGCATAAACGAGCAATAGGATGGAACATGGCACACTTAAAGGGAATTAGTCTTACCATTTGTATGCATAAGATACTTCTGCAAGAATGACATGGCAAATCCGTTGAGCCACACCGTAGACTCAACCCCATCATGAAGCAAGTTGTTATGAAGGAGATTCTTAAATGGCTTGATGCTGGAGTAATTTACCCAATATCGGACAGTTCATGGGTAAGCCTGGTTCAATGTGTGCCAAAGAAAGGAGGCACGACCGTGGTGAGCAATGAGGACAATGAGCTATTCCCGACGCGAGTAGTGACCAGATGGAGGATTTGTATGGACTATCGTAAGCTCAACAAAGCTACGAAGAAGGACCACTTTCCTTTACCCTTCATCGACCAAATGTTAGATCGCTTGGCGGGCAAACCTTACTATTGTTTCTTGGATGGATATTCGGGTTATAATAGCTATCGCACCGGAGGACCAAGAGAAGACCACTTTCACTTGTCCTTATAGCACTTATGCTTTTCGAAGGATGCCCTTTGGATTGTGTAATGCCCCGACAACTTTCCAGCACTGCATGCAAGCTATCTTCTCCGATATGGTTGAAGACTCTCTTGAGATTTTTATGGATGACTTTTCTGTTTCTGGAGAAAGTTTCCAGAAATGTCTTGGCAATTTAGCAAAGGTCCTGAAGCGATGTGAAGAGGCTGACCTTGTGCTAAATTGGGAGAAATGTCACTTCATGGTGACGGAAGGTATTGTGTTGGGCCATAAGATCTCACACAAAGGCATTGAGGTAGACAAAGCTAAGATCGAAAAGCTATCACCACCGACAAATGTCAAGGGCATAAGAAGTTTTCTTGGACATGTGGGATTCTACCAGAGATTCATCAAGGATTTCTCCAAGATCTCCAAGCCCTTGTGCATGTTGTTGCAGGACAACCAGCCTTTTGTGTTCGATCAAAAATGTCATGGTGCTTTCACAGAGCTGAAGCAAAGCCTGATCACTGCACCAATTGTTGTTCCCCCAGATTGGACACTACCGTTCGAGCTGATGTGCGATGCGAGCGACTACGCCGTGGGAGCAGTCTTGGGGCAACGTCGAGGTAAAATTTTTCATGTTGTTTATTATGCTAGCCGTACTTTAAATGATGCACAACTTAACTATACTACCACCGAGAAAGACCTACTTGCCGTGGTATTTGCATTTGACAAGTTTAGGTCATACTTGATAGGCACTAAGGTCATTGTTCACACCGATCACTCAGCAATTAAGTACTTAGTGACTAAAAAGGATGCCAAACCTAGGCTCATTAGATGGATACTGTTGTTGCAAGAATTTGATTTAGAAGTGGTAGATAGGAAGGGCACCGAGAACCAAGTTGCTGATCATCTTTCTAGGCTAGAAGATAACCTGGAATGTCATGACAAAATTGATATACATGATGAATTTCCTGATGAGAAAATTCTTTATGTCACTCCACATGGGCCTGTGTGACAGTCATATAGGATCATGTAGTTGCATTTAGGGTCATAAAATTGCATATAGTCTTTTGGTTATGCCTTGGCATTTTCATATGGTAATAGGTGCTATTTCACGAGAAAGGTAGTTCTTTTTAGTGGTGTTGTGCAGGGAAGTAGAAACGGAAGTTGAGGCAATTTGTCATGGCATTTGTAGAAGGATAGCAAAAGGAAAATACCATGGCAAAGCTAGAGAACTCTTGGGCTGAGCTAAACGACAAAGAGATATTTTGATAAAAGTGCTAGCTGGTGCTACCATAGCCGCTCGGGACCACTATAGCTGGCTACAGCCACCTTACTAGAGGACCACTGCCATATTGTCTGTATGCGAGCCACCTGGGTAGGGGACCACTGTTACCTCTGTCAGTCCTGCAGAAATGCTAGGATAAAATGAGGGCAGAAACGGACTTTTACACATCTCTTAGGGTTTTTCACCCTCTTTAAAAGACATGGTGACCTACACAAAAAGAGAGGCTTTTGAGAGGAACAACCAGAAAAGAGAGACCTTTGAGGCAGTCTTTGCGGCGGCGGAAAGCTTCCACCTTTCTCCTCCAAACTCCGGCCAAGGGGACCTCCATTTATAGAGCTCGAAGGGAGTGGTGTGCTAGGCACCCGAGAGGGGCTAGCACACCAAGGCATCCCATGGTGGTTGAAGAGCCGACGGCAGTGCACACCGAGGGTGTCTTCTAGTCCTCCTTCCTTCTTTACTTTGTTTATCTTTTCATGAGGATGATTGTTAGATGTTTAAGATTTATGTGGATGATTTATCTTAACATTTAGCCCCACCATGTAGCTTTGTTTCGGTGGTTGTTTTTATGGATGACTATGTTTTATTTCTATTTAATATATTGCCTACTAAGTGTTTGTATATTTGCTTTGCTCATTGTTGGTAATTATTTAAGCATTGTAATAGAGACTGATAGACTTAATATGCCTTCTTCACCTTCTTGTTCTGTAGAAAAGTAAAAACACAAGTGAATTGAGTTGGTTTATCTAAACTAAGATCACTAAACAAAACTAAAGAGATTTAATAATAGAGAAAGATGGGTCAGGATCCAGTTGCGTTGTATTGTGGATTTGATTGACTTGTCTCTGCTCAATGCAATCGTATATCACTGCCTCGGCAGCACTGCAGTTTACTGCCTTGGCAGCAACGATACTTGTCCGCCGCGGCAATCCCTTGCTCATGGTTGGACTTTACCAAAGTTCGCCAAAGTGTCCTTGAATGACTCCGCTTATCCCTAAGTCAGAGTGTTGTTGATGACTAGTCCTTGATGATACCTCCCGGCGTGAACCAATTATACTCACCAACCAATCTCACAGTTCTTTTAGACGCTGAAACTCTTAACCTATCCCTAAGCCGAGTTAGTATTTCGCGATTGAAACACCGTACTTACCCCTTTCGTGAATCTAACTCTCCCGAGCTTAGATAAATGGATTACTCACAAAAATCCCTCCCGGGCTTTAATGCAAGAACAAGGAATAACAAAGTATAAGCAAACCTTGATAATTCCATTGCATTGAAAACAAAGACAATGTACAATGTCTTCTCACATATACTCGGCAACCTTCACCTAATCCCTAAAAGGTTTAGAACATAATGGGGAGAAAGAAGACAAGTATAGAATTCGGCTCTCTCTTTCCCTTGGTATTCCGTCTCTAGTACATTGAGTGGTTAGGTCTTTATATAGGCTAGACCTAGGGTAAACCTTTCCTAAGTAGAATACAACTTGGAGTAGGGAACAAGTCAAGTACATAATTAAAATATTTCCAAGTTTGATTCGGCTAAGGGGGCTTTCCCGCGTGGTCTTTTCTTGGGCTTTTCCTCATGCTAGCCAGCTCCGATTCATGGGCTTTGAGTCCAGACACGTCCCTTTGGTTTTTATCTTTCCATCGCCTACAGTCTTGCTTCCTGTCTTTCTGCTACTGCCTCGGCCTTGTTGCTGTCGCGGCACTGGTTTCCCTACACAGAGGTAAAAACGTAGTAAAACGTGCCTTTTTTGTAAATATTATCTTTATGAGCTTAACTTCTAAATATATCACATTGAGTTCATGCATTGGTCCAAGTGGGTGTGTATTCGGTACTTAATGCCCATAAAAGGAGTAAAAAGTGATAGTGAGTTGAGCACTTATCACACCCCCAAACTCGAACTATTGCTTGTCCTCAAGCAATGCAAACCATCAATTTGCCGAACTCTACTCTCTCTTGGTCTTACATGTCCATCTATTCTCCCCACCATAACTAGGCCTATTCTTAAGCCTTAACCTTTCAGCTACCCAAGGGTTTACCTAGAAACAAACTATAAGAGTTGTGAGTGTGTGTGTTTTTGTGGACAAGTTTGATTAAGGGTTTTCTTAGATAAACTCTATGTTCAAGACAAGAAGAATTTGGTTAAGTGTTCTCTTCTTCTCTAAGCAATCAATCCTTGAGCTAATTTCGGGCACCTCAAGGGTTGTGTTTTTCCCTTCACTAAATTTTTCTTCTTAATATTTCTTAAAACATACTAGAGCCAATTTTGGGTACCTCTAGCATGAAGAAGAGACTTTCTAGAGCCGGTGATAGGCACCTCTAGTTACTTTCCAAAAATCTAAGTCTTTATCACCTAAGTTCATTAAAAGAATTCCTATAATCCAACAAGTCCCAAAAGTGTTTAAAGTTCTTCCTATAGTAAGCTTCTAAGTTTTCATCCTTAAGTATCCTAAGGTTAGATCTTCTTAACAGAACCTAAGCACGGTAAGGAGAAAGATTTCTATAGCCTTAAAGAATAAACTAAGGCAATACTGATGATAAGCAGTGCAAAAGTGTAGGCAGTTAATTCAAGTAAGGCGGGGAGCATAAAAATAAAAAAATTCACTGGAATACTCCCTTTTTGGCAATGCCTCGGCAGTAGATTGCTGCCTTGGCAGTGAATCTGCACCCCCAAACTCAAACCAAGCATTGTCCTCAATGCTTTATATTTGAAGAAATAAGCGGGCAACAAAATATGAATAGAATAAACAACATATAAAAACAGCAAAAGCAATTAATATTGAATTAAGAACAAAGATTTAAAGCGACTATAAAGAGCTGCTTGTGACAATTTTTCTCCTCGGCCTTGCTGCCGAATGCTTTGTCCTTGGTGAAGGCGATGGTTGCGCTTTCGCTTGCCGGGGCGATTGGATTCTTGTGGGCGGTGTCCGTTGCATTAGGGCCTCGACCTCTTTTCCTTCTTCCACATCTGCCATCTCTTCGGTTATCATAATGTCCGTTCCTCCGCCCATTGCTGTTGCTCCTCCGGTGTAGAGTGTACTTGGTCCGGCGGCAGTGGAGCCTTGGTGCACGTAGGCATCTATCTCGGCTGATAGACTGCCCATGATGATTGGTGATCGGGGTGGACTGCTAAAAATGACCCTCCACTTGGATGGTCTTCTGCTGGCAGACGAGGCCGCAGCAGAATTCGCTGCCCTGGATGGGCCGACAGCTTGGTATTGGGGTTGAGGGTCCGCATGGAAAAAGGGCCTTGGTCCTCCCGGAGCTGGTGTAGTCTCTGTGTAAGGAGCGGCAGTGACGAACATGTTGCTTGGAAAATCTGGAAATTGCGCTCCTTGGTCCAGAAAAGCTTGCAGCAGCATCTGGGCCAATGTGTCATTGAAATCTCTTTGGTATTCCATGTACCTTTGTTGCATGAGGTCCATTGCTGCCATCATTTGCAAAATCTCCTGGTACGGGTCTGCTGCGGTAGAGGTGTGGGCAGTGTCTAGCATGTCTGCCGTGTACTGGGCCCCGGCAGCAGTATCGGCAGTGAACTGTTGGGGCATTGCTTGGACTGGCTCCGCCTGCGTGATCTGCATGACTTTTTGGCAAATGTCTCTCGTCCATCCTCGCCGTGGGGGAGTGTATTCGTCCGTATCTTCAATGGGCACACCTGCAGCAACACATAAACCCGTGATCCAACAAGGGAAATACAATGGTCCCCTATCTTTCTTACCGCACTCGTGAATTTCCCGTAGGATGATCTCTCCAACGTTGATGGTTCTCTTGTTGATGATAGATTGGATAAGCACCAATCTTTTGCGGTCCACCGTGCTATTGTAAGATGTGGGGATGAGGCGCCGCTTGACAAAGGTATTCCACATCTTGGCCTCGGGCTTTAGGCTTTGTCTTGTTACGGATCCTCTATAGGTACCGGTTTCCCATGGAGTATTTACGTAACAAAGATCATCTTTGATGAGCTCGTAGTCCTCGGCAGTGATGTCTTCCATGAATTCGGCATGAACATCACTGTTCGGGGTGAGGCCGTAGAAGTCGTTAATGATCTCAGCATCTAGCTGGACTGGCCTGCCGCGGCAATGAACAAAGAGGGAGTCTTTGCTAGGCCCGTGCACGTAGAACTCCCGTACGATCGTTGCATTCGCCTGGGCAGGTTGAAGACAGAAAATTTCCCAGTTTTGGTACTTAATTTTGTCGAAGAGGTAGTGCTCAATGCCGTAGTTTTCATCGTCCGCATGCTGGAAACCTTGTTCTTCCCACAGTTGCCGAGCGATGAAAGATCGGTTGAAGCGATCTTCAACGTTGGTTGGGGCAAATCTTTTGTAGGTTGCCATCAAGATTTGATAGATGTGATTTCTTGGAGTATATCTTGAAAAGAATCTGGAATTTCACGAATATTATGAGTAGGCAGAGAGTAATGTGAGAGAGATTGTTATGAATACTAAAGAAAACAAGAATGCAAAGGTGAATAGTTCAAGAGGAAGGGGTTTCTTATATAGGCTTCGGCCTTCTGACTGTTGAAGCCACTAGCTGTTTTGTAACCATTTCCTTTTTCTGTCATTTCCTTTTTTGCCGCGGTAGGAATCTCGGCAAACTAGCCGTTACACTGTTCTGCCCGTTGAGACTGCTGCAGCCCTGACACTATTTTTCGGCCTCGGCAGAGTTCCTGCTGTGAACTACTTCTTCTTTATTCTTGCGTATTATTCCTAAATAAAAATTAAAAACACAATAGAAAAATACTTAAAGCAAAAAAATAATTTCGAAAAATATAAACTAATCCTAATATATTAATAAAGAAAAAAGAAGAGATCATGTTAGTGGTGGAGAGCATGCAAATGCATCTCCCGATTTGATTCTCTCTCTTTGGCCCATATTGTGAATCGGTTGTGGGCCTCTTTCTTTCTGTGTGTCCATCCACCTTGGGCTTAACCTTTTTGCCGAATATCCTGTTGAGCAGACTGCCAAGGTAGGATACTTTAGTGTCTACTGTGTGGATGGCCTTGCACTCCTCTGGATCATCATATTTTTTTAAGTTGTGGAATGCATTGAGTTTGACTTGTTGGTCATTGACCCGCGTTGTCAACTCTCCTTTTTCCACGTCAATTAGGGTGCGTCCAGTTGCAAGGAAAGGTCTCCCAAGGATGATCGGTGCATTCTCATCTGCTTCACAATCAAGGAAAAGAAAATCAGCAGGAAAAATAAACTTATCTACTCTTACCAGTATGTCCTAGATTTTGCCTTCGGGTTGCACATAGGATCGATCCGCTAGTTGGAGCATAACGGTTGTAGGTTTTGCCCTTCCAGTTCCAAGTTTTGAAAGACTGATTTGGGCATGAGATTTATGCTTGCTCCAAGGTTGCATAGGGCCTTACCTTCATAACTCTTACCTATCGCACAAGGTATGATGAAGCAACCAGGATCCTTTAACTTTGGTGGCATGCGATTGTGCAGCATTGCCATGCATCCCTCGGTGGCAGCCACGGTCTCAAACTCACCTATTCGTTTACTCTTTGACATCATGTCCTTTAAGAACTTGGAATAGTTAGGCATTTGTTCAATTGCCTCTACGAACGGTGGGAAAGGTGGTGGTGGTCTCATCTCATCCAGGGTTTCATTAGTTTGGAATTTAATACCTGGCACCACTGAAGTTGTTACTGCCTCGGCAGGCTGTTCAGGAGCTGCTGTGCTCTCTGCCGGGGCAGTGTTATCAGAATCAGTTTGCTCGGCCTCTTCTTTTGCTTGATCCGCTGATTGAATTTGACTCTCTAGGATCTTTTCCTTCAGCTTTAGACCACTCCTAGTAGTATTTGCCTTACACTGTTCATGGCCCATTACTTTAGGAACTTCAGTATTGCTAGGTAGTCCTTGTGGTCTAGTATTTATGCTTTGAGCAAACTGCCCAACCTGAGTTTCCAGCGTTTTAATGGCCGCCTCTTGATTTTGCAACCTCATCTCAGTTCTATTCATAAAAGCGTCTGTCCTTTAGATGAAATTACTGTTCTCTGCCATGTAAGACTTGGTTTTCATCATAAAGGCCTTAAGCGTGTTTTCTAGTGAACTTACCGGTTGCTGCTGCGGTATTGACTGCTGGGCCTGCGGCGGCGGCAGTTGTTGCATCGGTTGTTGAAATCCTGAAGGTTGGGTGATTGGATTTAAGGCATTGTTAGGGTTGCTCCATGATAGGTTTGGATGCCTCTTCCATTAGGGGTTGTATGTGTTGGACATCATACTATTTCGGTTGTAGTTCCCAACGTACATACCGGTTTCTTGATTCATGCAATCAGAGGAACTGTGGTTATCTCCACAAAAGTCACAATATGAATCAATTACCTTGACCTCACGGGTATTTTGCTGTAATTGTAGGTTTTGCACCATCTTGGTAAGAGAGGCCAATTGTGCTGCCACTGAACTCGATGAGTCTAATTCATTTACTGTGGCTTGGCGTCTTACTCCTCCTCGCCTAGATGTTTGAAATTGGAAATCATTTTTCGCGAGTTTATTTAATATCTCAATAGCTTCCTTAGGTGCTTTATCCAGGAGTGTTCCGTTTGCCGAGGCATTTAACATCATCCTTGTCGAGGCATTCGTGGCATTGTAGAACATTGTCACCTGTGTCCATAGGGGAAATCCATGCAAAGGACACTTGTGTAGTAAATCTCTGTAGCGCTCCCATGCCTCGTACATTGGTTCGTCATCTGCCTGTCGAAAAGAAGTGATTTCATTACGAATTTTATCATATAAATTAGTTGGATTAAAACGAGTAATAAAATCGCGGCAGAGTTCACTCCAAGATCCAATAGATCCTGCTGGAATGCTATTTAGCCAAGCTTTCGCCTATCCCTCAGTGAATAGGGGAATAGCTTCAATCGCAATACATCTTCATGGACTCCTTGGATTTTGAAAGAGTTGCAAATTTCCATGAAGGACTTAAGGTGCTGCCTTGCGTCTTCAGTTGCAGACCCACCAAATTGTCCAATAGTGTTAAGCATATTGAACATAACAGGTTTCAGTTCAAAGTGGGCTGCTTCTATCTCCGGTGTAACGACTCCTGGGTTTAATCCATTTAAGTCCTCTTCTAGGAAGTCTTTGACAGTGGGCTGCCGCGGCCCAGGTGGCGGCGGTAAAGCTCCATTACCGGCAGGTAAGTTTTGTCCTGCTGGGTAATCTGCCATGGCTCCTTGGATCTGTCTCCTCAACCTTTGCCTTGTTCTTTCGATCTCTGGATCTAACTCGTACAAAGGGTTGGTTGGGTTGGCCCTGGTCATACAACAAGAAAAACAAGAGTAAAATAAAAGAAAAAAAATAAACAAGTAAATAAAGAAAACAAAATTTAGTTGTCAGTCCCCGGCAACGGCGCCAAAAACTTGTCGTGTGCCAAAAGTGCGCGTTTAGTGCAAGTTGACACATCGAAAGTAATAAGTGATAAGTAATTATTGGATTATCGTCTCCACAGGGACTGGTAGACTTAATATGCCTTCTTCACCTTCTTGTTCTGTAGAAAAGTAAAAACACAAGTGAATTGAGTTGGTTTATCTAAACTAAGATCACTAAACAAAACTAAAGAGATTTAATAATAGAGAAAGATGGGTCAGGATCCAGTTGCGTTGTATTGTGGATTTGATTGACTTGTCTCTGCTCAATGCAATCGTATATCACTGCCTCGGCAGCACTGCAGTTTACTGCCTTGGCAGCAACGATACTTGTCCGCCGCGGCAATCCCTTGCTCGTGGTTGGACTTTACCAAAGTTCGCCAAAGTGTCCTTGAATGTCTCCGCTTATCCCTAAGTCAGAGTGCTGTTGATGACTAGTCCTTGATGATACCTCCCGGCGTGAACCAATTATACTCACCAACCAATCTCACACTTCTTCTAGCCGCTAAAACTCTTAACCTATCCCTAGGCCGAGTTAGTATTTCGCGATTGAAACACCGTACTTACCCCTTTCGTGAATCTAACTCTCCCGAGCTAGATAAATGGATTACTCACAAACTTCCCTCCTGGGCTTTAATTCAAGAACAAGGAATAACAAAGGATAAGCAAACCTTGATAATTTTATTGCATTGAAAACAAAGGCAAAGTACAATCTCTTCTCACATATACTCGGCAACCTTCACCTAATCCCTAAGAAGGTTTAGAACATAATGGGGAGAAAGAAGACAAGTATAGAATTCGGCTCTCTCTTTCCCTAGGTATTCCGCCTCTAGTAAATTGGGTGGCTAGGTCTTTATATAGGCTAGACCTAGGGCAAACCTTTCCTAAGTAGAATACAACTTGGAGTAGGGAACAAGTCAATTACATAATTAAAATATTTCCAAGTTTGATTCGGCTAAGGGGGCTTTCCCGCGTGGTCTTTTCTTGGGCTTTTCCACATGCTAGCCAACTCCGATTCATGGGATTTGAGTCCAGACATGTCCCTTGGATTTTTATCTTTCCATCGCCTACAGTCTTGCTTCCTGTCTTTCTGCTGCTGTCTTGGCATCAGGTCCTGCCTCGGCTTTGTTGCTGCCACGGCATTGGTTTCCCTACACAGAGGTAAAAACGCATTAAAACGTGCCTTTTCTGTAAATATTATCTTTATGAGCTTAACTTCTAAATATATCACATTGAGTTCATGCATTGGTCCAAGTGGGTGTGTATTCGGTACTTAATGCCCATAAAAGGAGTAAAAAGTGATTGTGAGTTGAGCACTTATCAATCTACGTGAGCAATGGGTTCTAGACTGAAAATAGGGCCTAGTTGGATCCTAGAGCACTCGAGAGAGGCGTAGGTGAAGGCTTCAAGGACTAAAAGGAGTGTGCTTTACCGATAGACTAAGGTGTCATTCGCGTGACAGGCGAAAATACCATGGCATTTTAGAATATCAGGTTCCTATGACTCGAGAGAGCGGGAACACTTTAGAAACCTCTGTCGAGTAGGTATACACCGTAGTGGATATATGTTATATAGGGGTAAGGGGTAGGAAACCATAGAAGCCACCATCTGGCATTCCCGAGAGAGTTCATCAATAGAGGAGAAGTACAATATATTGTTTAAGGTGTTCCTGCATTCTGTTTTTGCCACTGCATTCACTCACACACCACCTCCATACATTCACTTTGCCATCATCATCCATACCATTTTGCCTTGGCATATTTTAGTTGCTTGCACTCTAGAATTGCCATAGCACTTCCATTTTACACCTTCACTGTACATAACCATTTTCTCTTGTTTATATCTTTACCTTTGTTTTCCTTTTTAGTTTGTGACAACCCTTTTTGTCTTGGCAAATTTGACTGCATGCTTTACATAGATCCTCGTGGGAACGATACTCACTCACCCTATTATTACTAGTATGACTGTGTATACTTGCACAAATATGTGTGTTCACATACATATGCTTCATGTCCAAAAACGTCCCTTGGATTTTTCTTTTCCAATCGCCTACATTATTGCTCTCTGGCTCTTAGTTGTTGCCTCGGCATCAGGTCCTGCCTCGGCCATGTTGTTGCCGCGGCACTTGTTTCTCCTGCACAGATATAAAAATGCAGTAAAACTTGCCTTTTCTGTAAATATTATCTTTATAAGCGTAACTTCTAAATATATCACATTAAGTACATGCATTGGTCCGAGTGGGTGTAAATTCAGTGATTAATGCCCATAAAAGGTGTAAAATGTGATAGTGAGTTGAGCACTTATCACACCCCTAAACTCGAACTATTGCTTGTCCTCAAGCAATGCAAACCATCAATTTGCCAAACTCTACTCTCTCTTGGTCTTATGTTTCCATCTATTCTCCCCACCATAACTATGCCTATTCTTTTAGACTTAACCTTTCGGCTACCCAAGGGTTTACCTATAAATAAACTATAAGAGTTGGTGAGTGTATGCGTTTTTGTGGACAAGTTTGATTAAAGCCTTTCTTAGATAAACTCTAAGTTCAAGACAATTAGAATTGGGTTAAGTGTTCTCTTCTTTTCTAAACAACCAACTCTTGAGCCAATTTCGGGCACCTCAAGGATTGTGTTTTTCTCTTCACTAATTCCTTCTTTCTTTTCGATATTCCTTATAGCATACTAGAGCCAATTTCGGGCACCTCTAGCATGAAGAAGAGTACTTCCTAAAGCCGGTGATAGGCACTTCTAGTTACTTTCCCAAAAATCTAAGTCTTTATCACCTAAGTTCATTAAAAGAATTCCTATAATCCAACAAGTCCCAAAAGTGTTTGAAAAATTCATCTTATAGTACGCTTCTAAGTTTTCATCCTTAAGTATCCTAAGGTTAAACCTTCTTAACAGGACCTAATCACGGTAAGGAGAAAGATTTCTATAGCCTTAAAGAATAAACTAAGGCAATACTAATGATAAGCAGTGCAAAATTATAGGCAATTGATTCAAGTAAGGCGGGGAGCATAAAACAATTTAAAAAATTCACTTAAATACTCCCTTTTCTTGGCATGGCCTCGGCAGTGGCTCTGCACCCCCAAACTCGAACCAAGCATTGCCCTCAATGCTTTATATTAGAAGAGAATAGTGGGCAACAAAAATATGAAACAAATAAGCAGCATATCTAGAAACAAACAACAATTAAAATTGAATATATGAAAAATTTAAAGAGACTCCGAAGAGCTGCTTGTAACAATTTTTCTACGGGGTCGTGCTGTTGATTGCTTCGTTCTTGGTGAGGGCGATGGCTGAGCTTTTGCTTGCCGGGGCGGTTGGACTCTTGTTGGTGGTGTCCGTTGCATTGGATCATCCACTTCTTCTCCTTCTTCCACGTCGGCAATCTCCTCGGTGATCATGATGTTTGTTCCACCTTCATTTATTGCGGCTGCCCCGGTATGGTGTGTACTTGGTCCGGAACCGGTTGAGCTTTGGTGTACATAGGCATCTATCTCTGCTGATAGACTGCCCATGATGATGGGGGATCGCGGTGGAGTGCTGAAGACTGCCCTCCGCTTTGATGGTCTTCTGCTAGCAGATGCTGTTGCGGCAGAGTCTGCTGCCCTAGATGGGCCGGCAACATGAAACTGTGCTTGAGGGCCCGCGTGGAAGAACGGCCTCGGTCCTCCCGGAGCTATTGTAGTCTCTGTATAGGGGGCGGCTGTGACAAACATATTGCTTGGAAATTCTGGAAACTGCGCCCCTTAGTCTGGAAAGGCATGGAGCATCATTTGGGCTAGTGTGCCGTTAAAGTCTCTTTGATACTCCATGTATCTCTATTGCCTATGATCCATCGCTACCATCCTTTGCAGTATCTCCTGGTATGGGTCTGCTGCGGCAGAGGTGTGGGCAGTGTCTGGCATGTCTTCCGTGTACTGGGCCCCGGCAGTAGTATCAGCAGTGAATGCTGGGGCGTTGCTTGGACTGGTTCCGCCTGCGTGATCTGCATAACTTTGTGGCAAAAGTCTCTGGTCCATCCACGCCTTTGAGGAGTGTTTATATTTTGAGCAAACTGCCCAACCTGAGTTTCCAATGCCTTAATTATTGTCTCTTGGTTTTGCAATCTCATCTCAGTTCTATTTATAAATGCATCTGTTCTTTTGATGAAGTTGTTATTCTCTGCCATGTATGACTCAGTTTTCATCATGAATGCTTTCAGAGAATTTTCCAAGGAACTTACAGATTGTTGCTGCATCTGCTGTGGCGGCATTGGCTGCTGGACCTGCGGCAGTGGCAGATGTTGCATTGGTTGCTGGAATCCTAAGGGATGGGTTTAAGGCATTGTTAGGATTGCTCCATGATAGGTTCAGATGCCTCTTCCATTAGGGATTGTATGTGTTGGACATCATATTGGTTCGGTTGTAATTTCCAACATACATACCGGTTTCTTGATTCATACACTCAGAGGAATTGTGGTTACCGCCACATAAATCACAAAAAGAATCAATCACCTTAACCTCACGGGTATTTTGTTGTAGTTGCAAATTTTGCACCATCTTGGTAAGAGAGGCCAATTATGCTGCCACTGAATTTGATGTGTCTAACTCATTCACCGTGGCTTGGCGTTTTACTCCTCCTCGCCTAGATGTAGGAAATTGAAAATCGTTCTTTGCGAGTTTGTTCAGTATCTCAATAGCTTCCTTAGGTGCTTTATCAAAGAGTGTTCCGTTTGCCGAGGCATCTAACATCATCCTTGTCGGGGCATTCGTGGCATTATAGAACATGGTCACTTGTGTGCACAGGGAAATCCATGCAAAGGACACTTGTACAATAACTCCCTGTATCCCTCCCATGCCTCGCACATCGGTTCGTCATCTGCCTGTCGAAAAGAAGTGATTTCATTATGAATTCTATCATATAAATTTGTAGGATTAAAGCGTGTAATAAAATCACGACAGAGTTCACTCCAAGATCCAATGGATCCTGCTGGAATGCTATTTAACCAGGCTTTTGCCCTATCCCTCAGTGAATAGGGGAATAGCTTCAATATCAAGACATCTTCATGGACTCCTTGGATTTTAAAGGAATTGCATATCTCCATGAAGGACTTGAGCTGCTGCCTTGCATCTTAAGTTACAGATCCACCAAACTATCCAATAGTGTTAAGCATATTAAACATGACAGGTTTCAGTTCAAAGTGGGCTGCTTCTATCTCTGGTGTAACGATTCCTGGGTTTAACCCATTTAAATCCTCTTCCAGGAAGTCTTTGACAGTAAGCTGCCGCGACCTTGGTGGCGGCGGTAAACCTCCATTGCCGGCAGGTAAGTTTTGTCCTGCCGAATGATCTGCCATAGCTTCTTGGATTTGTCTCCAGAACCTTTGCCTTCTACATTTGATTTCTGGGTCTAACTCGTAAAAGGGTTGGTTGGGTTGGCCCTGGTCATACACCAAGAAAAACAAAGGTAAAATAAAAAGAAAAAGAAAAGAAACAAGAAAATAAAGAAAACAAAATTTAGTTGCCAATCCCCGACAACGGCGCCAAAAACTTGTCGCGTGTCAAAAGTGCGCGATTAGTGCAAGTGGACACATCGCAAGTAATAAAGTGATAAGTATTATCGTGTATCGTCTCCTCAGGGATTGGTATACTTAATATGTCTTCTTCGTCTTCTAGTTTTGTAAAAGGAAATAAAAACACAAGTAATTTGGTTTTGGATGAAACTAAATAAATTGAAATAAAACAACTAAGTAAAAGAATGAGATTTGATTAATAGAGAGAGAGGTCAGGATCCAGTTGCGTTGTATTGTGGATTTGATTGACATGTCTCTGTCCAATGCAATTGTATATCACTGCCTCGGCAGCACTGCAGATTACTGCCTTAGCAGCGACGATACTATCCGCCGCGGCAATCCCTTGCTCGTGGGTGGACTTTACCAAAGTTCGGCAAAGTGTCCTTGAATGACTCCGCTTATCCCTAAGTCAAAGTACTGTGGATGACTAGTCCTTGACGATACCTCCCAGCGTGAATCAATTATACTCACCAACCAATCTCACACTTCTTTTAGCCGTTGAAACTCTTAACCTATCCCTAGGCCGAGTTAGTATTTCGAGATTGGAACACCCCCTTTCGTGAATCTAACTCTCCCGAGTCTAGATAAATGGATTACTCACAAACTTCTCTCCCGAGCTTGAATGCAAGAACAAAGAATGACAAAGGATAAGCAAACCTTGATAGTTTTATTGCATTGAAACAAAGAACAAAGTACAATCTCCTCTCACAAATACTTAACAACCTTCACCTAAACCCTAAGAAATCTTAGAACATAATTTGAGAGAAAGAAAACATTAAATATTAGGAAAAACTCTCTATGAATCGGCTCTCTAGCTATATACCTATACATTGGATGGCTAGGTCTTATATAGGCTTGGCCTAGGACAAACCTTTCCTAAGTAGAATATAACTTGGAGTAGGGAACAAGTCATGTACATAAATAAAATATTTCCAAGTTTAATTCAACTAAGAGGCTTTCCCGCGTGGCCTTGTCTTAGGCTTTTCCTCATGCTAACCAACTCCGATCCATATGCTTCATGTCCAGAAACGTCCCTTGGATTTTTCTCTTCTGAACGCCTACATTATTACTCTCTGGCTCTCAGCTGCTGCCTCGGCATCAGGTCCTGCCTCAGCCATGTTGCTGCCGCGGCATTTGTTTCTCCTGCACAGATATAAAAATGCAGTAAACTTGCCTTTTCTATAAATATTACTCATTCCGTCCCACAATTTTTGTCCATTGTTGACTTTTCACGTAGTTTTAGGAAGAAAAAAGTTTGTGTAAGAAACATGATGTAATATAATTAAAAGGACAATTTTACCCTTAAAAAGTTAAATTTTGTTTTGCTAAAAAACAAAAGAAAGGATAGAAAAGGAAATATACCTTGTAAAAGTTGTTGATTTTTCCAATGAGACATTTTAAGTGGGACAATTTTAAAAGACAAAAGGGACACCATATATGGGACAGAGGGAGTATCTTTATAAGCATAACTTATAAATATATCACATTAAGTACATGTATTGGTCCGAGTGGGTGTAAATTCAGTGATTAATGCCCATAAAAGGTGTAAAAAGTGATAGTGAGTTAAGCACTTATCAATAAGCTTGAACAACATCAAATGGGCCTGACCATCTGGACTTGAGTTTGCCTGGGAATAGTTTGAGCCTGAAATTGAAGAGAAGGACTTGCTACCCTGGCAGGAACTATCTCGGCAGTAACTTATGATCATGCCATCTTTTAGTCTTTTCTTTGTAAATTCTAGCATTTTCATAGGTTGCTGCTCGGAATTCTACAATTTCATTAAGATCTAACAGTCTTTTCAGGCCAGCTTTCTCCCATTCTATGTTCAGGTTCTTGACTGCCTAGTACGCTTTATGCTCAATTTCCACAGGCAAATGGCATGCTTTTCCAAATACAAGCCTGTATGGGGATGTTCCCAATGGGGTCTTGTAGGTTGTCCTATATTCCCAAAGGGCATCATCTAGATGGTGAGACCAATCCTTTCGAGATGGGTTGACCACCTTTTCAAGGATTTGTTTCAATTCCCTGTTTGATATTTCGGCCTGCCCATTTGTCTGTGGATGATATGCTGTGGCAATTCGATGTGTGATGCCTAACTTCTTTAGGGTCGCGACAATGAGTCTGTTGTCAAAGTGTTTACCTTCATCACAAATGATTGCTCTAGGAACTCCAAATCTGGTGAAGATGTTTCTCTTGAGGAATTTCTTCACAGTCTTGGAATCATTGTGTGGTGTAGCAATTGCTTGACCCATTTTGATACATAATCCACTGTTACGAGGATATAGAGATTGCCTTGAGATGATGGGAATGGTCCCATAGAGTCTATTCCCCAAACATCAAACAATTCTACTTCCATTATAGGCTACAATGGCATCTCATTATGTCTAGAGATGTTGCCCGTACGTTGGCATCGATCACAGTGCTTGTAATAAAGTTGTGCATCCTTAAAAAGTGTGGGCCAATAGAGTCCTGATTGAAGCACTTTGGCTGCTGTTCTATTTCCTCCAAAATGTCCTCCATGATAAGTGCTCAACTCACTATCACTTTTTACACCTGTTATGGGCATTAATCACTAAATTTACACCCACTCGGACCAATGCATGTACTTAATGTGATATATTTAGAAGTTATGCTTATAAAGATGATATTTACGGAAAAGGCAAGTTTTACTGCATTTTTACATTTGTGCAGGATAAACTATTGCCGCGACAGCAACATGGCCAAGGCAGGACCTGATGCCGAGGCAGCAGCAAAAAGACAGGAAGCAATATTGTAGGCGATTGGAAGAGAAAAATCCAAGGGACGTTTCTGGACATGTAGCACATGGATCGGAGCTGGTGAGCACGAGAAAAAGCCCAAGACAAGGCCACGCGGGAAAGCCTCTTAGTTGAAATAAACTTGGAAATATTTTATTTATGGACATGACTTGTTCCCTACTCCAAGTTATATTCTACTTAGGAAAGGTTTGCCCTAGGCCAAGCCTATATAAGACCCTGCCGTCTAAGGGAATAGGGAGAGCCGATTCTTAGAGAGTTTACCCTAAGACTCAATGTTTTCTTTCTCTCAAATTATGTTCTAAGCTATCTTAGGGTTGAGGTGAAGGTTGTTAAGTATTTGTGAGAGGAGATTGTACTTTGTTCTTCGTTTCAATGCAATAAAACTATCAAGGTTTGCTTATCCTTTGCCATTCTTTGTTCTTACATTCAAGCTCGGGAGAGAAGTTTGTGAGTAATACATTTATCTAGACTCGAGAGAGTTAGATTCACGAAAGGGATAAGTATGGTGTTTCAATCGCGAAATACTAACTCGGCCTAGGGATAGGTTAAGAGTTTCAGCGGTTAAAAGAATGTGAGATTGGTTGGTGAGTATAAGTGATTCACGCCGGGAGGTATCATCAAGGACTAGTCATCAGCAGTACTTCGACTTAGGGATAAGCGGAGTCATTCAAGGACACTTTGCCGAACTTTGGTAAAATCCACCCACGAGCAAGGGATTGTCGCGGCGGACAAGTATCGTCGCTGCCAAGGCAGTAATCTGCAGTACTGCCGAGGCGGTGATATACAATTGCATTGGATAGAGACAAGTCAATCAAGTCCACAATATAACACAACTGGATCCTGCCCTCTCTCTTAATCAGATCTCATCTTCTTTATTCTTAGTTTTCTTTATTTCAATTTGTTCAGTTTCATAAAATCCAAATTACCTGTGTCTTTATTTTATTTTATTTTACTGAACAAGAAGACGAAGGAGACATATTAAGTATACCAATCCCTGTGGAGACGATACTCGATTATACTAATCACTTTATTACTTGCGATGTGTCCACTTGCACCAATTGCACACTTTTGACACACAACATTCCACTGGCTAAATAATTAACAAGATTATCATACCAGGGAGTGGCTATGAATGCGGCAAGGTCTTTTATCAATGTTGTCGAAATATATTCACTTACCGCTGTGATTGCACAGTTCCATACTGCCGCGCTTTCTGCCTCGGTAGTGTCTTCTGCTACTGCTGAGACTCACAGGATGTGCTCATTTGGGAATGCATCTTGTATTTCTTCTAGTGGCATGTTTTTCTCCCCAACTTCTAATCTGGAAAGATGGTCAGCTACTTGGTTTTTCGTACCTCTCCTATCCTTAATTTCTATAACAAATTCTTGCAAAAGAAGAATCCATCTAATCAGTCTTGGTTTGGCATCCTTCTTTGAGAAAAGGTACTTTATTGCCGATTGGTCTGTGTGGACAGTCACTTTTGTTTCGATAAGGTGAGATCGGAACTTTTCAAAGGCAAAGACTACTGCTAGTAATTCCTTCTCCATGGTGGTGTAATTAATCAGGGCTTCATTAAGGGTTTTACTAGCATAGTAAATAACATGGAAGATATTGTTCTTTCTCTACCCAAGTGCTGCTGCGACAACATGATCACTAGCATCACACATTATTTCAAAGGGCAAGGCCCAATCTGGGGGGACTACGATTGGTACAGTGATCAACTTCTCTTTGAGGGTCTCGAATGCTTCACTACATTCCTTACTAAATTCAAACTTCCTACCCTGTTCAAGTAAAGCACATAGAGGTTTAGAAATTTTTGAAAAATTAGCAATAAACCTCCAATAAAAACCTGCATGACCCAAGAAGCTTCAGACTCCCTTTACTGAAATTGGTGGAGGCAATTTCTTTATCACATCGATCTTGGCCTTGTCAACTTCTATACCTTGTGATGAAATTTTGTGACCCAAGACAATAACTTCCTTGACCATAAAATGTCATTTTTCCCAGTTGAGTACTAAGTTGGATTCTTCACATCTTTGCAGCACTTTTGCTAAATTGTTGAGGCAATGTTCGAAGTTATCTCCAAAGACTGAAAAATCATCCATGAATACTTCTAGGAAGTCTTCCACCATGTCATGAAAAATTGCCATCATACATCACTGAAAAGTTTTTGGAGCATTACAAAGGCCGAACGGCATTCTTCTAAATGCATATGTTCCATACGGGCAAGTAAAGGTAGTTTTTGCTTGGTCTTTAGGGTCTATGGCAATTTGGTTATACCCTGAATAACCATCAAGAAAACAGTAAAAAGGCTTACCGGCAAGTCTATCAAGCATTTCATCATTGAAGTGTAATGGAAAATGATCCTTCTTAGTTGCTTTATTTATCTTGCAATAATCCATACAAACGCTCCAATCGGTCACAGTCCTAGATGGGATCAGCTCATTATTTTCATTGGTTATCACGGTCATGCCTCCCTTCTTTGTACACATTGTACCGGGCTCACCAATGCACTGTCAGAGATAAGGTAGATGATACCAGCATCAAGCCATTTGATTATCTCCTTGCGTACTACCTCCTTCATAGCATGGTTAAGTCTCCTTTGGGACTCAACAATAGGTTTATGATCTTCCTCTAAAAGGATTTTGTGCATGCAAACTGCTGGGCTTATTCCTTTCAAGTCATCAATTGACCACCCAATTGTCTTCTTGTGTTGCCGCAGCATCTCTATCAACCTTTGTTCCTGTTCGGGCTGCAACTCAGAAGAAATAATTACGGGCATTGTGTGGTTGGGTCCCAAATAAACATACTTTAATTTATCAGGTAAAGGTTTTAATTCGATCTTTAATGGTTCCTCATTCAAAGATTTTTCGCCCTTACCTGGATAATTTAGAGGTTCTAAGTACTTACTTGGGTGGTGTGTTGTCCAATTAACTTCCTCCGTCTCTTGTGTCTCAATTGCATCAGCTTCAAGCACACTGTTCAGTACATTGTTGTAGCATTCGTCCACTGTACTGCCGAGGCAGCACTATAAAGAATTACTATCACTATTCTCGAGGCAGTGTTTGCTGAGGCAAGGCATTGCACTGTTTACATCTTTGGTACAAATCGCCTGGTACTCCTGTGGATCATCATGTCTTTTCAAAATCTGGAAAACATTAAGTGTGACTTGCTGGTCGTTGACCCGCATTGTTAATTCTCCTTTCTCCACATCAATAAGGGTGCGTCCAGTAGCTAGGAAAGGTCGGCCCAGGATGATCGGTGCATTGTCATTTGCTTCACAATCAAGAACAAGGAAGTCAGCTGGAAAAATAAATTTATCTACTCTTACCAATATGTCCTCGATCTTTCCTTCTGTTTGCACATATGATCTATCTGCCAATTGGAGCATCAAGGTTGTAGGTTTTGTCCTTCCTATTCCATGCTTTTGAAATACAGATCTTGGCATCAAGTTGATGCTTGCTCCCAAATCACACAAGGCCTTTCCTTTGTAGTGGCTTCCTATCGCACATGGTATAGTGAAACAGCCAGGATCTTTCAATTTAGGAGGCATGCGATTATGAAGCATGGCCATGCATCCTTCGGTTGCGGCAACAGTTTCAAATTCACCAAGCCTTCTTCTTTTTGAAACAATATCTGATAAGTGCTCAACACACTATCACTTTTTACTCTTTTTATGGGCATTAATCACCAAATATACACCCACTTGGACCAATGCATGTGCTTAATGTGATATATTTAGAAGTAATGCTCATATAAATAATATTTACAGAAAAGGCACGTTTTACTGCGTTTTTATATCTGTGCAGGAGAACCAGTGCCGCGGCAGCGACAAGGCCGAGGCAGGACCTGATGCTGAGGCAGCAGCAGAAAGACAGGAAGCAAGACTATAGGCGATGGAAAGATAAAAATCCAAGGAACGTGTCTGGACTTGAAGCCCATGGATTGGAGCTGGCTAGCACAAGCAAAAGCCCAAAGGAAGACCACGCGGGAAAGCCTCCTTAGCCGAATTAAACTTGGAAATATTTTTATTATTATGCACTTAACTTGTTCCCTACTCCAAGTTGTATTCTACTTAGGAAAGGTTTGCCCTAGGTCTAGCCTATATAAAGACCTAGCCACCCAATGTATGAAACACAGAATACCTAGGGAGAGAGCCGATTTCTATTCTTGTTTTCTTCTCCTCCATTATGTTCTAAACCTTCTTAGGGATTAGGTGAAGGTTGTCGAGTATTTGTGAGAGGAGATTGTACTTTGTCTTTGATTCAATGCAATAAAGTTATCAAGGTTTGCTTATCCTTTGTTATTCCTTGTTTTCACAATTGAGCTCGGGAGAGGATATTGTGAATCATCCATTTATCTAAGCTCGGGAGAGTTAGATTCACGAAAGGGGTAAGTACGGTGTTTCAATCGCGAAATACTAACTCGGCCTAGGGATAGGTTAAGAGTTTCAGCGGCTAAAAGAAGTGTGAGATTGGTTGGTGAGTATAATTGGTTCACGCCGGGAGGTATCATCAAGGACTAGTCATCAACAACACTCTGACTTAGGGATAAGCGGAGTCATCCAAGGATACTTTGCCGAACTTTGGTAAAGTCTACCCACGAGAAAGGGATTGTCGCGGCAGACAGTATTGTCGCTACCAAGGCAGTAAACTGCAGTGCTGCCGAGGCAGTGATATACGATTGCATTGGACAGAGACAAGTCAATCAAATCTATAGTACGACGCAACTGGATCCTAGCCCATCTCTCTCTATTATTCCAACTCTTTATTTTTATTTAGTTATTTTAGTTTAGACAAATCAACTCCAATCACTTGTGTTTTTACTTTTCTACAGAACAAGAAGGTGAAGAAAGCATATTAAGTATACCGGTCCCTGAGGAGACGATAACTCGATAAAATACTTATCACTTATTACTTTCGATGTGTATGACCAGGGCCAATCCAACCAACCCCTTGTACGAGTTAGATCCAGAGATCGAAAGAACAAGGCAACGGGTGAGGAGACAGATCCAAGGAGCCATGGCAGAACACCCGGTAGGACAAAACTTACCTGCCGGCAATGGAGAACTTCCGCCACCACCTGGGCCGCGGCAGCTCACTGTCAGAGACTTCCTGGAAGAGGACTTAAATGAATTAAACCCAGGAGTTGTCATACCAGAGATTGAAGCAGCCCATTTTGAACTAAAACCTGTTATGTTCAATATGTTAAATACAATTGGACAATTTGGTGGGTCTGCAACTGAAGACGCAAGGCAGCACCTCAAGTCCTTCATGGAAATTTGCAACTCTTTCAAAATCCAAGGAGTCCATGAAGATGTCTTGCGATTAAAGCTATTCCCCTATTCACTGAGGGATAGGGCGAAAGCTTGGTTAAATAGCATTCCAGCAGGATCTATTGGTTCCTAGAGTGAACTTTGCCGTGATTTCATTACTCGTTTTAATCCCACTAATTTATATGATAGAATCCGTAATGAAATTACTTCTTTTCGACAAGCAGAAGACGAACCAATGTACGAGGCATGAGAACGCTACAGGGAGCTATTGCACAAGTTTCCTTTGCATGGATTTCCCCTATGGACACAAGTGACAATGTTTTACAATGCCACGAATGCCCCAACAAGGATGATGTTAGATGCCTCGGCAAACGGAACACTCCTGGATAAAGCACCTGAGGAAGCTATTGAGATATTGAATAAACTCGCAAAGAATGACTTTCAGTTTCCTATATCTAGGCGAGGAGGACTAAGACGACAAGCCACGGTAAATGAATTAGACATATCAAGTTCAGTGGCAGCACAATTGGCCTCTCTTACCAAGATGGTGCAAAACCTCCAGTTACAACAAAATACCCGTGAGGTTAAGGTAATTGATTCATATTGTGACTTATGTGGAGGTAACCACAGTTCCTCTGATTGCATGAACCAAGAAACCGGTATGTATGTTGGGAACTACAACCGCAACAATATGATGTCCAACACATACAACCCCTCATGGAAGAGGCATCCAAACCTATCATGGAGCAACCCTAACAATGCCTTAAACCTAATCACCCAACCTTCAGGATTTCAGCAATCGATGCCGCAGCAGCAAGCCTAGTAGTCAATACCGCAGCAGCAGATGCAGCAGCAACCGGTAAGTTCATTGGAGAACACGCTAAAGGCCTTCATGATGAAAACTGAGTCATACATGGCAGGAAAGAGTAATTTCATCAAGAGGACAGATGCCTTCATGAATAGAACTGAGATGAGGTCGCAAAATCAAGAAGCGACCATTAAAACGCTGGAAACTCAGGTTGGGCAGTTTGCTCAAAGCGTAAACACTAGAACACAAGGAGGACTACCTAGCAATACTGAAGTTGCTAAGGTAATGGGCCATGAATAGTGCAAAGCAATCACTACTAGGAGTGGTCTACAGCTGAAGGAAAAGATCCCAGAGAGCCAAATTCAATCAGCGGATCAAGCAAAAGAAGAGGCTGAGCAAACTGAAGCTGATAACATTGGCCCGGCAGAAAGCACTGCAGCTCCTGAGCAGCCTGCCGAGGCAGCAATAACTCCAGTGGTGCCAGGTATTAAATTTCAAACTAAAGAAACCCTGGATGAGATGAGACCACCACCACCTTTCCCACAAAGGTTGAAAAAGCAAAAACAGGACCAGCAATTCAGGAAATTCCTCGACATCTTGAAGCAAGTCCACATCAACATACCTTTCATTGAAGCTATTGAACAAATGCCGAACTATGCCAAGTTCCTAAAGGACATGGTGTTAAAGAGGAAACGAATAGGTGAGTTTGAGACAGTGGCTGCTACAGAGGGATGCATGGCAATGCTGGATAACCGTATGCCACCAAAGTTAAAAGATCCTGGTTGCTTTATTATACCTTGTGCGATAGGTAAGGATTATGAAGGTAAGGCCTTATGCGACCTTGGAGCAAGCATAAATCTCATGCCCAAATCAGTTTTTCAAAAGCTTGGAATTGGAAGGGCGAAACCTACAATAGTGATGCTCCAACTAGCAGATAGATCCTATGTGCAACCCGAAGGAAAAATCGAGGACATACTGGTAAGAGTAGATAAGTATATTTTTCCTGCTGACTTCCTTGTCCTTGATTGTGAAGCAGATGACAATGCACCGATCATCCTTGGAAGACCTTTCCTTGCAACTGGACGCACTCTAATTGACGTGGAAAAAGGAGAGTTGACAATGCGGGTCAATGACCAACAAGTCAAACTCAACGCGTTCCACAACCTAAAAAAATATGATGATCCAGAGGAATGCAAGGCCATCCACACAGTAGACAATAAGATATCCTGCCTGGGCAGTCTTCTCGGCAAAAAGATTAAACCCAATGTGGATGAACATACAGCAAAAAGGAGTGACCCACAATCGATTCACAATTTGGGCCTAAGGGAGAGAATAATTTTGGGAGATGCATTTGTATGCTCCCCACCAGTAACTTGATCTGCTCCCTTTTTCTTTATTAATATATTAGGATTAATTAGTTTACCATTATTATTTTTTTCTAATTATTTTTGCTTTAAGTACTTTTTCTTTTATGTTTTTTATTTAGGAATAATAAGCAAGAATACAGGAGAAATAGTTCATAGCAGGAACTCTGCCGAGGCAATAAAACAGTGTCAGGGCCGCAGTGATAAGTGCTCAACACACTATCACTTTTTACTCCTTTTATAGGCATTAATTACCAAATATATACCCACTCGGACCAATGCATGTGCTTAATGTGATATATTTAGAAGTTATACTCATATAGATAATATTTACAGAAAAAGGCACGTTTTACTGCGTTTTCATATCTGTGCAGGAGAACCAGTGCCGCGGCAGAGACAAGGCCGAGGCAGGACCTGATGCCGAGGCAGCAGCAGAAAGACAGGAAGCAAGACTATAGGCGATGGAAAGACAAAAATCCAAGGAATGTGTCTGGACTTGAAGCACATGGATTGGAGCTGGCTAGCACAAGGAAAAGCCCAAAGGAAGACCACGCGGAAAAGCCTCCTTAGCCGAAGCAAACTTGAAAATTTATTATTATTATGTACTTGACTTGTTCCCTACTCCAAGTTGTATTCTACTTAGGAAAGGTTCGCCCTAGGTCTAGCCTATATAAGGACCTAACCACCCAATGTACAATACACGAAATACCGAAGGAGAGAGCCGACTTCTACTCTTGTTTCTTTCCTCTCCATCATGTTCTAAACCTTCTTAGGGATTAGTTGAAGGTTGTAGAGTATTTGTGAGAGGAGATTGTACTTTGTCTTTCATTCAATGCAATAAAGTTATCAAGGTTTGCTTATCCTTTGTTATTCTTTGTTTTCACAATTGAGCTCGGGAGAGGATATTGTGAATCATCCATTTATCTAAGCTCGGGAGAGTTAGATTCACGAAAGGGATAAGTACGGTGTTTCAATCGCGAAATACTAACTCGGCCTAGGGATAGGTTAAGAGTTTTAGAGGCTAAAAGAAGTGTGAGATTGGTTGGTGAGTATAATTGGTTCACGCCGGGAGGTATCATCAAGGACTAGTCATCAACAACACTCTGACTTAGGGATAAGCGGAGTCATTCAAGGACACTTTGCCGAACTTTGGTAAAGTTTGCCCACGAGCAAGGGATTGCCGCGGCAGACAGTGTTATCGCTGCCCAGGCAGTAAACTGCAGTGCGGCCGAGGCAGTGATATACGATATCATTGGACAGAGACAAGTCAATCAAATCCACAATACGACGCAACTGGATCCTAGCCCATCTCTCTCTACTATTTCAATCCTTTACTTTTATTTTAGTTATTTTAGTTTAGATAAATCAAAACAACTTATTTGTGTTTTTATCTTTCTACAGAACAAGGAGGTGAAGAAAGCATATTAAGTATACCGGTCCCTGAAGAGACGATAACTCGATAATATACTTATCACTTATTACTTGCGATGTGTCCACTTGCACTGAATGCGCACTTTTGACACGCGACATGTTTTTGGCGCCGTTGCCGGGGACTGGCAACTAAATTTTGTTTTCATTATTTTCTTATTTATTTTTATTTTTAATTTTATTTTACTTTTTTTTTCTTTGTGTATGAACAGGGCCAATCCAACCAACCCCTTGTACGAATTAGATCCAGAGATCGAAAGAACAAGGCAAAGGTTGAGGAGACAGATCTAAGGAGCCATGGCAGAACACCCGGCAGGACAAAACTTACCTGCCGGCAATGGAGGACTTCCGCCGCCACCAGGGCCGCGACAGCTCATTGTCAGGGACTTCCTGGTAGAGGACTTAAACGGATTAAACCCAGGAGTCGTTACACCAGAGATTGAAGCAGCCCATTTTGAACTCAAACCCGTTATGTTCAATATGTTAAATACAATTGGACAATTTGGTGGGTCTGCAACTGAAGACGCAAGGCAGCACCTCAAATCCTTCATGGAAATCTACAACTATTTTAAAATCAAGGAGTCCATGAAGATGTCTTGCGATTAAAGATATTCCCCTATTCATTGAGGGATAGGGCGAAAGCTTGGTTAAATAGCATTCCAGCAGGATCTATTGGATCCTAGAGTGAACTTTGCCGTGATTTCATTACTCGCTTTAATCCTACTAATCTATATGATAGAATCCGTAATGAAATTACTTCTTTTCGGCAGGCTGAAGATGAACCAATGTACGAGGCATGGGAACGCTACAGAGAGCTATTGCACAAGTGTCCACTGCATGGATTTCCCTTATGGACACAAGTGACAATGTTTTACAATGCCACGAATGCCCCGACAAGGATGATGTTAGATGCCTCGGCAAACGGAACACTCCTGGACAAAGCACCTGAGGAAGCTACTGAAATATTAAACAAACTCGCAAAGAATGACTTCCAGTTTCCTACATCTAGGCGAGGAGGAGTAAGACGCCAAGCCACGGTACATGAATTAGATTCATCAAGTTCAGTGGCAGCACAATTAGCCTCTATTACTAAGATGGTGCAAAACCTACAATTACAACACAATACCCGTGAGGTCAAGGTGATTGATTCATACTGTGACTTATGTGGAGGAAACCACAGTTCCACTGACTGCATGAATCAAGAAACTGGTATGTATGTTGGGAACTACAACCGCAACAATGTTATGTCCAACACATACAACCCCTCATGGAAGAGGCATCCAAACTTGTCATAGAGCAACCCAAACAATGCCTTAAACCCAATCACCCAACCATCGTGATTTCAGCAGCCGATGCCGCAGCAGCAAGTCCAACAGCCGATGCTGCAGCAGCAGATACATCAGCAACCGGTATGTTCATTGGAAAACACGCTAAAGGCCTTCATGATGAAAATTGAGTCATACATGGCGGAAAATAGTAATTTCATCAAGAGGACAGATGCCTTCATGAATAGGACTGAGATGAGGCTGCAAAATCAAGAAGTAGCCATAAAAACGTTGGAAACTCAGGTTGGGCAGGTTGCTCAATGCATAAACACTAGACCACAATGAGGACTACCTAGCAATACTGAAGTTGCTAAGGTAATAAGCCATGAACAGTGCAAAGCAATCACTACTAGGAGTGGTCTACAGTTGAAGGAGAAGATCCCAGAGAACCAAATTCAATCAGCAGATCAAGCAAGAGAAGAGGCTGAGCAAACTGAAGCTGACAACACTGCCCCGGTAGAGAGCACTGCAGCTCCTGAGCAGCCTGCCGAGGCAGCAACAATTCCAGTGATGCCAGGTATAAGACTTCAAACTAAAGAAACCCTAGATGAAATGAGACCACCACCACCTTTCCCGCAAAGGTTGAAAAAACAAAAACAGGATCAACAATTCAAGAAGTTCCTCGACATCTTGAAGCAAGTCCACATCAACATACCGTTCGTTGAAGCTATTGAACAAATGCCCAACTATGCCAAGTTCCTAAAGGACATGGTGTCAAAGAGAAAACGAATAGGTGAGTTTGAAACAGTGGCTGCTACCGAGGAATGCATGGCATTGCTGCATAACCGCATGCCACCAAAACTAAAAGATCCTGGTTGCTTCACTATACCTTGTGCGATAGGAAAGAGTTATGAAGGAAAGGCCCTATGCGACCTTGGAGCAAGCATAAATCTCATGCCTAAATCAGTCTTCCAAAAGCTTGGAATTGGAAGGCCGAAGCCTACAACAGTGATGCTCCAACTCGCGGATCGATCCTATGTGCAACCTGAAGGCAAAATCGAGGACATACTGGTAAGAGTTGACAAGTTTATTTTTCCTGTCGACTTCCTTGTCCTTGACTGTGAAGCAGATGACAATGCACCGATCATCCTTGGGAGACCCTTTCTAGCAACTGGACGCACACAAATTGACGTGGAAAAAGGAGAGTTGACTATGCGGGTCAATGACCAACAAGTCAAAATCAACGCATTCCACAATTTAAAGAAGTATGATGATCCAGAGGAATGCAAGGCCATCCACACAGTAGACAATAAGATATCCTGCCTGGGCAGTCTGCTCGGTAGATTGTTCGGTAAGAAAATTAAGCCCAAGATGGATGGACAGACAGCACAAAGGAGTGGTCCACAACCGATTCATAATTTGGGCCTAAGGGAGAGAAGAATTTTGGGAGATGCATTTGCATGCTCTCCACCAGTAACCTAACCTCTCCCCTTTTCTTTAATATTATATTAGGATTAGTAGTTTATTTTTATTTTTCTAATTATTTTCGCTTTCAGTATTTTTCTTTTTGTGTGTTTTATTTAGGAATAAAAATCAAGAATAAGGGAAAAATAGTTCACAGCAGGAAGTTTGCCGAGGCAATAAAACAGTGTCAGGGCCGCAGTAGTCCCAACGGGCAGAACAGTGTAACGGCTAGTCTGTCGAGATTCCTGCCGCGGCAGAAAAAGGAAACGGCAGAAAAGGAAACGGTTACAACGGCTAGTGGCTTCAACGGTCACAAGGCCGAGGCCTATATAAGAAACTCCTTCCTCTTGAACTATTCACTCTTACTTTCTTGTTTTCTTTAGTATTCATAATAATCTCTCTCTCAATTACTCTCTGCCTTCTAATTCTTGTTAAATCTCCAGATTCTCTTCAAAAACCTCCAAGAACACACATCTCTCTATCTTGATGGCTACATACAAAAGATTCGCCCCAGCCAACGTTGAAGATCGATTCAACCGATCGTTCATCGCTAGGCAACTTTGGGAAGAGCAAGGTTTCTAGCATGCGGACGAAGAAAACTACGGCATTGAACACTACCTCTATGATAGAATTAAGTAGCAGAATTGGGAAATTTTCTGTTTGCAACCCGCCCAGGCGAACGCCACGATCGTGTGGGAGTTCTACGCTCATGGGCCCAGCAAAGACTCCCTATTCGTTCACTGCCGCGGCAGGCCGGTCCAGCTTGATGCCGAGACGATCAACAACTTCTATGGCCTCACCCCAGACAGTGATATCCACGCCGAATTCTTGGAAGATATCACTGCCGAGGACTATGAACTCATCAAAGGCGGTCTTTGTTACGGGAACACTCCATGGGAAACCGGTACCCATCGAGGATCCATAACAAGACAAAGCTTGAAGCCGGAGGCCAAGATGTGGAACACCTTCGTCAAACGACGCCTCATCCCAACATCACACAATAGCACGGTGGATCGCAAGAGATTGGTGCTTATCCAATCCATCATCAACAAGAGGACCATCAATGTTGGAGAAATCATCCTATGGGAAATTCACGAGTGCGGTAAGAAAGATAGAGGACCATTGTATTTCCCTTGCTTGATTACGGGTTTATGTGTTTCTGTAGGTGTACCCATTGAAGAAACGGACGAATACACGCCCCCACGACGAGGATGGACCAGGGACTTCTGCCACAAAGTCATGCAGATCACACAAGCAAAGGCGAGGCAAGAAAAGGCGCAACCATCGCCCTCCCCAAGGACAAAGCATTTGGCATCAAGGCCATGGAGGAAAATTGTTACAAGCAGCTCTTCGGAGTCGCTTTAAATATTCTTTGTCCATTAATTCAATTGCTTTTACTGTTTTTACTTGCTGCGCATAATTCATATTCTGTTTTGTCGTTTATTCCTTCAAAATATAGAGCATTGAGGACAATGCTTGGTCTGAGTTTGGGGGTGCAGATTCACTGCCAAGGTAGCAATCTACTTTCGTGGCCTTGCCAAAAAAAAATAGTATTCCAGTGATATTTTTTTAAAGTTTTTATGCTCCTCGCCTTACTTGAATTCACTGCCTACACTCTTGCACTGCTCATCATCAGTATTACTTTAGTTTATTCCTTAAGGCTATAGAAATCTTTCTCCTTACCATGTTTAGGTTCTGTTAAGAAGGGCTTAACCTTAGGATGCTTAAGGATGAAAACTTAGAAGCTTACTATAGGTAGAACTTTAAACTTTAAACACTTTTGAGACTTGTTGGATTATAGGAATTCTTTTAATAAACTTAGGTGATAAAGACTTAGGTTTTGGAAAGTAACTAGAGGTGCCTACCACCGGCTCTAGAAAGTCTCTTCTTCATGCTAGAGGTGCCCGAAATTAGCTCTAGTATGTGTTAAGGAATATTAAAAAGAAAGAAGGATTTTAGTGAAAATAAAAACACAAGCTTTGAGGTGCCCGAAACCGGCTCAAGATTTGGGGTTGAAAAAGAAGAGAACACTTAACCAATGTCTATTTGTCTTGAACTTAGAGTTTATCTAAGAACGCCTTTAATCAACTTGTCCACAAAAACACACACACTCACAACTACTATAGTTTGTTTCTAGGTAAATCCTTGAGTAACCGAATGGTTAAGGCTAAAAAAAATAGGCCTAGTTATGGTGGGGAGAATAGATGGACATGTAAGACCAAGAGAGAGTAGAGTTCGACAAATTGATGGTTTGCATTACTTGAGGACAAGCAATAGTTCGAGTTTGGGGGTGTGATAAGTGCTCAACACACTATCAATTTTTACTCCTTTTATGGACATTAATTACCAAATATATACCCACTCGGACCAATGCATGTGCTTAATGTGATATATTTAGAAGTTATACTCATATAGATAATATTTACAGAAAAAGACACGTTTTACTGCGTTTTCATATCTGCGCAGGAGAACCAGTGCCGCAGCAGAGACAAGGCCGAGGCAGGACCTGATGCCGAGGCAGCAACAGAAAGACAGGAAGCAAGATTATAGGCGATGGAAAGACAAAAATCCAAGGAATGTGTCTGAACTTGAAGCCCATGGATCGGAGCTGGCTAGCACAAGGAAAAGCCCAAAGGAAGACCACGCGGAAAAGCCTCCTTAGTCAAAGCAAAATTGGAAATATATTATTATTATGTACTTGACTTGTTCCCTAATCCAAGTTGTATTCTACTTAGGAAAGGTTCGCCCTAGGTATAGCCTATATAAGGACCTAGCCACCCAATGTATAATACACGAAATACCGAAGGAGAGAGCCGACTTCTACTCTTGCTTGTTTCCTCTCCATCATGTTCTAAACCTTCTTAGGGATTAGTTGAAGGTTGTAGAGTATTTGTGAGAGGAGATTGTACTTTGTCTTTCATTCAATGCAATAAAGTTATCAAGGTTTGCTTATCCTTTGTTATTCTTTGCTTTCACAATTGGGCTTGGGAGAGGATATTGTGAATCATCCATTTATCTAAGCTCGGGAGAGTTAGATTCACGAAAGGGATAAGTACGGTGTTTCAATCGCGAAACAGTAACTCTGCCTAGGGATAGGTTAAGAGTTTCAGCGGCTAAAAGAAGTGTGAGATTGGTTGGTGAGTATAATTGGTTCACGCCGGGAGGTATCATCAAGGACTAGTCATCAACAGCACTCTGACTTAGGGATAAGCGGAGTCATTCAAGGACACTTTGCCGAACTTTGGTAAAGTTTGCCCACGAGCAAGGGATTGCCGCGGCAGACAGTGTTATCGCTGCCCAGGCAGTAAACTGCAGTGCGGCAGAGGCAGTAATATATGATTGCATTGGACAGAGACAAGTCAATCAATTCCACAATACGACGCAATTGGATCCTAGCCCATCTCTCTCTACTATTTCAATCCTTTACTTTTATTTTAGTTATTTTTGTTTAGATAAATCAAATCAACTTATTTGTGTTTTTATCTTTCTACAGAACAAGGAGGTGAAGAAAGCATATTAATTATACCGGTCCCTGAGGAGACGATAACTCGATAATATACTTATCACTTATTACTTGCGATGTGTCCACTTGCACTCAACGCGCACTTTTGACACGCGACACGCAGCAGTCCCAACGGGCAGAACAGTGTAACGGCTATTCTGCCGAGATTCCTGCCGCGGCAGAAAAAGGAAATGGCAGAAAAAGGAAACGGTTACAAAACGGCTAGTGGCTTCAACGGTCACAAGGCCGAGGCCTATATAAGAAACTCCTTCCTCTTGAACTATTCACTCTTGCTTTCTTGTTTTCTTTAGTATTCATAACAATATCTCTCTCACATTACTCTCTGCCTACTAATCTTGGCTAAATTCCAGATTCTTTTCAAGAAAAACTCCAAGAAATCACATCTCTCAATCTTGATGGCAACATACAAGCGATTCGCCCCCGCCAACGTTGAAGATCTCTTCATCCGATCTTTCATCGCTCGACAACTGTGGAAAGGGCAAGGTTTCCAGCATGCGGACGAAGAAAACTAAGGTATTGAGCACTACCTCTTCGACAAAATTAAGTACAAAAACTGGGAAATTTTCTGTCTCTAACCTGCCCAGGCGAATGCCGCGATCGTCCGGGAGTTCTACGCGCACGGGCCCATCAAAGACTCCCTCTTCGTTCATTGCCGCGGCAGGCCAATCCAGCTCGATGCCGAGACCATCAATAATTTCTACGGCCTCACCCCTGACAGTAACATCCACGCCAAATTCATGGAGGACGTCACTGCCGAGGACTACGAGCTCATCAAAGATGATCTTTGTTACGCGAACACTCCATGGGAAACCGGTACCCATCGAGGATTAGTAACAAGACAAAGTCTAAAGCCCGAGGCCAAGATGTGGAACACCTTTGTCAAACGACGGCTTATCCCCATATCACACAATAGCATGGTGGATCGCAAAAGATTGGTGTTGATCCAATCCATCATCAACAAGAGGACCATCAACGTTGGCGAGATCATCCTTCGGGAAATTCACGAGTGCGGTAAGAAAGATAAAGGACCATTGTATTTCCCTTGTTTGATCACGGGTTTATATGTTGCCGCAGGTGTGCCCATCGAAGAGACGGACGAATACACGCCCCCACGACGAGGATGGACCAGGGACTTCTGCCACAAAGTCATGCAAATCACGCAAGCAGAGCCTGTCCAAGCAACGCCGCAGCAGTTCACTGCCGATACTGCTGCCGGGGCCTAGTACACGGCAGACATGCTTGGTACTGCGCACACCTCTGCCGCAGCAGACCCGTGCCAGGAGATCTTGCAACGAATGAAAGCAATGGACCTCAGACAACAAAGGTACGTGGAGTACCAAAGGGATTTCAATGGCACCTTATCCCAGATGATGTTGCACGCCTTCCTGGACCAAGGAGTACAATTTCCAGAGTTTCCCAGCAACATGTTCGTCACAGCCGCCCCTTACACCGAGACTACACCAGCCCCGGGAGGACCAAGGCCGTTCTTCCATGCGGACCCTCAGCCCAATACCAGGCTGCTGGCCCATCTAGGGCAGCAAATTCTACCGCGGCCTCGTCTGTCAACAGAAGGCCATCCAAGCGAAGGGCCATTTTCAGTACCCCACCCAGATATCCAATTATCATGGGCAGTCTATCAGCCAAGATAGATGCCTATGTACACCAAAGCTCCACTGCCGCCGACCCAAGTACACACCACACTGGAGAAGCAACAGCAATGGGAGGAGGAACAAACGTAATGCTAATCGAAGAGATGACTGATGTGGAAGAAGGAGAAGAGGTAGAGGCCCCAATGCAAAGGACACCACCCACTCGAGTCCAACCGCCCCGGCAAGCGAAAGCGCAACCATCGCCTTCACCAAGGACAAAGCATTCGGCAGCAAGGCCGAGGAGGAAAATTGTTACAAGCAGCTCTTCGGAGTCGCTTTAAAATTCTTTGTCCTTAATTCAATATTAATTGATTTTACTGTTTTTATTTGCTGCTTCTTATATTCATATTTTGTTTTGCCGCTTATTTCTTCAAATATAAAGCATTGAGGGCAATGCTTGGTTTGAGTTTGGGGGGGCAGATTCACTGCCAAGGCAACAATCTACTGCCGCGGCCTTGCCAAAAAGGGAGTATTCTAGTTTTTTTAAATTTTTATGCTCCCCGCCTTACTTGAATTAGCTGCCTACACTTTTGCACTGCTCATCATCAGTATTGCCTTAGTTTATTCTTTAAGGCTATAGAAATCTTTCTCCTTACCATGTTTAGGTTCTGTTAAGAGGGCTTAACCTTAGGTTGCTTAAGGAAGAAAACTTAGAAGCTTTTTATAGGAAGAACTTTATACACTTTTGGGACTTGTTGGAATATAGGAATTCTTTTAATGAACTTAGGTGATAAAGACTTAGATTTTTGGAAAGTAACTAGAGGTGCCTACCACCGGCTCTAGAAAGTATTTTCTTCATGCTAGAGGTGCCCGAAATTGGCTCTAGTATGTTTTAAGGAATATTAAAAAGAAAGAAGGAATTTAGTGAAAAAAAAACACAAGTCTTTGAGGTGCCCGAAATTGGCTCAAGATTTGGTGTTTGAAAAGAAGAGAAACACTTAACCAAATTCTATTTGTCTTAAACTTAGAGTTTGTCTAAGAAAGCCTTTAATCAACTTGTCCATAAAAACACACACACTCACAATTCTTATAGTTTGTTTCTAGGAAAACCCTTGGGCAACCGAATGGTTAAGGCTCAAGAATAGTCCTAGTTATGGTGGGGAGAATAGATGGACATGTAAGACCAAGAGAGAGTAGAGTTCAGCAAATTGATGGTTGGCATTGCTTGAGGACAAGTAATAGTTCGAGTTTGGGGGTGTGATAAGTTCTCAACACACTATCATTTTTTACTCCTTTTATGGGCATTAATCACCAAATATACACCCACTTGGACCAATGCATGTGCTTAATGTGATATATTTAGAAGTAATGCTCATATAAATAATATTTACAGAAAAAGGCACGTATTACTGCGTTTTCATATCTGTGCAGGAGAACCTGTGCCGCAGCAGCGACAAGGCCGAGGCAGGACCTGATGCCGAGGCAGCACCAGAAAGACAGGAAGCAAGACTGTAGGCGATGGAAAGATAAAAATCCAAGGAACGTGTCTGGACTTGAAGCCCATGGATCGGAGCTGGCTAGCACAAGGAAAAGCCCAAAGGAAGACCACGCGGGAAAGCCTCCTTAGCCGAATTAAACTTGGAAATATTTTTCTTATTATGCACTTGACTTGTTCCCTACTCCAAGTTGTATTCTACTTAGGAAAGGTTTGCCCTAGGTCTAGCCTATATAAAGACCTAGCCACCCAATGTATGAAACACGGAATACCTAGGGAGAGAGTCGATTTCTATTCTTGTTTTCTTCTCCTCCATTATGTTCTAAACCTTCATAGGGATTAGGTGAAGGTTGTCAAGTATTTGTGAGAGGAGATTGTACTTTGTCTTTGATTCAATGCAATAAAGTTATCAAGGTTTGCTTATCCTTTGTTATTCCTTGTTTTCACAATTGAGCTCGGGAGAGGATATTGTTATTCCTTTGTCGGATTGTAGTATTTAAGATGTCGAACCCACGAGGATTGGCTTTACTTACGCAATTTATTCTTCCTATGTCGCATGTCAAAAGTGCGCGTTTAGTGCAAGTGGACACATCGCAAGTAATAATTGATAAGTATTTATCGGATTATCGTCTCCACAGGGATTGGTATACTCAATATGTCTTCTTCGTCTTCTTGTTCTGTAGAAAGAAATAAAACACAAGCAATTTGGGTTGGATAAACTGAAATAAAACAACTAAGTAAAAGAATGAAATGTGATAAATAGAGAAAGAGGTCAGGATCCAGTTACGTTGTATTGTGGATTTGATTGACTTGTCTTTGCCCAATGCAATCTTATATCACTGCCTCGACAGCACTGTAGATTACTGCCTTGGCAGCGACGATACTATCCGCCGCGGTAATCCCTTGCTCGTGGGTGGACTTTACCAAAGTTCGGCAAAGTGTCCTTGGATGACTCCGCTTATCCCTAAGTCGAAGTACTGTTGATGACTAGTCCTTGATGATACCTCCCGGCGTGAATCAATTGTACTCACCAACCAATCTCGAACTTCTTTTAGCCGCTGAAACTCTTAACCTATCCTTAGGCCGAGTTAGTATTTCGCGATTGAAACACCGTACTTACCCCTTTCGTGAATCTAACTCTCCCGAGTCTAGATAAATGGATTACTCACAAACTTCTCTCCTGAGCTCAATTGTGAAAACAAAGAATAACAAAGGATAAGCAAACCTTGATAGTTTTATTGCATTGAAACAAAGACAAAGTACAATCTCCTCTCACAAATACTAAACAACCTTCACCTAAACCCTAAGAAAGCTTAGAACATAGTTTGAGAGAAAGAAAACATTGAATCTATGAATCGTCTCTCTCTAGGTATATCTCTAATACATTGGACGACTAGGTCTTATATAGGCTTGACCTAGGGCAAACCTTTGCTAAGTAGAATACAACTTGGAGTAGGGAACAAGTCATGTACATAAATAAAATATTTCCAAGTTTAATTCAACTAAGAGGCTTTCCCGTGTGGCCTTGTCTTGGGCTTTTCCTCATGCTAACCAGCTCCAATCAATGTGCTTTATGTCCAGACACGTCCCTTGGATTTTTCTCTTCCAATCGCCTACAGTCTTGCTTCCTAGCTCTCAGCTACTGCCTCGGCCATGTTGCTGTCGCGGCACTGGTTCTCCTGCACAGATATAAAAATGCAGTAAAACTTGCCTTTTTTGTAAATATTATTAATATGAGCATAACTTCTAAATATATCACATTAAATAGATGCATTGGTCCGAGTGGGTGTAAATTCGGTGATTAAAGCCCATAAAAGGTGTAAAAAGTGATAGTGAGTTGAGCACTTATCACACCCCCAAACCCGAACTATTACTTGTCCTCAAGCAATGCAAACCATCAATTTGCCGAACTCTATTCTCTCTTGGTCTTATGTTTCCATCTACTCTCCCCACCATAACTATGCCTCTTCTTTAGACTTAACCTTTCGGCTACTAAAGGGTTAACCTAGAAACAAACTATAAGAATTAGTGCGTGTGTGCGTTTTTGTGGACAAGTTTGATTAAAGGCTTTCTTAGATAAACTCTAAGTTCAAGACAAGTAGAATTGGGTTAAGTGTTCTCTTCTTTTCTAAACAACCAATTCTTGAGCCAATTTCGGGCACCTCAAGGATTGTGTTTTTCCCTTCAATAATTCCTTCTTTCTTGTAAATATTCCTTAAATCATACTAGAGCCAATTTCGGGCACCTCTAGCATGAAAAAGAGTACTTCCTAGAGCCGATGATAGGCACCTCTAGTTACTTTCCCAAGAATCTAAGTCTTTATCACCTAAGTTCATTAAAAGAACTCCTATAATCCAACAAGTCCCAAAGGTGTTTAAAAATTCATCTTATAGTAAGCTTCTAAGTTTTCATCCTTAAGTATCCTAAGGTTAAACCCTTTTAACAGGACCTAATCATGGTAAGGAGAAAGATTTCTATAGCCTTAAAGAATAAACTAAGTCAATACTGATGATAAGCAGTGCAAAAGTAAAGGCAATTGGTTCAAGTAAGGCGGGGAGCGTAAAAATTTAAAAAAAATTTCACTTAAATACTTCCTCTCTTGGCATGGCCTCGGCAGTAGATTGCTGCCTTGGCAGTGGATCTGCACCCCCAAACTCAAACCAAGCATTGTCCTCAATGCTTTAAATTTAGAAGAAATAGCGGGCAACAAAAAAATATAAGCAGCATATAAAGAAACCAGCAGCAAAAAATATTGAATTATATGAGAATTTTAAAGAGAATCCGAAGAGCTGCTTGTAACAATTTTTCTCCTTGGTCTTGCTGTTGATTGCTTCGTTCTTGGTGAAGGCGATGGTTGAGCTTTTGCTTTCCGGGGCGGTTGGATTCTTTTGGGTGGTGTCCGTTGCATCAGAGCTTCCACTTCTTCTCCTTCTTCCACGTTGACCATCTCCTCGGTGATCATGATGTCTGTTTAACCTTCCATTATTGTGGCTGCCCCAGTATGGTGTGTACTAGGTCCGGCGACGGTTGAGCTTTGGTGCACATAGGCATCTATCTCAGCTGATAGACTGCCCATGACGATTGGGGATCGTGGTGGAGTGCTGAAGACTGCCCTCCGCTTTGCTGGTCTTCTGCTGGCAGATGCTGCTGCGGCAGAGTCTGCTGCCCTGGATGGTCCAGCAGCATGGTACTGTGGTTGAGGGTCCGCGTGGAAGAACGGCCTTGGTCCTCCCGGGGCTGGTGTAGTCTTGGTATAAGGGGCGGCTGTGACAAACATATTGCTAGGAAATTCTGGAAACTACGCCCCTTGGTCTGGAAAAGCATGGAGCATCATTTGGGCTAATGTGCCGTTAAAGTCTCTTTGATACTCCATGCATCTCTGTTTCCCGAGGTCCATCGCTGTCATCCTTTGCAATATCTCCTGGTACGGGTCTGCTGCGGAAGAGGTGTGGGCAGTGTCTGGCATGTCTGCCGTGTACTGGGCCCCAACAGCAGTATCAGCAGTGAACTGCTGGGGCGTTGCTTGAACTGGTTCCGCCTGCGTGATCTGCATAACTTTATGGCAAAAGTCTCTGGTCCATCCGCGTCTTTGGGGAGTGTATTCGTCCGTGTCTTCTATTGGTACACCTGCGGCAACACACAAGCCAGTGATCAAACATGGAAAATATAATGGTCCTCTATCCTTCTTACCGCATTCGTGAATTTCACGTAAGATGATCTCTCCAACGTTGATGCTCCTCTTGTTGATGATCGATTGGATGAGTACCAATCGCTTTCGGTCCACCGTGCTTTTGTGGGATGTGGGAATGAGACGTCGCTTGACAAAGGTATTCCAAAGTTTTGCCTCGGGCTTTAAACTCTGCCTTGCTATAGATCCTTTATGGGCACCGGTTTCCCATGGAGTATTTGTGTAGCAAAGATCGTCTTTAATCAACTCGTAGTCCTCGGCAGTGATATCCTCCATGAATTCGACGTGAACATCATGGTCTGGAGTGAGGCCGTAGAATTGGTTGATGGTCTCGGCATCTAGCTGGACAGACCTGCCTCGACAGTGGACAAAGAGGGAATCTTTTCTAGGCCCATGCGCATAGAATTCCCGCACGATGGTAGCGTTCGCCTGGGCAGGTTGAAGGCAGAAGATTTCCCAGTCTTGGTACTTGATTCTGTCGAAGAGATAATGCTCGATGCCGTAATTTTCATCATCCGAGTGTTGGAAACCTTGTTCTTCCCACAATTGTCGGGCAATGAAAGACCTATTGAAGCGGTCTTCAACATTGGCAGGGGCAAAGCGCTTGTAAGTAGCCATAAAGATTGTGAGAGATTGATTTTTTGGAGATTTTCTTGGAAGGAATCTGGGAATTTCACAAAGAGTTGTGAGTAGGCAGAGAGTATTGTGAGAGCAAGATTGTTAAGAATTCTAAAGAAAACAAGAATGCAAGAGTGAATAGTTCAAGAGGGAGGGGTTGCTTATATAGGCCTCGGCCTTGTGACCGTTTGAATCCACTAGCCGTTTCCTTTTCTGCCGCAGCAGGAATCTCGACAGACTAGCCGTTACACTGTTCTGCCCGTTGAAATTGCTGCGGCTCTGACACTGTTTTCTGCCTCGGCAGATTTCCTGCTGTGAACTATTTTTCCTTTATTCTTGCTTATTATCCTAAATGAAAATTAAACACAAGCAAGAAAAGTACTGAAAGCAAAAACGAATTTAGAAAAATAAACTAAACTTATCCTAATATAATAATAATATAAAAGGAAAAGGGAAGAGATCATGTTACTGGTGGAGTGCATGCAAATGAATCTCCAAAGATGATTCTCTTTTGTTGGCCAGAATTATAAATCAGTTGTGGGCCACTCCCTTTTGCTGTGTATCCATCCACTTTGAGCTTGATCTTTTTGCCAAATAGCCTACCGAGCATGCTGCCAAGGCAGGATATTTTGGTGTCTACTGTTTGGATGGCTTTGCACTCTTCTGGATCATCATATTTTTTTTAAGTTGTGGAATGCATTGAGTTTGACTTGTTGGTCATTAACACTCATTGTCAATTCTCCTTTTTCCACATCAATTAAGGTACGTCCAGTTGCAAGGAAAGGTCTCCCCAAGATGATCGGTGCATTATCATCTGCTTCACAATCAAGGACAAGAAAATCAACAGGAAAAATAAATTTATCAACTCTTACCAGTATCTCCCCGATTTTGCCTTCGGGTTGCACTTATGATCGATCCGCTAGTTGGAGCATAACTGTTGTAGGTTTTGCCCTTCCTATTCCAAGCTTTTGGAAGACATATTTGGGCATTAGATTGATGCTTGCTCCAAGGTCGCATAGGGCCTTACCTTCATAATTTTTACCTATCGCACAAGGTATGATAAAGCAGCCAAGATCCTTCAATTTTGGTGGCATGCGATTGTGCAGCATTGCCATACATCCCTCGGTAGCAGCCACTGTTTCAAACTCACCTATTCGTTTTCTCTCAGACACCATGTCTTTTAAGAACTTGGCATAATTAGGCATTTGTTCAATTGCCTTTACGAATGGTATGTTAATGTGGACTTGCTTTAAAATGTCAAGCAATTTCTTGAATTGTTGGTTCTGTTTTTGCTTTTTCAATCTTTGTGGCAAAGGTGGTGGTGGTCTCATCTCGTCTAGGGTTTCTTTAGTTTGGAATTTAATACCTAGCACCACTGGGGTTGTTGCTGTCTCGGCAGACTGTTCAGGAGTTGCAGCGCTTTCTGTCAGGGCAGTGTTATCAGAATCAGTTTGCTCAACCCCCTCTTTTGCTGGGTCTGCTGATTGAATTTGGCTTGCTGGAATCTTTTCCTTAAGCTGTAGACCACTCCTAGTAGTGATTGCTTTACACTGTTCATGGCCCATTACCTTAGCAACTTCAGTATTGCTAGGTAGTCCTCCTTGTGGTCTAGTGTTTATGTTATGAGCAAACTGCCCAACCTGAGTTTCTAGAGTTTTAATAGCCACTTCTTGATTCTACAACCTCATCTCAGTTCTATTCATGAAAGCATCTTTCCTTTTGATGAAATTACTGTTCTCTGCCATGTATGACTCTGTTTTCATCATAAAGGCTTTAAGAGTGTTCTCCAACGAACTTACCGATTGCTGCTGCATCTGCTGCTGCGGCATTGGCTGCTGGACCTGCGGCGGCGGCAGATGTTGCATTGGTTGCTGGAATCCTGAGGGTTGGGTGGTTGGGTTTAAGGCATTGTTAGGATTGCTCCATGACAGGTTCGGATGCCTCTTCCATGAGGGATTGTATGTGTTGGACATCATATTGGTTCGGTTGTAATTTCCAACATACATACCGGTTTCTTGATTCATAAAATTAGAGGAATTGTGGTTACCTCCACATAAATCACAAAAAGAATCAATCACCTTAACCTCACGGGTATTTTGTTGTAGTTGCAAATTTTGAACCATCTTTGTTAGAGAGGCCAATTGTGTTGCCACTGAATTTGATGTGTCCAACTCATTCACCGTGGCTTGGCCTCTTACTCCTCCTCGCCTAGATGTAGGAAATTGAAAATCATTGCTTTCGAGTTTGTTCAGTGATAAGTGCTCAACACATTATCACTTTTTACTCCTTTTATGGGCATTAATCACCAAATACACACCCACTTGGACCAATGCATGAACTCAATGTGATATATTTAGAAGTTAAGCTCATAAAGATAATATTTACAGAAAAGGCACGTTTTACTACGTTTTTACCTCTGTGCAGGGAAACCAGTGTCGCGGCAGCAACAAGACCGACGCAGGACCTGATGCCGAGACAGCAGCAGAAAGACAGGAAGCAAAACTGTAGGGGATGGAAAGATAAAAATCCAAGAGACGTGTTTGGACTCAAAGCCCATGAATCGGAGCTGGCTAGCATGAGGAAAAGCCCAAGAAAAGACCACGCGGGAAAGCCCCCTTAGCCGAATCAAACTTGGAAATATTTTAATTATGTACTTGACTTGTTCCCTACTCCAAGTTGTATTCTACTTAGGAAAGGTTTGCCCTAGGTCTAGCCTATATAAAGACCTAGCCACCCAATGTACTATAGGCGGAATACCTAGGGAAAGAGAGAGCCGAATTCTATACTTGTCTTCTTTCTCCCCATTATGTTCTAAACCTTCTTAGGGATTAGGTGAAGGTTGCCGAGTATATGTGAGAAGAGATTGTACTTTGTCTTTGTTTTCAATGCAATAAAATTATCAAGGTTTGCTTATCCTTTGTTATTCCTTGTTCTTGCATTCAAGCCCGGGAGGGAAGTTTGTGAGTAATCCATTTATCTAAGCTCGGGAGAGTTAGATTCACGAAAGGGGTAAGTACGGTGTTTCAATCGCGAAATTCTAACTCGGCCTAGGGATAGGTTAAGAGTTTCAGCGGCTAAAAGAAGTGTGAGATTGGTTAGTGAGTATAATTGGTTCACGCCGGGAGGTATCATCAAGGACTAGTCATCAACAACACTCTGACTTAGGGATAAGCGGAGTCATTCAAGGACACTTTGCCGAACTTTGGTAAAGTCCAACCACGAGCAAAGGATTGCCGCGGCGGACAAGTATCGTCGCTGCCAAGGTAGTAAACTGCAGTGCTGCCGAGGCATTGATATACGATTGCATTTAGCAGAGACAAGTCAATCAAATCTACAATACAACGCAACTGGATCCTGACCTATCTTTCTCTATTATTAAATATCTATAGTTTTGTTTAGTGATCTTAGTTTAGATAAACCAACTCAATTCACTTGTGTTTTTACTTTTCTACAAAACAAGAAGGTGAAGAAGGCATATTAAGTCTACCAGTCCCTGTGGAGACGATAATCCGATAATTACTTATCACTTATTACTTTCGATGTGTCCACTTGCACTAAACGCGCACTTTTGACACACGACATTCAGTATCTCAATAGCTTCCTCAGGTGCCTTGTCCAAGAGTGTTCCGTTCGCTGAGGCATCTAACATCATTCTTGTCGGGGTATTCGTGGCATTATAGAACATGGTCACTTGTGTCCATAGGGGAAATCCATGCAAAGGACACTTGTTCAATAACTCCCTGTAGCGCTCCCATGCCTCGCACATAGGTTCGTCATTTGCCTATCGAAAAGAAGTGATTTCATTATGAATTCTATCATATAAATTTGTGGGATTAAAACGCGTAATAAAATCACGGCAGAGTTCACTCCAAGATCCTATAGATCCTGCTGGAATGCTATTTAACCAGGCTTTCGCCCTATCCGTCAGTGAATAGGGGAATAGCTTCAATCTTAAGACATATTCATGGACTCCTTGGATTTTAACAGAATTGCATATCTTCAGTTATAAACCCACCAAACTGTCCAATGGTATTAAGCATATTGAACATGACAGGTTTCAATTCAAAGGCCCATAATTAACTTTTTGTACCCAAGAAATTTAATTTAATATCATTTTCGATCATTTTTAGGGTTCAGAGCGTGCATGTCTAAATGGACTTTCTAGTGAACCCGTTCGAATTTTATCCAAGTCAAAAGTTCAAAATTTTAGTTTAAGCTGTATAATTAGGTTCAAAAGCCCATAATTAATTGTTTTACCCAAAAATATTGATTTAATATCATTTTTGATCGTTTTTTAGGGTTCAAAGCGTGCATGTCTAAATGGGCTTTCTAGTGAACCCGTTCGAATTTTAATCAATTAAAAAGCTCAAATTTTAGTTTAATCTGTATAATTAGGTTCAAATTCCCATAATTAACTTTTTTTATCCAAAAAATTTGATTTAATATCATTTTCGATTGTTTTTTAGGGTTTAGAGCGAACATGTCAAAATGGTCTTTCTAGTGAACTCGTTCGAATTTTAGCCGATTCAAAAGTTCAAAATTTGAGTTTAAGCTTTATAATCAGGTTCAAAAGACCATAATTAACTTTTTTTAGACAAAAATTTTTATTTAATATCATTTTCGATCGTTTTTTAGGGTTTAGAGCGTGCATGTCTAAATTGGCTTTGTAGTAAACCCGTTCAAATTTTAACCGAGTAAAAAGTTCAAAATTTTAGTTTAAGCTGTATAATTAGGTTCAAAAGCCCATAATTAACTTTTTGTACCCAAAAAATTTCATTTATTATCATTTTTGATCGTTTTTAGGGTTCAGAGCGTGCATCTCTAAATGGGCTTTCTATTTAACCCGTTCGAATTTTAACCGAGTCGAAAGTTCAAAATTTTAGTTCAAGCTGTATAATTAGGTTCAAAAGCCCATAATTAACTTTTTGTACCCAAAAAATTTGATTTAATATCATTTTCGATTGTTTTTTATGGTTCAGAGCGTGCAAGTCTAAATGGGCTTTGTAGTAAACCCGTTGGAATTTTAACTGAGTAAAAAGTTCAAAATTTTAGTTTAAGTTGTATAATTAGGTTCAAAGGCCCATAATTAACTTTTTTTACCCAAAAAATTTGATTTAATATCATTTTCGATTGTTTTATAGGGTTCAGAGCGTGCATGTCTAAATGGGTATTCTAGTGAACCAGTTCGAGTATTAACCGATTAAAAGATCAAAATTTGAGTTTGAGCTGAATAATTAGGTTCAAATGGCCATAATTAAGCTTTATAATTAGGTTCAAAGGCCCATAATTAACTTTTTTTATCCAAAAAATTTGATTTAATATCATTTTCGATCATTTTTTAGGGTTCAGAGCGTGCATGTCTTAATTGGATTTTTAGTGAACCCGTTCAAATTTTAACCGAGTAAAAAGTTCAAAATTTGAGTTTAAGCTTTATAATTAGGTTCAAATGCTCATAATTAACTTTTTGTACCCAAAAAATTTGATTTACTATCATTTTCGATCATTTTTTAGTGTTCAAAGCGTGCATGTCTAAATGGGTTTTCTAGTGAACCCGTTCGAATTTTAACCGATTAAAAAGTTCAAAATTTGAGTTTAAGCTGTATAATTAGGTTCAAATGCTCATAATTAACTTTTTGTACCCAAAAAATTTGATTTACTATCATTTTCGATCGTTTTTTAGTGCTCAAAGCGTGCATGTCTAAATGGGCTTTCTAGTGAACCCGTTCGAATTTTAACCGAGTCAAAAGTTCTAAATTTTAGTTTAAGCTGTATAATTAGGTTCAAAAGACCATAATTAACTTTTTTCATCCAAAAAATTGATTTAATATCATTTTCGGTCGTTTTTTAGGGTTCAGAGCGTACATGTCAAAATGGTCTTTCTAGTGAACTCGTTCGAATTTTAGGCGAGTCAAAAGTTCAAAATTTTAGTTTAAGCTGTATAATCAAGTTTGAAAGACCATAATTAACATTTTTTAGCCAAAAAAATTTTATTTAATATCATCTTCGATCATTTTTTAGGGTTCGGAGCGTGTATGTCTAAATAGGCTTTGTAGTAAACCCGTTCGAATTTTAACCGAGTAAAGAGTTCAAAATTTTAGTTTAAGCTGTATAATTAGGTTCAAAAGTCCATAATTAACTTTTTTTACCCAAAAACTTTGATTTAATATCATTTTCGATCGTTTTTTAGGGTTCAGAGCGTGCATTTCTACATGGGCTTTCTAGTGAACCCGTTCAAATTTTAACCGATTAAAAAGATCAAAATTTGAGTTTAAGCTGATTAATTAGGTTCAAATGGCCATAATTAAGCTGTATAATTAGGTTCAAAGGCCCATAATTAACTTTTTTTTACCCAAAAAATTGATTTAATATCATTTTCGATCGTTTTTTAGGGTTCAGAACGTGCATGTCAAAATGGGCTTTCTAGTGAACCCGTTCGAATTTTAACCGAGTAAAAAGTTCAAAATTTTAGTGTTCAAATGCCCATAATTAACTTTTTGCACCCAAAATTTTTGATTTAATATCATTTTCGATCGCTTTTTAGGATTCAGAGCGTGCATGTCTAAATGGGCTTTCTAGTGAACCCGTTCGAATTTTAACCAAGTCAAAAGTTCAAAACTTTAGTTTAAGCTGTATAATTAGTTTCAAAAGCCCATAATTAAATTTTTTTATCGAAAAAATTTGATTTAATGTCATTTTCGATCGTTTTTTAGGGTTCAGAGCGTGCATGTCTAAATGGGCTTTCTAGTGAACCCGTTCGAATTTTAACTGATTAAAAAATTTAAAATTTTAGTTTAAGCTGTATAATTAGGTTCAAAAGCCCATAATTACCTATTTTTACCCAAAAAAATTGATTTAATATCATTTTCGATCGTTCTTTAGAGTTTAGAGCGTGCATGTGTAAATGATCTTTCTAGTGAACCAGTTCGAATTTTAACCGATTAAAAAGTTTAGAATTTTAGTTTAAGCTGTATAATTAGGTTCAAAAGCCCATAATTAACTATTTTTACCCAAAAAATTTGATTTAATATCATTTTCGATCGTTTTTTAGAGTTCAGAGCGTGCATGTCTAAATGATCTTTCTAGTGAACCCGTTCGAATTTTAACCGTTTAAAAATCTCAAAATTTGAGTTTAACCTGTATAATTAGGTTCAAAAGCCCATAATTAACTTTTTGTTTCCAAAAAATTTGATTTAATATCATTTTCGATCTTTTTTTAGGGTTCAGAGCATGCATGTCTTAATGGGCTTTCTAATGAACCCGTTCAAATTTTAACTGATTAAAAAGTTCAAAAATTTAGTTTAAGTTGTATAATTAGGTTCAAAAGACCATAATTAAATTTTTTTACCCAAAAAATTTGATTTAATATCATTTTCTATCTTTTTTACTGTTTAGAGCGTGCATGTCTAAATGGGTTTTCTAGTGAAACCGTTCGAATTTTAACCAGTTAAAAGCTCAGAACTTATTACTTGCGATGTGTCCACTTGCACTAAACGCGCACTTTTGACACGCGACACTTGTCTAAATGGGTTTTCTAGTAAACCCGTTCTAATTTTAACGGAGTAAAAAGTTCAAAATTTTAGTTTAAGCTGTATATTTAGGTTCAAAAGCCCGTAATGAACTTTTTTTACCAAAAAAATTTGATTTAATATCATTTTCGATCGTTTTTTAGGGTTCAGAGCGTGCATGTCTAAATGGGCTTTTTAGTGATCCTGTTCAAATTTTAACCGAGTAAAAAGTCCAAAATTTTATTTTATGCTGTATAATTAGGTTCAAAAGGCCATAATTAACTTTTTTTACCCAAAAAATTTGATTTAATATCATTTTCGGTCGTTTTTTAGGGTTCAGAGCGTGCATGTCTAAATGGGCTTTCTTGTGAACCTGTTTGAATTTTAATCGATTAAAAAGCTCAAAATTTGAGTTTCAACTGTATAGTTAGGTTCAAATGCCCATAATTAACTTTTTTTACCCAAAAAATTGATTTAATATCATTTTCGATCGTTTTTTTAGGGTTCAGAGAGTGCATGTCTTAATGGGCTTTCTAATGAACCCGTTCAAATTTTAACCTATTCAAAAGTTCAAAAATTTAGTTTAAGTTGTATAATTAGGTTCAAAAGACCATAATTAAATTTTTTTACCCAAAAAATTTGATTTAATATCATTTTCTCTCTTTTTTAGGCTTCAGAGCGTGCATGTCAAAATGGGCTTTCTAGTGAACCCGTTCGAATTGTAACCGATTAAAAGCTCAAAATTTTAGTTTAAGCTGTATAATTAGGTTCAAAAGCCCATAATTAACTAGGTTTACCCAAAAAAATTTGGTTTAATATCATTTTCGATCGTTTTTAGGGTTCAGAGCGTGCACGTCTAAATGTGTTTTCTAGTGAACCCTTTCAAATTTTAACAGAGTAAAGAGTTCCAAATTTTAGTTTAAGCTGTATAATTAGGTTCAAAAGCCCAGAATTAACTATTTTTACCCAAAAAATTTAATTTAATATCATTTTTGATTGTTTTTTAGTGTTCAGAGCGTGCAAGTCTAAATGGGTTTTCTAGTGAAACCGTTCGAATTTTAACCAGTTAAAAGCTCAGAATTTGAGTTTAACCTGTATAATTAGGTTCAAATTCCCATAGTTAAATTTTTGTACCCAAAAAATTTGATTTAATATCATTTTCGATCGTTTTTTATTGTTCAAAGCGTGCATGTCTAAATGATCTTTCTAGTGAACTCGTTCGAATTTTAACCAATTAAAAAGTTCAAAATTTTAGTCTAAGCTGGATAATTAGGTTCAAAAGCCAATAATTAATTATTTTTACCCAAAAAATTTGGTTTAATATCATTTTCGATCGTTTTTTAGGGTTCAGAGTGTGCATGTCTGAATAGGTTTTCTAGTGAACCCGTTCGAATTTTAACCGATTAAGAAGCTCAAAATTTGAGTTTAAGTTGTATAATTAGGTTCAAATGCCCATAATTAACTTTTTGTACCCAAAAAATTTGATTTAATATCATTTTCGATCATTTATTTGGGTTCAGAGCGTGCATGTCTAAATGGGATTTCTAGTGTACCCGTTCGAATTTTAACCGAGTCAAAAGTTAAAAATTTTAGTTTAAGTTGTATAATTAGGTTCAAAAGCCCATAATTAACTTTTTTTACCCAAAAAATTGATTTAATATCATTTTCGATCGTTTTTTAGGGTTTAAAGCGTGCATGTCTAAATGGGCTTTCTAGTGATCCCGTTAAAATTTTTAACCGAGTAAAAAGTCCAAAATTTTATTTTAAGCTGTATAATTAGGTTCAGAAGCCCATAATTAACTTTTTTTACCCAAAAAATTTGTTTTAAGATCATTTTTGATCGTTTTTTAGGGTTCAGAGCGTGCATATCTAAATGGGCTTTCTAGTGAACCCATTCGAATTTTAATCGATTAAAAAACTCAAAATTGGACTTTAAGTTGTATAGTTAGGTTCAAATGCCCATAATTAAGCTTTATAATTAGGTTCAAATGCCTATAATTAACTTTTGGTACCCAAGAAATTTGATTTAATATCATTTCGATCGATTTTTAGGGTTCAGAACGTGCATGTCTAAATGGGCTTTCTAGTGAACCCGTTCGAATTTTAACCGAGTAAAGAGTTCAAAATTTTAGTTTAAGCTTTATAATTAGGTTCAAAAGCCACTTATTAACTTTTTTTACCCAAAAAATTTGATTTAATATCATTTTCGATCGTATTTTAGGGATCAGAGCATACATGTCTAAATGGGCTTTCTAGTGAACCTGTTCGTGTTTTAACAGATTAAAAAGTTCAAAGTTTTAGTTTAAGCTATATAATTAAGTTCAAAAGCCAATAATTAATTATTTTTACCCAAAAAATTTGGTTTAATATCATTTTCGATCGTTTTTTAGGGTTCAGAGTGTGCATGTCTGAATAGGTTTTCTAGTGAACCCGTTCGAATTTTAACCGATTAAGAAGCTCAAAATTTGAGTTTAAGTTGTATAATTAGGTTCAAATGCCCATAATTAACTTTTTGTACCCAAAAAATTTGATTTAATATCATTTTCGATCATTTATTTGGGTTTAGAGCGTGCATGTCTAAATGGGATTTCTAGTGAACCCGTTCGAATTTTAACCGAGTCAAAAGTTCAAAATTTTAGTTTAAGCTGTATAATTAGGTTCAAAAGCCCATAATTAACTTTTTTTACCCAAAAAATTGATTTAATATCATTTTCGATCATTTTTTAGGGTTTAAAGCGTGCATATCTAAATGGGCTTTCTAGTGATCCCGTTAAAATTTTTAATCGAGTAAAAAGTCCAAAATTTTATTTTAAGCTGTATAATTAGGTTCAGAAGCCCATAATTAACTTTTTTTACCCAAAAAATTTGTTTTAAGATCATTTTCGATCGTTTTTTAGGGTTCAGAGCGTGCATATCTAAATGGGCTTTCTAGTGAACCCATTCGAATTTTAATCGATTAAAAAGCTCAAAATTGGACTTTAAGCTGTATAGTTAGGTTCAAATGCCCATAATTAAGCTTTATAATTAGGTTCAAATGCCTATAATTAACTTTTGGTACCCAAGAAATTTGATTTAATATCATTTTCGATCGATTTTTAGGGTTCAGAACGTGCATGTCTAAATGGGCTTTCTAGTGAACCCGTTCGAATTTTAACCGAGTAAAGAGTTCAAAATTTTAGTTTAAGCTTTATAATTAGGTTCAAAAGCCACTTATTAACTTTTTTTACCCAAAAAAATTGATTTAATATCATTTTCGATCGTATTTTAGGGATCAGAGCATGCATGTCTAAATGGGCTTTCTAGTGAACCTGTTCGAGTTTTAACCGATTAAAAAGTTCAAAGTTTTAGTTTAAGCTATATAATTAGGTTCAAAAGCCAATAATTATTTATTTTTACCCAAAAAATTTGGTTTAATATCATTTTCGATCGTTTTTTAGGGTTCAGAGTGTGCATGTCTGAATAGGTTTTCTAGTGAACCCGTTCGAATTTTAACCGATTAAAAAGCTCAAAATTTGAGTTTAAGCTGTATAATTAGGTTCAAATGCCCATAATTAACTTTTTGTACCCAAAAAATTTGATTTAATATCATTTTCGATCGTTTTTAGGGTTCAAAGCGTGCATGTCTAAATGGATTTTCTAGTGAACCCATTCGAATTTTAACCGAGTAAAAAGTTCAAAATTTTAGTTTAAGCTGTATAATTAGGTTCAAATGCCCATAATTAGCTTTTTTTACCCAAAAATTGATTTAATATCATTTTCGATCGTTTTTTTAGGGTTTTGAGCGTGCATGTCTAAATGGTCTTTCTACTGAACCCGTTCGAATTTTAAGCATGTAAAAAGTTGAAAATTTTAGTTTAAGCTTTATAATTAGGTTAAAAAGCCCATAATTAACTTTTTTACCCTAAAAATTTGATTCAATATCATTTTCGATCGTTTTTTAGGGTTTTGACCGTGCTTGTCTAAATGGGCTTTCTACTGAACCCGTTCGAATTTTAAGCATGTAAAAAGTTCAAAATTTTAGTTTAAGGTGTATAATTAGGTTCAAAATCCCATAATTAACTTTTTTACCCAAAAAAATTGATTTAATATCATTTTTGATGGTTTTTTAGGGTTCAGAGAGTGCATGTCTAAATGGGCTTTCTAGTGAACCCGTTCGAATTTTAACCGAGTAAAGGGTTTAGAGCGTGCATGTCTTAATGGGCTTTCTAATGAACCCTTCAAATTTTAACCGAGTCAAAAGTTCAAAAATTTAGTTTAAGCTATATAATTAGGTTTAAAAGCCCCTAATTAAATTTTTTTACCCAAAAAAATTGATTTAATATCATTTTTAATCGTTTTTAGGGTTCAGAGCGTGCTTGTCAAAATGGGCTTTCTAGTGAACACATTCGAATTTTAACCGAGTAAAAAGTTCAAAATTTTAGTTTAAGATGTATAATTACGTTCAAATGCCCATAATTAACTTTTGGTATCCAAATTATTTGATTTAATATCATTTTTTATCGTTTTTTAGGGTTCAGAGCGTGCATGTCTAAAAGAGCTTTCTAGTGAACCCGTTCGAATTTTAACCGATTAAAAACCTCAAAATTTAAGTTTAAGATGTATAATTAGGTTCAAATCACAATAATTAATTTTTTTTTACCCAAAAAATTTGATTTAACATCATTTTCGATCGTTCTTAGGGTTCAAAGCGTTCATGTCTAAACGAGCTTTCAAGTGTACCCGTTCGAATTTTAATCGAGTAAAGAGTTCAAAATTTTAGTTTAATCTGTATAATTAGGTTTAAAAGCCACTAATTAACTTTTTTTACCCAAAAAATTTGATTTAATATCATTTTCGATCGTATTTTAGGGATCAGAGCATGCATGTCTAAATGGGCTTTCTAGTGAACCCGTTCGAATTTTAACCGATTAAAAAGTTGAAAATTTTAGTTTAAGCTGTATAATTAGGTTCAAAAGCTAATAATTAATTATTTTTACCCAAAAAATTTGGTTTAACATCATTTTCGATCGTTTTTTAGGGTTTAGAGTGTGCATGTCTGAATGGGTTTTCTAGTGAACCCGTTCGAATTTTAACCGATTAAAAAGCTCAAACATTGAGTTTAAGCTGTCTAATTAAGTTCAAATTCCCATAATTAACTTTTTGTACCCAAAAAAATTGATTTAATATCATTTTCGATCGTTTTTTAGTGTTCAAAGCGTGCATGCCTAAATGGGCTTTCTAGTGAACCCGTTTGAATTTTAACCGAGTCAAAATTTCAAAATTTTCGTTTAAGCTATATAATTAGGTTCAAAAGCCCATAACTAACTTTTTTTTACCAAAAAAAATGATTTAATATCATTTTCGATCGTTTTTTAGGGTTAAGAGCGTGCATGTCTAAATGGGCTTTCTAGTGACTCCGTTAGAATTTTAACCGAGTCAAAAGTTCAAAATTTTAGTTTAAGTTTTATAATTAGGTTCAAAAGCCCATAATTAAATTTTTTTTACCCAAAAAATTTGATTTAATATCATTTTCGATCGTTTTTTAGTGTACGGAGCGTACATGTCTTAATGGGCTTTCTAGTGAACCTGTTCGAATTTTAACCAAGTCAAAAGTTCAAAATTTTAGTTTAAGCTGTATAATTAGGTTCAAAAGACCATAATTAACTTTTTGTACCCAAAAAATTTGATTTAATATCATTTTCGATCGTTTTTTAGGGTTTAGAGCGTGCATGTCTAAATAGGCTTTCTAGGGAACTCGTTCGAATTTTAACCGAGTAAAAAGTTCAAAATTTTATTTTAAGCTGTATAATGAGTTTCAAAAGACCATAATCAACTTTTTGTACCCAAAAAATTTGATTTAATATCATTTTCGATCGTTTTTTAGGTTTTAGAGCGTGCATGACTAAATAGGCTTTCTAGTGTACCCGTTCGAATTTTAACCGAGTAAAAAGCTCAAAATTTTAGTTTAAGCTGTATAATTAGGTTCAAAAGACCATAAATAACTTTTTGTACCCAAAAAATTTGATTTAATATCATTTTCGATCGTTTTTTAGGGTTTAGAGGGTACATGTCTAAATAGGCTTTCTAGTGAACCCGTTCGAATTTTAACCGAGTAAAAAGCTCAAAATTTTAGTTTAAGCTGTATAATTAGGTTCAAAAGACCCTAATTAACTTTTTTTACCCAAAAAATTTGATTTAATATCATTTTCGATCGTATTTTAGGGATCAGAGCATTCATGTCTAAATGTGCTTTCTAGTGAACCTGTTCGAATTTTAACCGATTAAGAAGTTCAAAATTTTACTTTAATCTATATAATTAGGTTCAAAAGCCAATAATTAATTATTTTTACCCAAAAAATTTGGTTTAATATCATTTTCGATCGTTTTTTAGGGTTTAGAGTGTGCATGTCTGAATAGGTTTTCTAGTGAACCCGTTCGAATTTTAACCGAATAAAAAGCTCAAAATTTGAGTTTAAGCTGTATAATTAGGTTCAAATTCCCATAATTAACTTTTTGTACCCAAAAAATTTGATTTAATATCATTTTCGATCGTTTTTTAGTGTTCGAAGCGTGCATGCCTAAATGGGCTTTCTAGTGAACCGTCCGAATTTTAACCGAGTCAAAATTTCAAAATTTTAGTTAAGCTGTATAATTAGGTTCAAAAGCCCATAATTAACTTTTTGTACCCAAAAAATTTCATTTATTATCATTTTTGATCGTTTTTAGGGTTCAGAGCGTGCATCTCTAAATGGGCTTTCTATTTAACCCGTTCGAATTTTAACCGAGTCGAAAGTTCAAAATTTTAGTTCAAGCTGTATAATTAGGTTCAAAAGCCCAAAAATTGATTTAATATCATTTTCGATCGTTTTTTTAGGGTTTTGAGCGTGCATGTCTAAATGGGTTTTCTACTGAACCCGTTCGAATTTTAAGCATATAAAAAGTTGAAAATTTTAGTTTAAGCTTTATAATTAGGTTAAAAAGCCCATAATTAACTTTTTTTACCCTAAAAATTTGATTTAATATCATTTTCGATCGTTTTTTAGGGTTTTGAGCGTGCTTGTCTAAATGGGCTTTCTACTGAACCCGTTCGAATTTTAAGCATGTAAAAAGTTCAAAATTTTAGTTTAACGTGTATGATTAGGTTCAAAAGCCCATTATTAAATTTTTTTACCCAAAAAAATTGATTTAATATCATTTTCGATCGTTTTTTAAGGTTCAGGGCGTGCATGTCTTAATGGGCTTTCTAGTGAACCCGTTCGAATTTTAACCGATTAAAAAGTTCAAAATTTTAGTTTAAGCTATATAATTAGGTTCAAAAGCCCATAATTAACTTTTTCACCCAAAAAATTTGATTTAATATCATTTTCGATCGTTTTTTAGGGTTTAGAGCGTGCATGTCTAAATGGGCTTTCTAGTGAACCTGTTTGAATTTTAATCGATTAAAAAGCTCAAAATTTGAGTTTCAGATGCCAATAATTAATTATTTTTACCCAAAAAATTTGGTTTAATATCATTTTCGATCGTTTTTTAGGGTTCAGAGCGTGCATGTCTTAATGGGCTTTCTAATGAACCCATCAAATTTTAACCGAGTCAAAAGTTCAAAAATTTAGTTTAAGCTATATAATTAGGTTTAAAAGCCCCTAATTAAATTTTTTTACCCAAAAAATTTGATTTAATATCATTTTTAATCGTTTTTAGGGTTCAGAGCGTGCTTGTCAAAATGGGCTTTCTAGTGAAGACGTTCGAATTTTAACAGAGTAAAAAGTTCAAAATTTTAGATTAAGATGTATAATTAGGTTCAAATTCCCATAATTAACTTTTTGTATCAAAATTATTTGATTTAATATCATTTTTGATCATTTTTTAGGGATCAGAGCGTGCATGTCTAAAAGAGCTTTCTAGTGAACCCGTTCGAATTTTAACCGATTAAAAAACTCAAAATTTAAGTTTAAGATGTATAATTAGGTTCAAATGACCATAATTAATTTTTTTTACCCAAAAAATTTGATTTAACATCATTTTCGATCGTTCTTAGGGTTCAAAGAGTTCATGTCTAAATGGGCTTTCTTGTGTACCCGTTCCAATTTTAACCGAGTAAGGAGTTCAAAATTTTAGTTTAAGCTGTATAATTAGGTTCAAAAGCCACTAATTAACTTTTTTTACCCAAAAAATTTGATTTAATATCATTTTCTATCTTTTTTAGGGTTCAGAGCGTGCATGTCTAAATGGGCTTTCTAGTGAACCCGTTCGAATTTTAACCGATTAAAAAGTTCAAAATTTTAGTTTAAGCTGTATAATTAGGTTCAAAAGCCAATAATTAATTATTTTTACCCAAAAAAATTTGGTTTAACATCATTTTCGATCGTTTTTTAGGGTTCAGAGTGGGCTTGTCTGAATGGGTTTTCTAGTGAACCCGTTCGAATTTTAACCGATTAAAAAGCTCAAAATTTGAGTTTAAGCTGTATAATTAGGTTCAAATTCCCATAATTAACTTTTTGTACCCAAAAAATTGATTTATTATCATTTTCGATCGTTTTTTAATGTTCAAAGCGTGCATGCCTAAATGGGCTTTCTGGTGAACCCGTTCGAATTTTAACCGAGTCAAAATTTCAAAATTTTGGTTTAAGCTATATAATTAGGTTCAAAAGCCCATAACTAACTTTTTTTTACCAAAAAAATGATTTAATATCATTTTCGATCGTTTTTTAGGGTTAAGAGCGTGCATGTCTAAATGGGCTTTCTAGTGACCCCGTTAGAATTTTAACCGAGTCAAAAGTTCAAAATTTTAGATTAAGTTTTATAATTAGGTTCAAAAGCCCATAATTAAATTTTTTTTACCCAAAAAATTTGATTTAATATCATTTTCGATCGTTTTTTAGTGTACGGAGCGTGCATGTCTTAATGGTCTTTCTAGTGAACCTGTTCGAATTTTAACCGAGTCTAAAGTTCAAAATTTTAGTTTAAGCTGTATAATTAGGTTCAAAAGCCCATAATTAACTTTTTTTACCCAAAAAATTTAATTTAATATCATTTTCGATCGTATTTTAGGGAACAGAGCATTCATGTCTAAATGTGCTTTCTAGTGAACCTGTTCGAATTTTAACCGATTAAGAAGTTCAAAATTTTAGTTTAATCTATATAATTAGGTTCAAAAGCCAATAATTAATTATTTTTACCCAAAAAATTTGGTTTAATATCATTTTCGATCGTTTTTTAGGGTTCAGAGCGTGCATGTCTTAATGGGCTTTCTAATGAACCCATCAAATTTTAACCGAGTCAAAAGTTCAAAAATTTAGTTTAAGCTATATAATTAGGTTTAAAAGCCCCTGATTAAATTTTTTTACCCAAAAAATTTGATTTAATATCATTTTTAATCGTTTTTAGGGTTCAGAGCGTGCTTGTCAAAATGGGCTTTCTAGTGAACACGTTCGAATTTTAATAGAGTAAAAAGTTCAAAATTTTAGATTAAGATGTATAATTAGGTTCAAATGCCCATAATTAACTTTTTGTATCCAAATTATTTGATTTAATATCATTTTTGATCGTTTTTTAGGGATTAGAGCGTGCATGTCTAAAATAGCTTTCTAGTGAACCCGTTCGAATTTTAACCGATTAAAAAACTCAAAATTTAAGTTTAAGATGTATAATTAGGTTCAAATGACCATAATTAATTTTTTTTACCCAAAAATTTGATTTAACATCATTTTCGATCGTTCTTAGGGTTCAAAGAGTTCATGTCTAAATGGGCTTTCTTGTGTACCCGTTCGAATTTTAACCGAGTAAGGAGTTCAAAATTTTAGTTTAAGCTGTATAATTAGGTTCAAAAGCCACTAATTAACTTTTTTTACCCAAAAAATTTGATTTAATATCATTTTCTATCTTTTTTAGGGTTCAGAGCGTGCATGTCTAAATGGGCTTTCTAGTGAACCCGTTCGAATTTTAACCGATTAAAAAGTTCAAAATTTTAGTTTAAGCTGTATAATTAGGTTTAAAAGCCAATAATTAATTATTTTTACCCAAAAAATTTGGTTTAACATCATTTTCGATCGTTTTTTAGGGTTCAGAGTGTGCATGTCTGAATGGGTTTTCTAGTGAACCCGTTCGAATTTTAACCGATTAAAAAGCTCAAAATTTGAGTTTAAGCTGTATAATTAGGTTCAAATGCCCATAATTAACTTTTTGTACCCAAAAAAATTGATTTAATATCATTTTCGATCGTTTTTTAGTGTTCAAAGCGTGCATGCCTAAATGGGCTTTCTAGTGAACCCGTTCGAATTTTAACCGAGTCAAAATTTCAAAATTTTGGTTTAAGCTATATAATTAGGTTCAAAAGCCCATAACTAACTTTTTTTACCAAAAAAATGATTTAATATCATTTTCGATCGTTTTTTAGGGTTAAGAGCGTGCATGTCTAAATGGGCTTTCTAGTGACCCCGTTAGAATTTTAACCGAGTCAAAAGTTCAAAATTTTAGATTAAGTTTTATAATTAGGTTCAAAAGCCCATAATTAAATTTTTTTTACCCAAAAAATTTGATTTAATATCATTTTCGATCGTTTTTTAGTGTACGGAGCGTGCATGTCTTAATGGTCTTTCTAGTGAACCTGGTCGAATTTTAACCGAGTCTAAAGTTCAAAATTTTAGTTTAAGCTGTATAATTAGGTTCAAAAGCCCATAATTAACTTTTTTTACCCAAAAAATTTGATTTAATATCATTTTCGATCGTATTTTAGGGATCAGAGCATTCATGTCTAAATGTGCTTTCTAGTGAACCTGTTCGAATTTTAACCGATTAAGAAGTTCAAAATTTTAGTTTAATCTATATAATTAGGTTCAAAAGCCAATAATTAATTATTTTTACCCAAAAAATTTGGTTTAATATCATTTTCGATCGTTTTTTAGGGTTTAGAGTGTGCATGTCTGAATAGGTTTTCTAGTGAACCCGTTCGAATTTTACCCAAAAAAAAAGCTCAAAATTTGAGTTTAAGCTGTATAATTAGGTTCAAATTCCCATAATTAACTTTTTGTACCCAAAAAATTTGATTTAATATCATTTTCGATAGTTTTTTAGTGTTCGAAGCGTGCACGCCTAAATGGGCTTTCTAGTGAACCGTCCGAATTTTAACCGAGTCAAAATTTCAAAATTTTAGTTAAGCTGTATAATTAGGTTCAAAAGCCCATAATTAGCTTTTTTTACCCAAATATTGATTTAATATCATTTTCGATCGTTTTTTTAGGGTTTTGAGCGTGCACGTCTAAATGGGTTTTCTACTGAACCCGTTCGAATTTTAAGCATGTAAAAAGTTAAAAATTTTAGTTTAAGCTTTATAATTAGGTTAAAAAGCCCATAATTAACTTTTTTTACCCTAAAAATTTGATTTAATATCATTTTCGATCGTTTTTTAGGGTTTTGAGCGTGCTTGTCTAAATGGGCTTTCTACTGAACCCGTTCGAATTTTAAGCATGTAAAAAGTTCAAAATTTTAGTTTAACGTGTATAATTAGGTTCAAAAGCCCATTATTAAATTTTTTTACCCAAAAAGAATTGATTTAATATCATTTTCGATCGTTTTTTAAGGTTCAGGGCGTGCATGTCTTAATGGGCTTTCTAGTGAACCCGTTCGAATTTTAACCGATTAAAAAGTTCAAAATTTTAGTTTAAGCTATATAATTAGGTTCAAAAGCCCATCATTAACTTTTTCACCCAAAAAATTTGATTTAATATCATTTTCGATCGTTTTTTAGGGTTCAGAGCGTGCATGTCTAAATGGGCTTTCTAGTGAACCTGTTTGAATTTTAATCGATTAAAAAGCTCAAAATTTGAGTTTCAGATGTATAGTTAGGTTCAAATGCCCATAATTAACTTTTTGTACCCAAAAAATTTGATTTAATATCATTTTCGATCGTTTTTTAGGGTTCAGAGCGCGCATGTCTTAATGGGCTTTCTAATGAACCCATCAAATTTTAACCGAGTCAAAAGTTCAAAAATTTAGTTTAAGCTATATAATTAGGTTTAAAAGCCCCTAATTAATTTTTTTTACCCAAAAAATTTGATTTAATATCATTTTTAATCGTTTTTAGGGTTCAGAGCGTGCTTGTCAATATGGGCTTTCTAGTGAACACGTTCGAATTTTAACCGAGTAAAAAGTTCAAAATTTTAGTTTAAGATGTATAATTAGGTTCAAATGCCCATAATTAACTTTTTGTATCCAAATTATTTGATTTAATATCATTTTTGATCTTTTTTAGGATTCAGAGTGTGCATGTCTAAACGAGCTTTCTAGTGAACCCGTTCGAATTTTAACCGATTAAAAAACTCAAAATTTAAATTTAAGATGTATAATTAGGTTCAAATGACCATAATTAATTTTTTTTTACCCAAAAAATTTGATTTAACATCATTTTCGATCGTTCTTAGGGTTCAAAGCGTTCATGTCTAAATGGGCTTTCTTGTGTACCCGTTCGAATTTTAATCGAGTAAAGAGTTCAAAATTTTAGTTTAAGCTGTATAATTAGGTTCAAAAGCCACTAATTAACTTTTTTTACCCAAAAAATTTGATTTAATATCATTTTCGATCGTATTTTAGGGATCAGAGCATGCATGTCTAAATGGGCTTTCTAGTGAACCCGTTCGAATTTTAACCGATTAAAAAGTTGAAAATTTTAGTTTAAGCTGTATAATTAGGTTGAAATTCCCATAATTAACTTTTTGTACCTAAAAAATTGATTTAATATCATTTTCGATCGTTTTTTAGTGTTCAAAGCGTGCATGCCTAAATGGGCTTTCTAGTGAACCCGTTCGAATTTTAACCGAGTCAAAATTTCAAAATTTTGGTTTAAGCTATATAATTAGGTTCAAAAGCCCATAATTAACTTTTTTTTTAACAAAAAAAATGATTTAATATCATTTTCGATCGTTTTTTAGGGTTAAGAGCGTGCATGTCTAAATGGGCTTTCTAGTGACCCCGTTAGAATTTTAACTGAGTCAAAAGTTGAAAATTTTAGTTTAAGTTTTATAATTAGGTTCAAAAGCCCATAATTAAATTTTTTTTACCCAAAAAATTTGATTTAATATCATTTTCGATCGTTTTTTAGTGTACGGAGCGTGCATGTCTTAATGGTCTTTCTAGTGAACCTGTTCGAATTTTAACCGAGTCAAAAGTTCAAAATTTTAGTTTAAACTGTATAATTAGGTTCAAAAGCCCATAATTAACTTTTTTTACCTAAAAAATTTGATTTAATATCATTTTCGATCGTTTTTTTTGTGTGTTCAGAGCGTGTAACATCTCGATTTTGGGTCTAGAAGTTTAGACTGTATATAATTTTAAATTGGTTTTTCAAAATTTATGTTTTAGGACCCATTTAAAGTAAAAATGGTTTTAAAAGGATTTTGAAAGAAAAGAGGGGTAATGGGGGACCACTTATGTGATTTTACCAAAAACACCCTTGAAAGACATTAAATTTCACAAAAAAAAGGGTTTTCGTTCAAAAAAGAGACACCTTTTTACTCTTCATGTTTTCCAAAAGGTTTTCCTCAGTACAAGAACAAGCTTTCTTCTTCATAGGAGTGATTTTGAAAAGGTAAATCATTCTTTAACTTCTTTTATTTTTATCCCTTGAGATTTTAGTTATATGTTGGAAATGGGTTTTTAAAAGGAATTTTCGGATGAGTTTTAAATAAGTATTAAAAAGGGTTTTTTTAAACTTCTTTTTGTGCCAAAATATGTTTAAAAGTTGGGTTTTTAATGGTATTCCCGAAATGGTTTGTTATGGGTATTTTTGGAGGTTTAAACTTGAGTTTTTGGGGTGTTTTTGGATGAAAATGATGGGCTGATGTTATAAATTTGTTTGAGGGATAATTTGAGCTAGTTTTGATGTTGTTTGGGTGATGGAATCAATGGTTTTTGCTGTGTTTTTGTTGAAGTGTAACCCCCTTAGCCCAGCCTAGACGGGACCGACACTAACGGGTTACACGGGGAATATCGAACCAAACCCGCGAATGTCCGATTCGATAAACAACCCTGAAAACCGATATTTTTTTCCTTAACTAGATGCATAGTTAAGTTCCTAAGTGTGTCGGGGTCATGCATAATGAGAATGAAAGCATTCGGTTCACAATTGATCATTCAACTCGCATACAAGTACATAAGGACCAAAACGCAAATAATTCTAATTCCTATAATAGTCCGAAAATTCCATCTACCAAAGTTCAATTAAACATGCACAAAACACGCACATTAAAATTCAGATCAGTCGGAGCATTATAGCATCATCAATCTCATATTTCAATGATTAAGGACCTAATTGTAAAACTCACAAATTATAAGGACTATAAAAAACATTAATTAACCAATACGAAATTAAGTTAACATCATGCATCACGGTGATATTACAACTCAGAATATTATTCATTGCATCTACATTCGATTGCGGAAGTTTATTCGACTTAGCACAAGCTTCCAACACTTAAAATTCTTCCTTTTTGGTCATGGGTATCGATCCCACCAAGCCTGGTATCGATACCATGACATGGTTGTGGCTAATTAAGCCTTCGAAAGCCAAGGGTATCGATACCTTGGTGTCCAGTGAGGTAATGGCATTGAACCATGGTTCGATGCCGCCCCAAAATTGCCTTGGGGTATCAATACCACCAGTGGATGTTTCAATCCCCCCTGTCCAGAATCACTAATTAGGCAATTTGGTTGCTTTAAACCCCATCTAAACATATCCATTGATCACCCCCAACTATATGCATACTCCCTAAGTATAATAAACACCCTTAAGCATACAATTACCCACATAATGACCCCGAACTAATCTATAGGCATGCTTCCTATGTTATAATTAATAACAAGAACGTTCATGCATGTACGTGCTTCAAATAATCCAAAGCAATACCATAATCCATCAAGCAACAATCAAGCAATATAAGGTCTTACTACAAATCATTAACAAAAGCAAAACACACTCTCATAAGGGATAGGTTTACACATTGCCGAGCCCCTATTTATTCGCCAAATCATGCCAAAAATGTGAGGCCTTTTTCCCCTTGGTCCTCTTGCTCCGAAAGTAGCCTCAAATGTCCTTATTTTTCTGCAAAGAGGAAAAGAGAGCTTAAGCAAAACATGCTTAGTGAGGAAGCTCTAATAAAATCATCCATGCATAAATTAAAAATCATTTTAAAAGCCATGCTTGCATCCTTCATGCTCAATTAAAATATGTGAAACCGAATCATGCTCATCAACAAAAACAAATCATTTCTTATGTCATGCATATGGATATCAAATTGTTTCATGTTTGCATATTGGCTTTTTAGTGATCACTTATTGTGAACTTTAAGCTCACCGAATACACGGATCCCCTTTTCCATGTTTGGAGACGCTTGGTCTCAACATGCATCGGTCGGACACATAGTCACCCTTGTATACATGTTACACCCACTACGCACGGTCGGACACAATGTCACCCTTGTTTACGCATGGGTCAACTATATGCAGGGTCGGACACAAAGTCACCCTTGTTTACGTATAGGAATCATCATTATTCTCAATATTTTTATAGTGCACTCAATCCTAATGAAATGTCATTTGTATTCGTATCTAAGGTTAGTGTCACTAAGCCAATATAATTTCCAATCATGCATGTTAACTTGCTGCTCATAATGCACTCATTAAATGTTCATCATGTGAACCAAAATCATGCTCAACGGCGTAATCAATTATAAGGCAATAACCACATATTGTTCCAATTTATTTTCATGCTTTCATAAGCCAAGAATGCCTTTCCAAACCATGCATTTTCAGCAATTAAAACATGCATGCATTATTTCAAAATCAAGGGTATGCAACTCCAAAATCCTATTGAATCATCATTTATAAAAGTCATTACCAAAGTAGTCAAAACTTAAGGTAATGCATCAACATCATTTAAATCACTTACTCTTGAACTATGGAAAGTTTTCACACTATTCCATAGTCTCCAAAACAGAACCGAACCATTGCGAAACACTTTAAACCAGAAATCACTCACCGACAAGCGAAACAAGCCCTCGTCGACACTTCAACGGCAACGCCAATGCACCAGCCACTTACGGACCTTCTTGCACTTCCTCTACAACATTAAAAACAGAGCATTTTCACATCATAACATGCTCAAAAAAGCATCCACATCAAACCTCTCCGAAACTATCGAAAACCTAGCCAAAAAGACCGAAAACTAAGCCAAAACTTATCCGAAACAACATCAACCCTTAAAATTATGAATCTAACATCTAATTCACCTCAATTATTAACTAAAAACACTTTCAAACTATCCTTATACCTCCAGCAAAAGAAGAACACTTAAAACAACCCCTAAAATAACCCTAAACCACCTTAAAACACCACTGATTATATTATTCCGGGATTAATTTGATATTAAATCATTATAAGACTCAATCAATCATTTAATTGACATAATATCATAAATATATCATCCTAATTACAACATTAATGGATATCTAAAAAGATTTCACAAAAACCTCCATAAAACTCATAAATCTTGAATTAAAAATTCCAAATTAAATATCACTTGTTGATGAGCAAGCCAATACTTGGGAATTTCAATAAAAAACCTTAGAAAAAAGAGGAGAAACCAGAATTTTACCTTAGAGATTAGCTCCACCAAAAAGATGAGAAATCCTCTCTTGATTTCCTTAAAAATGCATGTGGATTTTGCAAAATTGATGTGTAGGTTTTGTAGAAAATGAAAAGATGAGTAAAATGAAATAAATCTTGTTGAAAATGAAGAAGAAATCAGCAAGTAATTGAAGAAATTTAGTGAAGAAGATGGAGAGAAAATTTGGGAGAAAAGATGAGAAAATGGGAAGTTACAAAAAATGAAAATAACCTTTTTATTAAAACTAATTAAAACAAATTTGGTGAATAATCTCTAATTAAAAATAAATTGGGTTAATAGCCCTCTAAGTATTCTAAGTATGACTTACTTAAGAAAATTTAGTCACTAAAAATCTTAATTTCCGAAAATTACCAATTAAATCCCTAAAGTTTTCCAAAATTCACAATTTAGCCACTAGTACAAAATTAAGCCTAATTAAAAATCAAATTAAGACTCAATAATATTCCTTTAACCTTAAAACACCATTTTAATATTTTTAAACCTTTCCGCAAAATTATTACTTGTCCGATTAAATTATTATTATTTTAATTTTCCCGGAATTAATGAACCGAAGAATCCGATTCGACTCAAATTGAATCCCCCAAACCAACACTCAAACTACTAACCCCAAAACCTGGATGTTACATGAAGTCCGAAAATTTAGGGTTATGGGTATTTTGGCTTGAGTTTAATGAGGAAATGTTGGTGGTTTTGTAAGTTGTTGTTTGATGATGTTATTGTGGCTGATTATGAGGTTAAAAATATGTTTTTTGGTTGCTTAGAAACAAGGGGAGACATTGTGGAAGTTTCGGACGCAATTTTGGGTAGAGTGGAGGCTTGAATCGACTTTCCGGGTTGCTTGTGTGAGCTTGGTGAGTGGAAAAATGTTTTGAATTTGGTTTTAGTTCAAGGAAGATTTTGGGAGTTTGGATTAAGCTTGATAAGCTAATCAAAACTCAAGAGTAAGATCTACCCATTTTACTTACCTTGTATGCTTGTTAGATGGTAAAGATTGGAAAACTTGTTGTGTTTAATTATTGTCGATGGCATGTTAATTGTTATGTTGAGTTGTGTTGATTATCTATTGATTAGTGACATGTTAATATGCCATGTGAGATATTTGTAAGATGTTGCAGGTTATGCTTGTAAGTTATAAGTAAGACCAATCGAGTATGGTAAGAAATATAGCCGGGTGGCTATGTAAGACCGGTAAGAGGTGTAAGATGTCAGATTTGTAAGAAAATATTATGGTAATGATGTTGACATTCATTGATTCATACCGAGTATAATTGGTCGACCAATAGGATGCAAGAATAGTGCACTATGAGATAAAATTCGCATACGTGTCACATAAATTCGTTCGTGTCAGACAAAACTCGTATACGTGTAAGATAAATTCGGCCGTGTCAGATAAATTCGTATGCGTGTAAGACTTTTCTGCATATCCGTGTATAATAGCCGAGTTTTCCAACATACTTATCTTAATTGCTATGAATATGTGCTTTTATGTTATGTTGTGGACTTTGATTATTCTCGTAGGTTGTAAGATGCTATGATGTAAAATGTACGAAATGATGTTATTCTTTATTTTCAAATAAATCTTGAACCCTGCATTGTCGTAGTTACATTTTTGAGTTCTGCTCACTAAACATTTATGCTTACACTCTCGTTTTCCGACAATGCAGATCGTTAGCTCGGGAGTTAGCACGGTGCGAGGAAGGGCGTTCAAGCGTGTTGCTCGTTAGCTCAAGTATGATTTAGTTGCAGCAATGTATTACCTAGCAATGGGATATGCTATGTTGTTTAGGAGCGTTGTTTGACTCCCATGTTGACTTATGTTTTGGATGATTTCATGCATGGTTTATATTCGCCATGGTTGCCTTAAGTTATCATGTTGATTTATGTTTTGAAGTTATGGTTATGTGGATATTATCTTTGATGTTGTTTGAACTCTTTTATGTATGAATCGATGTCTTGTTTCCTGAGCAGTATTCGAATGGATGTGTATGAGTTTCAAGCATGTGTAACCTGATCCTTGAGTCCTATAATGTCTTATGCATGTTAAGTATGCTTGTATGGGGTTGTTGGGTTAATCCTTAGCAGTTTGTGCTTTAAAATTCGTCCAGATGCAAGGGATTTCGGTTCCATCTCTTACCGATATGCCAATGTCTTTTTGAGCCTTTGGGCTTTCAACAAGCCCAATAAGGTTGGTTTGGAGCCCCTGTGCAGATATGTTGGTCGTTTGGGCTCGAAAATGCTTTCTAGGGTTGGTTATTGGAGTCGGGTCTTCGGACTTGACTTCGATAATCCCGTGTAGCCACCTCGGGTCGACCTTATGATTAGGCCGGGTCGAGGGGGTTACATTTATTGGTATCAAAGACTCGGTTTAAGGCTCTAGGACAGTTTTCGTGATGTTGACAGGTAAGTGAGGTAAGTTTACAGCTTTTGGTTGCAAAATCTTGTTGTTTGCCTTGCACGGTGATTGTATATGCCATGCTGATTGTTGGTTGCATTGTACGGTGTTTGAAAGTTTATGATGAGTTTTTTATTGTGTAAAAACATAGCTGTCGGATCTCATTGCTAATATTACATTATTGGAAAATGATTTTTAGTAAAGGAATACTTGAGCACCTTGGATGCTCGCCTTTGCTAACTCAATCTTGTATGTTTATCTTGTTTGTAGTTGTTATCTCCCTTGCTCGGTATGTTGAGGTGAAGGGGCATGCCTAGGGCTATAGAGCCCGAGGCTATTATTGAGGACATACGTGTATTAGAGGATGTTGAGGGTGTCCAGAATATATATGTAGAGGATATGCCACCTCCTCATAAGGGCGGTGGAGAAAATGTTGGAGGTGCTGGGCCTCAGGGTGGCCAAGGTCCAGCCGGTATAGATATGACCTCGTTGGTTCAGGCTATAGCCGAAGCTTTTCAGGCAACTGTAGCCGAGGCACAAGCTGCAGCACCACCTCTGGGTGAAGGCACTGGGTTGCCACTAGAGAAACTCCGTAGTTTTGGTGGAGAGGGGTTTTGAGGGTTATCACCTGAGAGATCAGAGGCCTGGTTTGATAAGACCGTCCGTATCTTGACACATATGGGATGTACTGGAGCGCGCAGAGTAGGTTGTGTTGTTTCTCTGCTTCAGGGTGATGGCTACACCTGTTAGGTCACCATTACTGCGAGTATGTCAGACGATGAGATTTCTTGGGAGTTCTTCGAGTCCGCCTTCTGCAAGAAGTATGTGGGTCCTCACTATATTGATGAGAAAAAGAGGGAATTTATGGCCTTACTTCAGGGTGGTATGTCTGTGATAGATTATGAGATTCGGTTTGTTAGATTGAGTCAGTATGCGCCGTAGATAGTTCCTACCGAGAGGGAACGATGTGACCGCTTTCGATATGTACTGAATAAAAAAGTGAAGAGGTACATGTTAGCTACTAACTATATAGATTTTAATGTCTTGGTCGATAGGGCCAAGGACAAAGCATAGTTTGGTTCTGACCAGACGAGCCAGAGGGTCTAGTTTTGGGAAGAGGTCTGCGGGTTTCGATAGAGGTGATGCCAAGAGGCACAGGAACCCTAGGCATCATTTTGATCATGGGCATGGAAACTCATGTCGAGGCCATCAGTGCCATGGAGTTGTTGCTCGTCCTCCCGTGTGTGCTAAATGTGGTAGGCACCACGCTGGAGAGTGTTGGGGTATACCGGGTGAGTGTTGGAACTATGTATCCCGAGTTCAATTGAGGCGTAACTGCACGAATTTAGCTAGAGGTGCACTGATTCATGTTTAGGCTCCCCGCAGAGCTATTGATTATCCTCGAGGCCGTGGGAGCGGTCGAGGAAATTTTCAACCGAGGGATGATGGTCAGCGGAACGTGGCTCATGTGGTTGCGGTTCAGCCAGAGGATGATGGGCCGGCTAGGGTTTATGCTCAGCGGGAGAGACATAACGACACCGATGTGATCGCAGGTAATTTCTCGATACAGTCTCTAAGTTTGCTTTCCTTAATTGACTCTGGGTCTACGCATTCATATATTTTGAGTGAACATGCTAGGATTTTGGATATACCTTGTGAGACACTAGATATAGGTGTTAGCATTACTAGTTCCTTCGGAGATACCATAGTGGTCAGAAAGATGTACAGACGATGTCCTTTGATGGTTCAGGGGTATGTGTTCCTAGTTGATATGATGATATTGCCATTCTACGGTTTTGACGTGATTTTGAGTATGGTTCAGGGGTATGTGATTTTGGGTATTGACTAGCTAAACGATTAAAAAGCTCAAAATTTGAGTTTAAGCTGTATAATTAGATTCAAATGCCCTTAATTAACTTTTTGTACCCAAAAATTTTGATTTAATATCATTTTCGATCGTTTTTAGGGTTCAGAGTGTGCATGTCTTAATGGGCTTTCTAGTGAACCCGTTCAAATTTTAACCGATTAAAAAGCTCAAAATTTGAGTTTAAGCTGTATAATTAGGTTCAAATGCCCATAATTAACTTTTTTGTACCCAAAAAATTTGATTTAATATCATTTTCGATCGTTTTTTAGGGTTCAAAGCGTGCATGTCTAATTGAGCTTTCTAGTGAACCCGTTCGAATTTTAACCGAGTAAAAAGTTCAAAATTTTAGTTTAAGCTATATAATTAGGTTCAAAAGCCCATAATTAATGTTTTTTACCCAAAAAATTGATTTAATATCATTTTCGATCGTTTTTTAGGGTTCAGAGCGTGCATGTCTGAATGGGCTTTGTAGTGAACCCGTTCGAATTTTAACCGATTAAAAAGCTCAAAATTTGAGTTTATGCTGTATAATTAGGTTCAAATGCCCATAATTATCTTTTTGAACCCAAAAAATTTGATTCAATATCATTTTTGATTGTTTTTTAGGGTTCAGAGCGTGCATGTCTGAATGGGCTTTCTGAGTGAACCCGTTTGAATTTTAACCGATTAAAAAGCTCAAAATTTGAGTTTAAGATGTAAATTATGTTCAAATGCACATAATTAACTTTTTGTACCCAAAAAAATTAATTTAATATCATATTTGATCGTTTTTTAGGGTTCAAAGCATGCATGTCTAAACTGGCTTTCTAGTGAACCCGCTCGAATTTTAACCGATTAAAAAGCTCAAAATTTGAGTTTAAGATGTATAATTAGGTTCAAATGACCATAACTAACTTATTGTACCCAAAAAATTTGTTTTAATATCATTCTCGATCGTTTTTTAGGGTTCAGAGCTTGCATCTCTAAATGGGCATTCTTGTGAACCCGTTCGAATTTTAACCGAGTCAAAAGTTTAAAATTTTAGTTTAAGCTGTATAATTAGGTTAAAAAGCCCATAATTAACTTTTTTAACCCAAAAAATTTGATTTGATATCATTTTCGACCGTTTTTTAGGGTTCAGAGCGTGCATGTATAAAAAGGCTTTCTAGTGAACCCGTTCGAATTTTAATCGATTAAAAAGCTCAAAAATTGAGTTTAAGCTGTATAATTAGGTTCAAATGCCCATAATTAACTTTTTGTACCCAAAAAAATTGATTTAATATCATTTTCGATCGTTTTTAGGGTTCAAAGCGTGCATGTCTAAATGGGCTTCCTAGTGAACCCGTTCGAATTTTAACTGAGTCAAAAGTTTAAAATTTTTAGTTTAAGGTATATAATTAGGTTCAAAAGCCCATAATTAACTTTTTGTACCCAAAAAATTTGATTTAAGATCATTTTCGATCGTTTTTTAGTGTTCAAAGCGTGCATTTGTAAATGGGCTTTCTAGTGAACCCGTTCGAATTTTAACCGAGTAAAAAGTTCAATATTTTAGTTTAAGCTGTATAATTAGGCTCAAAAGCCCATAATCTTTTTACACAAAAAATTGATTTAAAATCATTTTTGATCGTTTTTAGGGTTTAGAGCGTGCATGTCTAAATGGGCTTTCTCAGTGAACCCATTTGAATTTTAACCGATTAAAAAGCTCATAATTTGAGTTTAAGCTGTATAATTAGGTTCAAAAGCCCATAATTAACGTTTTTTACCGAAAAAAATTGATTTAATATAATTTTCGATCGTTTTTAGGGTTTAGAGCGTGCATGTCCAAATGGGCTTTCTAGTGAACCGATTCAATTTTAACTGAGTAAAAAGTTCAAAATTTTAGTTTAAGCTTTATAATAAGGTTCAAAAGCTCATAATTAACTTTTCTTTACCTAAAAAATTTGATTTAATATCATTTTTGATCATTTTTTACGGTTCAAAGCATGCATGTCTAAACTGGCTTTCTAGTGAACCCGTTCGAATTTTAACCGATTAAAATGCTCAAAATTTGAGTTTAAGCTGTATAATTAGGTTCAAATGACCATAATTAACTTTTTGTACCCAAAAAATTTGATTTAGTATCATTTTTAATCAATTTTTAGGGTTCAAAGCGTGCATTTCTAAACGGGCATTCTTGTGAACCCGTTCGAATTTTAACCGAGTCAAAAGTTTAAAATTTTAGTTTAAGCTGTATAATTAGGTTAAAAAGCCCATAATTAACTTTTTTTACCCAGAAAAATTGATTTGATATCATTTTCGATCGTGTTTTAGGGTTTAGAGCGTGCCTGTCTAAATGGGCTTTCTAGTGAACCCGTTCGAATTTTAACCGATTAAAATGCTCAAAATTTCAGTTTAAGCTGTATAATTAGGCTAAAATGCCCATAATTAACTTTTTTTACCCAAAAAATTTGTTTTAATATCATTTTCCATCGTTTTTTAGGGTTCAAAGCGTGCATGTCTAAATGGGCTTTCTAGCGAACCAGTTCGAATTTTAGCCGATTAAAAAGCTCAAAATTTTAGTTTAAGCTGTATAATAAGGTTCAAATGCCCAAAATTAACTTTTTTTACCCAAAAAATTTGATTTTATATCATTTTCGATCATTTTTAGGGTTCTGAGCTTGCATCTCTAAATGGGCATTCTAGAGAAACCGATTCAATTTTAACTGAGTAAAAAGTTCAAAATTTTAGTTTAAGCTGTATAATTAGGTTCAAAACCCATAATTAACTTTTTTTACCCAAAAAATTTGATATAATATCATTTTTATTTTTTAGGGTTTAGGGCGTGCAGGTCTAAATGTGCTTTCTAGTGAACCCGTTCGAATTTTAACCTAGTAAATAGTTCAAAATTTTAGTTTAATTAGTATAATTAGGTTCAAAATCCCATAATACTTTTTTTTACCCAAAAAAATTGATTTAATATCATTTTCGATCGTTTTTAGGGTTAAGAGTGTGAATGTCTAAATGAGCTTTCTAGTGACCCCCTTCGAATTTTGACCGTGTCAAAAGTTCAAAATTTTAGTTTAAGTTGTATAATTAGGTTCAAAAGCCCATAATTAACTTTTTTTACCCCAAAAAATTGATTTGATATTATTTTCGATCGTTTTTTAGGGTTCAAAGCGTGATGTCTAAATGGGCTTTCTAGTGAACCTGTTCGAATTTTAACCGAGTAAAAAGTTCAAAAGCCCATAATTAACTTTTTTTACCCAAAAAATTTGATTTAATATCATTTTCGATAGTTTTTTAGGGTTTAAAGCGAGCATGTCTAAATGGGCTTTCTAGTGAACTCGTTCGAATTTTAACCGATTAAAAAGCTCAAAATTTAAGTTTAAGTTGTATAATTAGGTTCAAAAGCCTATACTTAACTTTTTTTACACCAAAAATTTGATTTAATATCATTTTCGATCGTTTTTAGGGTTTAGAGCGTGCATGTGTAAATGGGCTTTCTAGTGTACCCGTTCGAATTTTAACCGAGTAAAAAGCTCAAAATTTGAGTTTAAGCTGTATAATTAGGTTCAAATGCCCATAATTAACTTTTTGTACCCAAAAAAATTGATTTAATATCATTTTCGATCGTTTTTTAGGGTTCAAAGCATTCATGTAAAATGGACTTTCTAGTGAACCCATTCGAATTTTAACTGAGTAAAAAGTTCAAAATTTTAGTTTGAGCCATATAATTAGGTTCAAAAGCCCATAATTAACGTTTTTTACCCAAAAAATTTATTTAATAACATTTTCGATCGTTTTTTAGGGTTCAGAGCATGCATGTCTAAATGGGCTTTGTAGTGAACCCGTTCGAATTTTAACCGATTAAAAAGCTCAAAATTTGATTTTAAGCTATACAATTAGGTTCAAATGCCCATAATTAACTTTTTGTACCCAAATCATTTTCGATCGTTTTTTAGGGTTCAAAGCATGCATGTATAAAAAGGCTTTCTAGTGAACCCGTTCGAATTTTAACCGAGTAAAAAGTTCAAAATTTTAGTTGAAGCTGTATAATTAGGTTCAAAAGCCCATAATTATTTTTTTGACCCAAAAAATTTGATTTAATATCATTTTCGATCGTTTTTTAGGGTTTAGAGCATGCATGTCTAAATGGTCTTTCTAGTGAACCCATTCGAATATTAATCGAGTTAAAAGTTCAAAATTTTAGTTTAAGCTGTATAAATTGGTTCAAAAGCCCATAATTAACGTTTTTTACCGAAAAAAATTGATTTAATATAATTTTCGATCGTTTTTAGGGTTCAGAGCGTGCATGTCCAAATGGGCTTTCTAGTGAACCGATTCAATTTTAACTGAGTAAAAAGTTCAAAATTTTAGTTTAAGCTGTATAATAAGGTTCAAAATCCCATAATTAAATTTTCTTTACCTAAAAAATTTGATTTAATATCATTTTTTGATCATTTTTAAGGTTCAAAGCATGCATGTCTAAATGGGCTTTCTAGTGAACACGTTCGAATTTGAACCGAGTAAAAAGTTCAAAATTTTAGTTTAAATGTATAATTAGGTTAAAAACCCCATAATTAAATTTTTTTACCCAAAAAATTGATTTAATATCATTTTCGATCGTTTTTTAGGGTTTAGAGCGTACAAGTCTAAATGGGCTTTCTAGTGAACCCATTCGAATTTTAGCCGATTAAAATTTCAAAATTTTACTTTAAGCTGTATAATTAGGCTCAAAAGCCCATAATTAAATTTTTTTACCCAAAAAATTTGATTTAATATTATTTTCGATCTTTTTTTAGTGTTTAGAGCGTGCATATGTAAATGGGCTTTCTAGTAATCCCGTTCTAATTTTAACCGAGTAAAAAGTTCAAAAATTTAGTTTAAGTTGTATAATTAGGTTGAAAACCCCATAGTTAACTTTTTTTTACCCAAAAAATTGATTTAATATCATTTTTGATAGTTTTTTAGGGTTTCAAGCAAACATGTCTAAATGGGATTTCAAGTGAACCCGTTCGAATTTTAACACATCTAAAAGTTCAAAATTTTAGTTTAAGCTTTATAATTAGGTTCAAAATACCATAATTAACTTTTTTGCCCAATAAATTTGATTTAAAATCATTTTCGATCGTTTTTTAGGGTTCAGAGCATGCATGTCTAAATGGGCTTTCTAGTGAACCCGTTCGAATTTTAACCGAGTAAAAAGTTCAAAATTTTAGTTTAAGTTGTATAATTAGGTTAAAAAACCTATAATTAATTTTTTTTACCCAAAAAAATTGATTTAATATCACTTTCGATCGTTTTTAGGTTTCAGAGCGTGCATGTCTAAATGGGCTTTCTAGTAAACCCGTTTGAATTTTAGCCGATTAAAAAGCTCAAAATTTGAGTTTAAGCTGTATAATAAGGTTCAAATGCCCATAATTAACATTTTTTACACAAAAAATTTGATTTAATATCATTTTCGATCGTGTTTTAGGGTTCAGAACGTGCATGTCTAAATGGGCTTTCTAGTGAACCCGTTCGAATTTTAACCTAGTAAATAGTTCAAAATTTTAGTTTAATTAGTATAATTAGGTTCAAAACCCCATAATTAACTTTTTTTTACCCAAAAAAATTGATTAAATATCATTTTCGATCGTTTTTAGGGTTAAGAGTGTGCATGTCTAAATGAGCTTTCTAGTGACCCCCTTCGAATTTTGGCCGTGTCAAAAGTTCAAAATTTTAGTTTAAGTTGTATAATTAGGTTCAAAAGCCCAAAATTAACTTTTTTTACCCCAAAAAATTGATTTGATATTATTTTCGATCGTTTTTTAGGGTTCAAAGCGTGATGTCTAAATGGGCTTTCTAGTGAACACGTTCGAATTTGAACCGAGTAAAAAGTTCAAAAGCCCATAATTAACTTTTTTTACCCAAAAAATTTGATTTAATATCATTTTGGATCGTTTTTTAGGGTTTAGAGCATGCATGTCTAAATGTTCTTTCTAGTGAACCCATTCGAATATTAATCGAGTCAAAAGTTCAAAATTTGAGTGTAAGCTATATAATTAGGTTCAAAAGCCCATAATTAACGTTTTTTACCGAAAAAAATTTGATTTAATATAATTTTCGATCGTTTTTAGGGTTTAGAGCGTGCATGTCCAAATGGGCTTTCTAGTGAACCGATTCAATTTTAACTGAGTAAAAAGTTCAAAATTTTAGTTTAAGCTGTATAATAAGGTTCAAAAGCCCATAATTAACTTTTCTTTACCTAAAAAATTTGATTTAATATCATTTTTGATCATTTTTTAAGGTTCAAAGCATGCATGTCTAAATGGGCTTTCTAGTGAACACGTTCGAATTTGAACCGAGTAAAAAGTTAAAAATTTTAGTTTAAAGAGTATAATTAGGTTAGAAACCCCATAATTAAATTTTTTTACCCAAAAAATTGATTTAATATCATTTTCGATCGTTTTTTAGGGTTTAGAGCGTACAAGTCTAAATGGGCTTTCTAGTGAACCCATTCGAATTTTAGCCGATTAAAATTTCAAAATTTTACTTTAAGCTGTATAATTAGGCTCAAAAGCCCATAATTAAATTTTTTTACCCAAAAAATTTGATTTAATATTATTTTCGATCTTTTTTTAGTGTTCAGAGCGTGCATATCTAAATGGGCTTTCTAGTAATCCCGTTCTAATTTTAACCGAGTAAAAAGGTCAAAATTTTAGTTTAAGTTGCATAATTAGGTTGAAAACCCCATAGTTAACTTTTTTTTACCCAAAAAAATTGATTTAATATCATTTTTGATAGTTTTTTAGGGTTTCAAGCGAACATGTCTAAATGGGATTTCAAGTGAACCCGTTCGAATTTTAACACATCTAACAGTTCAAAATTTTAGTTTAAGCTTTATAATTAGGTTCAAAATACCATAATTAACTTTTTTTACCCAATAAATTTGATTTAAAATCATTTTCGATCGTTTTATAGGGTTCAGAGCATGCATGTCTAAATGGGCTTTCTAGTGAACCCGTTCGAATTTTAACCGAGTAAAAAGTTCAAAATTTTAGTTTAAGCTGTGTAATTAGGTTAAAAAACCTATAATTAAATTTTTTTACCCAAAAAAATTGATTTAATATCATTTTCGATCGTTTTTAGGTTTCAAAGCGTGCATGTCTAAATGGGCTTTCTAGTAAACCCGTTCGAATTTTAGCCGATTAAAAAGCTCAAAATTTGAGTTTAAGCTGTATAATAAGGTTCAAATGCCCATAATTAACTTTTTTTACCAAAAAAATTTGATTTAATATCATTTTCGATCGTTTTTTAGGGTTCAGAACGTGCATGTCTAAATGGGCTTTCTAGTGAACCCGTTCGAATTTAAACTGAGTAAAAAGCTAAAAATTTGAGTTTATGTTGTATAATTAGGTTCAAATTCCCATAATTAACTTTTTGTACCCAAAAAATTTGATATAATATCTTTTTCGATGGTTTTTTAGGGTTTAGAGCGTGTATGTCTAAATGGGCTTTCTAGTGAACATGTTCGAATTTTAACAGAGTAAAAAGCTCAAAATTTGATTTTAAGTTGTATAATTAGGTTCAAAAGCCCATAATTAACTTTTTGAACCCAAAAAATTTGATTTAATATCATTTTCGATCGTTTTTTAGGGTTTCGAGCCTGCATGTCTAAATGGGATTTCAAGTGAACCTGTTCAAATTTTAACCGATTAAAAAGCTCAAAATTTGAATTTAAGGTGTATAATTAGGTTCAAATGCCCATAATTAACTTTTTTTACCCAAAAAATTTGATTTAATATCATTTTTGATCGTTTTCAGGGTTAAGAGCGTGGATGTGTAAAAGTGCTTTCTATTGATCCCGTTCGAATTTTAACTGAGCCAAAAGTTAAAAATTTTAGTTTAAGCTGTATAATGAGGTTCAAATGCCCATAATTAACTTTTTTTACCCAAAAATTTGATTTAATATCATTTTTGATCTTTTTTTAGGGTTCAGAGCGTGCATGTCTAAATGGGCTTTCTAGTAAGCCCGTTCAAAATTTTTTTGATTGAAAAGGGCTTCGTTAAAAAAACCCTGACACTTCCAAACCCAAGAAGGGTTAGAAGCCCCTATGGGGAAAAGAGTACCCCTAGAAATTTATTGAGAAGGATAGTTAAATCTCTCATAGTTTACAAAAGCCCTTATAAAATCGGGCAAATCCTAGTCAAAGTGAAGATTACATAAAGTTCGCATGGCCCTAGATGCAAGATTATGGGCTACATTATTGGCCCCTCTAGGTACATAAGTGATCCGATAATTTACTAAACTTTCCATGGTGGTGCGACTCGTGGACACCAAAGGTTGTAAAGTTGAGAGATCTGGTCCACCCTGGTTGACTTTATTTGCAATGGAGGCTGGATTTGTATCAAAGGTAATATTCGTCCAACCTTTCTGAGATGCAAGTCGAAGTCCAGATAGGATTGTTTGTGCTTCAACCGAAGCAACGTCAGGGCATCCAACAAGAGGAAGAGAAATTCCCCCCAAAACCATACCGTCCGAGTTACGTGCTACAACACCAATTGCAACACTTCTAGAGATGGGGTCAAAAGTCCCATCCAAGTTTATTTTAATAGAGCCAATGCCTAGTTTTTGCCAAGTTTGTTTTTGAAGAATGGGTCTATGTGGATTACCGAGAGAGGGGCAAATGTTTGCATTTTGATAGTCATTCAATAAGGATTTGGCATTTTCTAGGTTTAACCATGGTGGTTGAAGATGGTTATTATGTATCCAATCATTTCTTCTATTCCAAATATTCCATAGTATCGTAGAAATAGAGCAAACTCCTGGTTGTTAATTTTAGCCCCTGCAGTCTCCATCCAATGTAGTGACGATGTAAAATTGCCTGATTGGATTAAAGTAGGCAAACCTACTAAACAAATAGTTTCATAAGCATCAGGACAGTCGCGCAGAGCATGTATCGGGGTTTCAATTGTAGTTGGACAAATTGGGCAAATTCCATTTCCTAGGTTAGCATTCAGTAATTTGGATCCGTAGGAAGAGCATCTTGACCTAGTCGCCATCCAAAGGCTCTTACCTTTGGTAAAGTTGGTAACTTAGAAATGGTTTTCCAAATGCGTGTAGGTCTATTTAGAGGTCCGTGTGGTTTTTGTAAGAATAGATAACCTGATCTGACAGAATAAAGTCCACAGTCATTGTTCATCCATATGGTTGTATCTCGATGGTCATTAATTATAGGGATGTTTAAAATAGCGTTGGCATCCTCTATATCAAAAAAGGAACGTATTTTAGACTCATCCCATTGTGGTTGCCCAGGAATCATAAAATCCCGAGCTTGTTTTGGAATTTCACTGGAAATTTCGTATTCGCCAAAAAGTTGAACCGGAGAGGAGCCTCCCCATAGTTCATGGAATATGTTAATCTTGCTATTTATTCCTGGCCTTGTAAAAAAAAAACAGGAAGGAGCGTTCTCAGGGCCGTACAGATTCCCTTCCAAGCAAAAGAAGATTGTTTTGTTGAAGTAGCATCGAGGATGTTGCTAGATGGGTAGTATTTAGCTTGATATATCTAGCCAATGAGGTTAGATGATGGTTCACGGAGTAGTCTCCATATTTGTTTTCCTAACAAAGCGATATTAAAGTTGTGGAGATCGCGAAAGCCCATGCCCCCTACTGATTTTGGTTGGCATACAACCTCCCAAGGAAGCATGCGCTAGCCATTTTTGTTACCTTTTCCTGACCACCAGTATTGGCGAATAAAAGAAGTTATGTCATAGATAATATTATGTGGAAGAAGGTAGCATGACATGACATATTGTGGAAGAGATCGAATGACAGATTTTATGAATATTTCTCTACCACTAAAAGATAATAGATGTTTATCCCATTTGGAGAGACTGACGTTAATTTTATCTCTGGTAAAACTTAACGAAGCTGTTTTGTTTTTTCCAATCAAGAGAGGGAAACCCAGGTAAATACCAGGGTCACTAACCTCTTGGACTTGGAGAATATTGTTAACAACTGCTCTTTGAGATAGAGTAGTTTTTGGGGAAAAGTAGATTGTCGATTTTTCAAAATTAATCGCTTGACCTGAAGAGGTAGCATATTTTTGTAGAGCATTTTTGAGATGATTAGCTTCAGTGGTGTTGTTTTTTATGAAGACCAAACAATCATCAGCGAAAAGGAGATGATTTATTTTTGGGCTGTGCCGACTAGAACTGAGTCTAGGGAGGTTGCCGTTAGCATGTTCAGCATTTAGTATAGTTGTTAATCCTTGGGTGCAGAAGAGAAAGAGGAATGGAGAAAGTGGGTCTCCTTGTCGGAGACCTCGTTTTGGTTTAAAAGATTGAGATAAAGAGTCGTTTACACGGACTTGGTACGAAACGGTAGTGACACATTTCATTATAGCAGAAATCCAAGTGTCGTTGAAACCCATACGTTGCATAATTTTTTGTAAGAAAGGCCATTCAACACGACCGAAGGCTTTTTCCATGTCTAGCTTCAGACTTGCACCTTTAGACAGGTGGGAGCCTCTAGTATTGAGAGTGTGAAGTAGTTCATGTGCAATTAGAATATTGTCCATGATGTTTCTACCTTGAATAAAAGCCGCTTGGTTGTTACTAATACATAGAGGTATGAATGTTTTGAGACGGTTGACTAAAAAACCTTAGATACAATTTTGTATATAATAATGCAAAGGCTTATTGGACGAAGTTGCCTCATTGTCGTTGGGTTTTGTTTTTTCGGGATTAGGACAAGAATAGTTTGGTTGACCTCATCCATGTTGGTTGTACCCGAGAGAAGATCAAGGCATAGTCGTATTATGTCCTTACCAAGTGTATCCCAGTGTTGTCAGTAAAAACCACTTGGAAAACCATCGATCCTTGGAGCTTTCCTAGGATCAATATCACGAAAAGCATTAATAACTTGTTCTTCTGTGTAAGGTCTATTTAAATTTTCATTCATTTGTTGTGTAATTATAGTTGGAATATTATCAAGGATATCAGTCGAAGAAGTTGGATTGCATGTAGAGAAAAGGTTTTGGAAATAGTCTATAGCAATTGATAGAATGTTGGATTCTTCCGTGTGCCAAGTGCTGGAATTATCAAAGAGGCCTTGAATACTGTTTTTCTTACGACATCCATTGGCTCGTGCATGGAAGAAAGAAGTATTTTTGTCTCCATGTTGTAGCCAGTTAGTTCTAGAGCATTGAGCCCAGTATATTTCATTGTTATGTTGAAGGGCTTGTAGTTCTTTCTTTGCTTCAATGAGGCGGTGTTCCTCAGAAGATTGTATTGGATGTTTTAGACTATTATTAATATATGTAGTTAGATATTGAAGGCGTTCATTTGTTTTTTTCCTTTGAGAATTCTGCCATGAGTTTAGACGGTTGTCAATCTTTTGTATTTTGTTTAGTGTGTTCTCAATCGTATTGTTCCAAATATCCTTGATTAGGTTTTTGCTATCATCATTGTTGACCCAACATTCCTCAAAGCGGAAGGTTTTCTTAAAATTCTGTTTTCTAGCATATGTAGTAGAAGAGGTGTCGAGCATAATGGAACAGTGGTCAGATTTGGATTGGAAATGCGAGGTTATAGTATAATTTGGATACATGTTTATCCAGTTGGTTGAACCAATAAATCATCCAAGCGTTCGAAGATAGGTTGTGAGTTGGGTCCATGTTTAAACCATGTGAACCAACCCGAGTTAGGTTTACAATCGAAGAGTTCATTTCGAGATAAACATTCTTGAAAATTAATAATTTGGGAGCGTACACGTCGACATCCTCCTTGTTTTTCATTGTCATGTAGAATTTCATTAAAGTCCCCACCTAGTAACCATGGGAGTTTTGATGATGATTTTAAGGAATCTATTAATTGCCATGTTTTGTATTTATAGTTTGTATTAGCATAACCATGTATCCTAGTCAAATGGAATTTGGAATTGTCATGGCTAATAATACAATCAATATGACGATCGGAGTAAGAAAGTAAATCACTTTGAATTTTATTAGTCCAAAGTAAGGCTAGGCCAGTACAAGTTGGACTATTTTCTACCGATATGCATCCTTGCATATCAAGTGATGCACTAAGAGAATTACATCGAGATTTATTAAGTCTAGTTTCACATAGAAATAAAACATCAGGTTCATATTTGGTAATTATTTTTTTGAGATTTTGAACTGCCTAGGCCTTACCAAGGCCTTGGCAGTTCCAACACATGATTTTCATTTGGTTCGGCGGGGTTGAGCCGTGTCAAAAAGAGCATGTTTTGGTTTCTTTTGGTATTGCATTTCATGCATTGGAGGGGATCATTTCTTTCCAGCACAAAAAAGGAAAGAAAAGATATAAACACTTTTAGTTATTTTAAGTAATAAAGTAAAATTAGTTTGGTAAGAAGAGATATATAGGTTGAAAAGAATAAAATTAAATATGGTAATGGAGATTGGAGTATAATGGTAAGAATAAGTAAGAATCTTATTAATGGTTATGTAACAAGATAAATTGTAATTAAAGTAAGTGGATGAAAGAAAAAGAATTAGAGTATATGTAAAAGGTATGTGGAAATTAATTAGCATAAAACAAAGAGGTATATAGGAAGAAAATATATGAATTTTGATAGAAGAAGGTAAATGATAAAAAAGGTATGAAAATGTATGTGAAATTTTTGTAAAATAATATTTTTTAGGTATAGTTAGAAATGTTTTGAATATTTGAGAATCTACTTTTTTGAATTCAATATTTTTGTAAAAAGATAAGTATTAGATACTGAGATTTGGAGTAAATTTGGTAAATTTATATTATTATTGGTGGAAAAATTTAATTTTTGGTGTGTAAAAAGATTGTAGTTTATTGTCGGTTGAGTTACATCTATTTTAGTTATTGAAATTTTTGATATTGAAATTTTATATGAGATTAGTGGATATTTGTATACTTCGACAGTAATTTTGTTTGTCATGTTTTCTTGCATTATTTTCTTCCTTACGGTTGATTGTATGGGTTTAATGGATGAAATCCAAGAATGGGTTGGTATGATAAATTTGAACTTGTATAAGATACCATTAAGTGGTTGGGTAATTTTGAGTTCCCAATAATGGGTTGGTTTAGTAAGATTGTATATGATATGAAATTTATTTATTAGGTGCAAATATTTAATTGTTTTTGGAAATATTGGTAGAGGTGCAAGAAAAGAGAAAAGGGGATTGAAGTTAATTTAGCATATAAGGAAAGAAGAAAGGACAAAGAAGGTTAAAAAAGATAAGAATTTTTTGGGGGGGAACAATGAATAGGTAAGCGGTAAAGAAGGTAATACAAGATTGGATAAAAGTTTAGTAAGTTATAGTTGGAAATATATGACAGTTTTTTGTAAAGGTACTTGTAAATCAATTGATTTTACAGTGAGTTTGACAATTTTGTAAATTTATTTGTGAATATGGTAAAATTATAATGTAGTAATAGTAATTGTATTAAAATTGGTATTAATGAGTTTGAAGAGATTTGTAATATTATATTCGGTGTTGGTTTTAAGTAAGAATGTTGAAAAGATGTGAATGAAATTAGATAATAAGATAGTTTTTGAGAAAATATGTTGAAAAGAATAAAAATATATATGGTAAGAGATAATGTTGTATAATGGTAAAAAGAGGTAATAATTTTTGTAATAGTTGTGTATAAAGATAAATTATAAAAGATATGAAAATTAATTAGCATATAAACAAAAGTTAAATTGTAAAAAAGGTAAGAAAAGATATGAAAATTAATTAGATAATTAGAAAAAGCTATATGGTAAAAAAAGGTACAAGAGTATATGAAGGATATTTACTAAAAGAAATTTTTTGGTTATTATTGGAAATGTTATTAATGAGATAAAAAAATATAAAAGTTAATGGAGATTAATTAGGATATGAGAGAAAAGTAAATGATTAGGAAAGAGAAAAAAGATTTGCAATTTATTTAAGATATAAAGAAAAGGTAAACGGTAGAGAGCGTAATAAAGTATTTTAGAATTTTTTAATAATTTATATTTTTTGGGTATTTTTGGATGTTTTTTGAAACTTTGAATATATATTTTTGAAATTTTTTTGAATATTTGAATGTCTACTTTTTTGTAAATCAGAATTTTTTAAAATGGGTAAGTAGAAAGGATTGAGATTTGGTGTAAATTTGGTAAGTTTACATTAGTACATGTGGAGATTTTTAATTTTAGGTGAGAAAAAATACGGGGAGGGAAAATTGAATGGTGGTTGTAAAGGGTCAATGGAAAAAATATTTTTATAAAAATATGAGGTAAATGTATGGAAAGAGATTAAAAAATAGCTAGAGGTTTTTTTATGGGAAAATAAGATATAAGGATTATTTACGGAGAAATTATGATTTATGATATTAAAGGTAATCTATCTTTTGAAAGATTTATGATTTATGATTTATGGAGAAATTGATTTGAAAAATTAGTTTTAAAATACCAATATTGATTTGAAATTTTAAAAAAATTTAAAAAATGAAAGAGACGTTGTTTAATCTATCTTTTGAAAGATTTGAATTTGATGGAAATTGTTTCCTTGAGTATAGAGTGGACTTGAGGAAATGTTTTGGAAATCCAAAAATGTTCCAATTTACTCCTCCTTTCTGACAAAGTATGGTGTAAGTAGTCCACAGTGTCATGTGATTTAAAACTATGAAGAGAAAGATTTTTATAATTGTAAATAGAAAACTTAAATGGTAAGTGAGATTGATCTTATGTACCAATTGAAAAAGGGGAAATCCATGTTGTCATGTAGATTAAATTCAAGAGAATGAATATCGTATTTTTGAGAGGATCGAAAAGGATGATGTGAAAAATTTTAACTAAAATTAAAAAGGTGGACATAATATTTGATTGGAGATTATTATTAATTTCTAGAAAATAAATTGAAAATACATCATAGGTCCAAATAAGCCAATAATTACTTGAGAATGACCATGGATTATTCAATGTTGTCATATAGTTTAAAGGTAAGAAACTAATGATTCGATTAAAATTAGATGAAGGTAGGAAATTAAAACTTAATTGTAATTTTAAAGTCCATGTTACCATGTAAGTCCTATTAGTTTTTGGTAGATTCAAGATAAAAAATGTTTGAAAATAAGAACATTTATAGTATGAGATAAAATAATAAGTTTTTGACATTGGTACTTTAGTTATGAATACGAATTTACTAATTTTTATTGTTTGAATGATCGTAATGGTATAGGATTGTACCTATCGATGGATGTCGTTAGGCTTGTATCGTAAAATTCCCGATTAACAGGTGGTATGATATCCAAAAGGCCATTTGGATATGAGCAATTGCATTCATAATATGATGATAATTCCAAAATAATTTTTTTTTGTTAACAAGCAAGAAAACTAAAAGGTAAGTGATGGCATGTAACTTTGAGATACAATGATGGTAAAGAAGATAAATTAATAACCATTGAAAAGCTAAATATAACGAATTTGATCCTACAGATTTACAAGTTTTAAAAACGTAGAATATATCGCGGATGAAATCAATGGTAAAAAAGACATACCTTTTGGAAAATTTGTCGCGGTGTGTGTGATTCTTCCCCTCTTGCATCGATGTAGGTAGTGGGGGTTTTTGGTAAATGATTGGTTGAAACCTTTGGCATGATTTGGTGATGAAACAGATCTGAAAAAGTGGCTACACCACCATCCCTTGACGATAACAAGGGTGATCACCAACAAACCGAAAAACTCGGCAGTGGCGATGGCAGCGATGACGATGGTAGCAACGACGACGAAGATGATCGTCAACGAGATGAGCAGAAGCAAAGAGAAAAGCAACAAGGAAGGAGAAGTTGCCCGTTCGAATTTTAACCGAGTAAAAAGTTCAAAATTTTAGTTTAAGTTGTATAATTAGGTTCAAAACCCCATAATTAACTTTTTTTACCCAAAAAAATTTGATTCAATATCATTTTTTATCGTCTTTTAGGGTTCCGAGCGTGCATGTAAAAATGGTCTTTCTAGTGAACCCGTTCAAATTTTAACCGGGTCAAAAGTTTAAAATTTGAGTTTAAGCTGTATAATTAGGTTCAAATGCCCATAATTAACTTTTTGTACCCAAAAAATTTTGACTTAATATCATTTTCGATCGTTTTTTAGGGTTCAGAGCGTGCATGTCTAAATGGGCTTTTTGGTGAACCATTTCGAATTTTAACCGAGTAAAAAACTCAATATTTGAGTTTAAGCTGTATAATTATGTTCAAATGGCCATAATTAACTTTTTTTACCCAGAAAATTTTATTTAATATCATTTTCGATTATTTTTTAGGGTTCAGAGCGTGCATGTCTAAATGGGCTTTCTAGTGAACCCATTCGAATTTTAACCGATTCAAAAGTTCAAAATTTTAGTTTAAGCTGTATAATTAGGTTCAAATTCCCATAATTAACTTTTAGTACCCAAAAAATTTGATTCAATATCATTATCGATCGTTTTTTAGTGTTTAGGGCGTGCATGTCTAAATGGGCTTTCTAGTGAACCCGTTCGAATTTTAATCGATTAAAAATCTCAAAATTTGAGTTTAACCTGTATAATTAGGTTCAAAAGCCCATAATTAACTTTTTGTACCCCAAAAAAATTTATTTAATATCATTTTCGATCGTTTTTTAAGGTTCAGAGCGTGCATGTCTAAATGAGCTTTCTAGTGAACCCGTTCGAATTTTAACCGATTAAAAAGCTCAAAATTTGAGTTTAACTTGTATAATTAGGTTCAAATGCCCATAATTAACTTTTTGTACCCCAAAAATTTGATTTAATATCATTTTCGATCGTTTTTTAGGGTTCAGAGCGTGCATGTCTAAATGGGCTTTCTAGTGAACCCGTTCGAATTTTAACCGAGTAAAAAGTTAAAAATATTACTCTAAGCTGTATAATTAGGTTCAAAACCCCATAATTAACTTTTTTTACCCAAAAAATTTTAATTTAAGATCATTTTAGATCGTTTTTTAGGGTTCATAGCGTGCTTGTCTAAATGGGCTTTCTAGAGAACCCGTTCGAATTTTAACCGATTAAAAAGATCAAAATTTGAGTTTAACCTGTATAATTAGGTTCAAAATCCCATAATTAACTTTTTGTACCCAAAAAATTAGATTTAATATCATTTTCGATCGTTTTTTAGGGTTCAGAGCGTGTATGTCTAAAAGGGCTTTCTAGTGAACCCGTTCGAATTTTAACAGAGTAAAAAGTTAAAAATTTTAGTGTAAGTTGTATAATTAGGTTGAAAACCCCATAATTAACTTTTTTTTACCCAAAAAATTTTAATTTAAGATCATTTTCTATCGTTTTTAGGGTTCATAGCGTGCATGTCTAAATGGGCTTTTTAGAGAATCCGTTCGAATTTTAACCGATTAAAAAGCTCAAAATTTGTGTTTAACCTGTATAATTAGGTTTAAAAGCCCATAATTAACTTTTTGTACTCAAAAACTTATATTTAATATCATTTTCGATCGTTTTTTAGGGTTAAGAGCGTGTATGTCTAAATGGGCTTTCTAGTGAACCAGTTCGAATTTTAACCAATTAAAAAGCATAAAATTTGAGTTTAAGCTGTATAATTAAGTTCAGGTGCCCATAATTAGCTTTTTGTACCCAAAAAATTTGATTCAATATCATTATCAATCGTTTTTTTAATGTTTAGAGTGTTCATGTCTAAATGGCCTTTTTAGTGAACCCGTTCGAATTTTAACCAATTAAAAAGCTCAAAATTAGGCTCAAAAGCCCGTAATTAATTTTTTGAATCTAAAAAATTTGATTTAATATTATTTTCGATCGTTTTTAGGGTTCAGAGCATGCATGTCTAAATGGGCTTTCTAGTAAACCCGTTCGAATTTTAACCGATTAAAAAGATCAAAATTTTAGTTTAAGCTTTATAATTAGGTTCAAATGCCCATAATTAACTTTTTTTACCCAAAAAAATTGATTTAATATTATTTTCGATCGTTTTTAGGATTTAGAGCGTGCATGTCTAAATGTGCTTTCTAGAGAACCCGTTCGAATTTTAACCGATTAAAAAGCCCAAAATTTGAGTTTAAGCTGTATAATTAGGTTTAAATGCCCATTTAACTTTTTTACCCAAAAAATTTGATTTAATATCATTTTCGAACGTTTTTTAGGTTTCAGAGTTTGCCTGTCTAAATGGGCATTCTAGTGAACCCGTTCGAACTTTAACAGAGTAAAAAGTTCAAAAAATTAGTTTAAGCTGTATAATTAGGTTCAAAAGACCATAATTAACTTTTTTACCCAAAAAAATTTATTTAGTATCATTTTCGATCGTTTTTTAGGGTTCAGAGTGTGCGTGCCTATATGGGTTTTCTAGTAAACCCGTTCGAATTTTAACCGAGTAAAATGTTCAAAATTTTTCTTTAAGCTATATAATTAGGTTCAAAAGCCCATAATTAATGATAAGTGCTCAAAAGACTATTATTTTTCACACTTTTCATGAGCAATAATCACTTAATCTACACCTACTTGGACTAATGCTTGAGCTTAATGTGTGATATTTGCATACGTTGCCTTCGTGACATATAAGGATGATAATTACGGAAAAATGTAAGCTTTAATGCATCTTTGTACTTGCAGGTATACTCGGGCCGAGACAGTAACTGAACTCTCGGGTCGCGACAGCCTGATAAGGATGCATGGAAAGCAGCGAAGGACAATGAGCGAGAATAGGGTAATGACCTATGAAGTGGACATTGATCGAACTAGCCACAGATGGGAGCTTCTACTGATGGAAACTGAGCAGACTCAAAGTTAGACCTCCGCTGGGGCAACAGATGCAACCTGCCGAGGCGGAGAATTCCACACTGCCAAAAAGTCAAAGTGGTGATCGACTTGAAGAGTATAAAAAGTTGGATTTTTTCTGGATATTCCGTGTGGCAGTTAGAGTTCGAGAAGGCAATGAAAAGTTGGAAAGAAGTTAAAGTTGGTATTTGGTCAAAAGTCATTAAATTACATTAAATTAAAGATATTCACCCCTCTAAGGAAGGAAACGTCCAAACCAACTCTACTTCTTCACCAAGTCTGATGTTGCCCTAATTCTAGCCTATATAAAGATGTGCCGCTCAAGAGACGAGGAGAGAGGGAGTTCACCATAGATTTCGGAGTTTTCTTTGTTTTCATCATGTTCTAAATTCTCATAGGTTTTAGGTGAAAGTTGTCAAGTATTTGTGGGAGAAAATTGTACTATGTTTCTTGTTTCATGTAATAAAATATCAAGGTTTGCTTATTCTTTGCCATTCATTGTTCTTGCATTCAAGCTTAGGAGAGAAGTTTGTGAGATATTTATTTATCTAATATCGGGAGAGTTAGATTTACGAAAGGAATAAGTACGATATTTTTCTAGCTAGAAAATACTAACTCGGCCTAGTGATAGGTTAGAGTTTCAGCGGCTAAAAGAGGTGTGAGATCGGTTGGTGGTTATAGTTGATTCATGCCGGGAGGTATCATCAAGGACTAGTCATCAACAGTACTTCGACTTAGGGATAAGCGGAGTCATCAAAGGACACTTTGCCGAACCTTGAAGAAGTCCACCCAAGAGCAAGGGATTGCTGCGGCGGACGTAATCCTTCACTGCCAAGGCAGTAAAACGGCAGTTCTGCCGAGGTAGTGTTGCGTAATTGCACAGAACAAGAAACAAGTCAATTGAACTCACGATACGACTCAACTGGATCCTGCCCATTCTCTCAATCTTATTTTATTTTCATTCTCTGGCTTTTTATTATTTTAGTTGTTTTATTTTTATTCGGAACAATCAAATTAATCTGTGTCTTTATTTTATTTCTTTTGCAGAGCGAGAAGAGGAAAGGAACATATTAAGTACACCAATTCCTGTGGAGACGATACTCGATACTCATCACTTTATTACTTGCGACGTGTATACTTGCACAAATTGCGCAACTCTTTCTACACGCAACAAGTTTTTGGCGGCAGTGTCGGGGATTGGCAACTAAATTTTTGTTATCTTTATTTTCTCGCATTTTAAGTTAGTTTTACTAAACTTCGGTTTTTACTGTTGTATGACCAGGGCAAAACCAAGCAATCTTTTGTACAAGCTAGATCCAGAGACTGAACGCACGTGCCAAAGGTTGAGGAGACAAATCTGAGTAGTTATGGCAGATAACGCGGTAGAACAGAACTTACCCGCTGGCAATGGAGGACTTCTGCCTCCACCAGTGCCGCGGCAGCTTACAGTTTGGGATTTCCTGGAAGAGGATTTGAATGGGTTAAATCCAGGAGTTGTTACACCAGAAATCGATGCGGCCCACTTTGAGCTAAAACCTATCATGTTTAATATGCTCAATACCATTGGACAGTTTGGTGGGTCAGTAACTGAAGATGCCAGGCAACACCTCAAATCGTTCATGGAGATATGTAATTCATTCAAAATTCAAGGAGTCCATGAAGATGTTTTGAGACTGAAACTGTTTCCCTATTCACTGAGGGATAGGGCAAAGACCTGGTTAAATAGCATTCCGGTAGGATCCATAGGATCTTGGAGTGAACTATGTCGTGATTTCATTACACGTTTCAATCCTACTAATCTATATGATCGTATACGTAATGAAATTACTTCTTTTCGGCAGGCTGATAATGAACCGATGTATGAGGCATGGGAGCGATATAGGGAGTTATTACATAGGTATCCTTTGCATGGATTCCCATTATGGACACAAGTGACTATGTTTTACAATGCAACCAATGCCCCAACAAGGATGATTTTAGACGCATCTGCAAATGGGACACTTCTTGACAAACCACAGGAGGAAGCAATAGAAATTCTGAACAAACTTGCAAAGAATGACTTTCAATTCCCTACATCTAGGCGAGGAGGGATGAGACGTCAGGCCACAGTACATGAGTTAGAAACATCCAATTCAGTGGCAGCACAATTGGCCTCTCTTACTAAGATGGTTAAGAATATGCAAATGCAAAATAATACTCATGAGGTCAAGGTAATCGATTCTTCTTGTAATTTATGTGGAGGTAACCATAGCTCTTCTGAATGCATGCAGAATCAGGAATCTAGCCTTTATGTGGGAAACTACAACCGGAACAACAACATAATGTCCAATACATATAATCTGGCATGGAAAAGGCATCCAAATTTCTCATGGAGTAATCTTAATAATGCCCTGAATCCACTGTAGCAACAGTTACAACAACCACTGCTGCAACAGCAGATGACTCAACAGCAGCCTGCAAGTTCATTGGAAAATTCTCTTAAGGCATTTATGATGAAAACAAAATCATACATGGTTGAGAATAGTAACTTCATTAGGAGAACCGATGCCTTCATAAGCAGAACTGAGATAAGGTTGCAAAATCAAGAGGCAGCCATTAAAACACTGGAAACTCAAGTTGGACAGTTCGCTCAAAATCTGAACACTAGACCACAGGGAGGATTACCCAGCAATACTAAAGTTGCAAGGGGACAGGGCCATGAGCAATGAAAGGCAATTACTACCAGAAGTGGCCTACAACTGAAGGAGATGTCAAGCTGTCCGGCAGACAAAGTCCCAACAATGGAACAAGAAGAACCAGATAGAGAGGACATAGATGCTGAATTAAGGGATCATGCCACAGTAGACAAATCAATCCCAACAGAAGGCATTGCCTTGGCAGAGAAATCGACAGTCCCACGCCGAGTGGCCTAGGCAGCAGAAGAACCAGTGGTACCAGGCATTAAATTCCAGACTAAGGAAACACTAGAGGAAATGCGACCCCCACCACCTTTTCAACAAAGGCTGAAAAGGCAAAAGCAGGATTATCAATTTAAAAAATTCCTAGACATCATGAAGCAAGTACACATTAATTTGCCGTTAGTTGAGGCAATAGAACATATGCCAAACTATGCTAAATTCTTAAAAGACATTGTGTCGTTGAACAAGACAGGAAATTTGAATTTAGCAAGGAATGTACTAAAGTATTCGAGGCCCTCAAAGAAAAGTTGATCACCGCAGTAATTGTAGTTCCACCAGATTGGGCCTTGCAATTTGAAATAATGTGTGATGCAAGTGATCATGCTGTCGGGGTAGCACTTGGGCAGAGAAGGGACAACCTATTCCATGTCATCTACTATGCTAGAAAACCCCTCAATGATGCCTAGATCAATTACACCACCACGAAGAAGGAATTACTAGCAGTGGTCTTTGCTTTTGACAAGTTCCGATCCTACCTTATCGAAACAAAAGTGACTGTCCACACTGACCATTCGGCAATCAAGTACCTGTTCTCCAAGAAAGATGCCAAGCCTAGACTGATTAGATGGATTCTTCTTTTGCAAGAATTTGACATAGAAATTAAGGACAGAAGAGGAACGGAAAACCAGGTAGCCGATCATCTTTCCAAATTAGAAGCTGGGGAGAAAAACATCCCATTAGAAGAAATACAAGAGGCATTCCTAGACGAACACATCCTGTACATCTCGGTAGTAGCAGAAGAATCCGCCGTAGCAGAAACCGCGGCAGTATACGACTGCGCTGTCACGACATTGACCAAGTACATCTCGGCAACATTGGTAGAAGACCTTGCCGCAGTCACAGCCATTCTCTGCATAATGCAAAGCATTTTTCTGGGATGACCCTCTTTTGTTCAAGCAATATGTAGATCAGGTGATAAGAAGATGTGTTCCAGAGGACGAGCAAAAAGAAGTGCTCCAGAACTGCCACGATTCACCCTGTGGAGGACATTTTGGAGGGAACAGAACAGCTGCCAAAGTGCTTCAATCAAGCCTCTATTGGCCCACACTTTTCAAAGATGCCCAACTTTACTATAAGCACTGTGATCGATGCCAACGTACGGGTAATATCTCTAGACGTAATGAGATGCCATTGCAGCCCATATTGGAAGTAGAACTGTTTGATGTTTGGGGCATAGACTTTATGGGACCATTCCCATCATCTCAAGGGAATCTCTACATCCTAGTAGCGGTGGATTACGTATCAAAATTGGTCAAAGCAATTGCCACACCACATAATGATTCTAAGACTGTTCAAAAATTTCTCAAGAAAAATATCTTCACCAGATTTGGAGTACCTAGAGCGATAATTAATGATGAAGGTAAACACTTCGACAATAGACTCATTGCTGCGACCCTGAAGAAATTATACATTACACACTGAATTGCCACAGCTTATCACCCATAGACAAATGGGCAGGCTGAAATATCAAACAGGGAATTAAAGCAAATCCTTGACAAGGTGGTCAACCCATCTCGAAAGGATTGGTCTCATCGTCTTGACGATGCCCTGTGGGCATATAGGACAACCTACAATACCCCATTGGGAACATCTCCATACAGGCTTGTATTTGGAAAAGCATGCCATTTTCCCGTGGAAATTGAGCACAAAGCATATTGGGTAGTTAAAAATTTGAACATGGAATGGGAGAAAGCTGGCCAGAAAAGACTATTAGACCTCAATGAGATAGAAGAATTCCGAGCAGCAGCTTATGAAAATGCTAAGATCTACAAAGAAAAGACTAAACGATGGCATGATCATAAGCTACTGCCGAGGCAGTGCCTGCCGGGGGAGCAAGTCCTCCTTTTTAATTCCAGGCTCAAACTGTTTCCAAGCAAACTCAAGTCCAGATGGTCAGGCCCATTCGAAGTTGTTCAGGCCTATCCACATGATGCAGTATTGATCAAATCAAAAAGGGATAGGCATGAGTTCAAAGTGAATGGCCAACGCTTGAAGCACTATTCTGACCTACATGATATGAGGACTATTGAGACCATCACCTTAGGAGATGCACTTGCACGCACTCCTATCGTGACTTAATTTTATTATCTTATATTTATTTTATTGCACTTTTAGGTTTAGATTTAGTTTAGCATTTTTTTCTTTCTTGTTTTATTTAATCTTTTATCGTTGGTGTTTATTTAGGACAGGAATCAAGAATGAAAGTGAAGACATTCATAAAAAAAAAAGAAGATCCTCTACCGTAGTAGTGAACATTGTCAGGGCCGCAGCAGTTACCAACGGGCAGAACAACATAACGGCTAGTTTGGAGTAATTTTAGCCGTGGCAGTAAATGCCAACGGCTAGAAAACGGCTAGTTGGGTTAAACACGGCAGTATAAGGCCAAGGCCTATATAAACACTTTTTCACCTTGAACTATTCACTCTTGCATTTTTGATTTCTTGGAATTCTTTGCTTATTTCTCTCAGTTGTTTTCCTTTCTAAAACTCTCACAACTTTTCTATGGCAACATACAACAGATTCGCACCCGCCGCTGTTGAAGAACACTTCAACAGATCCTTTATTGCAAGGCAACTATGGGAAGAACAAGGATTCCAGCATTCAGACGAGGAAAACTATGGAATTGAGCATTATTTGTTCGATAAAATAGTATATCAAGAATGGCAAATCTTCTGCTTGCAATCCGCTTAGGCCAATGCAACAGTTGTGCGAGAATTTTACGCTCATGGGCCGAGCAAAGATTCGCTTTATGTTCACTGCCGAGGCAGACCGATCAGACTTGATGCCGATACCATCAACTTGTTCTATGGCCTCCACCATGCTCGCGATGACCATTCAACGTTTATAGAGGACATCAGTAACGAGGACTATGAAATCATCAAAGATGATCTCTGCTACGATAACACCAATTGAGAAACCGGATCCCACAGAGGTTCCATGGCGAGACAGAACCTGAGGCTCGAGGCCAAGTTGTGGAACACGTTCGTAAAACGACGCCTTATCCCAACATCCCATAACAGCACGTCAGATAAGAGGAGATTGGATCTCATCCAATCCATTATCAAAAAAATAAGTATCAATGTGGGAGAGTTGATCCTACAAGAAATCTACGAATGTGGTAGGAAGGAAAAAAGGGACTTTGTACTTTCCATGTTTAATCACGGGGCTTTGCACTGCCGCAGGTGTCCCAATCGAGGATACAGATGAAATTATTGTCCATAGGCGCGGTTGGACAAGGGAGTTCTTCCACAAAGTCATGCAAATCACCCAGACGGAACCAGTCCAAGCGACTCCACAGCCAGGCACTACCGATACAACTATCGAGGCCTAGTACACGGCGGACATGCCTGTTGCTTCCCACAACACTGCCACAACAGATCCTTATAAGGAAATACTCCAGAGGATGGCATCCATGGATATACGACAGCAATGATACATGAAGTACCAACGAGATTTCAACACGGCATTAGCTAAGATGATGGTCAGCAATTTTCCAAACCAAGTGGTACAGTTCCCCGACTTCCCTCCTGATATGTTTGTCACGGTTGTGCCCTACACCGAAACAACTCCGGCTACAGGAGGATCGCGACCATTTTATTCCCTTGGACCATCACAACCGTTCCATGCACCGGACCAATCTCAGCCAACAGAGAATGTCGCGGCATCATCATCCAATAGAAGGCCGTCCAAGAGGAGAGCAATAGGTTCTCCCATAATCATTAGGAGTTTCTCATCAGAGATGAACTCTTTCATGCAGCAGCCTCATTTCACTGTCGGGCCTAACACTCAGCCCACCCGGGAAGATGAAATGGAAACTGAAGATGCGGGCGGGACAGAAATAATGCCCACCGAAGAAATTGGGGACGAGGAAGAAGGAGAAGAAGTCAACGGCCCATTGCAAAGAACACCACCCACTAGAGTCTATCCCCCAGAACAGCCAAAACTCAGCAATCACCAGCACAGGGAACGAAAACTAAACTGTCAGTAGAAAGGCCAAGAAAATTGATCATTCACATCAGTTCTTCGGAGGATTTTTAAATATTCTTATACCTCTACTCTGCTCTTTTCTATTTTCTTTCATTGTTAATTCTCATGTTTTGTTCCTACTATAAGTATAGGCATTGGGGACAATGCTCAGTTCGAGTTTGGGGGTGTAGATTCACTGCCGAGGCAACCCATTGCTGCGGCCCTGCCATGAAAGGAAGCAATTTAAGTTTATTTTGAATTTTTTTCATCTACCACCCTACTTGAAATATTGTCCATACTTTTGCACTGCTTTACATCATTATTGCCTAGTTTATTCTCCTTAGCGTCACGACCCGCCAACAAGCACCGAGACCATTCAAGTATCCTTGGGTAGAACCAAGGCTAGCAAGCTCCAAGGGAGATGCTAGACTGGCCTAGCAAGGCCTATTCACTTTCCCACAAGTCCAATTGAGGTTCTAGCCACCCTCGGTCCATTTTGTAGCAAGCTAAGCACCAAGCAAGGCACTAGAAGGTACTAGGAAGGCCAAGCATATACCACAAGGTTCTAGAAAGGTCTGAGACGTTCTACCCAAGTCTAGACCCACCTGGGAGGACCTAGAAGGCTCGGGACTACTCTTGAAGACCCTGGAGTTCTCTAGAACATTATGGACACTTGTAGATATATATGCATATATGTAGAGTTATCTAGAATCATGTAGATAGCCTAGATATTTTAGGAGGCAACATATCAAACGTCGGATTAAATAGATCTTAGTCGTCCATTCGGGAGGAGGGTGCCTATAAATAGGGCCACCCCCTTCATTTTGTACACAACCTGAGAAGTTGAGCACTCTTGTACACACTTTCTTAAGCTTAATACAAAAGCTTTCCTTTAAATTCCTTTGCCTTCTCTTGTCTTTCTTTGTTTAGCCACCAGGTTGTGTGTAATTAAGGCTTGCTAACATCGATCAGGACGTGTTAGCGCCGCACGGATTAGTTTGAGAGAATTAAGTCCGTGACAGTTGGTATTAGAGCATGTTACGATCACTTTTGGGACATGGCCAAGACGGGAAAAAACCAAGTTGATAGCTCGACCGAGGCCGAGATCACGCAAGAGCAACGTGGGCGTGAGGAGGAAGTCGATCCCGCGATGGCAAGGCCACGGGCTAAGTCAAGGGACATCATCTCTAGCTTGGAGTCGCGCTTAACTCATGTAGAGGAAAGCGTTGTGGGCATGGGTGCCCAAGTGGACGACCTTCAAGAAAGAGTAGAAGGCCTTGAGGCGGAGGATGCCGAGATCCACACGACTATGAGGGCCATGATGCTCAAGTTAGAGAAAACCATGCTCGCGGAGGTAGTCAACGTCCGCGACCTTCTCATGGATGAGCTCTCAAAGGTACGTTCTTCTCTTGAATAAGAGCTAGACAACATGCGGGGTAAAGTCGAGGCCCTACAAGGCGATGTAGCCTTGTGCAAACGTGCGATGGATGCCGGGCCAAGCACCACTTATGAGGCTAGAAGGGTCGAAGTACCCAAGCCAAAAACTTTCTCAGGGCACGCAACGCAATAGAAGTAGACAACTTCTTTTGGGGGCTAGAGCAATACCTTTGCGTTGCCGGAATCATGGACGAGGCAACCAAGGTTCAAACCGCAACATTATACCTCACCGTCATCGCTATTGCCACCTTTTATGACTTTAAAAGAGAGCTTAAACGACAATTCTATCCGGAGAATGCCGAAGATGAGGCCCGAGCTCGCTTGCGAAGGCTCAAGCAATCGGGGAGCATCCATGACTATGTCAAGGAGTTCACCAATTTAGTGCTCGAGATCCCCGACCTCTCCGAGAAAGATTCACTCTTCAGTTTCATGGATGGGCTCCAACAATGGGCCAAGGCCGTGTTAAGGCATCGGGGAGTACAAACCCTTGCCGATGCCATTGTCGTAGCCAAAAGCTTAATTGACTATTCTAGCCACAAGGAGCCCACATCTAAGCCGAAGGATGGGAAGAGTAATCAAGCCGTGGGTTGGAGAGACAAGAGCCCTCATAAAGATGGTCACCATGAGGATCACTCAAGCAAACCCAAGGACTCGTCCTCATGAAAAGGCAAGGCCAAGGATAGATCTCAAGAAGCTCGAGGCACTAAACGATCACCACCAAGTAAGTTCTTCATTTGTGATGGTGATCATTGGGTTCGGGAGTGCCCACAAAGGCAAGCACTTAGCTCTCTCTTAGCAAAGCATCGTGAAAATAGTGATGTCGAGGAGTCTGAACCCGATGCACAAATGGGATCCATACAACTACTGAACGTGATGCAATCCACCCCGAAGACCGAAGCCAAGGGGTTGCTATACGTGGACGTTACCATCAATGGAAAGGCGTCAAGGGCCATGCTTGACACAGGTGCGTCCTACAACTTCATCTCTCTTGATGAAGCCAAAAGGCTTGGCCTTAAAGCCACAAAAGGCGAAGGATCCATCAAGGTAGTTAACTCTACCATATCACCCATTCAAGGCTTCACCCAAGGGGTCAAGATCAATGTAGGGACATGGTCTGGCCAACTAGACTTTACCGTTGCCTCGATGGACGACTACAAGCTCGTCCTAGGTGTTGATTTCTTCGACAAGGCTAAAGCCATTCCGATGCCATATACCAACCTTTTGTGCATCACGGAAGGTCACCAAGCTTGTGTGGTGCCAACCATTAGGGCCACCAAGCCAAAGGCTAAAGTGATCTCATCACTTCGAATGGAGGAGCATGCAGAGTCTAAGAAGGTTGCACCTCCAAAACCGCCAAAGAGGTCACCACCAAGGGGAAAGGTGAATCAAGAGATCAAGTCCAAGCCGGACAAAACCGTGTGTCATAAGGGTGCCAAACGAAAGAAGCGGTCAAAGAAGAGAGCACCCTCAATCGATGCCCAAGGAAGGACATTCCAAGCCCCATCCAACACAAGGGTATGTCCTGCATGAGAGCTAGCCAAGACTTCGAGGAAGCAGTTGGCAAATCAAAACCCAAGACCAGCAGCTCGTTCTAAGCGCGACGAGGGCGTCGCGAGCTTAGGTGGGGGAGGATGTCACGACCCACCAACAACCACCGAGACCATTCAAGCATCCTTGGGCGGAACCAAGGCTAGCAAGCTCCAAGGGAGATGCTAGACTGGCCTAGCAAGGCCTATTCACTTTCCCACAAGTCCAATTGAGGTTCTAGCCACCCTCGGTCCATTTTGTAGCAAGCTAAGCACCAAGCAAGGCACTAGAAGGTACTAGGAAGGCCAAGCATATACCACAAGGTTCTAGAAAGGTCCGGGACGTTCTACCCAAGTCTAGACCCACCCGGGAGGACCTAGAAGGCTCGGGAAGGCTCGGGACTACTCTTGAAGACCCTGGAGTTCTCTAGAACATTATGGACACTTGTAGATATATATACATATATGTAGAGTTATCTAGAATCATGTAGATAACCTATATATTTTAGGAGGCAACATATCAACCGTCGGATTAAATAGATCTTAGCCGTCCATTCGGGAGGAGGGTGCCTATAAATAGGGCCACCCCCTTCATTTTGTACACAACCTGAGAAGTTGAGCACTCTTTTACACACTTTCAAAAGCTTAATACAAAAGCTTTCCTTTAAATTCCTTTGCCTTCTCTTGTGTTTCTTTGTTTAGCCACCAGGTTGCGTGTAAGCAAGGCTTGCTAACATCGATCAGGACGTGTTAGTGCCGCAGGGATTAGTTTGAGAGAATTAAGTCCGTGACATTAGGCTATAGAAATCTTTCTCCTTACCATGGCGAAGTCCTGTTAGAAGGATTAATCTTAGGATGCTTAAGGATGAAAACTTAGAAGCTTGCTATAAGGTTGACTCTAAAAACACTTTTGGGACTTGTGTGATTATAAAAATTCTTTTAATGAACTTAGGTGATAAAGGCTTAGATTTATGGAATGATGACTAGAGGTGCCAATCACCGGCTCTAGAACTCACTCTTCTTCATGCTAGAGGTGCCCGAAATTGGCTCTAGTATGGTAAAAAAAAGTATATTAATGATAAAACACAATCCTTGGGAAGCCCAAAATTGGCTCAAGTAGTTGTTGTTATAAGAAGAGATCATAAATTCGAAGTCTATTTGTCTTGAACTTAGAGTTTGTCTAAGAAAGCCTTTAATCAAACTTGTACATAAGAACTCACACACTCACAAAATCTTATAGCTCGATTCCGGGTAAGTCCTTGGGTAGCCGAAAGGTTAAGACCTAGAATAGGCATAGTCATGGTGGGGAGAATAGATGAACAAGTAAGACCAATAGAGAATAAGGTATTGCAATTTTATGGTTTGCATTGCTTGACGACAATCAATAGTTAGAGTTTGGGGTTTGATAAGTGCTCAAAAGACTATTAGTTTTCACACTTTTCATGAGCAATAATCACTTAATCTACACCTACTTGGACTAATGCATGAGCTTAATGTGTGATATTTGCATACGTTGCCTTCGTGACATATAAGGATGATAATTATGGAAAAATGTAAGCTTTAATGCATCTTTGTACATGCAGGTAGACTCGGGCCGAGGCAGTAACTGAACTCTCGGGTCGCGGCAGCATGATAAGGATGCCTGGAAAGCAGCGAAGGACAATGAGCGAGAATAGGGCAATGACCTATGAAGTGGACCCTGATTGAACCAACCACAGATAGGAGCTTCTACTGATGGAAACTGAGCAGACTCAAAGTTAGACCTCCGTCGGGGCAGCAGATGCAACCTGCCGAGGCGGGGAATTCCACACTGCCAAAAAGTCAAAGTGGTGATCGACTTGAAGAGTATAAAAAGTTGGATTTTTCCGGACATTCCGTGTGGCAGTTAGAGTTCGAGAAGGCAATGAAAAGTTGGAAAGAAATTAAAGTTGGTATTTGGTCAAAAGTCATTAAATTACATTAAATTAAAGAGATTCACCCCTCTAAGGAAGAAAACGTCCAAACCAACTCTACTTCTTCTCCAAGTCTGATGTTGCCCTAATTCTAGCCTATATAAAGGATGTGCCGCTCAAGAGACGAGGAGAGAGGGAGTTCACCATAGATTTCAGAGTTTTCTTGGTTTTCATCATGTTCTAAATTCTCATAGGGTTTAGGTGAAAGTTGTCAAGTATTTGTGGGAGAAAATTGTATTGTTTTCTTGTTTCATGCAATAAAATATCAAGGTTTGCTTATTCTTTGCCATTCATTGTTCTTGCATTCAAGCTCAGGAGAAAAGTTTGTGAGAGATTTATTTATCTAATATCGGGAGAGTTAGAATCACGAAAGGAATAAGTACGGTATTTTTCTAGCTGGAAAATACTAACTCGGCCTAGGGATAGGTTAGAGTTTCAGCGGCTAAAAGAGGTGTGAGATAGGTTGGTGGTTATAGTTTATTCACGCTGGGAGGTATCATCAAGGACTAGTCATCAACAATACTTCGATTTAGGAATAAGCGGAGTCATTAGAGGACACTTTGCCGAACCTTGAAGAAGTCCACCCAAGAGAAAGGGATTGCCGCGGCGGACGTAATCCTTCACTGCCAAGGCAGTAAAACTGCAGTTCTGTCGAGGCAGTGTTGCATAATTGCACAAAACAAGAAACAAGTCAATTGAACTCACGATACGACTCAACTGGATCCTACCCATTCTCTCAATCTGATTTTATTTTCATTCTCTAGCTTTTTATTATTTCAGTTGTTTTAGTTTCATTCGGAACAATCAAATTAATCTGTGTCTTTATTTTATTTCTTTTGCAGAGCGAGAAGAGAAAAGGAACATATTAAGTACACCAATCCCTGTGGAGACGATACTCGATACTCATCAATTTATTACTTGCGACGTGTATACTTGCACAAATTGCGTAACTCTTTCTACACGCAACAATTAACTTTTTTACCTAAAAAATTTGATTTAATATCATTTTCGATCGTGTTTTAGGTTTCAGAGCGTGCATGACTAAATGCGTTTTCTAATAAACCCGTTCGAATTTTAATCGAGTAAAAAGTTCAAAATTTTAGTTTAAGCTGTATAATTAGGTTCAAAACCCCATAATTAAGTTTTTTACCCAAAAAATTTTGATTTAATATCATTTTCGATCTTTTTTTAGTGTTCAGAGCGTGCATGTCTAAATGGGCTTTCTAGTGAGCCCGTTCGAATTTTAACCGATTAAAAAGCTTAAAATTTGAGTTTAACTTATATAATTAGGTTCAAAAGCCCATAATTTCTACCAAAAAATTCGATTTAATATCATTTTCTATCGTTTTTTAGAGTTTAGAGCGTGCATGTCTAAGTGGGCTTTCTAGTGAACCCGTTCGAATTTTAAGCGATTAAAAATCTCAAAATTTTAGTTTAAGCTGTATAATTAGCTTCAAATGCCCATAATTAACTTTTTTTACCCAAAAAATTTGATTTAGTATCATTTTGGATCGTTTTTTAGGGTTTAGAGCGTGCATGTCTAAATGTGCTTTCTAGTGAACCTATTCGAATTTTAACCAATTAAAAAGCACAAAATGATACGAGGTAGCCTGTCGAAATGGACTTTCTTCGTAAGTTGTGGATCTAGGAATGTTGTAAGCAAGTTCCTACAAAAGAAAACCATAAACAGTCAAGTGTTTACACTGATTACCTATATAGGAAATAAGTATAATAACTTGGGCGTTTGAAGAGAATTTTTACATTGTTTACCTACATTTGAAAACAATGAAGTAAAATAAAACGAAAAATGAAAGAGATAAGAAAAGTTGACGCTGGAACGAGATTTTTCACTATTTACCAATATAGGAAACAATGGAAAGAAAAATAAAAAAAAAACGAATTTGCTAGATCGAAATGATATTCAAACTGGAAGATGAATGCTTCAAGAAACATCCATGGCAGCAACTCGAACGTTCAACAATGGTGAAGAAAGTTGCTAGATCGAATTGGACACGCTAAACTCGAAAGAACCTGCACAATATACTAAGCAAATCCGAATCGAATTTGTTTAATGTCAAGAGGACTTGGACCCTATAGATAGAGATCTAGGAACCCAAAGTATCAAGAATTTGACAATCAAAAACAAGTTTGAATGTCAGAAAAGTTCTAAAAAGAACCAAATAAGAGAAAACTCTCAAATATAATTTTTATTCAAAAATGTGTAACCTTGTCTTTACAAAAATTTCAGAATATATAGGAGAATGAAGGAGTTGGCCAAATTCGAATACTTGGCTGAAATTAAATTCAAATGCTTAATAACTTGCATTTAGGCTCCATTCATATCAGCCACATGTTTGGGCTCATAAAACACATTAAACATGTGTTAATTGTTTGAATTTGAATGAGAAACCCTCATCCTTATCCTTTGTTGCCGTCCATCATTTCAAAAGAGGGCTGTGTTTGGCCTGCTCTTACACTGGCACACCTCTGTTTACCTATATTGGAAAACAATACAAGAATCCATTTCGTAACTCACTGGTACACCTCTGTTTACCTATATTGGAAAACAGTACAAGAATCCATTTCGTAACTCACTGGTACACCTCTGTTTACCAATACTGGAAAACAACACAAGGATCCATTCGTAAAACACAAGGTTGAAACACTTGTAAACTTATTCAAAAACACACAAGAACGTATAAATAAGTTAATAACATAATAAACACTATCACACCAAACCTTAAAACATACTTAATAGCATATATACATACTTAAACATATATAATAAGTAGTATAGTCTAATATGTCACATATCAGCATGCAACACATTATAAAGCCTATGTTCTAAGGCATAAACATTATCGAATGAATCTGGAATTGAAGCACAAGTAAGGAAAAGTACTTCCCTGAATTTCTTTGCCTTAGAACGAGTAATAGGTCCTTGTGGCAAGACCTCCGGATCATATTGTGCTTGCATTGATGTGCTCACATCATTCCCCCCTTCTTGAAAAAGATTTAACCTCAAATCTGCAGAATCATCATAAGGGGTTAAATCAGAAACATTAAACGTGGCACTTACAGTGTACTCGCCCGGTAAGTCTATCTTGTAGGCGTTGTCATTCACTTTCGCCAACACCTGAAAAGGACTATCTCCTCTTGGTAACAACTTTGACCGTCGTTGGGCTGGAAAACGTTCTTTTCGAAAATGAACCCAAACCCAATCACCAACATCGAAGGTGACTCGCTTCCTTCCGTTGTTTGCTTGCTTTTCATATTGTTGAGTCCTTCGTTCTAAATTCTCCTTCACCTGTTGATGCAACTTCTTCACATATTCTGCTTTTGCTTGACCGTCCCTGTTCGTCACTTGTTCCTGTGGCAAAGGTAACAAATCTAGAGGCGTAATAGGGCTAAAACCATAAACAACCTCAAATGGTGACATCTTAGTAGCAGAATGTACAATATGATTATACGCAAACTCAACATGTGGCAAACAATCTTCCCAAGTCTTGATATTCTTTTTAATGATGGAACGAAGTAAAGTAGATAAAACTCTGTTAATAACCTCAGTTTGTCCATCAGTCTGGGGATGGCAAGTAGTAGAAAACATGAGTTTCGTACCTAATTTGCTCCAAAGAGTCCTCCAGAAGTAACTCAAAAACTTTACATCCCTGTCAGAAACAATCGACCTAGGAATACCATGCAAACGTACAACATCTCTAAAGAACAAGTTAGCCACATTAATAGCATCATCGGTCTTATGGCATGCAATAAAATGTGCCATCTTAGAGAACCTATCAACCACAACAAAAATACTATCTCTACCTGTCCTAGTTCTTGGCAATTCCAAAACAAAATCCATAGAAATATCAGTCCAAGGAGAATCAGGAATAGGTAAAGGTAAGTACATACCATGTGGTGAAACCTTCGATTTTGCTTTCTTGCATGTCACACAATGTTCACAGTACCTTTCAACATCTCTACGCATCTTAGGCCAAAATAGATGTTCTTTCAATGTCTGTAACGTCTTGGTGACTCCAAAGTGACCCATCAATCCACCCTCATGTACTTCACGGATCAGAATATCACGTATTGAACCCTGTGGAATGCATATCCTATTTTCTTTGAAAAGATAACCATCATGCCTGTAAAACTTTCCATTTGCACCTTTCTCACAAGCATTATACTTATCTCTAAAATCAGAATCATTAACATACAAGTCACGGATATATGCAAATCCAATCAAATGTGAATCAAGGTAATTCAAAAGTACATATCTACGTGATAAAGCATCAGCAATGACATTATCGTTACCCTTTTTGTAACGTATGACATAAGGAAAAGACTCCAAAAATTCAACCCATTTAGCATGTCGCTTATTCAATTTATGTTGACCTGTGATATATCGTAAAGCCTCATGATCAGTGTGAATCACAAACTCCTTAGGCAACAAGTAATGCTGCCAAGTCTCCAATGCCCGAATCAGTGCATACATCTCTTTATCGTAGACTGGATAATTTAATGTTGCTCCACTAAGCTTTTCACTAAAGTATGCAATGGGCCTCTTTTCCTGCATTAACACGGCGCCTATACCAACTCCAGAAGCATCATATTCAATTTCAAAAGTTTTATCAAAGTTAGGTAAGGCTAACACAGGTGACTTTGTCAAACAATCCTTAATTTTCAAAAAGGCATCTTCTTGTTCTTTACCCCATAAGAAGTTAGAATTCTTCTTAATAATCCCGGTTAAGGGTGCGATAATAGAACTGAAGTTAGGAAAAAACCGTCGATAAAAACTAGCTAAACCATGAAAAGATCTGACCTGAGTAATCGATGTCGGTCGTGGCCATTCCTGAATTCCCTTTATCTTTTTAGGATCGACTTCAACACCCTGTGCACTAAAAATGTAACCAAGAAATGTAAGTTTGTCAGTACAAACACACATTTCTCTATGTTACCAAACAATCTTTCTTCTCGCAAAGTCTGCAAAACAGCTCTCAAATGTTCTATATGATCCTGCAAAGTCTTGCTATAAATTAAAATATCGTCAAAATATACAACACAAAACTTTCTAATAAAAGATCGCAGAACATGATTCATCAATCGCATAAAAGTACTAGGTGCATTAGTTAAGCCAAAAGGCATTACTAACCATTCGTACAAACCTAGCTTTGTTTTGAAGGCTCTCTTCCATTCATCGCCTTCTCGCATGCGAATCTGATGATATTCACTCTTTAGGTCAATTTTGGAGAAGATGACGGCTCCACAAAGCTCGTCCAACATATCATCAAGTCTGGGAATAGTATGACGATACTTAATTGTAATCTGATTCACAACTCTACAATCTACGCACATCCTCCAAGACCCATCTTTCTTCGGCACTAACAATACCAGAATAGAACACCGACTCAGATTCTCTCGAATATAACCCTTGTCCATCAATTCTGTCACTTGTCTTTGAAGCTCTTTTGTCTCTTCAGGGTTAGTTCGATAAGCTGGTCGATTTGGAATAGTAGCACCTGGGATAAAGTCAATCTGGTGCTCAATGCCACGAAGAGGTGGCAATCCCCTCGGTGTTTCTTCTGGAAACACATCCTTAAATTCCTGCAAAAGGGAAACAATTGATGTAGGCAAATCAGAAGGAAAGTCAGTCAATAAACAATAATCTTTAAACATTAAAATAAACAAATATTGGTGAGAGGAAAGATATTTCCTAATTTCTCGACTGCTTGCATAAACATTCATCTTTTTCTTCTCCTTTGTAGCTTCCTTACTCTTTTTCTAGCTTGCTTGATCTTCCATCACTTGACTCGGTGTCATAGGAGCCAAAGTAATCTTCTTACCTGCATGCATAAAAGAGTATCGATTTGTAAAACCATCATGCATTACCTTCTTGTCATATTGCCAAGGGCGTCCCAAAAGAAGGTGAGTAGCATCCATCGACACAACATCACAAAGGACCTCGTCCTTGTAACTTCCAATTGAAAACGATATAACAACTTGTTTTGTTACTTTAAGTTCTCCACCGTCATTCAACCATTGCAATTTGTAAGGATTCGGATGTTTTGTCGTCTTGAGACCTAACCTGTCAACCATCACTGAACTGGCAACATTAGTACAACTACCGCTATCAATAATCACAACACATACCTTATCTTGAACTTTACATCGCGTGTGAAAGATATTTTCGCGTTGTTGTTCATCCTGAACCTGTTGCACACTCAGACTACGTTTAACAACCATAATTTCCATTACCTTACCAGTCTCAGCAACTTCTAGGACATCTTCTTTATCATCTTAATCAAGGGTCTCATGTGGTTCTTCTTCAGAATCTGACTCGATCTCTCCATCATCTTGCATCAACATAACCCTATGATTAGGACACTGGCTAGCAACATGTCCTCGACCAAGGCACTTAAAACATTGAATATCTCTCGATCGTTCTTGTACCACTACTTTTTGTTTACCACGCCCATTATCAACAACGAGAGGCTTTGGTTTGCTGGACTCGCCTTGTTCTTGAATCCGAAGTGGCGCTTGTGGTGCTTGTTTCCTAGCATGGTTAGGGGTATACAATGGATTCGTAAAAGATTTAAATGGAGTAGTATTACCTCGAGGAGAAACTTTTCTATGTTGTTGTCGCTCAATTTTCATCGCCATATGCACCATGTCTTCCAATTCGACATAATGTTGCAATTCAACAACGTTAGCAATTTCAGAATTCAAACCTGCCATAAACCAAGCCATAGTTGCTTCACGATCCTCAACTATGTTCGCACGCATCATGGACATCTCCATTTCCTTGAAATAGTCCTCGACACTTCTATTGACCTGTTTTAAAGTTTGTAATTTCTAAAATAAATCACGATGATAGTGAGAAGGAACAAACCGTTTCCACATGATACGCTTCATTTTGTCCCATGTTCTCACTGGTCCTTCACCCGTATGTCGTCGACTAACCAATAATTGATCCCACCACAATAGTGCATAGTCAACAAACTCCAAAGTTGCTAGTCGTACTTTCTTTTGTTCCGAGTAATTGTAACACTCGAAAACGTGTTCAACCTTACTTTCCCATGTCAGATAAACATATGGATCTGAACGTCCCTGAAAAGAAGGTATAACAACTTTTATGTTAGAAATATTATCATCAACTACACGTCCTGGTCGTTGATTCATCCGTGGTGATTGTTCAATGTCATTTTCATCATGATTCTCATTATGGACAGATTGGGAGCCACCCCCATCTATCTTGTCCAAACGAGACTGCAAAGGCTCTAATGCATTCTCTAATAGACATTGCATAGTACGTGTAAAAGCCTGCATTTGCAAATCTGGTGGCTGGTCTCCACCATGACTACGATCATCTGACCCTGTCATATTAGAACAAAAGAAAACACAAAGAAGCACAAATAACGAGTTAAGTAAAACAAAAATAAAAGTCCTCACTGCACACTCACAAAACCTCTCGGTTTTCACTCCAAAGAAAAATATGCACTCAAAATGTAACACTCAGCGCTCGTGTTTCACTCGGGTGAATGTTTGAATGGCTCTTTTTGTCTCCCCTTCTGTTCTCACAACACTCAGTGCCTTTTTCCCTTACAATTTCTCAATTTTCAGTTCTTTAAATGACTAAACCAACGTTTTCAAACCTGTTACAAATGTGTTACTAACAAGAAACACAAATAAGGAAAAACGAAGATAAAACAAAGAAAAAAAAAGAAACAAAAGTAAAAGGGCTGGAAATTGGCAAAAAGGAAATAAAAAGATGGAAATGTAATTCTTACTACAAGGAAGTGCTTTACAACGCTCCTATCACCGAACAAACAAGAACAATTCGTTTCGGTTGATTTCCAAGCACTTCGAATCACATAGTAGAAGAACTTGTACATTCATCTTGATTTTACAATAGGAATACACTTTCTTTTTTTCAATTTCTTTGCAATATTTGAATCTGATTTTTTTTTTATTTTTGAATTTTTTTCTATTTTTTTGACTTTGACTTTGATTTTTTTTTGTCGAACTTTGACTTCGACTTTTTTTTTTGAATTTTTTGATTTTTTTTTGTATTTTTCTTTTGTACTAAATTGCAGAAAAAGTACAACAAATCCGAACCTAAGCTCTGATTACCATATGATACGAGGTAGCCTGTCGAAATGGACTTTCTTCGTAAGTTGTGGATCTAGGAATGTTGTAAGCAAGTTCCTACAAAAGAAAACCATAAACAGTCAAGTGTTTACACTGATTACCTATATAGGAAATAAGTATAATAACTTCGGCGTTTGAAGAGAATTTTTACATTGTTTACCTACATTTGAAAACAATGAAGTAAAATAAAACGAAAAATGAAAGAGATAAGAAAAGTTGACGCTGGAACGAGATTTTTCACTATTTACCAATATAGGAAACAATGGAAAGAAAAATAAAAAAAATGAATTTGCTAGATCGAAATGATATTCAAACTGGAAGATGAATGCTTCAAGAAACATCCATGGCAGCAACTCGAACGTTCAACAATGGTGAAGAAAGTTGCTAGATCGAATTGGACACGCTAAACTCGAAAGAACCTGCACAATATACTGAGCAAATCCGAATCGAATCTGTTTAATGTCAAGAGGACTTGGACCCTATAGATAGAGATCTAGGAACCCAAAGTATCAAGAATTTGACAATCAAAAACAAGTTTGAATGTCAGAAAAGTTCTAAAAAGAACCAAATAAGAGAAAACTCTCAAATATAATTTTTATTCAAAAATGTGTAACCTTGTCTTTACAAAAATTTCAGAATATATAGGAGAATGAAGGAGTTGGCCAAATTCGAATACTTGGCTGAAATTAAATTCAAATGCTTAATAACTTGCATTTAGGCTCCATTCATATCAGCCACATGTTTGGGCTCATAAAACACATTAAACATGTGTTAATTGTTTGAATTTGAATGAGAAACCCTCATCCTTATTCTTTCCATTGCCGTCCTCATCCTTACCTATATTGGAAAACAATACAAGAATCCATTTCGTAACTCACTGGTACACCTCTGTTTACCTATACTGGAAAACAGTACAAGAATCCATTTCGTAACTCACTGGTACACCTCTGTTTACCAATACTGGAAAACAACACAAGGATCCATTCGTAAAACACAAGGTTGAAACACTTGTAAACTTATTCAAAAACACACAAGAACGTATAAATAAGTTAGAAACATAATAAACACTATCAAACCAAACCTTAAAACATACTTAATAGCATATATACATACTTAAACATATATAATAAGTAGTATAGTCTAATATGTCACATATCAGCATGCAACACATTATAAAGCCTATGTTCTAAGGCATAAACATTATTGAATGAATCTGGAATTGAAGCACAAGTAAGGAAAAGTACTTCCCTGAATTTCTTTGCCTTAGAACGAGTAATAGGTCCTTGTGGCAAGACCTCCGGATCATATTGTGCTTGCATTGATGTGCTCACATCACAAAATTTGATCTTAAGGGGCTTTCTAGTGAACCCGTTCAAATTTCAGCCGATTAAAAAGTTCAAAATATTAGTTTAAGCTATATAATTAGGTTTAAAAGCCCATAATTAAATTTTTTTACCCTAAAAATTTGATTTAATATCATTTTCGATCATTTTTTGGGGTTCAAAGCGTGCATGTCTAAATGGGTTTTCTTGTGAACCCGTTCGAATTTTAACCGAGTAAAAAGTTCAAAATTTTAGTTTAAGCTGTGTAATTAGGTTCCAAGCCCCATAATAAACTTTTTTTACCCAAAAATTTTTTATTTAATATCATTTTTGATCATTTTTTATGGTTCTGGGCGTGCATGTCTGAATGGGCTTTCTAGTGAACCCGTTCGAATTTTAACCAATTAAAAAGCTCAAAATTTGAGTTTAACCTGTATAATTAGGTTCAGAAGCCCATAATTAACTTTTTTTACCAAAAAAATTTGATTTAATATCATTTTCTATCGTTTTTTAGGGTTTAGAGCGTCCATGTCTAAATGGGCTTCTAGTGAACCCGTTCGAATTTTAACCGATTTAAAGCTTAAAATTTTAGTTTAAGTTGTATAATTAGGTTCAAATGCCCATAATTAACTTTTTTTTCCCAAAAAATTTGATTTAATATCATTTTCGATCGTTTTTTAAGGTTTAGAGCGTGCATGTCTAAATGTGCTTTCTAGTAAACCCGTTCGAATTTTAACCGATTAAAAAGCTCAAAATTTGAGTTTAAGCTGTATAATTAGGTTTAAATGACCAGAATTAAATTTTTTTTACCCAAAATATTTGATTTAATATCTTTTTCCATCGTTCTTTATGGTTGGAAGTGTGCATGTCTAAATCGATTTTCTAGAGAACCCTTTCTAATTTTAACCGTGTAAAAAGTTCAAAATTTTTGTTTAAGCTGTATAATTAGGTTCAAAAGCCCATAATTAAATTTTTTTACCAAAAAATTTGATTTAATATCATTTTCAATCGTTTTTTATGGTTTAGAGCGTGCATGTCAAAATGGGCTTTCTAGAGAACCCGTTCGAATTTTAACTGATTAAAAAGTTCAAAATATTAGTTTAAGCTGTATAATTAGATTTAAAAGCCCATAATTAAACTTTTTTACCCTACAAATTTGATTTAATATCATTTTGATCGTTTTTAGGGTTCAGAGCGTGCATGTCTAATTGGTCTTTCTAGCGAACCCGTTCGAATTTTAACCGAATAAAAAGCTTAAAATTTGAGTTTAAGCTGTATAATTAGGTTAAAATGCCCCTAATTACCTTTTTGTACCAAAAAAATTTGATTTAATATCATTTTCGATCGTTTTTTAGGGTTTAGAGCGTGCATGTCTAAATGGGTTTTCTAATGAACCCATTCGAATTTTAACCGAGTAAAAAGTTCAAAATTTTAGTTTAAGCTGTATAAATAGGTTCAAAAGCCCATAATTAAATTTTTTAACCAAAAAAATTTGATTAAATATCATTTTCGATCATTTTTTAGGGTTCAGAGCTTGCATGTCTAAATGGGCTTTCTAGTGAACACGTTAGAATTTTAACCGATTAAAAAGTTCAAAATTTTAGTTTAAGCTGTATAATTAGGTTCAAAACCACAAAATTAACTTTTTTTAACCAAAAAAATTTTATTTAATATCATTTTCGATCATTTTTTTGGGTTTTGGGCGTGCATATCTAAATGGGCTTTCTTTTGAAACCGTTCGAATTTTAACCGATTAAAAAGCTCAAAATTTGACTTTAACCTATATAATTAGGTTCAAAAGCCCATTATTAACTTTTTGTAACCAAAAAATTTGTTTTAATATCATTTTCTATCGTTTTTTAGGATTCAGAGCGTGCATGTCTAAATGGCCTTTCTAGCGAACCCGTTCGAATTTTAACCGATTAAAAAGTTCAAAATTTTAGTTTAAGCTGTGTAATTAAGTTTAAAACCCCATAATTAACTTTTTTTAACCAAAAAATTTTGATTTAATATCATTTTCGATCATTTTTTAGGGTTCTGGGTGTGAATGTCTAAATGGGATTTCTAGTGAACCCGTTCGAATTTTAAGCGATTAAAAAGCTCAAAATTTGAGTTTAACCTGTATAATTAGGTTCAAAAGCCCATAATTAACTTTTTGTACCCAAAAAATTTGATTTAATATCATTTTCTATCGTTTTTTAGGGTTTAGAGCGTCCATGTCTAAATGGGCTTTCAAGTGAACCCGTTCTAATTTTAACCGGTTTAAAGCTTAAAATTTTAGCTTAAGCTGTATAATTAGGTTCGAATCTCCATAATTAACTTTTTGTACCCAAATTTTTTTGATTTAATATCATTTTCTATCATTTTTTAGGGTTCAGAGCGTGCATGTCTAAATGGGCTTTCTAGTGAACTCGTTCGAATTTTAACCGATTAAAAATTTCAAAATTTGACTTTAACCTGTATAATTAGTTTCAAAAGCCCAAAATTAACTTCTTTTACCCAAAAATTTGATTTAATATCATTTTCTCTCGTTTTTTAGGATTCAGAGCGTGCATGTTTAAATGGGCTTTCTAGTGAACCTGTTCGAATTTTAACCGATTAAAAAGTTCAAAATTTTAGTTTAAGCTATATAATTAGGTTTAAAACCCCATAATTAACTTTTTTAACCAAAAAAAATTTATTTAATATCATTTCCGATCATTTTTTAGGGTTTTGGGCGTGCATATCTAAATGGGCTTTCTTGTGAAACCGTTCGAATTTTAACCAATTAAAAAGCTCAAAATTTGACTTTAACCTATATAATTAGGTTCAAAATCCCATAATTAACTTTTTGTAACCAAAAAATTTGTTTTAATATCATTTTCTATCGTTTTTTAGGATTCAGAGCGTGCATGTCTAAATGGGCTTTCTAGCGAAGCCGTTCGAATTTTAACCGATTAAAAAGTTCAACATTTTAGTTTAAGCTGTATAATTAAGTTCAAAACCCCAAAATTAACTTTTTTTAACCAAAAAATTTTGATTTAATATCATTTTCGATCATTTTTTAGGGTTCTGGTGTGAATGTCTAAATGGGCTTTCTAGTGAACCCGTTTGAATTTTAAGCGATTAAAAAGCTTAAAATTTGAGTTTAACCTGTATAATTAGGTTTAAAAGCCCATAATTAACTTTTTGTACCCAAAAAATTTGATTTAATAACATTTTTTATCGTTTTTTAGGGTTTAGAGCGTCCATGTCTAAATGGGCTTTCAAGTGAACCCATTCTAATTTTAACCGATTTAAAGCTTAATATTTTAGCTTAAGCTGTATAATTAGGTTCGAATGCCCATAATTAACTTTTTTTACCCAAAAAAATTGATAATATCATTTTCGATCGTTTTTTAGGGTTTAGAGTGTGCATGTCTAAATGTTCTTTCTAGTGAACCCGTTCGAATTTTAACCGATTAAAAAGCTCAAAATTTGAGTTTAAGCTGTATAATTAGGTTTAAATGACCATAATTAACTTCTTTTTACCCAAAAATTTGATTTAATATCTTTTTCGATCGTTCTTTAGGGTTCAGAGTGCGCATGTCTAAATCAATTTTTTAGAGAACCCTTTCTAATTTTAACCGTGTAAAAACTTTAAAATTTTAGTTTAAGCTGTATAATTAGGTTCAAAAGCCCATAATTAACTTTTTTACCCAAAAATTTGATTTAATATCATTTTCGATCGTTTTTTAGGTTTTAGAGCATGCATGTCTAAATGGGCATTCTAGTGAACCCGTTAGAATTTTAACCGAGTAAAAAGTTCAAAATTTTAGTTTAAGCTATTTAATTAGGTTCAAAAGCCCATAATTAAATTTTTTACCAAAAAATTTGATTTAATATCATTTTCGATCGTTTTTTAGGGTTCTGAGCGTGCTTGTCTAAATAGGCTTTCTAGTGAACCCGTTTGAATTTTAACCGATTAAAAAGCTCAAAATTTGAGTGTAATCTGTATAATTTAGTTCAAATCTCCATAATTAACTTTTTGTACCCAAAAAGATTGATTTAATATCATTTTCGTTCGTTTTTAGGGGTCAAAGCGTGCATGTCTAAATGGATTTTCTAGTGAACCCGTTCGAATTTTAACCGAGTAAAAAGTTCAAAATTTTAGTTTAAGCTGTATAATTAGGTTCAAAAGCCCATAATTAACATTTTTACCCAAAAATTTGATTTAATATCATTTTCGATCGTTTTTTAGGTTTTAGAGCATGCATGTCTAATTGGCCATTCTAGTGAACCCGTTCGAATTTTAACCGAGTAAAAAGTTCAAAATTTTAGTTTAAGCTGTATTATTAGGTTCAAAATCCCATAATTAAATTGTTTTACCAAAAAATATGATTTAATATCATTTTCGATCGTTTTTTAGGGTTTAAAGCGTGCATGTCTAAATAGGCTTTCTAGTGAACCCGTTTAAATTTTAACCGATTAAAGAGCTCAAAATTTGATTGTAAGATGTATAATTTGGTTCAAATCTCCATAATTAACTTTTTGTACCCAAAAAGTTTGATTTAATATCATTTTCGATCATTTTTAGGGTTCAAAGCGTGCATGCCTAAATGGGCTTTCTAGTGAACCTGTTCGAATTTTAACCGATTAAAAAGTTCAAAATTTTAGTTTAAGCAGTAAAATTAGGTTCAAAATCCCTTAATTAACTTTTTTAACCCAAAAGATTTTGATTTAATATCATTTTCGATCATTTTTAGGGTTCTGGGCGTGCATGTATAAATGCGCTTTCTAGTGAACCCATTCGAATTTTAACCGATTAAAGAGCTCAAAATTTGAGTTTAACCTATATAATTAGGTTCAAAAGCCCATAATTAACTTTTTGTTCCCAAAAAATTTGATTTAATATCATTTTCTATCGTTTTTTGGGCTTTAGAGCGTCCATGTCTAAATGGGCATTCTAGTGAACCCATTCTAATTTTAACCGATTTAAAGCTTAAAATTTTAGTTTAAGATGTATAATTAGGTTCAAATGCCCAGAATTAACTTTGTTTACCCAAAAATTTGATTTAATATCATTTTCGATCATTTTTTAGGGTTTAGAGCGTGCATGTCTAAATGTTCTTTCTAGTGAACTCGTTCGAATTTTAACCGATTAAAAAGCTCAAAATTTGAGTTTAAGCTGTATAATTAGGTTTAAATGACCATAATTAACATGTTTTTACCCAAAAAATTTGAATTAATATCTTTTTCGATCGTTCTTTAGGGTTCAGAGTGTGCATGTCTAAATCGGTTTTCTAGACAACCCTTTCTAATTTTAACCGTGTAAAAAGTTCAAAATTTTAGTTTAAGCTGTATAATTAGGTTCAAAAGCCCATAATTAACTTTTTTACCCAAAATTTTAATTTAATATCATTTTCGATCGTTTTTTAGATTTCAGAGCATGCATGTCTAAATGGGCATTCTAGTGAACACGTTAGAATTTTAACCGAGTAAAAAGTTCAAAATTTTAGTTTAAACTGTATAATTCGGTTCAAAAGCCCATAATTAACTTTTTTTTTCCGAAAAAATTTTATTTTATATCATTTTCGATCGTTTTTTAGGGTTCAGAGCGTGCACGTCTAAATAGGCTTTCTAGTGAACCCGTTTGAATTTTAACCGATTAAAAAGCTCAAAATTTGAGTGTAAGTTGTATAATTTGGTTCAAATCTCCATAATTAACTTTTTGTACCCAAAAAGTTTGATCTAATATCATTTTCGATCGTTTTTTAGGGTTCAAAGCGTGCATGTCTAAATCATCTTTCTAGTGAACTCGTTCGAATTTTAAACGATTAAAAAGATCAAAATTTTAGTTTAAGCTGTATAATTAGGTTCCAAGGCCCATAATTAACTATTTTCACCCAAAAAATTTGATTTAATATCATTTTCGATCATTTTTTAGGGTCAGAACGTGCATGTATAAATAGGCTTTCTAGTGAACCCGTTCGAATTTTAACCGATTAAAAAGTTCAAAATTTTAGTTTAAGCTGTATAATTAGGTTCAAAAGCCCATAATTAACTTTTTTACCCAAAAATTTGATTTAATATCATTTTCGATCGTTTTTTAGGTTTCAGAACATGCATGTCTAAATGGGCATTCTAGTGAACCCGTTAGAATTTTAACCGGGTAAAAAGTTCAAAATTTTAGTTCAAGCTATATAATTAGTTTCAAAAGCCCATAATTAAATTTTTTACCAAAAAATATGATTTAATATCATTTTCGATCGTTTTTTAGGATTTAGAGCGTGCATGTCTAAATAGGCTTTCTAGTGGACCCGTTTGAATTTTAACCGATTAAAGAGCTCAAAATTTGAGTGTAAGATATATAATTTGGTTCAAATCTCCATAATTAACTTTTTGTACCCAGAAAGTTTGATTTAATATCATTTTCGATCACTTTTAGGGTTCAAAGCGTGCATGTCTAAATGGGCTTTCTAGTGAACCCGTTCGAATTTTAACCGATTAAAAAGCTCAAAATTAGAGTTTAACCTATATAATTAGGTTCAAAAGCCCATAATTAACTTTTTGTTCCCAAAAAATTTGATTTAATATCATTTTCTATCGTTTTTTAGGTTTTAGAGCGTCCATGTCTAAATGGGCATTCTAGTGAACCCGTTCGAATTTTAACCGATTTAAAGCTTAAAATTTTAGTTTAAGATGTATAATTAGGTTCAAATGCCCAGAATTAACTTTTTTTACCCAAAAATTTGATTTAATATCATTTTCGATCATTTTTTAGGGTTTAGAGCGTGCATGTCTAAATGTTCTTTCTAGTGAACCCGTTCGAATTTTAACCGATTAAAAAGCTCAAAATTTGAGTTTAAGCTGTATAATTAGGTTTAAATGACCATAATTAACTTGTTTTTACCCAAAAAATTTGAATTAATATCTTTTTCGATCGTTCTTTAGGGTTCAAAGTGTGCATGTCTAAATCGGTTTTTTAGAGAACCCTTTCTAATTTTAACCGTGTAAAAAGTTCAAAATTTTAGTTTAAGCTGTATAATTAGGTACAAAAGCCCATAATTAACTTTTTTACCCAAAATTTTAATTTAATATCATTTTCGATCGTTTTTTTAGTTTTCAGAGCATGCATGTCTAAATGGGCATTCTAGTGAACACGTTAGAATTTTAACCGAGTAAAAAGTTCAAAATTTTAGTTTAAACTGTATAATTCGGTTCCAAAGCCCATAATTAACTTTTTTTCCGAAAAAAATTTATTTTATATCATTTTCGATCGTTTTTTAGGGTTCAGAGCGTGCATGTCTAAATAGGCTTTCCAGTGAACTCGTTTGAATTTTAACCGATTAAAAAGCTCAAAATTTGAGTGTAAGTTGTGTAATTTGGTTCAAATCTCCATAATTAACTTTTTTTACCCAAAAAGTTTGATCTAATATCATTTTCGATCGTTTTTTAGGGATCAAAGCGTGCATGTCTAAATGATCTTTCCACTGAACTCGTTCGAATTTTAACCGATTAAAAAGTTCAAAATTTTAGTTTAAGCCGTATAATTAGGTTCAAAGGCCCAAAATTAACTATTTTTACCCCAAAAATTTGATTTAATATCATTTTCGATCGTTTTTTAGGGTTCAGAACGTGCATGTCGAAATGAGCTTTCTAGTGAACCCGTTCGAATTTTAACCGATTAAAAAGTTTAAAATTTTAGTTTAAGTTGTATAGTTAGGTTCAAAACCCCCATAATTAACTTTTTTTAACCAAAAAATTTTGATTTAATATCATTTTCGATCATTTTTTAGGGTTTTAGGTGTGCATGTCTAAATGGGCTTTCTAGTGAACCCGTTCGAATTTTAAGCGGTTAAAAAGCTAAAAATTTGAGTATAACTTGTATAATAGGTTCAAAAGCCCATAATTAACTATTTGTATTCAAAAAATTTGATTTAATATCATTTTCTATCGTTTTTTTAGGGTTTAGAGCGTCCATGTCTAAAGGGGCTTTCTAGTGAACCCGTTCGAATTTTAACCGATTTAAAGCTTAAAGCTTAAACTTTTAGTTTAAGCTGTATAATTAGGTTTAAATGTCCATAATTAACTTTTTTTACCCAAAAAATTGATTTAATATCATTTTCGATCGTTTTTTTGAGGGTTTAGAGCGTGCATGCTTAAATGTTCTTTCTAGTGAACACGTTCGAATTTTAACTGATTAAAAAGCTCAAAATTTGAGTTTAAGCTGTATAATTAGGTTTAAATGACCATAATTAACATCTTTTTACCCAAAAATTTGATTTAATATCTTTTTCGATCGTTCTTTAGGGTTCAGAGTGTGCGTGTCTAAATCGGTTTTCTAGAGAACCCTTTCTAATTTTAACCGTGTAAAAAGTTCAAAATTTTAGTTTAAGCTGTATAATTAGGTTGAAAAGCCCATAATTAACTTTTTTAACCAAAAATTTGATTTAATATCATTTTCGATCGTTTTTTAGGTTTTAGAGCATGCATGTCTAAATGGGCATTCTAGTGAACCTAGTAGAATTTTAACCAAGTAAAAAGTTCAAAATTTTAGTTTAAACTGTATAATTCGGTTTAAAAGCCCATAATTAACTTTTTTTTCCGAAAAAAATTGATTTTATATGATTTTCGATCGTTTTTTAAGGTTCAAAGCGTGCATGTCTAAAGAGGCTTTCTAGTGAACCCGTTTGAATTTTAACCGATTAAAAAGCTCAAAATTTGAGTGTAAGTTGTATAATTTGGTTCAAATCTCCATAATTAACTTTTTGTACCCACAAAGTTTGATTTAATATCATTTTCGATCATTTTTAGGGTTCAAAGCGTGCATGTCTAAATGGGCTTTCTAGTGAACCCGTTCGAATTTTAACAGATTAAAAAGTTCAAAATTTTAGTTTAAGCTGTATAATTAGGTTCAATGGCCCATAATTAACTATTTTTACCCAAAAATTTGATTTAATATCATTTTCGATCGTTTTTTAGGTTTCAGAGCATGCATGTCTAAATGGGCATTCTAGTGAACCCGTTAGAATCTTAACCGAGTAAAAAGTTCAAAATTTTAGTTTAAGCTATATAATTAGGTTCAAAAGCCCATAATTAAATTTTTTACCCAAAAATTTGATTTAAAATCATTTTCGATCGTTTTTTAGGTTTCAGAGCATGCATGTCTAAATGGGCATTCTAGTGAACCCGTTAGAATTTTAACCGAGTAAAAAGTTCAAAATTTTAGTTTAAGCTATATAATTAGGTTCAAAAGCCCATAATTAAATTTTTTTACCAAAAAATTTTATTTAATATCATCTTCGATTTTTTTTAGGGTTCAGAACGTGCTTGTCTAAATGGGTTTTCTACTGAACCCGTTCGAATTTTAAGCATGTAAAAAGTTCAAAATTTTAGTTTAAGGTGTATAATTAGGTTCAAATCTCCATAATTAACTTTTTGTACCCAAAAAGTTTGATTTAATATCATTTTCGATCGTTTTTAGGGTTCAAAGCGTGCATGTCTAAATGAGTTTTCTAGTGAACCCGTTCGAATTTTAACTGAGTAAAAAGTTCAAAATTTTAGTTTAAGCTATATAATTAGGTTCGAAAGCCCATAATTAACTTTTTTACCCAAAAATTTGATTTAATATCATTTTCGATCGTTTTTTAGGTTTCAGAGCATGCATGTCTAAATGGGCATTCTAGTGAACCCGTTAGAATTTTAACCGAGTAAAAAGTTCAAAATTTTAGTTTAAGCTATATAATTAGGTTCAAAAGCCCATAATTAAATTTTTTTACCAAAAAATTTTATTTAATATCATCTTCGATCTTTTTTTAGGGTTCAGAGCGTGCTTGTCTAAATGGGTTTTCTACTGAACCCGTTCGAATTTTAAGCATGTAAAAAGTTCAAAATTTTAGTTTAAGGTGTATAATTAGGTTCAAATCTCCATAATTAACTTTTTGTACCCAAAAAGTTTGATTTAATATCATTTTCGATCGTTTTTAGGGTTCAAAGCGTGCATGTCTAAATGAGTTTTCTAGTGAACCCGTTCGAATTTTAACTGAGTAAAAAGTTCAAAATTTTAGTTTAAGCTATATAATTAGGTTCGAAAGCCCATAATTAACTTTTTTACCAAAAAATTGATTTAATATCATTTTCGATCGTTTTTTAGGTTTCAGAGCATGCATGTCTAAATGGGCATTCTATTGAACCCGTTAGAATTTTAACTGAGTAAAAAGTTCAAAATTTTTGTTTAAGCTGTATAATTATGTTCAAAAGCCCATAATTAAATTTTTTTACCAAAAATTTTGATTTAATATCATTTTTGATTGTTTTTTAGGTTTCAGAGCGTGCATGTCTAAATAGGCTTTCTAGTGAACCCGTTTGAATTTTAACTGATTAAAGAGTTCAAAATTTGAGTGTAAGCTGTATAATTTGGTTCAAATCTCCATAATTAACTTTTTGTACCCAAAAAGTTTGATTTAATATCATTTTCGATCGTTTTTTAGGGTTCAAAGCGTGTATGTCTAAATGGGTTTTTTAGTGAACCCGTTCGAATTTTAACCGAGTAAAAAGATCAAAATTTTAGTTTAAGAAGTAAAATTAGGTTCAAAACCCCTTAATTAACTTTTTTAACCCAAATTTTTTTTATTTAATATCATTTTTAGGGTTCTGGGCGTGCAAGTCTAAATGGGCTTTCTTGTGAACCCGTTTGAATTTTAACCGATTAAAAAGCTCAAAATTTGAGTTTAACCTGTATAATTAGGTTAAAAAGCTCATAATTAACTTTTTCTACCCAAAAAATTTGATTTAATATAATTTTCTATCGTTTTTAGGGTTCAAAGCGTGCATATCTAAATGGGCTTTCTAGTGAACCCGTTCGAATTTTAACCGATTAAAAAGATTAAAATTTTAGTTTAAGCTGTATAATTAGGTTCAAATGCCCATAATTAACTTTTTTACCCAAAATTTTTTATTTAATATCATTTTCGATCATTTTTTAGGGTTCTGGGCGTGCAAGTCTAAATGGGCTTTCTTGTGAACCCGTTTGAATTTTAACCGATTAAAAAGCTCAAAATTTGAGTTTAACCTGTATAATTAGGTTCAAAAGCCCATAATTATCTTTCTGTACCCAAAAAATATGATTTAATATAATTTTCTATCGTTTTTTAGGGTTCAGAGCGTGCATGTCTAAATCGGCTTTCTAGTGAACCCATTCGAACTTTAATAGAGTAAAATATTCAAAATTTTAGTTTAAGCTGTATAATTAGGTTCAAAAGACCATAATTAACTTTTTTACCTAAAAAAAATTATTTAATATCATTTTCGATCGTTTTTTAGGGTTCAGAGCGTGCATGCCTAAATGGGTCTTTTAGAAAACCTGTTCGAATTTTAACCTAGTAAAAAGTTCAAAATTACGTTGTATAATTAAGTTCAAAAGCCCATAATTAACTTTCTCTACCCAAAATTTTTTATTTAAAATCATTTTCGATTATTTTTCAAGGTTCAGAGCGTGCATGTCTAAATGGGCATTCTAGTGAACCCGTTCAAACTTTAACAGAGTAAAATGTTCAAAATTTTAGTTTAAGCTGTATAATTAGGTTCAAAAGACCATAATTAACTTTTTTACCCAAAAAAAATTATTTAATATCATTTTCGATCATTTTGTAGGGTTTAGAGCGTGCATGTCTAAATGGGCTTTGTAGTGAACCTTTTCGAATTTTAACCGAGTCAAAAGTTCAAAATTTTATTTTAAGCTATATAATTAGGTTAAAAAGCCCATAATTAACTTTTTTGCCCAAAAAATTGATTTAATATCATTTTCGATCGTTTTTTAGGGTTCAGAGCGTGCATGGCTAAATGGGTTTTCTAGTGAACCCGTGTGAATTTTAACCGAGTAAAAAGTTCAAAATTTTAGTTTAAACTATATAATTCGGTTCAAAAGCACATAATTAACTTTTTTTTCCCAAAAAATTGATTTAATATTAGTTTCGATCGTTTTTTAGGGTTTAGAGCGTGCATGTCTAAATGGGCTTTCTAGTGAACCCGTTTGAATTTTAACCGATTAAATAGCTCAAAATTTGAGTTTAAGCTGTATAATTAGGTTCAAATGCCCATAATTTACTTTTTGTACCAAAAAATTTTGATTTAATATCTTTTTCGATCGTTCTTTAGGGTTTAGAGTGTGAATGTCTAAATTGGCTTGCTAGAGAACCCTTTCAAATTTTAGCCGAGTAAAAAGTTCAAAATTTTAGTTTAAGCTATATAATTAGGTTCAAAAGCCCATAATTAACTTTTTTTACCCAAAAATTTGATTTAATATCATTTTCGATCGTTTTTTAGGTTTTAGAGCGTGCGTGTCTAAATGGGCATTCTAGTGAACCCGTTCGAACTTTAACAGAGTAAAATGTTCAAAACTTTATTTTAAGCTGTATATCTACGTTCAAAATACCATAATTAACTTTTTTACCCAAAAAAATATCTAATATCATTTTCGATCGATTTTTAGGGTTTAGAGCATGCATGCCTAAATGAGTTTTCTAGTAAACCTCTTCGAATTTTAGCCTAGTAAAAAGTTAAAAATTTTTGTTTAAGGTGTATAATTAGGTTCAAATGCACATAATTTACTTTTTGTACCAAAAAATTTTGATTTAATATCATTTTCGATCGTTTTTTAGGTTTCAAACCGTGCACGTCTAAATGGCTTTTCTAGTAAACCCATTCGAATTTTAACCGAGTTAAAAGTTCAAAATTTGAGTTTACGTTGTATAATTAAGTTCAAAAGCCCATAATTAACTTTCTCTACCCAAATTTTTTTATTTAAAATCATTTTCGATCATTTTTTACGGTTCAGAGCGTGCATGTCTAAATGGGCTTTCTAGTGAACCCGTTCGAATTTTAACGGATTAAAAAGCTCAAAATTTGAGTTTAACCTGTATAATTAGGTTAAAAAGCCCATAATTAACTTTTTGAACCCAAAAAATTTGATTTAATATCATTTTCGATCATTTTTTAGGGTTTAGAGCTTGTATGTCTAAATGTGCTTTTTAGTGAACCCTTTCAAATTTTAACCGAGTAAAAAGTTTAAAATTTTAGTTTAAGCTGTATAATTAGGTTCAAAAGCCCATAATTACATTTTTTTACCAAAAAATTTGATTTAATATCATTTTTGATCGTTTTATAGGGTTTAGAGCGTGCATGCCTAAATGGGCTTTCTAGTGAACCCGTTCGATTTTTAACCAAATAAAAAGTTCAAAATATTAGTTTAAGCTGTATAATTAGGTTTAAAATCCCATAATTAAATTTTTTTACCCTACAAATTTGATTTAATATCATTTTCGATCGTTTTTTAAGGTTCAAAGCGTGCATTTCTAAATTGGCTTTCTAGTGAACCCGTTCGAATTTTAACCGATTAAAAAGTTTAAAAAAATTAGTTTATGCTGTATAATTAGGTTCAAAACCCAATAATTAATTTTTTTACCTAAAAAATTTTGATTTAATATCATTTTCGATCATTTTTAGGATTCTGTGCGTGCATGTCTAAATGGGCTTTCTAGTGAACCCGTTTGAATTTTAACAGATTAAAAAGCTCGAAATTTGAATTTAGGCTGTATAATTAGGTTCAAATGCCCATTATTAACTTTTTGTACCCAAAAAATTTGATTTAATATCATTTTCAATCGTTTTTTAGGGTTCAGACCATCCATGTCTAAATGGGCTTTCTAGTGAACCTGTTCGAATTTTAACCGATTAAAAAGCTCTAAATTTGATTTTAAGCTGTACAATTAGGTTTTGATTTAATATCATTTTCGATCGTTTGTTAGAGTTCAGAACGTTCATGTCTAAATAGGCTTTCTAGTGAACCCATTAGAATTTTAACCGAGTAAAAAGTTTAAAATTTTAGTTTAAGCTGTATAATTAGGTTCAAAAGCCCATAATTAACTTATTTTACCCAAAAATTTTGATTTAATATCATTTTGGATCGTTTTTTAGGGTTCAGAGCGTGCATGTCTAAATGGGCTTTCTAGTAAATTCGTTCGAATTTTAACCGATTAAAAAGTTTAAAATTTTAGTTTAAGCTGTATAATTAGGTTCAAAAGCTCATAATTAACTTTTTTTACCCAAAATTTTTTATTTAATATCATTTTCGATCATTTTTTAGGGTTCAGAGCGTGCATGTCTAAATAGGCGTTCTAGTGAACTCGTTTGAACTTTAACCGATTAAAAACCTGAAAATTTTAGTTTATGCTGTATAATTATGTTCAAATGCCCATAATTAACTTTTTGTACCCATAAAATTGATTTAATATCATTTTCGATTGTTTTTTAGAGTTCAGAGAGTGCATGTCTAAATGGGCTTTCTAGTGAACCCGTTCGAAATTTAAAAGTTAAAAGTTCATAATTTTAGTTTAAGGTGTATAATTAGGTTCAAAAGCCCATACTTAACTTTTTGTACCCAAAAAAATTGATTTAATATCATTTTCGATCGTTTTTTAGGGTTCAGAGCGTGCATGTCTAAATGGGCTTTCTGGTGAACCGTTTGAATTTTAACCGAGTAAAACGTTCAAAATTTTAGTTTAAGTTTTATAAGTAGGTTCAAAAGCCCATAGTTAACTTTTTTACCCCAAAAAATTGATTTAATATTGTCGCAACCCCTTTTTCAAGCGGTTCGACGATTTTTCTTTAAAAACAAAAACAACGGAGTCGCCACCAATATTTTTTAATGGTGTGATTGGATCACCTAAAAACGGGTTATTTTAATTATAATCATTTTGTTTTATTAAAATAACAATTTTGTTCTACGAAAAACACAAAAACGGGTTCTGGAGTCGGTTACGTGTGGGGAAGGGTTAGCACCCCTACAACGACCAAAAATTGATACCTAGCTGATTAAAAAACATTTTAATGCCAAAATTTGAAAGTTCGTATAAAATTTAAGTTATTGTCCATTAATGAATAAATCTATTTTAACGGCCCCACTGCCAAGAGAGTAAACTTTAATCACCACCAACATTTCTAGCGCTAACCCGTTACCTCCCTTTAGTGGAACTCCGCATTAATTATGCTCTATTTTTTTATCAATCAAACAAAGAAATTTAGTGTGTTGAAACTTTGATTATTCTAAATTAATTATTATCAATCTAAGAAATTATCTAAATAAATTTTACCTATAAAGGTTAAAGCATAATTAAGTATATCTTATTAAATGTGAAGGAAGATTATTTACCATACATACAAGGCTCTAACTAAGACGATTAAGAACCTATCCCTAAGGGTTTATTTAAAATAATATAACAAAAACTACAACATGATTAACAATTAAATTTAAAATTAAAAAGGGTAAGATGGTTAAAATAAGAATAAATAATAAAGGGGAAAATTAGTAGTTAGATTAAAAGTAAATAAAAATATATCAAATTTAAAAGATGTTTATAAATGTTTTTTTTAGAATAAAACTAATATGAATTAAAAATATCCACTTCATTGAAAATGGATATGAAGCCGAAAACACCATTTACTAAACTTCATTAAAGAAAAATAGATCAAAACACCATTTAAAAAAAACTCACATGTGTTCATCCATTATTCATAAGAGAGAAAAAAGAATAATATTTTTTATAACTAAAAAAGAAAAAAATGTTAGAATTACTCTAATTATAATTATATTCAAAATAAAAGAAATAAATAAATAAAAAAAATTAAAAGTAAAATACCTAAAAAATCTTTTATTCTCGTATTCTACAAAAATTCCAATACAAAATGGCGGTGGTGGGAGAAAAGAAGAATTACATGAGTTGAAGGATTGTGGTGTCTTGTGGTTGTAGTGGTTGTGGTGTGTGAATTACAAGTGATGGGAGGGGCTTTATATAGTAGTTTTGCTACCGTAATTACATGAGGAAAAATAAAAAATAAAACCCTTAAATCTCTAATTTTTGGGTAAAAATTACCCAATTTTTTTTTGATTTGATTCCCATATTTCTTCCTCAAATATGACCATATTTTCCATCCTTTTGAATTGAATTTGCAGAGATTGAGGTTGTTTATTTCCTCTAAAATTCGAATCCAATCTTTATTTTTTTCCCTATTGTTTCTTGAGACAAATTTTCTTCTTGTTTCCATAGCTAACCATTTAAGATTCCTTAAATTGAAATGTTCCATTCCATTTTTCAAGTTCAGCAGATATAGGAAAGAGAAGAAGGGAAAAGAATCTTTGTGGCACTTATGCTTTATACGGTGACTTTTTGACTTCATTCTGGATAGTTAGATCGTTATTCTAGATCCGATAGATGTTATTACAGCCTGAACATAATGGAAAAACGAGTTAGCTAGAATACTTATTTGGGTCAAATAGATTTCATTTAAAAAAGTTAATCGGACCATTATTTTATTGGGTTGTTTTAAAAAAAATTAAACAATGATAAAATATGGTGAAAATTTAGTGTCAACAGCTGCCCCTTCTTTGTTCATTCTGGTGAAACAAGGATTAGAGCAAAGAACAAAAACATTGATTTTCACCAATCACAACCTCGTCGTGCTGATCCATTCTCTTTACGCGAGAACGAGTAGGAAGGTTTCATTCTTCTTATGCCTAAACGGATAGACAAGATCTATTCTTCTTGTTCCCGAATAGATATGCATGTTTTAAAAAAGAGGTTCCATTCTCCTCATGCACGAATGGATATGCAGGTTCTATTCTCTTCATTCTCGACTAGATAAGCAAGTTCTACTATACTTATGCTCGAGTAGATAAGAAGTTTAAAAAAATAAGTGTTCTATTCTCCTCATGCATGAATGGATATGTAGGTTCTATTCTCCTCATGCTCGAATAGATAAGTAGGTTCTACTCTCCTCATGCTCGAGTAGATAAGCAAAAAAATGGTTCCATTCTCCTCATTCACGAATGGATATGCATGTTCTATTCTCCACATGCTTGAATAGATAAGAAGGTTCTAATCTCTTCATGCTTGAGTAGATAAGCAAAAAAATGGTTCCATTCTCGTCAAGCACGAATGGATATGCAAGTTCTATTCTCCTCATGCTCGAATAGATAAGCAGGTTCTACTCTCCTCAGGCTCGAGTAGATAAGGAAAAAATGATTCTATTCTCCTCATGCACGAATGGATATGCAGGTTCTATTCTCCTCATGCTCGAATAGATAAGCAAGTTCTACACTCCTCATGCTCGAGTAGATAAGAAAAAAAATGGTTCCATTCTCCTCATGCACGAATGGATATGCAGGTTCTATTCTCTTCATGCTGGAATAGATAAGCAGATTCTATTCTCCTCATGCTCGATTAGATAAGCAAAAAAATGGTTTCATTCTCCTCATGCATGAATCGATATGCAGGTTCTATTCTCCTCATGCTCGAATAGATAAACAGGTTCTACTCTCCTCATGCTCGAGTAAATAAGCAAAAAAAATGGTTCTATTCTCCTCATGCACGAATGGATATGCAGGTTCTATTCTCCTCATGCTCGAAAAGATAAGTAGGTTCTACTCTCCTCATGCTCGAGTAGATAAGCAAAAAAATGGTTTCATTCTCCTCATACACAAATGGATATGTAGGTTTTATTCTCCTCATGCTCGAATAGATAAGCATGTTCTACTCTCCTCATGCTCGAGTAGATAACAAAAAAATGGTTCCATTCTCCTCATGTACGAATGGATATGCAGGTTTTATTCTCCTCATGCTCGAATGGATAAGCAGGTTCTACACTCCTCATGCTCTAATAGATAAGCAAAATAAATGGTTCCATTCTCCTCATGCACGAATGCATATGCAGGTTCTATTCTCCTCATGCTCGAATAGATAAGCAGGTTCTACCCTCCTCATGCTCGAGTAGATAAGTAAAAAAAATTGTTACATTCTCCTCATGCACGAATGGATATGCAGGTTCTATTCTCCTCATGCACGAATAGATAAGCAATTTCTACTCTCCTCATGCTCGAGTAGATAATAAAAAAATGGTTCCATTCTCCTCATGCACAAATGGATATGCAGGTTCTAGTCTCCTCATGCTCGAATAGATAAGCACGTTCTACTCTCTTCATGCTCGAGTAGATAAGCAAAAAAATGGTTTCATTCTCCTCATGCACGAATGGATATGCAAGTTTTATTCTTCTCATGCTCGAACAGATAAGAAGGTTCTACTCTCCTCATGCTCGAGTAGATAAGAAAAGAAATGGTTCCATTCTCCTCATGCCCGAATAGATATGCAGGTTCTAATCTTCTCATGCTCAAATAGAGAAGTAGGTTTTTCTCTCCTCATGCTCGAGTAGATAAGCAAAAAATATGGTTCTCTTCTCGTCATGCACGAATGGATATGCAGGTTCTATTCTCCTCATGCTCGAATAAATAAGCAGGTTCTACTCTCCTCATGCTCGAGTAGATAAGCAAAAAACGGTTCCATTCTCCTCACGCATGAATGGATATGCATGTTCTATTCTCCTCATGCCCGAATAGATAAGCAGGTTCTACTCTCCTCATGCTCGAGTAGTTAAGCAAAAAAATGGTTCCATTCTGCTCATGGATGAATGGATATGCAGGTTCTATTCTCCTCATGCTCGAATAGATAAGCAGGTTTTATTCTCCTCATGCTCGAGTAGATAAGCAAAAAAATGGTTCCATTCTCCTCATGCACGAATGGATATGCAGGTTCTATTCTCCTAATGCTCGAAAAGATAAGCAGGTTCTTCTCTCCTCATGCTCGAGTAGATAAGCAAAAAAAATGGTTCCATTCTCCTCATGCTCGAATGGATATGCAGGTTCTAATCTCCTCATGCTCAAATAGAGAAGTAGGTTTTTCTCTCCTCATGCTCGAGTAGATAAGCAAAAAATAAGGTTCTATTCTCCTCATGCATGAATGGATATGCAGGTTCTATTCTCCTCATGCTCGAATAGATAAGCACGTTTTACTCTCTTCATGCTCGAGTAGATAAGCAAAAAAATGGTTTCATTCTCCTCATGCACGAATGGATATGCAGGTTCTATTCTTCTCATGCTCGAATAGATAAGCAGGTTCTACTCTCCTCATGCTCGAGTAGATAAGAAAAGAAATGGTTCCATTCTCCTCATGCCCGAATAGATATGCAGGTTCTAATCTCCTCATGCTCAAATAGAGAAGTAGGTTTTTCTCTCCTCATGCTCGAGTAGATAAGCAAAAAATAAGGTTCTATTCTCCTCATGCATGAATGGATATGCAGGTTCTATTCTCCTCATGCTCGAATAAATAAGCAGGTTTTACTCTCCTCATGCTCGAGTAGATAAGCAAAAAAATGGTTCCATTCTCCTCATGCATTAATGGATATGCAGGTTCTATTCTCCTTATGCCCGAATAGATAAGCAGGTTCTACTCTCCTCATGCTCGAGTAGATAAGCAAAAAAATGGTTCCATTCTGCTCATGCATGAATGGATATGCAAGTTCTATTCTCCTCATGCTGGAATAGATAAGTAGGTTCTCTCTCCTCATGCTCGAGTAGATAAGCAAAAAAATGATTCCATTCTCCTCATGCTCGAATGTATATGCAGGTTCTATTCTCCTCATGCTCGAAAAGGTAAGTAGGTTCTTCCCTCCTCATGCTCGACTAGATAAGCAAAAAAAAATGGTTTCATTCTCCTCATGCACGAATGGATATGCAGGTTCTAGTTTCCTCATGCTCGAATAGATAAGCAGGTTCTACTCTCCTCATGCTCGAGTAGATAAGTAAAAAAATGGTTCCATTCTCCTCATGCACGAATGGATATGTATGTTCTATTCTCCTCATGCTAGAATAGATAAGCAGGTTCTACTCTCATCATGCTCGAGTAGATAAGCAAAAAAATGGTTCCATTCAACTCATGCACGAATGGATATGCAGGTTCTATTCTCCTCATCCCCGAATAGATAAGCAAGTTCTACTCTCCTCATGCTCGAGTAGATAAGAAAAAAAATGTTTCCATTCTCCTCATGCACGAATGGATATGCAGGTTCTATTCTCCTCATGCTCTAATAGAGAAGTAGGTTCTTCTCTCCTCATGCTCGAGTAGATAAGCAAAAAAAATGGTTCCATTCTCCTCATGCACGAATGGATATGCAGGTTCTATTCTCCTCATTCTCGAATAGATAAGTAGGTTCTACTCTCCTCATGCTCGAGTAGATATGCAAAAAAAAAAAAAACGTTTCCATTCTCCTCATGCACGAATGGATATGCAGGTTATATTCTCCTCATGCTCTAATAGATAAGCAGGTTCTACTCTCCTCATGCTCGAGTAGATAAGCAAAAAAAATGGTTCCATTCTCCTCTTGCATGAATGGATATGCAGGTTCTATTCTCCTCATACTCGAATAGATAAGCAGGTTCTACTCTCCTCATGCTCGAGTAGATAAGCAAAAAAATGGTTCCATTCTCCTCATGCACAAATGGATATGCAGATTCTATTTGGTGAGAGCATTTCATTTACCTGTCAAATTGAATAAAAGACACAATTGCAATGAACATGCCCCTAGTGATGCCTAGTATGAATTTTTCATTTCTTATTCTATTAGTTGGGCTTTTCCTCTACTTTTCTATTCGAGATTTTCCTCTTCGAGATTCTTCTTCCTTTCCATGTGCATTTTCTTGTTCCACCCAGATAGACAGTCATGCTTTGTTATTTCTCTTTTCGATTTGCTCATTTTGCTTACTTAATCCAGTCGATTTGAATTATCAACTTTTAGCATCATATTTTAAACATTCCTTTTGTTTTCATATATTCTTAGGTAAGGAAACTTTTCTAATAAGATGAAAACTCTCACATCATGAGACATCTTCTTCAATAAAGATAACTTCCATGCTTAAAGGTATAATGGTTCCATCATCTAAGCTTCTCGTAAGTTCTCCGATTCTTTCCCCTTACTGAGCAAATTGATGTGTTTGCATGCAAATATTTGTGTTTAGACTTCTTTATACCCAATATCATTATAGACCTTAAGTCGATATAGACTTAAAACATTAGCAAATGTCTTGAATGCTACTTTTGCTGAGTAGATTTTGGAACTGACGAAGATGTACAATGAAACAAAATTCCTTTCAAGCTATCAAGCCTTTTATGTATGCATAAATCATGAATTATCTAAGCCGCCCTTTACGAGTTTTCAACATAGATCCTCCCTTGATTTCAAGATACCTTTTACGGATTTTCATCTTGAATCCACCTTACTTTGTTCTTTTTTTCTTCTTCTTTTTCTCTTTTTTTTTTATCTAAGGCACCCTTTACGGGTTTTCACCTTTAGATATTTTTTTCTTCCTTTTCTAGGCATAGTCTCTTGACTGGGCTTGCAATCCATCAAAGCTTCTTCAAAAAAACCTTTGACACAATATAAAGTCATTCTCAATTAAGTGCCCACAATTCTTGAGTATCTTCTAGATTGATAACATTTTCTTTAGCATCAAGTCTCATTCTTGAAATTCTCTCGGACAAAACTTCTTATTATAGGCTCGTATCATCCTCTTTTGATACATCTGATCATGGCAAACAACGTTTAACATTTTTCAATGATGCCGAACTGGTCAAACCTTCCTTGGACCTATTTTGCTTCTTCTTACTCTGCTTCCATCAAAACATGGGGAGTCAGATTTCAACACAAATCGGCACTTCAGCTTCTTTCTTGTAAACTGATTGAAAACAATGTTGCCCTCGTTCCACTTGAGGCACTTATGATATGCTGAACAATTGCCCTTAGACTCAAAATCAATACCAAGAAACATTTTTTTCATAAATTTATGTTACTTTACTCGTAAGATGCAAAAAAGGCTAGAAATAAGGTTTTGTGGAGAATAAAAGCTAGAAATGAGAATTTAAACTTGAAAGTCGTGGCAAACACAAAAAGAACATAGTCAGATACCCCAAAATTCATAGTATGAATGATTCACAAATCCATCAATCGAATAGTGTCCCATTTTAGTGGCTCTCTTTAACTCACCAACTCACTAAATTTTCAATATTCCCACTTTTTTAATCTCGATCAGACATTAGAAGTTAAGTGGTCCTTGAAGAAAGGTTAACTCAATTAAGCGGAATGTATTCTGAAAACAAACTCCTTTTTCTCAAATATTCATGTGTAATCCTAATGGACTTTTAAGGCTTGTAATGTAGGGTAGGTTATGGTTGCAAAAGAAAGGATACATAGGCTCAAATATATATTTGAGGGTTATTAAACCAAGGATCAACTTCTCTTGATGAAATTTTCGTTTGCTTATTCTCAAGATCACTCTAGACTGCCCATTTTGGGTTTTCACCCTAGAGTTCATTTCTTTTCTTGTGCACGCCTGATTTGAAGTATTTAGCGTAACCTCTGTGCTTTTATCTTCTTTCACGATTTAACTCTTATCTCTTTTTCTTTTTCTTTTTCTTTTTCTTTTCTCTTTTTTTCTTTTCTCTTTTTTCTTTGATTTTTTTCCTTTAATTTTTCCTTTTTTCCTTGTCTTTTTTCATCTGACACATTTTCTCTCACTTAAAAACAACCTTTTATCCTCTTTGCCCCCCGGTGTGGGGAGTGATCCTTGGTTAGGGTTCAAGCACAAGAAAATTGTTAGGCTCAAAGGGGAAATGAAGGAAAATGAAGGGAAATGAAGGGAAATGAAGGAATGTCAAATGTCATTTCACACACAAATATCATCAAAGAGAAGTATTCTTCAGTTGATAGATGTTTTAGAGATATCACTTTATTCAAAAACCCTTAACAACAATGCCTGAGAGGAAAATTCACTCAAAATAGAATTTTTCCCATTAATCCTGAACATACATTTTTGCCCCCTATCTCGGGATTAGATTCAAGAATCATTCATACAATCAATAATAGAGGCTCTGCCAAAAGGGTATATTTTGGAAGAGAAATGGATTACATGAATGAAAAAAACTGTTTGCCACTTATGAAAAATAAAGGACATGCATCTTTAAAACGAGTAAAATAACATAAAGTCTCATTAAAAAAGATATTTAATATTCGCAAGGAAAAGGGTTTGTTCTAGGAGTGACTCCACCGTTGAATATGAAAATCTTCTATTGTCAAATTAGCATGAGTGAATTTCATCTAAGCTTAACATATCTATGATGCAACAAGATTCAATTGCTAAAGACATTCATGTCATAGGACACTCTTCATATTCTTCTTCCTCAAGTTTCCCATCTTTGATAGTTCATTATCCAACAGTGGAAAATAAACTTGGGTTGTCGTCTCTCGCCACCACTGTGCATATTGACGAAAGCTTCCATTGTGTTTATGCTTCATTCCTTATGGGATGATCCAATTCAAGATCATATCAATGACATGCTTGTACTATTTGCTGAAAACCTATGGTAAATCTCTTTATGTTCGTATACTTGCCCAGATTAACTGAATGTACCAAGATGCAGACTCGAACAAACAAATCAATCACCAAACTTAGGTCTTTAACATCTATGTCGCTCTGAATATTTTTCTCCAAAAAGGTTTAGAGGATAACAATCTTCCCACTTCTTATCATTTGTGTCCTTATCAATAGCTTCATTGAGGTCAAACACCTTGTAATCTTGGATTTCTTCATGATTAGCAATGTGTTGGTTTAGGGCACTAGTGAACTCCTTCCGAGATAAAGTTGAAACTTGACTTTGGGCGAGATGGATCCTTTAGAGCCCCTAGAAAAGTGTAAGCAATCTCTAGCAAATAATTGATTCCATTAGTTTTCCTCCTTGTTTGGGTCCTAAAACCTCAACATGACTGCTATCTGGGTAACAACATCCAATAAGCTCGTGTATTCCTGAAGTTGTCGACTTAACTTCAATGACCTTGCTTTGGTATCATGCTTCTATGAAACTTTGCTCTCTTTTAAGATTAATTCTTTATTATGTTTGAATATATGCAATGATGTAAAAACACAAATAAATGCAAAGAAACAACAAACAAAATGCAAATGCATGAATGCAAATGCGTGAATGCATAAGAAGGGACATCGATCCATTAAGGTATTACTCTTAGAAATAGCTCTTAATTGGATACCGAAGATCCTTATTATGAAAGATTCAGAATTATATCACGAGTATATCTTATCATGAATACCCAATTATTTCCTTGATTAGCCATAAGAGTTTCAGTCATACTCCTTATATTGGCGCAAAATTTTAACTTTCTTGGTTAACATCCCATATCTGTCTACATCTTAGATTTGGGCCATGACACTCTTGTCGATCATGTCCCATTCTTGGAATTTTATGGCGTTTTCCTTAAGATGAGTGAACCAATAGTCATTGTCTCATGTTTTGATGTCCACCCAAATCTTTGTCTGGAATTTTTGAATAATGCTCTTCATGGTCTCCACTTGCTTTTTAAGTGCTTCATTCTCACTCTGACTACCTAAATCTCAACATATGTACAACGAATTACTTGAGTCTTTCACTTGGGCCTACAACTTAACAATGAAAGTCTGTCTCTGTTTTAACTTTTTGTTGAAAGTGTCAAATACACCCTACAATTCATAAAACTAGACTTCGTTGTTTTGGGCCTTCCTTTTCTATGCAGCCACTCTCTTTCCTTTTCGAATAACTTATTTGTTCTTCAAATTCTCAGTTGCTTACTCGTTCTTCTTTTCCTCACTTGTAGATGTTCGCTGGTTGACTTCAGACCAAAGGTTTATTCTCGCATGATATTCCTCTTTCAAAGGAATCTTCTATCCATTACGAAAAACCATATTCTATTCTAAGTAATATTCTCAAGACTCGACCCCTTCTATAAATGAAATGCATGATGCAAGGAATAAATATGCAAAACAATAAAGGATTAGCATAAAAAAATGAAACTTAAGAGGTCTAAAATAATTTCATTGTATAAATAATAACTAGGCAGCGTATTCCAACATTTCTAGAGATGTCTCCACTGATTATTCCTACGAAATCATTTTGACCAAATTCTAACTCTAAGTTTTTCCGCATGGCTCTAAAGGGGTGGGCTTCTAGATTTACACACATGGTTTGGTTCTAGAAAGGACCCCAAGTTTTCCTCACTGTCCCCTACTAAGGGTAACAAGGCCTCTGATTCTCACCCATTATAGGCTTCCAACAAATCAAGTTCAACTTAGGAGGACTCATTTTCCTAGGTCTATGCGAAGGATAATATCCTTATGAAGACATAGGACATATGAGACCCGAAGGTACTTACTAGGCGCATGCGGAGAATTAGATTCTCACGAGAGCAATAGCGTGTTCCCTTCACTTAAACGATCGGAACAAAGCTCGGGTAGAGAGCTTGAAAATAAATCTTAAATGCGTAAAATAGAATCAAATTCATAAATGGACAATTAAATTAAATTTTATATGAACTTGCAAATTCCTGACATCAAAACAAGTTGTAATTGGCTTGTGGCTTGACTCTCTTTTCTGTAAAAAAAACAAAAGTCCCCAGCGATGTCGGCAAGCTGTTGCAACCCCTTTTTCAAGTGGTTCGACGATTTTTTATTTAAAAACAAAAACAATGGAGTCGCCACCAATCTTTTTTAATGGTGTGATTGTATCGCCTAAAAACAGGTTATTTTAATTAAAATCATTTTATTTTATTAAAACAACAATTTTGGTTTGCGAAAAACACAAAAAACGGGTTCGGGAGTTGGTTACGTGTGGGGAAGGGTTAGCACCCCCACAACGCCCAAAAATTGGTACCTAGCGGATTACAAAACATTTTAATATCGAAATTTGAAAGTTCGTATAAAATTTAAGTTATTGTCTATTTCTGAATATAATTCCATTTTAATGGCCCCACTGCCAAGAGAATAAACTTTAATCACCGCCAACATTTCTGGCGCTAACCTGTTACCTCCCTTTAGTGGAACACCGCATTAATTTAGCTTTAATTTTTAATCAATCAAACAAAGAAATTTAGTGCGTTGAAACTTTGATTATTCTAAATTAATTATTATCAATCTAAGAAATTATCTAAATAATTTTTACCTATAAAGGTTAAAGTATAATTAAGTATATCTTATTAAATGTGAAGAAAGATTATTTATCATACATACAAGTCTCTAACTAAGACAATTAAGAACCTATCCCTAAGGGTTTATTTAAAATAATAGAACAAAAAAATAGAACATGATTAACAATTAAAATTAAAATTAAAAAGGGTAAGATGGTTAAGTTAAGAATAAATAATAAAGGAGAAAATTAGTAGTTAGATTAAAAGTAAATAAAAATATATCAAATTTAAAATATATTTATAAATGATTTTTTAGAATAAAACTAATATAAATTACAAATATCCACTTCATTGAAAATAGATATGAAGCCCAAAACACCATTTACTAACCTTCATTAAAGAAAAATAGATCAAAACACCATTTAAAAAAAACTCACATGTGTTCGTACATTATTCATAAGTAAAAAAAAAAGAACAATATTTTTTATAACTAAAAAAAGAAAAAAAAGGTTAGAATTAAAAAAAAAAGAACAATATTTTTTATAACTAAAAAAAGAAAAAAAGGTTAGAATTACTCTAATTATAATTATATTCATAATAAAAGAAATAAATGAACAACGTAAAATTAAAAGTAAAATACCTAAAAAATCTTTTCTTCCAAATGGGCTTTCTAGTGAACCCGTTCGAATTTTAACCGATTAAAAACCTGAAAATTTGAGTTTCAGCTGTATAATTAGGTTCAAAAGACCATAATTAACATTTTGTACCCAAAAAATTTGATTTAATATCATTTTCGATCGTTTTTTAGGGTTTACTGTGAATGTATAAATGGGTTTTCTAGTGAACCCGTGCGAATTTTAACCGAGTAAAAAGATCAAAATTTTAGTTGAAGCTGTATAATATGGATCAAAAGCCCATAATTAACTTTTTTTACCCAAAACATTTGATTCAATATCAGTTTTGATCGTTTTTTAGGGTTTAAAAGGTGCATGTCTAATTGAGCTTTCTAGTGAACCCGTTTGAATTTTAACCGATTAAAAAGATCAAAATTTGATTTTAAGCTGTATAATTAGGTTCAAATGCTCATAATTAACATTTTGTACCCAAAAAATTTGATTTAATATCATTTTCGAAATTTTTTAGAGTTCAGAGCATGCATTTCTAAATGGGCTTTCTAGTGAACGCGTTAGAATTTTAACCGAGTCAAAAGTTCAAAATTTTATATTAAGCTGTATAATTAGGTTCAAATACCCATAATTAACTTTATTTACCCAAAAAATTTGGTTTAATATAATTTTCGATCGTTTTTTAGGGTTTAGAGCGTGCATGTCTATATGGGCTTTCTAGTGAACCTGTTCGAATTTTAACCGATTAAAAAGCTCAGAATTTGATTTTAAGTTGTATAATTACGTTCAAAAGCCCATAATTTATTTTTTATACCCAAAAAAATTTGATTCAATATAATTTTCGATCATTTTTTAGGGTTTAGAGCGTGCATGTCTAAATGGGCTTTCTAGTGAACCCATTCGAATTTTAACCGATTAAAAAGCTCAAAATTTGAGTTTAAGCTGTATAATTAGGTTCAAAAGCCCATAATTAACTTTTTTTTACCCAAAAATATGATTTAAATCATTTTCCATCTTTCTTTAGAATTCATAGTGTGCATGTCTAAATGTGCTTTTTAGTGAATTTGTTCGAATTTTAACCGATTAAAAAGCACAAAATTTGATTTTAAGCTGTTTAATTAGGTTCAAATGCCCATAATTAACTTTTTGTACCAAAAAATTTGATTTAATATCCTTTTCGATCATATTTTAGGGTTCAGAGCGTGCATGTCTAAATGGCCTTTCTAGTGAACCCGTTCAAATTTTAACCAAGTCAAAAGTTCAAAATTTTAGTTTAAGCTGTATAATTCGGTTAAAAAGACCATAATTAAATTTTTTATCCAAAAAATTTGAGTTAATATCATTTTCGATCGTTTTTTAGGGTTCAGAGCGTGCATGTCTGAATGGGCTTTCTAGTGAACTAGTTCGAATTTTAACCGATTAAAAAGCTCAAAATTGGATTTTAAGCTATATAATTAGGTTCAAATTGGATTTTACCAAAAAAATTTTATTTAAAATCATTTTTGATCGTTTTTTAGGGTTCAGAGCGTATATGTCTAAATGGGAGTCCCTCGTCTGAGATGACGCATTGTAGTTGGGTCGCTGATTTCGGGAATAAGAACAATGATAGTACGTTGACCTATTCCATATTAACCGACCCTCTCAGGAGTCCGAGGCAGAGGTTTATAAAGTCCTGGCCAAAGATATCCCAATGAACCGTTTTGGAAAGCATCAATACCCAGGGCTTTCCTCGGATCAATATCACGAAAAGCGATGGTAACTTCAGCTGTAGTGAAATCCTTATTAAGATCATTGTTCATTGTTTCAGTAAAAATAGTGGGAATGTTATCCAAGATGGAAGAGGCAATAGTAGGAGAGGAAGACGTAAATAGTTTTTGAAAGTAATTAATAGCAGTAGACATGATATCGTATGTATGTGTTTGCCATATATTCTGGTTGTTTAGAAGTCCAACAATATGATTCTCCCGCCGTCGGCTATTTGTTGTGGCATGAAAAAAGAAAGTATTTTTATCACCGTGTTCTAACCAGTGTGTCCGAGCTCGTTAAGCCCAGTATATTTCTTTAGCATTTAATAAGCTATCAAGCTCACTTTTAGAAGAAATAAAGTTATGGATTTCCGTATCAGAAAGATGTTGTTTAAGACACATATTTACAAAAACTTTTAGTTGAATGATACGCTCATTGGATTTAATGCGTTTGTTAGTTTACCAAGTGGCTAGGAATCGTCCAATATCCTGAATTTTATGAAGTGTCGAGCGAGATTGGTTAGACCAAATCTCCCTAATTCGAGAAAAAACTTCTAGGTCATCAGCCCAGCAATTCTCATAGCGAAAAAGATTATTAGAGTGTTTGTATCTAAGAGCTCGTGATGGGTTAGTGTCCAGTAAGATAGGGCAATGGTCAGAACATGCCTGAAAGAAAGATATAGCTTGGCAATTAGGAAAAGTATTAAACCAGGCGGAGTCACCAAGGAAACGATCAAGTCGTTCCATAATTGTTTCCGAATTACGCCCAGGTCTAGTCCACGTGAACCATCCTGACGTTGGCTTACAATAAAAAAGATCGTTTGTAGTAAGACAGTCTCTAAAATTATTAATTTGTGATCTCGCACGACGGTACTGCCTCGTTTTTCGTTATCATGGAGGATTTCATTAAAGTCCCCCCTAAAAACCATGGTAGGGAAGAGGCTGATTGCAAAGTGTCTATTAATTGCCAAGTTTTGTATTTGCTTACAGTTTCAGGAAAACCATGTAGGCCAGAAAAATGGAATTGATTTCGCTCGCAAGAAATGATAACATCAATATGGGGATACGAGTAAGAAAGAAAATCGATAAAAATTTTATTATTCCAAATGATAGAAAGCCTTGTACAAGAAGGGCTAGATTCAACAGCTATGCAACCATACATTCCTAACTTTTTAGAGCGTTGTAGAGCGTGAAAAGCACGTTGTAGAGCGTGAACTGCCTGGGTGTTGCCAAGACCCTGACAGTTCCAATATAATAGTTTCATATAGCTCGGCAGGGTCTATCACCATCAACGTCCGCCGAAGAGTTTTTCCCGCTGCTCATCCAAGCTTTATCAATAGAGGCCTTAGCTGAAGATCGAGTTCGTTTGAACTTGTTGCCCTCATTGGAGGGTGGTGTGTGTTTGGTGCCTCCATTCGAGGTTGTTCGAGCAAGACGTTTAGGGGTTGGCGCTGAATCCAATCAATCAGCTGCGGCTTGGAAGTCTGGGTCATTAGCGAAATACGTTTCTATATCTCGGAGATCTGGTTCCGAGAAAACAATATCATTGGTATTATCTAAAATCGAGACATTAGGATGCTTAGAAAGTTTAGAACCTTGTTCATGAAATACCATTTGAACTGGTTGGGGGGACATCGTCGAGCGGTTAGTCGACTAACAACAGTTGGGATTGATGGGTTACGCTGAGATGGGGGGTAGTAGATTTGTTATTCTTATTGGCGCCACCCTGGTGGTTTGCTAAAGTTTGAGAAGAAGGTGGCGTCCCACAAGTGGTAGAAGGGTTAGTGTTTATATAATGAATCCGACCCTTATGCGTAGGTTGAGCCTCCTTTTTCTTGGGAATAAAGCGGAGCCAGTCCCCATATTGTAGTTGTTCAGGGCATGCCTCGACTAGGATGGAACAAAATTCTGTCGAATGAACGACTTTACCACAACAATGACATATTGTGGGAAGACGTTCGTATTGAAGAAGGCAAAATCTAGTTGATGGCCCCCCGCCAATAGCAACACAGCGCTGAATCGGCTTGGATGCATCTAGTGTTAATCCGACTAGGATATAATCAATCATATTGAAGTCAATTTTTCTGGTGTCAATTTTTGTGACTGTTCCAATCAAATCCCCAAGGGACTCTCCAGTGTGATGATCGGATTCCTCAGTAGCAAGGAGGATAGGAGGAATATGATAGATGCGTACCCAAATATTCATCTGTTGAAAGAGATGTTCGTAAGACTTATGTTGGGGTTGTATTGCTCAAGGGCAAGCCATTCATCTTTATAAGTCCAAGGCCCCTAGCCAGAATATCATCCTTGATCTCATCTTTGAAACGTATGAGAAACTGTAGCGACCCCTTTTTTTTATTAAGTGTAAAAAGTCGCTAATTTGAAAGGTGAAAATCGAAAGTTAGGGTTTAAATTGAGAAACGGGAATGATCTGAAAATTGGGGATTAATATTTAGGGATTAAGAATCTAGGTTTTCAAAAAGGGGAATTTTGAGAAATTAGAATTTTGGAATTTAGGTTTAAAAAAATGAATTTGAGGATTTTTATTAAAAATTAGAAATTAAGATTAAAATCTAAAATTGAAAGGGGGATTTTAGAGAACAAAATAAAATTAGGGTTTGGAGAATAAACCGAAAAATGATTGAGAAATAATTTGAAAAAGGGTTAGAGTCGCCATTGGTCATTTTTGGTAGATCGGACACCGTAAAAACTAGAGATTCGAATAAAGTAGGGTTCGAGAGTCGATTACGATTAAAAACGGGATTAGCGTTTAAAATCGCCCAAAAATTGGCACCTTTATCAAATTACTGCTTAATTAATTTTTGGAATTTTCAATTTAAAGTGGCATTAAATTAATTATTTTTTTAAAGGTTCGAATTCAATTTTATTTTACCGTGTCTTTATCCGAAGGTAATCGCATACACCGCCACTACTACGTTTGGTGTCGGGCCCGTTACGACCGAATAAAGACTTATTAATTAATTCATTAATTAATGTGGTGGGTGTGGCTTAGACGACAAAATAATACTCAACATAATAAAAAACATGTACAATGAGGTAAAACACATAATCAAAACATGCATGACATAAACACATACACAACGAAATAAAATATGAATAGACGACAATATATCATAAATAAATAAACAAAGTGCATGGCAATAAAAACATGTACCTACAAAACATGATGAAAGTAAAGACAACGTAATAAAAACAAACATGTATATGACAAATAGATATAATGAACAATAAATAACATAGCACAAAATAAAAACATAAATAAAATGCATAAAGTAAACCTGCAACAATGTAAATAAAAATAATACACAAATAAATAAAAATATGTATGATATAATAAAAGACAAGATAATACAAATACACAAAAAACATATACGACAAAATAAACATACATAAATGAAATGACATGATAAAAACAAAAAAGGCAAGTATATGAACAAAACACAATATAATACAAATATCACAAAAATAAATATGCAAAGTAGATATATGTACAAAATGCATGTAAGCTAATAAAGCATGACATAATGTAATGGAAACATAATATACGTATATAAAATGCATAAATAAAAAGCATAATAAAAAAATGAATAAATAAATATAAACAAAAGACTACAATAAATAAAACAATAATTAAAAGGTAAAATAAAAAAAATTGTCACTGGAAAAGGACCTAAATGAAACAAAATAAAATTTAAGATTTAAATCGAAATATAGAAATAATAATAAAAAAGCAGTGACGAAATCAGAAAACATTGAAAACATTTAAACCGTCAAAACGCTATTTACAAGCGAGGAAGGGCTGCGGGAGAGATTTGCAAGGCACGGAGGGACCGAAAAGGAATTAAACCATTTCGCAATGGATTATTAAGCTCAGATCTGGACCAAATTGTAAGCTTTTGAAAACGTTAAGGGACTGCGCGCATGATTTAAAGAGCATGGAGGGTTTTATACTGCGATTAAACCATTTTTTAAAATTCGGGGAAGTATAAAACATAAACTAAAATCCAAACACACACCCTTCATTTATTACCCGAGACCCATGAACAAGAAGAGAGAAAATCTCTTTGTTCTTCGTCTGGGTTTCCAGATCCATTAAGAACACTTTGAGTGTTCTTTTGGAAAATCCAGAAACGAAGAACACTGCCGTGAGTCCTCCGTCAAACCTAGATTCCTGCCACCGCTTGCGGTGGCCGGCGAAACCAAAACAACAAAAACCCCTCTTTTTTTTGAAATCTAAAACCGATTAAAACTTTTGTTTCTCAAAATTGAAACCAAAAAAAAGGTTATTCGAAGAAAACCGACTAGAAAAGGTGTTCCTTTTCAAAATACTTGTTCGTTTCCTCTCCTTGCTCGGCTCACCAAGGGGCACACTGGCCGTGAGTTTATTACCGGTGACAGAGAAGAAGTGGAGAACGAATCGGCGTTAACCCTTTAGGTAAAAAAAACGAACCCTAAACTTTCTTTTTGAAATAAAAAGACGAAGAGGTTTCTTTACCTCTGAAATTCTTGATTTTGTATTGATTTTGAATGTGATGGGATATCCCGAATACAATGTTTCAGGCTCTCTTTTGTAGCCGATTTTACAGAGGACAACAAAAGAATAGTTCCTATTAGTTGCTATGGTTTTGTTTGGTTCGTCTGATTTATGCTCTGATTTGGTTGTAATGCCTCTGATATTCGCCAAAATTGTACTGAAATTACTAGGATTTCTCTGATTTCTCTACTTTTTGTGTGGTCCATGTACGAGATCTGATAATTTCTTCTATTTTTGTACGTACGTGAATTCTTTTCGCGAGGGGGGACCACCGGTGAAGAGGGGGACCACCGGAGAAGCGAACGGCCGACGATCGGAAACTAAAAGGGCGACTGGCATCCGAAGGGTCAGGCGCGTGCCTGCAACGCGCGCGTGGAGGGATACGATTGGGTGCGCTTGGGCGCGTGGACCTTCCGGATGCTTCTCCCATGTGATCTCGGTCGTTGGATCAAATAACTGATCCAACGGCTCATAGGCGGCTACGCATGAGACAAAAAAGGCAGATTAGGGTTTCTCAAGTTTAAATGCCGGTTTGGGCTGAACCTAGTTAAGGAATTATAATCGGGTTAGGAGAAATGGGCTCAAACGAGTTTAGTGTGTGGGCTTGTATTTTATTTGGACTTTTATTTATGGACTGAATATATATATTTAATGACATGGGCTGTTCATTTCATATATATGGGTTTTATTTATGTATCTGATATTAAATAATAATAATAATAATAATAATAATAATAATAAATAATAATAATAATAAACCTTAGTAATAATAATAAAACTAATAATAGTACTATGAGAGTAAAAACAAAATAGTAACATATGAATAATTTTTTGGTTTTAATAAATATAAAAATATAGTTAAAAGAATAAATAACATATGAATAATATTTTTGTATTTACATTTTTTTAAACATGGGATATATGTGCATATAGCTGAAAGGATAAATAAAAATATCTACACATATATTAAATATAATATATATTAATTTTATTAGAATGAAATTTGAAAACCGGGTTTTCACCCCGGATAAAATTAGTAATTACAGTTGCCCCTCTTTGCTTATCGTTGTAAAACAATGATAAAGCAAAGACAATAAGATCTAATTTTATCCGACTTCCCTGTTTGGAGAGTCTGATCTGAAAGCCCTTTCTTCGCAAATTTTTCATCCCTTACGTTCTTTTATCCCTTGATTAGCTTGCCCCAAACAATATCTCGACTTGAAGCCACCTGCACACATCAAAAGAGAAATTTCAGAAGCGAACTTTGATTCCCCTTATTTAGATATTTTTAGCAAATTGGAAGATTCGAAGCTGCGGGTCCCTTCTCTATGAAACTTTAAACTCCGAATTATTTGAAATGTTGATCCTTCCTATATAGAACCAATCTCTAAGGAAGCATTGAGTCTTTCCTATATAAAACTCTTTCCCCAAAAGTCTTCGATTCGGATCTCTCCTATATGAAATGCTAAATCTAGAATTCTGGAAATATTGATCCTTTTTCCATAGAATCCATATCTTTTAGATTCTTTGATTTCTGATCCTTGCATCTGACGGTCCCTCGCTTCGAGCGTGTACCGTGATGGGCGACCCTTCTCTTCGAGCGTATGTCGCGATGAGAAGTGACGTCTTGCCTAGAGGCTCTCCACAGAAATATTGGTTCTTTAAGGTTGAGGAACCCTAATATGGTATCCTGATTTCTGACCGTCTTTTCTCACATTTTTTCTTTTTCTCTTTTTTCTTTTATTTCTTATTTTTCTCAAATATCCTTAAGGAAGGATCAAATTGTGAAATTTGTTTTGAGAAAAACATATATCTTGATTTGAGCTTTAAGAAAAGCATCCTTAAGAAAGGATCAAATTAAGAAATTCGTTTCGAGAGAAGCATCCTTAAGGAAGGATCAAATTAAGAAATTTGTTTTAAGAAAAACATCCTTGAGGAAGGATCAAATTAAGAAATTTGAGCTTTAAGAAAAGCATCCATCAAAAAGGATCAAATCAAGAGATTTGAGCTTTAAGAAAAGCATCCTTAAGAAAGGATCAAACTAAGAAGTTTGTTTTGAGAAAACATCCTTAAGAAAGGATCAAATCAAGAAATTTGCTTTGAGAAAAGCATCCTTAAGAAAAGATCAAATCAAAAGATTTGAGCTTTAAGAAAAGCATCCTTAAGAAAGGATCAAACTAAGAAGTTTGTTTTGAGAAAACATCCTTAAGAAAGGATCAAATCAAGAAATTTTCTTTGAGAAAAGCATCCTTAAGGAAGGATCAAATTAAGAAATTTGTTTTAAGAAAAACATTCTTGAGGAAGGATCAAATTAATAAATTTGATTTTTTAGAAAAACATCCTTAAGAAAGGATTAAACTAAGAAGTTTGAGTTTTAAGAAAAGCATCCTTGAGAAATGATCAAATTGAGAAATTTGCTTTGAGAAAAAGCATCCTTAAGGAAGGATTAAATTTTGTTTTGAGAAAAGCATCCTTAAGGAAGGATCAAATCTAAAGTTCAAATATAAATTGGTATCTTGCTTAAAGAATACCTGAATATCTCGTGAAAAGTGGTATCTCGCTTAGAGAATACCTAAATATCCCATCTGGATGTCTCGATATTCAATCAACTTGACACACAAAAAGCTTGTTGCCCCCAAATAACGAAGGGTTGGAAGGCCATCATCATGTAATTTGACTGACTTTTGATCCTTTGTTGAGATCTTTCTCTCTTCTCGTAGAACTGTAGACCAAATCATTGATCAATCTTCAAAATTCCTGTTTAAAAAAAGCAAAATGCAATGATGGCATGAATTAGAATGCTCATGATGCATGAATGTCTAATCTAAATGGTACATGAATGTTATTATTTTTTTCTTTTTGGGAGGATAAACCCTTGCTTTCTAATAAACATTAAATTCATCGGGCTTTCATCCTCGCTAGATCCTTATCTTATGCCAATCAGAACAAAATCTTTCGCCTTCTATAATTCAATAGTTTCCGCTTGGTTGACTATGACACGACTGAACCATTTGTTTTTGAATTCAGTTATTCTCAGTTTATGGTAGCAACTCGCAATCTCATATTCAGGCTTGGATCTTCAACATATTCATTGGAAGTTATTCTTCTTGAATTCTGCTTAATTTCTATCTCTAGAATATTGGATTGGCCATCTTCATGCCCCAACATAACTTTTTCCCAAAAGGGTCTTTCGCTAATCCATGATTATTTATGCTAATCTTAACCCTCAAAAGGTACTATCAGACCAAGTGGTCCCTTCAAAAGATGTCTCACATCGTATATTACCTTTTCTTCTCGGGTCATATCAAGGATGATCATTTGCATTAACGACCTTGCATTTTATAAATCTTTTTGAACAAAAATCTTTTATTTTAAAAACAATTTGCTAATTTGTAAGCAAATCAATATATATTTTGGAAAATCCAAAAATTAGAAACAAATGTGGGTTCCTTGGATATCAAATGCGAAAGTGCATTAGATTCAATCTCTGAAATTTGATTTTCATCCTTTGGAAACTGTGGCGATATTCAAAGTTTTAGAATTCTCTTCATATTGCTCGGTTCATCTCATGATGATCGTATTTGCTCAATCTATTCGAAAACTACTCCTTCTAGTTCTCAATATCTTTCTCCTCTTGTATATTCAAGCTTTTCTTACTTGCCCGACTAGCATATTACAAGAGTACCTTCTCAAGAATATGATTAGGATTGCATCTAGATATAGAAGCATTTTCTTTTTCTTTCTATCTCTTTTTCTCTCTCTCTTTTTCCTTTTTCTTTTTTGTTATATTTTTTCATGTTTTCATTTTTCATCTGTTATTTTTTCTTTTTCTTTTTTCATTTTATCTTTTTTTTAATTTCGGGGAAATCAACTCATCACAATCCTTTATCTCGAAGGTCATGATGGAGCATACAACAAAACTCCGAGTTACTCGGCATAGTCATGAATTTGAAAATATTACCATCACTCATGAAGCAAAGACTTTGGATGGTGCATTGCTACCTTATTAGTCCTATCACTTCAGAGGAATGCCCCGAATAATTCCACACTCTTATTCGAATAAGCCTATTACGAGGTTTCAAACATTGGATTGCTTTTTTATTTAATCTTTGTTCTCTCCTTTCTTTTTCTCTTTTCTCTCTTTTTCCTTCTTTTCTTTTTTCTTTCTTTTTTCTCTAGATGCAATTCTTATGCTCTTAGGGGAATTCTTGAGATCAACCAATTTCATTGGGTCTTTCTCTAGGAGATTTCCTTATCATTGAACATCCCTGAAGGAGTAGTAGTCTCATTTCTCGTGCATTACTGACCGAAGCTACTGATTGAGGAATCATACTTCATCGTAATCACAATATTCCAACAGTCTTGTAATTGAGTCATAAGCACATGACATCCAAGGAATTTTTGAAGATAAAGGGATATATACAAAACAATTTGACAAAAGACATCTCTTGATTAAAAACATATGACCTTTACATATAGTCATTGCTACTTTTAGGCCAATAGTAGCAAGATTGATTGAAAAGAAAGAAACAAAAACAGCAAATGCAAGACCATTAATGCAAACTATAATCTATAACATGAAAAACACACTAAGATGCGCCTGATACTCCTTTTGGCTTAGGCATTACTCCTGAACCACCCTAGTCATCCCATCTCTTCAGCGCTCACCATATTTAGGTGACGAGCTAGATGCCATACTGGACTAATCAATTTTTATAACCCCGGTGTTAATCAAGTTTTGCACAGTCTTCTTGAACACTATGCAGTTCTCTATTGAGTGCCCTGTTACACCGTTGTGATATTCGCAATATGCATTGACATCATACCAGGTAGGATACAGTGGTTTGAAGGGAGTGACAAAAGTAGGTTAAACCAGATTTGCCTCTTACGGAATTGAGTACATCTCCTTGGAGGAAAATGGCAGAGGGGTAAATGTCTTCTTTGCTTTCTGAACTGTATTTCTTGCATGTGGTCGGAAACTCCTGAAGGTCTCAAGAGTTGGGTGGGCACTTTCATAGTTCATCTGGCTTTCTTGCCCCTTGAAACACCTTTCGAGACTCCCATCCACCGAAGAAGACAAAATTTTCCTGAGAGTGGATTCGATTTTGTCCAACGCTAAATCAGTGGGACAAACAGAGGCATTACAAGCTACCTCATATTGCTGAAGGACAGCTTGGTCTTTATCAGATAGAGTCATTTCTTCTGAACCTTGACTCTCACTTTCTTGCATGAAAGAGCCTTTTATCGGACCCTTTCCCTTGATCACGACAGCCATCATGCCCCTTAGCTCACTGAATTGTGCTCTAGTTTCATATTGAAAACTCTTCATGCCTAGCAATATCTCCTTCTAATTCTTGATCACTAACTCATGAAGTTCTTCAAGTTTGTTTACCCTTGCCACAAGATCGTTCGTGTTCATGAGATTGTGCTGCTCCGAGGTCATCCCCTTGTCATTCCTAGCGTAAAACATGAATCCCCCCTTTGGAACGACTCCGCGTCTAGCAAAGTTCTTATCCATTTGCCCGGTGTAGTTCTTGAGAAGCTGCCACATGGTGCTCAAGATTAATCCTCTTGTGTTATTAATTAATGCGAGTTATATGCTTGAAAATGCATGAGATGAAAATGCATGAATGAATGCAAGTAAAGGCACCAATTCGGTTGGTGGTCAGTCTTTGAACAACTTCCACTAAATCTGGGAAGGGGTATTGGTTTGAAGCAAAGGTCTCTTACAAACTTTTAATTGCTCAATGACTTCACATAGCTAAAGGATACTTCTTTCTCGGGGCAATGAGTGAAGGGTATACTTTAGCTTTTGTGGATGAAATATTCGTAGGTCGATCTCACCTTTGAATAAACCATGGTGGCAATTAATTACCCTTGCAACTTCATGTTGACCGTCTTCCGTAAGAGGAAAGCTACAACACTAAGAAGCCCTCTGAGTACAATTGGGGTTACATGATCTTCGATCGAATCTAAAGTGATGTTCAGCTCTCAAGATAATCTTATCCTCGTTAGGAAAAACAACTATAGTGGAAGTCTCTAGTTTGAGCAAACCAACTGAATTGACACCTTTATGCTATGTAATGTTAATGCAAAATGATGTATGATATGCTATGATATGTATGCATGAATGCAATTCAAGGTATTGATCACACTAGTGATCGACCTTTTAGCAACTTTCGTCGCTTAATGCCCCTTTATTTCTTTTTCTATTTTCCTCTTTTTTTTCTTTTATTCCAATTTCTTATTTTAATCTCTCTCTTTTTATCACATTCTTTTCTTTTCTTTTTGTTCCCTTGATTTCCTCTTTTCTCTTTTTCACTATTTTTCTTTTTTATTTTTTTCTTTTTTTTCTATTTTTTCTTTTTCTTCTTTTAATCTATTTTTCATTTTCTAAACTTTATTTTTTCATTGTTTTCTTTTTCTTTCTTTTCTTATTTTCTATCTCTTTTTTAATCTCTCAATTTTTATTTTTTATTTCTTTTTCTTCCTGTTTTCAATTCTTCTCTTTTCCTTCTTTTCTTCATCTCTTTTTCTTTCTAATTCTTTCTTTCGATCGTTCTTTAGGGTTCAAAGCGTGCATGTCTAAATGAGTTTTCTAGTGAACCCTTTCAAAGCGTGCATGTCTAAAAGCTAAAAATTTTAGTTTAAGCCTTATAATTAGGTTCAAAAGCCTATAATTAACTTTTTGTACCCAACAAATATGATTTAATATCATTTTCGATCGTTTTTTCGGGTTTAGAGCGTGCATGTCTAAATGGGCTTTCTAGTGAACCCTTTCGAATTTTAACAAAGTAAAAAGTTAGAAATTTGAGTTTAAGCTGTATTATTAAGTTCAAAAGCCCATAATTAACTTTTTGTACCCAAAAGAATTGATTTAATATCATTTTCGATCGTTTTTTGGGTTCAGAGAGTGCAAGTCTAAATGGGCTTTCTTGTGAACCCTTTCGAATTTTAACTGAATAAAAAGCTCAAAATTTTAGTTTAAGTTATAAATTAGATTCAGAAGCCCATAATTAACTTTTTTACCCTAAAAATTTGATTTAAAATCATTTTTGATCATTTTTTCTGGTTCAAAGAGGATATGTCCAAATGGGCTTTTTAGTGTACCCGTTCGAATTTTAATCGAGTAAAAAGCTCAAAATTTGATTTTAAGCTGTATAATTAGGTTCAAAATGCCATAATTAACTTTTTGTACCCAAAAATTTGATCCAAAATCATTTCCGTTCGTTTTTTATGGTTTAGAGCGTGAATGTCTACATTGGCTTTTTAGTGAACCAGTTCGAATTTTATCCGAGTAAAAAACTCAAAATTTTATTTTAAGCTGTATAATTAGGTTCAAAATCCCGTAATTAAATTTTTGTACTCGAATAATTTGATTTAATATCATTTTTGATCATTTTTTAGGGTTCAGAGCGTGCATGTTTTAATGGGCTTTTTATTGAACCCGTTCGAATTTTAACCGAGTAAAAAGTTCAAAATTTGAGTTTAATTAGTATAATTAGGTTCAAAAGCCCATTATTTACTTTTTGTACCCAGAAAATTTGATTTAATATCATTTTCGATCGTTCTTTAAGGTTCAGAGTGTGCATGTCTAAATGGGCTTTCTTGTGAACCCTTGCGAATTTCAAACGAGTAAAAAGCTTAAAATTTTAGTTTAAGTTGTATAATTAGATTCAAAAGCCCATAATTAACTTTTTGTACCTAAAAAATTTGAGTTAATATCATTTTCGATTGTTCTTTAGGGTTCATGACGTGTATGTCTAAATAGGCTTTCTAGTGAACCCGTTCGAATTTTCACAAAGTAAAAACCTCAAAATTTGATTTTAAGCTGTACAATTAGGTTCAAAAGCCCATAATTAACTTTTTGTAGCCAAAAAGTTTGATTTAATATCATTTTCGATTATTTTTTAGTGTTTAGAGCGTGCATGTTTTAATGGGCTTTTTATTGAACCCATTCGAATTTTAACCGAGGAAAAAGCTCAAAATCTGAGTTTAAGTTGTATAATTATGTTCAAAAGCACATAATTAACTTTTTGTACCCAGAAAATTTGATTTATTATCACTTTCGATCGTTCTTTAGGGTTCAGAGAGTGCAAGTCTAAATGGGCTTTCTAGTGAACCCTTTCGAATTTTAACAGAGTAAAAAGCTCAAAATTTTAGTTTCAGCTGTATAATTAGGTTCAAAACCCATAATTAACTTTTTGTACCCAAAAAATTTGATTAAATATCATTTTTGATCGTTTTTAGGGTTCAAAGCGTGTAGGTCAAAATGGGCTTTCTAGTGAACTCGTTCGAATTATAAAAGAGTAAAAAGCTCAAAATTTTAGTTTAAGCTGTATAATTAGGTTCAAAAGACCATAATTAACTTTTTATAACCAAAAAATATGATTTAATATCATTTTCTATCGTTCTTTAGGGTTTAGAGCGTGCATGGCTAAACGGACTTTCTATTGAACCCTTTCAAATTTTAACATAGTAAAAAGTAAGAAATTTGAGTTTAAGCTGTATTATTAGGTTCAAAAGCCCATAATTAACTTTTTGTTCCCAAAAAATTTGATTTAATATCATTTTCTATCGTTTTCTAGGGTGTAGAGCGTGCAGGTCTAAATGGGCTTTCTAGTGAACCAGTTTGAATTTTAACAGAGTAAAAAGCTCAAAATTTTAGTTTAATGTGTATAATTAGGTTCAAAAGCCTATAATTAACTTTTTGTACCAAAAAATATGATTTAATATCTTTTTCGATCGTTCTTTAGGGTTTAAAGCGTGCATGGCTAAATGGGCTTTCTAGTGAACCCTTTCGAATTTTAACAGAGTAAAAAGTTAGAAATTTGAGTTTAAGCTGTATTATTAGGTTCAAAAATTTTTTGTACCCATAATTAATTTTCTAAATGGGCTTTCTAGTGAACCCTTTCGAATTTTAACTGAGTAAAAAGCTCAAAATTTTAGTTTAAGTTGTAAAATTAGAATCAAAAGCCCGTAATTAACTTTTTTACCCAAAAAATTTGATTTAAAATCATTTTTGATCGTTTTTTCTGGTTCAAAGTGGACATGTCTAAATGGGCTTTTTAGTGAACCCGTTCGAATCTTAACCGAGTAAAAAGCTCAAAATTTGATTTTAAGATGTATAATTAGGTTAGAAAGCCAATAATTAACTTTTTATACCCAAAAAATTTTGATTTAATATCGTTTTTGATCGTTTTTTAGGGTTTAGAGCGTGCATATCTAAATGGGCCTTTTAGTGAACCCTTTCAAATTTTAACCGATTAAAAAGCTCAAAATTTGATTTTAAGCTGTATAATTAGGTTCAAAAGCCCATAATTAACTTTTTGTACCCAAAAAAATTGATTTAATATCATTTTCGATCGTTTTTTAGGTTTTAGAGCGAGCATTGCTAAATGGGCTTTCTAGTGAACCCTTTTGAATTTTAACCGTGTAAAAAGCTCAAAATTTTAGTTTAAGTTGTTTAATTAGGTTCAAAATCTCATAATTAACTTTTTGTTCCCCAAAAATTTGATTTAATATCATTTTCGATCATTTTTTATTGTTTAAGAGCGTGCACGTCTAAATGGGCTTTCTAGTGATCCAGTTCGAATTTTTAACCAAGTAAAAATCTCAAAATTTGATTTTAAGCTGTGTAATTAGGTTCAAAAGCCCATAATTAACTTTTTGTACCCAATAAATTTGATTTAATATCTTTTTCAATCGTTCTTTAGGGTTTAGAGCGTGCATGTCTAAATGGGCTTTCTCGTGAACCCTTTCGAATTTTAACCGAGTAAAAAGATCAAAATTTTAGTTTAAGTTGTATAAGTAGGTTCAAAATCCCATAATTAACTTTTTATACCCAAAAAATTTGATTTCAATTATTTTTGATCGTTTTTATGGTTTAGAGCATGCCTGTCTAAATGAGATTTCTAGTGAACCCGTTCGAAATTTAACCGAGTAAAAAGCTCAAAATTTCATTTTAAGCCATATAATTAGGTTCAAAAGCCCATAATTAACTTTTTGTACCCAAAAAATTTGATTTAAAATCATTTTCGATTGTTTTTTATGGTTTAGAGCATGCGTGTCTAAATGAGCTTTCTAGTGAACCCGTTCGAATTTTAATCGAGTAAAAAGCTCAAAATTTGATTCTAAGCTGTATGATTAGGTTCAAAATCCCGTACTTAACTTTTTGTACCCAAAAAATTTGATTTAATATCATTTTCGATCATTTTTTAGAGTTCAGAGCGTGCATGTCTAAATGGGCTTTCTAGTGAACCCTTCCGAATTTTAAATGAGTAAAAAGCTCAAAATTTTAGTTTAAGCTGTATAATTGGGTTCAAAAGCCCATAATTAACTTTTTGTACCCAAAATTTTTTATTTAATATCATTTTCGATCATTCATTAGGGTTCAGAGCGTGCATGTCTAAATGGGCTTTCAAGTGAACCCATTCGAATTTTAACTGATTAAAAAGCTCAAAAATTTTTTAAGCTATATAATTAGGTTCAAAATCCCGTAAATAACTTTTTGTTCACAAAAAATATGATTTAATAACATTTTTGATCGTTTTTTATGGTTTAGAGCGTGCATGTCTAAATGGTATTTTAGTGAACCCGTTCGAATTTTAAACGAGTAAATAATTCAAAATTTGAGTTTAAGCTGTATAATTAGATTCAAAAGCCCATAATTAACTTTTTATACCGAAAAAATTTGATTTAATATCATTTTCGATCGTTATTTAGGGTTTAGAGCATGCATGTAAATGGGCTTTTTAGTGAACACGTTCAAATTTTAACCGAGTAAAAAGCTCAAAATTTGACTTTAAGCTGTATAATTAGGTTCAAAATCCATAATTAATTTTTGTACCCAAAAAATATGATTTAATATCATTTTCGATCGTTTTGTAGGGTTCAGAGGGTGCATGTCTAAATGGGCTTTTTGGTGAACGCTTTCGAATTTTAATCGAGTTAAAAGCTCAAAATTTTAGTTTAAGGTGTATAATTAGGTTCAAATGCCCATAATTAACTTTTTGTACCCAAAAAATTTGATTTAAATCATTTTCGATCGTTTTTTATGGTTTAGAGCGTGCTTGTTTAAATTGCCTTTCTAGTGAACCTGTTCGAATTTTAACCGAGTAAAAAGATCAAAATTTGATTTTAAGATGTACAATTAGGTTAAAAATCCCATAATTAACTTTTTGTATCCAAAAAATTTGATTTAATATCATTTTCGATCGTTTTTTATTGTTCAGAGCGTGCATGTCTAAATGGGCTTTCTAGTGAACCCGTTCGAATTTTAAAAAAGTAAAAAGCTCAAAATTTGATTTTAAGCTGTATAATTAAGTTCAAAAGCCCTTAATTTACTTTTTGTACCGAAAAAAATTGATTTAATATCATTTTCGATCATTTTTAGGGTTCAGAACGTGCATGTCTAAATGAGCTTTTTAGTGAACCCGTTCGAATTTTAACCGAGTAAAAAGTTAGAAATTTGAGTTTAAGCTGTATAATTAGGTTCAAAAGACCATAATTAACTTTTTGTACTATAAAATTTGATTTAATATCATTTTTGATTGTTCTTTAGGGTTCAAAGCGTTCCTATCTAAATGGCTTTCTAGTGAACCCTTTCGAATTTTAACCGAGTAAAAAGCTCAAAATTTTAGTTTAAGTTGTATAATTAGTTTCAAAAGCCCATAATTAACTTTTTGTACCCATAAAAATTGATTTAATATCATTTTCGATCTTTTTTTAGGGTTCAAAGCGTGCATGTCTAAAGGGGCTTTTTAGTTAACCCGTTCGAATTTTAACCGAGTAAAAAGCTCAAAATTTGATTTTAAGCTGTATAATTTGGTTCAAAATCCCATAATTAACTTTTTGTACCCCAAAAATTTGATTTAATATCATTTTCGATCGTTTTTTAGGGTTCAGAGCGTGTATGTCAAAATGGTCTTTTTAGTAAACCCGTTCGAATTATTTTTTTTTTGAAAGAAAGGGCCTCATTAAAGAAACCCTATATCTAATCACCTCGAGAGGTGAGTAGGCCCCTATGCGGTAAAGAGTACCCATGATTTTATTGAGAAGAAGAGGAGAACCTCTCCGAATTTACACAAGCCCGAATATAATCGGGAAAGTTACAATCAAAAGAACAGGAAACAAAAGATTGCAAAGCCCTAGTAGCTAAGACATGGGCTATAATGTTTGCATCTCTAGGTACATTACAAATCTTACAATCAGGCAAAGTACCAAGAGTGGAGCGTATGCGAGACACCGAATGTTGTACTGTGGAAAGATCTTGATGATAGGTGTTGTTAACCTTGTTGGCAATTGAAGCTGAATCAGTTTCTAGGACCACATGGGTCCAACCATTAGCAATAGCAAACTTTAGACCTTCCAAAATTCAATAGCCTCAGCAGAAGCGGGGTCCGGGCAAATGAGCGGCATAGAACAACCCCCAAGTACGATGCTAGAGGAATCCCGGGCAATCACGCCAGCAACAGCACCCCTTAACACGGGGTCAAAGGCGCCATCCGTGTTAATCTTGACAAAACCAGGGTCCGGTTTCGTCCATCTAGCTTAGGCAAAAGTGGGCTCAGCTAGACGAAAATGTAGATCGGAGGCATCATTAATTGATGTGTAGTCATTAAAAAGTTTTTGTGCATTGGAAACAGTTAACCAAACCGGTTAGAGATGGCTAGTATGGACAAAGTCATTTCGGCGATTCCATAAATTCCAAAGGATCGTGATAAGAAGTGAAAATTGATGTAAAGAGAGCAAACCAGCTACTTCAGAAAGCCATTGGTGGGGGGAGTCAAAGGTATTGGAGAAAATTCGCGTAGGAAGCCCTGCCAACTAGAGTGCCTCCTTGGCACTAGGACAGTCCCGTATAGCATCTAGGGTGGTTTCGATGGTCATGTTACAAATCGTGCATACCCCAGTTCCAAGATTGGCCTGGAGGATCTTATGGCCAGATGGGAGTGCATCATGACATAAACTCCAGCCAAAGGTACGAATCTTGGGTAGAGTAGGCAATTTAGATATAATTTTTCAAAGCTTGGAGGACCTCTTAACTGGCCCTAGCTATAAGTGCAAAAATTGGTAACCAGACCGAACCATGTATATACTAGAGTCATGGTGACCCTAAAGGGTGGTGTATTTTATGTCATTAATAATGGGTACATTAAGGATGGTGTTGGCATCTTCGCGGGAGAAGTATTCTCTGACTTTTGATTCGTCCCATCAGGGTAAATTAGGCAACATGAAGGTGTAGTTTTCATCGTCCGCATGCTTGAAACCTTGTTCGTCCCACAGTTACCGAGCGATGAAAGATCGGTTGAAGCGATCTTCAACGTTGGCTGGGGCAAATCTTTTGTAGGTTGTCATCAAGATTTGAGAGATGTGATTTCTTGGAAGTTTTCTTGAAAAGAATCTGGAAGTTCACGAAGATTATGAGTAGGCAGAGAGTAATGTGAGAGAGACTGTTATGAATACTAAAGAAAACAAGAAAGCAGGAGTGAATAGTTCAAGAGGAAGGAGTTTCTTATATAGGCCTCGGCCTTGTGACCGTTGGAGTCACTGGCCGTTTTGTAACCGTTTCCTTTTTCTGTCGTTTCCTTTTCTGTCGTGGCAAGAATCTCGGCAGACTAGCCGTTACACTGTTCTGCCCGTTGGGACTGCTGCGGCCCTGACACTGTTTTTCTGCCTCGGCAGAGTTCCTGCTGTGATCTATTTCTCCTTTATTCTTGCTTATTATTCCTAAATAAAAATTAAACACACAAAAGAAAAATACTTAAAGCAAAAATAAATTCGAAAAATATAAATAAACTAATCCTAATATATTAATAAAGAAAAGAGAAGAGATCAGGTTACTGGTGGAGAGCATGCAAATGCATCTCCCGAGTTGATTCTCTCTCTTTGGCCCGTATTGTGAATCGGTTCTGGGTCACTCTTTTTTTCTATGCGTCCATCCACCTTGGGCTTAATCTTTTTGCCGAATATCCTGCAAAGCAGACTGCCAGGGCAAGATACTTTAGTGTCTACTGTGTGGATGGCCTTGCACTCCTCTGGATCATCATATTTTTTTAAGTTGTGGAATGAATTGATTTTGACTTGTTGGTCATTGAACCGCATTGTCAACTCTTCTTTTTCCACGTCAATTAGGGCGCGCCCAGTTGCAAGGAAAGGTCTCCCAAGGATGATCGGTGCATTCTCATCTGCTTCACAATCAAGGACAAGAAAATCAGCAGGAAAAGTAAACTTATCTACTCTTACCAGTATGTCCTCGATTTTGCCTTCGGCTTGCTCATAGGATCGATCCACTAGTTGGAGCATAACGGTTGTAGGTTTTGCCCTTCCAATTCCAAGCTTTTGAAAGACTGATTTGGGCATGAGATTTATGCTTGCTCCAAGGTCGCATAGGGCCTTACCTTCATAACTCTTACCTATCGCACAAGGTATGATGAAGCAACCAGGATCCTTTAACTTTGGTGGCATGCGATTGTGCAGCATTGCCATGCATCCCTGGGTGGCAACCACGGTCTCAAACTCCCCTATTCGTTTCCTCTTTGACACCATGTCCTTTAAGAACTTGGCATAGTTAGGCATTTGTTCAATTGCCTCTACGAACGGTATGTTGATGTGGACTTGCTTTAAGATGTCAAGGAACTTTTTAAATTGCTAGTCCTATTTTTGCTTTTTTAACCTTTGTGGGAAAGGTGGTGGTGGTCTCATCTACTCTAGGGTTTGATTAGTTTGGAATTTAATACCTAGCACCACTAGAGTTGTTACTGCCTCGGCAGGCTGTTCAGGAGCTGATGTGCTCTCTGCCGGGCCAGTGTTATCAGAATCAGTTTGCTCGGCCTCTTCTTTTGCTTGATCCGCTGATTGAATTTGGCTTTCTGGGATCTTTTCCTTCAGCTTTAGACCACTCATAGTAGTAATTGCCTTACACTGTTCATGGCCCATTACCTTAGAAACTTCAGTATTGCTAGGTAGTCCTCCATGTGGTCTAGTGTTTATGCTTTGAGCAAACTGCCCAACCTGAGTTTCCAGCGTTTTAATGGCCGCCTCTTGATTTTGCAACCTCATCTCAGTTCTATTCATAAAAGCGTCTGTCCTTTTGATGAAATTACTGTTTTCTGCCATGTAAGACTCGGTTTTCATCATAAAGGCCTTAAGCGTGTTTTCTAGTGAACTTACCGGTTGCTGCTGCATCTGCTGTGGCGGTATTGACGCTGGGCCGGCGGCGGCGGCAGTTGTTGCATCGGTTGCTGAAATCCTGAAGGTTGGGTGATTGGATTTAAGGCATTGTTAGGGTTGCTCCATGATAGGTTTGGATGCCTCTTCTATGAGGGATTGTATGTGTTGGACATCACATTGTTGCGGTTGTAGTTCCCAACATACATACCGGTTTCTTGATTCTTGCAATCAGAGGAACTGTGGTTACCTCTACATAAGTCACAATATGAATCAATTACCTTGACCTCACGGGTATTTTGTTGTAATTGTAGGTTTTGCACCATCTTGGTAAGAGAGGCCAATTGTGCTGTCACTAAACTCGATGTGTCTATTTCATTTACCGTGGCTTGGCGTCTTACTCCTCCTCGCCTAGATGTTGGAAATTGGAAATCATTTTTCGCGAGTTTATTTAATATCTCAATAGCTTCCTCAGGTGCTTTATCCAGGAGCGTTCCGTTTGCCGAGGCATCTAACATCATCCTTGTCGGGGCATTCATGGCATTGTAGAACATTGTCACCTGTGTCCATAGGGGAAATCCATGCAAAGGACACATGTGTAGTAAATCTCTGTAGCGCTCCCATGCCTCGTACATTGGTTCGTCATCTGCCTGTCGAAAAAAAGTGATTTCATTACGAATTCTATCATATGAGTTCGTAGGATTAAAACGAGTAATAAAATCACGGCAAAGTTCACTCCAAGATCCAATGGATCCTGCTGGAATGCTATTTAACCAAGCTTTCGCCCTATCCCTCAGTGAATAGTGGAATAGCTTCAAGCGCAAGACATCTTCATGGACTCCTTGGATTTTGAAAGAGTTGCAGATTTCCATGAAGGACTTAAGGTGTTGCCTTGCATCTTCAGTTGCAGACCCACCAAATTGTCCAATAGTGTTAAGCATATTGAACAGAACAGGTTTAAGTTCAAAGTGCGTTGCTTCTATTTCCGGTGTAATAACTCCTGGGTTTAATCCGTTTAAGTCCTCTTCCAGGAAGTCTCTGACAGTGAGCTACCGCGGCCCAGGTGGCGGTGGAAGTCCTCCATTGCCGGCAGGTAAGTTTTGTCCTGTCGGGTGATCTGCCATGGCTCCTTGGATCTGTCTCCTCAACCTTTGCATTGTTCTTTCGATCTCTAGATCTAACTCGTACAAGGGGTTGGTTGGATTGGCCCTGGTCATACACCACGAAAAACAAAAGTAAAATAAAAATAAAAATAAACAAGAAAATAAAGAAAACAAAATTTAGTTGCCAGTCCCCGGCAATGGCGCCAAAAACTTGTCGTGTGTCAAAAGTGCGCGTTTAGTGCAAGTGGACACATAGAAAGTAATAAGTGATAAGTAATTATCGGATTATCGTCTCCACAGGGACTGGTAGACTTAATATGCCTTCTGCACCTTCTTGTTCTGTAGAAAAGTAAAAACACAAGTGAATTGAGTTGGTTTATCTAAACTAAAATAACTAAACAAAAATAAAAAGAATTAATAATAGAGAAAGATGGGTCAGGATCCAGTTGCGTTGTATTGTGGATTTGATTGACTTATCTCTGCTCAATGCAATCGTATATCACTGCCTCGACAATACTGCAAATTTCTACCTCGGCAGCGACGATACTTGTCCGCCGCGGCAATCCCTTGCTCGTGGTTGGACTTTACCAAAGTTCGGCAAAGTGTCCTTAAATGACTCTGCTTATCCCTAAGTCAGAGTGTTGTTGATGACTAGTCCTTGATGATACCTCCCGGTGTGAACCAATTATACTCACCAACCAATCTCACACTTCTTTTAGTCACTGAAACTCTTAACCTATCCATAGGCCGAGTTAGTATTTCGCGAATAAAACACCGTACTTACCCCTTTCGTGAATCTAACTCTCCCAAGCTTAGATAAATGGATTACTCACAAACTTCCCTCCCGAGATTGAATGCAAGAACAAGGAATAACAAAGGATAAGCAAACCTTGATAATTTTATTGCATTGAAAACAAAGACAAAGTACAATCTCCTGTCACATATACTCGGCAACCTTCACCTAATCCCTAAGAAGGTTTAGAACATAATGGAGAGGAAGAAGACAAGTATAGAATCCGGCTCTCTCTCCCTAGGTATTCCGTGTCTAGTACATTGGGTGGCTAGGTCTTTATATAGGCTAGACCTAGGGCAAACCTTTCCTAAGTAAAATACAACTTGGAGTAGGGAACAAGTCAAGTACATAATTAAAATATTTCCAAGATTGATTCGGCTAAGGGGGCTTTCCCGCGTGGTCTTTTCTTGAGCTTTTCCTCATGCTAGCCAGCTCCGATTCATGGGCTTTGAGTCCAGACACGTCCCTTGGATTTTTATCTTTCCATCGCCTACAGTCTTGCTTCCTGTCTTTCTGTTGCTGCCTCGGCATCAGGTCCAACCTCGGCCTTGTCGCTGCCGCGACACTAGTTCTCCTGCACAGATATAAAAATGCAGTAAAACGTGCCTTTTCTGTAAATATTATCTTTATGAGCTTAACTTCTAAATATATCACATTGAGTTCATGCATTGGTCCAAGTGGGTGTATATTTGGTGATTAATGCCCATAAAAGGAGTAAAAAGTGATAGTGTGTTGAGCACTTATCAAACCCGTTCGAATTTTAACCGAGTAAAAAGCTTAAAATTTTATTTTAAGTTGTATAATTAGGTTCAAAAACCAATAATTAACTTTTTGTACACCAAAAATTTGATTTACTATCATTTTCGATCGTTTTTTATGGTTCAGAGCGTGCCTGTCTAAATGGGCTTTCTAGTGAACACGTTCGAATTTTAACAAAGTAAAAACCTCAAAATTTGATTTTAAGCTATTTAATTCGGTTCAAAAGCCCATAATTAACTTTTTGTACCCAAAATATTTGATTTAATATCATTTTCGATCGTTTCTTATGGTTCGGAGCGTGCAGGTCTAAATGGGATTTCTTGTGAACCCTTTCGAATTTTAACCGAGTAAAAAGCACAAAATTTTATTTTAAGCTGTATAATTAGGTTCAAAATCCAATAATTAACTTTTTGTACCCAAAAAATTTGATTTAATATCATTTTCGATAGTTTTTTATGGTTTAGAGCGTGCATGTCTAAATGGGCTTTTTAGTGAACCCGTTCGAATTTCAACCGAGTAAAAATCTCAAAATTTTAGTTTAAGTTGTATAATTAGGCTTAATAGCCAATAATTAACTTTTTGTGCCCAAAAAATTTGATCTAAAATCATTTTCAATCATTTTTATGGTTTAGAGCGGGCATGTCTAAATGGGCTTTTTAGTGAAACCGTTCGAATTTTAACTGAGTAAAAAGCTCAAAATTTGATTATAAGCTGTACAATTAGGTTCAAAATCCCATAATTAACTTTCTGTACACAAAAAATTTGATTTAATATCATTTTTGATATTTTTTAGGGTTTAGAGCGTGCATGTCTAAATGGTCTTTTTAGTGAACCCGTTCGAATTTTAACCGAATAAAAAACTCAAAATTTGATTTTAAGCTGTATAATTAGGTTTAAAAGCCCAAAATAAACTTTTTGTACCCAAAAAATTTGATTTAATATCATTTTCGATCGTTCTTTAGGGTTCAGAGCATGCATGTCTAAATGGGCTTTCTAGTGAACCCGTTTAAATTTTAACTGAGTAAAAAGTTCAAAATTTGATTTTAAGATGTATAATTAGGTTCAAAAGCCCATAAATAACTTTTTGTTCCCAAAAAACTTGATTTAATATCATTTTTTATCATTTTTTAGGGTTGAGAGCGTGCATGTCTAAATGGGCTTTATAGTGAACCCTTTCGAATTTTAACCGACTAAAAATCTCAAAGTTTTAGTTTAAGTTGTATAATTAGGCTTAATAGCCCATAATTAAGTTTTTGTGCCCAAAAAATTTGATTTAAAATCATTTTCGATCATTTTTTATGGTTCAGAGCGGGAATGTCTAAATGTGCATTTTAGTGAACCCGTTCGAATTTTAACTGAGTAAAAAGCTCAAAATTTGATTATAAGCCGTATAATTAGGTTCAAAATCCAATAATTAACTTTTTGTACACAAAAAAATTGATTTAATATCATTTTCGATTATTTTTTAGGGTTCAGAGCGTGCATGTCTAAATGGGCTTTTTAGTGAACCCGTTCGAATTTTAACTGAGTAAAAGGCTCAAAATTTGATTTTAAGCTGTATAATTTGGTTGAAAACCCATAATAAACTTTTTGTACCCAAAAAATTTGATTTAATATCATTTTCGATCGTTCTTTAGGGTTTAGAGCGTGCATGTCTAAATGGGCTTTCTAGTGAACCCGTTCAAATTTTAACCGAGTAAAAAGTTCAAAATTGATTTTAAGATGTCTAATTAGGTTCAAAAGCCCATAAATAACTTTTTGCGCCCCAAAAATTTGATTTAATATCATTTTTGATCATTTTTTAGGGTTTAGAGCGTGCATGTCTAAATGGGCTTTATAGTGAATCCTTTCGAATTTTAACCGAGTAAAAATCTCAAAATTTTAGTTTAAGTTGTATAATTAGGCTTAATAGACCATAATTAACTTTTTGTGCCCAAAAAATTTGATTTAAAATCATTTTCGATCATTTTTTATGGTTCAGAGTGGGAATGTCTAAATAGGCTTTTTAGTGAACCCGTTCGAATTTTAACCGAGTAAAAAGCTCAAACTTTGATATTAAGCTTTATAATTAGGTTCAAAATCCCGTGATTAACTTTTTGTACCCAAAAAAATTTGATTTAATATCATTTTTGATCATTTTTTAGGGTTTAGAGCGTGCATGTCGAAATGGGCTTTCTTGTGAACCCTTTCGAATTTTAACCGAGTAAAAAGCTCAAAATTTTAGTTTAAGTTGTATAATTACGTTTAAAAGCCCATAATTAACTTTTTTTTTGCCCAAAAAATTTGATTTAAAATCATTTTCGATCATTTTTTATGGTTTAGAGCAGGCATGTCTAAATGGGCATTTTAGTGAACCCGTCCAAATTTTAACAAAGTAAAAACCTCAGAATTTTAGTTTAAGTTGTATAACTAGGTTAAAAAGCCCATAATTAACTTCTTGTACCCAAAAAATTTGTTTTAATATCATTTTCGATCGTTCTTTAGGGTTTAGAGTGTGAATGTCTAAATGGGCTTTCTAGTGAACCCTTTCGAATTTTAATCAAGTAAAATGCTCAAAATATTAGTTTAAGTTGTATAATTAGGTTCAAAATACCATAATTAACTTCTTTTACCCGAAAATTTGATTTAATATCATTTTTTATCCTTTTTTATGGTTTAGAGCGTGCATGTCTAAATGGGCTTTCTAGTGAACCCTTTCGAATTGTAACCGTGTAAAAAGCTCAAAATTTTATTTTAAGTTGTATAATTAGGTTCAAAATCCAATAATTAACTTTTTGTACCAAAAAAATTTGATTTAATATCATTTTGGATCGTTCTTTAGGGTTTAGAGCGTGCATGTCTATGGGCTTTCTAGTGAACCTGTTCGAATTTTAACCAAGTAAAAAGCTCAAAATTTGATTTTAAGCTGTATAATTAGGTTTAAAATCCCATAATTAACTTTTTGAACCCAAAAAATTTGATTTAATATCATTTTGTATCGTTCTTTAGGGTTCAGAGCGTGCATGTCAAAATAGGCTTTCTAGTGAACCCATTCGAATTTTAACTGAGTAAAAAGTTCAAAATTTGATTTTTAAGCTTTATAATTAGGTTCAAAATCCCGTAATTAACTTTTAGTACCCAAAAAATTTGATTTAATATCATTTTCGATCATTCTTCAGGGTTTAGAGTGTGCATGTCTAAATGGGTTTTCTGGTGAACCCTTTCGAATTTTTACCTAGTAAAAAGCTCAAAATTTTAGTTTAAATTGTATAATTAGTTTCAAAAGCCCATAATTAATTTTTTGTACCCAAAAAAATTGATTTAAAATCATTTTCGATCGTTTTTTATGGTTTAGAGTGTGCATGTCTAAATGGGCTTTTTAGTGAATCCGTTTGAATTTTAACAGAGTAAAAAGCTCAAAATTTGACTTTAAGCTGTATAATTAGGTTAAAAATCCCATAATTAACTTTTTGTACTGAAAATATTTGATTTAATACCATTTTCGAACCTTCTTTAGGGTTCGAAGCATGCATGTCTAAATGGGCTTTCTGTGAACCCTTTCGAATTTTAACCAAGTAAAAAGCTCAAAATTTTAGTTTAAGTTGTATAATTAAGTTTAAAAGCCCATAATTAACTTTTTATGCCCAAAAAATTTGATTTAAAATTATTTTCGATCATTTTTTGTGGTTTAGAGCAGACATGTCTAAGTGGGCTTTTTAGTGAGTCCGTTCAAATTTTAACCGAGTAAAATGTTCAAAATTTTATTTTAAGCTGTATAATTAGGTTCAAAATCCCATAATTAACTTTTTGTACCCAAAAAATTTGATTTAATATCGTTTTCGATCGTGCTTTAGGGTTCAGAGTGTGCATGTCTAAATGGGCTTTCTGGTGAACCTTTCAGAATTTTAATCGAGTAAAAAGCTCAAAATTTTAGTTTAAGTTGTATAATTAGGTTAAAAAGCCCATAATTAACTTTTTGTACCAAAAAATTTGATTTAAATCATTTTCGATCATTTTTTATGGTTCAAAGCGTGCTTGTCTAAATGGGCTTTCTGGTGAACCCGTTCAAATTTTAACCGAGTAAAAACCTCAAAATTTGATTTTAAGCTGTATAATTACGTTCAAAATCCTATAATTAACTATTTTTACCCAAAAAAATTGATTTAATGTCATTTTCGATCGTTCTTTAGGGTTCAGAGCGTGCATGTATATATGGGCTTTCTGGTGAACCCTTTCGAATTTTATCCGTGTAAAAAGCTCAAAATTTTAGTTTATGTTGTATAATTAGGTTCAAAAGCCCATAATTAACTTTTTGAAACCGCATAAGTGTAACTATCCGACCCACGATCTGGAGTTAGAAGCGGTGATCTTTGCTCTGAAAATTTGGAGACACTATCTTTATGGAGAGAAGTGTTATATTTTCATAGATCATAAGTGTCTTAAGTACCCCTTCTGAAGGATTATGACTGTGAGATCGATTATCATCCAGGCAAGGCTAATGTCGTTGCAGATGCTTTAAGTCGCAACGCCATTTTTGATCTGAGTGCTCTGTTTGCTCGACTGAGTTTGTTTGAGTATGGTAGTTTGTTGGCTGAACTCCGTGTGGTTCCTACCCTGATATCTGATATTCGGGCTGAGCAGCCCAATGACCCTTTCTTGGCTCATCATATTGTGGAGGTTAATGAAGGAACTTCTCAGGACTTTTCCATCTATCAGGATGGAGTTTTATGTTTCCGGGGTCGATACTGTGTTCCAAGGAACTCTGATCTGAAACAAGTTATCCTTCGGGAAGCCCATGACAGTCTGTATTCTATGCATCCTGGTGGTGATAAGATGTATAAGAATCTCCGAGAGAAGTATTGGTGGAAAGGTCTCAAGCGAGATGTGGTCGGTTTTGTATCTAAGTGCTTGACTTGCTAGAAAGTCAAAGCAGAGCATCAGCGTCCGTCTAGACTCCTTCAGCTTATTGAGATTCCTCAATGGAAATGGGAGCGTGTGATCATGGATTTTGTCAGTGGTTTGCCTTTGACTCCGTCAAAGAAGGATTCTGTATGGGTCATCGATGATCGGTTGACCAAGTCTGCGCACTTCATTCCTGTTAGAACTACTTACACTTTGAGTAAGTTGGCCCAGTTGTACATCTCCGAGATTGTTAGGTTGCATGGAGTGCCTCTGTCTATTATATCTGACCGGGATCCGAGGTTCACATCTAAGTTCTAGGGTTCTCTGCATTCTTCTTTGGGTACTCGATTGAACTTCAGTACTGCTTATCACCCAAAAACGGATGGTCAGTCTGAGCGTGTGATTCAGATCCCTGAGGATATGCTGAGAGGATGTATTCTAGATTTCAGAGGTAGTTGGGAGGATTTTCTACCGCTTGCCGAATTTGCGTATAATAGCAGTTATCAGGCCAGTATTAAGATGGCACCTTATGAGGCTCTGTATAGGCGTAAGTGTCGCACCCCTATTGGTTGGACTGAACTTAATGAACATCGTTTATTGGGTCTTGATCTTGTGCATGAGGCTGAGGAGACTGTCAGGTTGATTCGGGATAGGCTTAAGGCTGTTTTTGATATACATAAATCTTACGCTGATTTGAGGCGTAAGGATCTTGAGTTTGAGGTTGGTGATGAGGTTTTCCTGAAAGTATCTCCGTGGAGGAAGGTACTCCATTTTGGTCGAAAGGGCAAACTCAGTCCCCGTTATATTGGGCCTTACCGTATTATCAGACGAGTTGGACCTGTAGCTTATCAGCTAGAGTTACCACCAGAGCTCAAGCGTATCCATGATGTATTTCATGTTTCTGTATTGAGACGCTATCAAGTTGATCCGTCCCATCTTCTGTCAGTGGAGGATTTTCAGATCCGTCCAGATCTGTGCTATGAGGAGGAACCTGTCGAGGTCTTGACGAGGCCACGTGGGAGCCCAAGTCTATTATCAAAGCCTAGTATCTGCATCTCTTTGATTCAGGTAAATTTCGAGGACGAAATTTTCTGTAAGGGGAGGAGAGTTGTAATAACCCAATTTTTCCCAATTATTTAAAATCTAAATCCCTAATTAAAACCTAGAATTTGGGAATTTCTTAATCCAATTCAAGGACCAATCTATAATTCTTGATAATCTTTGGGTCCACATCTTGAATTCTGAAACGTTCAGGGTTCTGTTGGGTAATTTTACCCTTATTCAGTTTCAGACATCAATTCCTTTATTCTTTCCATTTTGGTTTTGGATTTGGGGAGAGTTAATTACTCCTTTAATCCATGTTTCCATTCCGTTTTCCATTCTGGAGAAATTACAAACCAAGAGAATCCTTTTCATTATCTTAATTCCTCTGAAAGCTGGCAACGAATCCTCTTCTGGTGAGTGTGTTTCGGTAAGCCTCTGATATTTCCTTTCTCTATTTTGTTTTTAGTTGCTCGTGGTCGCTTTTGTTGTTGTTGTTGGTTATTGTTAAGTTCTGGTTCGTTCTGAAGTGTTGAATCGAATAAGTTTGTGTTTTGTCTTGAATCGGTTAAGGGTGTTTAAGGGTTTGTTTGTTTTTAAATCGAGTCTGGTTTAAGAAGGATTTCGAATCGGTTTAGGGGTGTTTTGAATAGAATCTAGAAGGAAGAAATGTTTTGAATCGGATGCTTGGGATCAATCGAAAAGCATGAAGGTTTGAATCTGGGGGTTTCTGGTTTCTGGGGAACTCTGGATTTTCCAGATTTTCCCAGAAAACCCAGATTTTCCTGGAAAATCTAGGAGCTAGACCGAACCGCCCGCCCGACCGGCCGACCCGAACCGACCCATGACTCGGCCCTGCTAACGTCACTGCTGACGTCATCTGCTGACGTCAGCATTGACCTACTGACGTCAACATTGACCTGATGACGTCATCTGCTGACGTCAGCGTTGACTTTTTTGACCCGGACCCACTTTATGTTTTTCGATGTCCTGAGTTCAATGGCACAGTCCGTTTTTTGAAATTCGAGCCCGAAGTGTCGTTCTTAGGCCTTTTATGTTCGAATGTCTGTTTGGAATTTTTTTGTATCGGAATCTGAAATGGCTTTTGTTTGGTTCAGGTGACGTAGATTCCGACCCTGAGCATTTGCCTCCTCCTCCTCCTGGACGACCTCCTGTTCATCAGCAACCGAGACCCGCACGTGAGTATTGGTTTAATTCTGTTTAGTGTATTTTTTCGGTATAGTGGCATAGTTGGGTGTCTAATGTTAAATGTTATTCGTAGGTTCCACACCTGCACATTCTAGTGGTAGAGCCGAGTCCAGTCGACGTCAGTATCTTCGTTGATTCTTCTGCTTCAGGTGTGTTCTCTTCTGATAATTTTGTTATTCCGTGTGTGAAATTTTTTTTGTTAAATCCTGAATGACCATGCATCATCCTGATATTATATTTTTGATTTTGAAATTACCATGCATGTCTCTTGTTAGAATAATAGACACGCATTCTGATCCTGTATCTGCATATTACATTGCATCTGGTTGGATGATTTGTACGGAGAAAGTTAGTGATATATTCACTTCTATTCAATGGTTCTGTAATATGCCACTTCTGTTCAATGGCTCCACCTGCGGGTCGAGTTTCCACTTCTGTTTGGTGTGTGATGGAGTTAGAGTGGTTCAGAGGGGGGACCTACTCTTCTGTTGGTGTTCGGAGATGGGTGCACATCATGCATATATGTTATCATCTGTTATACTGTTTTCTGTTCCTGATATCTGCATACTAGAAACACACTAGGCTCCCTAGCTTACACCCTCTCAGTTTCCTGTTTCAGATTTCAGACCTAGGCTACGTAAGGTACTTGGAGGATCCTGATTCAGTTTAATATTATCATATGTTTTACAGTTATATTTTCAGGATTATAAACTTTTATTGGATATTATTTTTGTATTAAGGACTTGGGACTTTTACTTGAATTTTCTGAATTATTAATGTTTATCATTTATGGTTTGAACTTTGTATATTTAAACGTTGAATTTTTCAGTATTTAAAGTTATTAATTATTTAATAAATTTTCTGAATATTAATTTAATTTTTATAAAAACCCTAACTTACAAATCAAGCTTTAGTAACGTAAACCCTAACTTTTAATCTAAGAAATTAGGTAAATTTTAGGGGTTACATTTTGTACCCAAAAAATTTGATTTAAATCATTTTCGACCGTTTTTTATGCTTCAGAGCATGCTTGTCTAAATGGGCTTTCTAGTGAACCTGTTCAAATTTTAACTGAGTAAAAACCTCAAAATTTGATTTTAAGCTATATAATTAGGTTAAAAATCCTATAATTAACTGTTTGTACCCAAAAAATTTGATTTAATATTATTTGCGTTCGTTCTTTAGGGTTCAGAGCGTGCATGTATAAATGGGCTTTCTGATGAACACTTTCGAATTTTATCCGAGTAAAAAGCTCAAAATTTTAGTTTAAGTTGTATAATTAAGTTCAAAAGCCCAAAATTAACTTTTTGTACCCTAAAAAATTTGATATAATATCATTTTCGATCGTTTTTTATGGTTTAGAGCGTGCATGTCTAAATGGGATTTCTGGTGAACCCTTTCGAATTTTAATCGAGTAAAAAGCTCAAAATTTTAGTTTAAGCTGTATAATTAGGTTCAAAATACCATAATTAACTTCCTTTACCCAAAAATTTGATTTAATATCATTTTCGATCGTTTTTTATGGTTTATAGCGTGCACGTCTAAAGGGCTTTCTGGTGAACCCTTTCGAATTTTAATCGAGTAAAAAGCTCAAAATTTTAGTTTAAGCTGTATAATTAGGTTCAAAAGACCATAATTAACTTCTTTTACCCAAAAATTTGATTTAATATCATTTTCGATCGTTTTTTATGGTTTAGAGCGTGCATGTCTAAATGGGTTTTCTAGTGAACCCTATCGAATTTTAACCCAGTAAAAAGCTCAAAATTTGGTTTTAAGCTGTGTAATTAGGTTCAAAATCTCGTAATTAACTTTTTGTACCCAAAAAATTTGATTTAATATCCTTTTCGATCATTTTTTAGGGTTCAGAGTGTGCATGTCTAAATGGGCTTTCTGCTGAACCCTTTCGAATTTTATCCAAGTAAAAAGCTCAAAATTTTAGTTTACGTTGTATAATTAGGTTCAAAAGCCCATAATTAACTTTTTGTACCCAAAAAATTGATTTAATATCATTTTCGATCGTTCTTTAGGGTTTAGAGCGTGCCTGTCTAAATGGGATTTCTAGTGAACCCGTTCGAATTTTAACCGAGTAAAAATCTCAAAATTTTATTTTAAGCTGTATAATTAGGTTCAAAAGCCCATAATTAAATTTTTGTATCCAAAAAATTTGATATAAATCATTTTCGATCGTTTTTTATGGTTCAAAGCGTGCTTGTCTAAATAGGCTTTCTAGTGAATCCGTTCAAATTTTAACAGAGTAAAAACCTCAAAAATTGATTTTAAGTTGTATAATTACGTTCAAAATCCTATAATTAATTGTTTGTACCCAAAAAAATTGATTTAATATCATTTTCGATCGTTCTTTAGTGTTTAGAGCGCGCATGTATAAATGGGCTTTCTGGTGAACCCTTTCGAATTTTATTCGAGTAAAAACCTCAAAATTTTAGTTTAAGTTTTATAATTAGGTTCAAAAGCCCATAATTAAATTTTGTACCCAAAAAATTTGATTTAATATCATTTTCGATCGTTTTTTATGGTTCATAGCGTGACATGTCTAAATGGGCTTTCTTGTGAACCCTTTCGAATTTTAACCGTGCAAAAAGCATAAAATTTTTATTTTAAGCTGTAGAGTTAGGTTCAAAATCTAATAATCCACTTTTTGTACCCAAAAAATTTGATTTAATATCATTTTCGATCGTTTTTTATGGTTCAGAGCGTGCCTATCTAAATGGGCTTTCTAGTGAACCCGTTCGAATTTTAACCGAGTAAAAATCTCAAAATTTGATTTTAAGCTGTATAATTAGGTTCAAAAGCCCATAATTAACATTTTGTACCCAAAAAAATTGATTTAATATCATTTTCGATCGTTCTTTAGGGTTTAGAGCGTGCATGTCTAAATGGGCTTTTTGGTGAACCCGTTTGAATTTTAACCGAGTAAAAAGCTCAAAATTTGATTTTAAGCTGTATAATTAGGTTCAAAAGCCCATAATTAACTTTTTCTACCCAAATATTTTGATTTAATATCTTTTTTTATGGTTCAGAGCGTGCCTGTCTAAATGGGCTTTCTAGTGAACCCGTTCGAATTTTAACCGAGTAAAAACCTCTAAATTTGATTTTAAGCTGTATCATTAGGTTCAAAATTCGGTAATTAACTTTTTGTGCCAAAAAAATTTGATTTAATATCATTTTCGATCGTTCTTTAGGGTTTAGAGCGTGCATGGCTAAATGGGCTTTCTAGTGAACCCTTTCGAATTTTAACTGAGAAAAAAGCTCAAAATTTTATTTTCAGTTGTATAATTAGGTTCAAAAGCTCATAATTAACTTTTTCTACCCAAAAAAATTGATTTACTATCTTTTTTAATGGTTTAGAGCGTGCCTATCTAAATGGGCTTTCTAGTGAACCGGTTCGAATTTTAACCGAGTAAAAAGCTCAAAATTTAATTTTGAGTTGTATAATTAGGTTCAAAAGCCCATAATTAACTTTTTGTACCCAAAAAATTTTATTTAATATCATTTCAATCATTCTTTAGGGTTTAGAGCGTGCATATCTAAATGGGCTTTTTAGTGAGCCCGTTCAAATTTTGACCGAGTAAAATGTTCAAAATTTGATTTTTAAGCTGTATAATTAGGTTCAATAGCCCATAATTAACTTTTTGAACCCAAAAAATTTGATTTAATATCATTTGAAATGTTTTTTTATGGTTTATAGCGTCCATGTCTAAATGGGCTTTCTTGTGAACCCTTTCGAATTTTAACCGAGTAAAAACCTCAAAATTTTAGTTTAAGTTGTATAATTAGGTTCAAAAGCCCATAATTAACTTTTTGTACCCAAAAAAATTGATTTAAATCATTTCCGATCGTTATTTATGATTCAGAACGTGCTTGTCTAAATGGGCTTTCTAGTAAACCCGTTCGAATTTTAACAGATTTGAAACCTATAAATTTGATTTTAAGATCCATAATTAGGTTCAAAATCTCATAATTAACTTTTTCTACCCAAAAAATTTGATTTAATATCTTTTTTTATGGTTTAGAGCGTGCGTGTCTAAATGGGCTTTCTAGTGAACCCGTTCGAATTTTAACCGAGTAAAAAGCTCAAAATTTGATTTTGAGTTGTATAATTAGGTTCAAAAGCCCATAATTAACTTTTTGTTCCAAAAAAAATGATTTAATATCATTTTTGATCGTTCTTTCGGGTTTAGAGCGTGCATGTCTAAATGGGCTTTATAGTGAACCCGTTCGAATTTTAACCGAGTAAAAAGCTCAAAATTTGATTTTAAGCTGTATAATTAGGTTCAAAAGCCCATAATTAACTTTTTCTAACCAAAAAATTTGATTTAATATCTTTTTTTATGGTTTAGAGCGTGCCTGTCTAAATGGGCTTTCTAGTGAACCCGTTCGAATTTTAAACAAGTAAAAATCTCAAAATTTTAGTTTAAGTTGTATAATTAGGTTCAAAAGCCCATAATTAACTTTTTGTACCCAAAAAAATTGATTTAAATCATTACCGATCGTTATTTATGATTCAGAACGTGCTTGTCTAAATGGGCTTTCTAGTAAACCCGTTCGAATTTTAACAGATTTGAAACCTACAAATTTGATTTTAAGATCCATAATTAGGTTCAAAATCTCACAATTAACTTTTTCTACCCAAAAAATTTGATTTAATATCTTTTTTTATGGTTTAGAGCGTGCCTGTCTAAATGGGTTTTCTTGTGAACCCGTTCGAATTTTAACCGAGTAAAAAGCTCAAAATTTGATTTTGAGTTGTATAATTAGGTTCAAAAGCCCATAATTAACTTTTTTTACCCAAAAAATTTGATTTAATATCTTTTTTTACGGTTTCGAGTGTGCTTGTCTAAATGGGCTTTCTAGTGAACCCGTTCTAATTTTAACCGAGTAAAAAGCTCAAAATTTGATTTTGAGTTGTATAATTAGGTTCAAAAGCCCATAATTAAGTTTTTGTACCCAAAAAATTTGATTTAACATCACTTTCGATCGTTCTTTAGGGTTTAGAGCGTGCATGCCTAAATGGGGTTTCTGGTGAACCCATTCGAATTTTAACCGAGTAAAAACGTCTAAATTTGATTTTAAGCTATATAATTAGGTTCAAAAGACCATAAATAACTTTTTCTAACCAAAAAATTTGATTTAATATCTTTTTTTATGGTTTAGAGCGTGCTTGTCTAAATGGGCTTTCTAGTGAACCCGTTCGAATTTTAACCGAGTAAAAAGCCCAAAATTTGATTTTGAGTTGTATAATTAGGTTCAAAAGCCCATAATTAACTTTTGGTACCAAAAAAATTTGATTTAATATCTTTTTCGATAGTTCTTTAGGGTTCAGAGCGTGCCTGTCTAAATGGGCTTTCTAGTGAACCCATTCGAATTTTAACCGAGTAAAAAGCTCAAAATTTGATTTTAAGTTGTATAATTAGGTTCAAAAGCACATAATTAACTTTTTCTAACTAAAAAATTTGATTTAATATCTTTTTTTATGGTTTAGAGCGTGCCTGTCTAAATGGGCTTTCTAGTGAACCCGTTCGAATTTTAAACAAGTAAAAATCTCAAAATTTTAGTTTAAGTTGTATAATTAGGTTCAAAAGCCCATAATTAACTTTTTGTACCCAAAAAAATTGATTTAAATCATTTTCGATCGTTATTTATGGTTCAGAGCGTGCTTGTCTAAATGGGCTTTCTAGTGAACCCGTTCGAATTTTAACATAGTTTAAACCAATAAATTTGATTTTAAGATCCATAATTAGGTTCAAAATCTCATAATTAACTTTTTCTACCCAAAAAATTTGATTTAATATCTTTTTTTATGGTTCAGAGTGTGCCTGTCTAAATAGGTTTTCTAGTGAACCCGTTCGAATTTTAACCGAGTAAAAAGCTCAAAATTTGATTTTGAGTTGTGTAATTAGGTTCAAAAGCCCATAATTAACTTTTTGTACCCGAAAAATTTGATTTAACATCATTTTCTATCGTTCTTTAGGGTTTAGGGCGTGCATGCCTATATGGGGTTTCTGGTGAACCCATTCGAATTTTAACGAGTAAAAAACTTCTAAATTTGGTTTATGCTGTATAATTAGGTTCAAAAGCCCATAATTAACTTTTTCTAGCCAAAAATTTTGATTTAATATCTTTTTTTATGGTTTAGAGCGTGCCTGTCTAAATGGGTTTTCTAGTGAACCCGTTCGAATTTTAACCGAGTAAAAAACTCAAAATTTGATTTTAAGCTGTATAATTAGGTTCAAAAGCCCATAATTAACTTATTCTAACCAAAAAATTTGATTTAATATCTTTTTTTATGGTTTAGAGCGTGCCTATCTAAATGGGCTTTCTAGTGAACCCGTTCGAATCTTAAGCTTGTAAAAAGCTCAAAATTTGACTTTGAGTTGTATAATTAGGTTCAAAAGCCCATAATTAACTTTTTGTACCCAAAAAATTTGATTTAACATCATTTTAGATCGTTCTTTAGGGTTTAGAGCGTGCATGCCTAAATGGGGTTTCTGGTGAACCCATTCGAATTTTAACCAAGTAAAAACGTCTAAATTTTATTTTAAGCTGTATAATTAGGTTCAAAAGCCCATAATTAACATTTTCTACCCAAAAAATTTGATTTAATATCTTTTTTTATGGTTTAGAGCGTGCCTATCTAAATGGGCTTTCTAGTGAACCTGTTCGAATTTTAACCGAGTAAAAAGCTCAAAATTTGATTTTGAGTTGTATAATTAGGTTCAAAAGCCCATAATTAACTTTTTGTACCCAAAAAAATTGATTTAACATCATTTTCGATCGTTCTTTAGGGTTTAGAGCGTGCATGCCTAAATGGGGTTTCTGGTTAACCCATTCGAATTTTAACCGAGTAAAAACGTCTAAATTTGATTTTAAGCTGTATAATTAGGTTCAAAACCCCATAATTAACTTTTTCTACCCAAAAGATTTGATTTAATATCTTTTTTTATGGTTTAGAGCGTGCTTGTCTAAATGGGCTTTCTAGTGAACCCGTTCGAATTTTAACCGAGTAAAAAGCTCAAAATTTGATTTTGAGTTGTATAATTAGGTTCAAAAGCCCATAATTAACTTTTTGTATCAAAAAAATTTGATTTAATATCTTTTTCGATAGTTCTTTAGGGTTCAGAGCGTGCCTGTATAAATGGGCTTTCTAGTGAACCCGTTCAAATTTTAACCGATTAAAAAGCTCAAAATTTGATTTTAAGTTGTATAATTAGGTTCAAAAGCCCAAAATTAACTTTATCTAACCAAAAAATTTGATTTAATATCTTTTTTTATGGTTTAGAGCGTGCATGTCTAAATGGGCTTTCTAGTGAACCCGTTCGAATTTTAACCGAGTAAAAAGCTCAAAATTTGATTTTGATTTGTATAATTAGGTTCAAAAGCCCATAATTAACTTTTTGTACCCAAAAAATTGATTTAATATCATTTTCGATTGTTCTTTAGGGTTTAGAGCGTGCCTGTCTAAATGGGCTTTCTAGTGAACCCGTTCGAATTTTAACCGAGTAAAAAGCTCAAAATTTGATTTTGAGTTGTATAATTAGGTTCAAAGCCCATAATTAACTTTTTTTACCCAAAAATTTGATTTAATATCTTTTTTTAGGGTTGAGAGCGTGCTTATCTAAATGGGCTTTCTAGTGAAACCGTTCGAATTTTAACGAGTAAAAACCTCTAAATTTGATTTATGCTGTATAATTAGGTTCAAAAGCCCATAATTAACTTTTTGTACCCAAAAAATTTGATTTAATATCTTTATTTATGGTTTAGAGCGTGCCTGTCTAAATGGGTTTTCTTGTGAACCCGTTCGAATTTTAACCGAGTAAAAAGCTCAAAATTTGATTTTGAGTTGTATAATTAGGTTCAAAAGCCCATAATTAACTTTTTGTACCAAAAAATTTTGATTTAATATCTTTTTCGATAGTTCTTTAGGGTTCAGAGCGTGCCTGTATAAATGGGCTTTCTAGTGAACCCGTTCAAATTTTAACCGAGTAAAAAGCTCAAAATTTGATTTTAAGTTGTATAATTAGGTTCAAAAGCCCATAATTAACTTTTTCTAACCAAAAAATTTGATTTAATATCTTTTTTTATGGTTTAGAGCGTGCATGTCTAAATGGGCTTTCTAGTGAACCCGTTCGAATTTTAACCGAGTAAAAAGCTCAAAATTTGATTTTGATTTGTATAATTAGGTTCAAAAGCCTATAATTAACTTTTTGTACCCAAAAAATTGATTTAATATCATTTTCGATCGTTCTTTAGGGTTTAGAGCGTGCCTGTCTAAATGGGATTTCTAGTGAACCCGTTCGAATTTTAACCGAGGAAAAATCTCAAAATTTTATTTTAAGCTGTATAATTAGGTTCAAAGCCCATAATTAACTTTTTTACCCAAAAATTTGATTTAATATCTTTTTTTAGGGTTGAGAGCGTGCTTATCTAAATGGGCTTTCTAGTGAACCCGTTCGAATTTTAACGAGTAAAAACCTCTAAATTTGATTTATGCTGTATAATTAGGTTCAAAAGCCCATAATTAACTTTTTCTAGCCAAAAATTTTGATTTAATATCTTTTTTTATGGTTTAGAGCGTGCCTGTCTAAATGGGCTTTCTAGTGAACCCGTTCGAATTTTAACCGAGTAAAAAGCTCAAAATTTGATTTTGAGTTGTATAATTAGGTTCAAAAGCCCATAATTAACTTTTTGTACCCAAAAAATTGATTTAATATCATTTTCGATCGTTCTTTAGGGTTTAGAGCGTGCCTGTCTAAATGGGATTTCTAGTGAACCCGTTCGAATTTTAACCAAGTAAAAATCTCAAAATTTTATTTTAAGCTGTATAATTATGTTCAAAGCCCATAATTAACTTTTTTTACCCAAAAATTTGATTTAATATCTTTTTTTAGGGTTCAGAGCGTGCTTATCTAAATGGGCTTTCTAGTGAAACCGTTCGAATTTTAACGAGTAAAAAACCTCTAAATTTGATTTATGCTGTATAATTAGGTTCAAAAGCCCATAATTAACTTTTTCTAGCCAAAAATTTTGATTTAATATCTTTTTTTATGGTTTAGAGCGTGCCTGTCTAAATGGGCTTTCTAGTGAACCCGTTCGAATTTTAACCGAGTAAAAAGCTCAAAATTTGATTTTGAGTTGTATAATTAGGTTCAAAAGCCCATAATTAACTTTTTGTACCCAAAAAATTGATTTAATATCATTTTCGATCGTTCTTTAGGGTTTAGAGCGTGCCTGTCTAAATGGGATTTCTAGTGAACCCGTTCGAATTTTAACCGAGTAAAAATCTCAAAATTTTATTTTAAGCTGTATAATTAGGTTCAAAGCCCATAATTAAATTTTTTTACCCAAAAATTTGATTTAATGTCTTTTTTTAGGGTTCAGAGCGTGCTTATCTAAATGGGCTTTCTAGTGAACCCGTTCGAATTTTAAGGAGTAAAAAACCTCTAAATTTGATTTATGCTGTATAATTAGGTTCAAAAGCCCATAATTAACTTTTTCTAGCCAAAAATTTTGATTTAATATCTTTTTTTATGGTTTAAAGCGTGCCTGTCTAAATGGGCTTTCTAGTGAACCCGTTAGAATTTTAACCGAGTAAAAAACTCAAAATTTGATTTTAAGCTGTATAATTAGGTTCAAAAGCCCATAATTAACTTTTTCTAACCAAAAAATTTGATTTAATATCTTTTTTTATGGTTTAGAGCGTGCCTGTCTAAATGGGCTTTCTAGTGAACCCGTTCGAATTTTAACCGAGTAAAAAACTCAAAATTTGATTTTAAGCTGTATAATTAGGTTCAAAGCCCATAATTAACTTTTTTTACCCAAAAATTTGATTTAATATCTTTTTTTAGGGTTGAGAGCGTGCTTATCTAAATGGGCTTTCTAGTGAACCCGTTCGAATTTTAACGAGTAAAAACCTCTAAATTTGATTTATGCTGTATAATTAGGTTCAAAAGCCCATAATTAACTTTTTCTAGCCAAAAATTTTGATTTAATATCTTTTTTAATGGTTTAGAGCGTGCCTGTCTAAATGGGCTTTCTAGTGAACCCGTTCGAATTTTAACCGAGTAAAAAACTCAAAATTTGATTTTAAGCTGTATAATTAGGTTCAAAAGCCCATAATTAACTTTTTCTAACCAAAAAATTTGATTTAATATCTTTTTTTATGGTTTAGAGCGTGCCTGTCTAAATGGGCTTTCTAGTGAACCCGTTAGAATTTTAACCGAGTAAAAAACTCAAAATTTGATTTTAAGCTGTATAATTAGGTTCAAAAGCCCATAATTAACTTTTTCTAACCAAAAAATTTGATTTAATATCTTTTTTTATGGTTTAGAGCGTGCCTGTCTAAATGGGCTTTCTAGTGAACCCGTTCGAATTTTAACCGAGTAAAAAGCTCAAAATTTGATTTTGAGTTGTATAATTAGGTTCAAAAGCCCATAATTAACTTTTTGTACCCAAAAAATTGATTTAATATCATTTTCGATCGTTCTTTAGGGTTTAGAGCGTGCCTGTCTAAATGGGCTTTCTAGTGAACCCGTTCGAATTTTAACCAAGTAAAAATCTCAAAATTTTATTTTAAGCTGTATAATTAGGTTCAAAGCCCATAATTAACTTTTTTTACCCAAAAATTTGATTTAATATCTTTTTTTAGGGTTCAGAGCGTGCTTATCTAAATGGGCTTTCTAGTGAAACCGTTCGAATTTTAACGAGTAAAAAACCTCTAAATTTGATTTATGCTGTATAATTAGGTTCAAAAGCCCATAATTAACTTTTTCTAGCCAAAAATTTTGATTTAATATCTTTTTTTATGGTTTAGAGCGTGCCTGTCTAAATGGGCTTTCTAGTGAACCCGTTCGAATTTTAACCGAGTAAAAATCTCAAAATTTTATTTTAATCTGTATAATTAGGTTCAAAGCCCATAATTAAATTTGTTTACCCAAAAATTTGATTTAATGTCTTTTTTTAGGGTTCAGAGCGTGCTTATCTAAATGGGCTTTCTAGTGAACCCGTTCGAATTTTAACGAGTAAAAAACCTCTAAATTTGATTTATGCTGTATAATTAGGTTCAAAAGCCCATAATTAACTTTTACTAGCCAAAAATTTTGATTTAATATCTTTTTTTATGGTTTAGAGCGTGCCTGTCTAAATGTGCTTTCTAGTGAACCCGTTCGAATTTTAACCGAGTAAAAAACTCAAAATTTGATTTTAAGCTGTATAATTAGGTTTAAAAGCCCATAATTAACTTTTTCTAACCAAAAAATTTGATTTAATATCTTTTTTTAGGGTTGAGAGCGTGCTTATCTAAATGGGCTTTCTAGTGAACCGGTTCGAATTTTAACCGAGAAAAAAGCTCAAAATTTGATTTTGAGTTGTATAATTAGGTTCAAAAGCCCATACTTAACTTTTTGTACCCAAAAAATTGATTTAATATCATTTTCGATCGTTCTTTAGGTTTTAGAGCGTGCATGTCTAAATGGGATTTCTATTGAACCCGTTCGAATTTTAACCGAGTAAAAATCTCAAAATATGATTTTAAGCTGCATATTTAGGTTCAAAAGCCCATAATTAACTTTTTTTACCCAAAAAATTGATTTAATATCTTTTTTTAAGGTTTAGAGCGTGCCTATCTAAATGGGCTTTCTAGTGAACCCGTTCGAATTTTAACCGAGTAAAAAGCTCAAAATTTTATTTTGAGTTGTATAATTAGGTTCAAAAGCCCATAATTAACTTCTTGTACCCAAAAAATTTGATTTAACATCATTTTCGATCGTTCTTTAGGGTTTAGAGCGTGCATGTCTAAATGGGGTTTCTGGTGAACCCATTCGAATTTTAACCGAGTAAAAACCTCTAAATTTGATTTAAGCTGTATAATTAGGTTCAAAACCCCATAATTAAATTTTTCTACCCAAAAGATTTGATTTAATATCTTTTTTTATGGTTTAGAGCGTGCTTGTCTAAATGGGCTTTCTAGTGAACCCGTTCGAATTTTTACGGAGTAAAAAGCTCAAAATTTGATTTTGAGTTGTATAATTAGGTTCAAAAGCCCATAATTAACTTTTTGTACCAAAAAAATTTGATTTAATATCTTTTTCGATAGTTCTTTAGGGTTCAGAGCGTGCCTGTATAAATGGGCTTTCTAGTGAACCCGTTCTAATTTTAACCGAGTAAATATCTCAAAATTTGATTTTAAGTTGTATAATTAGGTTCAAAAGCCCATAATTAAATTTTTCTAACCAAAAAATTTGATTTAATATCTTGTTTTATGGTTTAGAGCGTGCCTGTCTAAATGGGTTTTCTTGTGAACCCGTTCGAATTTTAACCGAGTAAAAAGCTCAAAATTTGATTTTGAGTTGTATAATTAGGTTCAAAAGCCCATAATTAACTTTTTGTACCCAAAAAAATTGATTTAATATCATTTTCGATCGTTCTTTAGGGTTTAGAGCGTGCATGTCTAAATGGGCTTTCTGGTGAACCTATTCGAATTTTAACCGAGTAAAAATCTCAAAATTTGATTTTAAGCTGTATAATTAGGTTCAAAAACCCATAATTAAGTTTTTGTACCCAAAAAATTTGATTTAACATCATTTTCGATCGTTCTTTAGGGTTTAGAGCGTGCATGCCTAAATGGGGTTTCTGGTGAACCCATTCGAATTTTAACCGAGTGAAAACGTCTAAATTTGATTTTAAGCAATATAATTAGGTTCAAAACCCCATAATTAACTTTTTCTACCCAAAAGATTTGATTTAATATCTTTTTTTATGGTTTAGAGCGTGCTTGTCTAAATGGGCTTTCTAGTGAACCCGTTCGAATTTTAACGGAGTAAAAAGCTCAAAATTTGATTTTGAGTTGTATAATTAGGTTCAAAAGCCCATAATTAACTTTTTGTACCAAATAAATTTGATTTAATATCTTTTTCGATAGTTTTTTAGGGTTCAGAGCGTGCCTGTATAAATGGGCTTTCTAGTGAACCCGTTCGAATTTTAACCGAGTAAAAATCTCAAAATTTGATTTTAAGTTGTATAATTAGGTTCAAAAGCCCATAATTAACTTTTTCTAACCAAAAAATTTGATTTAATATCTTGTTTTATGGTTTAGAGCGTGCCTGTCTAAATGGGTTTTCTTGTGAACCCGTTCGAATTTTAACCGAGTAAAAAGCTCAAAATTTGATTTTGAGTTGTATAATTAGGTTCAAAAGCCCATAATTAACTTTTTGTACCCAAAAAAATTGATTTAATATCATTTTCGATCGTTCTTTAGGGTTTAGAGCGTGCATGTCTAAATGGGCTTTCTGGTGAACCCGTTCGAATTTTGACCGAGTAAAAATCTTAAAATTTGATTTTAAGCTGTATAATTAGGTTCAAAAGCCCATAATTAAGTTTTTGTACCCAAAAAATTTGATTTAACATCATTTTCGATCGTTCTTTAGGGTTTAGAGCGTGCATGCCTAATGGGGTTTCTGGTGAACCCATTCGAATTTTAACCGAGTGAAAACGTCTAAATTTGATTTTAAGCTATATAATTAGGTTCAAAACCCCATAATTAACTTTTTCTACCCAAAAGATTTGATTTAATATCTTTTTTTATGGTTTAGAGCGTGCTTGTCTAAATGGGCTTTCTAGCGAACCCGTTCGAATTTTAACGGAGTAAAAAGCTCAAAATTTGATTTTAAGTTGTATAATTAGGTTCAAAAGCCCATAATTAACTTTTTCTAACCAAAAAATTTGATTTAATATCTTTTTTTATGGTTTAGAGCGTGCCTGTCTAAATGGGTTTTCTTGTGAACCCGTTCGAATTTTAACCGAGTAAAAAGCTCAAAATTTGATTTTGAGTTGTATAATTAGGTTCAAAAGCCCATAATTAACTTTTTGTACCCAAAAAAATTGATTTAATATCATTTTCGATCGTTCTTTAGGGTTTAGAGCATGCAGGTCTAAATGGGCTTTCTGGTGAACCCGTTCGAATTTTAACCGAGTAAAAATCTCAAAATTTGATTTTAAGCTGTATAATTAGGTTCAAAAGCCCATAATTAAGTTTTTGTACCCAAAAAATTTGATTTCACATCATTTTCGATCGTTCTTTAGGGTTTAGAGCATGCATGCCTAAATGGGTTTTCTGGTGAACCCATTCGAATTTTAACCGAGTAAAAACGTCTAAATTTGATTTTAAGCTATATAATTAGGTTCAAAACCCCATAATTAACTTTTTCTACCCAAAAGATTTGATTTAATATCTTTTTTTATGGTTTAGAGCGTGCTTGTCTAAATGGGCTTTCTAGTGAACCCGTTCGAATTTTAACGGAGTAAAAAGCTCAAAATTTGATTTTGAGTTGTATAATTAGGTTCAAAAGCTCATAATTAACTTTTTGTACCAAAAAAATTTGATTTAATATCTTTTTCGATAGTTCTTTAGGGTTCAGAGCGTGCCTGTCTAAATGGGCTTTCTAGTGAACCCGTTCGAATTTTAACCGAGTAAAAAGCTCAAAATTTGATTTTAAGTTGTATAATTAGGTTCAAAAGCCCATAATTAACTTTTTCTAACCAAAAAATTTTATTTAATATCTTTTTTTATGGTTTAGAGCGTACCTGTCTAAATGGGTTTTCTAGTGAACCCGTTCGAATTTTAAACAAGTAAAAAGCTCAAAATTTTAAATTAAGTTGTATAATTAGGTTCAAAAGCCCATAATTAACTTTTTGTACCCAAAAAATTTGATTTAAATCATTTCCGATCGTTCTTTATGTTTTAGAGCGTGCATGTCTAAATGGGATTTCTAGTGAACCCGTTCGAATTTTAACCGAGTAAAAAACTCAAAATTTGATTTTAAGCTGTATAATTAGGTTCAAAAGCCCATAATTAACTTTTTGTACCCAAAAAATTCATTTAATATCATTTTCGATCATTCTTTAGGGTTTAGAGCATGCATGCCTAAATGGGGTTTCTGGTGAACCCATTCGAATTTTAAACGAGTAAAAACCTCTAATTTTGATTGTAAGCTGTATAATTAGGTTCAAAAGCCTATAATTAACTTTTTTAAACCAAAAAATTTGATTTAATATCTTTTTTTATGGTTTAGAGCGTGCCTGTCTAAATGGGCTTTCTAGAGAACCCGTTCGAATTTTAACCGAGTAAAAAGCTCAAAATTTGATTTTAAGTTGTATAATTAGGTTCAAAAGCCCATAATTAACTTTTTGTACCCAAAAAAATTGATTTAATATCATTTTCGATCGTTCTTTAGGGTTTAGAGCGCGCATGTCCAAATGGGATTTCTAGTGAACCCGTTCGAATTTTAACCGAGTAAAAATCTCAAAATTTTATTTTAAACAATATAATTAGGTTCAAAAGCTCATAATTAACATTTTTACCCCAAAAATTTGATTTAATATCTTTTTTTAGGGTTTAGACCGTGCTTGTCTAAATGGGCTTTCTAGTGAACTCCTTCGAATTTTAACCGAGTAAAAAGCTCAGAATTTGATTTTGACTTGTATAATTGGGTTCAAAAGCCCATAATTAACTTTTTGTACCCAAAAAAATTGATTTAATATCATTTTCGATCGTTCTTAAGGGTTTAGAGCGTGCATGTCTAAATGGGCTTTCTGGTGAACCCGTTCGAATTTTAACCGAGTAAAAAGCTCAAAATTTGATTTTACGCTGTATAATTAGTTTCAAAAGCCCATAATTAACTTTTTGTACCCAAAAAATTTGATTTAACATCATTTTCGATCGTTCTTTAGGGTTTAGAGCGTGCATGCCTAAATCGGGTTTCTGGTGAACCTGTTCGAATTTTAACCGAGTAAAAAGCTCAAAATTTGATTTTGAGTTGTATAATTAGGATCAAAAGCCCATAATTAACTTTTTGTACCCAAAAAAATTGATTTAATATCATTTTCGATCGTTCTTTAGGGTTTAGAGCGTGCATGTCCAAATGGGATTTCTAGTGAACCCGTTCGAATTTTAACCGAGTAAAAATCTCAAAATTTTATTTTAAACAGTATGATTAGGTTCAAAAGCTCATAATTAACATTTTTACCCAAAAAATTTGATTTAATATCTTTTTTTAGGGTTTAGAGCGTGCTTGTCTAAATGGGCTTTCTAGTGAACCCGTTCGAATTTTAACCGAGTAAAAAGCTCAAAATTTGATTTTGACTTGTATAATTAGGTTCAAAAGCCCATAATTAACTTTTTGTACCCAAAAAAATTGATTTAATATCATTTTCGATCGTTCTTTAGGGTTTAGAGCGTGCATGCCTAAATGGGGTTTCTGGCGAACCCATTCGAATTTTAACCGAGTAAAAACCTCTAAATTTGATTTTAAGCTGTATAATTAGGTTCAAAAGCCCATAATTAACTTTTTCTAACCAAAAAATTTGATTTAATATCTTTTTTTATGGTTTAGAGTGTGCCTATCTAAATGGGCTTTCTAGTGAACCCGTTCGAATTTTAACCGAGTAAAAAGCTCAAAATTTGATTTTGAGTTGTATAATTAGGTTCAAAAGCCCATAATTAACTTTTTGTACCCAAAAAAATTGATTTAATATCATTTTTGATCGTTCTTTAGGGTTTAGAGCGTGCATGTCTAAATGGGATTTCTAGTGAACCCTTCGAATTTTAACCGAGTAAAAATCTCAAAATTTTATTTTAAGCTGTATAATTAGGTTCAAAAGCCCATAATTAACATTTTTTACCCAAAAAATTTGATTTAATATCTTTTTTTAGGGTTTAGAGCGTGCTTGTCTAAGTGGCCTTTCTAGTGAACTCGTTTGAATTTTAACCGAGTAAAAAGCTCAACATTTGATTTTGAGTTGTATAATTAGGTTCAAAAGCCCATAATTAACTTTTTGTACCAAAAAAAATTGATTTAACATCACTTTCGATCGTTCTTTAGGGTTTAGAGCGTGCATGCCTAAATGGGGTTTCTGGTGAACCCATTCGAATTTTAACTGAGTAAAAACGTCTAAATTTGATTTTAAGCTGTATAATTAGGTTCAAAAGCCCGTAATTAACTTTTTCTACCCAAAAAATTTGATTTAATATCTTTTTTTATGGTTTAGAGCGTGCCTATCTAAATGGGCTTTCAGGTGAACCCGTTCGAATTTTAACCGAGTAAAAATCTCAAAATTTGATTTTGAGTTGTATAATTAGGTTCAAAAGACCATAATTAACTTTTTCTACCCAAAAAAATTTGATTTAATATCATTTTTATGGTTTAGAGCGTGCCTGTCTAAATGGGCTTTCTAGTGAAGCCGTTCGAATTTTAACCGAGTAAAAAGCTCAAAATTTGATTTTGAGTTGTATAATTAGGTTCAAAAGCCCATAATTAACTTTTTTTACCCAAAAAATTTGATTTAATATCTTTTTTTATGGTTCAGAGCGTGCTTGTCTAAATGGGCTTTCTAGGAAACCCGTTCGAATTTTAACCGAGTAAAAAGCTTAAAATTTGATTTTAAGTTGTATAATTAGGTTCAAAAGCCCATAATTAACTTTTTCTACCCAAAAAATTTGATTTAATATCTTTTTTTATGGTTTAGAGCGTGCCTGTCTAAATGGGCTTTCTAGTGAACCCGTTCGAATTTTAACCTAGTAAAAAACTCAAAATTTGATTTTAAGCTGTATAATTAGGTTCAAAAGCCCATAATTAACTTTTTCTAGCCAAAAAATTTGATTTAATACCTTTTTTTATGATTTAGAGCAGGCCTGTCTGAATGGGCTTTCTAGTGAACCCGTTCGAATTTTAACCGAGTAAAAAGCTCAGAATTTGATTTTGAGTTGTATAATTAGGTTCAAAAGCATATAATTAACTTTTTGTACCCAAAAAATTTGATTTAACATCATTTTCGATCGTTCTTTAGGGTTTAGAGCGTGCCTGTCTAAATGGGCTTTCTAGTGAACCCGTTCGAATTTTAACCGAGTAAAAAGCTCAAAATTTGATTTTAAGCTGTATAATGAGGTTCAAAAGCCCATAATTAACTTTTTGTACAAAAAAAAATGATTTAATATCTTTTTCGATAGTTCTTTAGGGTTTAGAGCGTGCCTGTCTAAATGGGGTTTCTAGTGAACCCGTTCGAATTTTAACCGAGTAAAAAGCTCAAAATTTGATTTTGAGTTGTATAATTAACTTTTTGTACCCAAAAAATTGATTTAATATCATTTTCGATCGTTCTTTAGGGTTTAGAGCGTGCATGTCTAAATGGGATTTCTAGTGAACCCATTCGAATTTTAACCGAGTAAAAATCTAAAAATTTTAATTTAAGCTGTATAATTAGGTTCAAAAGCCCATAATTAACTTTTTTTACCCAAAAAATTTGATTTAATATCTTTTTTTAGGGTTCAGAGTGTGCCTGTCTAAATGGGCTTTCTAGTGAACCCGTTCAAATTTTAACCGAGTAAAAACCTCTAAATTTGATTTTGAGTTGTATAATTAGGTTAAAAAGCCCATAATTAACTTTTTCTACCAAAAAAATTTGATTTAATATCTTTTTCGATCGTTCTTTAGGGTTTAGAGCATGCATGTCTAAATGGGCTTTCTAGTGAACCCGTTCGAATTTTAATCGAGTAAAAAGCTCAAAATTTGATTTTGAGTTGTATAATTAAGTTCAAAAGCCCATAATTAAGTTTTTGTACCCAAAAAATTTGATTTAATATCTTTTTTTATGGTTCAGAGCGTGCCTGTCTAAATGGGCTTTCTAGTGAACCCGTTCGAATTTTAACCGAGTAAAAAGCTCAAAATTTGATTTTGAGTTGTATAATGAGGATCAAAAGCCCATAATTAACTTTTTTTACCCAAAAAATTTGATTCAATATCTTTTTTTATGGTTCAGAGCGTGCTTGTCTAAATGGGTTTTCTAGGAAACCCGTTCGATTTTTAACCGAGTAAAAAGCTCAAAATTTGATTTTGAGTTGTATAATTAGGTTCAAAAGCCCATAATTAACTTTTTGTACCCAAAAAATTTGATTTAATATCTATTTTTATGATTTAGATCGTGCCTGTCTAAATGGGCTTTCTAGTGAACCCGTTCGAATTTTAACAGAGTAAAAAACTCAAAATTTGATTTTAAGCTGTATAATTAGGTTCAAAAGCCCATAATTAACTTTTTCTAGCCAAAAAATTTGATTTAATATCTTTTTTTATGATTTAGAGCGTGCCTGTCTAAATGGGCTTTCTAGTGAACCCGTTCGAATTTTAACCGAGTAAAAAGCTCAAAATTTGATTTTGAGTTGTATAATTAGGTTCAAAAGCCCATAATTAACTTTTTGTACCCAAAAAATTTATTTACTATCTTTTTCGATAGTTCTTTAGGTTTTAAAGCGTGCATGTCTAAATGGGCTTTCTGGTGAACCCGTTCGAATTTTAACCGAGTAAAAAGCTCAAAATTTAATTTTAAGTTGTATAATTAGGTTCAAAAGCCCATAATTAACTTTTTCTAGCCAAAAAATTTGATTTAATATCTTTTTTTATGATTTAGAGCGTGCCTGTCTGAATGGGCTTTCTAGTGAACCCGTTCGAATTTTAACCGAGTAAAAAGCTCAGAATTTGATTTTGAGTTGTATAATTAGGTTCAAAAGCCCATAATTAACTTTTTGTACCCAAAAAAATTGATTTACTATCTTTTTCGATAGTTCTTTAGGGTTTAGAGCGTGCATGTCTAAATGGGCTTTCTGGTGAACCCGTTCGAATTTTAACCGAGTAAAAAGCTCAAAATTTGATTTTAAGCTGTCTAATTAGTTTCAAAAGCCCATAATTAACTTTTTGTACCCAAAAAATTTGATTTAACATCATTTTCGATAGTTCTTTAGGTTTTAGAGCGTGAATGTCTAAATGGGCTTTCTGATGAACCCGTTCGAATTTTAACCGAGTAAAAAGCTCAAAATTTGATTTTAAGCTGTATAATGAGGTTCAAAAGCCCAGAATTAAATTTTTGTACCCAAAAAATTTGATTTAACATCATTTTCGATCGTTCTTTAGGGTTTAGAGCGTGCATGCCTAAATGGGGTTTCTGGTGAACCCATTCGAATTTTAACCGAGTAAAAACCTCTAAATTTGATTTAAGCTGTATAATTAGGTTCAAAAGCCCATAATTAATTTTTGTACCAAAAAAATTTGATTTAATATATTTTTCGATAGTTCTTTAGGGTTTAGAGCGTGCATGTCTAAATGGGCTTTCTGGTGAACCCGTTAGAATTTTAACCGAGTAAAAAGCTAAAAATTTGATTTTAAGTTGTATAATTAGGTTCAAAAGCCCATAATTAACTTTTTCTAACCAAAAAATTTGATTTAATATCTTTTTTTATGGTTTAGAGCGTGCCTGTCTAAATGGGTTTTCTAGTGAACCCGTTCGAATTTTAACCGAGTAAAAAGCTCAAAATTTGATTTTGAGTTGTATAATTAGGTTCAAAAGCCCATAATTAACTTTTTTTACCCGAAAAATTTGATTTAATATCTTTTTTTATGGTTTAGAGCGTGCCTGTCTAAATGGGCTTTCTAGTGAACCCGTTCGAATTTTAACCGAGTAAAAAGCTCAAAATTTGATTTTGAGTTGTATAATGAGGATCAAAAGCCCATAATTAACTTTTTTTACCCAAAAAATTTGATTCAATATCTTTTTTAATGGTTCAGAGCGTGCTTGTCTAAATGGGTTTTCTAGGAAACCCGTTCGATTTTTAACCGAGTAAAAAGCTCAAAATTTGATTTTGAGTTGTATAATTAGGTTCAAAAGCCCATAATTAACTTTTTGTACCCAAAAAATTTGATTTAATATCTTTTTTTATGATTTAGATCGTGCCTGTCTAAATGGGCTTTCTAGTGAACCCGTTCGAATTTTAACAGAGTAAAAAACTCAAAATTTGATTTTAAGCTGTATAATTAGGTTCAAAAGCCCATAATTAACTTTTTCTAGCCAAAAAATTTGATTTAATATCTTTTTTTATGATTTAGAGCGTGCCTGTCTAAATGGGCTTTCTAGTGAACCCGTTCGAATTTTAACCGAGTAAAAAGCTCAAAATTTGATTTTGAGTTGTATAATTAGGTTCAAAAGCCCATAATTAACTTTTTGTACCCAAAAAATTTATTTACTATCTTTTTCGATAGTTCTTTAGGTTTTAAAGCGTGCATGTCTAAATGGGCTTTCTAGTGAACCCGTTCGAATTTTAACCGACTAAAAAGCTCAAAATTTAATTTTAAGTTGTATAATTAGGTTCAAAAGCCCATAATTAACTTTTTCTAGCCAAAAAATTTGATTTAATATCTTTTTTTATGATTTAGAGCGTGCCTGTCTGAATGGGCTTTCTAGTGAACCCGTTCGAATTTTAACCGAGTAAAAAGCTCAGAATTTGATTTTGAGTTGTATAATTAGGTTCAAAAGCCCATAATTAACTTTTTGTACCCAAAAAAATTGATTTACTATCTTTTTCGATAGTTCTTTAGGGTTTAGAGCGTGCATGTCTAAATGGGCTTTCTGGTGAACCCGTTCGAATTTTAACCGAGTAAAAAGCTCAAAATTTGATTTTAAGCTGTCTAATTAGGTTAAAAAGCCCATAATTAACTTTTTGTACCCAAAAAATTTGATTTAACATCATTTTCGATAGTTCTTTAGGTTTTAGAACGTGAATGTCTAAATGGGCTTTCTGGTGAACCCGTTCGAATTTTAACCGAGTAAAAAGCTCAAAATTTGATTTTAAGCTGTATAATGAGGTTCAAAAGCCCAGAATTAAATTTTTGTACCCAAAAAATTTGATTTAACATCATTTTCGATCGTTCTTTAGGGTTTAGAGGGTGCATGCCTAAATGGGGTTTCTGGTGAACCCATTCGAATTTTAACCGAGTAAAAACCTCTAAATTTGATTTAAGCTGTATAATTAGGTTCAAAAGCCCATAATTAACTTTTTGTACCAAAAAAATTTGATTTAATATATTTTTCGATAGTTCTTTAGGGTTTAGAGCGTGCATGTCTAAATGGGCTTTCTGGTGAACCCGTTAGAATTTTAACCGAGTAAAAAGCTAAAAATTTGATTTTAAGTTGTATAATTAGGTTCAAAAGCCCATAATTAACTTTTTCTAACCAAAAAATTTGATTTAATATCTTTTTTTATGGTTTAGAGCGTGCCTGTCTAAATGGGTTTTCTAGTGAACCCGTTCGAATTTTAACCGAGTAAAAAGCTCAAAATTTTATTTTGAGTTGTATAATTAGGTTAAAAAGCCCATAATTAAATTTTTGTACCCAAAAAATTTGATTTAACATCATTTTCGATCGTTCTTTAGGGTTTAGAGCGTGCATGCCTAAATGGGGTTTCTGGTGAACCCATTCGAATTTTAACCGAGTAAAAACGTCTAAATTTGATTTTAAGCTGTATAATTAGGTTCAAAAGCCCGTAATTAACTTTTTCTAACAAAAATATTTTGATTTAATATCGTTTTTTATGGTTTAGAGCGTGCCTGTCTAAATGGGCTTTCTAGTGAACCTGTTCGAATTTTAACCGAGTAAAAAACTCAAAATTTGATTTTAAGCTGTATAATTAGGTTCAAAAGCCCATAATTAACTTTTTCTAACCAAAAAATTTGATTTAATATCTTTTTTTATGGTTTAGAGCGTGCCTGTCTAAATGGGCTTTCTAGTGAACCCGTTCGAATTTTAACTGAGTAAAAAGCTCAAAATTTGATTTTGAGTTGTATAATTAGGTTCAAAAGCCCATAATTAACTTTTTGTACCCAAAAAATTTGATTTATTATCTTTTTCGATAGTTCTTTAGGGTTTAGAGCGTGCATGTCCTAATGGGCTTTCTGGTGAACCCGTTCCAATTTTAACCGAGTAAAAAGCTCAAAATTTGATTTTAAGCTGTATAATTAGGTTCAAAAGCCCATAATTAACTTTTTGTACCAAAAAAATTTGATTTAATATCTTTTTCGATAGTTCTTTAGGTTTTAGAGCGTGCATGTCTAAATGGGCTTTCTGGTGAACCCGTTCGAATTTTAACCGAGTAAAAAGCTCAAACTTTGATTTTAAGCTGTATAATTAGGTTCAAAAGCCCATAATTAACTTTTTTACCCAAAAAATTTGATTTAATATCTTTTTTTAGTGTTCAGAGCGTGCCTGTCTAAATGGGCTTTCTAGTGAACCCGTTCAAATTTTAACCGAGTAAAAAGCTCAAAATTTGATTTTAAGCTGTATAATTAGGTTCAAAAGCCCATAATTAGCTTTTTGTACCAAAAAAATTCGATTTAATATCTTTTTCGATCGTTCTTTAGGGTTTAGAGCGTGCTTGTCTAAATGGGCTTTCTGGTGAACCCGTTCGAGTTTTAACCGAGTAAAAAGCTCAAAATTTGATTTTAAGCTGTATAATTAGGTTCAAAAGCCCATAATTAACTTTTTGTACCCAAAAAAATTGATTTAACATCATTTTCGATCGTTCTTTAGGGTTTAGAGCGTGCATGCCTAAATGGGGTTTCTGGTGAACCCATTCGAATTTTAACCGAGTAAAAAGCTCAAAATTTGATTTTAAGCTGTATAATTAGGTTCAAAAGCCCATAATTAACTTTTTGTACCCAAAAAATTTGATTTAACATCATTTTCGATCATTCTTTAGGGTTTTGAGCGTTCATGTCTAAATGGGTTTTCTGGTGAACCCATTCGAATTTTAACCGAGTAAAAAGCTTAAAATTTGATTTTAAGCTGTATAATTAGGTTCAAAAGCCCATAATTAACTTTTTGTACCCAAAAAATTTGATTTAATATCTTTGTTTAGGGTTCAGAGCGTGCCTGTCTAAATGGGGTTTCTAGTGAACCCGTTCGAATTTTAACCGACTAAAAAGCTCAAAATTTGATTTTCAGTTGTATAATTAGGTTCAAAAGCCCATAATTAACTTTTTGTACAAAAAGATTTGATTTAATATCTTTTTCGATAGTTCTTTAGGGCTTAGAGCGTGCATGTCTAAATGGGCTTTCTGGTGAACCCGTTCGAGTTTTAACCGAGTAAACAGCTCAAAATTTGATTTTAAGCTGTATAATTAGGTTCAAAAGCCCATAATTAACTTTTTGTACCCAAAAAATTTGATTTAATATCTTTTTTTAGGGTTAAGAGCGTGCCTGTCTAAATGGGGTTTCTAGTGAACCCGTTCGAATTTTAACCGAGTAAAAAGCTCAAAATTTGATTTTCAGTTGTATAATTAGGTTCAAAAGCCCATAATTAACATTTTGTACAAAAAATATTTGATTTAATATCTTTTTCGATAGTTCTTTAGGGTTTAGAGCGTGCATGCCTAAATGGGCTTTCTGGTGAACCCGTTCGAGTTTTAACCGAGTAAAAAGCTCAAAATTTGATTTTAAGCTGTATAATTAGGTTCAAAAGCCCATAATTAACTTTTTGTACCCAAAAAATTGATTTAACATCATTTTCGATCGTTCTTTAGGGTTTAGAGCGTGCATGCCTAAATGGGGTTTCTGGTGAACCCATTCGAATTTTAACCGAGTAAAAACCTCTAAATTTGATTTAAGTTGTATAATTAGGTTCAAAAGCCCATAATTAACTTTTTGTACCCAAAAAAATTGATTTAACATCATTTTCAATCGTTCTTTAGGGTTTAGAGCGTGCATGCCTAAATGGGCTTTCTGGTGAACCCGTTCGAGTTTTAACCGAGTAAAAAGCTCAAAATTTGATTTTAAGGTGTATAATTAGATTCAAAAGCCCATAATTAACTTTTTGTACCCAAAAAAATTGATTTAACATCATTTTCGATCGTTCTTTAGGGTTTAGAGCGTGCATGCCTAAATGGGGTTTCTGGTGAACCAATTCGAATTTTAACCGAGTAAAAACCTCTAAATTTGATTTAAGCTGTATAATTAGGTTCAAAAGCCCATAATTAACTTTTTGTACCCAAAAAAATTGATTTAACATCATTTTCAATCGTTCTTTAGGGTTTAGAGCGTGCATGCCTAAATGGGCTTTCTGGTGAACCCGTTCGAGTTTTAACCGAGTAAAAAGCTCAAAATTTTATTTTAAGTTGTATAATTAGGTTCAAAAGCCCATAATTAACTTTTTGTACCCAAAAAAATTGATTTAACATCATTTTCCATCGTTCTTTAGGGTTTAGAGCGTGCATGCCTAAATGGGCTTTCTGGTGAACCCGTTCGAGTTTTAACCGAGTAAAAAGCTCAAAATTTTATTTTAAGTTGTATAATTAGGTTCAAAAGCCCATAATTAACTTTTTGTACCCAAAAAAATTGATTTAACATCATTTTCGATCGTTCTTTAGGGTTTAGAGCGTGCATGCCTAAATGGGGTTTCTGGTGAACCCATTCGAATTTTAACCGAGTAAAAAGCTCAAAATTTGATTTTAAGCTGTATAATTAGGTTCAAAAGCCCATAATTAACTTTTTGTACCCAAAAAATTTGATTTAACATCATTTTCGATCATTCTTTAGGGTTTTGAGCGTTCATGTCTAAATGGGTTTTCTGGTGAACCCATTCGAATTTTAACCGAGTAAAAAGCTTAAAATTTGATTTTAAGCTGTATAATTAGGTTCAAAAGCCCATAATTAACTTTTTGTACCCAAAAAATTTGATTTAATATCTTTTTTTAGGGTTAAGAGCGTGCCTGTCTAAATGGGGTTTCTAGTGAACCCGTTCGAATTTTAACCGAGTAAAAAGCTCAAAATTTGATTTTCAGTTGTATAATTAGGTTCAAAAGCCCATAATTAACATTTTGTACAAAAAATATTTGATTTAATATCTTTTTCGATAGTTCTTTAGGGTTTAGAGCGTGCATGCCTAAATGGGCTTTCTGGTGAACCCGTTCGAGTTTTAACCGAGTAAAAAGCTTAAAATTTGATTTTAAGCTGTATAATTAGGTTCAAAAGCCCATAATTAACTTTTTGTACCCAAAAAAATTGATTTAACATCATTTTCGATCGTTCTTTAGGGTTTAGAGCGTGCATGCCTAAATGGGGTTTCTGGTGAACCCATTCGAATTTTAACCGAGTAAAAACCTCTAAATTTGATTTAAGCTGTATAATTAGGTTCAAAAGCCCATAATTAACTTTTTGTACCCAAAAAAATTGATTTAACATCATTTTCAATCGTTCTTTAGGGTTTAGAGCGTGCATGCCTAAATGGGCTTTCTGGTGAACCCGTTCGAGTTTTAACCGAGTAAAAAGCTCAAAATTTGATTTTAAGCTGTATAATTAGGTTCAAAAGCCCATAATTAACTTTTTGTACCCAAAAAAATTGATTTAACATCATTTTCGATCGTTCTTTAGGGTTTAGAGCGTGCATGCCTAAATGGGGTTTCTGGTGAACCAATTCGAATTTTAACCGAGTAAAAACCTCTAAATTTGATTTAAGCTGTATAATTAGGTTCAAAAGCCCATAATTAACTTTTTGTACCCAAAAAAATTGATTTAACATCATTTTCAATCGTTCTTTAGGGTTTAGAGCGTGCATGCCTAAATGGGCTTTCTGGTGAACCCGTTCGAGTTTTAACCGAGTAAAAAGCTCAAAATTTTATTTTAAGTTGTATAATTAGGTTCAAAAGCCCATAATTAACTTTTTGTACCCAAAAAAATTGATTTAACATCATTTTCGATCGTTCTTTAGGGTTTAGAGCGTGCATGCCTAAATGGGGTTTCTGGTGAACCCATTCGAATTTTAACCGAGTAAAAAGCTCAAAATTTGCTTTTAAGCTGTATAATTAGGTTCAAAAGCCCATAATTAACTTTTTGTACCCAAAAAATTTGATTTAACATCATTTTCGATCATTCTTTAGGGTTTTGAGCGTTCATGTCTAAATGGGTTTTCTGGTGAACCCATTCGAATTTTAACCGAGTAAAAAGCTCAAAATTTGATTTTAAGCTGTATAATTAGGTTCAAAAGCGCATAATTAACTTTTTGTACCCAAAAAATTTGATTTAATATCTTTTTTTAGGGTTCAGAGCGTGCCTGTCTAAATGGGCTTTCTAGTGAACCCGTTCGAATTTTAACCGAGTAAAAAGCTCAAAATTTGATTTTGAGTTGTATAATTAGGTTCAAAAGCCCATAATTAACTTTTTGTACCCAAAAAATTTGATTTATTATCTTTTTCGATAGTTCTTTAGGGTTTAGAGCATGCATGTCCTAATGGGCTTTCTGGTGAACCCGTTCCAATTTTAACCGAGTAAAAAGCTCAAAATTTGATTTTAAGCTGTATAATTAGGTTCAAAAGTCGATAATTAACTTTTTTTACCCAAAAAATTTGATTTAATATCTTTTTTTAGGATTCAGAGCGTGCCTGTCTAAATGGGCTTTCTAGTGAACCCGTTCGAATTTTAACTGAGTAAAAAGCTCAAAATTTGATTTTGAGTTGTATAATTAGGTTCAAAAGCCCATAATTAACTTTTTGTACCTAAAAAATTTGACTTAATATCATTTTCGATAGCTCATTAGGGTTTAGAGCGTGCATGTCTAAATGGGCTTTCTGGTGAACGCGTTCGAATTTTAACCTAGTAAAAAGCTCAAAATTTGATTTTATGCTGTATAATTAGGTTCAAAGCCCATAATTAACTTTTTTTACCCAAAAAATTTGATTTAATATCTTTTTTTATGGTTCAGAGCGTGCTTGTCTAAATGGGCTTTCTAGTGAACCCGTTCGAATTTTAACCGAGTAAAAAGCTCAAAATTTGATTTTGAGTTGTATAATTAGGTTCAAAAGCCCATAATAAACTTTTTGTACCCAAAAAATTTGATTTATTATCTTTTTTGATAGTTCTTTAGGGTTTAGAGCGTGCATGTCCTAATGGGCTTTCTGGTGAACCCGTTCCAATTTTAACCGAGTAAAAAGCTCAAAATTTGATTTTAAGCTGTATAATTAGGTTCAAAAGTCGATAATTAACTTTTTTTACCCAAAAAATTTGATTTAATATCTTTTTTTAGGATTCAGAGCCTGCCTGTCTAAATGGGCTTTCTAGTGAACCCGTTCGAATTTTAAATGAGTAAAAAGCTCAAAATTTGATTTTGAGTTGTATAATTAGGTTCAAAAGCCCATAATTAACTTTTTGTACCCAAAAAATTTGACTTAATATCATTTTCGATAGCTCATTAGGGTTTAGAGCGTGCATGTCTAAATGGGCTTTCTGGTGAACCCGTTCGAATTTTAACCTAGTAAAAAGCTCAAAATTTGATTTTATGCTGTATAATTAGGTTCAAAGCCCATAATTAACTTTTTTTACCCAAAAAATTTGATTTAATATCTTTTTTTATGGTTCAGAGCGTGCTTGTCTAAATGGGCTTTCTAGTGAACCCGTTCGAATTTTAACCGAGTAAAAAGCTCAAAATTTGATTTTGAGTTGTATAATTAGGTTCAAAAGCCCATAATTAACTTTTTGTACCCAAAAAATTTGATTTATTATCTTTTTCGATAGTTCTTTAGGGTTTAGAGCGTGCATGTCTAAATGGGCTTTCTGGTGAACCCGTTCCAATTTTAACCGAGTAAAAAGCTCAAAATTTGATTTTAAGCTGTATAATTAGGTTCAAAGCCCATAATTAACTTTTTTTACCCAAAAAATTTGATTTAATATCTTTTTTTATGGTTCAGAGCGTGCTTGTCTAAGTGGGCTTTCTAGTGAACCCGTTCGAATTTTAACCGAGTAAAAAGCTCAAAATTTGATTTTGAGTTGTATAATTAGGTTCAAAAGCCCATAATTAACTTTTTGTACCCAAAAAATTTGACTTAATATCATTTTCGATAGCTCATTAGGGTTTAGAGCGTGCATGTCTAAATGGGCTTTCTGGTGAACCCGTTCGAATTTTAACCGACTAAAAATCACAAAATTTGATTTTAAGATGTATAATTAGGTTCAAAAGTCGATAATTAACTTTTTTTACCCAAAAAATTTGATTTAATATCTTTTTTTAGGATTCAGAGCGTGCCTGTCTAAATGGGCTTTCTAGTGAACCCGTTCGAATTTTAACTGAGTAAAAAGGTCAAAATTTGATTTTGAGTTGTATAATTAGGTTCAAAAGCCCATAATTAACTTTTTGTACCAAAAAAATTTGATTTAATATCTTTTTCGATAGTTCTTTAGGGTTTAGAGCGTGCATGTCTAAATGAGCTTTCTGGTGAACCTGTTCGAATTTTAACCGAGTAAAAAGCTCAAAATTTGATTTTGAGTTGTATAATTAGGTTCAAAAGCCCATAATTAACTTTTTTTACCCAAAAAATTTGATTTAATATCTTTTTTTATGGTTCAGAGCGTGCTTGTCTAAGTGGGCTTTCTAGTGAACCCGTTCGAATTTTAACCGAGTAAAAAGCTCAAAATTTGATTTTGAGTTGTATAATTAGGTTCAAAAGCCCATAATTAACTTTTTGTACCCAAAAAATTTGACTTAATATCATTTTCGATAGCTCATTAGGGTTTAGAGCGTGCATGTCTAAATGGGCTTTCTGGTGAACCCGTTCGAATTTTAACCTAGTAAAAAGCTCAAAATTTGATTTTATGCTGTATAATTAGGTTCAAAAGCCCATAATTAACTTTTTTTACCCAAAAAAATTGATTTAATATCTTTTTTTATGGTTCAGAGCGTGCTTGTCTAAATGGGTTTTCTAGTGAACCCGTTCGAATTTTAACCGAGTAAAAAGCTCAAAATTTGATTTTGAGTTGTATAATTAGGTTCAAAAGCCCATAATTAACTTTTTGTACCCAAAAAATTTGATTTATTATCTTTTTCGATAGTTCTTTAGGGTTTAGAGCGTGCATGTCTAAATGGGCTTTCTGGTGAACCCGTTCCAAATTTAACCGAGTAAAAAGCTCAAAATTTGATTTTAAGCTGTATAATTAGGTTCAAAGCCCATAATTAACTTTTTTTACCCAAAAAATTTTATTTAATATCTTTTTTATGGTTCAGAGCGTGCTTGTCTAAATGGGCTTTCTAGTGAACCCGTTCGAAATTTAACCGAGTAAAAAGCTCAAAATTTGATTTTGAGTTATATAATTAGGTTCAAAAGCCCATAATTAACTTTTTTTACCCAAAAAATTTGATTTAATATCTTTTTTTATGGTTCAGAGCGTGCTTGTCTAAATGGGCTTTCTAGTGAACCCGTTCGAATTTTAACCGAGTAAAAAGCTCAAAATTTGATTTTGAGTTGTATAATTAGGTTCAAAAGCCCATAATTAACTTTTTGTACCCAAAAAATTGATTTAATACCATTTTCGATCGTTTTTTAGGGTTGAGAGCGTGCATGTCTAAATGGGATTTCTGGTGAACCAGTTCGAATTTTAACCGACTAAAAATCACAAAATTTGATTTTAAGATGTATAATTAGGTTCAAAAGTTGATAACTAACTTTTTTTACCCAAAAAATTTGATTTAATATCATTTTTTAGGTTTCAGAGCGTGCTTTTCTAAATGGGCTTTCTAGTGAACCCGTTCGAATTTTAACCTAGTAAAAAGCTCAAAATTTGATTTTATGCTGTATAATTAGGTTCAAAAGCCCATAATTAACTTTTTTTACCCAAAAAAATTGATTTAATATCTTTTTTTATGGTTCAGAGCGTGCTTGTCTAAATGGGCTTTCTAGTGAACCCGTTCGAATTTTAACCGAGTAAAAAGCTCAAAATTTGATTTTGAGTTGTATAATTAGGTTCAAAAGCCCATAATTAACTTTTTGTACCCAAAAAATTTGATTTATTATCTTTTTCGATAGTTCTTTAGGGTTTAGAGCGTGCATGTCTAAATGGGCTTTCTGGTGAACCCGTTCCAAATTTAACCGAGTAAAAAGCTCAAAATTTGATTTTAAGCTGTATAATTAGTTTCAAAGCCCATAATTAACTTTTTTTACCCAAAAAATTTTATTTAATATCTTTTTTATGGTTCAGAGCGTGCTTGTCTAAATGGGCTTTCTAGTGAACCCGTTCGAAATTTAACCGAGTAAAAAGCTCAAAATTTGATTTTGAGTTATATAATTAGGTTCAAAAGCCCATAATTAACTTTTTTTACCCAAAAAATTTGATTTAATATCTTTTTTTATGGTTCAGAGCGTGCTTGTCTAAATGGGCTTTCTAGTGAACCCGTTCGAATTTTAACCGAGTAAAAAGCTCAAAATTTGATTTTGAGTTGAATAATTAGGTTCAAAAGCCCATAATTAACTTTTTCTAACCAAAAAATTTGACTTAATATTATTTTCGATAGTTCATTAGGGTTTAGAGCGTGCATGACTAAATGGGCTTTCTGGTGAACCCGTTCGAATTTTAACCTAGTAAAAAGCTCAAAATTTGATTTTATGCTGTATAATTAGGTTCAAAAGCCCATAATTAACTTTTTTTACCCAAAAAATTTGATTCAATATCTTTTTTTATGGTTCAGAGCGTGCTTGTCTAAATGGGCTTTCTAGTGAACCCGTTCGAATTTTAACCGAGTAAAAAGCTCAAAATTTGATTTTGAGTTGTATAATTAGGTTCAAAAGCCCATAATTAACTTTTTGTACCCAAAAAATTTGATTTATTATCTTTTTCGATAGTTCTTTAGGGTTTAGAGCGTGCATGTCCTAATGGGCTTTCTGGTGAACCCGTTCCAATTTTAACCGAGTAAAAAGCTCAAAATTTGATTTTAAGTTGTATAATTAGGTTCAAAGCCCATAATTAACTTTTTTTACCCAAAAAATTTGATTTAATATCTTTTTTATGGTTCAGAGCGTGCTTGTCTAAATGGGCTTTCTAGTGAACCCGTTCAAATTTTAACCGAGTAAAAAGCTCAAAATTTGATTTTGAGTTGTATAATTAGGTTCAAAAGCCCATAATTAACTTTTTGTACCCAAAAAATTTGACTTAATATCATTTTCGATAGTTCATTAGGGTTTAGAGCGTGCATGTCTAAATGGGCTTTCTGGTGAACCCGTTCGAATTTTAACCTAGTAAAAAGCTCAAAATTTGATTTTACGTTGTATAATTAGATTCAAAAGCCCATAATTAACTTTTTTTACCCAAAAAATTTGATTTAATATCTTTTTTTATGGTTCAGAGCGTGCTTGTCTAAATGGGCTTTCTAGTGAACCCGTTCGAATTTTAACCGAGTAAAAAACTCAAAATTTGATTTTAAGCTGTACAATTAGGTTCAAAAGCTCATAATTAACTTTTTCTAACCAAAAAAATTGATTTAATATCTTTTTTTATGGTTTAGAGCGTGCATGTCTAAATGGTATTTCTAGTGAACCCGTTCGAATTTTAATCGAGTAAAAATCTCAAAATTTTATTTTAAGTTGTATAATTAGGTTCAAAAGCCCATAATTAACTTTTTGTACCAAAAAAATTTGATTTATTATCTTTTTCGATAGTTCTTTAGGGTTCAGAGCGTGCTTGTCTAAATGGGCTTTCTAGTGAACCCGTTCGAATTTTAACCTAGTAAAAAGCTCAAAATTTGATTTTAAGTTGTATAATTAGGTTCAAAAGCCCATAATTAACTTTTTTTACCCAAAAAATTTGATTTAATATCTTTTTTTATGGTTCAGAGCGTGCTTGTCTAAATGGGCTTTCTAGTGAACCCGTTCGAATTTTAACCGAGTAAAAAGCTCAAAATTTGATTTTTAGTTGTATAATTAGGTTCAAAAGCCCATAATTAACTTTTTGTACCCAAAAAAATTGATTTAATATCATTTTCGATCGTTTTTTAGGGTTTAGAGCGTGCATGTCTAAATGGGATTTCTGGTGAACCCGTTCGAATTTTAACCGAGTAAAAATCACAAAATTTGATTTTAAGATGTATAATTAGGTTCAAAAGCCGATAATTAACTTTTTTTACCCAAAAAATTTGATTTAATATCTTTTTTTAGGATTCAGAGCGTGCCTGTCTAAATGGGCTTTCTAGTGAACCCGTTTGAATTTTAACCGAGTAAAAAGCTCAAAATTTTATTTTGAGTTGTATAATTAGGTTCAAAAGCCCATAATTAACTTTTTCTACCCAAAAAAATTGATTTAATATCATTTTCGATCGTTCTTTAGGGTTTAGAGCGTGCATGCCTAAATGGGGTTTCTGGTGAACCCATTCGAATTTTAACCGAGTAAAAACCTCTAAATTTGATTTTAAGCAGTATAATTAGGTTCAAAATCCCCTAATTAACTTTTTCTAACAAAAAAATTTGATTTAATATCTTTTTTTATGGTTTAGAGCGTGCCTGTCTAAATGGGCTTTCTAGTGAACCCTTTCGAATTTTAACCGAGTAAAAAGCTCAAAATTTGATTTTGAGTTGTATAATTAGGTGCAAAAGCCCATAATTAACTTTTTGTACCCAAAAAATTGATTTAATATCTTTTTTTAGGGTTCGAAGCGTGCCTGTCTAAATCAGCTTTCTAGTGAACCCGTTCGAATTTTAACCGAGTAAAAAACTAAAAATTTGATTTTAAGTTGTATAATTAGGTTTAAAAGCCCATAATTAACTTTTTCTAACCAAAAAATTTGATTTAATATATTTTTTTATGGTTTAGTGCGTGCATGTCTAAATGATATTTCTAGTGAACCCGTTCGAATTTTAACCGAGTAAAAATCTCAAAATTTTATTTTAAGCTGTATAATTAGGTTCAAAAGCCCATAATTAACTTTTTTTACCCAAAAAATTTGATTTAATATCTGTTTTTAGGGTTCAGAGTGTGCCTGTCTAAATGGGCTTTCTAGTGAACCCGTTCGAATTTTAACCGAGTAAAAAGCTCAAAATTTGATTTTCAGTTGTATAATTAGGTTCAAAAGCCCGTAATTAACTTTTTGTACCCAAAAAATTTGATTTAACATCATTTTCGATCGTTCTTTAGGGTTTAGAGCGTGCATGCCTAAATGGGGTTTCTGGTGAACCCATTCGAATTTTAACCGAGTAAAAACCTCTAAATTTGATTTTAAGCTGTATAATTAGGTTCAAAATCCCATAATTAACTTTTTCTAACAAAAAAATTTGATTTAATATCTTCTTTTATGGTTTAGAGCGTGCCTGCCTAAATGGGCTTTCTAGTGAACCCTTTCGAATTTTAACCGAGTAAAAAGCTCAAAATTTGATTTTGAGTTGTATAATTAGGTTCAAAAGCCCATAATTAACTTTTTGTACCCAAAAAAATTGATTTAATATCTTTTTTTAGGGTTCAGAGCGTGCCTGTCTAAATGGGCTTTCTAGTGAACCCGTTCGAATTTTAACCGAGTAAAAAACTCAAAATTTGATTTTAAGCTGTATAATTAGGATCAAAAGCCCATAATTAACTTTTTCTAACCAAAAAAATTGATTTAATATCATTTTTTATGGTTTAGAGCGTGCATGTCTAAATGGTATTTCTAGTGAACCCGTTCGAATTTTAATCGAGTAAAAATCTCAAAATTTTATTTTAAGTTGGATAATTAGGTTCAAAAGTCCATAATTAAGTTTTTTTACCCAAAAAATTTGATTTAATATCTTTTTTTAGGGTTCAGAGCGTGCCTGTCTAAATGGGCTTTCTAGTGAACCCGTTCGAATTTTAACCGAGTAAAAAGCTCAAAATTTGATTTTGAGTTGTATAATTAGGTTCAAAAGCCCATAATTAACTTTTTGTACCAAAAACATTTGATTTAATATCTTTTTCGATAGTTCTTTAGGGTTTAGAGCGTGCATGTCTAAATAGGCTTTCTGGTGAACCCGTTCGAATTTTAACCGAGTAAAAAGCTCAAAATTTGATTTTGAGTTGTATAATTAGGTTCAAAAGCCCATAATTAACTTTTTGTACCCAAAAAATTTGATTTAACATCATTTTCGATCGTTCTTTAGGGTTTAGAGCGTGCATGCCTAAATGGGGTTTCTGGTGAACCCATTCGAATTTTAACCGAGTAAAAACCTCTAAATTTGATTTTAAGCTGTATAATTAGGTTCAAAATCCCATAATTAACTTTTTCTAACAAAAAAATTTGATTTAATATCTTTTTTTATGGTTTAGAGCGTGCCTGTCTAAATGGGCTTTCTAGTGAACCCTTTCGAATTTTAACCGAGTAAAAAGCTCAAAATTTGATTTTGAGTTGTTTAATTAGGTGCAAAAGCCCATAATTAACTTTTTGTACCCAAAAAATTGATTTAATATCTTTTTTTAGGGTTCAAAGCGTGCCTGTCTAAATGAGCTTTCTAGTGAACCCGTTCGAATTTTAACCGAGTAAAAAACTAAAAATTTGATTTTAAGCTATATAATTAGGTTCAAAAGCACATAATTAACTTTTTCTAACCAAAAAATTTGATTTAATATATTTTTTTATGGTTTAGTGCGTGCATGTCTAAATGGTATTTCTAGTGAACCCGTTCGACTTTTTGTAACCAAAAAATTTGATTTAACATTATTTTCGATCGTTCTTTAGGTTTTAGAGCGTGCATGTCTAAATGGGCTTTCTGGTGAACCCGTTCGAATTTTAACCGAGTAAAAAGCTCAAAATTTGATTTTAAGATGTGTATTAGGTTCAAAAGCCCATAATTAACTTTTTCTACACATAAAATTTGATTTAATATCTTTTTTTATGGTTTAGAGCGTGCATGTCTAAATGGTATTTCTAGTGAACCCGTTCGAATTTTAACCGAGTAAAAATCACAAAATTTGATTTTGAGTTGTATAATTAGGTTCAAAAGCCCATAATTAACTTTTTGTACCCAAAAAATTTGACTTAATATCATTTTCGATAGCTCATTAGGGTTTAGAGCGTGCATGTCTAAATGGGCTTTCTGGTGAACCCGTTCGAATTTTAACCTAGTAAAAAGCTCAAAATTTGATTTTATGCTGTATAGTTAGGTTCAAAGCCCATAATTAACTTTTTTTACCCAAAAAATTTGATTTAATATCTTTTTTTATGGTTCAGAGCGTGCTTGTCTAAATGGGCTTTCTAGTGAACCCGTTCGAATTTTAACCGAGTAAAAATCTCAAAATTTTATTTTAAGCTGTATAATTAGGTTCAAAAGCCCATAATTAACTTTTTTTACCCAAAAAATTTGATTTAATATCTGTTTTTAGGGTTCAGAGCGTGCCTGTCTAAATGGGCTTTCTAGTGAACCCGTTCAAATTTTAACAGAGTAAAAAGCTCAAAATTTGATTTTCAGTTGTATAATTAGGTTCAAAAGCCCATAATTAACTTTTTGTACCCAAAAAAATTGATTTAATATCATTTTCGATCGTTCTTTAGGGTTTAGAGCGTGCATGTCTAAATGGGATTTCTGGTGAACCCGTTCGAATTTTAACCGAGTAAAAAGCTAAAAATTTGATTTCCAGTTGTATAATTAGGTTCAAAAGCCCATAATTAACTTTTTGTACCCAAAAAATTTGATTTAACATCATTTTCGATCGTTCTTTAGGGTTTAGAGCGTGCATGCCTAAATGGGGTTTCTGGTGAACCCATTCGAATTTTAACCGAGTAAAAACCTCTAAATTTGATTTTAAGCTGTATAATTAGGTTCAAAATCCCATAATTAACCTTTTCTAACAAAAAAATTTGATTTAATATCTTTTTTTATGGTTTAGAGCGTGCCTGTCTAAATGGGCTTTCTAGTGAACCCTTTCGAATTTTAACCGAGTAAAAAGCTGAAAATTTGATTTTGAGTTGTATAATTAGGTTCAAAAGCCCATAATTAACTTTTTCTACCCAAAAAAATTGATTTAATATCATTTTCGATCGTTCTTTAGGGTTTAGAGCGTGCATGTCTAAATGGGCTTTCTGGTGAACCCGTTCGAATTTTAACCGAGTAAAAAGCTCAAAATTTGATTTTAAGCTGTATAATTAGGTTCAAAAGACCATAATTAACTTTTTGTACCCAAAAAATTTGATTTAACATCATTTTCGATCGTTCTTTAGGGTTTAGAGCGTGCATGCCTAAATGGGGTTTCTGGTGAACCCATTCGAATTTTAACCGAGTAAAAACCTCTAAATTTGATTTTATGCGGTATAATTAGGTTCAAAAGCCCATAATTAACTTTTTCTACCCAAAAAATTTGATTTAATATCTTTTCTTATGGTTCAGAGCGTGCTTGTCTAAATGGGCTTTCTAGTGAACCCGTTCGAATTTTAACCGAGTAAAAAGCTCAAAATTTGATTTTAAGCTGTATAATTAGGTTCAAAAGCCCATAATTAACTTTTTGTACCCAAAAAATTTGATTTAACATCATTTTCGATCGTTTTTTAGGGTTTAGAGCGTGCATGCCTAAATGGGGTTTCTGGTGAACCCATTCGAATTTTAACCGAGTAAAAACCTCTAAATTTGATTTTAAGCTGTATAATTAGGTTCGAAATCCCATAATTAACTTTTTCTAACAAAAAAATTTGATTTAATATCTTTTTTTATGGTTTAGAGCGTGCCTGTCTAAATGGGCTTTCTAGTGAACCCCTTCGAATTTTAACCGAGTAAAAATCTCAAAATTTGATTTTGAGTTGTTTAATTAGGTGCAAAAGCCCATAATTAACTTTTTGTACCCAAAAAATTGATTTAATATCTTTTTTTAGGGTTCAAAGCGTGCCTGTCTAAATGAGCTTTCTAGTGAACCCGTTCGAATTTTAACCGAGTAAAAAACTCAAAATTTGATTTTAAGCTGTATAATTAGGTTCAAAAGCCCATAATTAACTTTTTCTAACCAAAAAAATTGATTTAATATCTTTTTTTATGGTTTAGAGCGTGCATGTCTAAATGGTATTTCTAGTGAACCCGTTCGAATTTTAATCGAGTAAAAATCTCAAAATTTTATTTTAAGTTGGATAATTAGGTTCAAAAGCCCATAATTAAGTTTTTTTACCCAAAAAATTTGATTTAATATTTGTTTTTAGGGTTCAGAGCGTGCCTATCTAAATGGGCTTTCTAGTGAACCCGTTCGAATTTTAACCGAGTAAAAAGCTCAAAATTTGATTTTCAGTTGTATAATTAGGTTCAAAAGCCCATAATTAACTTTTTGTACCAAAAACATTTGATTTAATATCTTTTTCGATAGTTCTTTAGGGTTTAGAGCGTGCATGTCTAAATAGGCTTTCTGGTGAACCCGTTCGAATTTTAACCGAGTAAAAAGCTCAAAATTTGATTTTGAGTTGTATAATTACATTCAAAAGACCATAATTAACTTTTTGTACCCAAAATATTTGATTTAACATCATTTTCGATCGTTCTTTAGGGTTTAGAGCGTGCATGCCTAAATGGGGTTTCTGGTGAACCCATTCGAATTTTAACCGAGTAAAAACCTCTAAATTTGATTTTAAGCTGTATAATTAGGTTCAAAAGCCCATAATTAACTTTTTCTAACAAAAAAATTTGATTTAATATCTTTTTTAATGGTTTAGAGCGTGCCTATCTAAATGGGCTTTCTCGTGAACCCGTTCGAATTTTAACCGAGTAAAAAGCTAAAAATTTGATTTTAAGCTGTATAATTAGGTTCAAAAGCCCATAATTAACTTTTTGTACCCAAAAAATTTGATTTAACATCATTTTTGATCGTTCTTTAGGGTTTAGAGCGTGCATGCCTAAATGGGGTTTCTGGTGAACCCATTCGAATTTTAACCGAGTAAAAAGCTCAAAATTTGATTTTAAGCTGTATAATTAGGTTCAAAATCCCATAATTAACTTTTTCTAACAAAAAAATTTGATTTAATATCTTTTTTTATGGTTTAGAGCGTGCCTGTCTAAATGGGCTTTCTAGTGAACCCTTTCGAATTTTAACCGAGTAAAAAGCTCAAAATTTGATTTTGAGTTGGATAATTAGGTTCAAAAGCCCATAATTAACTTTTTGTACCCAAAAAATTTGATTTAACATCATTTTCGATCGTTCTTTAGGGTTTAGAGCGTGCATGCCTAAATGGGGTTTCTGGTGAACGCATTCGAAATTTAACCGAGTAAAAACCTCTAAATTTGATTTTAAGCTGTATAATTAGGTTCAAAATCCCATAATTAACTTTTTCTAACCAAAAAATTTGATTTAATATCTTTTTTTATGGTTTAGAGCGTGCCTGTCTAAATGGGCTTAATAGTGAACCCGTTCGAATTTTAACCGAGTAAAAAGCTCAAAATTTGATTTTCAGTTGTATAATTAGGTTCAAAAGCCCATAATTAACTTTTTGTACCCAAAAAAATTGATTTAACATCATTTTCCATCGTTCTTTAGGGTTTAGAGCGTGCATGCCTAAATGGGGTTTCTGGTTAACCCATTCGAATTTTAACCGAGTAAAAACCTCTAAATTTGATTTTAAGCTGTATAATTAGGTTCAAAATCCCATAATTAACTTTTTCTAACAAAAAAATTTGATTTAATATCTTTTTTAATGGTTTAGAGCGTGCCTATCTAAATGGGCTTTCTCGTGAACCCGTTCGAATTTTAACCGAGTAAAAAGCTAAAAATTTGATTTTCAGTTGTATAATTAGGTTCAAAAGCCCATAATTAACTTTTTCTAACCAAAAAAATTGATTCAATATCTTTTTTTATGGTTTAGAGCGTGCTTGTCTAAATGGGTTTTCTAGTGAACCCGTTCGAATTTTAAACGTGTAAAAAGCTCAAAATTTGATTTTGAGTTGTATAATTAGGTTAAAAAGCCCATAATTAACTTTTTGTACCCAAAAAAATTGATTTAATATCATTTTCGATCGTTCTTTAGGGTTTAGAGCGTGCATGTCTAAATGGGCTTTCTCGTGAACCCGTTCGAATTTTAACCGAGTAAACAGCTCAAAATTTGATTTTAAGCTGTATGATTAGGTTCAAAAGCCCATAATTAACTTTTTCTACCCAAAAAATTTGATTTAATATCTTTTTTTATGGTTTAGAGCGTGCCTGTCTAAATGGGTTTTCTAGTGAACCCGTTCGAATTTTAACTAAGTAAAAAGCTCAAAATTTGATTTTGAGTTGTATAATTAGGTTAAAAAGCCCATAATTAACTTTTTTTACCCAAAAAAATTGATTTAATATCATTTTCGATCGTTCTTTAGGGTTTAGAGCGTGCATGTCTAAATGGGCTTTCTGGTAACCCGTTCGAATTTTAACCGAGTAAAAACCTCAAAATTTTATTTTAAGCTGTATAATTAGGTTCAAAAGCCCATAATTAACTTTTTCTAACAAAAAAATTTGATTTAATATCTTTTTTTATGGTTTAGAGCGTGCCTGTCTAAATGGGCTTTCTAGTGAACCCTTTCGAATTTTAAACGAGTAAAAAGCTCAAAATTTGATTTTGAGTTGTATAATTAGGTTAAAAAGCCCATAATTAACTTTTTGTACCCAAAAAAATTGATTTAATATCATTTTCGATCGTTCTTTAGGGTTTAGAGCGTGCATGTCTAAATGGGCTTTCTCGTGAACCCGTTCGAATTTTAACCGAGTAAAAAGCTCAAAATTTGATTTTAAGCTGTATAATTAGGTTCAAAAGCCCATAATTAACTTTTTGTACCCAAAAAATTTGATTTAACATCATTTTCGATCGTGTTTTAGGGTTTAGAGCGTGCATGCCTAAATGGGGTTTCTCGTGAACCCATTCGAATTTTAACCGAGTAAAAACCTCTAAATTTGATTTTAAGCTGTATAATTAGGTTCAAAAGCCCATAATTAACTTTTTCTACCCAAAAAATTTGATTTAATATCTTTTTTTATGGTTTAGAGCGTGCCTGTCTAAATGGGTTTTCTAGTGAACCCGTTCGAATTTTAAACGAGTAAAAAGCTCAAAATTTGATTTTGAGTTGTATAATTAGGTTAAAAAGCCCATAATTAACTTTTTGTACCCAAAAAAATTGATTTAATATCATTTTCGATCGTTCTTTAGGGTTTAGAGCGTGCATGTCTAAATGGGCTTTCTCGTGAACCCGTTCCAATTTTAACCGAGTAAAAAGCTCAAAATTTGATTTTAAGCTGTATAATTAGGTTCAAAAGCCCATAATTAACTTTTTCTAACCAAAAAATTTGATTCAATATCTTTTTTTATGGTTTAGAGCGTGCCTGTCTAAATGGGTTTTCTAGTGAACCCGTTCGAATTTTAAACGAGTAAAAAGCTCAAAATTTGATTTTGAGTTGTATAATTAGGTTAAAAAGCCCATAATTAACTTTTTGTACCCAAAAAAATTGATTTAATATCATTTTCGATCGTTCTTTAGGGTTTAGAGCGTGCATGTCTAAATGGGCTTTCTCGTGAACCCGTTCGAATTTTAACCGAGTAAAAAGCTCAAAATTTGATTTTAAGCTGTATAATTAGGTTCAAAAGCCCATAATTAACTTTTTGTACCCAAAAAATTTGATTTAACATCATTTTCGATCGTTTTTTAGGGTTTAGAGCGTACATGCCTAAATGGGGTTTCTGGTGAACCCATTCGAATTTTAACCGAGTAAAAACCTCTAAATTTGATTTTAAGCTGTATAATTAGGTTCAAAATCCCATAATTAACTTTTTCTAACAAAAAAATTTGATTTAATATCTTTTTTTATGGTTTAGAGCGTGCCTGTCTAAATGGGCTTTCTAGTGAACCCTTTCGAATTTTAACCGAGTAAAAAGCTCAAAATTTGATTTTGAGTTGGATAATTAGGTTCAAAAGCCCATAATTAACTTTTTTTACCCAAAAGAATTGATTTAATATCTTTTTCGATAGTTCTTTAGGGTTTAGAGCGTGCATGCCTAAATGGGGTTTCTGGTTAACCCATTTGAATTTTAACCGAGTAAAAAGTCTAAATTTGATTTTAAGCTGTATAATTAGGTTCAAAAGCCCATCATTAACTTTTTCTACCCAAAAAATTTGATTCAATATCTTTTTTTATGGTTTAGAGCGTGCCTGTCTAAATGGGCTTAATAGTGAACCCGTTCGAATTTTAACCGAGTAAAAAGCTCAAAATTTGATTTTGAGTTGTATAATTAGGTTCAAAAGCCCATAATTAACTTTTTCTACCCAAAAAAATTGATTTAATATCATTTTCGATCGTTCTTTAGGGTTTAGAGCGTGCATGTCTAAATGGGCTTTCTGGTGAACCCGTTCGAATTTTAACCGAGTAAAAAGCTCAAAATTTGATTTTAAGCTGTATAATTAGGTTCAAAGCCCATAATTAACTTTTTCTAACCAAAAAATTTGATTTAATATCTTTTTTTATGGTTTAGAGCGTGCCTGTCTAAATGGGTTTTCTAGTGAACCCGTTCGAATTTGAACCGAGTAAAAAGCTCAAAATTTGATTTTGAGTTGTATAATTAGGTTAAAAAGCCCATAATTAACTTTTTGTACCCAAAAAAATTGATTTAATATCATTTTCGATCGTTCTTTAGGGTTTAAAGCGTGCATGTCTAAATGGGCTTTCTGGTGAACCCGTTCGAATTTTAACCGAGTAAAAAGCGTAATTTGATTTTAAGCTGTATAATTAGGTTCAAAAGCCCATAATTAACTTTTTCTAACCAAAAAATTTGATTTAATATCTTTTTTTATGGTTTAGAGCGTGCATGTCTAAATGGGCTTTCTAGTGAACCCGTTCGAATTTTAACCGAGTAAAAATCTCAAAATTTTATTTTAAGCTGTATAATTAGGTTCAAAAGACCATAATTAACTTTTTTTACCCAAAAAATTTGATTTAATATCTTTTTTTAGGGTTCAGAGCGTGCCTGTCTAAATGGGCTTTCTGGTGAACCAGTTCGAATTTCAACCGAGTAAAAAGCTCAAAATTTGATTTTCAGTTGTATAATTACGTTCAGAAGCCCTTAATTAACTTTTTCTTCCCAAAAAATTGATTTAATATTATTTTCGATCGTTCTTTAGGGTTTAGAGCCTGCATGTCTAAATGGGCTTTCTAGTGAACCCATTCGAATTTTAACCGAGTAAAAAGCTCAAAATTTGATTTTAAGCTGTATAATTAGGTTCAAAAGCCCATAATTAACTTTTTCTAACCAAAAAAATTGATTTAATATCTTTTTTTATGGTTTAGAGCGTGCATGTCTAAATGGTATTTCTAGTGAACCCGTTTGAATTTTAACCGAGTAAAAATCTCAAAATTTTATTTTAAGTTGTATAATTAGGTTCAAAAGCCCATAATTAACTTTTTTTACCCAAAAAATTTGATGTAATATCTTTTTTTAGGGTTCAGAGCGTGCCTGTCTAAATGGGCTTTCTAGTGAACTCGTTCGAATTTTAACCGAGTAAAAAGCTCAAAATTTGATTTTCAGTTGTATAATTAGGTTCAAAAGCCCATAATTAACTTTTTGTACCAAAAAAATTTGATTTAATATCTTTTTCGATAGTTCTTTAGGGTTTAGAGCGTGCATGTCTAAATAGGCTTTCTGGTGAACCCGTTCCAATTTTAACCGAGTAAAAAGCTCAAAATTTGATTTTCAGTTGTATAATTAGGTTCAAAAGCCCATAATTAACTTTTTCTACCCAAAAAATTTGATTTAATATCTTTTTTTATGGTTTAGAGCGTGCCTGTCTAAATGGGCTTTCTAGTGAACCTGTTCGAATTTTAACCGAGTAAAAAGCTCAAAATTTGATTTTGAGTTGTATAATTAGGTTCAAAAGACCATAATTAACTTTTTCTACCCAAAAAATTGATTTAATATTATTTTCAATCGTTCTTTAGGGTTTAGAGCGTGCCTGTCTAAATGGGCTTTCTGGTGAACCCGTTCGAATTTTAACCGAGTAAAAAGCTCAAAATTTGATTTTGAGTTGTATAATTAGGTTAAGAAGCCCATAATTAACTTTTTGTACTCAAAAAAATTGATTTAATATCATTTTCGATCGTTCTTTAGGGTTTAGAGCGTGCCTGTCTAAATGGGATTTCTGGTGAACCCGTTCGAATTTTAACCGAGTAAAAACCTCAAAATTTTATTTTAAGCTGTATAATTAAGTTCAACAGCCCATAATTAACTTTTTGTACCCAAAAAATTTGATTTAACATCATTTTCGATCGTTCTTTAAGGTTTAGAGCGTGGATGCCTAAATGAGGTTTCTGGTGAACCCATTCGAATTTTAACCGAGTAAAAACCTCTAAATTTGATTTGAAGCTGTATACTTAGGTTCAAAAGCCCATAATTAACTTTTTCTAACCAAAAAATTTGATTTAATATATTTTTTTATGGTTTAGAGCGTGACTGTCTAAATGGGCTTTCTAGTGAACCCGTTCGAATTTTAACCGAGTAAAAAGCTCAAAATTTGATTTTAAGCTGTATTATTAGGTTCAAAAGCCCATAATTAACTTTTTCTACCCAAAAAATTTGATTTAATATCTTTTTTTATGGTTTAGAGCGTGCCTGTCTAAATGGGCTTTCTAGTGAACCCGTTCGAATTTTAAACCAGTTAAAAGCTCAAAATTTGATTTTGAGTTATATAATTAGGTTCAAAAGCCCATAATTAACTTTTTGTACCCAAAAAATTGATTTAATATCATTTTCGATCGTTCTTTAGGGTTTAGAGCGTGCATGTCTAAATGGGATTTCTAGTGAACCTGTTCGAATTTTAACCGAGTAAAAACCTCAAAATTTTATTTTAAGCTGTATAATTAGGTTTAAAAGCCCATAATTAACTTTTTCTAACCAAAAAATTTAATTTAATATCTTTTTTTATGGTTTAGAGCGTGCCTGTTTAAATGGGCTTTCTAGTGAACCCGTTCGAATTTTAACCGATTAAAAAGCTCAAAATTTGATTTTGAGTTGTATAATTAGGTTCAAAAGCCCATAATTAACTTTTTCTACCCAAAAAATTGATTTAATATCATTTTCGATCGTTCTTTAGGGTTTAGAGCGTGCATGTCTAAATGGGCTTTCTCGTGAACCCGTTCGAATTTTAACCGAGTAAAAAGCTCAAAATTTGATTTTAAGCTGTATAATTAGGTTCAAAAGCCCATAATTAACTTTTTGTACCCAAAAAATTTGATTTAACATCATTTTCGATCGTGTTTTAGGGTTTAGAGCGTGCATGCCTAAATGGGGTTTCTCGTGAACCCATTCGAATTTTAACCGAGTAAAAACCTCTAAATTTGATTTTAAGCTGTATAATTAGGTTCAAAAGCCCATAATTAACTTTTTCTACCCAAAAAATTTGATTTAATATCTTTTTTTATGGTTTAGAGCGTGCCTGTCTAAATGGGTTTTCTAGTGAACCCGTTCGAATTTTAAACGAGTAAAAAGCTCAAAATTTGATTTTGAGTTGTATAATTAGGTTAAAAAGCCCATAATTAACTTTTTGTACCCAAAAAAATTGATTTAATATCATTTTCGATCGTTCTTTAGGGTTTAGAGCGTGCATGTCTAAATGGGCTTTCTCGTGAACCCGTTCCAATTTTAACCGAGTAAAAAGCTCAAAATTTGATTTTAAGCTGTATAATTAGGTTCAAAAGCCCATAATTAACTTTTTCTAACCAAAAAATTTGATTCAATATCTTTTTTTATGGTTTAGAGCGTGCCTGTCTAAATGGGTTTTCTAGTGAACCCGTTCGAATTTTAAACGAGTAAAAAGCTCAAAATTTGATTTTGAGTTGTATAATTAGGTTAAAAAGCCCATAATTAACTTTTTGTACCCAAAAAAATTGATTTAATATCATTTTCGATCGTTCTTTAGGGTTTAGAGCGTGCATGTCTAAATGGGCTTTCTCGTGAACCCGTTCGAATTTTAACCGAGTAAAAAGCTCAAAATTTGATTTTAAGCTGTATAATTAGGTTCAAAAGCCCATAATTAACTTTTTGTACCCAAAAAATTTGATTTAACATCATTTTCGATCGTTTTTTAGGGTTTAGAGCGTACATGCCTAAATGGGGTTTCTGGTGAACCCATTCGAATTTTAACCGAGTAAAAACCTCTAAATTTGATTTTAAGCTGTATAATTAGGTTCAAAATCCCATAATTAACTTTTTCTAACAAAAAAATTTGATTTAATATCTTTTTTTATGGTTTAGAGCGTGCCTGTCTAAATGGGCTTTCTAGTGAACCCTTTCGAATTTTAACCGAGTAAAAAGCTCAAAATTTGATTTTGAGTTGGATAATTAGGTTCAAAAGCCCATAATTAACTTTTTTTACCCAAAAAAATTGATTTAATATCTTTTTCGATAGTTCTTTAGGGTTTAGAGCGTGCATGCCTAAATGGGGTTTCTGGTTAACCCATTTGAATTTTAACCGAGTAAAAAGTCTAAATTTGATTTTAAGCTGTATAATTAGGTTCAAAAGCCCATCATTAACTTTTTCTACCCAAAAAATTTGATTCAATATCTTTTTTTATGGTTTAGAGCGTGCCTGTCTAAATGGGCTTAATAGTGAACCCGTTCGAATTTTAACCGAGTAAAAAGCTCAAAATTTGATTTTGAGTTGTATAATTAGGTTCAAAAGCCCATAATTAACTTTTTCTACCCAAAAAAATTGATTTAATATCATTTTCGATCGTTCTTTAGGGTTTAGAGCGTGCATGTCTAAATGGGCTTTCTGGTGAACCCGTTCGAATTTTAACCGAGTAAAAAGCTCAAAATTTGATTTTAAGCTGTATAATTAGGTTCAAAGCCCATAATTAACTTTTTCTAACCAAAAAATTTGATTTAATATCTTTTTTTATGGTTTAGAGCGTGCCTGTCTAAATGGGTTTTCTAGTGAACCCGTTCGAATTTGAACCGAGTAAAAAGCTCAAAATTTGATTTTGAGTTGTATAATTAGGTTAAAAAGCCCATAATTAACTTTTTGTACCCAAAAAAATTGATTTAATATCATTTTCGATCGTTCTTTAGGGTTTAAAGCGTGCATGTCTAAATGGGCTTTCTGGTGAACCCGTTCGAATTTTAACCGAGTAAAAAGCGTAATTTGATTTTAAGCTGTATAATTAGGTTCAAAAGCCCATAATTAACTTTTTCTAACCAAAAAATTTGATTTAATATCTTTTTTTATGGTTTAGAGCGTGCATGTCTAAATGGGCTTTCTAGTGAACCCGTTCGAATTTTAACCGAGTAAAAATCTCAAAATTTTATTTTAAGCTGTATAATTAGGTTCAAAAGACCATAATTAACTTTTTTTACCCAAAAAATTTGATTTAATATCTTTTTTTAGGGTTCAGAGCGTGCCTGTCTAAATGGGCTTTCTGGTGAACCAGTTCGAATTTCAACCGAGTAAAAAGCTCAAAATTTGATTTTCAGTTGTATAAATTACGTTCAGAAGCCCTTAATTAACTTTTTCTTCCCAAAAAATTGATTTAATATTATTTTCGATCGTTCTTTAGGGTTTAGAGCCTGCATGTCTAAATGGGCTTTCTAGTGAACCCATTCGAATTTTAACCGAGTAAAAAGCTCAAAATTTGATTTTAAGCTGTATAATTAGGTTCAAAAGCCCATAATTAACTTTTTCTAACCAAAAAAATTGATTTAATATCTTTTTTTATGGTTTAGAGCGTGCATGTCTAAATGGTATTTCTAGTGAACCCGTTTGAATTTTAACCGAGTAAAAATCTCAAAATTTTATTTTAAGTTGTATAATTAGGTTCAAAAGCCCATAATTAACTTTTTTTACCCAAAAAATTTGATGTAATATCTTTTTTTAGGGTTCAGAGCGTGCCTGTCTAAATGGGCTTTCTAGTGAACTCGTTCGAATTTTAACCGAGTAAAAAGCTCAAAATTTGATTTTCAGTTGTATAATTAGGTTCAAAAGCCCATAATTAACTTTTTGTACCAAAAAAATTTGATTTAATATCTTTTTCGATAGTTCTTTAGGGTTTAGAGCGTGCATGTCTAAATAGGCTTTCTGGTGAACCCGTTCCAATTTTAACCGAGTAAAAAGCTCAAAATTTGATTTTCAGTTGTATAATTAGGTTCAAAAGCCCATAATTAACTTTTTCTACCCAAAAAATTTGATTTAATATCTTTTTTTATGGTTTAGAGCGTGCCTGTCTAAATGGGCTTTCTAGTGAACCTGTTCGAATTTTAACCGAGTAAAAAGCTCAAAATTTGATTTTGAGTTGTATAATTAGGTTCAAAAGACCATAATTAACTTTTTCTACCCAAAAAATTGATTTAATATTATTTTCAATCGTTCTTTAGGGTTTAGAGCGTGCCTGTCTAAATGGGCTTTCTGGTGAACCCGTTCGAATTTTAACCGAGTAAAAAGCTCAAAATTTGATTTTGAGTTGTATAATTAGGTTAAGAAGCCCATAATTAACTTTTTGTACTCAAAAAAATTGATTTAATATCATTTTCGATCGTTCTTTAGGGTTTAGAGCGTGCCTGTCTAAATGGGATTTCTGGTGAACCCGTTCGAATTTTAACCGAGTAAAAACCTCAAAATTTTATTTTAAGCTGTATAATTAAGTTCAACAGCCCATAATTAACTTTTTGTACCCAAAAAATTTGATTTAACATCATTTTCGATCGTTCTTTAAGGTTTAGAGCGTGGATGCCTAAATGAGGTTTCTGGTGAACCCATTCGAATTTTAACCGAGTAAAAACCTCTAAATTTGATTTGAAGCTGTATACTTAGGTTCAAAAGCCCATAATTAACTTTTTCTAACCAAAAAATTTGATTTAATATATTTTTTTATGGTTTAGAGCGTGACTGTCTAAATGGGCTTTCTAGTGAACCCGTTCGAATTTTAACCGAGTAAAAAGCTCAAAATTTGATTTTAAGCTGTATTATTAGGTTCAAAAGCCCATAATTAACTTTTTGTACCCAAAAAATTTGATTTAACATCATTTTCGATCGTGTTTTAGGGTTTAGAGCGTGCATGCCTAAATGGGGTTTCTCGTGAACCCATTCGAATTTTAACCGAGTAAAAACCTCTAAATTTGATTTTAAGCTGTATAATTAGGTTCAAAAGCCCATAATTAACTTTTTCTACCCAAAAAATTTGATTTAATATCTTTTTTTATGGTTTAGAGCGTGCCTGTCTAAATGGGTTTTCTAGTGAACCCGTTCGAATTTTAAACGAGTAAAAAGCTCAAAATTTGATTTTGAGTTGTATAATTAGGTTAAAAAGCCCATAATTAACTTTTTGTACCCAAAAAAATTGATTTAATATCATTTTCGATCGTTCTTTAGGGTTTAGAGCGTGCATGTCTAAATGGGCTTTCTCGTGAACCCGTTCCAATTTTAACCGAGTAAAAAGCTCAAAATTTGATTTTAAGCTGTATAATTAGGTTCAAAAGCCCATAATTAACTTTTTCTAACCAAAAAATTTGATTCAATATCTTTTTTTATGGTTTAGAGCGTGCCTGTCTAAATGGGTTTTCTAGTGAACCCGTTCGAATTTTAAACGAGTAAAAAGCTCAAAATTTGATTTTGAGTTGTATAATTAGGTTAAAAAGCCCATAATTAACTTTTTGTACCCAAAAAAATTGATTTAATATCATTTTCGATCGTTCTTTAGGGTTTAGAGCGTGCATGTCTAAATGGGCTTTCTCGTGAACCCGTTCGAATTTTAACCGAGTAAAAAGCTCAAAATTTGATTTTAAGCTGTATAATTAGGTTCAAAAGCCCATAATTAACTTTTTGTACCCAAAAAATTTGATTTAACATCATTTTCGATCGTTTTTTAGGGTTTAGAGCGTACATGCCTAAATGGGGTTTCTGGTGAACCCATTCGAATTTTAACCGAGTAAAAACCTCTAAATTTGATTTTAAGCTGTATAATTAGGTTCAAAATCCCATAATTAACTTTTTCTAACAAAAAAATTTGATTTAATATCTTTTTTTATGGTTTAGAGCGTGCCTGTCTAAATGGGCTTTCTAGTGAACCCTTTCGAATTTTAACCGAGTAAAAAGCTCAAAATTTGATTTTGAGTTGGATAATTAGGTTCAAAAGCCCATAATTAACTTTTTTTACCCAAAAAAATTGATTTAATATCTTTTTCGATAGTTCTTTAGGGTTTAGAGCGTGCATGCCTAAATGGGGTTTCTGGTTAACCCATTTGAATTTTAACCGAGTAAAAAGTCTAAATTTGATTTTAAGCTGTATAATTAGGTTCAAAAGCCCATCATTAACTTTTTCTACCCAAAAAATTTGATTCAATATCTTTTTTTATGGTTTAGAGCGTGCCTGTCTAAATGGGCTTAATAGTGAACCCGTTCGAATTTTAACCGAGTAAAAAGCTCAAAATTTGATTTTGAGTTGTATAATTAGGTTCAAAAGCCCATAATTAACTTTTTCTACCCAAAAAAATTGATTTAATATCATTTTCGATCGTTCTTTAGGGTTTAGAGCGTGCATGTCTAAATGGGCTTTCTGGTGAACCCGTTCGAATTTTAACCGAGTAAAAAGCTCAAAATTTGATTTTAAGCTGTATAATTAGGTTCAAAGCCCATAATTAACTTTTTCTAACCAAAAAATTTGATTTAATATCTTTTTTTATGGTTTAGAGCGTGCCTGTCTAAATGGGTTTTCTAGTGAACCCGTTCGAATTTGAACCGAGTAAAAAGCTCAAAATTTGATTTTGAGTTGTATAATTAGGTTAAAAAGCCCATAATTAACTTTTTGTACCCAAAAAAATTGATTTAATATCATTTTCGATCGTTCTTTAGGGTTTAAAGCGTGCATGTCTAAATGGGCTTTCTGGTGAACCCGTTCGAATTTTAACCGAGTAAAAAGCGTAATTTGATTTTAAGCTGTATAATTAGGTTCAAAAGCCCATAATTAACTTTTTCTAACCAAAAAATTTGATTTAATATCTTTTTTTATGGTTTAGAGCGTGCATGTCTAAATGGGCTTTCTAGTGAACCCGTTCGAATTTTAACCGAGTAAAAATCTCAAAATTTTATTTTAAGCTGTATAATTAGGTTCAAAAGACCATAATTAACTTTTTTTACCCAAAAAATTTGATTTAATATCTTTTTTTAGGGTTCAGAGCGTGCCTGTCTAAATGGGCTTTCTGGTGAACCAGTTCGAATTTCAACCGAGTAAAAAGCTCAAAATTTGATTTTCAGTTGTATAATTACGTTCAGAAGCCCTTAATTAACTTTTTCTTCCCAAAAAATTGATTTAATATTATTTTCGATCGTTCTTTAGGGTTTAGAGCCTGCATGTCTAAATGGGCTTTCTAGTGAACCCATTCGAATTTTAACCGAGTAAAAAGCTCAAAATTTGATTTTAAGCTGTATAATTAGGTTCAAAAGCCCATAATTAACTTTTTCTAACCAAAAAAATTGATTTAATATCTTTTTTTATGGTTTAGAGCGTGCATGTCTAAATGGTATTTCTAGTGAACCCGTTTGAATTTTAACCGAGTAAAAATCTCAAAATTTTATTTTAAGTTGTATAATTAGGTTCAAAAGCCCATAATTAACTTTTTTTACCCAAAAAATTTGATGTAATATCTTTTTTTAGGGTTCAGAGCGTGCCTGTCTAAATGGGCTTTCTAGTGAACTCGTTCGAATTTTAACCGAGTAAAAAGCTCAAAATTTGATTTTCAGTTGTATAATTAGGTTCAAAAGCCCATAATTAACTTTTTGTACCAAAAAAATTTGATTTAATATCTTTTTCGATAGTTCTTTAGGGTTTAGAGCGTGCATGTCTAAATAGGCTTTCTGGTGAACCCGTTCCAATTTTAACCGAGTAAAAAGCTCAAAATTTGATTTTCAGTTGTATAATTAGGTTCAAAAGCCCATAATTAACTTTTTCTACCCAAAAAATTTGATTTAATATCTTTTTTTATGGTTTAGAGCGTGCCTGTCTAAATGGGCTTTCTAGTGAACCTGTTCGAATTTTAACCGAGTAAAAAGCTCAAAATTTGATTTTGAGTTGTATAATTAGGTTCAAAAGACCATAATTAACTTTTTCTACCCAAAAAATTGATTTAATATTATTTTCAATCGTTCTTTAGGGTTTAGAGCGTGCCTGTCTAAATGGGCTTTCTGGTGAACCCGTTCGAATTTTAACCGAGTAAAAAGCTCAAAATTTGATTTTGAGTTGTATAATTAGGTTAAGAAGCCCATAATTAACTTTTTGTACTCAAAAAAATTGATTTAATATCATTTTCGATCGTTCTTTAGGGTTTAGAGCGTGCCTGTCTAAATGGGATTTCTGGTGAACCCGTTCGAATTTTAACCGAGTAAAAACCTCAAAATTTTATTTTAAGCTGTATAATTAAGTTCAACAGCCCATAATTAACTTTTTGTACCCAAAAAATTTGATTTAACATCATTTTCGATCGTTCTTTAAGGTTTAGAGCGTGGATGCCTAAATGAGGTTTCTGGTGAACCCATTCGAATTTTAACCGAGTAAAAACCTCTAAATTTGATTTGAAGCTGTATACTTAGGTTCAAAAGCCCATAATTAACTTTTTCTAACCAAAAAATTTGATTTAATATATTTTTTTATGGTTTAGAGCGTGACTGTCTAAATGGGCTTTCTAGTGAACCCGTTCGAATTTTAACCGAGTAAAAAGCTCAAAATTTGATTTTAAGCTGTATTATTAGGTTCAAAAGCCCATAATTAACTTTTTCTACCCAAAAAATTTGATTTAATATCTTTTTTTATGGTTTAGAGCGTGCCTGTCTAAATGGGCTTTCTAGTGAACCCGTTCGAATTTTAAACCAGTTAAAAGCTCAAAATTTGATTTTGAGTTATATAATTAGGTTCAAAAGCCCATAATTAACTTTTTGTACCCAAAAAATTGATTTAATATCATTTTCGATCGTTCTTTAGGGTTTAGAGCGTGCATGTCTAAATGGGATTTCTAGTGAACCTGTTCGAATTTTAACCGAGTAAAAACCTCAAAATTTTATTTTAAGCTGTATAATTAGGTTTAAAAGCCCATAATTAACTTTTTCTAACCAAAAAATTTAATTTAATATCTTTTTTTATGGTTTAGAGCGTGCCTGTTTAAATGGGCTTTCTAGTGAACCCGTTCGAATTTTAACCGATTAAAAAGCTCAAAATTTGATTTTGAGTTGTATAATTAGGTTCAAAAGCCCATAATTAACTTTTTCTACCCAAAAAATTGATTTAATATCATTTTCGATCGTTCTTTAGGGTTTAGAGCGTGCATGTCTAAATGGGCTTTCTCGTGAACCCGTTCGAATTTTAACCGAGTAAAAAGCTCAAAATTTGATTTTAAGCTGTATAATTAGGTTCAAAAGCCCATAATTAACTTTTTGTACCCAAAAAATTTGATTTAACATCATTTTCGATCGTGTTTTAGGGTTTAGAGCGTGCATGCCTAAATGGGGTTTCTCGTGAACCCATTCGAATTTTAACCGAGTAAAAACCTCTAAATTTGATTTTAAGCTGTATAATTAGGTTCAAAAGCCCATAATTAACTTTTTCTACCCAAAAAATTTGATTTAATATCTTTTTTTATGGTTTAGAGCGTGCCTGTCTAAATGGGTTTTCTAGTGAACCCGTTCGAATTTTAAACGAGTAAAAAGCTCAAAATTTGATTTTGAGTTGTATAATTAGGTTAAAAAGCCCATAATTAACTTTTTGTACCCAAAAAAATTGATTTAATATCATTTTCGATCGTTCTTTAGGGTTTAGAGCGTGCATGTCTAAATGGGCTTTCTCGTGAACCCGTTCCAATTTTAACCGAGTAAAAAGCTCAAAATTTGATTTTAAGCTGTATAATTAGGTTCAAAAGCCCATAATTAACTTTTTCTAACCAAAAAATTTGATTCAATATCTTTTTTTATGGTTTAGAGCGTGCCTGTCTAAATGGGTTTTCTAGTGAACCCGTTCGAATTTTAAACGAGTAAAAAGCTCAAAATTTGATTTTGAGTTGTATAATTAGGTTCAAAAGCCCATAATTAACTTTTTGTACCCAAAAAAATTGATTTAATATCATTTTCGATCGTTCTTTAGGGTTTAGAGCGTGCATGTCTAAATGGGCTTTCTCGTGAACCCGTTCGAATTTTAACCGAGTAAAAAGCTCAAAATTTGATTTTAAGCTGTATAATTAGGTTCAAAAGCCCATAATTAACTTTTTGTACCCAAAAAATTTGATTTAACATCATTTTCGATCGTTTTTTAGGGTTTAGAGCGTACATGCCTAAATGGGGTTTCTGGTGAACCCATTCGAATTTTAACCGAGTAAAAACCTCTAAATTTGATTTTAAGCTGTATAATTAGGTTCAAAATCCCATAATTAACTTTTTCTAACAAAAAAATTTGATTTAATATCTTTTTTTATGGTTTAGAGCGTGCCTGTCTAAATGGGCTTTCTAGTGAACCCTTTCGAATTTTAACCGAGTAAAAAGCTCAAAATTTGATTTTGAGTTGGATAATTAGGTTCAAAAGCCCATAATTAACTTTTTTTACCCAAAAAAATTGATTTAATATCTTTTTCGATAGTTCTTTAGGGTTTAGAGCGTGCATGCCTAAATGGGGTTTCTGGTTAACCCATTTGAATTTTAACCGAGTAAAAAGTCTAAATTTGATTTTAAGCTGTATAATTAGGTTCAAAAGCCCATCATTAACTTTTTCTACCCAAAAAATTTGATTCAATATCTTTTTTTATGGTTTAGAGCGTGCCTGTCTAAATGGGCTTAATAGTGAACCCGTTCGAATTTTAACCGAGTAAAAAGCTCAAAATTTGATTTTGAGTTGTATAATTAGGTTCAAAAGCCCATAATTAACTTTTTCTACCCAAAAAAATTGATTTAATATCATTTTCGATCGTTCTTTAGGGTTTAGAGCGTGCATGTCTAAATGGGCTTTCTGGTGAACCCGTTCGAATTTTAACCGAGTAAAAAGCTCAAAATTTGATTTTAAGCTGTATAATTAGGTTCAAAGCCCATAATTAACTTTTTCTAACCAAAAAATTTGATTTAATATCTTTTTTTATGGTTTAGAGCGTGCCTGTCTAAATGGGTTTTCTAGTGAACCCGTTCGAATTTGAACCGAGTAAAAAGCTCAAAATTTGATTTTGAGTTGTATAATTAGGTTAAAAAGCCCATAATTAACTTTTTGTACCCAAAAAAATTGATTTAATATCATTTTCGATCGTTCTTTAGGGTTTAAAGCGTGCATGTCTAAATGGGCTTTCTGGTGAACCCGTTCGAATTTTAACCGAGTAAAAAGCGTAATTTGATTTTAAGCTGTATAATTAGGTTCAAAAGCCCATAATTAACTTTTTCTAACCAAAAAATTTGATTTAATATCTTTTTTTATGGTTTAGAGCGTGCATGTCTAAATGGGCTTTCTAGTGAACCCGTTCGAATTTTAACCGAGTAAAAATCTCAAAATTTTATTTTAAGCTGTATAATTAGGTTCAAAAGACCATAATTAACTTTTTTTACCCAAAAAATTTGATTTAATATCTTTTTTTAGGGTTCAGAGCGTGCCTGTCTAAATGGGCTTTCTGGTGAACCAGTTCGAATTTCAACCGAGTAAAAAGCTCAAAATTTGATTTTCAGTTGTATAATTACGTTCAGAAGCCCTTAATTAACTTTTTCTTCCCAAAAAATTGATTTAATATTATTTTCGATCGTTCTTTAGGGTTTAGAGCCTGCATGTCTAAATGGGCTTTCTAGTGAACCCATTCGAATTTTAACCGAGTAAAAAGCTCAAAATTTGATTTTAAGCTGTATAATTAGGTTCAAAAGCCCATAATTAACTTTTTCTAACCAAAAAAATTGATTTAATATCTTTTTTTATGGTTTAGAGCGTGCATGTCTAAATGGTATTTCTAGTGAACCCGTTTGAATTTTAACCGAGTAAAAATCTCAAAATTTTATTTTAAGTTGTATAATTAGGTTCAAAAGCCCATAATTAACTTTTTTTACCCAAAAAATTTGATGTAATATCTTTTTTTAGGGTTCAGAGCGTGCCTGTCTAAATGGGCTTTCTAGTGAACTCGTTCGAATTTTAACCGAGTAAAAAGCTCAAAATTTGATTTTCAGTTGTATAATTAGGTTCAAAAGCCCATAATTAACTTTTTGTACCAAAAAAATTTGATTTAATATCTTTTTCGATAGTTCTTTAGGGTTTAGAGCGTGCATGTCTAAATAGGCTTTCTGGTGAACCCGTTCCAATTTTAACCGAGTAAAAAGCTCAAAATTTGATTTTCAGTTGTATAATTAGGTTCAAAAGCCCATAATTAACTTTTTCTACCCAAAAAATTTGATTTAATATCTTTTTTTATGGTTTAGAGCGTGCCTGTCTAAATGGGCTTTCTAGTGAACCTGTTCGAATTTTAACCGAGTAAAAAGCTCAAAATTTGATTTTGAGTTGTATAATTAGGTTCAAAAGACCATAATTAACTTTTTCTACCCAAAAAATTGATTTAATATTATTTTCAATCGTTCTTTAGGGTTTAGAGCGTGCCTGTCTAAATGGGCTTTCTGGTGAACCCGTTCGAATTTTAACCGAGTAAAAAGCTCAAAATTTGATTTTGAGTTGTATAATTAGGTTAAGAAGCCCATAATTAACTTTTTGTACTCAAAAAAATTGATTTAATATCATTTTCGATCGTTCTTTAGGGTTTAGAGCGTGCCTGTCTAAATGGGATTTCTGGTGAACCCGTTCGAATTTTAACCGAGTAAAAACCTCAAAATTTTATTTTAAGCTGTATAATTAAGTTCAACAGCCCATAATTAACTTTTTGTACCCAAAAAATTTGATTTAACATCATTTTCGATCGTTCTTTAAGGTTTAGAGCGTGGATGCCTAAATGAGGTTTCTGGTGAACCCATTCGAATTTTAACCGAGTAAAAACCTCTAAATTTGATTTGAAGCTGTATACTTAGGTTCAAAAGCCCATAATTAACTTTTTCTAACCAAAAAATTTGATTTAATATATTTTTTTATGGTTTAGAGCGTGACTGTCTAAATGGGCTTTCTAGTGAACCCGTTCGAATTTTAACCGAGTAAAAAGCTCAAAATTTGATTTTAAGCTGTATTATTAGGTTCAAAAGCCCATAATTAACTTTTTCTACCCAAAAAATTTGATTTAATATCTTTTTTTATGGTTTAGAGCGTGCCTGTCTAAATGGGCTTTCTAGTGAACCCGTTCGAATTTTAAACCAGTTAAAAGCTCAAAATTTGATTTTGAGTTATATAATTAGGTTCAAAAGCCCATAATTAACTTTTTGTACCCAAAAAATTGATTTAATATCATTTTCGATCGTTCTTTAGGGTTTAGAGCGTGCATGTCTAAATGGGATTTCTAGTGAACCTGTTCGAATTTTAACCGAGTAAAAACCTCAAAATTTTATTTTAAGCTGTATAATTAGGTTTAAAAGCCCATAATTAACTTTTTCTAACCAAAAAATTTAATTTAATATCTTTTTTTATGGTTTAGAGCGTGCCTGTTTAAATGGGCTTTCTAGTGAACCCGTTCGAATTTTAACCGATTAAAAAGCTCAAAATTTGATTTTGAGTTGTATAATTAGGTTCAAAAGCCCATAATTAACTTTTTCTACCCAAAAAATTGATTTAATATCATTTTCGATCGTTCTTTAGGGTTTAGAGCGTGCATGCCTAAATCGGATTTCTAGTGAACCCGTTCGAATTTTAACCGAGTAAAAACCTCAAAATTTTATTTTAAGCTGTATAATTAGGTTCAAAAGCCCATAATTAACTTTTTTTACCCAAAAAATTTGATTTAATATCTTTTTTTATGGTTCAGAGCGTGCCTGTCTAAATGAGCTTTCTAGTGAACCCGTTCGAATTTTAACCGAGTAAAAAGCTCAAAATTTGATTTTTAGTTGTATAATTACGTTCAGAAGCCCATAATTAACTTTTTCTACCAAAAAATTTGATTTAATATCTTTTTCGATCGTTCTTTAGGGTTTAGAGCATGCATGTCTAAATGGGCTTTCTAGTGAACCCATTCGAATTTTAACCGAGTAAAAAGCTCAAAATTTGATTTTAAGCTGTATAATTAGGTTCAAAAGCCCATAATTAACTTTTTCTAACCAAAAAATTTGATTTAATATCTTTTTTTATGGTTTAGAGTGTGCATGTCTAAATGGTATTTCTAGTGAACCCGTTCGAATTTTAACCGAGTAAATATCTCAAAATTTTATTTTAAGCTGTATAATTAGGTTCAAAAGCCCATAATTAACTTTTTTTACCCAAAAAATTTGATTTAATATCTTTTTCTATGGTTCAGAGCGTGCCTGTCTAAATGAGCTTTCTAGTGAACCCGTTCGAATTTTAACCGAGTAAAAAGCTCAAAATTTGATTTTAAGTTGTATAATTAGGTTCAAAAGCCCATAATTAACTTTTTCTAACCAAAAAATTTGATTTAATATCTTTTTTTATGGTTTAGAGCGTGCATGTCTAAATGGTATTTCTAGTGAACCCGTTCGAATTTTAACCGAGTAAAAATCTCAAAATTTTATTTTAAGCTGTATAATTAGGTTCAAAAGCCCATAATTAACTTTTTTTACCCAAAAAATTTGATTTAATATCTTTTTTTAGGGTTCAGAGCGTGCCTGTCTAAATGGGCTTTCTGGTGAACCCGTTCGAATTTTAACCGAGTAAAAAGCTCAAAATTTGATTTTGAGTTGTATAATTAGGTTCAAAAGCCCATAATTAACTTTTTGTACCCAAAAAAATTAATTTAATATCTTTTTCGATAGTTCTTTAGGGTTTAGAGCGTGCATGCCTAAATGGGGTTTCTGGTGAACCCATTTGAATTTTAACCGAGTAAAAAGTCTAAATTTGATTTTAAGCTGTATAATTAGGTTCAAAAGCCCATAATTAACTTTTTCTACCCAAAAAATTTGATTCAATATCTTTTTTTATGGTTTAGAGCGTGCCTATCTAAATGGGCTTTCTGGTGAACCCGTTCGAATTTTAACCGAGTAAAAAGCTCAAAATTTGACTTTGAGTTGTATAATTAGGTTCAAAAGCCCATAATTAACTTTTTGTACCCAAAAAAATTGATTTAATATCTTTTTTGATAGTTCTTTAGGGTTTAGAGCGTGCATGTCTAAATAGGCTTTCTGGTGAACCCGTTTGATTTTTGACCGAGTAAAAAGCTCAAAATTTGATTTTCAGTTGTATAATTAGGTTCAAAAGCCCATAATTAACTTTTTGTACCCAAAAAAATTGATTTAATATCATTTTCGATTGTTCTTTAGGGTTTAGAGCGTGCATGTCTAAATGGGATTTCTGGTGAACCCGTTCGAATTTTAACCGAGCAAAAAGCTCAAAATGTGATTTTAAGCTGTATAATTAGGTTCAAAAGCTCATAATTAACTTTTTCTAACCAAAAAATTTGATTTAATATCTATTTTTATGGTTTAGAGCGTGCTTGTCTAAATGGGTTTTCTAGTGAACCCGTTCGAATTTTAACCGAGTAAAAAGCTCAAAATTTGATTTTGAGTTGTATAATTAGGATAAAAAGCCCATAATTAACTTTTTGTACCCAAAAAAATTGATTTAATATCATTTTCGATCGTTCTTTAGGGTTTAGAGCGTGCCTGTCTAAATGGGATTTCTGGTGAACCCGTTCGAATTTTAACCGAGTAAAAAGCTCAAAATTTGACTTTGAGTTGTATAATTAGGTTCAAAAGCCCATAATTAACTTTTTGTACCCAAAAAATTGATTTAATATCATTTTCGATCGTTCTTTAGGGTTTAGAGCGTGCATGCCTAAATCGGATTTCTAGTGAACCCGTTCGAATTTTAACCGAGTAAAAACCTCAAAATTTTATTTTAAGCTGTATAATTAGGTTCAAAAGCCCATAATTAACTTTTTTTACCCAAAAAATTTGATTTAATATCTTTTTTTATGGTTTAGAGCGTGCCTGTCTAAATGAGCTTTCTAGTGAACCCGTTCGAATTTTAACCGAGTAAAAAGCTCAAAATTTGATTTTTAGTTGTATAATTACGTTCAGAAGCCCATAATTAACTTTTTCTACCAAAAAATTTGATTTAATATCATTTTCGATCGTTCTTTAGGGTTTAGAGCATGCATGTCTAAATGGGCTTTCTAGTGAACCCATTCAAATTTTAACCGAGTAAAAAGCTCAAAATTTGATTTTAAGCTGTATAAATAGGTTCAAAAGCCCATAATTAACTTTTTCTAACCAAAAAATTTGATTTAATATCTTTTTTTATGGTTTAGAGCGTGCATGTCTAAATGGTATTTCTAGTGAACCCGTTCGAATTTTAACCGAGTAAATATCTCAAAATTTTATTTTAAGCTGTATAATTAGGTTCAAAAGCCCATAATTAACTTTTTTTACCCAAAAAATTTGATTTAATATCTTTTTCTATGGTTCAGAGCGTGCCTGTCTAAATGAGCTTTCTAGTGAACCCGTTCGAATTTTAACCGAGTAAAAAGCTCAAAATTTGATTTTAAGTTGTATAATTAGGTTCAAAAGCCCATAATTAACTTTTTCTAACCAAAAAATTTGATTTAATATCTTTTTTTATGGTTTAGAGCGTGCATGTCTAAATGGTATTTCTAGTGAACCCGTTCGAATTTTAACCGAGTAAAAATCTCAAAATTTTATTTTAAGCTGTATAATTAGGTTCAAAAGCCCATAATTAACTTTTTTTACCCAAAAAATTTGATTTAATATCTTTTTTTAGGGTTCAGAGCGTGCCTGTCTAAATGGGCTTTCTGGTGAACCCGTTCGAATTTTAACCGAGTAAAAAGCTCAAAATTTGATTTTGAGTTGTATAATTAGGTTCAAAAGCCCATAATTAACTTTTTGTACCCAAAAAAATTAATTTAATATCTTTTTCGATAGTTCTTTAGGGTTTAGAGCGTGCATGCCTAAATGGGGTTTCTGGTGAACCCATTTGAATTTTAACCGAGTAAAAAGTCTAAATTTGATTTTAAGCTGTATAATTAGGTTCAAAAGCCCATAATTAACTTTTTCTACCCAAAAAATTTGATTCAATATCTTTTTTTATGGTTTAGAGCGTGCCTATCTAAATGGGCTTTCTGGTGACCCCGTTCGAATTTTAACCGAGTAAAAAGCTCAAAATTTGACTTTGAGTTGTATAATTAGGTTCAAAAGCCCATAATTAACTTTTTGTACCCAAAAAAATTGATTTAATATCTTTTTTGATAGTTCTTTAGGGTTTAGAGCGTGCATGTCTAAATAGGCTTTCTGGTGAACCCGTTTGATTTTTGACCGAGTAAAAAGCTCAAAATTTGATTTTCAGTTGTATAATTAGGTTCAAAAGCCCATAATTAACTTTTTGTACCCAAAAAAATTGATTTAATATCATTTTCGATTGTTCTTTAGGGTTTAGAGCGTGCATGTCTAAATGGGATTTCTGGTGAACCCGTTCGAATTTTAACCGAGCAAAAAGCTCAAAATGTGATTTTAAGCTGTATAATTAGGTTCAAAAGCTCATAATTAACTTTTTCTAACCAAAAAATTTGATTTAATATCTATTTTTATGGTTTAGAGCGTGCTTGTCTAAATGGGTTTTCTAGTGAACCCGTTCGAATTTTAACCGAGTAAAAAGCTCAAAATTTGATTTTGAGTTGTATAATTAGGATAAAAAGCCCATAATTAACTTTTTGTACCCAAAAAAATTGATTTAATATCATTTTCGATCGTTCTTTAGGGTTTAGAGCGTGCCTGTCTAAATGGGATTTCTGGTGAACCCGTTCGAATTTTAACCGAGTAAAAAGCTCAAAATTTGACTTTGAGTTGTATAATTAGGTTCAAAAGCCCATAATTAACTTTTTGTACCCAAAAAATTGATTTAATATCATTTTCGATCGTTCTTTAGGGTTTAGAGCGTGCATGCCTAAATCGGATTTCTAGTGAACCCGTTCGAATTTTAACCGAGTAAAAACCTCAAAATTTTATTTTAAGCTGTATAATTAGGTTCAAAAGCCCATAATTAACTTTTTTTACCCAAAAAATTTGATTTAATATCTTTTTTTATGGTTTAGAGCGTGCCTGTCTAAATGAGCTTTCTAGTGAACCCGTTCGAATTTTAACCGAGTAAAAAGCTCAAAATTTGATTTTTAGTTGTATAATTACGTTCAGAAGCCCATAATTAACTTTTTCTACCAAAAAATTTGATTTAATATCATTTTCGATCGTTCTTTAGGGTTTAGAGCATGCATGTCTAAATGGGCTTTCTAGTGAACCCATTCAAATTTTAACCGAGTAAAAAGCTCAAAATTTGATTTTAAGCTGTATAAATAGGTTCAAAAGCCCATAATTAACTTTTTCTAACCAAAAAATTTGATTTAATATCTTTTTTTATGGTTTAGAGCGTGCATGTCTAAATGGTATTTCTAGTGAACCCGTTCGAATTTTAACCGAGTAAATATCTCAAAATTTTATTTTAAGCTGTATAATTAGGTTCAAAAGCCCATAATTAACTTTTTTTACCCAAAAAATTTGATTTAATATCTTTTTCTATGGTTCAGAGCGTGCCTGTCTAAATGAGCTTTCTAGTGAACCCGTTCGAATTTTAACCGAGTAAAAAGCTCAAAATTTGATTTTAAGTTGTATAATTAGGTTCAAAAGCCCATAATTAACTTTTTCTAACCAAAAAATTTGATTTAATATCTTTTTTTATGGTTTAGAGCGTGCATGTCTAAATGGTATTTCTAGTGAACCCGTTCGAATTTTAACCGAGTAAAAATCTCAAAATTTTATTTTAAGCTGTATAATTAGGTTCAGAAGCCCATAATTAACTTTTTTTACCCAAAAAATTTGATTTAATATCTTTTTTTAGGGTTCAGAGCGTGCCTGTCTAAATGGGCTTTCTGGTGAACCCGTTCGAATTTTAACCGAGTAAAAAGCTCAAAATTTGATTTTGAGTTGTATAATTAGGTTCAAAAGCCCATAATTAACTTTTTGTACCCAAAAAAATTAATTTAATATCTTTTTCGATAGTTCTTTAGGGTTTAGAGCGTGCATGCCTAAATGGGGTTTCTGGTGAACCCATTTGAATTTTAACCGAGTAAAAAGTCTAAATTTGATTTTAAGCTGTATAATTAGGTTCAAAAGCCCATAATTAACTTTTTCTACCCAAAAAATTTGATTCAATATCTTTTTTTATGGTTTAGAGCGTGCCTATCTAAATGGGCTTTCTGGTGAACCCGTTCGAATTTTAACCGAGTAAAAAGCTCAAAATTTGACTTTGAGTTGTATAATTAGGTTCAAAAGCCCATAATTAACTTTTTGTACCCAAAAAAATTGATTTAATATCTTTTTTGATAGTTCTTTAGGGTTTAGAGCGTGCATGTCTAAATAGGCTTTCTGGTGAACCCGTTTGAATTTTGACTAAAAAGCTCAAAATTTGATTTTCAGTTGTATAATTAGGTTCAAAAGCCCATAATTAACTTTTTGTACCCAAAAAAATTGATTTAATATCATTTTCGATTGTTCTTTAGGGTTTAGAGCGTGCATGTCTAAATGGGATTTCTGGTGAACCCGTTCGAATTTTAACCGAGTAAAAAGCTCAAAATTTGATTTTAAGCTGTATAATTAAGTTCAACAGCCCATAATTAACTTTTTGTACCCAAAAAATTGATTTAATATCTTTTTCGATCATTCTTTAGGGTTTAGAGCGCGCATGTCTAAATGGGCTTTCTGCAGAACCCGTTCGAATTTTAACCGAGTAAAAAGCTCAAAATTTGATTTTAAGCTGTATAATTAGGTTTAAAAGCCCATAATTAACTTTTTCTAACCAAAAAATTTAATTTAATATCTTTTTTTATGGTTTAGAGCGTGCCTGTTTAAATGGGCTTTCTAGTGAACCCGTTCGAATTTTAACCGATTAAAAAGCTCAAAATTTGATTTTGAGTTGTATAATTAGGCTCAAAAGCCCATAATTAACTTTTTGTACCCAAAAAATTGATTTAATATCATTTTCGATCGTTCTTTAGGGTTTAGAGCGTGCCTGTCTAAATGGGCTTTCTAGTGAACCCGTTCGAATTTTAACCGAGTAAAAAGCTGAAAATTTGATTTTAAGCTGTATAATTAGGTTCAAAAGCCCATAATTAACTTTTTTTACCCAAAAAATTTGATTTAATATCATTTTCGATCGTTCTTTAGGGTTTAGAGCGTGCATGTCTAAATGGGCTTTCTAGTGAACCCGTTCGAATTTTAACCGAGTAAAAAGCTCAAAATTTTATTTTGAGTTGTGTAATTAGGTTCAAAAGCCCATAATTAACTTTTTGTACCCAAAAAATTTGGTTTAACATCATTTTCGATCGTTCTTTAGGGTTTAGAGCGTGCATTCCTAAATGGGGTTTCTGGTTAACCCATTCGAATTTTAACCGAGTAAAAACCTCTAAATTTGATTTTAAGCTGTATAATTAGGTTCAAAAGCCCATAATTAACTTTTTCTACCCAAAAAATTTGATTTAATATCTTTTTTTATGGTTTAGAGCGTGCCTGTCTAAATGGGTTTAATAGTGAACCCGTTCGAATTTTAACCGAGTAAAAAGCTCAAAATTTGATTTTGATTTGTATAATTAGGTTCAAAAGCCCATAATTAACTTTTTCTACCCAAAAAAATTGATTTAATATCATTTTCGATCGTTCTTTAGGGTTTAGAGCGTGCACGTCTAAATGGGCTTTCTGGTGAACCCGTTCGAATTTTAACCGAGTAAAACGCTCAAAAATTGATTTTCAGCTGTATAATTACGTTCAAAGCCCATAATTAACTTTTTCTAACCAAAAAATTTGATTTAATATCATTTTCGATCGTTCTTTAGGGTTTAGAGCGTGCACGTCTAAATGGGCTTTCTGGTGAACCCGTTCGAATTTTAACCGAGTAAAACGCTCAAAAATTGATTTTCAGCTGTATAATTACGTTCAAAGCCCATAATTAACTTTTTCTAACCAAAAAATTTGATTCAATATCTTTTTTTATGGTTTAGAGCGTGCCTGTCTAAATGGGTTTTCTAGTGAACCCGTTCGAATTTTAAACGAGTAAAAAGCTCAAAATTTGATTTTGAGTTGTATAATTAGGTTAAAAAGCCCATAATTAACTTTTTGTACCCAAAAAAATTGATTTAATATCATTTTCGATCGTTCTTTAGGGTTTAGAGCGTGCATGTCTAAATGGGCTTTCTCGTGAACCCGTTCGAATTTTAACCGAGTAAAAAGCTCAAAATTTGATTTTAAGCTGTATAATTAGGTTCAAAGCCCATAATTAACTTTTTCTAACCAAAAAATTTGATTTAATATCTTTTTTTATGGTTTAGAGCGTGCCTGTCTAAATGGGTTTTCTAGTGAACCCGTTCGAATTTGAACCGAGTAAAAAGCTCAAAATTTGATTTTGAGTTGTATAATTAGGTTAAAAAGCCCATAATTAACTTTTTGTACCCAAAAAAATTGATTTAATATCATTTTCGATCGTTCTTTAGGGTTTAGAGCGTGCATGTCTAAATGGGCTTTCTGGTGAACCCGTTCGAATTTTAACCGAGTAAAAAGCGTAATTTGATTTTAAGCTGTATAATCAGGTTCAAAAGCCCATAATTAACTTTTTCTAACCAAAAAATTTGATTCAATATCTTTTTTTATGGTTTAGAGCGTGCATGTCTAAATGGGCTTTCTAGTGAACCCGTTCGAATTTTAACCGAGTAAAAAGCTGAAAATTTGATTTTGAGTTGTATAATTAGGTTCAAAATCCCATAATTAACTTTTTCTACCCAAAAAAATTGATTTAATATCATTTTCGATCGTTCTTTAGGGTTTAGAGCGTGCATGTCTAAATGGGCTTTCTAGTGAACCCGTTCGAATTTTAACCGAGTAAAAAGCTCAAAATTTTATTTTGAGTTGTATAATTAGGTTCAAAAGCCCATAATTAACTTTTTGTACCCAAAAAATTTGGTTTAACATCATTTTCGATCGTTCTTTAGGATTTAGAGCGTGCATTCCTAAATGGGGTTTCTGGTTAACCCATTCGAATTTTAACCGAGTAAAAACCTCTAAATTTGATTTTAAGCTGTATAATTAGGTTCAAAAGCCCATAATTAACTTTTTCTACCCAAAAAATTTGATTTAATATCTTTTTTTATGGTTTAGAGCGTGCCTGTCTAAATGGGTTTAATAGTGAACCCGTTCGAATTTTAACCGAGTAAAAAGCTCAAAATTTGATTTTGAGTTGTATAATTAGGTTCAAAAGCCCATAATTAACTTTTTCTACCCAAAAAAATTGATTTAATATCATTTTCGATCGTTCTTTAGGGTTTAGAGCGTGCACGTCTAAATGGGCTTTCTGGTGAACCCGTTCGAATTTTAACCGAGTAAAACGCTCAAAAATTGATTTTCAGCTGTATAATTAGGTTCAAAGCCCATAATTAACTTTTTCTAACCAAAAAATTTGATTCAATATCTTTTTTTATGGTTTAGAGCGTGCCTGTCTAAATGGGTTTTCTAGTGAACCCGTTCGAATTTTAAACGAGTAAAAAGCTCAAAATTTGATTTTGAGTTGTATAATTAGGTTAAAAAGCCCATAATTAACTTTTTGTACCCAAAAAAATTGATTTAATATCATTTTCGATCGTTCTTTAGGGTTTAGAGCGTGCATGTCTAAATGGGCTTTCTCGTGAACCCGTTCGAATTTTAACCGAGTAAAAAGCTCAAAATTTGATTTTAAGCTGTATAATTAGGTTCAAAAGCCCATAATTAACTTTTTCTAACCAAAAAATTTGATTCAATATCTTTTTTTATGGTTTAGAGCGTGCCTGTCTAAATGGGTTTTCTAGTGAACCCGTTCGAATTTTAAACGAGTAAAAAGCTCAAAATTTGATTTTGAGTTGTATAATTAGGTTAAAAAGCCCATAATTAACTTTTTGTACCCAAAAAAATTGATTTAATATCATTTTCGATCGTTCTTTAGGGTTTAGAGCGTGCATGTCTAAATGGGCTTTCTCGTGAACCCGTTCGAATTTTAACCGAGTAAAAAGCTCAAAATTTGATTTTAAGCTGTATAATTAGGTTCAAAAGCCCATAATTAACTTTTTGTACCCAAAAAATTTGATTTAACATCATTTTCGATCGTTTTTTAGGGTTTAGAGCGTACATGCCTAAATGGGGTTTCTGGTGAACCCATTCGAATTTTAACCGAGTAAAAACCTCTAAATTTGATTTTAAGCTGTATAATTAGGTTCAAAATCCCATAATTAACTTTTTCTAACAAAAAAATTTGATTTAATATCTTTTTTTATGGTTTAGAGCGTGCCTGTCTAAATGGGCTTTCTAGTGAACCCTTTCGAATTTTAACCGAGTAAAAAGCTCAAAATTTGATTTTGAGTTGGATAATTAGGTTCAAAAGCCCATAATTAACTTTTTTTACCCAAAAAAATTGATTTAATATCTTTTTCGATAGTTCTTTAGGGTTTAGAGCGTGCATGCCTAAATGGGGTTTCTGGTTAACCCATTTGAATTTTAACCGAGTAAAAAGTCTAAATTTGATTTTAAGCTGTATAATTAGGTTCAAAAGCCCATCATTAACTTTTTCTACCCAAAAAATTTGATTCAATATCTTTTTTTATGGTTTAGAGCGTGCCTGTCTAAATGGGCTTAATAGTGAACCCGTTCGAATTTTAACCGAGTAAAAAGCTCAAAATTTGATTTTGAGTTGTATAATTAGGTTCAAAAGCCCATAATTAACTTTTTCTACCCAAAAAAATTGATTTAATATCATTTTCGATCGTTCTTTAGGGTTTAGAGCGTGCATGTCTAAATGGGCTTTCTGGTGAACCCGTTCGAATTTTAACCGAGTAAAAAGCTCAAAATTTGATTTTAAGCTGTATAATTAGGTTCAAAGCCCATAATTAACTTTTTCTAACCAAAAAATTTGATTTAATATCTTTTTTTATGGTTTAGAGCGTGCCTGTCTAAATGGGTTTTCTAGTGAACCCGTTCGAATTTGAACCGAGTAAAAAGCTCAAAATTTGATTTTGAGTTGTATAATTAGGTTAAAAAGCCCATAATTAACTTTTTGTACCCAAAAAAATTGATTTAATATCATTTTCGATCGTTCTTTAGGGTTTAAAGCGTGCATGTCTAAATGGGCTTTCTGGTGAACCCGTTCGAATTTTAACCGAGTAAAAAGCGTAATTTGATTTTAAGCTGTATAATTAGGTTCAAAAGCCCATAATTAACTTTTTCTAACCAAAAAATTTGATTTAATATCTTTTTTTATGGTTTAGAGCGTGCATGTCTAAATGGGCTTTCTAGTGAACCCGTTCGAATTTTAACCGAGTAAAAATCTCAAAATTTTATTTTAAGCTGTATAATTAGGTTCAAAAGACCATAATTAACTTTTTTTACCCAAAAAATTTGATTTAATATCTTTTTTTAGGGTTCAGAGCGTGCCTGTCTAAATGGGCTTTCTGGTGAACCAGTTCGAATTTCAACCGAGTAAAAAGCTCAAAATTTGATTTTCAGTTGTATAATTACGTTCAGAAGCCCTTAATTAACTTTTTCTTCCCAAAAAATTGATTTAATATTATTTTCGATCGTTCTTTAGGGTTTAGAGCCTGCATGTCTAAATGGGCTTTCTAGTGAACCCATTCGAATTTTAACCGAGTAAAAAGCTCAAAATTTGATTTTAAGCTGTATAATTAGGTTCAAAAGCCCATAATTAACTTTTTCTAACCAAAAAAATTGATTTAATATCTTTTTTTATGGTTTAGAGCGTGCATGTCTAAATGGTATTTCTAGTGAACCCGTTTGAATTTTAACCGAGTAAAAATCTCAAAATTTTATTTTAAGTTGTATAATTAGGTTCAAAAGCCCATAATTAACTTTTTTTACCCAAAAAATTTGATGTAATATCTTTTTTTAGGGTTCAGAGCGTGCCTGTCTAAATGGGCTTTCTAGTGAACTCGTTCGAATTTTAACCGAGTAAAAAGCTCAAAATTTGATTTTCAGTTGTATAATTAGGTTCAAAAGCCCATAATTAACTTTTTGTACCAAAAAAATTTGATTTAATATCTTTTTCGATAGTTCTTTAGGGTTTAGAGCGTGCATGTCTAAATAGGCTTTCTGGTGAACCCGTTCCAATTTTAACCGAGTAAAAAGCTCAAAATTTGATTTTCAGTTGTATAATTAGGTTCAAAAGCCCATAATTAACTTTTTCTACCCAAAAAATTTGATTTAATATCTTTTTTTATGTTTTAGAGCGTGCCTGTCTAAATGGGCTTTCTAGTGAACCTGTTCGAATTTTAACCGAGTAAAAAGCTCAAAATTTGATTTTGAGTTGTATAATTAGGTTCAAAAGACCATAATTAACTTTTTCTACCCAAAAAATTGATTTAATATTATTTTCAATCGTTCTTTAGGGTTTAGAGCGTGCCTGTCTAAATGGGCTTTCTGGTGAACCCGTTCGAATTTTAACCGAGTAAAAAGCTCAAAATTTGATTTTGAGTTGTATAATTAGGTTAAGAAGCCCATAATTAACTTTTTGTACTCAAAAAAATTGATTTAATATCATTTTCGATCGTTCTTTAGGGTTTAGAGCGTGCCTGTCTAAATGGGATTTCTGGTGAACCCGTTCGAATTTTAACCGAGTAAAAACCTCAAAATTTTATTTTAAGCTGTATAATTAAGTTCAACAGCCCATAATTAACTTTTTGTACCCAAAAAATTTGATTTAACATCATTTTCGATCGTTCTTTAAGGTTTAGAGCGTGGATGCCTAAATGAGGTTTCTGGTGAACCCATTCGAATTTTAACCGAGTAAAAACCTCTAAATTTGATTTGAAGCTGTATACTTAGGTTCAAAAGCCCATAATTAACTTTTTCTAACCAAAAAATTTGATTTAATATATTTTTTTATGGTTTAGAGCGTGACTGTCTAAATGGGCTTTCTAGTGAACCCGTTCGAATTTTAACCGAGTAAAAAGCTCAAAATTTGATTTTAAGCTGTATTATTAGGTTCAAAAGCCCATAATTAACTTTTTCTACCCAAAAAATTTGATTTAATATCTTTTTTTATGGTTTAGAGCGTGCCTGTCTAAATGGGCTTTCTAGTGAACCCGTTCGAATTTTAAACCAGTTAAAAGCTCAAAATTTGATTTTGAGTTATATAATTAGGTTCAAAAGCCCATAATTAACTTTTTGTACCCAAAAAATTGATTTAATATCATTTTCGATCGTTCTTTAGGGTTTAGAGCGTGCATGTCTAAATGGGATTTCTAGTGAACCTGTTCGAATTTTAACCGAGTAAAAACCTCAAAATTTTATTTTAAGCTGTATAATTAGGTTTAAAAGCCCATAATTAACTTTTTCTAACCAAAAAATTTAATTTAATATCTTTTTTTATGGTTTAGAGCGTGCCTGTTTAAATGGGCTTTCTAGTGAACCCGTTCGAATTTTAACCGATTAAAAAGCTCAAAATTTGATTTTGAGTTGTATAATTAGGTTCAAAAGCCCATAATTAACTTTTTCTACCCAAAAAATTGATTTAATATCATTTTCGATCGTTCTTTAGGGTTTAGAGCGTGCATGCCTAAATCGGATTTCTAGTGAACCCGTTCGAATTTTAACCGAGTAAAAACCTCAAAATTTTATTTTAAGCTGTATAATTAGGTTCAAAAGCCCATAATTAACTTTTTTTACCCAAAAAATTTGATTTAATATCTTTTTTTATGGTTCAGAGCGTGCCTGTCTAAATGAGCTTTCTAGTGAACCCGTTCGAATTTTAACCGAGTAAAAAGCTCAAAATTTGATTTTTAGTTGTATAATTACGTTCAGAAGCCCATAATTAACTTTTTCTACCAAAAAATTTGATTTAATATCTTTTTCGATCGTTCTTTAGGGTTTAGAGCATGCATGTCTAAATGGGCTTTCTAGTGAACCCATTCGAATTTTAACCGAGTAAAAAGCTCAAAATTTGATTTTAAGCTGTATAATTAGGTTCAAAAGCCCATAATTAACTTTTTCTAACCAAAAAATTTGATTTAATATCTTTTTTTATGGTTTAGAGTGTGCATGTCTAAATGGTATTTCTAGTGAACCCGTTCGAATTTTAACCGAGTAAATATCTCAAAATTTTATTTTAAGCTGTATAATTAGGTTCAAAAGCCCATAATTAACTTTTTTTACCCAAAAAATTTGATTTAATATCTTTTTCTATGGTTCAGAGCGTGCCTGTCTAAATGAGCTTTCTAGTGAACCCGTTCGAATTTTAACCGAGTAAAAAGCTCAAAATTTGATTTTAAGTTGTATAATTAGGTTCAAAAGCCCATAATTAACTTTTTCTAACCAAAAAATTTGATTTAATATCTTTTTTTATGGTTTAGAGCGTGCATGTCTAAATGGTATTTCTAGTGAACCCGTTCGAATTTTAACCGAGTAAAAATCTCAAAATTTTATTTTAAGCTGTATAATTAGGTTCAAAAGCCCATAATTAACTTTTTTTACCCAAAAAATTTGATTTAATATCTTTTTTTAGGGTTCAGAGCGTGCCTGTCTAAATGGGCTTTCTGGTGAACCCGTTCGAATTTTAACCGAGTAAAAAGCTCAAAATTTGATTTTGAGTTGTATAATTAGGTTCAAAAGCCCATAATTAACTTTTTGTACCCAAAAAAATTAATTTAATATCTTTTTCGATAGTTCTTTAGGGTTTAGAGCGTGCATGCCTAAATGGGGTTTCTGGTGAACCCATTTGAATTTTAACCGAGTAAAAAGTCTAAATTTGATTTTAAGCTGTATAATTAGGTTCAAAAGCCCATAATTAACTTTTTCTACCCAAAAAATTTGATTCAATATCTTTTTTTATGGTTTAGAGCGTGCCTATCTAAATGGGCTTTCTGGTGAACCCGTTCGAATTTTAACCGAGTAAAAAGCTCAAAATTTGACTTTGAGTTGTATAATTAGGTTCAAAAGCCCATAATTAACTTTTTGTACCCAAAAAAATTGATTTAATATCTTTTTTGATAGTTCTTTAGGGTTTAGAGCGTGCATGTCTAAATAGGCTTTCTGGTGAACCCGTTTGATTTTTGACCGAGTAAAAAGCTCAAAATTTGATTTTCAGTTGTATAATTAGGTTCAAAAGCCCATAATTAACTTTTTGTACCCAAAAAAATTGATTTAATATCATTTTCGATTGTTCTTTAGGGTTTAGAGCGTGCATGTCTAAATGGGATTTCTGGTGAACCCGTTCGAATTTTAACCGAGCAAAAAGCTCAAAATGTGATTTTAAGCTGTATAATTAGGTTCAAAAGCTCATAATTAACTTTTTCTAACCAAAAAATTTGATTTAATATCTATTTTTATGGTTTAGAGCGTGGTTGTCTAAATGGGATTTCTAGTGAACCCGTTCGAATTTTAACCGAGTAAAAAGCTCAAAATTTGATTTTGAGTTGTATAATTAGGATAAAAAGCCCATAATTAACTTTTTGTACCCAAAAAAATTGATTTAATATCATTTTCGATCGTTCTTTAGGGTTTAGAGCGTGCCTGTCTAAATGGGATTTCTGGTGAACCCGTTCGAATTTTAACCGAGTAAAAAGCTCAAAATTTGACTTTGAGTTGTATAATTAGGTTCAAAAGCCCATAATTAACTTTTTGTACCCAAAAAATTGATTTAATATCATTTTCGATCGTTCTTTAGGGTTTAGAGCGTGCATGCCTAAATCGGATTTCTAGTGAACCCGTTCGAATTTTAACCGAGTAAAAACCTCAAAATTTTATTTTAAGCTGTATAATTAGGTTTAAAAGCCCATAATTAACTTTTTTTACCCAAAAAATTTGATTTAATATCTTTTTTTATGGTTTAGAGCGTGCCTGTCTAAATGAACTTTCTAGTGAACCCGTTCGAATTTTAACCGAGTAAAAAGCTCAAAATTTGATTTTTAGTTGTATAATTACGTTCAGAAGCCCATAATTAACTTTTTCTACCAAAAAATTTGATTTAATATCATTTTCGATCGTTCTTTAGGGTTTAGAGCATGCATGTCTAAATGGGCTTTCTAGTGAACCCATTCAAATTTTAACCGAGTAAAAAGCTCAAAATTTGATTTTAAGCTGTATAAATAGGTTCAAAAGCCCATAATTAACTTTTTCTAACCAAAAAATTTGATTTAATATCTTTTTTTATGGTTTAGAGCGTGCATGTCTAAATGGTATTTCTAGTGAACCCGTTCGAATTTTAACCGAGTAAATATCTCAAAATTTTATTTTAAGCTGTATAATTAGGTTCAAAAGCCCATAATTAACTTTTTTTACCCAAAAAATTTGATTTAATATCTTTTTCTATGGTTCAGAGCGTGCCTGTCTAAATGAGCTTTCTAGTGAACCCGTTCGAATTTTAACCGAGTAAAAAGCTCAAAATTTGATTTTAAGTTGTATAATTAGGTTCAAAAGCCCATAATTAACTTTTTCTAACCAAAAAATTTGATTTAATATCTTTTTTTATGGTTTAGAGCGTGCATGTCTAAATGGTATTTCTAGTGAACCCGTTCGAATTTTAACCGAGTAAAAATCTCAAAATTTTATTTTAAGCTGTATAATTAGGTTCAAAAGCCCATAATTAACTTTTTTTACCCAAAAAATTTGATTTAATATCTTTTTTTAGGGTTCAGAGCGTGCCTGTCTAAATGGGCTTTCTGGTGAACCCGTTCGAATTTTAACCGAGTAAAAAGCTCAAAATTTGATTTTGAGTTGTATAATTAGGTTCAAAAGCCCATAATTAACTTTTTGTACCCAAAAAAATTAATTTAATATCTTTTTCGATAGTTCTTTAGGGTTTAGAGCGTGCATGCCTAAATGGGGTTTCTGGTGAACCCATTTGAATTTTAACCGAGTAAAAAGTCTAAATTTGATTTTAAGCTGTATAATTAGGTTCAAAAGCCCATAATTAACTTTTTCTACCCAAAAAATTTGATTCAATATCTTTTTTTATGGTTTAGAGCGTGCCTATCTAAATGGGCTTTCTGGTGAACCCGTTCGAATTTTAACCGAGTAAAAAGCTCAAAATTTGACTTTGAGTTGTATAATTAGGTTCAAAAGCCCATAATTAACTTTTTGTACCCAAAAAAATTGATTTAATATCTTTTTTGATAGTTCTTTAGGGTTTAGAGCGTGCATGTCTAAATAGGCTTTCTGGTGAACCCGTTTGAATTTTGACTAAAAAGCTCAAAATTTGATTTTCAGTTGTATAATTAGGTTCAAAAGCCCATAATTAACTTTTTGTACCCAAAAAAATTGATTTAATATCATTTTCGATTGTTCTTTAGGGTTTAGAGCGTGCATGTCTAAATGGGATTTCTGGTGAACCCGTTCGAATTTTAACCGAGTAAAAAGCTCAAAATTTGATTTTAAGCTGTATAATTAAGTTCAACAGCCCATAATTAACTTTTTGTACCCAAAAAATTGATTTAATATCTTTTTCGATCATTCTTTAGGGTTTAGAGCGCGCATGTCTAAATGGGCTTTCTGCAGAACCCGTTCGAATTTTAACCGAGTAAAAAGCTCAAAATTTGATTTTAAGCTGTATAATTAGGTTTAAAAGCCCATAATTAACTTTTTCTAACCAAAAAATTTAATTTAATATCTTTTTTTATGGTTTAGAGCGTGCCTGTTTAAATGGGCTTTCTAGTGAACCCGTTCGAATTTTAACCGATTAAAAAGCTCAAAATTTGATTTTGAGTTGTATAATTAGGCTCAAAAGCCCATAATTAACTTTTTGTACCCAAAAAATTGATTTAATATCATTTTCGATCGTTCTTTAGGGTTTAGAGCGTGCCTGTCTAAATTGGCTTTCTAGTGAACCCGTTCGAATTTTAACCGAGTAAAAAGCTGAAAATTTGATTTTAAGCTGTATAATTAGGTTCAAAAGCCCATAATTAACTTTTTTTACCCAAAAAATTTGATTTAATATCATTTTCGATCGTTCTTTAGGGTTTAGAGCGTGCATGTCTAAATGGGCTTTCTAGTGAACCCGTTCGAATTTTAACCGAGTAAAAAGCTCAAAATTTTATTTTGAGTTGTGTAATTAGGTTCAAAAGCCCATAATTAACTTTTTGTACCCAAAAAATTTGGTTTAACATCATTTTCGATCGTTCTTTAGGGTTTAGAGCGTGCATTCCTAAATGGGGTTTCTGGTTAACCCATTCGAATTTTAACCGAGTAAAAACCTCTAAATTTGATTTTAAGCTGTATAATTAGGTTCAAAAGCCCATAATTAACTTTTTCTACCCAAAAAATTTGATTTAATATCTTTTTTTATGGTTTAGAGCGTGCCTGTCTAAATGGGTTTAATAGTGAACCCGTTCGAATTTTAACCGAGTAAAAAGCTCAAAATTTGATTTTGATTTGTATAATTAGGTTCAAAAGCCCATAATTAACTTTTTCTACCCAAAAAAATTGATTTAATATCATTTTCGATCATTCTTTAGGGTTTAGAGCGTGCACGTCTAAATGGGCTTTCTGGTGAACCCGTTCGAATTTTAACCGAGTAAAACGCTCAAAAATTGATTTTCAGCTGTATAATTACGTTCAAAGCCCATAATTAACTTTTTCTAACCAAAAAATTTGATTCAATATCTTTTTTTATGGTTTAGAGCGTGCCTGTCTAAATGGGTTTTCTAGTGAACCCGTTCGAATTTTAAACGAGTAAAAAGCTCAAAATTTGATTTTGAGTTGTATAATTAGGTTAAAAAGCCCATAATTAACTTTTTGTACCCAAAAAAATTGATTTAATATCATTTTCGATCGTTCTTTAGGGTTTAGAGCGTGCATGTCTAAATGGGCTTTCTCGTGAACCCGTTCGAATTTTAACCGAGTAAAAAGCTCAAAATTTGATTTTAAGCTGTATAATTAGGTTCAAAGCCCATAATTAACTTTTTCTAACCAAAAAATTTGATTTAATATCTTTTTTTATGGTTTAGAGCGTGCCTGTCTAAATGGGTTTTCTAGTGAACCCGTTCGAATTTGAACCGAGTAAAAAGCTCAAAATTTGATTTTGAGTTGTATAATTAGGTTAAAAAGCCCATAATTAACTTTTTGTACCCAAAAAAATTGATTTAATATCATTTTCGATCGTTCTTTAGGGTTTAGAGCGTGCATGTCTAAATGGGCTTTCTGGTGAACCCGTTCGAATTTTAACCGAGTAAAAAGCGTAATTTGATTTTAAGCTGTATAATTAGGTTCAAAAGCCCATAATTAACTTTTTCTAACCAAAAAATTTGATTTAATATCTTTTTTTATGGTTTAGAGCGTGCATGTCTAAATGGGCTTTCTAGTGAACCCGTTCGAATTTTAACCGAGTAAAAATCTCAAAATTTTATTTTAAGCTGTATAATTAGGTTCAAAAGACCATAATTAACTTTTTTTACCCAAAAAATTTGATTTAATATCTTTTTTTAGGGTTCAGAGCGTGCCTGTCTAAATGGGCTTTCTGGTGAACCAGTTCGAATTTCAACCGAGTAAAAAGCTCAAAATTTGATTTTGAGTTGTATAATTAGGTTCAAAATCCCATAATTAACTTTTTGTACCCAAAAAAATTGATTTAATATCTTTTTCGATAGTTCTTTAGGGTTTAGAGCGTGCATGCCTAAATGGGGTTTTTGGTGAACCCATTTGAATTTTAACCGAGTAAAAAGTCTAAATTTGATTTTAAGCTGTATAATTAAGTTCAAAAGCCCATAATTAACTTTTTGTACCCAAAAAATTTGATTTAACATCATTTTCGATCGTTCTTTAGGGTTTAGAGCGTGGATGCCTAAATGGGGTTTCTGGTGAAGCCATTCGAATTTTAACCGAGTAAAAACCTCTAAATTTGATTTGAAGCTGTATACTTAGGTTCAAAAGCCCATAATTAACTTTTTCTAACCAAAAAATTTGATTTAATATATTTTTTTATGGTTTAGAGCGTGCCTGTCTAAATGGGCTTTCTAGTGAACCCGTTCGAATTTTAACCGAGTAAAAAGCTCAAAATTTTATTTTAAGCTGTATTATTAGGTTCAAAAGCCCATAATTAACTTTTTCTACCCAAAAAATTTGATTTAATATCTTTTTTTATGGTTTAGAGCGTGCCTGTCTAAATGGGCTTTCTAGTGAACCCGTTCGAATTTTAAACCAATTAAAAGCTCAAAATTTGATTTTGAGTTATATAATTAGGTTCAAAAGCTCATAATTAACTTTTTGTACCCAAGAAATTGATTTAATATCATTTTCGATCGTTCTTTAGGGTTTAGAACGTGCATGTCTAAATGGGCTTTCTGCAGAACCCGTTCGAATTTTAACCGAGTAAAAAGCTCAAAATTTGATTTTAAGCTGTATAATTAGGTTTAAAAGCCCATAATTAACTTTTTCTAACCAAAAAATTTAATTTAATATCTTTTTTTATGGTTTAGAGCGTGCCTGTTTAAATGGGCTTTCTAGTGAACCCGTTCGAATTTTAACCGAGTAAAAAGCTCAAAATTTGATTTTCAGTTGTATAATTAGGTTCAAAAGCCCATAATTAACTTTTTCTACCAAAAAAATTGGATTTAATATCTTTTTCGATCGTTCTTTAGGGTTTAGAGCATGCATGTCTAAATGGGCTTTCTATTGAACCTGTTCGAATTTTAACCGAGTAAAAAGCTCAAAATTTGATTTTGAGTTGTAGAATTAGGTTCAAAAGCCCATAATTAACTTTTTTTACCCTAAAAATTTGATTTAATATCTTTTTTTGGTTTAGAGCGTGCTTGTCTAAATGGGCTTTCTAGTGAACCCGTTCGAATTTTAACCGAGTAAAAAGCTCAAAATATGATTTTGAGTTGTATAATTAGGTTCAAAAGCCCATAATTAACTTTTTGTACCCAAAAAAATTTGATTTAATATCATTTTCGATCGTTCTATAGGGTTTAGAGTGTGCATGTCTACACGGGCTTTCTGGTGAACCTGTTCGAATTTTAACCGAGAAAAAAGCTCAAAATTTGATTTTAAGCTGTGTAATTAGGTTCAAAAGCCCATAATTAACTTTTTCTACCCAAAAAATTTGATTTAATATCTTTATTTACGGTTCAGAGCGTGCCTATCTAAATGGGCTTTCTAGTGAACCCGTTCGAATTTCAATAGAGTAAAAAGCTCAAAATATAATCCCCTTATCCCGGCCTGGACGGAACCGACACTAACGGGTCACACGGGGAATATCGAACTAAACCCGTTAAGGTCCAATTCGATAAACAACCCTGAAAACCGATTTTTTTTCTTATCTAGATGCATAATTAATTATCTTCCTAAAAGTCTTAATCTCATTCAAAGCATTAACGAAAACAATCCGATCACATACAAGCATTCGATTAAACACTTAAGTAAATTAAGGACTAAAACGTAAAACTTTTACGTACTAATGACAAATTAAAAATTCTTTCCATCAAAGTGTAATTAAGCATACAAGTATCCCTTACGGTAAATCTCAAGTCAAACGGAGTATTCTTACATCATCAATTGCAAGTTTCATTAATCTAGGGACCAAATTGTAAATCTTACAAATTATAAGGACTTCATCAAAATTAAGTTATCCATCTTGAAATTTAATCAACTTTATGCATCCATGTGAAATTTTAGCTCAAAATAACATCTGTAGATACCCTAATTGAACAAAGAAGGATATTTGGGACTAAAATGCAATTTCCAGCAACTTCCATTTCCTGGCAGCCAAAGGTTTCGAAACCTTCCTCAGAGGTTTCGAAACTTTATGTAAAAGGTTTCGAAACTTCCCCGAAGGTTTCAAAACTTTTCGCGTCCAGTAAGGGTCCAGAATCAAAATTGCCCGCAAGGTTTCGAAACCTTCCCGAAACTATTTGACAAAGGTTTCGAAACCTTCCCTAAGGTTTCGAAACTTTGTGCCTGGAACCTAAAAATTCCGTCACACCAAGTGAATTCAACCAACTCAAGACACAGCCATTAATCACCATCAACTATATGCATAATTCCTAAACATAAAGAACAATTTAAAGCACACAATTATCAACATCCAGACTCCATACAAACTACAGGCATGCTTCCTAAAATATGATTAAAATCAAAGACGTTCATGCATGTACATGCTTCAACAATCCAAATAACACCATAGTCCATCAATTAATAATCCAAAACATTATAGGTCTTATTACAACATGAACGAAAGAAAAAATCACACACTTCACATGGGTTTGATTTACACATTACCAAGCCCAAATTATTTGCCAAAACATACCAAAAATTAAGACAACTCTTCCCCTTGGTTCCCTTGCTCCGAACGTAGCCTCGAACATCACTATTTCTCTGCAAGTATGAAAAGAGAGAGCTTAAGCACAAAATGCTTAGTGAGAAAGCTCTAACAAGTTTAAAATCATTTACAAAGTCATACTTGCATTCTTCAAGGTAATAGAAATATGTAAAATCAAATCATGCTTTTCAATAATGTCAAATCATTTCATGCATCATGCACAAATATATCATTCCATTTCATATATGCATATTGGCTTTCTAGTGATCACTTAGTGTGAACTTTTAGTTCACCGAATACACGGATTCCTTTTTCCATAATTGGAGACACTTGGTCTCAACATGCATCGGTTGGACACATAGTCACCCTTGTATACATGTTACCCCCACTACGCACGGTCGGACATAAAGTTACCCTTGTTTACGCATGGGTCAACTATATGCATGGTCGGACACAAAGTCACCCTTGTTTACATATAGGCAAGCTCTACACGCACGGTCGGACACAAAGTCTCCCTTGTTTACGTGTAGTCAAACTCTACACGCACGGTCGGACACAAAGTCACCCTTGTTTACGTGTAGGCATCATCATTATTCTCATTATTTTTATAGTGCACTCAATCCTAATGACATGTCATTTGTATTCGAATCTAAGGTTAGTGTCACTAAGCCAATATCAATTCCAATCATGCATGCTAACTTGCTTCTCATAATGCACTCATTAAATGTTCATCATGTGAACTAAAATCATGCTCAACGGCTTTATCAACATAGGGCAAGTAACCTCATCATATTCCAAATTCTTTTTCATGCTTACATAAGCCATGAATGCCTTAATAAACCATGCATTTTTCAGCAATTAACACATGCATGCATCATTTCAAAATCAAATATATGCAATTTCAAAATCATATTGAATCATTGTTCACATATATGCCGTTACCGAAAATAGACGAAACTTGATATAATGCATCAACATCATTTAAAACACTTACTCTTGAACTATGGAAAGTTTTCACACTATTCCATAGCCCCCAAAACAGAACCGAACCAATGCGATTCACTTTAAATCCAAAACCACTCACCGACAAGCGAAACGAGCCCTCGCCGATGCTCCGATGGCAACGCCAACGCACCAGCCACTTATGCACCTTCTTGCACTACCTCTACAACATTAAAAGCAGAGCAAATTCACATCACAACATGCTCAAAACAGCAGCCACATTTAACCCTCACAAAACTATCGAAAACCTTGCCGAAAAGACCGAAAACTAAGCCGAAACGCATCCGAAATATCATCAGCCCAAAACCTAATGAATCTAACATCTAATCCACTTCAATTATGAACCAAAAACACTTCCAAACCATCCTTATACCTCCAACAACATTAGAACACCTAAAATAGCCCCTAAAACAACCAAAAACCACCTTAAAACACTACCGATTATATTATTCCGGGATTAAATTAATGTGCCATCAATTCAACACTTAATTAATCATTTAATTGACATAATATCATAATTAAATCAACCTAATTACAACATTAATTGAGATCCAAAAAGATTTCACAAAAACCTCCATAAAATCCATAGATCTAGAATTAAAAACACAAAATTAAGTTTCCATTGTTGATTAGCAAGCCAATACTTGGGAATTTCAATAAAGAACCTTAGAAAAATATTAGAAATCAGCAAAGTTACCTTAAAGATTTGCTCCACCAAAAAGATGAGAAACCCTCCCTTGATTTCTTGAAAATGGATGTTGATTTTGCAAAATTGATGAGTAGGTTTTGTAGAGAATGAAAGGATGAATAAAATGAAGTAAATCTTGTTGAAAAATGATGAAGAAATCAGCAAGAAATTGAAGAAATTTGGAGAAGAAGATGGAGAGAAAATGAGAGAAAATCTTGAGAGAAAAGATGAGAAAATGGGAAGTTACAAAAGAAACTGGAATTATCATTTAAATAAAACAATTTTGGTGGATAAATCATTAACTAAAAATAAATTGGGTTTATGGCCCTCTAAGGATTCTAAGTATGGCTTACTTTCTAATTTAGTCACTAAAAATCCTTATTGCCGAAAATTACTAATTAATCCCTAAAATTACAATTTAATCACTAGCACAAAATTAAGCCCAATTAAAAATCAAATTAAAGTTCAAATAATATTCCTTTAACTTTAAAACACCATTTTAATATTTTTAGAACCATTTCACAAAATTATTACTTATCCGATTAAAATACTATTATTTTAATTTTTCCCGGAATAACAAACCCTAGGAATCCGATTCGACCCGGATCAAATTTCCCCAACTACCACTCAAACTACTAACCCCAAAACCGGGATGTTACACAAAATTTGATTTTGAGTTGTATAATTAGGTTCAAAAGCCCATAATTAACTTTTTGTACCCCCAAAAAATTTGATTTAATATCATTTTCGATCGTTCTATAGGGTTTAGAGTGTGCATGTCTAAATGGGCTTTCTGGTGAACCCGTTCGAATTTTAACCGAGAAAAAAGCTCAAAATTTGATTTTAAGCTTTATAATTAGGTTCAAAAGTCCATAATTAACTTTTTCTACCCAAAAAATTTGATTTAATATCTTTATTTATGGTTCATAGCGTGCCTATCTAAATGGGCTTTCTAGTGAACCCGTTCGAATTTTAACCGAGTAAAAAGCTCAAAATTTAATTTTGAGTTGTATAATTAGGTTCAAAAGCCCATAATTAACTTTTTGTACCCAAAAAATTTGAATTAATATCATTTCAATCGTTCTTTAGGGTTTAGAGCGTGCATATCTAAATGGGCTTTCTAGTGAACCCGTTTGAATTTTAACCATGTAAAAAGCTCAAAATTTGATTTTAAGCTGTATAATTAGGTTCAATAGCCCATAATTAACTTTTTGAACCCAAAAAAGCTCGAAATTTTAGTTTAACTTGTATAATTAGGTTCAAAAGCCCATAATTAACTTTTTGTACCCAAAAAAATTGATTTAAATCATTTTCGATCGTTATTTATGGTTTAGAGCGTGCTTGTCTAAATGGGCTTTCTAGTGAACCCATTCGAATTTTAACAGAGTAGAAACCAATAAATTTGATTTTAAGCTCCATAATTAGATTCAAAATCTCATAATTAACTTTTTCTACCCAAAAAATTTGATTTAATATCTTTTTTATGGTTCAGAGTGTGCCTGTCTAAATGGGCTTTCTTGTGAACCCATTCGAATTTTAACGAGTAAAAAGCTCAAAATTTGATTTTAAGCTGTATAATTAGGTTCAAAACCCATAATTAACTTTTTCTACCTAAAAAATTTGATTTAATATCTTTTTTTATGGTTCAGAGCGTGCCTGTCTAAATGGGCTTTCTAGTGAACCCGTTCGAATTTTAACCGAGTAAAAAGCTCAAAATTTTAGTTTAAGTTGTATAATTAGGTTCAAAAGCCCATAATTAACTTTTCGTACCCAAAAAATTGATTTAAATCATTTCCAATCATTATTTATGGTTCAGAGCGTGCTTGTCTAAATGGGCTTTCTAGTTAACCCGTTCGAGTTTTAACAGAGTAGAAACCAATAAATTTGATTTTAAGCTCCATAATTAGGTTCAAAATCCCATAATTAACTTTTTGTACACAAAAATTTGATTTAATATCATTTTCGATCGTTCTTTAGGGTTTAGAGCGTGCATTTCTAAATGGGCTTTCTGGTGAACCATTTTGAATTTTAACCGAGTAAAAAGCTCAAAATTTGATTTTAATCTTTATAATTAGGTTCAAAAGCCCATAATTAACTTTTTATACCCAAAAAATTTGATTTAATACCATTTTTGATCCTTTTTTATGGTTCGAAGCGTCCATGTCTAAATGGGCTTTCTAGTGAACCCGTTCGAATTTTAACTGAGTAAAATGCTCAAAATTTGATTTTAAGCAGTATAATTAGGTTCAAAATCCCATAATTAACTGTTTGTACCCAAAAAATTTGATTTAATATCATTTTCGATCTTTCTTTAGGGTTCACAGCGTGCATGTCTAAATGGGCTTTCTGGTGAACCCTTTCGAATTTTTTTTGACGGAAAAAGGGCCTCGTTAAAAAACCCCTAACACTGCCAACCCAAAAAAGGGTTGGAAGCCCCTATGGGGAAAAGAGTACCCCTAGAATTTTTTTGAGAAGGAGAGTTAAATCTCTCATAGTTTACAAAAGCCCTTATAAAATCAGGCATATCGTACTCAAAGTGAAGATTACATAAAGTACGCATGGCCCTAGAGGCAAGTGTATGGGCTACATTATTTGCCCCTCTAGGAACATAAGTGATCCTACAATTAACTAAACTTTCCATGGTGGTACGGATCGTAGACACTAAAGGTTGAAAAGTTGAGAGATTTGGTCCTCCCTGGTTGACTTTATTTGCAATGGAAGCTGAGTCTGTCTCAAAGGTAATATTCGTCCAACCTTTCTGAGATGCTAGTCGAAGTCCAGCTAGGATTGCTTGTGCTTCGGCCAAAACAGCGTCAGGGCATCCAATAAGAGGAAGAGAAAGTCCTCCCAAAACCATACCGTCTGCGTTATGTGCTACAACACCAATTGCAGCACTTCTAGTGATGGGATCAAAAGCCCCATCCGAGTTTATTTTAATAGAGCCAGTGCCTGGTTTTTTCCATGTCTGGTTTTGAAGAGTAGGTCTATGTGAGTTACCAGTTGAGGAGCAAATGTTTGCATTTTGATAGTCATTCAATAAGGATTTGGCATTTTCCAGGGTCAACCATGGTGGTTGAAGATGTTTATTATAGATCCAATAATTTCTTCTATTCCAAATATTCCATAGTATTGTTAGAAAAAGAGCAAACTCCTGGGTGGTGAGTTTAGACCCTGCAGTCTCCATCCATTGTAGTGACGATGTAAAATTTCCAGATTGGATTAAAGTAGGGAAACCTGCTAAACGAATAGTTTCATAAGCATCAGGACAGTCGCATAGAGCATGCATCGGAGTTTCAATTGTAGTTCCGCAAATTGGACAAAAGCCATTACCTAAGTTAGCCTTCAGTAATTTCGATCCCGTAGGAAGAGCATCATGACCTAGTCTCCAGCCAAAGGCTCTAACCTTTGGTAAAGCTGGTAGCTTAGAAATGGTTTTCCAAATGCGTGTAAGTCTATTTAGAGGTCCATGTGGTTTTTGTAAGAATAAATAACCTGATCTAACAAAATAAAGTCCACAGTCATTGTTCATCCAAATGGTTGTATCTCGGTGGTCATTAATGATAGGTATGTTCAGAATAGCGTTGGCATCTTTTCTATCAAAAAAGGAACGTATTTTAAACTCCTTCCATTGTGGTTGCCCAGGAATCATAAAATCCTTAGCTCGTTTTGGAATTTCACTTGAAATTTCATATTCACCAAAAAAATTGAACCGGAGAGGAGCCTCCCCATAGATCGTGGAATATGTTAATCTTGCTATTTATTCCTGGCCTTGTTAAAAAACTAGGAATTAGTTTTTTCAGGGTCGTACAGATGCCCTTACAAGCAAAAGAAGATTGTTTTGTTGATGTAGCATCGAGGATGTTGCCCGAAGGGTAATATTTAGCTTGATATACCTGGCCAAGGAGGTTAGATGGTTCACAGAGTAGTCTCCATATTTGTTTTCCTAACAGAGCGATATTAAAGTTATGGAGGTCGCGGAAACCCATTCCACCTATCCTTTCGAATTTTAACCGAGTAAAAAGCTCAATATTTTAGTTTAAGTTGTATAATTAGGTTCAAAAGTCCATAATTAAATTTTGTACCCAAAAAATTTGATTTAATATCATTTTGGATCGTTTTTTATGGTTCAGAGTGTGACATATATAAATGGGCTTTCTTGTGAACCCTTTCGAATTTTAACCGTGCAAAAAGCTCAAAATTTTTATTTTAAGCTGTATAATTAGATTCAAAATCTAATAATTAACTTTTTGTACCCAAAAAATTTGATTTAATATCATTTTCGATCGTTTTTTATGGTTCAGAGCGTGCATGTCTAAATGGGCTTTCTATAGAACCCGTTCGAATTTTAATCGAGTAAAAAGCTCAAAATTTAATTTTAAGCTGTATAATTAGGTTCAAATTCCCATAATTAACTATTTGTACCCCAAAAATTTGATTTAATATCATTTTCGATCGTTCTTTATGGTTCAGAGCATGCATGTATAAATGGGCTTTCGGTGAACCCTTTTGAATTTTAACCGAGTAAAAAGCTCAAAATTTTAGTTTAAGTTGTATAATTAGGTTCAAAAGCCCATAATTAACTTTTTGTAACAAAAAATTTAATTTAAATCATTTTCGATCGTTTTTTATGGTTTAGAGCGTGCTTGTCTAAATGGGCTTTCTAGTAAACCCGTTCAAATTTTAACCGAGAATAAAGCTCAAAATTAGATTTTAAGTTGTATAATTAGGTTCAAAAGCCTATAATTAACTTTTTGTAGCCAAAAAATTTGATTTAATATCATTTTCGATTCGATAGTTCTTTAGGGTTCAGAGTGTGCATGTCTAAATGGGCTTTCTAGTGAACCCGTTCGAATTTTAACCGAGTAAAAAGCTCAAAATTTGATTTTAAGATGTATAGGTAGGTTCAAAATCACGTAATTAACTTTTTGTACCCAAAAAATTTGATTTAATATCATTTTCGATCGTTTTTTATGGTTTAGAGCGTGCATGTCTAAATGGGCTTTCATGAGAACCCTTTTGAATTTTAATCGAGTAAAAAGCTCAATTTTTGTTTAAGTTGTATAATTAGGTTCAAAAGCCCATAATTAATTTTTTTGTACCCAAAAAATTTGATTTAAAATCATTTTCGATCATTTTTAATAGGTCGGAGCGTGCATGTCTAAATGGGCTTTTTAGTGAACCCGTTCGAATTCTAACCGAGTAAAAAGCTCAAAATTTCAGTTTAAGAAGTATAATTAGGTTCAAAATCCCATAATTAACTGTTTGTACCCAAAAAATTTGATTTAATATAATTTATGATCGTTCTTTAGGGTTCAGAGAATGCATGTATAAATGGGCTTTCTTGTGAACCCTTTCGAATTTTAACTGAGTAAAAAGCTCAAAATTTTAGTTTAAGTTGTATAATTATGATCAAAAGCCCATAATTAACTTTTTTGTACCCAAAAAATTTGATTTAAATCATTTTCGATTGTTTTTTATGGTTCAGAGCGTGCTTATCTAAATGGGCTTTCTAGTGAACCCGTTCGAATTTCAACCGAGTAAAAAGCTCAAAATTTAATTTTAAGCTGTATAATTAGGTTCAAATTCCCATAATTAACTATTTGTGCCCCAAAAATTTGATTTAATATCATTTTCGATCGTTCTTTATGGTTCAGAGCATGCATGTATAAATGGGTTTTCGGTGAACCCTTTCGAATTTTAACCGAGTAATTAACTTTGATTTTGAGTTGTATAATTAGGTTCAACAGCACATAATTAACTTTTTGTACCCAAAAAATTTGATTTAATATAATTTTCTATCATTCTTTAGGGTTTAGAGCGTGCATGCCTAAATGGGCTTTCTAGTGAACCCATTCGAATTTTAACCAAGTAAAAAGCTCAAAATTTAATTTTGAGTTTTATAATTAGTTTCAAAAGCCCATAATTAACTTTTTGTACCCAAAAAATTTGATTTAATATCATTTCAATCATTCTTTATGGTTTAGAGCATGCATATCTAAATGGGCTTTCTAGTGAACCCGTTTGAATTTTAACCATGTAAAAAGCTCAAAATTTGATTTTAAGCTGTATAATTAGGTTCAAAAGCCCATAATTAACTTTTTGTACCGAAAAATTTTGATTTAAATCATTTTCGATAGTTTTTTATGATTTAGAGGGTGCATGTCTAAATGGGCTTTCTAGTGAACCCGTTCGAATTTTAACCGAGTAAAAAGCTCAAAATTTGATTTTAAGTTGTATAATTACGTTTGAAATCCAATAATTAACTTTTTCTACCCAAAAAAATTGATTTAATATCATTTTCGATCGTTCTATACGGTTCAGAGCGTGCACGTCTAAATGGGCTTTCTAGTGAACCCGTTCGAATTTTAACCAAGTAAAAAGCTCAAAATATGTTTTTAAGCTGTATAATTACATTCAAAAGCCCATAATTAACTTTTTGTAGCCAAAAAAATTGATTTAATATCTTTTTTTAGGGTTCAGAGCGTGCTTATCTAAATGGGCTTTCTAGTGAACCCGTTCGAATTTTAACCGAGTAAAAAGCTCAAAATTTGATTTTGAGTTGTATAATTAGGTTCTAAAGCCCATAATTAACTTTTTGTACCCAAAAAAATTGATTTAATATCATTTTCGATCTTTCTTTAGGGTTTAGAGCGTGCATGTCTAAATGGGCTTTCTAGTGAACCCGTTCGAATTTTAACCGAGTAAAAAGCTCAAAATTTGATTTTAAGCTGTATAATTAGGTTCAAAAGCCCATAATTAACTTTTTGTACCCAAAATATTTGATTTAATATCTTTTTTTAGGGTTCAGAGCGTGCTTATCTAAATGGGCTTTCTAGTGAACCCGTTCGAATTTTAACCGAGTAAAAAGCACAAAATTTGATTTTGAGTTGTATAATTAGGTTCTAGAGCCCATAATTAACTTTTTGTACCCCAAAAAATTGATTTAATATCATTTTTGATCGTTCTTTAGGGTTTAGAGCGTGCATGTCTAAATGGGCTTTCTGGTGAACCCGTTCGAATTTTAACCGAGTAAAAAGCTCAAAATTTGATTTTAAGCTGTATAATTAGGTTCAAAAGCCCGGATTTAACTTTTTGTACCCAAAAAATTTGATTTAACATCATTTTCGATCGTTCTTTAGGGTTTAGAGCGTGCATGCCTAAATGGGGTTTCTGGTGAACCCATTCGAATTTTAACCTAGTAAAAACCTCTAAATTTGATTTATGTTGTATAATTAGGTTCAAAAGCCCATAATTATCTTTTTCTAACCAAAAAAATCGATTTAACCAAGTAGAAAGCTCAAAATTTGATTTTAAGCTGTATAATTAAGTTCAAAAGCCCATAATTAACTTTTTATACCCAAAAAATTTGATTTAATATCATTTTCGATCGTTTTTTATGGTTCGAAGCGTGAATGTCTAAATGGGCTTTCTAGTGAACCCGTTCGAATTTTAACTTAGTAAAATGCTCAAAATTTGATTTTGAGCTATATAATTAGGTTCGAAAGCCCATAATTAACTTTTCGTACCCAAAAAATTTGATTTAAAATCATTTTGGATTCTTTTTTTATGGTTCAGAGCGTGAATGTCTAAATGGGCTTTTTAGTGAATCGGTTCGAATTTTAACCGAGTAAAAAGCTCAAAATTTGATTTTGAGTTGTATAATTAGGTTCAAATGCCCATAATTAACTTTTTGTACCTAAAAAATTTGATTTAGTATCATTTCAATCGTTCTTTAGGGTTTAGAGCGTGCATATCTAAGTGGGCTTTCTAGTGAACCCGTTTGAATTTTAACCATGTAAAAACATCAAAATTTGATTTTGAGCTGTATAATTAGGTTCAAAAGCCCATATTTAACTTTTTGTACCCAAAAGATTTGATTTAAATCGTTTTCGATCGTTTTTTACGGTTTAGAGCGTGCTTGTCTAAATGGGCTTTCTAGTGAACCCGTTCGAATTTTAACTGAGCAAAAACCTCAAAATTTGATTTTGAGCTGTATAATTAGGTTCAAAAGCCCATAATTAACTTTTTTTACCCCAAAAAATTGATTTAAATCATTTTTGATCATTTTTTACGGTTTCGAGCATGCTTGTCTAAATGGGCTTTCTAGTGAACCCGTTCGAATTTTAACTAAGTAAAAACCTCAAAATTTTATTTTAAGCTGTATAATTAGGTTCAAAAGCCCATAATTAACTTTTTGTATCCAAAAAATTTGATATAATATCATTTTCGATCGTTTTTTATGGTTTAGAGCGTGGATGTCAAAATGGGCTTTCTTGTGAACCCTTTCGAATTTTAACCGAGTAAAAAGCTCAAAATTTTAGTTTAAATTGTATAATTAGGTCCAAAAGCCCATAATTAACTTTTTGTACCCAATAAATTTGATTTAAAATCATTTTTGATCTTTTTTATGGTTTAGAGCGTGCATGTCTAAATGGGCTTTTTAGAGAACCCGTTCGAATTTTAACCAAGTAAAAAGCTCAAAATTTTATTTAAAGCTGTATAATTAGGTTCAAAATCCCGTAATTAACTTTTTGTACCCAAAAAATATGATTTAATACCATTTTCGATCCTTCTTTAGGGTTTAGAGCGTGGATATATAATTCGGTTCAAAAGCCTATAATTAAATTTTTGTACCCTAAAAATTTGATTTAAATCATTTTCGATCGTTTTTATAGTTCAGAGCGTGCATGTCTAAATGGGCTTTCTTGTGAACCATTTCGAATTTTAACCGCGAAAAAATCTCAAAATTTTAGTTTAAGTTGTATAATTAGGTTCAAAAGCCAATAATTAATTTTTTGTAGCCAAAAAATTTGATTTAAAATCATTTTGTATCTTTTTTTTATGGTTCTGAGCATGAATGTCTAAATGGGCTTTCTTGTGAACCCGTTTGAATTTTAACCGAGTAAAAAGCTCAAAATTTTAGTTTAAATTGTATAATTAGGATCAAAAGCCCATAATTAACATTTTATACCCAATAAATTTGATTTAAAATCATTTTTGATTATTTTTTATTGTTTAGAGCGTGCATGTCTAAATGGGCTTTCTGGTGAACCCTTTCGAATTTTAACCAAGTAAAAACCTCAAAGTTTTAGTTTAAGTTGTATAATTAGGCTCAAAAGCCCGTAATTAACTTTTTGTACCGAAAAATGTGATTTAAGTCATTTTCGATCGTCTTTTATGGTTCAGAGCGTGCATGTCTAAATGGGCTTTCTAGTGAACCCGTTCGAATTTTAACAGAGTAAAAAGCTCAAAATTTGATTTTAAGCTGTATAATTAGGTTCCAAATCCAATAATTAACTTTCTGTACGCAAAAAATTTGATTTAATATCATTTTCGATCTTTTTTATGGTTCAGAGCGTGCATGTCTAAATGGGCTTTTTAGTGAACCCGTTCAAATTTTAACCGAGTAAAAAGTTCAAAATATGATTTTGAGCAGTATAATTAGGTTCAAAATCCCGTAATTAACTTTTTGTACCCAAAAAATTTGATTTAATATCATTTTCGATCGTTCTTTACGGTTCAGAGCGTGCACGTCTAAATGGGTTTTCTAGTGAACCCGTTCGAATTTTAACCGAGTAATAAGCTCAAAATTTGATTTTGAGCTGTATAATTAGGTTCAAAAGCGCATAATTAACTTTTTGTACCCAAAAAATTTGATTTAAAATCGTTTTCGATTGTTCTTTATGGTTTAGAGCGTGCATGGCTAAATGGGCTTTTTAGTGAACCCGTTCGAATTTTAACCGAGTAAAAACCTCAAAATTTTATTTTAAGCTGTATAATTAGGTTCAAAAGCCCATAATTAACTTTTTGTACCCAAAAAATTTGATTTAATATCATTTTCGATCGTTTTTTATGGTTCAGAGCGTGCATGTCCAAATGGGCTTTCTTGTGAACCCGTTCGAATTTTAACTGAGTAAAAAGCTCAAAATTTTAGTTTAAGTTGTATAATTAGGTTCAAAAGACCATAATTAACTTTTTGTACCCAAAAAATTTGATCTAAATGGGCTTTCTAGTGAACCCGTTCGAATTTTAACTAAGTAAAAACCTCAAAATTTTATTTTGAGTTGTATAAATAGGTTCAAAAGCCCATAATTAACTTTTTGTACCCAAAAAATTTGATTTAATATCATTTTGGATATTTTTTTATGGTTAGGAGCGTGCATGGCTAAATGGGCTTTCTTGTGAACCCGTTTGAATTTTAACCGAGTAAAAAGCTCAAAATTTTAGTTTAAATTGTATAATTAGGATCAAAAGCCCATAATTAACATTTTATACCCAATAAATTTGATTTAAAATCATTTTTGATTATTTTTTATGGTTTGGAGCGTGCATGTCTAAATGGGCTTTCTGGTGAACCCTTTCGAATTTTAACCAAGTAAAAACCTCAAAGTTTTAGTTTAAGTTGTATAATTAGGCTCAAAAGCCCGTAATTAACTTTTTGTACCGAAAAATGTGATTTAAGTCATTTTCGATCGTCTTTTATGGTTCAGAGCGTGCATGTCTAAATGGGCTTTCTAGTGAACCCGTTCGAATTTTAACAGAGTAAAAAGCTCAAAATTTGATTTTAAGCTGTATAATTAGGTTCCAAATCCAATAATTAACTTTCTGTACGCAAAAAATTTGATTTAATATCATTTTCGATCTTTTTTATGGTTCAGAGCGTGCATGTCTAAATGGGCTTTTTAGTGAACCCGTTCAAATTTTAACCGAGTAAAAAGTTCAAAATATGATTTTGAGCAGTATAATTAGGTTCAAAATCCCGTAATTAACTTTTTGTACCCAAAAAATTTGGTTTAATATCATTTTCGATCGTTCTTTACGGTTCAGAGCGTGCACGTCTAAATGGGTTTTCTAGTGAACCCGTTCGAATTTTAACCGAGTAATAAGCTCAAAATTTGATTTTGAGCTGTATAATTAGGTTCAAAAGCGCATAATTAACTTTTTGTACCCAAAAAATTTGATTTAAAATCGTTTTCGATTGTTCTTTATGGTTTAGAGCGTGCATGGCTAAATGGGCTTTTTAGTGAACCCGTTCGAATTTTAACCGAGTAAAAACCTCAAAATTTTATTTTAAGCTGTATAATTAGGTTCAAAAGCCCATAATTAACTTTTTGTACCCAAAAAATTTGATTTAATATCATTTTCGATCGTTTTTTATGGTTCAGAGCGTGCATGTCCAAATGGGCTTTCTTGTGAACCCGTTCGAATTTTAACTGAGTAAAAAGCTCAAAATTTTAGTTTAAGTTGTATAATTAGGTTCAAAAGACCATAATTAACTTTTTGTACCCAAAAAATTTGATCTAAATGGGCTTTCTAGTGAACCCGTTCGAATTTTAACTAAGTAAAAACCTCAAAATTTTATTTTGAGTTGTATAAATAGGTTCAAAAGCCCATAATTAACTTTTTGTACCCAAAAAATTTGATTTAATATCATTTTGGATATTTTTTTATGGTTAGGAGCGTGCATGGCTAAATGGGCTTTCTTGTGAACCCGTTTGAATTTTAACCGAGTAAAAAGCTCAAAATTTTAGTTTAAATTGTATAATTAGGATCAAAAGCCCATAATTAACATTTTATACCCAATAAATTTGATTTAAAATCATTTTTGATTATTTTTTATGGTTTGGAGCGTGCATGTCTAAATGGGCTTTCTGGTGAACCCTTTCGAATTTTAACCAAGTAAAAACCTCAAAGTTTTAGTTTAAGTTGTATAATTAGGCTCAAAAGCCCGTAATTAACTTTTTGTACCGAAAAATGTGATTTAAGTCATTTTCGATCGTCTTTTATGGTTCAGAGCGTGCATGTCTAAATGGGCTTTCTAGTGAACCCGTTCGAATTTTAACAGAGTAAAAAGCTCAAAATTTGATTTTAAGCTGTATAATTAGGTTCCAAATCCAATAATTAACTTTCTGTACGCAAAAAATTTGATTTAATATCATTTTCGATCTTTTTTATGGTTCAGAGCGTGCATGTCTAAATGGGCTTTTTAGTGAACCCGTTCAAATTTTAACCGAGTAAAAAGTTCAAAATATGATTTTGAGCAGTATAATTAGGTTCAAAATCCCGTAATTAACTTTTTGTACCCAAAAAATTTGATTTAATATCATTTTCGATCGTTCTTTACGGTTCAGAGCGTGCACGTCTAAATGGGTTTTCTAGTGAACCCGTTCGAATTTTAACCGAGTAATAAGCTCAAAATTTGATTTTGAGCTGTATAATTAGGTTCAAAAGCGCATAATTAACTTTTTGTACCCAAAAAATTTGATTTAAAATCGTTTTCGATTGTTCTTTATGGTTTAGAGCGTGCATGGCTAAATGGGCTTTTTAGTGAACCCGTTCGAATTTTAACCGAGTAAAAACCTCAAAATTTTATTTTAAGCTGTATAATTAGGTTCAAAAGCCCATAATTAACTTTTTGTACCCAAAAAATTTGATTTAATATCATTTTCGATCGTTTTTTATGGTTCAGAGCGTGCATGTCCAAATGGGCTTTCTTGTGAACCCGTTCGAATTTTAACTGAGTAAAAAGCTCAAAATTTTAGTTTAAGTTGTATAATTAGGTTCAAAAGACCATAATTAACTTTTTGTACCCAAAAAATTTGATCTAAATGGGCTTTCTAGTGAACCCGTTCGAATTTTAACTAAGTAAAAACCTCAAAATTTTATTTTGAGTTGTATAAATAGGTTCAAAAGCCCATAATTAACTTTTTGTACCCAAAAAATTTGATTTAATATCATTTTGGATATTTTTTTATGGTTAGGAGCGTGCATGGCTAAATGGGCTTTCTTGTGAACCCGTTTGAATTTTAACCGAGTAAAAAGCTCAAAATTTTAGTTTAAATTGTATAATTAGGATCAAAAGCCCATAATTAACATTTTATACCCAATAAATTTGATTTAAAATCATTTTTGATTATTTTTTATGGTTTGGAGCGTGCATGTCTAAATGGGCTTTCTGGTGAACCCTTTCGAATTTTAACCAAGTAAAAACCTCAAAGTTTTAGTTTAAGTTGTATAATTAGGCTCAAAAGCCCGTAATTAACTTTTTGTACCGAAAAATGTGATTTAAGTCATTTTCGATCGTCTTTTATGGTTCAGAGCGTGCATGTCTAAATGGGCTTTCTAGTGAACCCGTTCGAATTTTAACAGAGTAAAAAGCTCAAAATTTGATTTTAAGCTGTATAATTAGGTTCCAAATCCAATAATTAACTTTCTGTACGCAAAAAATTTGATTTAATATCATTTTCGATCTTTTTTATGGTTCAGAGCGTGCATGTCTAAATGGGCTTTTTAGTGAACCCGTTCAAATTTTAACCGAGTAAAAAGTTCAAAATATGATTTTGAGCAGTATAATTAGGTTCAAAATCCCGTAATTAACTTTTTGTACCCAAAAAATTTGGTTTAATATCATTTTCGATCGTTCTTTACGGTTCAGAGCGTGCACGTCTAAATGGGTTTTCTAGTGAACCCGTTCGAATTTTAACCGAGTAATAAGCTCAAAATTTGATTTTGAGCTGTATAATTAGGTTCAAAAGCGCATAATTAACTTTTTGTACCCAAAAAATTTGATTTAAAATCGTTTTCGATTGTTCTTTATGGTTTAGAGCGTGCATGGCTAAATGGGCTTTTTAGTGAACCCGTTCGAATTTTAACCGAGTAAAAACCTCAAAATTTTATTTTAAGCTGTATAATTAGGTTCAAAAGCCCATAATTAACTTTTTGTACCCAAAAAATTTGATTTAATATCATTTTCGATCGTTTTTTATGGTTCAGAGCGTGCATGTCCAAATGGGCTTTCTTGTGAACCCGTTCGAATTTTAACTGAGTAAAAAGCTCAAAATTTTAGTTTAAGTTGTATAATTAGGTTCAAAAGCCCATAATTAACTTTTTGTACCCAAAAAATTTGATTTAATATCATTTTGGATATTTTTTTATGGTTAGGAGCGTGCATGGCTAAATGGGCTTTCTTGTGAACCCGTTTGAATTTTAACCGAGTAAAAAGCTCAAAATTTTAGTTTAAATTGTATAATTAGGATCAAAAGCCCATAATTAACATTTTATACCCAATAAATTTGATTTAAAATCATTTTTGATTATTTTTTATGGTTTAGAGCGTGCATGTCTAAATGGGCTTTTTAGTGAACCCGTTCGAATTTTAACCAAGTAAAAAGCTCAAAATTTTATTTAAAGTTGTATAATTAGATTCAAAATCCCGTAATTAACTTTTTGTACCCAAAAAATTTGATTTAATACCATTTTCGACCGTTCTTTAGTGTTCAGAGCGTGTTTGTCTAAATGGGCTTTCTAATGAACCATTTCGAATTTTAACCCAATAAAAAGCTCATAATTTTAGTTTAAATTGTATAATTAGGTTCAAAAGCCCATAATTAACTTTTTGTACCCAATAAATTTGATTTAATATCATTTTTGATCGTTTTTATGGTTTAGAGCCTGCGTGTCTAAATGGGCATTTCAGTGAACCCGTTCGAATTTTAACCAAGTAAAAATCTCAAAATTGTATTTAAAGCTATATAATTAGGTTCAAAATCCCGTAATTAACTCTTTGTACCCAAAAAATTTGATTTAATATCATTTTCGATCGTTCTTTAGGGTTTATAGCGTGTATGTCTAAAGGAGCTTTCTAGTGAACCCTTTCGAATTTTAACAGAGTAAAAAGCTCAAAATTTTAGTTTAAGCTGTATAATTAGGTTCAAAAGCCCATAATTAACTTTTTGAACCCAAAAAATATGATTTAATATCATTTTGATCGTTCTTTAGGGTTTAGAGAATGCATGTCTAAATGGCCTTTCTAGTGAACCCTTTCGAATTTTAACCGAGTAAAAATCTCAAAATTTATGATTAACCTGTATAATTAATTTAAAAAGCCCATAATTAAATTTTTGTACCCATAAAATTTGATTTAATATCATTTTCGATCGATTTTTATGGTTCAGAGCATGCATGTCTAAATGGGCTTCTAGTGAACCCGTTCAAATTTGATTTTAAGCTATATAATTAGGTTCAAAATTCCATAATTAACTTTTTGTAACCAAAAAATTTGATTTAATATCATTTTCGATCAATTTTTAGGGTTCAGAGCGTACGTGTCTAAATGGGCTTTTTAGTGAACACGTTCGAATTTTAACCGAGTAAAATGTTCAAAATGTGATTTTAAGTTGCATAATTAGGTTCAAAAGCCCATAATTAAATTTTTTTACTCAAAAAGTTTGATTTTATATCATATTCGATCGTTCTTTAGGGTTTAGAGCGTGCATGTTGAAATGGCTTTCTAGTGAACCCGTTCTAATTTTAATAGAGCAAAAAGCTCAAAATTTTAGTTTAAGCTGTATAATTAGGTTCCAAAGCCCATAATTAACTTTTTTTTATCAAAAAAATAAGATTTAAAATCATTTTCAATCGTTCTTTACGGTTTAGAGTAATATGTCTAAATGTGCTTTTTAGTGAACCCGTTCGAATTTTAACTGAGTAAAAAGCTCAAAATTTGAATTTAAGTTGTATGATTAAGTTCAAAAGCCCAAAAAATTTGATTTAATATCATTTTCATTCGTTCTTTAGGGTTCAGAGCGTGCATGTCAAAATGGGCTATCTAGTGAACCCTTTCGAATTTTTTCCGAGTAAAAAGCTCAAAATTTTAGTTTAAGCTGTATAATTAGGTTCAAAATCCCATAATTAACTTTTTGTACCCAAAAAATTTGATTTAATATCATTTTCGATCTTTTTTTGGGTTCACAGCGTGCATGTCTAAATGGGCTTTTTATTGAACCTGTTCGAATTTTAACCGAGTAAAAAGTTTCAAATTTGAGTTTAAGCTGTATAATTAGGTTCAAAAGCCCATAATTAACTTTTTTACGGAAAAAATTTAATTTAATATCATTTTCGATCGTTCTTTAGGGTTCAGAACATGCATGTCTAAATTGGCTTTCTAGTGAACCCGTTTGAATTTTAATAGAGTAAAAAGCTCAAAATTTTAGTTTAAGCTGTATAATTAGGTTCAATAGCCCATAATTAACATTTTTTTACCCAAAAAATATGATTTAATATCATTTTCGATCGTTCTTTAGGGTTTAGAGCGTGTATGTCTAAATGGGCCTTCTAGTGAACTGTTTTGAATTTTAACCGAGTAAAAAGCTCAAAATTTTAGTTTAAGCTAAATAATTAGGTTAAAAAGCCCATAATTAACTTTTTATACCCAAAAAATATGATTTAATATCATTTTCGATAGTTCTTTAGGGTTCAGAGCGTGCATGTCTAAATGGGCGTTCTAGTGAACCATTTCGAATTTTAACCGAGTAAAATGCTCAAAATTTGATTTTAAGTTGTATAATTAGGTTCAAATGCCCATAATTAACTTTTTGTACCCAAAAATATTGATTTAAAATCATTTTGGATCGTTTTTTATGGTTCAGAGCGGGAATGTCTAAATGGGTTTTCTTGTGAAACCGTTCGAATTTTTACAGAGTAAAAAGGTCAAAATCTGAGTTTAAGATGTATAATTAGGTTCAAAAGCCCATAATTAACTTTTCTTACCCAAATAAATTTGATTTAATAACATTTTCGAACGTTCTTTAGGGTTTAGAGCGTGCATGTCTAAATGGGCTTTCTAGTGAACCCGTTCAAATTTTAACCGAGTAAAAAGCTCAAAATTTGATTTTAAGCTGTATAATTAGGTTCAAAAGCCCATAATTAACTTTTTCTACCCAAAAAATTTGATTTAATATCTTTTTTTATTGTTCAGAGCGTGCCTGTCTAAATGGGCTTTCTAGTGAACCCGTTCGAATTTTAACCGAGTAAAAAGCTCAAAATTTGATTTTAAGATGTATAATTAGGTTGAAAAGCCCATAATTAACTTTTTGTACCCAAAAAATTTGATTTAAAATCATTTTCGATCGTTTTTTATGGTTTACAGCGGGCATGTCTAAATGGGCTTTTTAGTGAACCCGTTCGAATTTTAATAGAGTAAAAATATCAAAATTTGATTTTAAGCTGTATAATTAGGTTCAAAAGTCCATAATTAACTTTTTTTACCCTGAAAATTTGATTTAATATTATTTTCGATCGTTCTTTAGGGTTCAGAGCGTCCATGTCTAAATGGGCTTTCTAGTGAACCCGTTCGAATTTTAACAGTGTAAAAAGCACAAAATTTTAGTTTAAGCTGTATAATTAGGTTCAAAATCCCATAATTAACTTTTTGTACCAAAAAAATATGATTTAATATTATTTTCGATTGTTCTTTAAGGATTAGAGCGTGTATGTCAAAATGGGCTTTTTAGTGAACCCTTCGAATTTTAACCGAGTAAAAAGCTCAAAATTTGAATTGAAGTTGTATAATTAGGTTCAAAAGCCTATAATTAACTTTTTGTACCCCAAAAATTTGATTTAATATCATTTTCGATCGTTCTTTAGGGTTCAAAGCGTGCATATCTAAATGGGCTTTCTAGTGAACCCTTTCGAATTTTAACCGAGTAAAACGCTCAAATTTTGATTTAAGTTGTATAATTAGGTTCAAAAGCCCATAATTAACTTTTTTTACCCAAAAAATTTTATTTAATATTATTTTCAATCGTTTTTTAGGATTTAGAGCATGCATGTCTAAATGGGCTTTTTAGTGAACCCGTTCGAATTTTAACCGAGTAAAAAGTTTAAAATTTGAGTTTAAGATATATAATTAGGTTGAAAAACACATAATTAACTTTTTGTACCCCAAAAATTTTATTTAAAATCATTTTCGATCGTTTTTTATGGTTTAGAGCGTGCATGTCTAAATGGGCTTTTTAGTGAACCCGTTCGAATTTTAATAGAGTAAAAAGATCAAAATTTGATTTTAAGCTGAATAATTAGGTTCAAAAGCCCATAATTAACTTTTTGTACCCAAAAATTTTGATTTAATATCATTTTTGATCAATTTTTAGGGTTCAGAGCGTACATGTCTAAATGGGCTTTTTAGTGAATGTCGCGTGTCAAAAGTGCGCTATTAGTGCAAGTGAACACATCGCAAGTAATAAAGTGATAAGTATTATCGTGTATCATCTCCACAGGAATTGTTATACTTAATATGCCTTCTTCGTCTTCTTGTTTTGTAAAAAGGAAAAACACAGGTAATTGTGGTTTCGGTGAAACTAACTAAATTGAAATAAAGAAAACGAAGAATAAAGATGAAGTCTGATTAATAGAGAGAGGTCAAGATCCAGTTGCGTTGTATTGCGAAATTGATTGACTTGTCTCTATGCAATGCAATTGTATATCACTGCCTCGGCAGTACTGCAGATTACTGCCTTGGCAGCGACGATACTGTCTGCCGCGGCAATCCCTTGCTCGTGGTTGGACTTTACAAAAGTTCGGCAAAGTGTCCTTTGATGACTCCGCTTATCCCTAAGTCGAAGTACTGTTGATGACTAGTCCTTGATGATACCTCCCAGCGTGAATCAATTATACTCACCAACCAATCTCACACTTCTTTTAGCCGCTGAAACTCTTAACCTGTTTGTAGGCCGAGTTAGTATTTCGCGATTGAAACACCGTACTTATCCCTTTTGTTAATCTAACTCTCCCGAGTCTAGATAAATGGATTACTCACAAACTTCTCTCCCGAGCTTGATTGCAAGAATAGAGAATGGCAAAGGATAAGCAAACCTTGATAGTTTTATTGCATTGAAACAAAGACAAAGTACAATCTCCTCTCACAAATACTTAACAAACTTCACCTAAACTCTAAGAAAGCTTAGAACATAATTTGAGAGAAAGAAAACATTGAATCTTAGGGTAAACTCTCTATGAATCGGCTCTCTTAGTACATTGGACGGCTAGGTCTTATATAGGCTTGGCCTAGGGCAAACCTTTCCTAAGTAGAATATAACTTGGAGTAGGGAACAAGTCATGTACATAAATAAAATATTTCCAAGTTTAATTCAACTAAGAGGCTTTCCCGCGTCGCCTTGTCTTGGGCTTTTCCTCATGCTAATCAGCTCCGATCCATGTGCTTCATGTCCAGAAACGTCCCTTGGATTTTTCTCTTCCGATCCCCTACAGTATTGCTTCATGGCTCTTAGCTGGTGCCTCGACATCAGGTCCTGCCTCGGCCATGTTGCTACCGCGGCACTTGTTTCTCCTGCACAGATATAAAAATGCAGTAAAACTTGCCTTTTCTGTAAATATTAACTTTATAAGCATAACTTCTAAATATATCACATTAAGTATATGCTTTTTACAAAAAAATTTGATTCAATATCATTTTCAATCGTTCTTTAGGATTCAGAGCGTGCATGTCTAAATGGGCTTTATGGTAACCCCTTTCGAATTTAAATCGAGTAAAAAGCTCAAAATTTTAGTTTAATTTGTATAATTCGGTTCAAAAGCCCATAATTAACTTTTAGTACCCAAAAAATTTGATTCAAATCATTTTTGATCGTTTTTTATGGTTCAGAGCGTGCCTGTCTAAATTGGCTTTGTATTGAACCCTTTCGAATTTTAATCGAGTAAAAAGCTCAAAATTTGATTTTAAGTTGTATAATTAGGTTCAAAAGCCCATAATTAACTTTTTGTACCCAAAAAATTTGATTCAATATCATTTTCAATCGTTCTTTAGGATTCAGAGCGTGGAAGTCTAAATGAGCTTTTTGGTGAACCCTTTCGAATTTTAATCGAGTAAAAAGCTCAAAATTTTAGTTTAAGTTGTATAATTAGGTTCAAAAGCCCATAATTAACTTTTTGTACCAAAAAAATTTGATTCAAATCATTTTTGATCGTTTTTTATGGTTTAGAGCATTGCTGTCTAAATGGGGTTTCTAGGGAACCCGTTCGAATTTTAACCGAGTAAAAAGCTCAAAATTTTAGTTTAAGTTGCATAATTAGGTTCAAAATCCCATAATTAACTTTTTGTACCCAAAAAAGTTGATTCAAATCATTTTCGATTGTTTTTTATGGTTCAGAGCGTGGCTGTATAAATGGGCTTTCTAGTGAACCCGTTCGAATTTTAACCGAGTAAAAAACTCAAAATTTTAGTTTAAGTTGTATAATTACCTTCAAAATCCCATAATTAACTTTTTGTACCCAAAAAATTTGATTTAAATCATTTTCGATCGTTTTTGAGGGTTCAGAGCATGCATGTCTAAATGGGCTTTTAGATGAACCCGTTCGAATTTTAACCGATTATAAAGCTCAAAAGTTTAGTTTAAGTTGTATAATTAGGTTCAAAAGCCCATAATTAACTTTTTGTACCCAAAAAATTTGAATCAAATCATTTTCGATCGTTTTTTATGGTTTAGAGCGTGCCTATCTAAATGGGCTTTCTGGTGAACCCGTTCGAATTTTAATCAAGTAAAAAGCTCAAAATTTGATTTTAAGATGTATAATTAGGTTCAAAAGCCCATAATTAAATTTTTTTACCAAAAAATTTGATTCAATATCATTTTCAATCGTTCTTTCGGATTCATAGCGTGCATTTCTAAATGGGCTTTTTGGTGAACCCCTTCGAATTTTAACTGAGTAAAAAGCTCAAAATTTGATTTTAAGCTGTATAATTACGTTCAGAAGCCCATAATTAACTTTTTTTTTACCAAAAAATTTGATTCAATATCATTTTCAATCGTTCTTTAGGATTCAGAGCGTGCATGTCTAAATGGTCTTCTTGGTGAACCCTTTCGAATTTTAACTGAGTAAAAAGCTCAAAATTTTAGTTTAAGTTGTATAATTAGGTTCAGAAGCCCATAATTAACTTTTTGTACCCAGAAAATTTGATTCAAATCATTTTCGATCTTTTTTATGGTTCAGAGCGTGCCTGTCTAAATTGGCTTTGTATTGAACCCGTTCGAATTTTAATCGAGTAAAAAGCTCGAAATTTGATTTTAAGCTGTATAATTAGGTTCAAAAGCCCATAATTAACTTTTTGTACCCAAAAAATTTGATTCAATATCATTTTCAATCGTTCTTTAAGATTCAGAGCGTGCATGTCTAAATGGGTTTTTTGGTGAACCCTTTCGAATTTTAACCGAGAAAAAAGCTCAAAATTTTAGTTTAGATTTTAAAATTAGGTTCAAAAGCCCATAATTAACTTTTTGTACCCAAAAAATTTGATTCAAATCATTTTTGATCGTTTTTTATGGTTTAGAGCTTGGCTGTCTAAATAGGCTTTCTAGTGAACCCGTTCGAATTTTAACCGAGTAAAAAGCTCAAAATTTTAGTTTAAGTTGTATAATTAGGTTCAAAATCCCATGAGTAACTTTTTGTACCTAAAAAATTTGATTCAAATCATTTTTGATCATTTTTTATGGTTCAGAGCGTGGCTGTTTAAATGGGCTTTCTAGTGAACCCGTTCGAATTTTAACCTAGTAAAAAGCTCAAAATTTGATTTTAAGTTGTAAAATTAGGTTCAAAAGCCCATAATTAACTTTTTGTACCCAAAAAATTTGATTTTAATATCATTTTTAATCATTTTTATGGTTGAAAGCGTGCATGTCTAAATGGGCTTTCTAGTGAACCCGATCGAATTTTAACCGAGTAAAAGCCTCAAAATTTTAGTTTATGTTGTAGAATTACTTTCAAAATCCCATAATTAACTTTTTGTACCCAAAAAATTTGATTTAAATCATTTTCGATCGTTTTTGAGGGTTCAGAGCGTGCATGTCTAAATGGGCTTTTTGATGAACCTGTTGGAATTTTAACCAAGTAAAAAGCTCAAAATTTTAGTTTAATTTGTATAATTACTTTCAAAAGCCCATAATTAACTTTTTGTACCCAAAAAAATTAATTCAAATCATTTTCGATCGTTTTTTATGGTTTAGAGCGTGCTTGTATAAATGGGCTTTCTAGTGAATCCGTTCGAATTTTAATCGAGTAAAAAGCTCAAAGTTTGATTTTAAGCTGTATAATTAGGTTAAAATGCCCATAATTATCTTTTTGTACCCAAAAAATTTGATTCAATATCATTTTCAATCGTTCTTTAGGATTTAGAACGTGCATGTCTAAATGGGCTTTATGGTAAACCCTTTCGAATTTTAATCGAGTAAAAAGCTCAAAATTTTAGTTTAAGTTGTATAATTAGGTTCAAAAGCCCATAATTAACTTTTAGTACCCAAAAAATTTGATTCAAATCATTTTCGATCGCTTTTTATGGTTCAGAGCTTGCCAGTCTAAATTGGCTTTGTATTGAACCCGTTCGAATTTTAATCGAGTAAAAAGCACAAAATTTGATTTTAAGCTGTATAATTAGGTTCAAAAGCCCATAATTAACTTTTTGTACCCAAAAAATTTGATTCAATATCATTTTCAATCGTTCTTTAGGATTCAGAGCATGCAAGTCTAAATGGGCTTTTTGGTGAACCCTTTCGAATTTTAACTGAGTAAAAAGCTCAAAATTTTAGTTTAAGTTGTATAATTAGGTTCAAAAGCCCATAATTAACTTTTAGTACCCAAAAAATTTGATTCAAATCATTTTCGATCGCTTTTTATGGTTCAGAGCTTGCCAGTCTAAATTGGCTTTGTATTGAACCCGTTCGAATTTTAACCGAGTAAAAAGTTCAAAATTTGATTTTAAGCTGTATAATTAGGTTCAAAAGCCCATAATTAACTTTTTGTACCCAAAAAATTTGATTCAATATCATTTTCAATCATTCTTTAGGATTCAGAGCATGCAAGTCTAAATGGGCTTTTTGGTGAACCCTTTCGAATTTTAACCGAGTAAAAGGCTCAAAATTTTAGTTTAAGTTGTATAATTAGGTTCAAAACCTCATAATTAACTTTTTGTAACCAAAAAATTTGATTAAAATCATTTTCGATCATTTTTTATGGTTTAGAGCATGGCTGTCTAAATGGGCTTTCTAGTGAACCCGTTCGAATTTTAACCAAGTAAAAAGCTCAAAATTTGATTTTAAACTGTAAAATTAGATTCAAAAGCCCATAATTAACTTTTTTTACCCAAAAAATTTGATTTAATATCATTTTCAATCGTTTTTATGGTTTAGAGTGTGCGTGTCTAAATCGGCTTTCTAGTGAACCCGTTCAAATTTTAACCGAGTAAAAACCTCAAAATTTTAGTTTAAGTTGTACAATTACTTTCAAAATACCATAATTAACTTTTTGTACCCAAAAAATTTGATTTAAATCATTTTCGATCGTTTTTGAGGGTTCAGAGCATGCATGTCTAAATGGGCTTTTTGATGAACCCGTTCGAATTTTAACCGAGTAAAAAGCTCAAAATTTTAGTTTAAGTTGTATAATTAGGTTCAAAAGCCCATAATTAAGTTTTTGTACCCAAAAAATTTGAATCAAAACATTTTCGATTGTTTTTTATGGTTTAGAGCGTGCCTATCTAAATGGGCTTTCTAGTGAACCTTTTCGAATTTTAACCGAGTAAAAAGCTCAAAATTTTAGTTTCAGTTGTATAATTAGGTTCAAAAGCCCATAATTAACTTTTTGTACCCAAAAAATTTGATTCAAGTCATTTTTGATCGTTTTTTATTGTTTAGAGCGTGGCTGTCTAAATGGGCTTTCTACAGAACCCGTTCGAATTTTAACCGAGTAAAAAGCTCAAAATTTTAGTTTAAGTTGTATAATTAGGTTCAAAACCTCATAATTAACTTTTTGTACCCAAAAAATTTGATTAAAATCATTTTCGACTGTTTTTTATGGTTTAGAGCATGGCTGTCTAAATGGGCTTTCTAGTGAACCCGTTCGAATTTTAACCGAGTAAAAAGCTCAAAATTTGATTTTAAACTGTAAAATTAGATTCAAAAGCCCATAATTAACTTTTTTTACCCAAAAAATTTGATTTAATATCATTTTCAATCGTTTTTATGGTTCAGAGTGTGCGTGTATAAATGGGCTTTCTAGTGAACCCGTTCAAATTTTAACCGAGTAAAAACCTCAAAATTTTAGTTTAAGTTGTATAATTACTTTCAAAATCCCATAATTAACATTTTGTACCCAAAAAAATTGATTTAAATCATTTTTGATCGTTTTTGAGGGTTCAGAGCATGCATGTCTAAATGGGCTTTTTGGTGAACCCGTTCGAATTTTAACCGAGTAAAAAGCTCAAAATTTTAGTTTAAGTTGTATAATTAGGTTCAAAAGCCCATAATTAAGTTTTTGTACCCAAAAAATTTGAATCAAATCATTTTCGATTGTTTTTTATGGTTTAGAGCGTGCCTGTCTAAATGGGCTTTCTAGTGAACCCGTTCGAATTTTAATCGAGTAAAAAGCTCAAAATTTGATTTTAAGCTGTATAATTAGGTTCAAAAGCCCATAATTAAATTTTTTACCAAAAAATTTGATTCAATTTCATTTTCAATCGTTCTTTAGGATTCAGAGCGTGCATTTCTAAATGGGCTTTTTGGTGAACCCTTTCGAATTTTAACTGAATAGAAAGCTCAAAATTTTATTTTAAGCTCTATAATTAGGTTTAGAAGCCTATAATTAACTTTTTTAACCAAAAAATTTGATTCAATATCATTTTCAATCGTTCTTTATGATTCAGAGCGTGCATGTCTATTGGGCTTTTTGGTGAACCCTTTCGAATTTTAACTGAGTAAAAAGCTCAAAATTTTAGTTTAAGTTGTATAATTAGGTTCATAAGCCCGTAATTAACTTTTTGTACCCAAAAAATTTCATTCAAATCATTTTCGATCATTTTTTATGATTCAGAGCGTGCCTGTCTAAATGGGCTTTCTAGTGAACCCGTTCGCATTTCAATCGAGTAAAAAGCTCAAAATTTGATTTTAAGATGAATAATTAGGTTCGAATGCCTATAATTAACTTTTTGTACCAAAAAATTTGATTCAATATCTTTTTCAATCGTTCTTTCAGAATCAGAGCGTGTATGTCTAAATGGGCATTTTGGTGAACCCTTTCGAATTTTAACCGAGTAAAAAGCTCAAAATTCAGTTTAAGTTGTGTAATTAGTTTCAAAAGCCCATAATTAACTTTTTGAACCCAAAAAATTTGATTTAAAATCATTTTCGATCGTTTTTTATGGTTCAGAGCGTGCATGTCTAAATGAGTTTTTTAGTGAACCCGTTCGAATTTTATCCGAGTAAAAAGCTCAAAATTTTAGTTTAAGTTGTATAATTAGGTTCAAAAGCCAATAATTAACTTTTTATACCCAAAAAATTTAATTTAAATCATTTTCGATCGTTTTTTATGGTTTAGAGCGTGCCAGTCTAAATGGGCTTTCTAGTGAACCCGTTCGAATTTTAACCGAGTAAAATGATTAAAATTTGATTTTAAGATGTATAATTAGGTTCAAAATCCAATAATTAGCTTTTTGTACCTAAAAAATTTGATTTAATATCATTTTCAAACTTTCTTTAGGGTTCAGAGCGTACATGTCAAAATAGGCTTTTTGGTGAACCCTTTCAAATTTTAACCGAGTAAATATCTCAAAATTTTATTTTAAGTTGTATAATTAGGTTCAAATGCCCATAATTAAATTTTTGTACCCAAAAAATTTGATATAAATCATTTTCGATCGTTTTTTATGGTTCAGAGCGTGCCTGTCTAAATGGGCTTTCTAGTGAACCCGTTCGAATTTTAACCGAGTAAAAAGTTCAAATTTTAGTTTAAGTTGTATAATTAGGTTCAAAATCCCATAATTAACTTTTTGTACCCAAAAATTTTTATTTAATATCATTTTCAATCTTTATTTAGGGTTCAGAGCGTACATGTCAAAATGGGCTTTTTGGTGAACCCTTTCGAATTTTAACCGAGTAAAAATCTCAAATTTTTAGTTTAAGTTTTATAATTCGATTTAAAAGCCCATAATTAACTTTTTGTACTCAAAAAATTTGATTCAAATCATTTTCGAACATTTTTATGGTTAAGAGCGTGCCTGTCTAAATGGGCTTTCTAGTGAACCCGTTCGAATTTTAACTGAGTAAAAAGCTGAAAATTCGATTTTAAGTTGTAGAATTAGGTTGAAAAGCCCATAATTTAACTTTTTTTACCCAAAAAATTTAATTCAATATCATTTTCGATCGTTTTTTATGGTTTAGAGCGTGCATGTCTTATTGGGCTTTCTAGTGAACCCGTTCGAATTTTAATCTAGTAAAATGCTCAAAATTTGATTTTAAGCTGTATAATTAGGTTCAAAATTCCATAATTAACTTTTTTTTACCCAAAAAATTTGATTCAATATCATTTTCGATCGTTTTTTAGGGTTTTGAGCGTGCTTGTCTAAATGGGCTATTTAGTGAAATCGTTCGAATTTTAACCGAGTAAAAAGTTCAAAATTTAATTTTAAGCTGTATAATTAGGTTTAAAATCCCATAATTAACTTTTTGTACCCAAAAAATTTGATTTAATATCATTTTCGATCATTCTTTAGGGTTCAGATCGTGCATGTCTGAAAGGTCTTTTTGGTGAACCCTTTCGAATTTTAACCGAGTAAATATCTCAAAATTTTAGTTTAAGCTGTATAATTAGGTTCAAAAGCCCATAATTAACTTGTTGTACCCAAAAAAATTGATTTAATATCATTTTCGATCGTTTTTTATGGTTTAGAGCGTGCATGTCAAAATGGGCTTTCTAGTGAACCCGTTCGAATTTTAACCGAGTTAAAAGCTCAAAATTTTAGTTTAAATTGAATAATTAGGTTTAGAAGCCCATAATTAACTTTTTGTACCCAAAAAATTTGATTTAAAATCATTTTTGATCGTTTTTTATGGTTCAGAGCGTGCATGTCTAAAGAGGCTTTTTAGTGAACCCGTTCGAATTTTAACCGAGTAAAAAGCTCAAAATTTAATTTTAAGCTATATAATTAGGTTCAAAATCCCATAATTAACTTTTTGTACCCAAAAAAATTGATTTAATGTAACCCCCTTAGCCCGGCCTAGACGGAACCGACACTAACGGGTTACACGGGGAATATCGAACCAAAACCACGAAGGTCCGATTCAATAAACAACCCTAAAAACCGATATGTTTTTTTCTTAACTAGATGCATAATTAAGTTCCTATGTGTGTCGAAGTCATGCATCACGAAAATGGAAACATTCGATTCACAATTGATCATTCAACTCGCATATAAAACATATGGACCAAAACGCAAATAACTTTAATAACTATAATAAACTTGAACTTCAATCTACCAAAGTTCAATTAAACATGTACAGAACACGCACATTAAAATTCAGATCAATCGGATCATTATAGCATCATCAATTTCATGTTTCAATGATTGGGGACCTAATTGTAAAGCTCACAAATCATAGGGACTAAACCAACATTAATTTACCAATACGAATTTAAGTGAACATCATGCATCAAGGTGATATTACAACTCAAAATATTATTTATAGCATCCATATTCGATTGCGGGAGTTTATTCGACCTAACACAAGCTTCCAACACTTATAATTCTTCCTTTTTGGTCATGGGTATCGATACCATCAAGCATGGTATCGATACCATGGCATGGCTGTGGTTAATTAAGCCTTCGAAAGCCAAGGGTATCGATACCTCCTTGGCTGGTATCGATACCTTGGTGTCCAGTGAGGTAATGGCATTGAACCATGGTTCGATGTCGCCCCAAAATTGCCTTGGGGTATCGATACCACTAGAGGGTGTTTCGATACCCCCTATCCAGAATCACTAATTAGGAAATTTTGGTTGGTTCAAACCCCATCTAAACACATCCATTGATCACCCTTAACTATATGCATGCTCCCTAAGCATAAAGGAAAATTTTAAGCACACATTTACCAACATCTAAGACCCCAAATTTATCTATAGGCATGCACCCTATGTTATGCTTAAAAACAAGAAACATACATGCATGATCATATTTCAAACAATCCAAAACATTACCACAATCCTTCCAACAACAACCAAAGCAAAATAGGGTCTTATTACAAGTCATTAACCAAAGAAAAACACACTCTCATAAGGGATAGGTTTACACATTGCCGATCCCCTATTTATTTGCCAAATCATACCAAAAAGGTGAGGTCTTTTCCCCTTGGTCCTCTTGCTCCAAATGTAGCCCCAAATGTCTCTATTTTTCTGCAAAGATGAAAAGAGAGCTTAAGCAAAACATGCTTAGTGAGGAAGCTCTAAACAAGATCATCAATGCATCAAATTAAAACCATATTTAAAACCATAACTTGTAATGCCTTTCTAAAACCAAGCACGCTTAACAAATCATGTTCATGTTCATAATACCAAAAACCTTTCCTTGAGTATGCATGGCATTATCAATTCATTTCACAAATAATGCACAATGTTCCAAATTATTCCATGTATGTATATTGGCTTTCTAGTGATCACTTAATGTGAACCTTAAGTTCACCGAATACACGGATCCATTGATTAGAGACCTTTAGTCTCGTCATGACACAAAGTCACCATTGACATGACACGAAGTCATCGTTGACATGACACGAAGTCACCATTGACATGACACAAAATCACCATTATTAGCTCTACCACGTACGATTGGACACATAGTCACCCTTGTTACGTGTAGGCGGCTCTACCACGCACGGTTGGACACAAATTCACCCTTGTTACGTGTAGGCATTTTTCCTTTATTTCCATAATATTTATAGTGCACTCAATCCTAATGACATGTCATTTGTATTCGAATCTAAAGTTAGTGTCACTAAGCCAATATCAATTCCAAATATGCATGTTAATTTGCTGCTCAAAATGCATCCATAATGTGTTCAACAAATGAACCAAAAGTCATGCCCAATGGCACCATCATATGTAAGGCAAATAACCACACCATATTCCACTTCATTTTTCATGTTTCCATAAACCATGGATGTCTTTATAAACCATGCATTTCCAGCAATTAACATATGCATGCATCATTTCAAAATCATACTTACGCATTTCCAAAATCTCATTGAATCATCATCATAAATGCCATTACCGAAAATAGCCGAAACTTACAATAATGCATCAAAATCATTTACTTTACTTAATCTTGAACTATGGAAAGTTTTCACACTATTCCATAGCCCCCAAAACAGAACTGAACCGTTGCGAAACACTTTAAACCCGAAATCCCTCACCGGCAAGCGAAACGAGCCCTCGCCGACGCTCCGACAGCAACACCAACGCACCAGCCACTTATGGACCTTCTTTCACTTCCTCTAAAACATTAAAAACAGAGAATATTCACATCATAACATGCTCAAAACAGCAGCCACATTAAACCTTTACAAAACTATCGAAAACCTTGCCGAAAAGACCGAAAACTAAGCCAAAACTTATTCGAAACAACATCAGCCCTTAACATTATGAATCTAACATCTAATCCACCTCAATTATGAACCAAAAACACTTCCAAACCATCCTTATACCTCTAGCAAGAGCAGAACACTTAAAACAACCCCTAAAACAACCGAAAACCACCTTAAAACACCACCAATTGCATTATTCCGGGATTAATTTGTTGTTAACTCATTTCAAGACTCAATAAATCATTTAATTGACCTAATATAATAATTAAATCATCCTAATTCCAGCATCAATTGATATCTAAAAATATTTCACAAAAACTATCATAAAACTCATAGATCTTAAATTAGAAACACAAAATTAAATATCAATTGTTAATGAGCAAGCCAATACTTGAGAATTTCAATAAAGAACCTTTGAAAAAAGATTAGAAATTCTAATTTTACCTTTGAGATTAACTCCACCAAAAAGATGAGAAATCCTTTCTTGATTTCCTTGAAAATGGATGTTGATTTTGCAAAATTGATGAGTAGGTTTTGTAGAGAATGAAAAGATGAGTAAAATGAAATAAATCTTGTTGAAAATGAAGAAGAAATCAGCAAGTAATTGAAAAAATTTGGATAAGAAGATGGAGAGAAAATGGAGAGAAAATTTTGAGAGAAAAGATGAGAAAATGGGAAGTTACAAAAGAAAATGAAAATAAGCTCTTTATTAAAATTAATTAAAACATATTTTGGTGGATAATCTTTAATTAAAAATAAATTGGGTTAATGGCCCTCTAAGGATTCTAAGTATGGCTTACTTTCCAATTTAGTCACCAAAAATCTTAATTTCCAAAAATCACCAATTAAATCCCTAAACTTTTCCAAAAATTACAATTTAGTCACTAGTACAAAATTAAGCCTAATTAAAAATCAAATTAAGGCTTAATAATATTCCTTTAACTTTAAAACACCATTTTAATATTTTTAAACCTTTCCGAAAAATTATTACTTGTCCGATTAAATTATTATTTTAATTTTCCCGGAATTAATAAACCGAAGAATCCGATTCGACTCGAACCGAATCCCCTAAACCAACACTCAAACTACTAACCCCAAAACCGGGATGTTACAACTCTCCCCCTCTTAAGATAATTTCGTCCTCAAAATTCTTACCTGAAGCAAACAAGTGAGAAAACTGCTCTTGCATATTTTTTCCTTGTCTCCCAAGTTGCCTCTTCAACACCTCGGTGTCTCCAAAGCACTTTAACCAAATCTATTGTCTTCCCTCGAAGAACCTTTGTATCTAAATCCAAAATCTTCACCGGTTCTTCTTCATAACTCATATCCACTCTTAACTCAATCTCCTCAACTGGAACAACATGAGAAGAATCTGATCTATACTTACGAAGCATCGATACATGAAAAACATCATGCATCCTACTTAACTCCTCTGGCAACCTCAACCGATAAGCAACAGGACCAACACGCTTGGTGTGTTTTGTGTAGTGCTATAAATGATGTGTGTGAACACACATATATATGCAAGTATACACAGTCATACAAGTAATAATAGGGTGAGTGAGTATTATTCCCACGAGGATCTATGTAAAGCATGCAGTCAAAATTGCCAAGACAAAAAGGGTTCTCACAAACTAAAAAGGAAAACAAAGGTAAAGATATAAACAAGAGAAAATGGTTATGTACGGTGAAAGTGTAAAATGGAAATTCTATGGCAATTCTAGAATGCAAGCAACTAAAATATGCCAAGGCAAAATGGTATGGATGATGATGGCAAAGTGAATGTATGAAGGTGGTGTGTGAGTGAATAGCAGAGAGATCGCTGAGTAACAAGCAAAACAATGAAAGCAAGTTGTAAATGCGGAGGCAAAAACAGAATGCAGGAACACGTTAAACAATATATTGTACTTCTCCTCTATTGATGAACTCTCTCGGGAATGCCTGATGGTGGCTTCTATGGTTTCCTACCCCTTACCCCTACCTAACATATATCCACTACGGTGTATACCTACTCGACAGAGGTTTCTAAAGTGTTCTCGCTCTCTCGAGTCATAGGAACCTGATATTCTAAAATGCCATGGTATTTTCGCCTGTCACGCGAATGACACCTTAGTCTATCGGTAAAGCACACTCCTTTTAGCCATTGAAGCCTTCACCTACGCCTCTCTCGAGTGCTCTAGGATCCAACTAGGCCCTATTTTCAGTCTAGAACCCATTGCTCACGTAGATCCTCCCTTAGCTCCTCTCGGATGATCTAAGGATCTATAGTTACGCCTCTCTCGAGTGCTCTAACATGTACCTAAACACGGGACACTCTCGTGCCTCTTACAATGCTTAAATAATTACCAACAATTAGCAAAGCAAATATACAAACACTTAGTAGGCAATATATTAAATAGAAATAAAACATAGTCATCCATAAAAACAACCACCGAAACAAAGCTACATGGTGGGGCTAAATGTTAAGATAAATCATCCACATAAATCTTAAACATCTAACAATCATCCTATGAAAAGATAAACAAAGTAAAGCAAGGAAGGAGGACTAGAAGACACCCTCGGTGTGCACTGCCGTCGGCTCTTCAACCACTATGGGATGCCTTGGTGTGCTAGCCCCTCTCGGGTGCCTAGCACACCACTCCCTTTGAGCTCTATCAATGGAGGTCCCCTTGGCCGGAGTTTGGAGGAGAAGGGTGGAAGCTTTTCGTCGCCGCAAAGACCGCCTCAAAGGTCTCTCTTTTCTGATTGTTCCTCTAAAAAGCCTCTCTTTTTGTGTAGGTCACCATGTCTTTTAAAGAGGGTGAAAACCCTTAAAAGATGTGTAAAAGTCCATTTCTGCCCTCATTTTGTCCTGGCATTTCTGCAGGACTAACAGAGGTGACAATGGTCCCCTACCCAGGTGGCTCGCATACAGGCAATATGGCAGTGGTCTCCTACTAAGGTGGCTGTAGCCAGCTGTAGTGGTCCCGAGCGGCTGTGGTAGCACCAGCTGGCACTCTTATCAAAATATCTCTTTGTCGTTTAGCTCAGCCCAGGAGTTCTCTAGCTTTGCCATGGCATTTTCCTTTTGCCATCCTTCTGCAAATGCCATGACAAATTGCCTCAACTTCCGTTTCTGCTTCCCTGCACAACACCACTAAAAAGAACTACCTTTCTCGTGAAATAGCAGCTATTACCATATGAAAATGCCAAGGCATAACCAAAAGACTATATGCAATGTTATGACCCTAAATGCAACTACATGATCCTATATGAGCCTAAGGGCGCTCAATAACTTAAGTAAAAAGGCCTAAAATATAGCCTTTTTGCGGAGTTATCGCACCCCCAAACTTAAGCTATTACTTGTCCTCAAGCAATGGATAGCAACTAGCAGAGAAAGAATGTCATGATAAATTCAAAATCTTGGCAAGCAATAGGTCAGAGTTTCAGCCCTCAGAAAATGTCATGGCATAAACATATAAGACTTGAGGAATTTTCAAGAACACTGCCCTAGGACCAGGTCAACTGCGTGTGTGTGTGCATGAGTGAGTGTATCTAATCTATGCTTAGTTAACTTAGAAAAATTCTAAGGAATGTTCACTATTCTAGCAAGGCATGTTTGTTCATTAAATCATATTTTTAATACTCCCCATATTTATATATATACATTTTTTTTATACATGCCAACAAACTGCTACGAGAGGAGCCAGCATGTCACACTACCTTCTACTCAAACCATAGCTGCCATTTATTTAAACGCCGTATCCAGGCAATGCCATGGCAGGTTAAAAGTGTAGTGTCACCCTGTTCCTCTTTCAGTAACTCATATGCACATGGAAATGCGGAAATGCCATGGCATAGCGGAGTATCCCTCTACAGATATGTCCAGGCATTTATTTTCAACTTCTAATACTAACTATTGGGGGTTCTCTATTAACATCAAAATTCATTTAAGCATGCTAAGCTATTCAAGTTTTCATTCTATAAAAATTTTCTAACTTTCCTAAGCATGGAGAACATACACTCGTGTAACAATAAAATAATCACGACCAACCAAATTCTAAGGCAGGTTCTATTCAAATCTCAAGTCATGCATTCAATTCAATACTGGCCATATAAGGAATATCATCATCGGGCATCACTAACTATAACACTAAAAACTTAACCTAAATTTTACAAATGTCATGGCATTTTTCTACAACTGCAGCTATCATGCATATGAAAAAGAATTGAGAACGATACCTCCCCCAAACTTGAGGCAAGAATTATCCTCAATGCACCTAAAAAAATTAAACTATATGCTATGCAATGCAAGTAAATGAAATGCAATGAGATGTACCTTGGCTACTTGGGCGGTGTGGTGGCAATTCGACCCGAGGTTCGGCCCTTGAACGGGGGTGGGCTGACTTCAGGGTCAGTCTCTTCATCGGCTCCCCGTGATTTTGATTTGCTAGCAGCTGAAGGTGGGGTTGGGAGCTTCCCAGCCGACATTTTGAGTTTGCGCTTCGATTTCTTCCTCTGAGGAGAGGGCATTTGTGATTCAACTATCGGAGCTGTTGGGTGGTGTTCTTCTTGTTGTTGTGCTGGCGGTGCGGGCGGGTCTTCGAAAAGTGAAGAAATAAACTCGGCCTCCTTTTCTTTTTCAGCAGTGGGGTCCGGTTGATCTTGAGTCTGGGCTTGCTCCTCTGAAAATTTTGTGACATTTTCAGGAGTTTGTTCTTGTGCTGGTGATTGCGCTTCTGGGGCTTGTTCCTCGTTCTCCGGCTCTGTTGGTCGTGCCTCCTCTGACGGCTCAGTTGGGGTTGGTACCTGATTTAGATCAGGTGCAGCTCGCCTGGTCGGAGTTGAAGCAGCTGTAAATACCGTGGCATTTTCTTTTGCAGTGGGCAATATTGAGTCCGGGAAAGCGGGAAATTCTTGATCGAGAGGAGGAAGTAGCTCTGCCAGGTAAGCTTTGATGACTTCGTCTCTTTGCTTCGTGTAGAGAAAAAATTCTTTGAGATCTTTGGAGAAGTCATCCACTTTTTCCAGGGCATTCTTGGACAGGTCCAGTGCCTCATCCTTGTAGAATGGAGCTCTTCCTCGAGCAGCAGTAGTGTGAGAAGATTCTGGCTGCTCATCTACGCTTCCCATTAAGGCGGTCACCTTCTCGGGCGAAAGCCCTTACGTGATCAGATTTGGGAACACAAGGGTGCTATTGGGTCTCTTCCAACATGCGTGCGTCTCTTGCACAATAATCCTCCCTACATCTATGGGGCAGCCAAATAAAATAGAATGCAACAGCATAAGGCGGGGCAAACTTACAGTGGTATGATGCAAGGTAGGCATCAACTTGTATCGAACAAAGTGGCTCCACAACCGAGCGTTGGGAAGTAGAGACTCTCGATTCACCGTGCGCCGTGCTACTTGCTGACCATTCCATTCTGTCCCGGGCAAACACAAATCTTCCTTCACTCCCTGATAGGTTTCATAATCAACCTCTTCTTCTTTGTTGGCGTGACGGTCCACTGCTTGGGGAATCTTGAAGAATCGGTTGATAGCGATGTTGGTGAAGTGAATATTTTTACCCCGGACAGAAACGGATTTCTGGTCTGGGCTATGGATATTTGCGTAGAATTCACGCACTATTGTTGCGTTGACGGAGCCTGGATGTGCGGCGAACTTCTCCCAATGGTGTTGCGCCACCACATCTTTTACCTCTGGTCCTATCTCATCGGAGAGATTGAAGCCTAGTTCGAACAAAATCCTTTAGTTCTTGAAGCTCTTAAATCTTTCTTCCGCCGCTTGGTCCACAAAAACAGGAGGAGGGGGTGGTGCGGATCCTAAAGGTCTTGTGCGTACCATCTTTGAGTGAAAAGTAAGGAGAGAAAGCAAGAAAGCTTGAAACTTTTCTTTAATGGAGTAGGGGGTTTTCGGCTATGGAGGGGGTTTGAAGAAGAAGAAGATAAAGGTTAAAGAAAATAAAGGTGAAACCTTTATTTGTTTCCTAGTGGGGGTGTGGGCTAGAGACGTGTGGAGGGGTTAATTGGTAGGTGGGGAATAAAGGTGTCAGGTTTTTAATAGGAGAGAGAGAGGGTTGAATTTGAAATTCAAAATAAAATAAAGAAAAGGCTCCTCCTTTTGTCTTTTGCCGTCCAAAGTTTCTAAGTAGGGTTTCCCACTTTTCTCCTTCTTTTTCCTTCAGCCGTCTGTCTCCAAGGGTGTATAATAACCTAATAAAAATAAAAGAACGGATCAAAAAGGATTAAGCAAAAAAAGAAAATAAAAACAAACTCAAAGATTATTTATTTATGAATAGGAGTAAACTAAAAATGCCATGACATTTCAGTATGTCATGCATCTATCAGATATGTGGTAGGTTTATCTCGCATCACGTGGGCTCTAGTGTAGACCTTCAAACGCTGACCATTAACTTTGAAAATTGTCCCATCGTCCGGATTTTTGATGTCTACAGCTCCATGTGGATACACATGGTGAATTTCAAATGGCCCGAACCACCTCGATTTCAGCTTCCCAGGGAAGAGCTTCAGCCTTGAGTTGAATAGGAACATCTGTTGTCCCGTATGAAAATGCCATGGCAAAATCGCTTGATCATGCCATCGCTTGGTTCGCTCCTTGTAGAGTTTAGCATTCTCATAAGCTTGGGTCCTGAATTCCTCCATCTCATTCAACTCTAGAAGTCTTCTCTCACCAGCTAAATCGGCGTCCAAATTGAGTTTCTTGATTGCCCAATAAGCCGTATGCTCTAGTTCGACCGGGAGGTGACATGCTTTGCCATAGACTAGCTTAAATGGAGACATTCCTAGTGGGGTTTTAAAACCTGTTCGGTACGCCCACAACGCCTCTTCAAGCTTTGGTGACCAATCTTTCCTTCTCAGATTCACCACTTTTTCCAAAATTTGCTTGATTTCACGGTTGGAAACCTCGGCTTGCCCATTGGTTTGGGGATGATATGCCGTGGCAATTTTGTGTCGCACCCCATATCTTTGTAATGCCTTGGCAATTAACTTGTTGTGAAAATGGGTACCTTCATCACTGATGATATCCCTTGGCACACCAAATCTTGTGAAAATGTGCTTATGCAAAAATTTAAGCACTGTCTTTGCATCGTTCCTTGGTGTTGCAATGGCTTCAACCCATTTAGACACATAGTCTACCGCCAAAAGGATGTACAGATCTCCAAATGAGGATGGAAATGATCCCATAAAGTCTATGCCCCATACGTCAAATAACTCGACCTCCAATATATTTTGTCGTGGCATTTCATACCGTCTGGAAATGTTCCCAGTTCTCTAACATCGGTCCCAGGCTTGGTAAAATGCCTGGGCATCTTTGAATAATGTAGGCCAATAGAAACCTGATTGGAGGACTTTTGCAACAGTCCTCATTCCTCCGAAGTGACCTCCACATGGGCCTGTGTGACAGTGATGCAGAATATCACGTTTATCTTCTTCCGAGACACATCTTCGGATGATTTGATCGGTACAACGCTTGAACAGATATGGTTCATCCCAGAAATATGACCGCGCGTCGTGTCTAAATTTCTTCCTTCCCTGGCTAGTCATGTCAAAAGGCAAAATACCACTAACGAGAAAATTAGCAAGGTCAGCGTACCACGGAATTGCCGTGACATAAAGAATTTTCTCATCAAGAAATTCATCATGTATATCAATTTTTTCATGACATTCCAGGTTATCTTCTAGCTTAGAAAGATGATCAACAACTTGGTTCTCGGTGCCCTTCCTATCTACCACTTCTAAATCAAATTCTTGCAACAGCAGTATCCATCTAATGAGCCTAGGTTTGGCATCCTTTTTAGTCACTAAGTACTTAATTGCTGAGTGATCGGTGTGAACAATGATCTTAGTGCCTATCAAGTATGACCTAAACTTGTCAAATGCAAATACCACGACAAGTAGCTCTTTCTCGGTGGTAGTATAGTTAAGTTGTGCATCATTTAAAGTACGACTAGCATAATAAACAACATGAAAAATTTTACTTCGACGCTGCCCCAAGACTGCTCCCACGGCGTAGTCGCTCGTGTCGCACATCAGCTCGAACGGTAGTGTTCAATCTGGGGGAACAACAATTGATGCAGTGATCAGGATTTGCTTCAACTCTGTGAAAGCGCCATGACATTTTTGATCGAACACAAAAGGCTGGTTCTGCTGCAACAACATGCACAAGGGCTTGGAGATCTTGGAGAAATCCTTGATGAATCTCCGATAGAATCCCGCATGTCCAAGGAAACTTCTTATGCCCTTGACATTTGTCGGTGGTGATAGCTTCTCGATCACCTCGATCTTAGCTCTGCACGAATAACCATCCAAGAAACAATAGTAAGCTTTGCCCGCCAAGCGATCTAACATTTGGTCGATTAAGGGTAGAGGAAAGTGGCCCTTCTTCGTAGCTTTGTTGAGCTTACGATAGTCCATACAAATCCTCCATCCGGTCACTACTCGCGTCGGCAATAGCTCATTGTCCTCATTGCTCACCACGGTCGTGCCTCCTTTCTTTGTTACACATTGAACCGGGATTACCCATGAACTGTCCGATATTGGGTAAATTACTCCAGCATCAAGCAATTTAAGAATCTTTTACATAACAACTTGCTTCATGATGGGGTTGAGTCTACGCTGTGGCTCAACGGATTTGCCATGACATTCTTGCAGAAGTATCTTATGCATACAAATGGTAGGACTAATTCCCTTTAAGTCTGCCATGGTTCATCCTATTGCTCGTTTATGCTGTGACAAAATAGCAAGTAGACTCCTCTCTTGATCAACGTTTAAGTTCGCAGAAATAATAACAGGCAGGGTCTCGTCTTTACCTAGCTAAGCATATTTCAAATGTTGTGGCAAAATTTTTAGTTTCAGCTTCGGTGCATCGAGTAATGAAGGCTTAGGAGGACTGAATTCCTCGAAATCAAGAGGTTCAAAGCTTGAATTGCTTCTAGCTATCAGCAGACTAGACTGATGCTCCTCCAATGAAGGTTCACTAGCTTCTTCCTCTTCTTCATTCGTGAGCTCTTCATACTCATCCAGTTGTACGAAATTCCTGTGGCAAAATTGATCAGCTTCTGTAGATTGCTCAAAATCTGCTTCCAAAATGCTCCGGCATTCTTCAGAATCATCCATGTACTTGAGAGAATTGTTGATGTTCAGGGTCAATCTTTGATTTGCTACTCGCATTGTAAGCTCACCCTTCTCACAATCAATGAGAATGTGACCGGTTTCTAGGAAAGGCCTCCCTAAGATGATGGGTGAATTAGCATTAGCCTCGCAATCAAGTATGAGGAAGTCGGCTGGAAAAACGTACTTGTCCACCCTCACTATGACATCTTCGATCTTCCCCTCGGGTGTAACATGGGAACGATCGGCTAGCTGCAATATGACGGATGTGGGCCTCGTATTTCCCATGCCAAGCTTCACGAAAATTGACTTGGGCATCAGATTTACACTCGATCCAAGATCACAGAGTGCTTTCCCAAAAAACTTTTCTCCAATGGCACAAGGAATAATGAAGCTGCCTGGATCCTTCTTCTTTGATGGTAGATTACTCAAAGCAGAGCAATATTCTTTTTCCGTGGCAATTGTCTCGAACTTCTCCACTTTACGCTTCTTCGTGACTATCTCCTTCAAAAATTTAGCGTAGGTGGGCATCTGGTCAATTGCCTCCAATAGTGGGACATTTATATATAGTTGATCTAACTTGTCCACAAACTTCTTAAATTGAACTTCATCATTGTGCTTCTTCAGCCTCTGGGGAAAGGGTGGTGGGGGTCTAACTTCTTCCACAGGTGGTGTAGGAACTGGTTTTGCCATGGCATTTTTGCTCGCTCCTGTCGCGTGTCAAAAGTGCGCGTTTAGTGCAAGTGGACACATCGCAAGTAATAAGTGATAAGTATTTATCGAGTTATCGTCTCCTCAGGGACCGGTATACTTAATATGCTTTCTTTATCTTCTTGCTCTGTAGAAAAATAAAAAACACAAGTGAATGGGTGTGATTTATTAAACTAAGGTAATTGAATAAAAATAAAAGAGTCAAAATCTTAGAGAGAGAGATGGGCCAGGATCCAGTTGTATTGTATTGTGGACTTGATTTACTCATCTTTATCCAATGCAATCGTATATCTCTGCCTCGGCAGCACTGCAGTTTACTGCCTGGGCAGCGATAACGTTGTCTGCCGCGGCAATCCCTTGCTCGTGGGCAGACCTTACCAAAGTTCGGCAAAGTGTCCTTGAATGACTCTGTTATCCCTAAGTCAGAGTGCTGTTGATGACTAGTCCTTGATGATACCTCCCGGCGTGAACCAATTATACTCACCAACCAATCTCACACTTCTTTTAGCCGCTGAAACTCTTAACCTATCCCTAGGCCGAGTTAGTATTTCGCGATTGAAACACCGTACTTACCCCTTTAGTGAATCTAACTCTCCCGAGCTTAGATAAATGGATTACTCACAAACTTCCCTCCCGGGCTTGAATGCAAGAACAAGGAATAACAAAGGATAAGCAAACCTTGATAATTCTTATTGCATTGAATGAAAGATAAAGTACAATCTCCTCTCACAAATGCTCCACAACCTTCACCTAAACCCTATGAAGGTTTTAGAACATGATGGAGAGGAAAGAAACAAGAGTAGAAATCGGCTCTCCCTAGGTATTTCTGATATTTGATACATTGGGTGGCTAGGTCTTTATATAGGCTAGACCTAGGGCAAACCTTTCCTAAGTAGAATACAACTTGGAGTAGGGAACAAGTCAAGTACATAATAATAATATATTTCCAAGTTTGAATTCGGCTAAGGGGGCTTTCCCGCGTGGTCTTCCTTTGGGCTTTTCCTTGTGCTAGCCAACTCCGAATCATGAGCTTCAAGTCCAGACACGTTCCTTGGATTTTTGTCTTTCCATCGCCTATCACTTTGCTTCCTGTCTTCCTGCTGCTGCCCGGCATCAGGTCCTGCCTCGGTCTTGTCTCTGCCGCGGCACTGGTTCTCCTGCACAGATATGAAAACGCAGTAAAACGTGCCTTTTTCTATAAATATTAACTATTTAAGTATAACTTCTAAATATCACATTAAGCACATGCATTGGTTTAAGTGGGTGAATATTTGGTGATAAATGTCGATAAAAGGAGTATAAAGTGATGGTGTGTTGAGCACTTATCAGCTCCATCGGTAGGTTCCTTTGTCAAACCTTCCTCCTGGTCCTTTTCCTCGAGATTTTGCTCAGACATTTCTTCTTGCACAGGTTCTGGTAAGGAATCATCAGACTTCTTCCCCCCAAACTTAACTTGTTGATTAAGTAGAGTACCACTTCTGAGTGTGATCGCGTTAAAATGCTCTTTACCATGCGGCTTAGTGACTTTAGTATCACTCGGCAAACGTCCAGGATGACGTTCTTGCGATGTCGTGGCAATTGTGTGCGTTGTAGTATAGTGGTGAGTATTCCCGACTGTCACGCGGGTGACTCGGGTTCGATCCCCGGCAACGGTGCCAAAAACTTGTCGCGTGTCAAAAGTGCGCGTTTAGTGCAAGTGGACACATCGCAAGTAATAAGTGATAAGTATTTTATCGAGTTATCGTCTCCTCAGGGACCAGTATACTTAATATGCTTTCTTCACCTTCTTGTTCTGTAGAAAGATAAAAACACAAGTAAGTTGATTTGATTTATCTAAACTAAAATAACTAAATAAAAATAAAGGATTGAAAGAGTAGAGAGAGATGGGCTAGGATCCAGTTGCGTCGTATTGTGGAATTGATTGACTTGTCTCTGTCCAATGCAATCGTATATCACCGCCTCAGCAGCACTGCAGTTTACTGCCTTGGCAGCGACAATACTGTCTGCCGCGGCAATCCCTTGCTCGTGGGAAGACTTTACCAAAGTTCGACAAAGTGTCCTTGGATGACTCCACTTATCCCTAAGTCAGAGTGCTGTTGATGACTAGTCCTTGATGATACCTCCCGGCGTGAACCAATTATACTCACCAACCAATCTCACACTTCTTTTAGCCGCTGAAACTCTTAACCTATCCCTAGGCCGAGTTAGTATTTCGCGATTGAAACACCGTACTTACCCCTTTCGTGAATCTAACTCTCCAGAGCTTAGATAAATGGATGATTCACAATATCCTCTCCCGAGCTCAATTGTGAAAACAAGGAATAACAAAGGATAAGCAAACCTTGATAACTTTATTGCATTGAATCAAAGACAAAGTACAATCTCCTCTCACAAATACTCGACAACCTTCACCTAATCCCTAAGAAGGTTTAGAACATAATGGAGAGGAAAGAAACAAGAGTAGAAGTCGGCTCTCTCCCTAGGTATTCCGTGTATTGTACATTGGGTGGCTAGGTCCTTATATAGGCTAGACCTAGGGCAAACCTTTCCTAAGTAGAATACAACTTGGAGTAGGGAACAAGTCAAGTACATAATAATAATATATTTCCAAGTTTTCTTCGGCTAAGGGGCTTTCCCGCGTAGTCTTCCCTTGGGCTTTTCCTTGTGTTAGCCAGCTCCGATTTATGGGCTTCAAGTCCAGACACGTTCCTTGGATTTTTGTCTTTCCATCGCCTATGGTCTTGCTTCCTGTCTTTCTGCTGCTACCTCGGCATCAGGTCCTGCCTCGGCCTTGTCCCTGCCGCGGCACTGGTTCTCCTGCACAGATATGAAAACGCAGTAAAACGTGCCTTTTTCTGTAAATATTATCTATATGAGTATAACTTCTAAATATATCACATTAAGCACATGCATTGGTCCGAGTGGGTGTATATTTGGTGATTAATGCCCATAAAAGGAGTAAAAAGTGATAGTGTGTTGAGCACTTATCACTGACTCTCCAGATTTCACAACGAAGCACTGTGGCTTTGCAGTAGAGTACCTTGGTTCTTTATGGCAGTTGTATGCTCTTGAAGCATCGTCTTGGTACTTAGAATAAAATCTTGCATAGTTGCCTCCAAAGAACTGGTATTAGATGATGATGCACCCCCTTGCTCTGATTATGCCAGGGCATATTCGGTTGAAAATTTTGGGGCTCATGCTGATTTTGGTTCCGCGCTGGGGGATTAGGATTGTTGGGTCCTTGGTTTCCCCATGAAAAATTCGGATGCTGTCTCCATCCTGGATTGTAGGTGTTCGAGTAGGGATTGTTGTTGCTTCGGTTGATATTGCTCACATAATTAGCTGTTTCATGGCTTCCTAGGCACTCACTCTCGTGGTGATTGACAAGACATAATAGACATGCTAAATTGGCCATCTTTACTTCCTTTACTTCATTGGAACGTTGAATGCTCTTCAACATGTTGGTGATAGCTGAGAGTTGGGCGGATAATGAGTCTTTCACATCAAGATCAAATGTCCCTTGTGCCTTCCTCCCGGTTCCAAGTCTCGTAGAAGGAAATTGATAGTCATTATTGGAAATTCTATCAAGAATGTCAAAGGCTTCCTCGGGTGATTTGTCTAACAAAGTTCCATTTGCCGAGACATCTAGCATCATCCTAGTTGGTGCATTGACTCCGTTGTAAAACATCACAACTTGAGTCCAATCTTGAAATCCATAATTTGTACACTTGCGCAACAGTCCCTTATATCGATCCCAACATTCGCACATCGACTCGTCATCACCTTGTCGAAAAGAAGCAATGTCATTTCAAAGTTGAGTATTGAGATTCGGAGGATTATACCATAGAAAAAAGCTTTTGCATAGATCAGCCCATGACTCCATCGATCCGGATGGTACTCCACTCAACCATCCCCTTGCTCGACCACATAGAGAATAAGGAAATAACTTGAGCTTCAACACATCCTCATGAACTCCTTGTTGACGGAATGAGTCAAAAACTTCTAAAAATGCCCTGATATGCTGCCTTGTATCTTCATGCGCCATTCCTCAAAATTGCCCAATCGAGTTAAGCATGTTGAACATAACTGGCTTAAGTTCGAAATGTGTAGCTGTAATTTCTGGTGCCACGATGCCAGGATTAAGATCATCCAAGATGGGATTTAAATGATCCCTAATAGCTCTCGATCGAGGTGCAGTAACATGTTGATTTGCTCCGGCATTTTGAACTACTGGGTCTTGAACTGGTGGTGGGTCCATGTCTTTACGCTGAGTACGCCTTCTTTGACGAAACAAACGCTCAATTTCAGGCACTATAGGATAGAGAGGTCCGTCAGTAGACCGTCTGGTCATGCACTGAAAAGAAAAACAAATAAAACAAGTAAAATAGAACTAACAAAAATAAACTAAGCAAAACAAAAATGTCAAGACAAAATGACAAACTTTACTCTAGATGATAGATAGATAGATCCCCGGCAAGGGCGCCAAAAACTTGGTGTGTTCTGTGTAGTGCTATAAATGATGTATGTGAACACACATATATGTGCAAGTATACACAGTCATACAAGTAATAATAGGGTGAGTGAGTATCGTTCCCATGAGGATCTATGTAAAGCATGCAGTCAAATTTGCCAAGACAAAAAGGGTTGTCACAAACTAAAAAGGAAAACAAAGGTAAAGATATAAACAAGAGAAAATGGTTATGTACGGTGAAGGTGTAAAATGGAAATTCTATGGCAATTCTAGAATGCAAGCAACTAAAATATGCCAAGGCAAAATGTTATGGATGATGATGGCAAAGTGAATGTATGGAGGTGGTGTGTGAGTGAATAGCAAAGAGATCGCAGAGTAACAAGCAAAACAATGAACGTAAGTTGTAAATGCGGAGGCAAAAACAGAATGCAGGAACATGTTAAACAATATATTGTACTTCTCCTCTATTGATGAACTCTCTCGGGAATGCCTGATGGTGGCTTCTATGGTTTCCTACCCCTTACCCCTACCTAACATATATCCACTACGGTGTATACCTACTCGACAGAGGTTTCTAAAGTGTTCTCGCTCTCTCGAGTCATAGGAACCAGATATTCTAAAATGCCATGGTATTTTTGCTTGTCACGCGAATGACACCTTAGTCTATCGGTAAAGCACACTCCTTTTAGTCATTGAAGCCTTCAAATACGCCTCTCTCGAGTGCTCTAGGATCCAACTAGGCCCTATTTTCAGTCTAGAACCCATTGCTCACGTAGATCCTCCCTTAGCTCCTCTCAGATGTTCTAAGGATCTATAGTTACGCCTCTCTCGAGTGCTCTAACATGTACCTAAACACGGGACACTCTCGTGCCTCTTACAATGCTTAAATAATTACCAACAATGAGCAAGGCAAATATACAAACACTTAGTAGGCAATATATTAAATAGAAATAAAACATAGTTATGCATAAAAACAACCACCGAAACAAAGCTACATGGTGGGGCTAAATGTTAAGATAAATCATCCACATAAATCTTAAACATCTAACAATCATCCTCATGAAAAGATAAACAAAGTAAAGCAAGGAAGGAGGACTAAAAGACACCCTCGGTGTGCACTGCCGTCGGCTCTTCAACCACCATGGGACGCCTTGGTGTGCTACCCCCTCTCGGGTGCCTAGCACACCACTCCCTTCGAGCTCTATCAATGGAGGTCCCCTTGGCCGGAGTTTGGAGGAGAAAGGTCGAAGCTTTCCGCCGCCGCAAAGACCGCCTCAAAGGTCTCTCTTTTCTGGTTGTTCCTCTAAAAAGCCTCTCTTTTTGTGTAGGTCACCATGTCTTTTAAAGAGGGTGAAAACCCTTAAAAGATGTGTAAAAGTCCATTTCTGCCCTCATTTTGTCCTGGCATTTCTGCAGGACTGACAGAGGTGACAGTGGTCCCCTACCCAGGTGGCTCGCATATAGGCAATATGGCAGTGGTCTCCTATTGAGGTGGCTGTACCCAGTTGTAGTGGTCCCGAGCGGCTGTGGTAGCACCAGCTGGCACTCTTATCAAAATATCTCTTTGTTGTTTAGCTCAGCCCAGGAGTTTTCTAACTTTGCCATGGCATTTTCCTTTTGCTATCCTTCTGCAAATGCCATGACAAATTGCCTCAACTTCCGTTTCTGCTTCCCTGCACAACACCACTAAAAAGAACTATCTTTCTCGTGAAATAGCACCTATTACCATATGAAAATGCCAAGGCATAACCAAAAGACTATATGCAATGTTATGACCCTAAATGCAACTACATGATCCTATATGAGCCTAAGGGCGCTCAATAACTTAAGTAAAAAGGCCTAAAATATAGCCTTTTTGAGGAGTTATCAACGCTCCAACACCTCATACGCCCAATGAAACGAGGACTCAACTTACCCTTCCGTCCAAATCTCATTACTTTCTTCCATGGCGAAACTTTTAGAAACACTTTGTCCCCGACATCATACTCTATCTCCCTACGCTTCAAATCGGCATAAGACTTCTGTCTATCTGAAGCCTCCTTCAGCTTAGCACAAATAAGCTTAACATTCTCATTCGTATCTTTCAACACTTATGGTAAAGAAACATACTTTTGTCCAACTTCCTTCCAACGTAAAGGTGTACGACACCTACGCCCATATAAAGCCTCAAGCAGTGCCATCTGTATACTTGCCTGGAAACTATTATTGTAAGCAAACTCCACCCAAGGCAACTGTTTCTCCCATGAACCTTGAAACTCAATGATGTAACATCTCAACATATCCTCCAAAGTGTGAATAACACGTTTAGACTGATCATCCGTCTGCAGATGATAAGCCATACTAAAGCTAAGCCTTGTACCCAAAGCAACTTGCAAACCCTTCCAAAACTTAGAGGTAAAGCACAGATCTCTATCCGATATGGTCGACTTAAGCACACCATGCAACTTCACCACCTCAGAAACATACAACCCCGCTAACTTATCCATAGAATACGCCGTATGCACGGCAAGAAAATGTGCACACCTCGTAAACCTGTCAACAATCACTCATATAGAATCCTTTTTGGACGGCGTCAAGGGTAACCTCGTCACAAAATCCATAGTCACTCTCTCCCACTTTCATTCCGGCACTTGAACCGGCTGCAACAACCATGTAGGAAACTGATGTTCAGCTTTCACCCGCTGACACACCATACACCGCAACACAAACTCCGTCACATACTTCTTCAACCAACCCAAAAATATACACTTTTGAGATTCCTATATATCTTCACACTACCCGGATGCATAGCAAACGGACTAGTATGAGCTTCTACCAAGATAGCTTGTCTTAGCTCAACACCATATGGCACCACAATCCGACCTTTAAAACACAAAACCTCATCATCATCAAAATGATATTCGGTCGGTCTACCTTCAGCGACATCTTCCACAATAGGCACCAAAGCCTCATCCTTCAACTGTTTAACCTTTTTCATTTCTACCAAAAACATGTTTTACCTACGACTCCGTCAAAAAACTATTCTTTTTCCTTTGAAATATTCCACTTAGCAAACATATCCCTTAACTCCACCGATGTCTTACGACTCAAAGCATCAGTTACCATGTTAGCTTTTCCCGGATGATACTCAATAGACAATCAAACATTTTCCCTCTTCGGACAAACAATAAATCGTCCCTCACACTGAAGCAACAACGCACAAACCACCACACTACTTCATCTTTCACAGAAAACATAACTCAAAAGAGAACTCCTTTTTTTAGATCGATAATCAACTCTTAGCAACCACAACAGTTTCCATACCACCACCGTCGAACTAACCCTCTTTTCCATATCCTCAATCATACAAGGTAACCATATAAACCTTCCATCAGCCTACGGTCCACACAATGGCGCTCAACCAACAAGCATCATACTGGCTTAACATAAAACCGTTAAACATGGTCTCAAGCAAACTCCATCGATGGCAACACCTTCATTAAGAGACATAGGTCCAGCATACCATCCCTCCACCTATGGATGACAAAATCCCAATATTCAAACGGATGCCAATGTTGTTCCAAAGAAAAACCTCGAATCTAAACATGCTAGGACATACCACATATCCAACCCAACCAAAGGAACTTAGGACTCCAAGAGAACCGTACTCAAATAAACGATTGTTCTAGCCACACACCTAGAAAACCTCATGTCACCCTCAAAATTTTACTACCAAACTCATGGTGATTCTTCCCAACTTACCAGTAGGACAAACAACCACCCATAACTCAACCATATCCAAAACAAGCCCACTCAAAAACACCTGCTCCTAACTTCTATTACAACACCGTACCACCAAACGCATAGGAAAGATTACCACATGCCCTTATCAAGACACCACTCCAACTCGGCAACCTTCGAAACAACCATGCGGCTCAGATAACCTAAAAGGTTCTTGACACAAAAACTTAACCTTGCCAAACACATCCTCAACTAGACCCTTACCAAACATTTGATCACGTCTTACCTCCGATCCACTTAACTAAGTCAGAGCCCCACTCATAACTCCACTATTTTACCAGGACTCTCACATAGATTTAACCAAACAACTTTTTTCGTAACTCCACAGCAACCCTAGTTCATCCCACAAAACAAACACCCTTCACAAACATCCTTACACAAGCCAAGCCATCCATGATAGCTAACATTGAGCAAAACATGCAACACCAGTAACCTACCACCTTTGTGTCAACACCCAACATCGTACTCATCTCAAAGTTAGTACCTCCAACTCAAGCTTAAGCCACCACAACAAACACAACAACACACCTCAAACTTCGAGGTCTGCGTGCCGCTAACTACCTCGACACCCAACTCAAAACTCTTCCCCAACCTTAACTCACTGATAAAGTCAACTCTTATCCCACCTATACAACAACAAAATCCAAACTTGTCGAACTCTTCCTTCCACTCACCCCAACACCTCTTATTTTATAACCTTACCATGGTTGTAACCACATTGATGAATTATCCACTAACATGAACTCACTGGACATAACTCTCACTACACTTTCAATAAAAGCAAGCCCAAAAGACCAAGTAACGGATATAGGTTATAAACTGTCCAACGGTCCTCGTCACACAACTCAAACACCATCACAATCTAATTTTAGCTGAGGTAAACCCAACTTAACTCCTTATACACACAATATGTGCACTTTCCACCTTTACGGCACAACTAAAACCTCGCAAGGTCACAACAAAACCATGATTCAAACCCATGATACCACAACTCCCATACTAATATATATGTTATTGTATTCTTTTATCAAGGCTTGACCCAATATTCCTCAAGGCAAAACACCTGATCGGTCACAACCCTTAACCTAACCACACGTTAGACCATACAACAGAGGATTCCATGTAGTTTTTTTTCCACTAATCACGATGATAAATATCTCCCTTTTCTTTTAAAACAAATCCACACTCTTTAAGAAAACAAAACACCAAACCGTCTTACATCACACAACACGCCACAACCTTCTCACAACCTCCAAACTCTAACTAGAGAGAATTTGCAAAACTCAGCCTTACATTTCTTAATGACCAACTCAAAACTAATCATAACTCAGGGTATCCCCCTCGGTTTCAAATATTCACAACTCTGATCCCAAAAGACACATTCCTCATCCAAGACTATTCCCTATCCAAAAGGGTAACTTTCCCACAACACAATAAGCTCATGACCAAAAGAAAGCCTTTTCAACAAATTTTTTTTAACAAACCTACACCCAAAAAGAACCAACCCAGCACCACTTACATCTTCAAAGGAGATACCCGCAAGTGTGAACAAATGTATGTATGATTCCCTATATGCCCTCATCAATACCTGTGCAAGTGCATGTAAATGCAATTTCTAATGTCATGCTCGAGAATGCATGCATGTCCTACAATATCTATAGATATTTACATATATGTGCTCTTACACTATGCATGATTATTTGTTCACAATCACAAATAACATCCTTGATTCCAATAATTTCAACTACTAACTTGCTAACTATTTCCAAGTCAGGTTAGCAGCAACCACTAATCTTTAGCAGATTGAAATATACCTGTCAAAGCCTGAATGCACGGTGCAAACTCAGTTTCTAAACTAACCTCCTCGTATAATCGGAGGCACAACTACGGGGGAAGGGGGAAGGGAAATCGCTCTTCCCTAGCAGTCGTTTCACCCTCAAACTGACCATCAATGATTATACTAGCACTAGCTCAAGTCTCACGTCTCAGAGGCATATTCCAAAACTTTAAACACAAATTTAAACGTATAATCAAAACATAATATCAAAACATATTAGACTTACATTCGGGCAAGATCCAAGGGAAACCTGAAGCATTTGAAAATGTATTGGCATTGGCAATATGCAACTGTTATCCCTTTTTAACCATCATCACTCAAGTACAACCATCATGCATATATATTCAACAAGTTAACAACATAACAAGTTCAATCACACTCCTTATCAAACCTGGCTCTGATACCACCAAATGTAACCCCTTTAGCCTGGCCTAGACAGAACCAGCACTAACGGGTTACACGGGGAATATCGAACCAAACCCGCGAAGGTCCGATTCGATAAACAACCCTGAAAACCGATATGTTTTTTTCTTAACTAGATGCATAATTAAGTTCCTATGTGTGTCGAAGTCATGCATCACGAAAATGGAAACATTCGATTCACAATTAATCATTCAACTCGCATATAAAATATAAGGACCAAAACACAAATAACTTTAATTCCTATAATAAACTGGAACTTCAATCTACCAAGGTTCAATTAAACATGTACAGAACACGCACATTAAAATTCAGATCAATCGGATCATTATAGCTTCATCAATTTCATGTTTCAATGATTGGGGACCTAATTGTAAAGCTCACAAATCATAGGGACTAAACCATTTTCGATCTTTTTTATGGTTTAGAGCGTGCATGTCAAAATGGGCTTTCTAGTGAACCTGTTCGAATTCTAACCGAGTTAAAAGCTCAAAATTTGATTTTGAGCTGTATAATTAGGTTCAAAATTCCATAATTAACTTTTTGTACCTAGAAAATTTGATTCAAATCATTTTCGATTGTTTTTTATGGTTTAGAGTGTGCCTGTCTAAATGGGCTTTGTAGTGAACCCGTTCAAATTTTAACCGAGTAAAAAGCTCAAAATTTTAGTTTGAGCTGTATAATTAGGTTCAAAATCCCATAATTAACTTTTTGTACCCAAAAAATTTGATTTAATTTCATTTTCGATCATTTTTTATGATTTAGAACGTGCATGTCTAGAGGGGCATTTTGGTGAACCCTTTCGAATTTTAACCGAGTAAAAATCTCAAAATTTTAGTTTAAGTTGTGTAATTAGGTTCAAAAGCCCATAATTAAATTGTTGTACCAAAAAAATTTGATTTAATATTATTTTCAATCGTTTTTTATGGTTTAGAGCGTGCATGTCAAAATGGGCTTTCTAGAGAACCCGTTCGAATTTTAACCGAGTAAAAAGCTCAAAATTTTAGTTTAAGCTATATAATTAGGCTCAAAATTCGATAATTAACTTTTTTTACCCAAAAAATTTGATTTAATATCATTTTCGATCATTTTTTATGGTTTAGAGCGTGCATGTGTAAATGTGCTTTTTGGTGAACCCTTTCGAATGTTAACCGAGTAAAAATATCAAAATTTTAATTTAATCTTTATAATTAGGTTCAAAAGCCCATAATTATCTTGTTTTACACAAAAAAATTTGATTTAATATCATTTTCGATCGTTTTTTATGGTTCAGAGCGTGCAAAAAATTTGATTCTAACCCTTTCTAGTGAACCTGTTCGAATTCTAACTGAGTTAAAAGCTCAAAATTTGATTTTAAGCTATATAATTAGGTTCAAAATCCCATAATTAAATTTTTGTACCCAAAAAATTTGATTTAATATCATTTTCGATTGTTCTTTAGGGTTTTGAGCGTGCATGTCTAAATGGTCTTTTTGGTAACCCTTTCGAATTTTAATCGCGTAAAAAGCTTAAAATTTTAGTTTAAGTTGTATAAATAGGTTCAAAAGCCCATAATTAACTTTTTGTACCTAAAAAATTTGATTTAATATCATTTTCGATCGTTCTTTACGGTTCATAGCGTGCATGTCTAATTGGTCTTTTTGGTGAACCCTTCCGAATTTTAACAGCGTAAAAAGCTCAAAATTTTAGTTTAAGTTGTATAATTGGGTTCAAAAGCCCATAATCAACTTTTTGTACCCAAAAAATTTGATTCAAATCATTTTCGATCGTTTTTTATGGTTCAGAGCGTGCCTTCCTAAATGGCCTTTATAGTGAACCCGTTCGAATTTTAATTGAGTAAAATGCTCAAAATTTGATTTTAAGCTGTGGAATTAGGTTCAAAAGCACATAATTAACTTTTTGTACCCAAAAAATTTGATTTCATATCATTTTCGGTCGTTTTTTAGGGCTTCGAGCGTGCATGTCTTAATGGGCTTTCTAGTGAACTCGTTCGAATTTTAATCGAGTAAAAAGCTCAAAATTAGATTTTAAGCTATAGAATTATGTTCTAAAGCCCATAATTAATCTTTTTTACCCAAAAAATTTGATCTAATATCATTTTCGATCAATTTTTATGGTTTAGAGCGTGCATGTCTAAATGGGCTTTCTAGTGAACCCGTTCGAATTTTAACCGAGTAAAAAGCTCAAAATTTTAGTTTAAGTTGTATAATTAGGTTAAAAATCTCATAATTAACTTTTTGTACCCAAAAATTGATTTAAATCATTTTCGATCGTTTTTTATGGTTTAGAGCGTGCTTGTCTAAATTGGCTTTCAATTGAACCCGTTCAAATTTTAATTGAGTAAAAAGCTCAAAATTTGATTTTAAGTTATATAATTAGGCTCAACAGTCTACAATTAATTATTTTACTCAAAAAAATTGATTTAATATCATTTTTTATCGTTCTTTAGGGTTTCGAGCGTGCATGTCTAAATGGGCATTCTAGTGAACCCTTTCAAATTTTAACCGAGTAAAAAGCTTAAAATTTTAGTTTAAGTTCTACAATTAGGTTCAAAAGCCCATAATTAAATTTTTATACCCAAAAATTTGATTTAAAATCATTTTCGATCATTTTTTATGGTTCAAACCGTGCATGTCTAAATGGGCTTTTTAGTGAACCCGTTCGAATTTTAACCGAGTAAAAAGCTCAAAATTTTAGTTTAAGCTATATAATTAGGTTCAAAATTCCATAATAAACTTTTTGTACTCAAAAAATTTTATTTAATATCATTTTTGATCGTTCTTTAGGGTTTAGAGCGTGCATGTGTAAATGGGCTTTTTGGTAAATCCTTTCGAATTTTAACTGAGTAAAAAGCTAAAAATTTTAGTTTAAGTTGTATAATTAGGTTCAAATGCCCATAATTAACTTTTAGTACCCAAAAAATTTGATTCAAATCATTTTCGTTCGATTTTTATGGTCGTGCATGTCGAAATGGGCTTTTTGTGAACCCTTTCGAATTTTAACCGAGTAAAAAGCTCAAATTTTTAGTTTAAGCTGTATAATTAGGTTCAAAAGCCCATAATTAACTTGTTGTACCCAAAAAATTTGATTTAATATCATTTTCGATCGTTTTTTATGGTTCAGAGCGTGCATGTCAAAATGGGCTTTCTAGTGTACCCGTTCGAATTTTAACCGATTTAAATGCAAAAAATTTGATTTTAAGCTGTATAATTAGGTTCAAAATCCAATAATTAACTTTTTGGTGAACCCTTTCGAATTTTAACCAAGTAAAAATCTCAAAATTATGATTTCAAACGTTCCTTAGGGTCTAGAGCGTACATGTCAAAATAGACTTTTTGTTAAACCCTTTCGAATTTTAACCAAGTAAAAATCTCAAAATTTTAGTTTAAGCTGTATAATTAGGATCAAAAGCCCATAATTAACTTTTTGTACCCAAAAAATTTGATTTAATATCATTTTCAATCGTTTTTATGGTTTAGAGCGTGCATGTCAAAATGGGCTTTCTAGTGAACCCGTTCGAATTCTAACCGAGTTAAAAGCTCAAAATTTGATTTTAAGATGTATAATTAGGTTCAAATTCCCATAATTAACATTTTTTACCCAAAAAATTTGATTTAATATCATTTTCGATCTTTGTTTAGGGTTCAAAGCGTGCATCTCTAAATAGGCTTTTTGGTGAACCCTTCCGAATTTTAACCGCGTAAAAAGCTCCAAATGTTAGTTTAAGTTGTTTTTTATGGTTTAGAAGGTGATTTAATATCATTTTTTATCGTTCTTTAGGGTTTAGAAGGTGCATGTGTAAATGGGCTTTTTGGTGAACCCTTTCGAATTTTAACCGAGTAAAAAGCTAAAAATTTTAGTTTAATTTGTATAATTAGGTTCAAATGCCCATAATTAACTTTTAGTACCCAAAAAATTTGTTACAAATAATTTTCGATCGATTTTTATGGTTCGGAGCGTGCTTGTCTAAATGGGCTTTCTAGTGAACCCGTTCTAATTTTAACCGAGTAAAATGCTCAAAATTTGATTTTAAGCTGTAGAATTAGGTTCAAAGTCCCATAATAAACTTTTTGTACCCAAAAAATTTGATTTCATATAATTTTCGATCGTTTTTTAGGGTTCAGAGCGTGCATGTCTTAATGGGCTTTCTAGTGAACACGTTCGAATTTTAACCGAGTAAGAAGTTTAAAATTTTAGTTCAAGCTTTATAATTAGGTTCAAAATCCCATAATTAAATTTTTATACCCAACTAATCTGATTTAATATCATTTTCGATCGTTTTTTAGGGTTTAGAGCGTGCATGTCTAAATGAGTTTATTAGTGAACCCATTCGAATTTTAATCGAGTAAAAAGCTCAAATTTTAGTTTAAGTTGTATAACTAGGTTCAAAAGCCCATAATTAACTTTTTGTACCCAAAAAATTTGATTCAAATCATTTTCGATCGTTTTTTATGGTTCAGAGCGTGCATGTCTAAATGGGCTTTCTAGTGAGCCCGTTCGAATTTTAACAGAGTAAAAAGCTCAAAATTTGATTTTAAGCTGTATAATTAGGTTCAAAATCCCATAATTAAATTTTTGTACCCAACTGATCTGATTTAATATCATTTTTGATCGTTCTTTAGGGTTTAGAGCGTGCATGTCTAAATGGGCTTTTTAGGTAACCCATTCGAATTTTAATCGAGTAAAAAGCTCAAATTTTTAGTTTAAGTTGTATAATTAGGTTCAAAAGCCCATAATTAACTTTTTGTACCCAAAAAATTTGATTCAAATCATTTTCGATCGTTTTTTATGGTTTTGAGCGTGCCTGTCTAAATGGGCTTTCGAGTGAACCCGTTTGAATTTTAACCGAGTAAAATGCTCAAAATTTGATTTTAAGCTGTAGAATTAGGTTCAAAAGCCCATAATTAAATTTTTGTACCCAACTAATCTGATTTAATATCATTTTCGATCGTTCTTTAGGGTTTAGAGCGTGCATGTCTAAATGGGCTTTTTAGGTAACCCATTCGAATTTTAATCGAGTAAAAAGCTCAAATTTTTAGTTTAAGTTGTATAATTAGGTTCAAAAGCCCATAATTAACTTTTTGTACCCAAAAAATTTGATTCAAATCATTTTCGATCGTTTTTTATGGTTTTGAGCGTGCGTGTCTAAATGGGCTTTCTAGTTAACCCGTTCGAATTTTAACCGAGTAAAATGCTCAAAATTTGATTTTAAGCTGTAGAATTAGGTTCAAAAGCCCATAATTAACTTTTTGTACCCAAAAAATTTGATTTCATATCATTTTCGATTGTTTTTTAGGGTTCAGAGCGTGCATGTCTTAATGGGCTTTCTAGTGAACACGTTCGAATTTTAACCGAGTAAAAAGTTTAAAATTTTAGTTCAAGCTGTATAATTCGGTTCAAAATCCCATAATTAACATTTTTTACCCAAAAATTTGATTTAATATCATTTTCGATCGTTCTTTAGGGTTTAGAGCGTGCATGTCTAAATGGGCTTTTTGGTAAACCCTTTCAAATTTTAACTGAGTAAAAAGCTCAAAATTTTAGTTTAAGTTGTATAATTAGGTTCAAAATCCCATAATTAACATTTTGTACCCAAAAAATTTGATTTAATATCATATTCGATCGTTGTTTAGGGTTTAGAGCGTGCATGTCTAAATGGGCTTTTTGGTGAACCGTTCCGAATTTTAACCGCGTAAAAAGCTCAAAATTTTAGTTTAAGTTGTATAATTAGGTTCAAAAGCCCATAATTAACTTTTTGTAACCATAAAATTTGATTCAAATCATTTTCGATTGTGTTTTATGGTTTAGAACCCGTTCGAATTCTAACCGAGTAAAAAGTTCAAAATTTTAGTTTAAGCTGTATAATTAGGCTGAAAATCCCATAATTAAATTTTTGTACCCAACTAATCTGATTTAATATCATTTTCGATCGTTCTTTAGTGTTCAGACCGTGCATGTCTAAATGGGTTTTTTAGTGAACCCATTCGAAATTTAATCGAGTAAAAAGCTCAAATTTTAGTTTAAGTTGTATAATTAGGTTCAAAAGCCCATAATTAACTTTTTTTACCCAAAAAATTTGATTCAAGTCATTTTCGATCGTTTTTTATGGTTTAGAGCGTACATGTCTAAATGGGCTTTCTAGTGAACCCGTTCGAATTTTAACCGAGTAAAAAGCTCAAAATTATAGTTTAAGTTGTATAATTAGGTTGAAAAGGCCATAATTAACATTTTGTACCCAAAAAATTTGATTTAAATCATTTTTGATCGCTTTTTATGGTTCAGAGCGTGCCTGTCTGAATGGGCTTTCTAGTGAACCCGTTCCAATTTTAACTAAGTAAAAAGCTCAAAATTTGATTTTAAGTTGTTTAATTAGGTTCAGAAGTCTATATATAATTAATATTTTACTCAAAAAAATTGATTTAATAGCATTTTCGATCGTTCTTTAGGGTTCCGAGCGTGCATGTCTAAATGGCCTTTCTAGTGAACCTTTTCGAATTTTAAACGAGTAAAAATCTGAAAATTTTATTTTAAGTTTTATAATTAGGTTCAACAGCCCAGAATTAACTTTTTGTACCCAAAAAATTTGATTTAAAATCATTTTCGATCGTTTTTTATGGTTCAAATCGTGCATGTCTAAATGGGCTTTTTATTGAACCCGTTCAAATTTTAACCGAGTAAAAAGCTCAAAATTTGATTTTAAGTTATATAATTAGGTACAAAGTTCCATAATTAACTTTTTGTACCGAAAAAATTTGATTTAATATCATTTTTTATCGTTCTTTAGGGTTTAGAAGGTGCATGTGTAAATGGGCTTTTTGGTGAACCCTTTCGAATTTTAACCGAGTAAAAAGCTAAAAATTTTAGTTTAATTTGTATAATTAGATTCAAATGCCCATAATTAACTTTTACTACCCAAAAAATTTGTTTCAAATCATTTTCGATCGATTTTTATGGTTCGGAGCGTGCTTGTCTAAATGGGCTTTCTAGTGAACCCGTTCTAATTTTAACCGAGTAAAATGCTCAAAATTTGATTTTAGGCTGTAGAATTAGGTTAAAAAGATCATATTCAACTTTTTGTACCCAAAAAATTTGATTTTATACCATTTTCGATTGTTTTTTAGGGTTCAGATCATGCATGTCTTAATGGGCTTTCTAGTGAACACGTTCGAATTTTAATCGAGTAAAAAGTTTAAAATTTTAGTTTAAGCTTATAATTAGGTTCAAAATCCCATAATTAACTTTTTGTTCCCAAAAATTTGATTTAATATCATTTTCGATCGTTCATTAGGGTTCAGAACCTGCATGTCTAAATGGGCTTTTTGGTGAACCCTTTCGAATTTTAAACGAATAAAAAGCTCAAAATTTTAGTTTAAGTTGTATAATTAGGTTCAAAAGCCCATAATTAACTTTTTGTACCCAAAAAATTAGATTCAAATCATTTTCGATCGTTTTTTAGGGTTCAGAGCGTGCATGTCTAAACGGGCTTTCTAGTGAACCCGTTCGAATTTTAACCGAGTAAAAAGCTCAAAATTTTAGTTTAAGTTGTATAATTAGGTTCAAAAGGCCATAATTAACTTTTTGTACCCAAAAAATTTGATTTAAATCATTTTCGATCATTTTTTATGGTTCAAATCGTGCATGTTTAAATGGGCTTTTTAGTGAACCCGTTCGGATTTTAACCGAGTAAAAAGCTCAAAATTTTAGTTTAAGTTGTATAATTAGGTTCAAAAGCCCATAATTAACATTTTGTACCCAAAAATTTGATTTAATATCATTTTCGGTCGTTCTTTAGGGTTTAGAGCGTGCATGTGTAACTGGGCTTTTTGGAGAACCCTTCCGAATTTTAACCGCGTAAAAAGCTCAAAATTTTAGTTTAAGTTGTATAATTAGGTTCAAAAGCCCATAATTAACTTTTTGTAACCAGAAAATTTGATTCAAATCATTTTCGATTGTTTTTTATGGTTTAGAGCGTGCCTGTCTAAATGGTCTTTCTAGTGAACCCGTTCGAATTTTAACCGAGTAAAAAGTTCAAAATTTTAGTTTAAGTTGTATAATTAGGTTGAAAATCCCATAATTAAATTTTTGTACCCAACTAATCTGATTTAATATCATTTTCGATCATTCTTTAGGGTTCAGAGCGTGCATGTCTAAATGGGTTTTTTAGTGAACCCATTCGAAATTTAATCGAGTAAAAAGCTCAAATTTTAGTTTAAGTTGTATAATTAGGTTGAAAAGGCCATAATTAACTTTTTGTACCCAAAAAATTTGATTCAAATCATTTTCGATCGTTTTTTATGGTTTAGAGCGTGCCTGTCTGAATGGGCTTTCTAGTGAACCCGTTCCAATTTTAACTGAGTAAAAAGCTCAAAATTTAATTTTAAGTTGTTTAATTAGGTTCAGAAGTCTATATATAATTAATATTTTTACTCAAAAAAATTGATTTAATATCATTTTCGATCATTCTTTAGGGTTCCGAGCGTCCATGTCTAAATGGCCTTTCTAGTGAACCCTTTCGAATTTTAAACGAGTAAAAATCTCAAAATTTTATTTTAAGTTTTATAATTAGGTTCAAAAGCCCAGAATTAACTTTTTGTACCCAAAAAATTTGATTTAAAATCATTTTTGATCGTTTTTTATGGTTCAAATCGTGCATGTCTAAATGGGCTTTTTATTGAACCCGTTCCAATTTTAACCGAGTAAAAAGCTCAAAATTTGATTTTAAGTTATATAATTAGGTACAAAGTTCCATAATTAACTTTTTGTACCGAAAAAATTTGATGAACCCTTTCGAATTTTAACCGAGTAAAAAGCTAAAAATTTTAGTTTAATTTGTATAATTAGGTTCAAATGCCCATAATTAACTTTTAGTACCCAAAAAATTTGTTTCAAATCATTTTCGATTGATTTTTATGGTTTAGAGCGTGCTTGTCTGAATGGGCTTTCTAGTGAACCCGTTCGAATTTTAACCGAGTAAAATGCTCAAAATTTGATTTTAAGCTATAGAATTAGATTCAAAAGCCCATAATTAACTTTTTGTACCCAAAAAATTTGATTTCATATCATTTTCGATCGTTTTTTAGGGTTCAGAGCGTGCATGTCTTAATGGGCTTTCTAGTGAACACGTTCTAGTTTTAACCGAGTATAAAGTTTAAAATTTTAGTTTAAGCTGTACAATTAGGTTCAAAATCCCATAATTAACTTTTTGTTCCCAACAAATTTGATTTAATATCATTTTCGATCGTTCTTTAGGGTTCAGAACATGCATGTCTAAATGGGCTTTTTGGTGGACCCTTTCGAATTTTAAACGAGTAAAAAGCTCAAAATTTTAGTTTAAGTTGTCTAATTAGGTTCAAAAGCCCATAATTAAATTTTTGTACCCAAAATATTTGATTCAAATCATTTTCGATCATTTTTTATGGTTTAGAGCGTGGTTGTCTAATTGGGCTTTCTAGTGAACTCGTTCGAATTTTAACCGAGTAAAAAGCTCAAAATTTGATTTTAAGCCATAGAATTAGGTTCAAAAGCCCATAGTTAACTTTTTGTACCCAAAAAATTTGATTCAAATCATTTTCGATCATTTTTTATGATTCAGAGCGTGCCTGACTAAATGGGCTTTCTAGTGAACTCGTTCGAATTTTAACATAGTAAAAAGCTCAAAATTTAATTTTAAGCTATAGAATTAGGTTCAAAAGGCCATAATTAACTTTTTGTACCCAAAAAATTTGATTTAAATCATTTTCGATCGTTTTTTATGATTCAGAGCGTCCCTGTCTGAATGGGCTTTATAGTGAACCCGGTCCAATTTTAACTGAGTAAAAACCTCAAAATTTGATTTTAAGTTGTATAATTAGGTTCAAAAGTCTATAATTAATTTTTTTACTCAAAAAAATTGATTTAATATAATTTTTGATCGTTCTTTAGGGTTCCGAGCGCGCATGTGTAAATGTGCTTTCTAGTGAACTCTTTCGAATTTTAACCGAGTAAAAAGCTCAAAATTTTAGTCTAAGTTGTATAATTAGGTTCAAAAGCCCATAATAAAATTTTTGTACCCAAAAAATTTGATTTAAAATCATTTTTGATCGTTTTTTATGGTTCAAACCGTGTATGTCTAAATGGGCCTTTTAGTGAACCCATTCGAATTTTAACCGAGTAAAAAGCTCAAAATTTGATTTTAAGCTATATAATTAGGTTCAAAATTCCATAATTAACTTTTTGTACCCAAAAAATTTGATTTAATATCATTTTCGATCTTTTTTTATGGTTTAGAGCGTGCATGTCTAAATGGGCTTTCTAGTGAACCCGTTCGAATTTTAACTGAGTAAAAAGCTCAAAATTTGAGTTTAAGCTGTATAATTAGGTTCAAAAGCCAATAATTAACTTTTTGTACCCAAAAAATTTGATTTAATATCATTTTCGATCGATCTTTAGGGTTCAGAGCGTGCATGTGTAAAAGCGCTTTTTGGTGAACACTTTCGAATTTTAAGCAAGTAAAAAGCTCAAAATTTTAGTTTATGTTGTATAATTAGGTTCAAAAGCCCATAATTAACTTTTTGTACCCAAAAAAATTGATTTAAATCATTTTCGAATCTTTTTTATGGTTCAGAGAGTGCCTATCTAAATGAGCTTTCTAGTGGACCCGTTCGAATTTTAACCGAGTAAAAAGCTCAAAATTTGATTTTAAGTTGTATAATTAGGTTTAAAATCCCATAATTAACTTTTTATACCCAAAAAATTTGATTTAATATCATTTTCGATCGTTTTTTAGAGTTCAGTGCGTGCATGTCTAAATGGGCTTTTTGGTGAACCCTTTCGAATTTGGTTTAAGTTATTTAATTTGGTTCAAAAGCCCATAATTAACTTTTTGTACAAAAAAAATTTGATTTAAATCATTTTCGATAGTTTTTTATGGTTCATAGCATGCTTGTCTAAATGGGCTTTCTACTAAACCCGTTCGAATTTTAACCGAGTAAAAAGCTCTTAATTTGATTTTAAGCTTTACAATTAGATTCAAAACCCCAAAATAAACTTTTTGTACCCAAAAAATTTGATTTAATATCATTTTCGATCGTTTTTATGGTTCAGTGCGTGCTTTTCTAAATGGGCCTTCCAGTGAACGCGTTCGAATTTTAACCGAGTAAAAAGCTCAAAATTTTATTTTAAGCTATAGAATTAGGTTCGAAAGCCCATAAATAACTTTTTACACCCAAAAAATTTGATGTAAATCATTTTCGATCGTTTTTTATGGTTTAGAGCGTGCATGTCTAAATGGGATTTTTGGTGAACCCGTTCGAATTTTAACATAGTAAAAAGCTCAAAATTTTAGATTTAGTTGTATATTTAGGTTCAAATACCCATAATTAACTTTTTGTACAAAAAAAAAATTTAAATAATTTTCGATCGTTTTTTATGGTTCAGTGCGTGCCTGTCTGAATGGGCTTTCTAGTGAATTCGTTCGAATTTTAAACGAGTAAAAAGCTCAAAAATTTTATTCTAAGATGTTTAATTAGGTTCAAAAGCCCATAATTAAATTTTTGTACCAAAAAAATTTGATTTAATATCATTTTCGATTGTTTTTTATGGTTCAGACTGTGCTTGTCTAAATGGGCTTTCTAGTGAACACGTTCGAGTTTTAACTGAGTAGAAAGCTCAAAATTTGATTTTAAGCTGTCTAATTAGGTTTAAAAGCCCATAATTAATTTTTTGTACCCAAAAAATTTGATTTAATATCATCTTCGATCGTTCTTTAGGGTTAAGAACGTGCATGTCTAAATTGGCTTTTTGGTGAACCCTTTCGAATTTTTATCGAGTAAAAAACTCACAATTTTAGTTTAAGTTGTATAATTAGGTTCGAAAGCCCATAATTAACTTTTTTTACCCAAAAAATTTGATTTAGAATCATTTTCGATCGTTTTTTATGGTTTAGAGCGTGCATGTCTAAATGGGCTTTTTACTGAACCCGTACGAATTTTATCCGAGTAAAAAGCTCTTAATTTGATTTTAAGCTGTCTAATTAGGTTCAAAAGCCCATAATTAACTTTTTGTACCCAAAAAATTTGATTTAATATCATTTTCGATCATTTTTTATTGTTCAGAGCGTGCCTGTCTAAATGGGCTTTCTAATGAACCCGTTTGAATTTTAACCGAGTAAAAAGCTCAGAATTTGATTTTAAGCTGTATAATTAGGTTCAAAAGTCCATAGTTAACTTTATGTACCCAAAAAATTTGATTTAATATCATTTTTTATGGTTTACAGCGTGCATGTGTAAATAGGATTTCTGGCGAACCCGTTCGAATTTTAACCGAGTAAAAAGCTCAAAATTTGATTTAAAGCTTTATAATTAGGTTTAAAAGTCCATACATAACTTATTGTACCCTAAAAATTTGATTTAATATCATTTTCGATCGTTTTTTATGGTTCAGTGCGTGCATGTCTAAATGGGCTTTTTAGTGAACCCGTAAGAATTTTAACCGAGTAAAAAGCTCAAAATTTTAGTTTAAGCTATATTATTAGGTTCAAAGTCCCATAATTAACTTTTTTTTACCCAAAAAATTTGATTTAATATCATTTTCGATCGTTCTGTAGGCTGTAGAGAGTGCACGTCGAAATGGGCTTTCTGGTGAACCCGTTCGAATTTTAACCGAGTAAAAAGCTTAAAATTTAAGTTTAACTTTTATAATTAGGTTCAAAAGCCCATAATTAACTTTTTGTACCCAAAAAATTTGATTTAATATCATTTTCGATCGTTTTTTAGGGTTTAGAGCGTGACTGTCTAAATGGGCTTTCTAGTGAACCCGTTCGAATTTTAACCGAGTAAAATGCTCAAAATTTGATTTAAGTTGTATAATTAGGTTCAAAAGACCATAATTAACTTTTTGGACCCAAAAAATTTGAATTAATATCATTTTCGATCGTTTTTAGGGTTCAGAGCGTGTCTGTCTAAATGGGCTTTCTAGTGAACCCGTTCGAATTTTAACAGAATAAAAAGTTCAAAATTTGATTTTAACTTGTATAATTAGGTTCAAAAACCCATAATTAACTTTTTGTACCCAAAAAATTTGATTTAATATCATTTTCGATCGTTTTTTAGGGTTTAGAACGTGCATGTCTAAATCGGCTTTCTAGTGAAACCGTTCGAATTTTAACCGAGTAAAACGCTCAAAATTTTAGTTTAAGCTGTATAATTAGGTTCTACATCCCATAATTAACTTTTTGTAACCAAAAAATTTGATTTAATATCATCTTCGTTCCTTCTTTAGGGTTCAGAGCGTGCATGTCTAAATTGGCTTTCTACGGATCCCTTTCGAATTTTAACCGAATAAAAACCTCAAAATTTGAGTTTAAGTTGTATAATTAGTTTCAAAAGCACATAATTAAGTTTTTGTATCCAAGAAATTTGATTTAAATCATTTTCGATCCTTTTTATGGTTTAGAGCGTGCATGTCTAAATGGGCTTTGTAGTGAACCCGTTCGAATTTTAATCGAGTAAAAAGCTCAAAATTTTAGTTTAGGCTTTATAATTAGGTTCAAAAGCCCATAATTAACTTTTTGTTCCCAAAAAATTTGATTTATCATTTTCGATCGTTTTCTAAGGTTCAGAGCATGCATGTCTAAATTGGCTTTCTAGTGAACCCGTTCGAATTTTAACAGATTAAAAAGCTCAAAATTTTAGTTTAAGCTGTATAATTAGGTTCAAAACCCATAATTAACTTTTTGTAGATAAAAAATTTGATTTAATATACTTTTTGATCGTTTTTTAGGGTTCAGAGCGTGCATGTCTAAATGTGCTTTCTAGTGAACCCGTTTGAATTTTAATCGAATAAAAAGCTCAAAATTTTAATTTAAGACGTTTAATTAGGTTCAAATGCCCATAATTAACTTTTTTTACCCAAAAATTTTGATTTAATATCATTTTCGATCGTTCTTTAGGGTTTAAAGCGTGCATGTCTTAACGGGCTTTCTAGCGAACCCGTTCGAATTTTAACCGAGTAAAAAGCTCAAAATGTGAGTTTAAGCTATATAATTAGGTTCAAAAGCCCATAATTAACTTTTTGTACCCAAAAAATTTGATTAATATCATTTTCGATCGTTTTCTAGGGTTTAGTGCGTGCATGTCTAAATGGGCTTTCTAGTGAACCCGTTCGAATTTTAACCGAGTAAAAAGCTCAGAATTTTATTTTAAGCTGTATAATTAGGCTCAAAAGCCCATAATTAACTTTTTTATCCAAAAAATTCGATTTAATATCATTTTTGATCTTTCTTTAGGTTATGAGCGTGAATGTCTAAATGGGCTTTCTAAGGAACCCTTACGAATTTTAACCGAGTACAAAGTTTAGAATTTTAGTTTAATATGTCTAAATGGGCTTTCATTTAAAAGCCTATAATTAACTTTTTATACCAAAAATATTGATTTAATATCATTTTTGACCGTTTTTTATGGTTCAGAGCTTGCTTGTGTATATGGGCTTTCTAGTGAATCCTTTCGAAGTTTAACCGAGTAAAAAGCTCAAAATTTTAGTTTAAACTGTGTAGTTAGGTTCAAAAGCCCATAATTAACTTTTTGATTCAATGAATAGCATTTCGAATGGTAATATCACCTTGATGCATGATGTTCACTTAAATTCGTATTGGTAAATAAATGTTGGTTTTAGTCTCTATGATTTGTGAGCTTTACATTAGGTCCCTATTTAACGAAACATGAGATTGATGATGCTATAATGATCCGATTGATCCGAATTTTGTTGTGAGTATGCTATGCATGTTTAACTGAACTATGGTAGATTGAATTTCCGATTTATTATAGGAATTAAAGTTTTTGCGTTTTGGTTCTTATGTTTTATTTGCGAGTTGAATGATCAATTGTGAATCGAAGGTTTCCATTTTTGTTATGCATGATCACGACACACATAGGAACTTAATTATGCATCTAGTTAAGGAAAAAAATATATCGGTTTTCAGGGTTGTTTACCGAATAGGACCTTTGCGGGTTTGGTTCGATATTCCCCGTGTAACCCGTTGGTGCCGGTTCCGACTAGGCCGGGCTAAGGGGGTTACATTTGGTGGTATCAGTGCTAGGTTTGCTAAAGTGTGTGGTTAGGTTTGCTAAAGTGTGTGATTGAACTCGTTATGTTGTTAACTTGTTGAATATATAAGCATGATGGTTGTATTTGAGTGATGATGGTTAAAAAGGGATAACGGTTACACATTGCCAATGCCAATACATTTTCAAATGCTTCTCAGGTTTCCCTTGGATCTTGCCCGAATGTAAGTTTATTATGTTTTAATATCATGTTTTAAATTACATGTATGAAGTTTTTGGAATATGCCACCGAGACGTGAGACGCGTGCTAGTGGTAATATGATCACCGAGGGTGAGGCTGAGGGTGAGGCCGCTTCCTCCTCCTCCACCCGTGGGTGTGCCTCCGGTTCCTCTGGGAGGTCAGTTGAGAGAGTTTGCACCACTTATACAGGCTATGGCGGGTGCGTTTCAGGCTGTTGTTGCTGGAGTGCATATCCTAGCTCCTGCCCCTGCTGTTGTGGTTACCCCAGGTCTACCTTTAGAGCGTCTGCGTAGTTTGGGCGGTGTGGAGTTCCGTGGATCAGACCCGAGCACAGCTGAGGAGTGGTTGGCTAGTACAGAGAGGATTTTGGATCAGATGGAGTGTCAGGATACTAGGAGGCTGGGTTGTGTAGTTTCTCTGCTTCAGGGAGATGCTTATCGTTGGTGGATCACCACGAAAGCTAGTGTAGATGCTGCTAACCTGACTTGGGAGTATTTTCGGACCACTTTTGTGCGGAAGTTTTTGGGGCCACAATATGAGGATGCAATAAAGAGAGAGTTTATGTCGTTGGTGTAGGGTGCTAGAACAGTAGCTGAGTATGAGATACAATTTATTAGGTTGAGCCACTATGCTCCTGAGTTGGTTCCTACTGACCGAAAGAGGTGTGATAGGTTCCGATATGGGTTGGATCCCGAGATTAAGACATACCTATTAGCTGCTGAGTACACCAAGTTTGATGTGCTGGTTAATAGGGCCAAGGATGTCGAGGAGTCTCTAAGGGAGGCTAGGAAGTCTACCGATGTTGGTAAGAGGGCCGCTGAGGCTAGTGCTCAAAGTAATCAAGGTAAGAGGTTTCGGGACAACCGATACAGAGCTAACCGACACCGAGGTGATTTTGGACGTGCTGGTCTTGCACAACAAGCTGGTAGAGGTGGCGGCGATATCACAGTTTGTAACCTATGTTCTAGGCGCCATTCAGGAGAGTTCTGGTGGGCCACTGGTGTATGTATAGTTTGTGGGTCGATGGATCACAAGAAGCGTGATTGCCCAAGGTTTACTGGTGAGTCGGGTGATCGTGCTAAGGCCGCTGTGATGCCTGGTAGAGGACGTGGACGTGGTCAAGGTCCTTTTCATAGGTAGGGAGATGGATGGAAGGTTTATGCTCAGCATGAGACTCGTAATGCTACAGATGTGGTGGCATGTACTTTTTCTTTGCAAAATGTACCGTTGTTTTCTTTGATAGATTTGGGATCTACGCATTCTTATGTTTTGAGTGAGCATGCATATTTGTTGGATATCCCGGTTGAGGTTTTAGACGTAGGTGTTGTGGTTACCAGTTCTTTGGGTGAAACGGTTATAGTAAGGAGGTTGTATAAAAGGTGTCTGTTGGAGGTTCAAGGACATGTCTTCGAGGTCGACTTGATGGAGTTTCCGTTTCATGGTTTTGATCTTATATTGGGTGTTGACTGGTTGACGGAGCACCGAGCGGTGGTGGACTTTGAGAAAAAGAAGGTTACCTTGAGGTTGATGGATGATAGTGAGGTTGTGGTGAAGAGTGAGTATATCGGATTCTTGTCTAATGTGGTTTCGGCTTTACAAGCAGAAAAGATGTTGCAACATGGTGGTATGGCATATCTAGCCTATGTGATGAATCCGGGTATAGGAGATGTTCGAGTGCAGGACATTCGAACAGTGCGCGATTTTCCGAAAGTATTTCCTGAGGAGTTGTCAGGTTTACCTCCCGATCGTGATGTGGAGTTTAGTATTGAGACTTATGCTGGTACTAATCCGGTGTCCATTGCTCCTTATCGCATGGCACCTAAGGAGTTAAAAGAGTTGAAGATGCAGTTGCAAGATTTACTTGACCGAGGTTTCATTCGACCGAGCGTATCACCTTGGGGTGCGCTGGTGTTGTTTATGAAGAAAAAGGATGGCACTATGAGGATGTGCATTGATTATCGGCAATTGAATAAGTTGACCGTGAAGAATAAGTATCCTTTGCCGAGGATTCACGATCTGTTTGATCAATTTCGAGGAGCAAGTGTGTTCTCGAAGATTGATTTGAGATCGGGATATTATCAATTGAAGGTGAAAGAGGAGGATGTGTTGAAAATAGCTTTTAGGACAAGGTATGGACATTATGAGTTTTTGGTGATGCCGTTTGGGTTGACAAATGCCCCTGCTGCTTTTATGGATATGATGAACCGAGTGTTTCATGAATACTTGGATCTTTTTGTGGTGGTATTCATAGATGATATCCTTGTGTATTCACGTACCGAGGAAAATCATGATCGGCATTTGCGGATAGTGTTGCAAGCGTTGAAGGAGAATCAGTTATATGCTAAGTTAAGTAAGTGTGAGTTTTGGTTAAAGTAAGTGGTGTTTCTTGGTCATGTGGTGTCGGAAAAGGGTATTAGTGTTGATCCGAAGAAGATAGAGGCTATTATGAGTTGGAAGCAACCAAAGTCGGTGTTGGAGGTTTGGAGTTTTCTAGGTTTAGCGGGTTATTATCGTAGGTTTTTTGAGGGGTTTTTGAGCATTGCTGCTCCTATGACTAAGCTTTTGCAAAATAAGGTTCCTTTTGAGTGGAAAGAAAGTCAACAAAAGAGTTTTGAGAAGTTAAAAGAGGTGTTGACTAGTGCTCCGGTGTTGGTTCAACCCGAGTTCGGTAAGGATTTTGTGGTTTATAGTGATGCATCATATGTTGGTCTTGGGTGTGTTCTGATGCAAGAAGGGAAGGTTGTGGCTTATGCTTCTAGACAGTTAAGGGTGCATGAAAAGAATTATCCGACGCATGATTTGGAGCTTGCGGTGGTAGTGTTTGCCTTGAAGATATGGAGACATTATTTTTATGGTGAAAAGTGTACTATATACACGGATCACAAGAGTTTGAAGTATCTCATGTCACCAAAGGATCTAAACCTTAGGCAACGACGATGGATGGAGTTGCTTAAGGATTATGATTTGTCTATTGAGTATCATCCGGGAAAAGCTAATGTGGTAGCTGTTGCGTTGAGTCGTAAGGCGGCGGTTGAGTTGAGGGCGATGTTTGCTAAGTTGAGTATTTCAAGGGAAGGTGGATTAGTGGCGGAGTTACAAGTAAAACCTGTCTTGGTTGATATGATAAAGGTGAAATAGTTAGAGGACGAAGCTTTGGTGCCTTTTGTGGAGGATATTGCTGAAGGCAGACCGACCGAATATCATTTTGACGATGATGAGGTGTTGTGTTTTAGAGGTCGGATTGTGGTGCCAGATGATGTTGAGTTAAGACAAGCTATCTTGGTAGAAGCTCATACTAGTCCGTTTGCTATGCATCCGAGTATTGTGAAGATGTATCGTGATCTTAAAAATGTATATTTTTGGGTTCGTTTGAAGAAGGATGTGACGGAGTTTGTGTCGCGGTGTATGGTGTGTCAGCGGGTAAAAGCTGAACATCAGTTCCCTGCAGGCTTGTTGCAACCGGTTCAAGTTCCGGAATGGAAGTGGGAGAGAGTGACTATGGATTTTGTGATGGGGTTACCCTTGACGCCGTCCAAAAAGGATTCTATATGGGTGATTGTTGATAGGTTTACGAAGTATGCACATTTTCTTGCCGTGCATACGACGTATTCTATGGATAAGTTAGCGGGGTTGTATGTTTCTGAGGTGGTGAAGTTGCATGGTGTGCCTAAGTCGATCATATCGGATAGGGATCCGCATTTTACTTCTAAGTTCTGGAAGGGTTTGCAAGTTGCTTTGGGTACGAGGCTTAGCTTTAGTACAGCTTATCATCCACAGACGGAGGTCAGTCTGAACGTGTTATCTAGACTTTGGAGGATATGTTGAGATGTTGCATCATTGAGTTTCAAGGTTCTTGGGAGAAGCAGTTGCCTTTGGTGGAGTTTGCTTACAATAATAGTTATCAGGAAAGTATACAGATGGAACTGTTTGAGGCGTTATATGGGCGTAGGTGTCGTACACCTTTGTGTTGGAAGGAAGTTGGACAGAAGTATGTTTCTTTACCACAAGTGTTGAAAGATACCGATGAGAAGGTTAAGCTTATTTGTGCTAAGCTCAAGGAGACTTCATATAGACAGAAGTCTTATGCCGATTTGAAGCGTAGAGAGATAGAGTATGATATCGGGGACAAAGTGTTTCTAAAAGTTTTGCCATGGAAGGAAGTGATGAGGTTTGGACGTAAGGTTAAGTTGAGTCCTCATTTCATTGGGCCGTATGAGGTGTTGGAGCGTGTTGGTCCTGTTGCTTATCGGTTGAGGTTTCCCGAGGAGTTGAGTAGGATACATGATATTTTTCATGTATCGATGCTTCGTAAGTATAGATCAGATCCTTCTCATGTTGTTCCGGTTGAGGAGATTGAGTTAAGAGCGGATATGAGTTATGAGGAAGAACCGGTGAAGATTTTAGATGTGGATACAAAGGTTCTTCGAGGGAAGATCATAGATTTGGTTAAAGTGCTTTGGAGACACCGAGGTGTTTAAGAGGCAACGTGGGAGACAAGGAAAAGAATGGAGGAGCAGTTTCCTCACTTGTTTGCTTCAGGTAAGAATTTCGAGGATGAAATTTTCTTAAGAGGGGGAGAGTTGTAACATCCCGGTTTGGGGGTTATTAGCTTGAGTGTTAGTTGGGGAAATTTGATTCGGGTCGAATCGGATCTCTAGGGTTCGTTATTTCGGGAAAAATTAAAATAATAATATTTTAATCGGATAAGTAATAATTTTGTGAAATGGTTCTAAAAATATTAAAATGGTGTTTTAATGTTAAAGGAATATTATTTGAACTTTAATTTGATTTTTAATTAAGCATAATTATGCACTAGTGACTAAATTGAAATTTTGGAAAAAGATTTAGGGATTTAATTAATAATTTTCGGACATAAGGATTTTTAGTGACTAAATTGGAAAGCAAGCCATACTTAGAATCCTTAGAGGACCGTAAACCCAATTTATTTTTAATTAATGATTTATCCACCAAAATTGTTTTTAAATGGTTTTATTTTAGATGATAATTTCATTTTCTTTTGTAACCTCCCATTTTCTCATCTTTTCTCTCAAAATTTTATCTCCATTTTCTCTCTATCTTCTTCTTCAAATTTCTTCAATTACTTGTTGATTTCTTCATCATTTTCTACAAGATTTAATTCATTTTACTCATCCTTTAATTCTCTACAAAACCTACTCATCAATTTTGCAAAAATCAACATCATTTTCAAGGAAATCAAGGAAGGCTTTCTAATCTTTTTGGTGGATTTAATCTCAAAGGTAATATTCTGATTTCTATTCTTTTTCTAAGGTTCTTTATTGAAGTTCCCAAGTATTGCCTTGCTCATCAACAATTGCTATTTAATTTTTGTGTTTTTAATTTAAGATCTTTGAGTTTTATGATAGTTTTTGTGAAATCTTTTGAGATCTCAATTGATGCTGGATTTAGGATGATTTAATTATGATATTAGGTCAATTAAATGATTGATTGAGTCTTGAAATGAGTTAACAACAAATTAATCCCGGAATAATACAATCGGTGCTTTTGGTTCATATTTGAAGTGGATTAGATTTTAGATTCATTAGGTTTTGGGCTGATGTTGTTTCGGATGCGTTGTTTTGAGCATGTTTTGATGTGAATATGCTTTGTTTTTAATGTTGTAGAGGTAGTGCAAGAAGGTGCATAAGTGGCTGGTGCGTTGGCATTGCCGTCGGAGCATCGACGAGGGCTTGTTTCGCTTGTCGGTGAGTGATTTTGGATTTAAAGTGAATCGCATTGGTTCGGTTCTGTTTTAGGGGCTATGGAATAGTGTGAAAACTTTCCATAGTTCAAGAGTAAGTAAAGTAAATGATTTTGATGCATTATTGTGAGTTTCGACTATTTTCGGTAACGACATTTATGATGGTGATTTAGAGAGATTTTTTGGAAATGCATAAGTATGATTTTGAAATGATGCATGCATGTGTTAATTCCTGGAAATGCATGGTTTATAAAGACATACATGGTTTATGAAAACATGAAAAATGATATAGAATATGATATGGTTATTTGCCTTGCATATGATGGTGCCATTGGGTATGACTTTTGGTTCATTTGTTGAACACATTATGGATGCATTATGAGCAGCAAATTTGCATGCATACTTGGACTTGATATTGGCTTAGTGACACTACTTTTAGATTCGAATACAAATGACATATCATTAGCATTGAGTGCACTATAAATATTATGGAAATAAAGGAAAGAAAAATGCCTACACGTAACAAGGGTGACTTTGTGTCCAACCATGCATGGTAGAGCCGCCTACACGTAACAAGGGTGACTTTGTGTCCAACCGTGCGTGGTAGAGCTTTATAATGGTGACTTCGTGTCATGTCAATGGTGACTTCGTGTCATGTCAACGGTGACTTCGTGTCATGTCTATGGTGACTTTGTGTCATGACGAAACTAAAGGTCTCTAATCAATGGATCCGCGTATTCGGTGAACTTAAGGTTCACATTAAGTGATCACTAGAAAGCCAATATACAAACATGGAAATATTTGGAATATTGTGGATCATTTGTGAAATGAATTGATAATGCCTTGCATACTCAAGGAAAGGTTTTTGGTATTATGAACATGAACATGATTTGTTAAGTATGCTTGGTTTAGAGCTTGTTTACTAAGCATGTTTTGCTTAAGCTCTCTTTTCAATTTGGTTTTAATTCGATGCATTGATGATCTTGTTTAGAGCTTCCTCACTAAGCATGTTTTGCTTAAGCTCTCTTTTCATCCTTGCAGAGAAATAGAGAAATTCGAGGCTACTTTCGGAGCAAGGGAACCAAGTGGAAAAGTTAACTCAATTTTTGGTATGTTTTGGCAAATAACTTGGGGCTTGGCAATGTGTAAACCTATCCCGTATGAGAGTGTGTTTTGTTTTGGTTAATGACTTGTAATAAGACCTTGTATTGCCTTGATTTTGGTTTGATGAATTGTGATATTGTTTTGGATTGTTGAATTATGATCATGTATGTGTGTTTCTTGTTTTTAATCATAACATAGGAAGCATGCCTATAGATAATTTTGAGGTCCATGTGGTTGGTAATTGTGTGCTTTAAATTGTTCTTTATGCTTAGGAAATTATGCATATAATTAGGGGTGATTAATGGTTATGTTTGAATTGGTGGAATTAACTTAGAATGTTCAAACTTGTCAAATTGCACAGGGGGTATCGATACCTCTAGTAAGGGTATCGATACCCAAGGCTTAATTTGGGATGGTACCGAAGCATGATTCGATGCAATTACCCCACTGGTCACTGTGGTATCGATACCATCTTTGTAGGTATCGATACCCCTGACCTTCGAAGTGCAACGAGGCTAGCTCCACGTCAGGGTATCAATACCCAAACCCAAGGTATCGATACCCCTGACCAAAAAATGACATTCTAAGCATTGAAAATTTCGTGTAGGATTGAACGTCTTCCCATAATCGATTATAGATGCAATGAATAGCATTTTGAATGGTAATATCACCTTGATGCATGATGTTCACTTAAATTCGTATTGGTAAATAAATGTTGGTTTTAGTCTCTATGATTTGTGAGTTTTACATTAGGTCCCTATTTAACGAAACATGAGATTGATGATGCTATAATGATCCGATTGATCCGAATTTTGTTGTGAGTATGCTATGCATGCTTAACTGAACTGTGGTAGATTGAATTTTCGGTTTATTATAGGAATTAAAGTTATTTGCGTTTTGGTTCTTATGTTTTATTTGCGAGTTGAATGATCAATTGTGAATGGAAGGTTTCCATTTTCGTTATGCATGATCACGACACACATAGGAACTTAATTATGCATCTAGTTAAGGAAAAAAATATATCGGTTTTCAGGGTTGTTTACTGAATCGAACCTTCGCGGGTTTGGTTCGATATTCCCCGTGTAACCCGTTGGTGCCGGTTCCGACTAGGCTGGGCTAAGGGGATTACATTTGGTTGTATCAGAGCCAGGTTTGTTAAAGTGGTTGGTTAGGTTTGCTAAAGTGTGTGATTGAACTCGTTATGTTGTTAACTTGTTGAATATATAAGCATGATGGTTGTATTTGAGTGATGATGGTTAAAAAGGGATAACGGTTACACATTGCCAATACCAATACATTTTCAAATGCTTCTCAGGTTTCCCTTGGATCAAAGCTCAAAATTTTAGTTTAAGCTGTATAATTAGTTTCAATTTGTACCCAAAAATTTTGATTTAATATCATTTTCGATCGTTCTTTATGGTTCAGAGCCTGCATGTCTTAATGGGCTTTCTAGCGAACCCGTTCGAATTTTAACCGAGTAAAAAGCTCAAAATTTGAGTTTAAGCTGTATAATTAGGTTCAAAAGCCCATAATTAACTTTTTGTACCCAAAAAATTTGATTAATATAATTTTCGATCTTTTTCTAGGGTTTAGAGCATGAATGTCTAAATGGGCTTTCTAGTGAACCGGTTCGAATTTTAACCGAGTAAAAAGCTCAAAATTTTATTTTAAGCTGTATAATTAGGTTCAAAAGCCCATAATTATCTTTTTTTTATCCAAAAATTTTGATTTAATATCATTTTCGATCGTTCTTTAGGGTTAATAGTGTGCATGTCTAAATGGGTTTTCTAAGGAACCGTTACGAATTTTAACCGAGTAAAAAGTTTAGAATTTTAGTTTAAGGTGTATAATTTGATTTAAAAGCCTATAATTAACTTTTTGTACCAAAAAAAATTGATTTAATATCATTTTTAATCGTTTTCTAGGGTTCAGATCGTGCATGTCTAAATGGGCTTTCTAGTGAACCCTTTCGAATTTTAACAGAGTAAAAAGCTCAAAATTTTAGTTTAAACTATTTAATTAGGTTCAAAAGCCCATAATTAACTTTTTGTACCCAAAAATTTTGATTTAATATTATTTTCGATCGTTCTTTAGGGTCCAGAGCGTGCATGTCTAAATGGGCTTTCTAGCGAACCCTTTCAAATTTTAACAGAGTAAAAAGCTGAAAATTTGAGTTTAAGCTGTATAATTAGGTTCAAAAAATTTGATTAATATCATTTTCGATAGTTTTCTAGGGTTTAGAGCGTGCATGTCTAAATGGGCTTTCTAGTGAACCCGTTCGAATTTTAACCGAGTAAAAAGCTCAAAATTTTGGTTTAAGCCGTATAATTAGGTTCAAGAGACCATAATTAACTTTTTTTTATCCAAAGAATTTGATTTAATATCATTTTTGCTCGTTCTTTAGGGTTCAGAGCGTGCATGTCTAAATGGGCTTTCTAAGGAACCCTTACGAATTTTAACTATGTACATAGTTTAGAATTTTAGTTTAAGATGTATAATTTGATTTAAAGCACATAATTAACTTTTTGTTCAAAAAAATTGATTTAATATCATTTTTTATCGTTTTCTAGGGTTCAGAGCGTGCATGTCTTAATGGGCTTTCTAGTTAACCCGTTCGAATTTTAACCGAGTAAAAAGCTCAACATTTTAGTTTAAGCTGTATAATTAGGTTCAAAACACCATAATTAACTTTTTGTACCCAAAAAAATTGATTTAATATCATTTTCGATCGTTCTTTAGCGTTTTGTGCATGCATGTCTAAATGGGCTTTCTAGCGAACTCGTTCGAATTTTAACCGAGTAAAAAGCTCAAAATTTGATTTTATGCTGTATAATTAGGTTCAAAAGCCCATAACTAACTTTTTTTACCCAAAAAATTTGATTTATTATCATTTTCGATCGTTCTTTAAGGTTTAGAGCGTGCATGTCTAAATGAGCTTTCTAGGGACCCTTACTAATTTTAACCGAGTAGAAAGTTTAGAATTTTAGTTTAAGCTGTATAATTAGGTTTAAAAGCCCATAATTAACTTTTTGTACCCAAAAAATTTGATTTAAAATCATTTTCGATTGTTTTTTACGGTTCAGAGCGTTCATGTCTAAATGGGCTTTCTAGTGAACCCGTTCAAATTTTAACCGAGTAAAAAGCTCAAAATTTAAGTTTAACGTGTATAATTAGGTTCAAAAGCCCATAATTAACTTTTTGTACCCAAAAAAATTGATTTAATATCATTTTTTGTTGTTTTCTAGCGTTCAGAGCGTGCATGTCTAAAGGGCTTTGTAGTGAACCCGTTCGAATTTTAACTGAATAAATAGCTCAAAATTTGATTTTAAGCTGTATAATTAGGTTCAAAAGCCCATAATTAACTAGTTGTACCCAAAAAATTTATTTAATATCATTTTCGATCGTTCTTTAGGGTTCAGAGCGTGCATGTCTAAATGGGGTTTCTAGTGAACCCGTTGGAATTTTAACCGAGTCAAAAGTTCAAAATTTTAGTTTAAGGTGTATAATTAGGTTCAAAAGACCATAATTAACTTTTTGAACCCAAAAAATTTGATTTAATTTCATTTTCGATCGTTGTTTAGGGTTTAGAGTGGGTACGTCTAGAAGCGCTTTCTAGGGAACCCTTACGAATTTTAACCGAGTACAAAGTTTAGAATTTTAGTTTAAGCTGTATAATTTGATTTAAAAGCTCTTAATTAACTTTTTGTACCCAAAAAATTTGATTTAAAATCATTTTCGATTGTTTTTTATGGTTAAGAGCGTTCATGTCTAAATGGGCTTTCTAGTGAACACGTTCGAATTTTAACCGAGTAAAAAGCTCAAAATTTAAGTTTAACCTGCATAATTAGGTTCAAAAGCCCATAATTAACTTTTTGTACCCAAAAAATTTGATTTAATATCATTTTCGATCGTTCTTTATGGTTCAGAGCGTGCATGTCTATATGGGCTTTCTAGTGAACCCGTTCGAATTTTAACCGAGTAAAGAGCTCAAAATTTGATTTTAAGCTGTATAATTAGGTTCAAAAGCCCATAATTAACTTTTTTACCCAAAAAAATTGATTTAATATCATTTTCGATCGTTCTTTAGGGTTTAGAGCGTGCATGACTAAATGGGCATTCTAGTGAACCCTTACGAATTTTAACCGAGTCAAAATTTTAGAATTTTAGTTTAAGCTGTATAATTAGGTTTAAATGCCCAAAATTAACTTTTTTAACCTAAAAATTTTTATTTAATATCATTTTCGATCGTTTTCTAGGGTTCAGAGCGTGTGATAAGTGCTTAATTCACTATCACTTTTTACACCTTTCATGGACAATAATCACTTAATCTACAGCTACTTCTACTAAAGCATGTACTTAATGTTAGATAATTAGATATTTTGCTTTTGCGACTTATAAATATGATATTTATAGAAAATGCAAGCTTTACGACACCTTTGTGTATTTCCAAGAAGATCAGATGCCGCGGCAGAGATTTATGCCGAGGCAGGGACTTGAGGCCGCGGCAACACCTGGTGAACATGTAACATCCCAAAATCTTCCCCAAATTAAATCTAAAATCCCTAATTCGAAACCCTAGATTTTGGGGATTTGTATTCCTGATTTCAGTGACCCAATTGTAATTCTTGAAAGTTTAAGGGTCTGTGTATGAAGTTTCAAAAACTTCAAGCCCTTGTTGGATAATTTTACCCTCATTCAATTTCCAGATTTCAGTTTCCATGTTTTTTGCTTCGGTTTTTATTTGAGATTGATTTCTCCTTTAATTACCGATTCATGATTGGTTCTATCTTTCTGTTTTTGCCATTTTGAAATAAAAAATAACCGAGCCTTCCTCTCTTGATCTCTCTATCAACCGAGTTTCATTCGTGTGTTGTTTCGCACCAGTCTCTTTTGTGGCTCCCGATTCGTTTTGTTGTGAGTTGGTAAGTGTTTTCCACCCTTATTTCTTAAGTTCAGTTTACTGGTTATTTATGGTTTGGTTTTACCGATTATTTTTGGGTGTTTAGGTTGTGTTCGAATAGAGGGATGTTTCGTTAGTTTTTGGAATGGTAGAGGAGAGTGTTTGATTCAGTTTTAATTGGTTTCAGGTTCTAGAGTGTGTTGGTTTTGTTTTGAATCGAATCTAATGGGGTTTAAAATCATGAAATCATCGAATTTAGAAGGTGAATCTAGGAATTCTGGGTTTCCCGGAAAATTCTGGAATTTCCAGATTTTCCGTGAAAATCTGGGAAATTTTAGATTTTCCCGGAAAATCTAGAAAACCCAAAATTTCCTAGGAAAATTCTAGGAAAGACGACCCGACCCGAACCTGACCCGACCCGTGACCGACCCGACACGACCTCCGACCCGGCTAACGTCACTGCTTACGTTATCCCTGCTGATGTCATTGGTACTGACGTCATCCGTTGACATCAGCGTTAACTTTTTGAACCCGGTCCCACTTTATGTTTTTCGACGTCCTGAGTTCAAAGACGCAGTCCGTTTTTCAAAATTCGAACCTGAAGTTTCGTTTTTAGGGCTTTTAAATTCGAATGTTTATCTGGAAGATATTTGTATCAGATTCTAAAATAGTTTCTGCTTGGTTCAGGTGACGTGAATTCCGACCACGAGCATCTACCTCCTCCTCCTCCTCCTGGACGACCTCCTGTTCATCAGTTTTCAGGACCCGCACATGAGTTTTTATTTCTGTTACGTGTACTTATCTGTTAGTGGCATAGTAGCGTGTCTAACGTTCTTTTACTCATAGGTTCTACTCCTGCTCATTCTAGTGGTAGAGCTGAGTCCAGTAGATGTCAATATCGATGTTGAGTCTTCTATTTCAGGTGTGTTCTCTTCTGTAAATTCCGTTATTTTTGTGTGTGCAGTTTCTATCATGTATAAGCATGTTCATACATCATTATGACATGTTCTATTATTAAGTTACATTTCTGATCCTGATTATCATACATGCCTCCTGCTAGAATATAAGGCATGCATTTTGATTCTGTATCTGCATATGACATTGCATCTGGTTGGATTATTTTTACGAAGGAAGTTAGTGATTAATTCACTTTTGTTCAGTGCTTCTATATTATACCACTTCTGTTCAGTGGCTCCACCTGCGAGTCAAGTTTCCACATCTGTTGGTGTGATGGAGTTAGAGTGGTTCAGGGGGGAACCTACTCTTCTGATGGTGTTCGGTGTTGGGTGCATTTCATGCATACATTATCATCTGCTATATTATGTTATCTGATCCTGTTTATCTGCACACTAGAGACACACTAGGCTCCCTAGCTTACACTCTTTCAGTTTCCTGTTTCAGATCTCAGACCTAAACTTCGTACGGTACTTGGAGGATCTTGTTTTCAGATCCATTAAGTATGTTTTATAGTTTTCAAAACAATCATCTCTATTCAGGATATTATGTTATTTGTAATAAACTTTGGATTTGGGATTTCATTTCGAACTTTCTGGACTGTAATGTTTATTTAATTTTCGTGTTGAACTTTATTTAATGGTTGATAAGTTTTTAGTATTTTAAATTATTAATTATTTTAATAATTTATCCGAATTATATTAATTAATTTATAAAACCCTAACTTGCAAATCAAGTTTCAGTAACGTAAAACCCTAACTTTTATTCTAAGAAATTAGGTAAATTTTAAGGGTTACATTTAATGGTATCAGAGTCCGGTTCAACCCTCGGACTATGAGGTCCAAAATGATTTTTGATCTGGAAATGATTTTGTAAATCTGTTCGATAAATCCGGATTCTTGTTTTGACTCATTTTTTGAAATTTTCTAAAGTATTTTGAATTATTACTCCAAGTACTGATTCTAATGTAGGATTCTGTCTGTCCTTCTGTAGATACTCTACTATGACACCGTGTCGAAATACACGTTTAGCAATTGGTAGAGGTCGTGGCCGTGGTCGTTCTACTGTTTCTGCTAGTGATGTTCCGCCTCCTGTGGACCCGCCACAGGATCAGAGTCTGGCTCATGACATAGTAGGGGAGGATTTACCTGAGGTTCAGACCGAGGCTCAGCAAGCCGAGGTTGATCAGCCGGTCCAGAGTGAGGGACCATACGCTTTTGGGGACAGCGAGACTATTGGTTTGGATTCTGTGATGATGCAGAGGGAGCTTCTCCGTTATCTTAGACAAAATGAGGTTGCAAGAAAACCCATTTCTACAGAGTTTCTGGCCGCCGGTATGACCATGTTCGATGGTAAAACTAGTACAGACCCAGCAGATACAGAGTATTGGCTGAAGAAGCTTCAGCGTCTGTTCGTTGAGATGGAATACCCTTCAGATAGGAAATTGAGGGCTGCTATATCTTTGCTTCAGGGAGAGGCCCTGAACTGGTGGGAGGCAGAGGAGAGAGTTAATACTTCAGAACAGATCAACTGGTAATTTTTCCGACAGGATTTTGAAGATCAGTATGTGGGTCCAGAGTATTTGGCTAAATGCTGAGAGGATTTTCTAAATCTGCAACAGAATGACATGTCGGTGAACGATTATGAGATTGAATTCCTCCGCCTGCTTCAGTATGCTCCGGGGATTGTTACTACTGAGAAGCAGAAGTGTGATCAATTTCTAAAAGGACTCCGGGTACCGTTAAAGATTGCTGTAGCCACCCACCACGACACTGAATATAAGATGATCACTCGGCGTGCCAGGACAGACGAGCGTAACGAGAGCTTGAGGGTTCAGTTAGAGACCCAGGTTTAGGATAGAGGTACACGACAGCCTGCGGCACCTACACAGCACAGTCAGGGTTTCCAGTCCCGGAAGAGGGTCCGTGATGAGTTTGAGCCTCAGAGTTCTGCACGATCTAGACCAGCTTCTTCTATTGTTCCTACTGCTAGTGGAGTTGGATCCACTAGTACTAGAGCCTTACCTCAGTGTTCTTTTTGTAAGAAATGACATTCAGGAGAATGTCGTATCAAGAGTGGAGCCTACTTTCGTTGTGGTTCATATGATCACCGTCTCAGAGACTGTCCAGTGCTACCACAGTCTGGTTATGCTCCGGGGCAATCTCATGTATCAGTTCAGGCCCCAGTTGGGGGAAGAGGTCAGAGTAGACCTGCTGCATCTGGTACTGGTAATAGAGGCAGACCTAGTCAGTTCAGAGAAGCTGCCAGATCAGGGGGATCCCAACTTGGCTTTGTTTTTGCTACGAGGAGGCATGAGGACCGAGATGTGCAAGATGTCATTGTAGGTACTTTTTTTGTTCATGCTATCTCTTTATTTGCACTACTTGATAATGGATCTACACACTCCTATGTTTCTAGTTCTCTATCGGGGTATTTGGAAATTCCTGTAGTGGATGTTAGTAGCTCTATCACAATCTATAGTCCTTTAGGTAACCCTGTGGAGGTTACCAAAGTGTACAAAGATTGTCCTTTTGAGGTTCAGGGGGAAATCTTTCCTGCTAATTTGATGGAGTTACCGTTTGGAGAGTTCGATTTGATCCTAGGGATGGATTGGTTGTCTGCTCACCGAGTTACTTTAGACTGTGAGCGTAAGAGGGCAACTTTGAGGACTTTTGATGACCAGGAGGTAACCCTTATCGGTGAGCTTAGAGTGTTTCTGTCCAATATTGTTTCTGCTCTGAAAGCCGAGAAGATGATCAGGAAGGGAGCAGTGGCCTATCTTGCCTACATTCTTGACCCAAGGCAATCTGATTCTAGAATGGATAAGATCCGTGTTGTGTGCGAGTTCCCTGATGTTTTTCCAAAATAGTTACCAGGAGTACCCCCTAAACGGGAGAAGGTGGAGTTCGGTATTGAGTTGCTTCCGGGGACGACTCCAGTGTCTATGGCACCATACCGGATGGCTCCAAAGGAGCTCAAGGAACTCAAAGTACAGTTATAGGAACTTTTGGATCGAGGTTTCATTCAACCCAGGGTTTCTCCGTGGGGAGCTCTGATTCTGTTCGTTTAAAAGAAAGATGGGTGTCGCGTGTCAAAAGTGCGCGTTTAGTGCAAGTGGACACATCGCAAGTAATAAGTGATAAGTATTTTATCGAGTTATCGTCTCCTCAAGGACCGGTATACTTAATATGCTTTCTTCACCTTCTTGTTCTGTAGAAAGATAAAAACACAAATGAGTTGATTTGATTTATCTAAACTAAAATAACTAAATAAGAATAAGGAATTGAAATAGTAGAGAGAGATGGGCTAGGATCCAGTTGCATCGTAGGTGGGGAATAAAGGTGTCAGGTTTTTAATAGGAGAGAAAGAGGTTTGAATTTGAAATTCAAAATAAAATAAAGAAAAGGCTCCTCCTTTTGTCTTTTGCCGCCCAAAGTTTCTAAGTAGGGTTTCCTACTTTTCTCCTTCATTTTCCTTCAGCCGTCCGCCTCCAAGGGTGTATAATAACCTAATAAAGGAGCTCTTTCTCGGTGGTAGTATAGTTAAGTTGTGCATCATTTAAAGTACGGCTAGCATAATAAACAACATGAAAAATTTTACCTCGACGCTGCCCCAAGACTACTCCCACGGTGTAGTCGCTCGCGTCGCACATCAGCTCGAACGGTAGTGTCCAATCTGGGGGAACAACAATTAGTGCAGTGATCAGGCTTTGCTTCAGCTCTGTGAAAGCGCCATGACATTTTTGATCGAACACAAAAGGCTGGTTCTGCTGCAACAACATGCACAAGGGCTTAGAGATCTTGGAGAAATCCTTGATGAATCTCCAGTAGAATCCTGCATGTCCAAGAAAACTTCTTAAGCCCTTGACATTTGTCGGTGGTGATAGCTTCTCGATCACCTCGATCTTAGCTCTGTCTACCTCAATGCCTTTGTGTGAGATCTTATGGCCTAACACAATACCTTCCGTCACCATGAAGTGACATTTCTCCCAATTTAGCACAAGGTCAGCCTCTTCATATCGCTTCAGGACCATTGCTAAATTGCCAAGACATTTCTGGAAACTGTCTCCAGAAACAAAAAAGTCATCCATAAAAATCTCAAGAGAGTCTTCAACCATATCGGAGAAGATAGCTTGCATGCAGCGCTGGAAAGTTGTCGGGGCATTACACAATCCAAAGGGCATCCTTCGAAAAGCGTAAGTGCGATAAGGACAAGTGAAAGTGGTCTTCTCTTGGTCCTCTAGTGCGATAGCTATTTGATTATAACCCGAATATCCATCCATGAAACAATAGTAAGCTTTGCCCGCCAAGCGATCTAACATTTGGTCGATGAAGGGTAGAGGAAAGTGGTCCTTCTTCGTAGCTTTGTTGAGCTTACGATAGTCCATACAAATCCTCCATCCGGTCACTACTCGCGTCAGCAATAGCTCATTGTCCTCATTGCTCACCACGATCGTGCCTCCTTTCTTTATTGGGCTTACCCATGAACTGTCCGATATTGGGTAAATTACTCCAGCATCAAGCCATTTAAGAATCTCCTTCATAACAACTTGCTTCATGATGGGGTTGAGTCTACGCTGTGGCTCAACGGATTTGCCATGACATTCTTGCAGAAGTATCTTATGCATACAAATGGTAGGACTAATTCCCTTTAAGTCTGCCATGGTCCATCCTATTACTCGTTTATGTTATGACAAAATAGCAAGTAGACTCCTCTCTTGATCAAGGTTTAAGTTCGCAGAAATAATAATAGGCAGGGTCTCGTCTTTACCCAGATAAGCATATTTCAAATGCTGTGGCAAAATTTTTAGTTCCAGCTTCGGTGCATCGAGTAATGAAGGCTTAGGAGGACTGAATTCCTCGAAATTAAGAGGTTCAAAGCTTGAATTGCTTCTAGCTATCAGCAGACTAGACTGATGCTCTTCCAATGAAGGTTCACTAGCTTCTTTCTCTTCTTCATTCGTGAGCTCTTCATACTCATCCAGTTGCACGAATTTGCTGTGGCAAAATTGATCAGCTTCTGTAGATTGCTCATAATCTGCTTCCAAAATGCTCCGGCATTCTTCAGAATCATCCATGTACTTGAGAGAATTGTTGATGTTCACGGTCAATCTTTGATTTGCTACTCGCATTGTAAGCTCACCCTTCTCACAATCAATGAGAATGCGACCGGTTGCTAGGAAAGGCCTCCCTAAGATGATGGGTGTATTAGCATTATCCTCGCAATCATGTATGAGGAAGTCGGCTGGAAAAACGAACTTGTCCACCCTCACTATGACATCTTCGATCTTCCCCTCGGGTCTCACATGGGAACGATCGGCTAGCTGCAATATGACGGATGTGGGCCTCGCATTTCCCATGCCAAGCTTCACGAAAATTGACTTGGGAATCAGATTTACACTCGATCCAAGATCACAGAGTGCTTTCCCAAAAAACTTTTCTCCAATGGCACAAGGAATAATGAAGCTGCCTGGATCCTTCTTCTTTGATGGTAGATTACTCAAAGCAGAGCAATATTCTTTTGCCGTGGCAATTGTCTCGAACTTCTCCACTTTACGCTTCTTCGTGACTATCTCCTTCAAAAATTTAGCGTAGGTGGGCATCTGGTCAATTGCCTCCAATAGTGGGACATTTATATATAGCTGATCCAACTTGTCCACAAACTTCTTAAATTGAACTTCATCATTGTGCTTCTTCAGCCTCTGGGGAAAGGGTGGTGGGGGTTTAACTTTTTCCACAGGTGGTGTAGGAACTGGTTTTGCCGTGGCATTTTTGCTCGCTTTTATACCCAAAAAATTTGATTTAATATTATTTTTGATTTTTTTTTATGGTTTAGAGTGTGCATTTCAAAATGGTCTTTCTAGTGAACCGTTCGAATTTTAACTGAGTCAAAAGTTTCGAATTTTAGTTTAAGTTGTATAATTAGATTTAAAAGCCCATAATTAACTTTTTGTACCCAAAAAATTTGATTTAATATCATTTCCGATCGTTTTTATGATTTAGAGCGTGCATGTATAAATGGGCTTTCTAGTGAACCTGTTCAAATTTTAACCGAGTCAAAAGTTCAAAATTTTAGTTTAAGTTGTATAATTAGGTTCAAAAGCCCATAATTAACTTTTTCTACTAAAAATTTGATTTAATATCATTTTCGATCGTTTTTTAGGGTTTAGAGCGTGCATGTCTAAATGAGCTTTTTAATGATCCCGTTCAAATTTTAACCAAGTAAAAAGCTCAAAATTTGAGTTTACGCTGTATAATTATGTTCAAAAGCCCATAATTAACTTTTTGTACCCAAAAAATTTGATTTAATACCATTTTCGATCGTTTATTAGGGTTTAGAGCGTGCATGTCTAAAAGGGATTTCTAGTGAACCCGTTCGAATATTAACCTAGTAAAAAGCTCAAAATTTGAGTTTAAACTGTATAATTAGGTTACAAAGACCATAATTAAATTTTTGTACCCAAAAAAATTGATTTAATATAATTTTCGAAAGTTTTTTAGGGTTTAGAGCGTGCATGTCTAAATAGGCTTTCTAGTGAACCCGTTCGAATTTTAACCGAGTAAAAATCTCAAAATTTTAGTTTAAGCTGTATAATTAGATTCAAAAGACCATAATTAACTTTTTTTACCCAAAAAATTTGATTTAATATCATTTTCGATCGTTTTTTAGGGTTTAGAGCGTGCATGTCTAAAGAGGCTTTCTAGTGAACCCGTTCGGATTTTAACCAAGTAAAACGTTCAAAATTTTAGCTGAGTAAAACGTTCGGATTTGAACCCGTTCGAATTTTAACAGAGTAAAAATCTCAAAATTTTAGTTTAAGCTGTATAATTAGATTCAAAAGACCATAATTAACTTTTTGTACCGAAAAAATTTGATTTAATATCATTTTCGATCATTTTTTAAGGTTTAGAGCGTACATGTCTAAAGGGGTTTTCTAGTGAACCCGTTCGAATTCTAACCGAGTAAAAAGTTCAAAATTTTAGTTTAAGCTGTACAATTAGGTTCAAAAGACCATAATTAACTTTTTTACCCAAAAAATTTGATTTAATATCATTTTGATCGTTTTTTAGGGTTTAGAGTGTGCATGTCTAAATAGGCTTTCTAGTGAACAAGTTCGAATTTTAACCGAGTAAAAAGCTCAAAATTTTAGTTTAAGCTGTGTAATTAGGTTCAGAAGACCATAATTAACTTTTTGTACCCAAAAAATTTGATTCAATATCATTTTCCATCGTTTTTTAGGGTTTAGAGCGTGCATGTCTAAATAGGTTTTCTAGTGAACCCGTTCGAATTTTAAACAAGTAAAAAGCCAAAAATTTTAGTTTAAGTTGTATAATTAGGTTCAAAAGACCATAATTAACTTTTTGTACCCAAAAAATTTGATTTAATATCGTTTTCGATCGTTTTTTAGGGTTTAGAGGGTGCATGTCTAAAGGGGCTTTCTAGTGAACCCGTTCGAATTTTAACCGTGTAAAAAGCTCAAAGTTTTAGTTTAAGTTGTATAATTAGGTTCAAAATACCATAATTAACTTTTTGTGCCCAAAAAATTTGATTTAATATCATTTTCGATCGTTTTTTAGGATTTAAAGCGTCCATGTCTAAATAGGCTTTCTAGTGAACCCGTTCGAATTTTAACCGAGTAAAAATCTCAAAATTTTAGTTTAAGCTGTATAATTAGATTCAAAAGACCATAATTAACTTTTTGTACCCAAAAAATTTGATTTAATATCATTTTCGATCATTTTTTAAGGTTTAGAGCATGCATGTCTAAAGCGGCTTTCTAGTGAACCCGTTCGAATTCTAACCGAGTAAAAAGTTCAAAATTTTAGTTTAAGCTGTACAATTAGGTTCAAAAGGCCATAATTAACTTTTTTACCTAAAAAATTTGATTTAATATCATTTTAATCGTTTTGTAGGGTTTAGAGTGTGCATGTCTAAATAGGCTTTCTAGTGAACACGTTCGAATTTTAACCGAGTAAAAAGCTCAAAACTTTAGTTTCAGCTGTGTAATTAGGTTCAAAAGACCATAATTAACTTTTTGTACCCAAAAAATTTGATTTAATATCATTTTCGATCGTTTTTTAGGGTTTAGAGCGTGCATGTCTAAATAGGCTTTCTAGTGAACCCGTTCGAATTTTAAACAAGTAAAAAGCTCAAAATTTTAGTTTAAGCTGTATAATTAGGTTCAAAAGACCATAATTAACTTTTTGTACCCAAAAAATTTGATTTAATATCATTTTCGATCGTTTTTTAGGGTTTAGAGGGTGCATGTCTAAAGGGGCTTTCTAGTGAACCCGTTCGAATTTTAACCGAGTAAAAAGCTCAAAATTTTAGTTTAAGCTGTATAATTAGGTTCAAAAGACCATAATTAACTTTTTGTACCCAAAAAATTTGATTTAATATCATTTTCGATCGTTTTTTAGGGTTTAGAGCGTGCATGTCTAAATGGGCTTTCTAGTGAACCCGTTCCAATTTTAACTGAGTAAAAAGCTAAAAATTTTAGTTTAAGCTGTATAATTAGGTTCAAAAGACCACAATTAACCTTTTGTACCCAAAAAATTTGATTCAATATCATTTTCGATCGTTTTTTTTGGGTTTAGAGCGTGCTTGTCTAAAGGGGCTTTCTTGTGAACCCGTTCGAATTTTAACCGAGTAAAAAGCGCAAAATTTGATTTTATGGTGTATAATTAGATTCAAAAGACCATAATTAACTTTTTGTACCCAAAAAATTTGATTTAATATCATTTTCGATCGTTTTTTAGGGTTTAGAGTGTGCATGTCTAAAGGGTCTTTCTAGTGAACCCGTTCGAATTTTAACCGAGTAAAAAGCTCAAAATTTTATTTTAAGCTGTATAATTAGGTTCAAAAGACCATAATTAACTTTTTGTACCCGAAAAATTTGATTTAATATCATTTTCGATCGTTCTTTAGGGTTTAGAGCGTGCATGTCTAAATAGGCTTTCTTGCGAACCCGTTCGAATTTTAACTGAGTAAAAAGCTCAAAATTTGATTTTATGCTGTATAATTAAATTCAAAAGCCCATAATTAACTTTTTGTACCCAAAAAATTTGATTTAATATCATTTTCGATCGTTTTTTAGGGTTTAGAGTGTGCATGTCTAAAGGGTCTTTCTAGTGAACCCGTTCGAATTTTAACCGAGTAAAAAGCTCAAAATTTTATTTTAAGCTATATAATTAGGTTCAAAAGACCATAATTAACTTTTTTTACCCAAAAAATTTGATTTAATATCATTTTCGATCGTTTTTTAGGGTTTAGAGCGTGCATGTCTAAAGAGGCTTTCTAGTGAACCCGTTCGGATTTTAACCGAGTAAAACGTTCAAAATTTTAGTTTCAGCTGTATAATTAGGTTCAAAAGACCATAATTAACTTTTTTTACCCAAAAAATTTGATTTAATATCATTTTCGATCATTTTTTAGGTTTTAGAGCGTGCGTGTCTAAATAATCTTTGTAGTGAACCCGTTCTAATTTTAACCGTGTAAAAAGCACAAAATTTTAGTTTAAGTTGTATAATTAGGTTCAAAATACCATAATTAACTTTTTGTGCCCAAAAAATTTGATTTAATATCATTTTCTATCGTTCTTTACGGTTTAGAGCGTGCATGTCTAAAGAGGCTTTCTAGTGAACCTGTTCGAATTTTAATCGAGTGAAACGTTCAAAATTTTAGTTTAAGTTGTATAATTGGGTTCAAAAGACCATAACTAACTTTTTTTACCCAAAAAATTTAATTTAATATCATTTTTGATCTTTTTTAGAGTTTAGAGCGTGTATGTCTAAAGAGGCTTTCTAGTGAACCCGTTCGAATTTTAAACGAGTAAAACGTTCAAAATTTTAGTTTAAGCTGTATAATTAGGTTCAAAAGACCATAATTAACTTTTTGTACCCAAAAAAATGATTTAATATCATTTTTGATTGTTTTTTTATGGTTTAGAGTGTGCATGTCTGAAGGGGCTTTCTAGTGAACCCGTTCGAATTTTAACCGAGTAAAAAGATCAAAATTTGATTTTGATCTGTATAATTTGGTTCAAAAATCCATAATTAACTTTTTTTATCCAAAAAATTTGATTTAATATCATTTTCGATCGTTTTTAAGGGTTCAGAGCGTGCATGTCTAAATGGGCTTTCTAGTGAACCCGTTTGAATTTTAATCGAGTAAAAAGCTAAAAATTTTAGTTTAAGCTGTATAATTAGGTTCAAAAGACCATAATTAACTTTTTGTACCCCAAAAATTTTATTTAATATCATTTTCGATCCTTTTTAAGGGTTTAGAGCGTGCATGTCTAAATAGGCTTTCTTGTGAACCCGTTCGAATTTTAACCGAGTAAAAAGCGCAAAATTTGATTTTATGCTGTATAATTAGATTCAAAAGCCCATAATTAACTTTTTGTACCCAAAAAATTTGATTTAAAATCATTTTTGAATTGTTTTCTAGAGTTCAGAGCGTGCATGTCTAAATGTGACTTCTAGTGAACCCGTTCAAAAAGTATAAAATTTGAATTTAAGCTGTATGATTAGGTTCAAATGCCCATAATTAACTTTTTATACCCAAAAAAATTGATTTAATATCATTTTCAATCGTTTTTTAGGGTTTAGAGCGTGCATGTCTAAAGAGGCTTTCTAGTGAACCCGTTCGAATTTTAACCGTGTAAAAAGCTCAAAGTTTTAGTTTAAGTTGTATAATTAGGTTCAAAATACCATAATTAACTTTTTGTGCCCAAAAAATTTGATTTAATATCATTTTCGATCCTTTTTCAGGATTTAAAGCGTCCATGTCTAAATAGGCTTTCTAGTGAACCCGTTCGAATTTTAACCGAGTAAAAATCTCAAAATTTTAGTTTAAGCTGTATAATTAGATTCAAAAGACCATAATTAACTTTTTGTACCCAAAAAATTTGATTTAATATCATTTTCGATCATTTTTTAAGGTTTAGAGCATGAATGTCTAAAGGGGTTTTCTAGTGAAGCCGTTCGAATTCTAACCGAGTAAAAAGTTCAAAATTTTAGTTTAAGCTGTACAATTAGGTTCAAAAGACCATAATTAACTTTTTTACCCAAAAAATTTGATTTAATATCATTTTAATCGTTTTGTAGGGTTTAGAGTGTGCATGTCTAAATAGGCTTTCTAGTGAACACGTTCGAATTTTAACCGAGTAAAAAGCTCAAAATTTTAGTTTCAGCTGTGTAATTAGGTTCAAAAGACCATAATTAACTTTTTGTACCCAAAAAATTTGATTTAATATCATTTTCGATCGTTTTTTAGGGTTTAGAGCGTGCATGTCTAAAGAGGCTTTCTAGTGAACCCGTTCGAATTTTAACCGAGTAAAAAGCTCAAAATTTTAGTTTAAGCTGTATATTTAGGTTCAAAAGACCATAATTAACTTTTTGTACCCAAAAAATTTGATTTAATATCATTTTTGATCGTTTTTTAGGGTTTAGAGCGTGCATGTCTAAATGGGCTTTCTAGTGAACCCCTTCGAATTTTAACCGAGTAAAAAGCTAAAAATTTTAGTTTAAGATGTATAATTAGGTTCAAAAGACCATAATTAACCTTTTGTACCCAAAAAATTTGATTCAATATCATTTTCGATCGTTTTTTTTGGGTTTAGAGCGTGCCTGTCTAAAGGGGCTTTCTTGTGAGCCCGTTCGAATTTTAACCGAGTAAAAAGCGCAAAATTTGGTTTTATGGTGTATAATTAGATTCAAAAGACCATAATTAACTTTTTGTACCCAAAAAATTTGATTTAATATCATTTTCGATCGTTTTTTAGGGTTTAGAGTGTGCATGTCTAAAGGGTCTTTCTAGTGAACCCGTTCGAATTTTAACCGAGTAAAAAGCTCAAAATTTTATTTTAAGCTGTATAATTAGGTTCAAAAGACCATAATTAACTTTTTGTACCCAAAAAATTTGATTTAATATCATTTTCGATCGTTCTTTAAGGTTTAGAGCGTGCATGTCTAAATAGGCTTTCTTGCGAACCCGTTCGAATTTTAACCGACTAAAAAGCTCAAAATTTGATTTTATGCTGTATAATTAAATTCAAAAGCCTATAATTAACTTTTTGTACCCAAAAAATTTGATTTAATATCATTTTCGATCGTTTTTTAGGGTTTAGAGCGTGCATGTCTGAAGAGGCTTTCTAGTGAACCCGTTCGAATTTTAACCGAGTAAAACGTTCAAAATTTTAGGTTAAGCTATATAATTAGGTTCAAAATACCATAATTAACTTTTTTTACCCAAAAAATTTGATTTAATATCATTTTTGATCGTTTTTTAGGGTTTAGAGCGTGCATGTCTAAAGAGGCTTTCTAGTGAACCCGTTCGGATTTTAACCGAGTAAAACGTTCAAAATTTTAGTTTCAGCTGTATAATTACGTTCAAAAGACCATAATTAACTTTTTTTACCCAAAAAATTTGATTTAATATCATTTTCGATCATTTTTTAGGGTTTAGAGCGTGCGTGTCTAAATAGTCTTTGTAGTGAACCCGTTCTAATTTTAACCGTGTAAAAAGCACAAAATTTTAGTTTAAGTTGTATAATTAGGTTCAAAATACCATAATTAACTTTTTGTGCCCAAAAAATTTGATTTAATATCATTTTCTATCGTTTTATACGGTTTAGAGCGTGCATGTCTAAAGAGGCTTTCTTGTGAACCCGTTCGAATTTTAACCGAATAAAAAGCACAAAATTTGATTTTATGCTGTATAACTAGATTCAAAAGCCCATAATTAACTTTTTGTACCCAAAAAATTTGATTTAAAATCATTTTTGAATCGTTTTCTAGGGTTCAGAGCGTGCATGTCTAAATGTGACTTCTAGTGAACCCGTTCAAAAAGTATAAAATTTGAATTTAAGCTGTATGATTAGGTTCAAATGCCCATAATTAACTTTTTATACCCAAAAAAATTGATTTAATATCATTTTCAATCGTTTTTTAGGGTTTAGAGCGTGCATGTCTAAAGAGGCTTTCTAGTGAACCCGTTCGAATTTTAGCCGAGTAAAACATTCAAAATTTAGTTTAAGCTGTATAATTAGGTTCAACAGACCATAATTAACTTTTTTTACCCAAAAAATTTGATTTAATATCATTTTCGATCGTTTTTTAGGGTTTAGAGAGTGCATGTCTTAATGGGCTTTCTAGTGAACCCGTTTGAATTTTAAACGAGTAAAAGCTCAAAATTTTAGTTTAAACTGTATAATTAGGTTCAAAAGACCATAATTAACTTTTTGTACCCAAAAAATTTGATGTAATATCATTTTCGATCGTTTTTAAAGTTTTAGAGCTTGCATGTTTAAATGGGCTTTCTAGTGAACCCGTTCGAATTTTAACCGAGTAAAAAGCTAAAAATTTTAGTTTAAGCTGTATAATTAGGTTCAAAAGACCATAATTAACTTTTTGTACCCAAAAAATTTGATTTAATATCATATTCGATCGTTTTTTTGGGTTTAGAGCGTGCATGTCTAAATAGGTTTTCTTGCGAACCCGTTCGAATTTTAACCGAGTAAAAAGCTCAAAATTTGATTTTATGCTGTATAATTAAATTCAAAAGCCCATAATTAACTTTTTATACCCAAAAAAATTGATTTAATATCATTTTCGATCGTTTTTTATGGTATAGAGCGTGCATGTCTGAAGAGGATTTCTAGTGAACCCGTTCGAATTTTAACCGAGTAAAACGTTCAAAATTTTAGTTTAAGCTATATAATTAGGTTCAAAATACCTTAATTAACTTTTTTTACCCAAAAAATTTGATTTAATATCATTTTCGATCGTTTTTTAGGGTTTAGAGCGTGCATGTCTAAAGAGGCTTTCTAGTGAACCCGTTCGGATTTTAACCGAGTAAAACTTTCAAAATTTTAGTTTCAGCTGCATAATTAGGTTCAAAAGACCATAATTAACTTTTTTTACCCAAAAAATTTGATTTAATATCATTTTCGATCATTTTTTAGGGTTTAGAGCGTGCGTGTCTAAAAAGTCTTTCTAGTGAACCCGTTCTAATTTTAACCGTGTAAAAAGCACAAAATTTTAGTTTAAGTTGTATAATTAGGTTCAAAATACCATAATTAACTTTTTGTGCCCAAAAAATTTGATTTAATATCATTTTCTATCGTTTTATACGATTTAGAGCGTGCATGTCTAAAGAGGCTTTCTAGTGAACCTGTTCAAATTTTAACCGAGTGAAACGTTCAAAATTTTAGTTTAAGTTGTATAATTAGGTTCAAAAGACCATAACTAACTTTTTTTACCCAAAAAATTTAATTTAATATCATCTTTGATCGTTTTTTAGGGTTTAGAGCGTGTATGTCTAAAGAGGCTTTCTAGTGAACCCGTTCGAATTTTAAACGAGTAAAACGTTCAAAATTTTAGTTTAAGCTGTATAATTAGGTTCAAAAGACCATAATTAACTTTTTGTACCCAAAAAAATGATTTAATATCATTTTCGATTGTTTTTTTATGGTTTAGAGTGTGCATGTCTGAAGGTGCTTTCTAGTGAACCCGTTCGAATTTTAACCGAGTAAAAATATCAAAATTTGATTTTGAGTTGTATAATTTGGTTCAAAAACCCATAATTAACTTTTTTTATCCAAAAAATTTGATTTAATATCATTTTCGATCGTTTTTAAGGGTTCAGAGCGTGCATGTCTAAATGGGCTTTCTAGTGAACCCATTTGAATTTTAATCGTGTAAAATGCTAAAAATTTTCGATCGTTTTTTAGGATTTAAAGCGTCCATGTCTAAATAGGCTTTCTAGTGAACCCGTTCGAATTTTAACCGAGTAAAAATCTCAAAATTTTAGTTTAAGCTGTACAATTAGGTTCAAAAGACCATAATTAACTTTTTGTACCCCCAAAATTTTATTTAATATCATTTTCGATCGTTTTTAAGGGTTTAGAGCGTGCATGTCTAAATAGGCTTTCTTGTGAACCCGTTCGAATTTTAACCGAGTAAAAAGCGCAAAATTTGATTTTATGCTGTATAATTAGATTCAAAAGCCCATAATTAACTTTTTGTACCCAAAAAATTTGATTTAAAATCATTTTTGAATCGTTTTCTAGGGTTCAGAGCGTGCATGTCTAAATGTGACTTCTAGTGAACCCGTTCAAAAAGTATAAAATTTGAATTTAAGCTGTATGATTAGGTTCAAATGCCCATAATTAACTTTTTATACCCAAAAAAATTGATTTAATATCATTTTCAATTGTTTTTTAGGGTTTAGAGCGTGCATGTCTAAAGAGGCTTTCTAGTGAACCCGTTCGAATTTTAACCGAGTAAAACGTTCAAAATTTAGTTTAAGCTGTATAATTAGGTTCAACAGACCATAATTAACTTTTTTTACCCAAAAAATTTGATTTAATATCATTTTCGATCGTTTTTTAGGGTTTAGAGAGTGCATGTCTAAATGGGCTTTCTAGTGAACCAGTTTGAATTTTAAACGAGTAAAAAACTCAAAATTTTAGTTTAAGCTGTATAATTAGGTTCAAAAGACCATAATTAACTTTTTGTACCCAAAAAATTTGATTTAATATAATTTTCGATCGTTTTTAAGGGTTTAGAGCGTGCATGTCTAAATGGGCTTTCTAGTGAACCCGTTCGAATTTTAACCGAGTAAAAAGCTAAAAATTTTAGTTTAAGTTGTATAATTAGGTTCAAAAGACCATAATTAACCTTTTGTACCCAAAAAATTTGATTCAATATCATTTTCGATTGTTTTTTTTGGATTTAGAGCGTGCCTGTCTAAATGGGCTTTCTTGTGAACCCGTTCGAATTTTAACCGAGTAAAAAGCGCAAAATTTGATTTTATGCTGTATAATTAGATTCAAAAGACCATAATTAACTTTTTTTCCCCAAAAAATTTGATTCAATATCATTTTCGAATCGTTTTCTAGGGTTGAGAGCGTGCATGTCTAAATGTGACTTCTAGTGAACCCGTTCAAAAAGTATAAAATTTGAATTTAAGCTGTATGATTAGGTTCAAATGCCCATAATTAACTTTTTATACCCAAAAAAATTGATTTAATATCATTTTCGATCGTTTTTTAGGGTTTAGAGCGTGCATGTCTAAAGAGGCTTTCTAGTGAACCCGTTCAAATTTTAACCGAGTAAAACATTCAAAATTTAGTTTAAGCTGTATAATTAGGTTCAACAGACCATAATTAACTTTTTTTACCCAAAAAATTTGATTTAATATCATTTTCGATCGTTTTTTAGGATTTAGAGCGTGCATGTCTAAATAGGCTTTCTAGTGAACCCGTTTGAATTTTTACCGAATAAAAAGCTAAAAATTTTAGTTTAAGCTGCATAATTAGGTTCAAAAGACCATAATTAACCTTTTGTACCCAAAAAATTTGATTCAATATCATTTTCGATCTTTTTTTTTGGGTTTAGAGCGTGCATGTCTAAAGGGGCTTTCTAGTGAACCCGTTTGAATTTTAACCGAGTAAAAAGTTCAAAATTTTAGTTTAAGTTGTATAATTAGGTTCAAAAGACCATAATTAACTTTTTGTACCCAAAAAATTTGATTTAATATCATTTTCGATCGTTTTTTAGGGTTTAGAGCGTGCATGTCTAAATAGGCTTTCTTGTGAACCCGTTCGAATTTTAACCGAGTAAAAAGCGCAAAATTTGATTTTATGCTGTATAATTAGATTCAAAAGCCCATAATTAACTTTTTGTACCAAAAAAATTTGATTCAATATCATTTTCGAATCGTTTTCTAGGGTTGAGAGCGTGCATGTCTAAATGTGACTTCTAGTGAACCCGTTCAAAAAGTATAAAATTTGAATTTAAGCTGTATGATTAGGTTCAAATGCCCATAATTAACTTTTTATACCCAAAAAAATTGATTTAATATCATTTTCGATCGTTTTTTAGGGTTTAGAGCGTGCATGTCTAAAGAGGCTTTCTAGTGAACCCGTTCGAATTTTAACCGAGTAAAACGTTCAAAATTTAGTTTAAGTTGTATAATTAGGTTCAACAGACCATAATTAACTTTTTTACCCAAAAAATTTGATTTAATATCATTTTCGATCGTTTTTTAGGGTTTAGAGAGTGCATGTCTAAATGGGCTTTCTAGTGAACCCGTTTGAATTTTAAACGAGTAAAAGCTCAAAATTTTAGTTTAAACTGTATAATTAGCTTCAAAAGACCATAATTAACTTTTTGTACCCAAAAAATTTGATGTAATATCATTTTCGATCGTTTTTAAAGTTTTAGAGCTTGCATGTTTAAATGGGCTTTCTAGTGAACCCGTTCGAATTTTAACCGAGTAAAAAGCTAAAAATTTTAGTTTAAGCTGTATAATTTGGTTCAAAAGACCATAATTAACTTTTTGTACCCAAAAAATTTGATTTAATATCATATTCGATCGTTTTTTTGGGTTTAGAGCGTGCATGTCTAAATATGCTTTCTTGCGAACCCGTTCGAATTTTAACCGAGTAAAAAGCTCAAAATTTGATTTTATGCTGTATAATTAAATTCAAAAGCCATAATTAACTTTTTATACCCAAAAAAATTGATTTAATATCATTTTCGATCGTTTTTTATGGTATAGAGCGTGCATGTCTAAAGAGGATTTCTAGTGAACCCGTTCGAATTTTAACCAAGTAAAACGTTCAAAATTTTAGTTTAAGCTATATAATTAGGTTCAAAATAACTTAATTAACTTTTTTTACCCAAAAAATTTGATTTAATATCATTTTCGATCGTTTTTTAGGGTTTAGAGCGTGCATGTCTAAAGAGGCTTTCTAGTGAACCCGTTCGGATTTTAACCGAGTAAAACTTTCAAAATTTTAGTTTCAGCTGTATAATTAGGTTCAAAAGACCATAATTAACTTTTTTTACCCAAAAAATTTGATTTAATATCATTTTTTATCATTTTTTAGGGTTTAGAGCGTGCGTGTCTAAATAGTCTTTCTAGTGAACCCGTTCTAATTTTAACCGTGTAAAAAGCACAAAATTTTAGTTTAAGTTGTATAATTAGGTTCAAAATACCATAATTAACTTTTTGTGCCCAAAAAATTTGATTTAATATCATTTTCTATCGTTTTATACGGTTTAGAGCGTGCATGTCTAAAGAGGCTTTCTAGTGAACCTGTTCGAATTTTAACCGAGTGAAACGTTCAAAATTTTAGTTTAAGTTGTATAATTAGGTTCAAAAGACCATAACTAACTTTTTTTACCCAAAAAATTTAATTTAATATCATCTTTGATCGTTTTTTAGGGTTTAGAGCGTGTATGTCTAAAGAGGCTTTCTAGTGAACCCGTTCGAATTTTAAACGAGTAAAACGTTCAAAATTTTAGTTTAAGCTGTATAATTAGGTTCAAAAGACCATAATTAACTTTTTGTACCCAAAAAAATGATTTAATATCATTTTCGATTGTTTTTTTATGGTTTAGAGTGTGCATGTCTGAAGGTGCTTTCTAGTGAACCCGTTCGAATTTTAACCGAGTAAAAATATCAAAATTTGATTTTGAGTTGTATAATTTGGTTCAAAAACCCATAATTAACTTTTTTTATCCAAAAAATTTGATTTAATATCATTTTCGATCGTTTTTAAGGGTTCAGAGCGTGCATGTCTAAATGGGCTTTCTAGTGAACCCGTTTGAATTTTAATCGAGTAAAAAGCTAAAAATTTTAGTTTAAGCTGTATAATTAGGTTCAAAAGACCATAATTAACTTTTTGTACCCCAAAAATTTTATTTAATATCATTTTCGATCGTTTTTAAGGGTTTAGAGCGTGCTTGTCTAAATAGGCTTTCTTGTGAACCCGTTCGAATTTTAACCGAGTAAAAAGCGCAAAATTTGATTTTATGCTGTATAATTAGATTCAAAAGCCCATAATTAACTTTTTGTACCCAAAAAATTTGATTTAAAATCATTTTTGAATCGTTTTCTAGGGTTCAGAGCGTGCATGTCTAAATGTGACTTCTAGTGAACCCGTTCAAAAAGTATAAAATTTGAATTTAAGCTGTATGATTAGGTTCAAATGCCCATAATTAACTTTTTATACCCAAAAAAAATTGATTTAATATCATTTTCAATCATTTTTTAGGGTTTAGAGCGTGCATGTCTAAAGAGGCTTTCTAGTGAACCCGTTCGAATTTTAACCGAGTAAAACGTTCAAAATTTAGTTTAAGCTGTATAATTAGGTTCAACAGACCATAATTAACTTTTTTTACCCAAAAAATTTGATTTAATATCATTTTCGATCGTTTTTTAGGGTTTAGAGAGTGCATGTCTAAATGGGCTTTCTAGTGAACCAGTTTGAATTTTAAACGAGTAAAAAACTCAAAATTTTAGTTTAAGCTGTATAATTAGGTTCAAAAGACCATAATTAACTTTTTGTACCCAAAAAATTTGATTTAATATCATTTTCGATCGTTTTTGAGGGTTTAGAGCGTGCATGTCTAAATGGGCTTTCTAGTGAACCCGTTCGAATTTTAACCGAGTAAAAAGCTAAAAATTTTAGTTTAAGTTGTATAATTAGGTTCAAAAGACCATAATTAACCTTTTGTACCCAAAAAATTTGATTCAATATCATTTTCGATCGTTTTTTTTGGATTTAGAGCGTGCCTGTCTAAATGGGCTTTCTTGTGAACCCGTTCGAATTTTAACCGAGTAAAAAGCGCAAAATTTGATTTTATGCTGTATAATTAGATTCAAAAGACCATAATTAACTTTTTGTCCCCAAAAAATTTGATTCAATATCATTTTCGAATCGTTTTCTAGGGTTGAGAGCGTGCATGTCTAAATGTGACTTCTAGTGAACCCGTTCAAAAAGTATAAAATTTGAATTTAAGCTGTATGATTAGGTTCAAATGCCCATAATTAACTTTTTATACCCAAAAAAATTGATTTAATATCATTTTCGATCGTTTTTTAGGGTTTAGAGCGTGCATGTCTAAAGAGGCTTTCTAGTGAACCCGTTCGAATTTTAACCGAGTAAAAGGTTCAAAATTTAGTTTAAGTTGTATAATTAGGTTCAACAGACCATAATTAACTTTTTTACCCAAAAAATTTGATTTAATATCATTTTCGATCGTTTTTTTAGGGTTTAGAGAGTGCATGTCTAAATGGGCTTTCTAGTGAACCCGTTTGAATTTTAAACGAGTAAAAGCTCAAAATTTTAGTTTAAACTGTATAATTAGGTTCAAAAGACCATAATTAACTTTTTGTACCCAAAAAATTTGATGTAATATCATTTTCGATCGTTTTTAAAGTTTTAGAGCTTGCATGTTTAAATGGGCTTTCTAGTGAACCCGTTCGAATTTTAACCGAGTAAAAAGCTAAAAATTTTAGTTTAAGCTGTATAATTTGGTTCAAAAGACCATAATTAACTTTTTGTACCCAAAAAATTTGATTTAATATCATATTCGATCGTTTTTTTGGGTTTAGAGCGTGCATGTCTAAATAGGCTTTCTTGCGAACCCGTTCGAATTTTAACCGAGTAAAAAGCTCAAAATTTGATTTTATGCTGTATAATTAAATTCAAAAGCCCATAATTAACTTTTTATACCCAAAAAAATTGATTTAATATCATTTTCGATCGTTTTTTATGGTATAGAGCGTGCATGTCTGAAGAGGATTTCTAGTGAACCCGTTCGAATTTTAACCGAGTAAAACGTTCAAAATTTTAGTTTAAGCTATATAATTAGGTTCAAAATAACTTAATTAACTTTTTTTACCCAAAAAATTTGATTTAATATCATTTTCGATCGTTTTTTAGGGTTTAGAGCGTGCATGTCTAAAGAGGCTTTCTAGTGAACCCGTTCGGATTTTAACCGAGTAAAACTTTCAAAATTTTAGTTTCAGCTGTATAATTAGGTTCAAAAGACCATAATTAACTTTTTTTACCCAAAAAATTTGATTTAATATCATTTTTTATCATTTTTTAGGGTTTAGAGCGTGCGTGTCTAAATAGTCTTTCTAGTGAACCCGTTCTAATTTTAACCGTGTAAAAAGCACAAAATTTTAGTTTAAGTTGTATAATTAGGTTCAAAATACCATAATTACCTTTTTGTGCCCAAAAAATTTGATTTAATATCATTTTCTATCGTTTTATACGGTTTAGAGCGTGCATGTCTAAAGAGGCTTTCTAGTGAACCTGTTCGAATTTTAACCGAGTGAAACGTTCAAAATTTTAGTTTAAGTTGTATAATTAGGTTCAAAAGACCATAACTAACTTTTTTTACCCAAAAAATTTAATTTAATATCATCTTTGATCGTTTTTTAGGGTTTAGAGCGTGTATGTCTAAAGAGGCTTTCTAGTGAACCCGTTCGAATTTTAAACGAGTAAAACGTTCAAAATTTTAGTTTAAGCTGTATAATTAGGTTCAAAAGACCATAATTAACTTTTTGTACCCAAAAAAATGATTTAATATCATTTTCGATTGTTTTTTTATGGTTTAGAGAGTGCATGTCTAAATGGGCTTTCTAGTGAACCAGTTTGAATTTTAAACGAGTAAAAAACTCAAAATTTTAGTTTAAGCTGTATAATTAGGTTCAAAAGACCATAATTAACTTTTTGTACCCAAAAAATTTGATTTAATATCATTTTCGATCGTTTTTGAGGGTTTAGAGCGTGCATGTCTAAATGGGCTTTCGAGTGAACCCGTTCGAATTTTAACCGAGTAAAAAGCTAAAAATTTTAGTTTAAGTTGTATAATTAGGTTCAAAAGACCATAATTAACCTTTTGTACCCAAAAAATTTGATTCAATATCATTTTCGATCGTTTTTTTTGGATTTAGAGCGTGCCTGTCTAAATGGGCTTTCTTGTGAACCCGTTCGAATTTTAACCGAGTAAAAAGCGCAAAATTTGATTTTATGCTGTATAATTAGATTCAAAAGACCATAATTAACTTTTTGTCCCCAAAAAATTTGATTCAATATCATTTTCGAATCGTTTTCTAGGGTTGAGAGCGTGCATGTCTAAATGTGACTTCTAGTGAACCCGTTCAAAAAGTATAAAATTTGAATTTAAGCTGTATGATTAGGTTCAAATGCCCATAATTAACTTTTTATACCCAAAAAAATTGATTTAATATCATTTTCGATCGTTTTTTAGGGTTTAGAGCGTGCATGTCTAAAGAGGCCTTCTAGTGAACCCGTTCAAATTTTAACCGAGTAAAACATTCAAAATTTAGTTTAAGCTGTATAATTAGGTTCAACAGACCATAATTAACTTTTTTTACCCAAAAAATTTGATATAATATCATTTTCGATCGTTTTTTAGGATTTAGAGCGTGCATGTCTAAATAGGCTTTCTAGTGAACCCGTTTGAATTTTTACCGAATAAAAAGCTAAAAATTTTAGTTTAAGCTGCATAATTAGGTTCAAAAGACCATAATTAACCTTTTGTACCCAAAAAATTTGATTCAATATCATTTTCGATCTTTTTTTTGGGTTTAGAGCGTGCATGTCTAAAGGGGCTTTCTAGTGAACCCGTTTGAATTTTAACCGAGTAAAAAGTTCAAAATTTTAGTTTAAGTTGTATAATTAGGTTCAAAAGACCATAATTAACTTTTTGTACCCCAAAAATTTTATTTAATATCATTTTCGATCGTTTTTTAGGGTTTAGAGCGTGCATGTCTAAATAGGCTTTCTTGTGAACCCGTTCGAATTTTAACCGAGTAAAAAGCGCAAAATTTGATTTTATGCTGTATAGTTAGATTCAAAAGCCCATAATTAACTTTTTGTACCCAAAAAATTTGATTTAATATCATTTTTGAATCGTTTTCTAGGGTTCAGAGCGTGCATGTCTAAATCTGACTTCTAGTGAACCCGTTCAAAAAGTATAAAATTTGAATTTAAGCTGTATGATTAGGTTCAAAAGACCATAATTAACTTTTTGTACCCCAAAAATTTTATTTAATATCATTTTCGATCTTTTTTTAGGGTTTAGAGCGTGCATGTCTAAAGAGGCTTTCTAGTGAACCCGTTCGAATTTTAACCGAGTAAAAAGCTCAAAATTTTAGTTTAAGTTGTATAATTAGGTTCAAAAGACCATAATTAACTTTTTTTACCCAAAAAACTTGATTTAATATCATTTTCGATCGTTTTTAGGGTTTAGAGCGTGCATGTCTAAAGAGGCTTTCTAGTGAACCCGTTCGAATTTTAACCGAGTAAAATGTTCAAAATTTTAGTTTAAGCTGTATAATTAGGTTCAAAAGACCATAATAACTTTTTACCCCAAAAAAATGATTTAATATCATTTTCGATTGTTTTTTTATGGTTTGGAGCGTGCATGTCTAAAGGGGCTTTCTAGTGAACCCGTTCGAATTTTAACCGAGCAAAAAGCTCAAAATTTGATTTTGAGCTTTATAATTAGGTTCAAAAACCCATAATTAACTTTTTTTATCCAAAAAATTTGATTTAATATCATTTTCGATCATTTTTTAGGGTCTAGAGCGTGCATGTCTATAGGGGCTTTCTAGTGAACCCGTTCGAATTTTAACCGAGTAAAAAGCTCAAAATTTTATTTTAAGCTTTATTATTAGGTTCAAAAGAACATAATTAACTTTTTACCCCAAAAAAATGATTTAATATCATTTTCGATTGTTTTTTTATGATTTAGAGCGTGCATGTCTAAAGGGGCTTTCTAGTGAACCCGTTCGAATTTTAACCGAGTAAAAAGCTCAAAATTTGATCTTGAGCTGTATAATTATGTTCAAAAACCCATAATTAACTTTTTTTATCCAAAAATTTGATCTAATATCATTTTCGATCGTTTTTAAGGGTTCAGAGAGTGCATGTCTAAATGGGCTTTCTAGTGAACCCGTTCGAATTTTAACCGAGTAAAAAGCTCAAAATTTTAGTTTATGCTGTATAATTAGGTTCAAAAGACCATAATTAACTTTTTGTACCCCAAAAATTTGATTCAATATCATTTTCGATCGTTTTTTTTTTTGTTTAGAGCATGCATGTCTAAAGGGGCTTTCTAGTGAACTCGTTTGAATTTTAACCGAGTAAAAAGTTCAAAATTTTAGTTTAAGTTGTATAATTAGGTTAAAAAGACCATAATTAACTTTTTTTACCCAAAAAACTTGATTTAATATCATTTTCGATCGTTTTTAGGGTTTAGAGCGTGCTTTTCTAAAGGGGCTTTCTAGTGAACCCGTTCGAATTTTAACATAGTAAAAAGCTCAAAATTTTAGTTTAAGCTGTATAATTAGGTTCAAATGCCCATAATTAACTTTTTCTACCCAAAAAAATTGATTTAATATCATTTTCGATCGTTCTTTAGGGTTTAGAGCGTGCATGTCTAAATGGGCTTTCTGGTGAACCCGTTCGAATTTTAACCGAGTAAAAAGCGCAAAATTTGATTTTATGCTGTATAATTAGATTCAAAAGCCCATAATTAACTTTTTGTACCCAAAAAATTTGATTTAATATCATTTTTGAATCGTTTTCTAGGGTTCAGAGCGTGCATGTCTAAATCTGACTTCTAGTGAACCCGTTCAAAAAGTATAAAATTTGAATTTAAGCTGTATGATTAGTTTCAAAAGACCATAATTAACTTTTTGTACCCCAAAAATTTTATTTAATATCATTTTCGATCTTTTTTTAGGGTTTAGAGCGTGCATGTCTAAAGAGGCTTTCTAGTGAACCCGTTCGAATTTTAACCGAGTAAAAAGCTCAAAATTTTAGTTTAAGTTGTATAATTAGGTTCAAAAGACCATAATTAACTTTTTTTACCCAAAAAACTTGATTTAATATCATTTTCGATCGTTTTTAGGGTTTAGAGCGTGCATGTCTAAAGAGGCTTTCTAGTGAACCCGTTCGAATTTTAACCGAGTAAAATGTTCAAAATTTTAGTTTAAGCTGTATAATTAGGTTCAAAAGACCATAATAACTTTTTACCCCAAAAAAATGATTTAATATCATTTTCGATTGTTTTTTTATGGTTTGGAGCGTGCATGTCTAAAGGGGCTTTCTAGTGAACCCGTTCGAATTTTAACCGAGCAAAAAGCTCAAAATTTGATTTTGAGCTTTATAATTAGGTTCAAAAACCCATAATTAACTTTTTTTTATCCAAAAAATTTGATTTAATATCATTTTCGATCATTTTTTAGGGTCTAGAGCGTGCATGTCTAAAGGGGCTTTCTAGTGAACCCGTTCGAATTTTAACCGAGTAAAAAGCTCAAAATTTTATTTTAAGCTTTATTATTAGGTTCAAAAGAACATAATTAACTTTTTACCCCAAAAAAATGATTTAATATCATTTTCGATTGTTTTTTTATGATTTAGAGCGTGCATGTCTAAAGGGGCTTTCTAGTGAACCCGTTCGAATTTTAACCGAGTAAAAAGCTCAAAATTTGATCTTGAGCTGTATAATTATGTTCAAAAACCCATAATTAACTTTTTTTATCCAAAAATTTGATCTAATATCATTTTCGATCATTTTTAAGGGTTCAGAGAGTGCATGTCTAAATGGGCTTTCTAGTGAACCCGTTCGAATTTTAACCGAGTAAAAAGCTCAAAATTTTAGTTTATGCTGTATAATTAAGTTCAAAAGACCATAATTAACTTTTTGTACCCCAAAAATTTGATTCAATATCATTTTCGATCGTTTTTTTTTTGTTTAGAGCGTGCATGTCTAAAGGGGCTTTCTAGTGAACCCGTTTGAATTTTAACCGAGTAAAAAGTTCAAAATTTTAGTTTAAGTTGTATAATTAGGTTCAAAAGACCATAATTAACTTTTTTTACCCAAAAAACTTGATTTAATATCATTTTCGATCGTTTTTAGGGTTTAGAGCGTGCTTTTCTAAAGGGGCTTTCTAGTGAACCCGTTCGAATTTTAACATAGTAAAAAGCTCAAAATTTTAGTTTAAGCTGTATAATTAGGTTCAAAAGACCATAATTAACTTTTTTTGCCCAAAAAATTTGATTCAATATCATTTTCGATTTTTTTTTAGGGTTTAGAGCGTGCATATCTAAAGAGGCTTTCTAGTGAACCCATTCGAATTTTAACCGAGTAAAATGTTCAAAATTTTAGTTTAAGCTGTATAATTAGGTTCAAAAGACCATAATAACTTTTTACCCCCAAAAAATGATTTAATATCTTTTTCGATTGGTTTTTTATGGTTTGGAGCGTGCCTGTCTAAGGGGCTTTCTAGTGAACCCGTTCGAATTTTAACCGAGTAAAAACCTCAAAATTTGATCTTGAGCTATATAATTAGGTTCAAAAACCGATAATTAACTTTTTTTTATCCAAAAAATTTGATTTAATATCATTTTCGATCGTTTTTTAGGGTTTAGAGCGTGCATGTCTAAAGGGGCTTTCTAGTGAACCCGTTCGAATTTTAAACGAGTAAAAAGCTCAAAATTTTAGTTTGAGCTTTATTATTAGGTTCAAAAGAACATAATTAACTTTTTACCCCAAAAAAATGATTTAATATCATTTTCGATTGTTTTTTTATGGTTTTGAGCGTGCATGTCTAAAGGGGCTTTCTAGTGAACCCGTTCGAATTTTAACCGAGTAAAAACCTCAAAATTTGATCTTGAGCTGTATAATTAGGTTCAAAAACCCATAATTAACTTTTTTTATCCAAAAAATTTGATTTAATATCATTTTCGATCGTTTTTAAGGGTTCAGAGCGTGCATGTCTAAATGGGCTTTCTAGTGAACCCGTTCGAATTTTAACCGAGTAAAAAGCTCAAAATTTTAGTTTATGCTGTATAATTAGGTTCAAAAGACCATAATTAACTTTTTGTACCCAAGAAATTTGATTCAATATCATTTTCGATCGTTTTTTTTTTTGTTTAGAGCGTGCATGTCTAAAGGGGCTTTCTAGTGAACCCGTTTGAATTTTAACCGACTAAAAAGTTCAAAATTTTAGTTTAAGTTGTATAATTAGGTTCAAAAGACCATAATTAACTTTTTTTACCCAAAAAACTTGATTTAATATCATTTTCGATCGTTTTTAGGGTTTAGAGCGTGTATGTCTAAAGAGACTTTCTAGTGAACCCGTTCGAATTTTAACTGAGTAAAAAGCTCAAAATTTTAGTTTAAGCTGTATAATTAGGTTCAAAAGACCATAATTAACTTTTTACCCCAAAAAATTTGATTTAATATCATTTTCGATCGTTTTTAGGGTTTAGAGCGTGCATGTCTAAAGAGGCTTTCTAGTGAACCCGTTCGAATTTTAACCGAGTAAAACATTCAAAATTTTAGTTTAAGCTGTATAATTAGGTTCAAAAGACCATAATTAACTTTTTTTGCCAAAAAGTTTGATTTAATATCATTTTCGATTGTTTTTAGGGTTTAGAGCGTGCATGTCTAAAGAGGCTTTCTAGTGAACCCGTTCGAATTTTAACTGAGTAAAACGTTCAAAATTTTAGTTTAAGCTGTATAATTAGGTTCAAAAGACCATAATTAACTTTTTTTACCCAAAAAATTTGATTTAATATCATTTTCGATCATTTTTTAGGTTTTACAGCGTGCATGTTTAAAGAGGCTTTCTAGTGAACCCGTTCGAATTTTAACCGAGTAAAAATCTCAAAATTTTAGTTTAAGCTGTATAATTAGGTTCAAAAGACCATAATTAACTTTTTGTACCCAAAAAAAGTCATTTAATATCATTTTCGATCGTTTTTTAGGTTTTAGAGCGTGCATGTCTAAATAGGCTTTCTAGTGAACCCGTTCGAATTTTAACCGAGTAAAAAGCTCAAAATTTTAGTTTATGCTGTATAATTAGGTTCAAGAGACCATAATTAACTTTTTGTACCCAAAAAAATTGATTTAATTTCATTTTCGATCGTTTTTTAGGGTTTAGAGCATGCATGTCTAAATAGGCTTTCTAGTGAACCCGTTCGAATTTTAACCGAGTAAAAAGCTCAAAATTTTAGTTTAAGCTGTATAATTAGGTTCAAAAGACCATAATAACTTTTTACCCCCAAAAAATGATTTAATAACATTTTCGATTGTTTTTTTATGGTTTAGAGCATGCATGTCTAAAGGGGCTTTCTAGTGAACTCGTTTGAATTTTAACCGAGTAAAAAGTTCAAAATTTTAGTTTAAGTTGTATAATTAGGTTCAAAAGACCATAATTAACTTTTTTTACCCAAAAAACTTGATTTAATATCATTTTCGATCGTTTTTAGGGTTTAGAGCGTGCTTTTCTAAAGGGGCTTTCTAGTGAACCCGTTCGAATTTTAACCGAGTAAAAAGCTCAAAATTTTAGTTTAAGTGGTATAATTAGGTTCAAAAGACCATAATTAACTTTTTGTACCCAAAAAAATTGATTTAATATCATTTTCGATCGTTTTTTAGGGTTTAGAGCATGCATGTCTAAATAGGCTTTCTAGTGAATCAGTTCGAATTTTAACCGAGTAAAAACCTCAAAATTTTAGTTTAAGCTATATAATTATGTTCAAAACACCATAATTAACTTTTTGTACCAAAAAAAATTGATTTAATATCATTTTCGATCCTTTTTTAGGGTTTAAAGCGTGCATGTCTGAATAGGCTTTCTAGTGAACCCGTTCGAATTTTAACCGAGTAAAAAGCTCAAAATTTTAGTTTAAGCCGTATAATTAGGTTCAAAAGACCATAATTAATTTTTTGGTCCCAAAAAATTTGATTTAATATCATTTTCGATCCTTTTTTAGGGTTTAAAGCGTGCATGTCTGAATAGGCTTTCTAGTGAACCCGTTCGAATTTTAACCGAGTAAAAAGCTCAAAATTTTAGTTTAAGCCGTATAATTAGGTTCAAAAGACCATAATTAACTTTTTGTACCCAAAAAAATTGATTTATTATCATTTTCGATCGTTTTTTAGGGTTTAGAGCGTGCATGTCTAAATAGGCTTTCTAGTGAACCCGTTCTAATTTTAACCGAGTAAAAAGCTCAAAATTTTAGTTTAAGCTGTATAATTAGGTTCAAAAGACCATAATTAACTTTTTGTACCCAAATAATTTGATTTAATATCATTTTCGAAAGTTTTTTAGGGTTTAGAGCGTGCATGTCTAAGTAGGCTTTCTAGTGAACCCGATCGAATTTTAACCGAGTAAAAAGCTCAAAATTTTAGTTTAAGCTGTATAATTAGGTTCAAAACACCATAATTAACTTTTTGTACCCCAAAAAATTGATTTAATATCATTTTCGATCCTTTTTTAGGGTTTAAAGCGTGCATGTCTGAATAGGCTTTCTAGTGAACCCGTTCGAATTTTAACTGAGTAAAAAGCTCAAAATTTTAGTTTAAGCCGTATAATTAGGTTCAAAAGACCATAATTAATTTTTTGTACCCAAAAAAATTGATTTATTATCATTTTCGATCGTTTTTTAGGGTTTAGAGCGTGCATGTCTAAATAGGCTTTCTAGTGAACCCGATCGAATTTTAACCGAGTAAAAAGCTCAAAATTTTAGTTTAAGCTGTATAATTAGGTTCAAAAGACCATAATTAACTTTTTGTACCCAAAAAAATTGATTTAATATCATTTTCGATCGTTTTTTAGGGTTTAGAGCATGCATGTCTAAATAGGCTTTCTAGTGAACCAGTTCGAATTTTAACCGAGTAAAAACCTCAAAATTTTTGTTTAAGCTGTATAATTAAGTTGAAAAGACCATAATTAACTTTTTGTACCAAAAAAATTGATTTATTATCATTTTCGATCGTTTTTAGGGTTTAGAGCGTGCATGTCTAAATAGGCTTTCTAGTGAACCCGTTCTAATTTTAACCGAGTAAAAAGCTCAAAATTTTAGTTTAAGTTGTATAATTAGGTTCAAAAGACCATAATTAACTTTTTTACCCAAAAATTTTTATTTAATATCATTTTCGATCGTTTTTTAGGGTTTAGAGCGTGCATGTGAAAAGAGGCTTTCTAGTGAACCCGTTCGAATTTTAACCGAGTAAAACGTTTGAAATTTTAGTTTATGCTGTATAATTAAGTTCAAAAGACCATAATTAACTTTTTGTACCCAATAAAATTGATTTAATATCATTTTCGATCCATTTTTAGGATTTAGAGCGTGCATGTCTAAATAGGCTTTCTGGTGAACCCGTTCGAATTTTAACCGAGTAAAAAGCTCAAAATTTTAGTTTAAGCTGTATAATTAGGTTCAAAAGACCATAATTAACTTTTTGTACCCAAAAAAATTGATATAATATCATTTTCGATCCTTTTTTAGGGTTTAAAGCGTGCATGTCTGAATAGGCTTTCTAGTGAACCCGTTCGAATTTTAACCGAGTAAAAAGCTCAAAATTTTAGTTTAAGCTGTATAATTAGGTTCAAAACACCATAATTAACTTTTTGTACCCAAAAAAATTGATTTAATATCATTTTCGATCCTTTTTTAGGGTTTAAAGCGTGCTTGTCTGAATAGGCTTTCTAGTGAACCTGTTCGAATTTTAACCGAGTAAAAAGCTCAAAATTTTAGTTTAAGCTGTATAATTAGGTTCAAAAGACCATAATTAACTTTTTGTACCCAAAAAAATTGATTTAATATCATTTTCGATCGTTTTTTAGGGTTTAGAGCATGCATGTCTAAATAGGCTTTCTAGTGAACCAGTTCGAATTTTAACCGAGTAAAAACCTCAAAATTTTTGTTTAAGCTGTATAATTAAGTTGAAAAGACCATAATTAACTTTTTGTACCAAAAAAATTGATTTATTATCATTTTCGATCGTTTTTAGGGTTTAGAGCGTGCATGTCTAAATAGGCTTTCTAGTGAACCCGTTCGAATTTTAACCGAGTAAAAAGCTCAAAATTTTAGTTTAAGCTGTATAATTAGGTTCAAAAGACCATAATTAACTTTTTTACCCAAAAATTTTTATTTAATATCATTTTCGATCTTTTTTAGGGTTTAGAGCGTGCATGTGAAAAGAGGCTTTCTAGTGAACCCGTTCGAATTTTAACCGAGTAAAAAGCTCAAAATTTTAGTTTAAGCTGTATAATTAGGTTCAAAAGACCATAATTAACTTTTTTTACCAAAAAAATTTGATTTAATATCATTTTCGATCGTTTTTTAGGGTTTAGAGCGTGCATGTCTAAAGGGGATTTCTAGTGAACCCGTTCGAATTTTAACCGAGTAAAAAGCTCAAAATTTTAGTTTAAGCTGTATAATTAGGTTCAAAACACCATAATTAACTTTTTGTACCCAAAAAAATTGATTTAATATCATTTTCGATCCTTTTTTAGGGTTTAAAGCGTGCATGTCTCAATAGGCATTCTAGTGAACCCGTTCGAATTTTAACCGAGTAAAAAGCTCAAAATTTTAGTTTAAGTTGTATAATTAGGTTCAAAACACCATAATTAACTTTTTGTACCCAAAAAAATTGATTTAATATCATTTTCGATCCTTTTTTAGTGTTTAAAGCGTGCATATCTGAATAGGCTTTCTAGTGAACCCGTTCGAATTTTAACCGAGTAAAAAGCTCAAAATTTTAGTTTAAGCTGTATAATTAGGTTCAAAACACCATAATTAACTTTTTGTACCCAAAAAAATTGATTTAATATCATTTTCGATCCTTTTTTAGGGTTTAAAGCGTGCATGTCTGAATAGGCTTTCTAGTGAACCTGTTCGAATTTTAACCGAGTAAAAAGCTCAAAATTTTAGTTTAAGCTGTATAATTAGGTTCAAAAGACCATAATTAACTTTTTGTACCCAAAAAAATTGATTTAATATCATTTTCGATCGTTTTTTAGGGTTTAGAGCATGCATGTCTAAATAGGCTTTCTAGTGAACCAGTTCGAATTTTAACCGAGTAAAAACCTCAAAATTTTTGTTTAAGCTGTATAATTAAGTTGAAAAGACCATAATTAACTTTTTGTACCAAAAAAATTGATTTATTATCATTTTCGATCGTTTTTAGGGTTTAGAGCGTGCATGTCTAAATAGGCTTTCTAGTGAACCCGTTCGAATTTTAACCGAGTAAAAAGCTCAAAATTTTAGTTTAAGCTGTATAATTAGGTTCAAAAGACCATAATTAACTTTTTTACCCAAAAATTTTTATTTAATATCATTTTCGATCTTTTTTAGGGTTTAGAGCGTGCATGTGAAAAGAGGCTTTCTAGTGAACCCGTTCGAATTTTAACCGAGTAAAAAGCTCAAAATTTTAGTTTAAGCTGTATAATTAGGTTCAAAAGACCATAATTAACTTTTTTTACCAAAAAAATTTGATTTAATATCATTTTCGATCGTTTTTTAGGGTTTAGAGCGTGCATGTCTAAAGGGGATTTCTAGTGAACCCGTTCGAATTTTAACCGAGTAAAAAGCTCAAAATTTTAGTTTAAGCTGTATAATTAGGTTCAAAACACCATAATTAACTTTTTGTACCCAAAAAAATTGATTTAATATCATTTTCGATCCTTTTTTAGGGTTTAAAGCGTGCATGTCTGAATAGGCATTCTAGTGAACCCGTTCGAATTTTAACCGAGTAAAAAGCTCAAAATTTTAGTTTAAGTTGTATAATTAGGTTCAAAACACCATAATTAACTTTTTGTACCCAAAAAAATTGATTTAATATCATTTTCGATCCTTTTTTAGGGTTTAAAGCGTGTATGTCTGAATAGGCTTTCTAGTGAACCCGTTCGAATTTTAACCGAGTAAAAAGCTCAAAATTTTAGTTTAAGCTGTATAATTAGGTTCAAAACACCATAATTAACTTTTTGTACCCAAAAAAATTGATTTAATATCATTTTCGATCCTTTTTTAGGTTTTAAAGCGTGCATGTCTGAATAGGCTTTCTAGTGAACCTGTTCGAATTTTAACCGAGTAAAAAGCTCAAAATTTTAGTTTAAGCTGTATAATTAGGTTCAAAAGACCATAATTAACTTTTTGTACCCAAAAAAATTGATTTAATATCATTTTCGATCGTTTTTTAGGGTTTAGAGCATGCATGTCTAAATAGGCTTTCTAGTGAACCCGTTCGAATTTTAACCGAGTAAAAAGCTCAAAATTTTAGTTTAAGCTGTATAATTAGGTTCAAAACACCATAATTAACTTTTTGTACCCAAAAAAATTGATTTAATATCATTTTCGATCCTTTTTTAGGGTTTAAAGCGTGCATGTCTGAATAGGCTTTCTAGTGAACCTGTTCGAATTTTAACCGAGTAAAAAGCTCAAAATTTTAGTTTAAGCTGTATAATTAGGTTCAAAAGACCATAATTAACTTTTTGTACCCAAAAAAATTGATTTAATATCATTTTCGATCGTTTTTTAGGGTTTAGAGTATGCATGTCTAAATAGGCTTTCTAGTGAACCAGTTCGAATTTTAACCGAGTAAAAACCTCAAAATTTTTGTTTAAGCTGTATAATTAAGTTGAAAAGACCATAATTAACTTTTTGTACCAAAAAAATTGATTTATTATCATTTTCGATCGTTTTTAGGGTTTAGAGCGTGCATGTCTAAATAGGCTTTCTAGTGAACCCGTTCGAATTTTAACCGAGTAAAAAGCTCAAAATTTTAGTTTAAGCTGTATAATTAGGTTCAAAAGACCATAATTAACTTTTTTACCCAAAAATTTTTATTTAATATCATTTTCGATCTTTTTTAGGGTTTAGAGCGTGCATGTGAAAAGAGGCTTTCTAGTGAACCCGTTCGAATTTTAACCGAGTAAAAAGCTCAAAATTTTAGTTTAAGCTGTATAATTAGGTTCAAAAGACCATAATTAACTTTTTTTACCAAAAAAATTTGATTTAATATCATTTTCGATCGTTTTTTAGGGTTTAGAGCGTGCATGTCTAAAGGGGATTTCTAGTGAACCCGTTCGAATTTTAACCGAGTAAAAAGCTCAAAATTTTAGTTTAAGCTGTATAATTAGGTTCAAAACACCATAATTAACTTTTTGTACCCAAAAAAATTGATTTAATATCATTTTCGATCCTTTTTTAGGGTTTAAAGCGTGCATGTCTGAATAGGCATTCTAGTGAACCCGTTCGAATTTTAACCGAGTAAAAAGCTCAAAATTTTAGTTTAAGTTGTATAATTAGGTTCAAAACACCATAATTAACTTTATGTACCCAAAAAAATTGATTTAATATCATTTTCGATCCTTTTTTAGGGTTTAAAGCGTGCATGTCTGAATAGGCTTTCTAGTGAACCCGTTCGAATTTTAACCGAGTAAAAAGCTCAAAATTTTAGTTTAAGCTGTATAATTAGGTTCAAAACACCATAATTAACTTTTTGTACCCAAAAAAATTGATTTAATATCATTTTCGATCCTTTTTTAGGTTTTAAAGCGTGCATGTCTGAATAGGCTTTCTAGTGAACCTGTTCGAATTTTAACCGAGTAAAAAGCTCAAAATTTTAGTTTAAGCTGTATAATTAGGTTCAAAAGACCATAATTAACTTTTTGTACCCAAAAAAATTGATTTAATATCATTTTCGATCGTTTTTTAGGGTTTAGAGCATGCATGTCTAAATAGGCTTTCTAGTGAACCAGTTCGAATTTTAACCGAGTAAAAACCTCAAAATTTTTGTTTAAGCTGTATAATTAAGTTGAAAAGACCATAATTAACTTTTTGTACCAAAAAAATTGATTTATTATCATTTTCGATCGTTTTTAGGGTTTAGAGCGTGCATGTCTAAATAGGCTTTCTAGTGAACCCGTTCGAATTTTAACCGAGTAAAAAGCTCAAAATTTTAGTTTAAGCTGTATAATTAGGTTCAAAAGACCATAATTAACTTTTTTACCCAAAAATTTTTATTTAATATCATTTTCGATCTTTTTTAGGGTTTAGAGCGTGCATGTGAAAAGAGGCTTTCTAGTGAACCCGTTCGAATTTTAACCGAGTAAAAAGCTCAAAATTTTAGTTTAAGCTGTATAATTAGGTTCAAAAGACCATAATTAACTTTTTTTACCAAAAAAATTTGATTTAATATCATTTTCGATCGTTTTTTAGGGTTTAGAGCGTGCATGTCTAAAGGGGATTTCTAGTGAACCCGTTCGAATTTTAACCGAGTAAAAAGCTCAAAATTTTAGTTTAAGCTGTATAATTAGGTTCAAAACACCATAATTAACTTTTTGTACCCAAAAAAATTGATTTAATATCATTTTCGATCCTTTTTTAGGGTTTAAAGCGTGCATGTCTGAATAGGCATTCTAGTGAACCCGTTCGAATTTTAACCGAGTAAAAAGCTCAAAATTTTAGTTTAAGTTGTATAATTAGGTTCAAAACACCATAATTAACTTTTTGTACCCAAAAAAATTGATTTAATATCATTTTCGATCCTTTTTTAGGGTTTAAAGCGTGCATGTCTGAATAGGCTTTCTAGTGAACCCGTTCGAATTTTAACCGAGTAAAAAGCTCAAAATTTTAGTTTAAGCCGTATAATTAGGTTCAAAAGACCATAATTAATTTTTTGTACCCAAAAAAATTGATTTATTATCATTTTCGATCGTTTTTTAGGGTTTAGAGCCTGCATGTCTAAATAGGCTTTCTAGTGAACCAGTTCGAATTTTAACCGAGTAAAAACCTCAAAATTTTAGTTTAAGCTGTATAATTAGGTTCAAAACACCATAATTAACTTTTTGTACCCAAAAAAATTGATTTAATATCATTTTCGATCCTTTTTTAGGGTTTAGAGCGTGCATGTCTAAAGGGGCTTTCTAGTGAACCCGTTCGAATTTTAACCGAGTAAAAAGCTCAAAATTTTAGTTTAAGCTGTATAATTAGGTTCAAAAGACCATAATTAATTTTTTGTACCCAAAAAAATTGATTTATTATCATTTTCGATCGTTTTTTAGGGTTTAGAGCGTGCATGTCTAAATAGGCTTTCTAGTGAACCAGTTCGAATTTTAACCGAGTAAAAACCTCAAAATTTTAGTTTAAGCTGTATAATTAGGTTCAAAACACCATAATTAACTTTTTGTACCCAAAAAAATTGATTTAATATCATTTTCGATCCTTTTTTAGGGTTTAGAGCGTGCATGTCTAAAGGGGCTTTCTAGTGAACCCGTTCGAATTTTAACCGAGCAAAGAGCTCAAAATTTTAGTTTAAGCTGTATAATTAGGTTCAAAAGACCATAATTAATTTTTTGTACCCAAAAAAATTGATTTACTATCATTTTCGATCGTTTTTTAGGGTTTAGAGCGTGCATGTCTAAATAGGCTTTCTAATGCACCCGTTCGAATTTTAACCGAGTAAAAAGCTCAAAATTTTAGTTTAAGCTGTACAATTAGGTTCAAAAGACCATAATTAACTTTTTGTACCCAAAAAAATTGATTTAATATCATTTTCGATCGTTTTTTAGGGTTTAGAGCATGCATGTCTAAATAGGCTTTCTAGTGAACCAGTTCGAATTTTAACCGAGTAAAAACCTCAAAATTTTTGTTTAAGCTGTATAATTAGGTTGAGAACACCATAATTAACTTTTTGTACCAAAAAAATTGATTTATTATCATTTTCGATCGTTTTTAGGGTTTAGAGCGTGCATGTCTAAATAGGCTTTCTAGTGAACCCGTTCTAATTTTAACCAAGTAAAAAGCTCAAAATTTTAGTTTAAGTTGTATAATTAGGTTCAAAAGACCATAATTAACTTTTTTACCCAAAAATTTTTATTTAATATCATTTTCGATCGTTTTTTAGGGTTTAGAGCGTGCATGTGAAAAGAGGCTTTCTAGTGAACCCGTTCGAATTTTAACCGAGTAAAACGTTTGAAATTTTAGTTTATGCTGTATAATTAAGTTCAAAAGACCATAATTAACTTTTTGTACCCAATAAAATTGATTTAATATCATTTTCGATCCATTTTTAGGATTTAGAGCGTGCATGTCTAAATAGGCTTTCTAGTGAACCCGTTCGAATTTTAACCGAGTAAAAAGCTCAAAATTTTAGTTTAAGCTGTATAATTAGGTTCAAAACACCATAATTAACTTTTTGTACCCAAAAAAATTGATTTAATATCATTTTCGATCCTTTTTTAGGGTTTAAAGCGTGCATGTCTGAATAGGCTTTCTAGTGAACCCGTTCGAATTTTAACCGAGTAAAAAGCTCAAAATTTTAGTTTAAGCTGTATAATTAGGTTCAAAACACCATAATTAACTTTTTGTACCCAAAAAAATTGATTTAATATCATTTTCGATCCTTTTTTAGGGTTTAAAGCGTGCATGTCTGAATAGGCTTTCTAGTGAACCTGTTCGAATTTTAACCGAGTAAAAAGCTCAAAATTTTAGTTTAAGCTGTATAATTAGGTTCAAAAGACCATAATTAACTTTTTGTACCCAAAAAAATTGATTTAATATCATTTTCGATCGTTTTTTAGGGTTTAGAGCATGCATGTCTAAATAGGCTTTCTAGTGAACCAGTTCGAATTTTAACCGAGTAAAAACCTCAAAATTTTTGTTTAAGCTGTATAATTAAGTTGAAAAGACCATAATTAACTTTTTGTACCAAAAAAATTGATTTATTATCATTTTCGATCGTTTTTAGGGTTTAGAGCGTGCATGTCTAAATAGGCTTTCTAGTGAACCCGTTCGAATTTTAACCGAGTAAAAAGCTCAAAATTTTAGTTTAAGCTGTATAATTAGGTTCAAAAGACCATAATTAACTTTTTTACCCAAAAATTTTTATTTAATATCATTTTCGATCTTTTTTAGGGTTTAGAGCGTGCATGTGAATAGAGGCTTTCTAGTGAACCCGTTCGAATTTTAACCGAGTAAAAAGCTCAAAATTTTAGTTTAAGCTGTATAATTAGGTTCAAAAGACCATAATTAACTTTTTTTACCAAAAAAATTTGATTTAATATCATTTTCGATCGTTTTTTAGGGTTTAGAGCGTGCATGTCTTAAGGGGATTTCTAGTGAACCCGTTCGAATTTTAACCGAGTAAAAAGCTCAAAATTTTAGTTTAAGCTGTATAATTAGGTTCAAAACACCATAATTAACTTTTTGTACCCAAAAAAATTGATTTAATATCATTTTCGATCCTTTTTTAGGGTTTAAAGCGTGCATGTCTGAATAGGCATTCTAGTGAACCCGTTCGAATTTTAACCGAGTAAAAAGCTCAAAATTTTAGTTTAAGTTGAATAATTAGGTTCAAAACACCATAATTAACTTTTTGTACCCCAAAAAATTGATTTAATATCATTTTCGATCCTTTTTTAGGGTTTAAAGCGTGCATGTCTGAATAGGCTTTCTAGTGAACCCGTTCGAATTTTAACCGAGTAAAAAGCTCAAAATTTTAGTTTATGCTGTATAATTAGTTTCAAAAGACCATAATTAACTTTTTGTACCCAAAAAAATTGATTTATTATCATTTTCGATCGTTTTTTAGGGTTTAGAGCGTGCACGTCTAAATAGGCTTTCTAGTCAACCCGTTCGAATTTTAACCGAGTAAAACGTTCAAAATTTTAGTTTAGGCTGTATAATTAGGTTCAAAGGACCATAATTAACTTTTTGTACCCAAAAAAATTGATTTAATATCATTTTCGATCGTTTTTTAGGGTTTAGAGCGTGCATGTCTAAATAGGCTTTCTAGTGAACCAGTTCGAATTTTAACCGAGTAAAAACCTCAAAATTTTAGTTTAAGCTGTATAATTAGGTTCAAAACACCATAATTAACTTTTTGTACCCAAAAAAATTGATTTAATATCATTTTCGATCCTTTTTTAGGGTTTAGAGCGTGCATGTCTAAAGGGGCTTTCTAGTGAACCCGTTCGAATTTTAACCGAGTAAAAAGCTCAAAATTTTAGTTTAAGCTGTATAATTAGGTTCAAAACACCATAATTAACTTTTTGTACCCAAAAAAATTGATTTAATATCATTTTCGATCGTTTTTTAGGGTTTAGAGCGTGCATGTCTAAATAGGCTTTCTAGTGAACCAGTTCGAATTTTAACCGAGTAAAAAGCTCAAAATTTTAGTTTAAGCTGTATAATTAGTTTCAAAAGACCATAAATAACTTTTTGTACCAAAAAAAATTGATTTATTATCATTTTCGATCGTTTTTTAGGGTTTAGAGCGTGCATGTCTAAATAGGCTTTCTAGTGAACCCGTTCGAATTTTAACCGAGTAAAAAGCTCAAAATTTAAGTTTAAGCTGTATAATTAGGTTCAAAACACCATAATTAACTTTTTGTACCCAAAAAAATTGATTTATTATCATTTTCAATCGTTTTTTAGGGTTTAGAGCGTGCATGTCTAAATAGGCTTTCTAGTGTACCCGTTCGAATTTTAACCGAGTAAAAAGCTCAAAATTTTAGTTTAAGCTGTATAATTAGGTTCAAAACACCATAATTAACTTTTTGTACCAAAAAAATTGATTTAATATCATTTTCGATCGTTTTTTAGGGTTTAGAGCGTGCATGTCTAAATAGGCTTTCTAGTGAACCCGTTCGAATTTTAACCGAGTAAAAAGCTCAAAATTTTAGTTTAAGCTGTATAATTAGGTTCAAAAGACCATAATTAACTTTTTGTACCCAAAAAAATTGATTTAATATCATTTTCGATCGTTTTTTAGGGTTTAGAGCGTGCATGTCTAAATAGGCTTTCTAGTGAACCCGTTCGAATTTTAACCGAGTAAAAAGCTCAAAATTTTAGTTTAAGCTGTATAATTAGGTTCAAAACACCATAATTAACTTTTTGTACCCAAAAAAATTGATTTAATATCATTTTCGATCCTTTTTTAGGGTTTAGAGCGTGCATGTCTAAAGGGGCTTTCTAGTGAACCCGTTCGAATTTTAACCGAGCAAAAAGCTCAAAATTTTAGTTTAAGCTGTATAATTAGGTTCAAAAGACCATAATTAATTTTTTGTACCCAAAAAAATTGATTTACTATCATTTTCGATCGTTTTTTAGGGTTTAGAGCGTGCATGTCTAAATAGGCTTTCTAATGCACCCGTTCGAATTTTAACCGGGTAAAAAGCTCAAAATTTTAGTTTAAGCTGTATAATTAGGTTCAAAACACCATAATTAACTTTTTGTACCCAAAAAAATTGATTTATTATCATTTTCGATCGTTTTTTAGGGTTTAGAGCGTGCATGTCTATATAGGCTTTCTAGTGAACCCGTTCGAATTTTAACCGAGTAAAAAGCTCAAAATTTTAGTTTAAGCTGTATAATTAGGTTCAAAAGACCATAATTAACTTTTTGTACCCAAAAAAATTGATTTAATATCATTTTCGATCGTTTTTTAGGGTTTAGAGCGTGCATGTCTAAATAGGCTTTCTAGTGAACCCGTTCGAATTTTAACCGAGTAAAAAGCTCAAAATTTTAGTTTAAGCTGTATAATTAGGTTCAAAACACCATAATTAACTTTTTGTACCCAAAAAAATTGATTTAATATCATTTTCGAACCTTTTTTAGGGTTTAGAGCGTGCATGTCTAAAGGGGCTTTCTAGTGAACCCGTTCGAATTTTAACCGAGTAAAAAGCTCAAAATTTTAGTTTAAACTGTATAATTAGGTTCAAAAGACCATAATTAATTTTTTGTACCCAAAAAAATTGATTTATTATCATTTTCGATCGTTTTTTAGGGTTTAGAGCGTGCATGTCTAAATAGGCTTTCTAATGCACCCGTTCGAATTTTAATAGAGTAAAAAGCTCAAAATTTTAGTTTAAGCTGTATAATTAGGTTCAAAACACCATAATTAACTTTTTGTACCCAAAAAAATTGATTTAATATCATTTTCGATTCTCTTTTAGGGTTTAAAGCGTGCATGTCTAAATAGGCTATCTAATGAACCCGTTCGACTTTTAACCGAGTAAAAAGCTCAAAATTTTAGTTTAAGCTGTATAATTAGGTTCAAAAGACCATAATTAATTTTTTGTACCCAAAAAAATTGATTTATTATCATTTTCGATCGTTTTTTAGGGTTTAGAGCGTGCATGTCTAAATAGGATTTCTAGTGAACCCGTTCGAATTTTAACCGAGTAAAAACCTCAAAATTTTAGTTTAAGCTGTATAATTAGTTTCAAAAGACCATAATTAACTTTTTGTACCAAAAAAAATTGATTTATTATCATTTTCAATCGTTTTTTAGGGTTCAGAGCGTGCATGTCTAAATAGGCTTTCTAGTGAACTCGTTCGAATTTTAACCGAGTAAAAAGCTCAAAATTTTAGTTTAAGCTGTATAATTAGGTTCAAAAGACCATAATTAATTTTTTGTACCCAAAAAAATTGATTTATTATCATTTTCGATCGTTTTTTAGGGTTTAGAGTGGGCATGACTAAATAGGCTTTCTAGTGTACCCGTTCGAATTTTAACCTAGTAAAAAGCTCAAAATTTTAGTTTAAGCTGTATAATTAGGTTCAAAAGAGCATAATTAACTTTTTGTGCCCAAAAAATTTAATTTAATATCATTTTCGAAAGTTTTTTAAGGTTTAGAGCGTGCATGTCTAAATAGGCTTTCTAGTGAACCCGTTCGAATTTTAACCGAGTAAAAAGCTCAAAATTTTAGTTTAAGCTGTATAATTAGGTTCAAAACACCATAATTAACTTTTTGTACCCAAAAAAATTGATTTAATATAATTTTCGATTCTCTTTTAGGGTTTAAAGCGTGCATGTCTAAATAGGCTATCTAATGAACCCGTTCGAATTTTAACCGAGTAAAAAGCTCAAAATTTTAGTTTAAGCTGTATAATTAGGTTCAAAAGACCATAATTAATTTTTTGTACCCAAAAAAATTGATTTATTATCATTTTCGATCGTTTTTTAGGGTTTAGAGCGTGCATGTCTAAATAGGCTTTCTAGTGAACCCGATCGAATTTTAACCGAGTAAAAAGCTCAAAATTTTAGTTTAAGCTGTATAATTAGGTTCAAAAGACCATAATTAACTTTTTGTACCCAAAAAAATTGATTTATTATAATTTTCGATCGTTTTTTATGGTTTAGAGCGTGCATGTTTAAATAGGCTTTCTAGTGAACCCGTTCGAATTTTAACCGAGTAAAAAGCTCAAAATTTTAGTTTAAGATGTATAATGAGTTTCAAAAGACCATAATCAACTTTTTGTGCCCAAAAAATTTGATTTAATATCATTTTCGATCGTTTTTTAGGTTTTAGAGCGTGCATGACTAAATAGGCTTTCTAGTGAACCAGTTCGAATTTTAACCGAGTAAAAACCTCAAAATTTTAGTTTAAGCTGTATAATTAGGTTCAAAAGACCATAATTAACTTTCTGTACCCAAAAGAATTTGATTTAGTATCATTTTCGAAAGTTTTTTAAGGTTTAGAGCGTGCATTTCTAAATAGGCTTTCTAGTGAACCCGTTCGAATTTTAACAGAGTAAAAAGCTCAAAATTTTAGTTTAAGCTGTATAATTAGGTTCAAAACACCATAATTAACTTTTTGTACCCAAAAAAATTGATTTAATATAATTTTCGATTCTCTTTTAGGGTTTAAAGCGTGCATGTCTAAATAGGCTATCTAATGAACCCGTTCGAATTTTAACCGAGTAAAAAGCTCAAAATTTTAGTTTAAGCTGTATAATTAGGTTCAAAAGACCATAATTAATTTTTTGTACCCAAAAAATTGATTTATTATCATTTTCGATCGTTTTTTAGGGTTTAGAGCGTGCATGTCTAAATAGGCTTTCTAGTGAACCCGATCGAATTTTAACCGAGTAAAAAGCTCAAAATTTTAGTTTAAGCTGTATAATTAGGTTCAAAACACCATATTTAACTTTTTGTACCAAAAAAAATTGATTTAATATCATTTTCGATCCTTTTTTAGGGTTTAAAGCGTGCATGTCTAAATAGGCTTTCTAGTGAACCCGTTCGAATTTTAACCGAGTAAAAAGCTCAAAATTTTAGTTTAGGCTGTATAATTAGGTTCAAAAGACCATAATTAACTTTTTGTACCCAAAAAAATTGATTTATTATAATTTTCGATCGTTTTTTATGGTTTAGAGCGTGCATGTTAAAATAGGCTTTCTAGTGAACCCGTTCGAATTTTAACCGAGTAAAAAGCTCAAAATTTTAGTTTAAGATGTATAATGAGTTTCAAAAGACCATAATCAACTTTTTGTGCCCAAAAAATTTGATTTAATATCATTTTCGATCGTTTTTTAGGTTTTAGAGCGTGCATGACTAAATAGGCTTTCTAGTGAATCAGTTCGAATTTTAACCGAGTAAAAACCTCAAAATTTTAGTTTAAGCTGTATAATTAGGTTCAAAAGACCATAATTAACTTTCTGTACCCAAAAGAATTTGATTTAATATCATTTTCGAAAGTTTTTTAAGGTTTAGAGCGTGCATTTCTAAATAGGCTTTCTAGTGAACCCGTTCGAATTTTAACCGAGTAAAAAGCTCAAAATTTTAGTTTAAGCTGTATAATTAGGTTTAAAACACCATATTTAACTTTTTTACCAAAAAAAATTGATTTAATATCATTTTCGATCCTTTTTTAGGGTTTAAAGCGTGCATGTCTAAATAGGCTTTCTAGTGAACCCGTTCGAATTTTAACCGAGTAAAAAGCTCAAAATTTTAGTTTAGGCTGTATAATTAGGTTCAAAAGACCATAATTAACTTTTTGTACCCAAAAAATTTGATTTAATATCATTTTCGAAAGTTTTTTAAGGTTTAGAGCGTGCATGTCTAAATAGGCTTTCTAGTGAACCCGTTAGAATTTTAACCGAGTAAAAAGCTCAAAATTTTAGTTTAAGCTGTATAATGAGTTTCAAAAGACTATAATTAACTTTTTGTACCCAAAAAATTTGATTTATTATCATTTTCGATCGTTTTTTAGGTTTTAGAGCGTGCATGACTAAATAGGCTTTCTAGTGTACCCGTTCGAATTTTAACCGAGTAAAAAGCTCAAAATTTTAGTTTAAGCTGTATAATGAGTTTCAAAAGACCATAATTAACTTTTTGTACCCAAAAAATTTGATTTAATATCATTTTCGAAAGTTTTTTAAGGTTTAGAGCGTGCATGTCTAAATAGGCTTTCTAGTGAACCCGTTCGAATTTTAACCGAGTAAAAAGCTCAAAATTTTAGTTTATGCTGTATAATTAGGTTCAAAAGACCATAATTAACTTTTTGTACCAAAAAAATTGATTTATTATCATTTTCGATCGTTTTTAGGGTTTAGAGCGTGCATGTCTAAATAGGCTTTCTAGAGTACCCGTTCGAATTTTAACCGAGTAAAAAGCTCAAAATTTTAGTTTAAGCTGTATAATGAGTTTCAAAAGACCATAATTAACTTTTTGTACCCAAAAAATTTGATTTAATATCACTTTCGATAATTTTATAGGTTTTAGAGCGTGCATGACTAAATAGGCTTTTCTAGTGTACCCGTTCGAATTTTAACCGAGTAAAAACCTCAAAATTTTAGTTTAAGCTGTATAATTAGGTTCAAAAGACCATAATTAACTTTCTGTACCCAAAAAATTTGATTTAATATCATTTTCGAAAGTTTTTTAAGGTTTAGAGCGTGCATGTCTAAATAGGCTTTCTAGTGAACCCGTTCGAATTTTAACCGAGTAAAAAGCTCAAAATTTTAGTTTAAGCTGTATAATTAGGTTCAAAACACCATAATTAACTTTTTGTATCCAAAAAATTTGATTTAATATCATTTTCGATCGTTTTTTAGGGTTTAGAGCGTGCATGTCTAAATAGGCTTTCTAGTGAACCAGTTCGAATTTTAACCGAGTAAAAAGCTCAAAATTTTAGTTTAAGCTGTATAATTAGTTTCAAAAGACCATAATTAACTTTTTTTACCAAAAAAAATTGATTTATTATTATTTTCGATCGTTTTTTAGGGTTTAGAGCGTGCATGTCTAAATAGGCTTTCTAGTGAACCCGTTCGAATTTTAACCGAGTAAAAAGCTCAAAATTTTAGTTTAACCTGTATAATGAGTTTCAAAAGACCATAATTGACTTTTTGTACCCAAAAAATTTGATTTAATATCATTTTCGATCGTTTTTTAGGTTTTAGAGCGTGCATGACTAAATAGGCTTTCTAGTGTACCCGTTCGAATTTTAAAGGAGTAAAAAGCTCAAAATTTTAGTTTAAGCTGTATAATTAGGTTCAAAAGACCATAATTAACTTTTTGTACCCAAAAAATTTGATTTAATATCATTTTCGAAGGTTTTTTAGGGTTTAGAGCGTGCATGTCTAAATAGGCTTTCTATTGAACCCGTTCGAATTTTAACCGAGTAAAAAGCTCAAAATTTTAGTTTAAGATGTATAATGAGTTTCAAAAGACCATAATCAACTTTTTGTGCCCAAAAAATTTGATTTAATATCATTTTCGATCGTTTTTTAGGTTTTAGAGCGTGCATGACTAAATAGGCTTTCTAGTGAACCAGTTCGAATTTTAACCGAGTAAAAACCTCAAAATTTTAGTTTAAGCTGTATAATTAGGTTCAAAAGACCATAATTAACTTTCTGTACCCAAAAGAATTTGATTTAATATCATTTTCGAAAGTTTTTTAAGGTTTAGAGCGTGCATTTCTAAATAGGCTTTCTAGTGAACCCGTTCGAATTTTAACCGAGTAAAAAGCTCAAAATTTTAGTTTAAGCTGTATAATTAGGTTCAAAACACCATATTTAACTTTTTGTACCAAAAAAAATTGATTTAATATCATTTTCGATCCTTTTTTAGGGTTTAAAGCGTGCATGTCTAAATAGGCTTTCTAGTGAACCCGTTCGAATTTTAACCGAGTAAAAAGCTCAAAATTTTAGTTTAGGCTGTATAATTAGGTTCAAAAGACCATAATTAACTTTTTGTACCCAAAAAATTTGATTTAATATCATTTTCGAAAGTTTTTTAAGGTTTAGAGCGTGCATGTCTAAATAGGCTTTCTAGTGAACCCGTTCGAATTTTAACCGAGTAAAAAGCTCAAAATTTTAGTTTAAGCTGTATAATGAGTTTCAAAAGACTATAATTAACTTTTTGTACCCAAAAAATTTGATTTATTATCATTTTCGATCGTTTTTTAGGTTTTAGAGCGTGCATGACTAAATAGGCTTTCTAGTGTACCCGTTCGAATTTTAACCGAGTAAAAAGCTCAAAATTTTAGTTTAAGCTGTATAATGAGTTTCAAAAGACCATAATTAACTTTTTGTACCCAAAAAATTTGATTTAATATCATTTTCGAAAGTTTTTTAAGGTTTAGAGCGTGCATGTCTAAATAGGCTTTCTAGTGAACCCGTTCGAATTTTAACCGAGTAAAAAGCTCAAAATTTTAGTTTATGCTGTATAATTAGGTTCAAAAGACCATAATTAACTTTTTGTACCAAAAAAATTGATTTATTATCATTTTCGATCGTTTTTAGGGTTTAGAGCGTGCATGTCTAAATAGGCTTTCTAGAGTACCCGTTCGAATTTTAACCGAGTAAAAAGCTCAAAATTTTAGTTTAAGCTGTATAATGAGTTTCAAAAGACCATAATTAACTTTTTGTACCCAAAAAATTTGATTTAATATCACTTTCGATAATTTTATAGGTTTTAGAGCGTGCATGACTAAATAGGCTTTTCTAGTGTACCCGTTCGAATTTTAACCGAGTAAAAACCTCAAAATTTTAGTTTAAGATGTATAATTAGGTTCAAAAGACCATAATTAACTTTCTGTACCCAAAAAATTTGATTTAATATCATTTTCGAAAGTTTTTTAAGGTTTAGAGCGTGCATGTCTAAATAGGCTTTCTAGTGAACCCGTTCGAATTTTAACCGAGTAAAAAGCTCAAAATTTTAGTTTAAGCTGTATAATTAGGTTCAAAACACCATAATTAACTTTTTGTATCCAAAAAATTTGATTTAATATCATTTTCGATCGTTTTTTAGGGTTTAGAGCGTGCATGTCTAAATAGGCTTTCTAGTGAACCAGTTCGAATTTTAACCGAGTAAAAAGCTCAAAATTTTAGTTTAAGCTGTATAATTAGTTTCAAAAGACCATAATTAACTTTTTTTACCAAAAAAAATTGATTTATTATTATTTTCGATCGTTTTTTAGGGTTTAGAGCGTGCATGTCTAAATAGGCTTTCTAGTGAACCCGTTCGAATTTTAACCGAGTAAAAAGCTCAAAATTTTAGTTTAACCTGTATAATGAGTTTCAAAAGACCATAATTGACTTTTTGTACCCAAAAAATTTGATTTAATATCATTTTCGATCGTTTTTTAGGTTTTAGAGCGTGCATGACTAAATAGGCTTTCTAGTGTACCCGTTCGAATTTTAAAGGAGTAAAAAGCTCAAAATTTTAGTTTAAGCTGTATAATTAGGTTCAAAAGACCATAATTAACTTTTTGTACCCAAAAAATTTGATTTAATATCATTTTCGAAGGTTTTTTAAGGTTTAGAGCGTGCATGTCTAAATAGGCTTTCTAGTGAACCCGTTCGAATTTTAACCGAGTAAAAAGCTCAAAATTTTAGTTTAAGCTGTATAATGAGTTTCAAAAGACTATAATTAACTTTTTGTACCCAAAAAATTTGATTGAATATCATTTTCGATCGTTTTTTAGGTTTTAGAGCGTGCATGACTAAATAGGCTTTCTAGTGTACCCGTTCGAATTTTAAAGGAGTAAAAACCTCAAAATTTTAGTTTTAGATGTATAATTAGGTTCAAAAGACCATAATTAACTTTTTGTGCCAAAAAAATTGATTTATTATCATTTTCGATCGTTTTTAGGGTTTAGAGCGTGCATGTCTAAATAGGCTTTCTAGAGAACCCGTTCGAATTTTAACCGAGTAAAAAGCTCAAAATTTTAGTTTAAGCTGTATAATTAGGTTCAAAAGACCATAATTAATTTTTTGTACCCAAAAAAATTGATTTATTATCATTTTCGATCGTTTTTTAGGGTTTAGAGCGTGCATGTCTAAATAGGCTTTCTAGTGAACCCGTTCGAATTTTAACCGAGTAAAAAGCTCAAAATTTTAGTTTAAGATGTATAATGAGTTTCAAAAGACCATAATCAACTTTTTGTGCCCAAAAAATTTGATTTAATATCATTTTCGATCGTTTTTTAGGTTTTAGAGCGTGCATGACTAAATAGGCTTTCTAGTGAACCAGTTCGAATTTTAACCGAGTAAAAACCTCAAAATTTTAGTTTAAGCTGTATAATTAGGTTCAAAAGACCAAAATTAACTTTCTGTACGCAAAAGAATTTGATTTAATATCATTTTCGAAAGTTTTTTAAGGTTTAGAGCGTGCATTTCTAAATAGGCTTTCTAGTGAACCCGTTCGAATTTTAACCGAGTAAAAAGCTCAAAATTTTAGTTTAAGCTGTATAATTAGGTTCAAAACACCATATTTAACTTTTTGTACCAAAAAAAATTGATTTAATATCATTTTCGATCCTTTTTTAGGGTTTAAAGCGTGCATGTCTAAATAGGCTTTCTAGTGAACCCGTTCGAATTTTAACCGAGTAAAAAGCTCAAAATTTTAGTTTAGGCTGTATAATTAGGTTCAAAAGACCTAATTAACTTTTTGTACCCAAAAAATTTGATTTAATATCATTTTCGAAAGTTTTTTAAGGTTTAGAGCGTGCATGTCTAAATAGGCTTTCTAGTGAACCCGTTCGAATTTTAACCGAGTAAAAAGCTCAAAATTTTAGTTTAAGCTGTATAATGAGTTTCAAAAGACTATAATTAACTTTTTGTACCCAAAAAATTTGATTTATTATCATTTTCGATCGTTTTTTAGGTTTTAGAGCGTGCATGACTAAATAGGCTTTCTAGTGTACCCGTTCGAATTTTAACCGAGTAAAAAGCTCAAAATTTTAGTTTAAGCTGTATAATGAGTTTCAAAAGACCATAATTAACTTTTTGTACCCAAAAAATTTGATTTAATATCATTTTCGAAAGTTTTTTAAGGTTTAGAGCGTGCATGTCTAAATAGGCTTTCTAGTGAACCCGTGCGAATTTTAACCGAGTAAAAAGCTCAAAATTTTAGTTTATGCTGTATAATTAGGTTCAAAAGACCATAATTAACTTTTTGTACCAAAAAAATTGATTTATTATCATTTTCGATCGTTTTTAGGGTTTAGAGCGTGCATGTCTAAATAGGCTTTCTAGAGTACCCGTTCGAATTTTAACCGAGTAAAAAGCTCAAAATTTTAGTTTAAGCTGTATAATGAGTTTCAAAAGACCATAATTAACTTTTTGTACCCAAAAAATTTGATTTAATATCACTTTCGATAATTTTATAGGTTTTAGAGCGTGCATGACTAAATAGGCTTTTCTAGTGTACCCGTTCGAATTTTAACCGAGTAAAAACCTCAAAATTTTAGTTTAAGCTGTATAATTAGGTTCAAAAGACCATAATTAACTTTCTGTACCCAAAAAATTTGATTTAATATCATTTTCGAAGGTTTTTTAAGGTTTAGAGCGTGCATGTCTAAATAGGCTTTCTAGTGAACCCGTTCGAATTTTAACCGAGTAAAAAGCTCAAAATTTTAGTTTAAGCTGTATAATTAGGTTCAAAACACCATAATTAACTTTTTGTATCCAAAAAATTTGATTTAATATCATTTTCGATCGTTTTTTAGGGTTTAGAGCGTGCATGTCTAAATAGGCTTTCTAGTGAACCAGTTCGAATTTTAACCGAGTAAAAAGCTCAAAATTTTAGTTTAAGCTGTATAATTAGTTTCAAAAGACCATAATTAACTTTTTTTACCAAAAAAAATTGATTTATTATTATTTTCGATCGTTTTTTAGGGTTTAGAGAGTGCATGTCTAAATAGGCTTTCTAGTGAACCCGTTCGAATTTTAACCGAGTAAAAAGCTCAAAATTTTAGTTTAACCTGTATAATGAGTTTCAAAAGACCATAATTGACTTTTTGTACCCAAAAAATTTGATTTAATATCATTTTCGATCGTTTTTTAGGTTTTAGAGCGTGCATGACTAAATAGGCTTTCTAGTGTACCCGTTCGAATTTTAAAGGAGTAAAAAGCTCAAAATTTTAGTTTAAGCTGTATAATTAGGTTCAAAAGACCATAATTAACTTTTTGTACCCAAAAAATTTGATTTAATATCATTTTCGAAGGTTTTTTAAGGTTTAGAGCGTGCATGTCTAAATAGGCTTTCTAGTGAACCCGTTCGAATTTTAACCGAGTAAAAAGCTCAAAATTTTAGTTTAAGCTGTATAATGAGTTTCAAAAGACTATAATTAACTTTTTGTACCCAAAAAATTTGATTTAATATCATTTTCGATCGTTTTTTAGGTTTTAGAGCGTGCATGACTAAATAGGCTTTCTAGTGTACCCGTTCGAATTTTAAAGGAGTAAAAACCTCAAAATTTTAGTTTTAGATGTATAATTAGGTTCAAAAGACCATAATTAACTTTTTGTGCCAAAAAAATTGATTTATTATCATTTTCGATCGTTTTTAGGGTTTAGAGCGTGCATGTCTAAATAGGCTTTCTAGAGAACCCGTTCGAATTTTAACCGAGTAAAAAGCTCAAAATTTTAGTTTAAGCTGTATAATTAGGTTCAAAAGACCATAATTAATTTTTTGTACCCAAAAAAATTGATTTATTATCATTTTCGATCGTTTTTTAGGGTTTAGAGCGTGCATGTCTAAATAGGCTTTCTAGTGTACCCGTTCGAATTTTAACCGAGTAAAAAGCTCAAAATTTTAGTTTAAGCTGTATAATGAGTTTCAAAAGACCATAATTAACTTTTTGTACCCAAAAAATTTGATTTAATATCATTTTCAAAAGTTTTTTAAGGTTTAGAGCGTGCATGTCTAAATAGGCTTTCTAGTGAACCCGTTCGAATTTTAACCGAGTAAAAAGCTCAAAATTTTAGTTTATGCTGTATAATTAGGTTCAAAAGACCATAATTAACTTTTTGTACAAAAAAAATTGATTTATTATCATTTTCGATCGTTTTTAGGGTTTAGAGCGTGCATGTCTAAATAGGCTTTCTAGTGTACCCGTTCGAATTTTAACCGAGTAAAAAGCTCAAAATTTTAGTTTAAGCTGTATAATGAGTTTCAAAAGACCATAATTAACTTTTTGTACCCAAAAAATTTGATTTAATATCACTTTCGATAATTTTATAGGTTTTAGAGCGTGCATGACTAAATAGGCTTTTCTAGTGTACCCGTTCGAATTTTAACCGAGTAAAAACCTCAAAATTTTAGTTTAAGCTGTATAATTAGGTTCAAAAGACCATAATTAACTTTCTGTACCCAAAAAATTTGATTTAATATCATTTTCGAAAGTTTTTTAAGGTTTAGAGCGTGCATGTCTAAATAGGCATTCTAGTGAACCCGTTCGAATTTTAACCGAGTAAAAAGCTCAAAATTTTAGTTTAAGCTGTATAATTAGGTTCAAAACACCATAATTAACTTTTTGTAACCAAAAAATTTGATTTAATATCATTTTCGATCGTTTTTTAGGGTTTAGAGCGTGCATGTCTAAATAGGCTTTCTAGTGAACCAGTTCGAATTTTAACCGAGTAAAAAGCTCAAAATATTAGTTTAAGCTGTATAATTAGTTTCAAAAGACCATAATTAACTTTTTTTACCAAAAAAAATTGATTTATTATTATTTTCGATCGTTTTTTAGGGTTTAGAGCGTGCATGTCTAAATAGGTTTTCTAGTGAACCCGTTCGAATTTTAACCGAGTAAAAAGCTCAAAATTTTAGTTTAACCTGTATAATGAGTTTCAAAAGACCATAATTGACTTTTTGTACCCAAAAAATTTGATTTAATATCATTTTCGATCGTTTTTTAGGTTTTAGAGCGTGCATGACTAAATAGGCTTTCTAGTGTACCCGTTCGAATTTTAAAGGAGTAAAAAGCTCAAAATTTTAGTTTAAGCTGTATAATTAGGTTCAAAAGACCATAATTAACTTTTTGTACCCAAAAAATTTGATTTAATATCATTTTCGAAGGTTTTTTAAGGTTTAGAGCGTGCATGTCTAAATAGGCTTTCTAGTGAACCCGTTCGAATTTTAACCGAGTAAAAAGCTCAAAATTTTAGTTTAAGCTGTATAATGAGTTTCAAAAGACTATAATTAACTTTTTGTACCCAAAAAATTTGATTGAATATCATTTTCGATCGTTTTTTAGGTTTTAGAGCGTGCATGACTAAATAGGCTTTCTAGTGTACCCGTTCGAATTTTAAAGGAGTAAAAACCTCAAAATTTTAGTTTTAGATGTATAATTAGGTTCAAAAGACCATAATTAACTTTTTGTGCAAAAAAAATTGATTTATTATCATTTTCGATCGTTTTTAGGGTTTAGAGCGTGCATGTCTAAATAGGCTTTCTAGAGAACCCGTTCGAATTTTAACCGAGTAAAAAGCTCAAAATTTTAGTTTAAGCTGTATAATTAGGTTCAAAAGACCATAATTAATTTTTTGTACCCAAAAAAATTGATTTATTATCATTTTCGATCGTTTTTTAGGGTTTAGAGCGTGCATGTCTAAATAGGCTTTCTAGTGTACCCGTTCGAATTTTAACCGAGTAAAAAGCTCAAAATTTTAGTTTAAGCTGTATAATTAGGTTCAAAACACCATAATTAACTTTTTGTACCCAAAAAATTTGATTTAATATCATTTTCGATCGTTTTTTAGGGTTTAGAGCGTGCATGTCTAAATAGGCTTTCTAGTGAACCAGTTCGAATTTTAACCGAGTAAAAAGCTCAAAATATTAGTTTAAGCTGTATAATTAGTTTCAAAAGACCATAATTAACTTTTTTTACCAAAAAAAATTGATTTATTATTATTTTCGATCGTTTTTTAGGGTTTAGAGCGTGCATGTCTAAATAGGTTTTCTAGTGAACCCGTTCGAATTTTAACCGAGTAAAAAGCTCAAAATTTTAGTTTAACCTGTATAATGAGTTTCAAAAGACCATAATTGACTTTTTGTACCCAAAAAATTTGATTTAATATCATTTTCGATCGTTTTTTAGGTTTTAGAGCGTGCATGACTAAATAGGCTTTCTAGTGTACCGTTCGAATTTTAAAGGAGTAAAAAGCTCAAAATTTTAGTTTAAGCTGTATAATTAGGTTCAAAAGACCATAATTAACTTTTTGTACCCAAAAAATTTGATTTAATATCATTTTCGAAGGTTTTTTAAGGTTTAGAGCGTGCATGTCTAAATAGGCTTTCTAGTGAACCCGTTCGAATTTTAACCGAGTAAAAAGCTCAAAATTTTAGTTTAAGCTGTATAATGAGTTTCAAAAGACTATAATTAACTTTTTGTACCCAAAAAATTTGATTTAATATCATTTTCGATCGTTTTTTAGGTTTTAGAGCGTGCATGACTAAATAGGCTTTCTAGTGTACCCGTTCGAATTTTAAAGGAGTAAAAACCTCAAAATTTTAGTTTTAGATGTATAATTAGGTTCAAAAGACCATAATTAACTTTTTGTGCCAAAAAAATTGATTTATTATCATTTTCGATCGTTTTTAGGGTTTAGAGCGTGCATGTCTAAATAGGCTTTCTAGAGAACCCGTTCGAATTTTAACCGAGTAAAAAGCTCAAAATTTTAGTTTAAGCTGTATAATTAGGTTCAAAAGACCATAATTAATTTTTTGTACCCAAAAAAATTGATTTATTATCATTTTCGATCGTTTTTTAGGGTTTAGAGCGTGCATGTCTAAATAGGCTTTCTAGTGTACCCGTTCGAATTTTAACCGAGTAAAAAGCTCAAAATTTTAGTTTAAGCTGTATAATGAGTTTCAAAAGACCATAATTAACTTTTTGTACCCAAAAAATTTGATTTAATATCATTTTCAAAAGTTTTTTAAGGTTTAGAGCGTGCATGTCTAAATAGGCTTTCTAGTGAACCCGTTCGAATTTTAACCGAGTAAAAAGCTCAAAATTTTAGTTTATGCTGTATAATTAGGTTCAAAAGACCATAATTAACTTTTTGTACCAAAAAAATTGATTTATTATCATTTTCGATCGTTTTTAGGGTTTAGAGCGTGCATGTCTAAATAGGCTTTCTAGAGTACCCGTTCGAATTTTAACCGAGTAAAAAGCTCAAAATTTTAGTTTAAGCTGTATAATGAGTTTCAAAAGACCATAATTAACTTTTTGTACCCAAAAAATTTGATTTAATATCACTTTCGATAATTTTATAGGTTTTAGAGCGTGCATGACTAAATAGGCTTTCTAGTGAACCAGTTCGAATTTTAACCGAGTAAAAAGCTCAAAATTTTAGTTTAAGCTGTATAATTAGGTTCAAAACACCATAATTAACTTTTTGTATCCAAAAAATTTGATTTAATATCATTTTCGATCGTTTTTTAGGGTTTAGAGCGTGCATGTCTAAATAGGCTTTCTAGTGAACCAGTTCGAATTTTAACCGAGTAAAAAGCTCAAAATATTAGTTTAAGCTGTATAATTAGTTTCAAAAGACCATAATTAACTTTTTTAACCAAAAAAAATTGATTTATTATTATTTTCGATCGTTTTTTAGGGTTTAGAGCGTGCATGTCTAAATAGGTTTTCTAGTGAACCCGTTCGAATTTTAACCGAGTAAAAAGCTCAAAATTTTAGTTTAACCTGTATAATGAGTTTCAAAAGACCATAATTGACTTTTTGTACCCAAAAAATTTGATTTAATATCATTTTCGATCGTTTTTTAGGTTTTAGAGCGTGCATGACTAAATAGGCTTTCTAGTGTACCCGTTCGAATTTTAAAGGAGTAAAAAGCTCAAAATTTTAGTTTAAGCTGTATAATTAGGTTCAAAAGACCATAATTAACTTTTTGTACCCAAAAAATTTGATTTAATATCATTTTCGAAGGTTTTTTAAGGTTTAGAGCGTGCATGTCTAAATAGGCTTTCTAGTGAACCCGTTCGAATTTTAACCGAGTAAAAAGCTCAAAATTTTAGTTTAAGCTGTATAATGAGTTTCAAAAGACTATAATTAACTTTTTGTACCCAAAAAATTTGATTTAATATCATTTTCGATCGTTTTTTAGGTTTTAGAGCGTGCATGACTAAATAGGCTTTCTAGTGTACCCGTTCGAATTTTAAAGGAGTAAAAACCTCAAAATTTTAGTTTTAGATGTATAATTAGGTTCAAAAGACCATAATTAACTTTTTGTGCAAAAAAAATTGATTTATTATCATTTTCGATCGTTTTTAGGGTTTAGAGCGTGCATGTCTAAATAGGCTTTCTAGAGAACCCGTTCGAATTTTAACCGAGTAAAAAGCTCAAAATTTTAGTTTAAGCTGTATAATTAGGTTCAAAAGACCATAATTAATTTTTTGTACCCAAAAAAATTGATTTATTATCATTTTCGATCGTTTTTTAGGGTTTAGAGCGTGCATGTCTAAATAGGCTTTCTAGTGTACCCGTTCGAATTTTAACCGAGTAAAAAGCTCAAAATTTTAGTTTAAGCTGTATAATTAGGTTCAAAACACCATAATTAACTTTTTGTACCCAAAAAATTTGATTTAATATCATTTTCGATCGTTTTTTAGGGTTTAGAGCGTGCATGTCTAAATAGGCTTTCTAGTGAACCAGTTCGAATTTTAACCGAGTAAAAAGCTCAAAATATTAGTTTAAGCTGTATAATTAGTTTCAAAAGACCATAATTAACTTTTTTTACCAAAAAAAATTGATTTATTATTATTTTCGATCGTTTTTTAGGGTTTAGAGCGTGCATGTCTAAATAGGTTTTCTAGTGAACCCGTTCGAATTTTAACCGAGTAAAAAGCTCAAAATTTTAGTTTAACCTGTATAATGAGTTTCAAAAGACCATAATTGACTTTTTGTACCCAAAAAATTTGATTTAATATCATTTTCGATCGTTTTTTAGGTTTTAGAGCGTGCATGACTAAATAGGCTTTCTAGTGTACCGTTCGAATTTTAAAGGAGTAAAAAGCTCAAAATTTTAGTTTAAGCTGTATAATTAGGTTCAAAAGACCATAATTAACTTTTTGTACCCAAAAAATTTGATTTAATATCATTTTCGAAGGTTTTTTAAGGTTTAGAGCGTGCATGTCTAAATAGGCTTTCTAGTGAACCCGTTCGAATTTTAACCGAGTAAAAAGCTCAAAATTTTAGTTTAAGCTGTATAATGAGTTTCAAAAGACTATAATTAACTTTTTGTACCCAAAAAATTTGATTTAATATCATTTTCGATCGTTTTTTAGGTTTTAGAGCGTGCATGACTAAATAGGCTTTCTAGTGTACCCGTTCGAATTTTAAAGGAGTAAAAACCTCAAAATTTTAGTTTTAGATGTATAATTAGGTTCAAAAGACCATAATTAACTTTTTGTGCCAAAAAAATTGATTTATTATCATTTTCGATCGTTTTTAGGGTTTAGAGCGTGCATGTCTAAATAGGCTTTCTAGAGAACCCGTTCGAATTTTAACCGAGTAAAAAGCTCAAAATTTTAGTTTAAGCTGTATAATTAGGTTCAAAAGACCATAATTAATTTTTTGTACCCAAAAAAATTGATTTATTATCATTTTCGATCGTTTTTTAGGGTTTAGAGCGTGCATGTCTAAATAGGCTTTCTAGTGTACCCGTTCGAATTTTAACCGAGTAAAAAGCTCAAAATTTTAGTTTAAGCTGTATAATGAGTTTCAAAAGACCATAATTAACTTTTTGTACCCAAAAAATTTGATTTAATATCATTTTCAAAAGTTTTTTAAGGTTTAGAGCGTGCATGTCTAAATAGGCTTTCTAGTGAACCCGTTCGAATTTTAACCGAGTAAAATGCTCAAAATTTTAGTTTATGCTGTATAATTAGGTTCAAAAGACCATAATTAACTTTTTGTACCAAAAAAATTGATTTATTATCATTTTCGATCGTTTTTAGGGTTTAGAGCGTGCATGTCTAAATAGGCTTTCTAGAGTACCCGTTCGAATTTTAACCGAGTAAAAAGCTCAAAATTTTAGTTTAAGCTGTATAATGAGTTTCAAAAGACCATAATTAACTTTTTGTACCCAAAAAATTTGATTTAATATCACTTTCGATAATTTTATAGGTTTTAGAGCGTGCATGACTAAATAGGCTTTTCTAGTGTACCCGTTCGAATTTTAACCGAGTAAAAACCTCAAAATTTTAGTTTAAGCTGTATAATTAGGTTCAAAAGACCATAATTAACTTTCTGTACCCAAAAAATTTGATTTAATATCATTTTCGAAAGTTTTTTAAGGTTTAGAGCGTGCATGTCTAAATAGGCTTTCTAGTGAACCCGTTCGAATTTTAACCGAGTAAAAAGCTCAAAACTTTAGTTTAAGCTGTATAATTAGGTTCAAAACACCATAATTAACTTTTTGTACCCAAAAAATTTGATTTAATATCATTTTCGATCGTTTTTTAGGGTTTAGAGCGTGCATGTCTAAATAGGCTTTCTAGTGAACCAGTTCGAATTTTAACCGAGTAAAAAGCTCAAAATTTTAGTTTAAGCTGTATAATTAGTTTCAAAAGACCATAATTAACTTTTTTTACCAAAAAAAATTGATTTATTATTATTTTCGATCGTTTTTTAGGGTTTAGAGCGTGCATGTCTAAATAGGTTTTCTAGTGAACCCGTTCGAATTTTAACCGAGTAAAAAGCTCAAAATTTTAGTTTAACCTGTATAATGAGTTTCAAAAGACCATAATTGACTTTTTGTACCCAAAAAATTTGATTTAATATCATTTTCGATCGTTTTTTAGGTTTTAGAGCGTGCATGACTAAATAGGCTTTCTAGTGTACCCGTTCGAATTTTAAAGGAGTAAAAAGCTCAAAATTTTAGTTTAAGCTGTATAATTAGGTTCAAAAGACCATAATTAACTTTTTGTACCCAAAAAATTTGATTTAATATCATTTTCGAAGGTTTTTTAAGGTTTAGAGCGTGCATGTCTAAATAGGCTTTCTAGTGAACCCGTTCGAATTTTAACCGAGTAAAAAGCTCAAAATTTTAGTTTAAGCTGTATAATGAGTTTCAAAAGACTATAATTAACTTTTTGTACCCAAAAAATTTTATTTAATATCATTTTCGATCGTTTTTTAGGTTTTAGAGCGTGCATGACTAAATAGGCTTTCTAGTGTACCCGTTCGAATTTTAAAGGAGTAAAAACCTCAAAATTTTAGTTTTAGATGTATAATTAGGTTCAAAAGACCATAATTAACTTTTTGTGCAAAAAAAATTGATTTATTATCATTTTCGATCGTTTTTAGGGTTTAGAGCGTGCATGTCTAAATAGGCTTTCTAGAGAACCCGTTCGAATTTTAACCGAGTAAAAAGCTCAAAATTTTAGTTTAAGCTGTATAATTAGGTTCAAAAGACCATAATTAATTTTTTGTACCCAAAAAAATTGATTTATTATCATTTTCGATCGTTTTTTAGGGTTTAGAGCGTGCATGTCTAAATAGGCTTTCTAGTGTACCCGTTCGAATTTTAACCGAGTAAAAAGCTCAAAATTTTAGTTTAAGCTGTATAATGAGTTTCAAAAGACCATAATTAACTTTTTGTACCCAAAAAATTTGATTTAATATCATTTTCAAAAGTTTTTTAAGGTTTAGAGCGTGCATGTCTAAATAGGCTTTCTAGTGAACCCGTTCGAATTTTAACCGAGTAAAATGCTCAAAATTTTAGTTTATGCTGTATAATTAGGTTCAAAAGACCATAATTAACTTTTTGTACCAAAAAAATTGATTTATTATCATTTTCGATCGTTTTTAGGGTTTAGAGCGTGCATGTCTAAATAGGCTTTCTAGAGTACCCGTTCGAATTTTAACCGAGTAAAAAGCTCAAAATTTTAGTTTAAGCTGTATAATGAGTTTCAAAAGACCATAATTAACTTTTTGTACCCAAAAAATTTGATTTAATATCACTTTCGATAATTTTATAGGTTTTAGAGCGTGCATGACTAAATAGGCTTTTCTAGTGTACCCGTTCGAATTTTAACCGAGTAAAAACCTCAAAATTTTAGTTTAAGCTGTATAATTAGGTTCAAAAGACCATAATTAACTTTCTGTACCCAAAAAATTTGATTTAATATCATTTTCGAAAGTTTTTTAAGGTTTAGAGCGTGCATGTCTAAATAGGCTTTCTAGTGAACCCGTTCGAATTTTAACCGAGTAAAAAGCTCAAAACTTTAGTTTAAGCTGTATAATTAGGTTCAAAACACCATAATTAACTTTTTGTACCCAAAAAATTTGATTTAATATCATTTTCGATCGTTTTTTAGGGTTTAGAGCGTGCATGTCTAAATAGGCTTTCTAGTGAACCAGTTCGAATTTTAACCGAGTAAAAAGCTCAAAATTTTAGTTTAAGCTGTATAATTAGTTTCAAAAGACCATAATTAACTTTTTTTACCAAAAAAAATTGATTTATTATTATTTTCGATCGTTTTTTAGGGTTTAGAGCGTGCATGTCTAAATAGGTTTTCTAGTGAACCCGTTCGAATTTTAACCGAGTAAAAAGCTCAAAATTTTAGTTTAACCTGTATAATGAGTTTCAAAAGACCATAATTGACTTTTTGTACCCAAAAAATTTGATTTAATATCATTTTCGATCGTTTTTTAGGTTTTAGAGCGTGCATGACTAAATAGGCTTTCTAGTGTACCCGTTCGAATTTTAAAGGAGTAAAAAGCTCAAAATTTTAGTTTAAGCTGTATAATTAGGTTCAAAAGACCATAATTAACTTTTTGTACCCAAAAAATTTGATTTAATATCATTTTCGAAGGTTTTTTAAGGTTTAGAGCGTGCATGTCTAAATAGGCTTTCTAGTGAACCCGTTCGAATTTTAACCGAGTAAAAAGCTCAAAATTTTAGTTTAAGCTGTATAATGAGTTTCAAAAGACTATAATTAACTTTTTGTACCCAAAAAATTTGATTTAATATCATTTTCGATCGTTTTTTAGGTTTTAGAGCGTGCATGACTAAATAGGCTTTCTAGTGTACCCGTTCGAATTTTAAAGGAGTAAAAACCTCAAAATTTTAGTTTTAGATGTATAATTAGGTTCAAAAGACCATAATTAACTTTTTGTGCCAAAAAAATTGATTTATTATCATTTTCGATCGTTTTTTAGGGTTTAGAGCGTGCATGTCTAAATAGGCTTTCTAGAGTACCCGTTCGAATTTTAACCGAGTAAAAAGCTCAAAATTTTAGTTTATGCTGTATAATTAGGTTCGAAAGACCATAATTAACTTTTTGTACCAAAAAAATTGATTTATTATCATTTTCGATCGTTTTTTAGGGTTTAGAGCGTGCATGTCTAAATAGGCTTTCTAGTGTACCCGTTCGAATTTTAATCGAGTAAAAAGCTCAAAATTTTAGTTTAAGATGTATAATTAGGTTCAAAACACCATAATTAACTTTTTGTACCCAAAAAAATTGATTTAATATCATTTTCGATCGTTTTTTAGGGTTTAGAGCGTGCATGTCTAAATAGGCTTTCTAGTGTACCCGTTCGAATTTTAACCGAGTAAAAAGCTCAAAATTTTAGTTTAAGCTGTATAATTAGGTTCAAAACACCATAATTAACTTTTTGTACCCAAAAAAATTGATTTAATATCATTTTCGATCGTTTTTTAGGGTTTAGAGCGTGCATGTCTAAATAGGCTTTCTAGTGAACCAGTTCGAATTTTAACCGAGTAAAAAGCTCAAAATTTTAGTTTAAGCTGTATAATTAGTTTCAAAAGACCATAATTAACTTTTTTTACCAAAAAAAATTGATTTATTATTATTTTCGATCGTTTTTTAGGGTTTAGAGCGTGCATGTCTAAATAGGTTTTCTAGTGAACCCGTTCGAATTTTAACCGAGTAAAAAGCTCAAAATTTTAGTTTAACCTGTATAATGAGTTTCAAAAGACCATAATTGACTTTTTGTACCCAAAAAATTTGATTTAATATCATTTTCGATCGTTTTTTAGGTTTTAGAGCGTGCATGACTAAATAGGCTTTCTAGTGTACCCGTTCGAATTTTAAAGGAGTAAAAAGCTCAAAATTTTAGTTTAAGCTGTATAATTAGGTTCAAAAGACCATAATTAACTTTTTGTACCCAAAAAATTTGATTTAATATCATTTTCGAAGGTTTTTTAAGGTTTAGAGCGTGCATGTCTAAATAGGCTTTCTAGTGAACCCGTTCGAATTTTAACCGAGTAAAAAGCTCAAAATTTTAGTTTAAGCTGTATAATGAGTTTCAAAAGACTATAATTAACTTTTTGTACCCAAAAAATTTGATTTAATATCATTTTCGATCGTTTTTTAGGTTTTAGAGCGTGCATGACTAAATAGGCTTTCTAGTGTACCCGTTCGAATTTTAAAGGAGTAAAAACCTCAAAATTTTAGTTTTAGATGTATAATTAGGTTCAAAAGACCATAATTAACTTTTTGTGCAAAAAAAATTGATTTATTATCATTTTCGATCGTTTTTAGGGTTTAGAGCGTGCATGTCTAAATAGGCTTTCTAGAGAACCCGTTCGAATTTTAACCGAGTAAAAAGCTCAAAATTTTAGTTTAAGCTGTATAATTAGGTTCAAAAGACCATAATTAATTTTTTGTACCCAAAAAAATTGATTTATTATCATTTTCGATCGTTTTTTAGGGTTTAGAGCGTGCATGTCTAAATAGGCTTTCTAGTGTACCCGTTCGAATTTTAACCGAGTAAAAAGCTCAAAATTTTAGTTTAAGCTGTATAATTAGGTTCAAAACACCATAATTAACTTTTTGTACCAAAAAAATTTGATTTAATATCATTTTCGATCGTTTTTTAAGGTTTAGAGCGTGCATGTCTAAATAGGCTTTCTAGTGAACCAGTTCGAATTTTAACCGAGTAAAAAGCTCAAAATATTAGTTTAAGCTGTATAATTAGTTTCAAAAGACCATAATTAACTTTTTTTACCAAAAAAAATTGATTTATTATTATTTTCGATCGTTTTTTAGGGTTTAGAGCGTGCATGTCTAAATAGGTTTTCTAGTGAACCCGTTCGAATTTTAACCGAGTAAAAAGCTCAAAATTTTAGTTTAACCTGTATAATGAGTTTCAAAAGACCATAATTGACTTTTTGTACCCAAAAAATTTGATTTAATATCATTTTCGATCGTTTTTTAGGTTTTAGAGCGTGCATGACTAAATAGGCTTTCTAGTGTACCCGTTCGAATTTTAAAGGAGTAAAAAGCTCAAAATTTTAGTTTAAGCTGTATAATGAGGTTCAAAAGACCATAATTAACTTTTTGTACCCAAAAAATTTGATTTAATATCATTTTCGAAGGTTTTTTAAGGTTTAGAGCGTGCATGTCTAAATAGGCTTTCTAGTGAACCCGTTCGAATTTTAACCGAGTAAAAAGCTCAAAATTTTAGTTTAAGCTGTATAATGAGTTTCAAAAGACTATAATTAACTTTTTGTACCCAAAAAATTTGATTTAATATCATTTTCGATCGTTTTTTAGGTTTTAGAGCGTGCATGACTAAATAGGCTTTCTAGTGTACCCGTTCGAATTTTAAAGGAGTAAAAACCTCAAAATTTTAGTTTTAGATGTATAATTAGGTTCAAAAGACCATAATTAACTTTTTGTGCAAAAAAAATTGATTTATTATCATTTTCGATCGTTTTTAGGGTTTAGAGCGTGCATGTCTAAATAGGCTTTCTAGAGAACCCGTTCGAATTTTAACCGAGTAAAAAGCTCAAAATTTTAGTTTAAGCTGTATAATTAGGTTCAAAAGACCATAATTAATTTTTTGTACCCAAAAAAATTGATTTATTATCATTTTCGATCGTTTTTTAGGGTTTAGAGCGTGCATGTCTAAATAGGCTTTCTAGTGTACCCGTTCGAATTTTAACCGAGTAAAAAGCTCAAAATTTTAGTTTAAGCTGTATAATTAGGTTCAAAACACCATAATTAACTTTTTGTACCCAAAAAATTTGATTTAATATCATTTTCGATCGTTTTTTAGGGTTTAGAGCGTGCATGTCTAAATAGGCTTTCTAGTGAACTAGTTCGAAATTTAACCGAGTAAAAACCTCAAAATTTTAGTTTAAGGTGTATAATTAGGTTCAAAAGACCATAATTATCTTTTTGTACCAAAAAAAATTGATTTATTATCATTTTCGATCGTTTTTTAGGGTTTAGAGCGTGCATGTCTAAATAGGCTTTCTAGTGAACCCGTTCGAATTTTAACCGAGTAAAAAGCTCAAAATTTTAGTTTAAGCTGTATAATGAGGTTCAAAAGACCATAATTAACTTTTTGTACCCAAAAAATTTGATTTAATATCATTTTCGAAAGTTTTTTAAGGTTTAGAGCGTGCATGTCTAAATAGGCTTTCTAGTGAACCCGTTCGAATTTTAACCGAGTAAAAAGCTCAAAATTTTAGTTTAAGCTGTATAATTAGGTTCAAAACACCATAATTAACTTTTTGTACCCAAAAAAATTGATTTAATATCATTTTCGATCCTTTTTTAGGGTTTAAAGCATGCATGTCTAAATAGGCTTTCTAGTGAACCCGTTCGAATTTTAACCGAGTAAAAAGCTCAAAATTTTAGTTTAAGCTGTATAATTAGGTTGAAAACACCATAATTAACTTTTTGTACCAAAAAAATTGATTTATTATCATTTTCGATCGTTTTTAGGGTTTAGAGCGTGCATGTCTAAATAGGCTTTCTAGAGTACCCATTCGAATTTTAACCGAGTAAAAAGCTCAAAATTTTAGTTTATGCTATATAATTAGTTTCAAACGACCATAATTAACTTTTTGTACCCAAAAAAATTGATTTATTATCATTTTCGATCGTTTTTTAGGGTTTAGAGCGTGCATGTCTAAATAGGCTTTCTAGTGAACCCGTTCGAATTTTAACCGAGTAAAAAGCTCAAAATTTTAGTTTAAGCTGTATAATTAGGTTGAAAACACCATAATTAACTCTTTGTACCAAAAAAATTGATTTATTATCATTTTCGATCGTTTTCAGGGTTTAGAGCGTGCATGTCTAAATAGGCTTTCTAGAGTACCCGTTCGAATTTTAACCGAGTAAAAAGCTCAAAATTTTAGTTTATGCTATATAATTAGTTTCAAACGACCATAATTAACTTTTTGTACCCAAAAAAATTGATTTATTATCATTTTCGATCGTTTTTTAGGGTTTAGAGCGTGCATGTCTAAATAGGCTTTCTAGTGAACCCGTTCGAATTTTAACCGAGTAAAAAGCTCAAAATTTTAGTTTAAGCTGTATAATTAGGTTCAAAACACCATAATTAACTTTTTGTACGCAAAAAAATTGATTTAATATCATTTTCGATCGTTTTTTAGGGTTTAGAGCGTGCATGTCTAAATAGGCTTTCTAGTGAACCAGTTCGAATTTTAACCGAGTAAAAACCTCAAAATTTTAGTTTTAGATGTATAATTAGGTTCAAAAGACCATAATTAACTTTTTGTGCCAAAAAAATTGATTTATTATCATTTTCGATCGTTTTTAGGGTTTAGAGCGTGCATGTCTAAATAGCCTTTCTAGAGAACCCGTTCGAATTTTAACCGAGTAAAAAGCTCAAAATTTTAGTTTAAGCTGTATAATTAGGTTCAAAAGACCATAATTAACTTTTTGTACCCAAAAAATTTGATTTAATATCATTTTCGAAAGTTTTTTAAGGTTTAGAGCGTGCATGTCTAAATAGGCTTTCTAGTGAACCCGTTCGAATTTTACCCGAGTAAAAAGCTCAAAATTTTAGTTTAAGCTGTATTATTAGGTTCAAAACACCATAATTAACTTTTTGTACCCAAAAAAATTGATTTAATATCATTTTCGATCCTTTTTTAGGGTTTAAAGCATGCATGTCTAAATAGGCTTTCTAGTGAACCCGTTCGAATTTTAACCGAGTAAAAAGCTCAAAATTTTAGTTTAAGCTGTATAATTAGGTTGAAAACACCATAATTAACTTTTTGTACCAAAAAAATTGATTTATTATCATTTTCGATCGTTTTTAGGGTTTAGAGCGTGCATGTCTAAATAGGCTTTCTAGAGTACCCATTCGAATTTTAACCGAGTAAAAAGCTCAAAATTTTAGTTTATGCTATATAATTAGTTTCAAACGACCATAATTAACTTTTTGTACCCAAAAAAATTGATTTATTACCATTTTCGATCGTTTTTTAGGGTTTAGAGCGTGCATGTCTAAATAGGCTTTCTAGTGAACCCGTTTGAATTTTAACCGAGTAAAAAGCTCAAAATTTTAGTTTAAGCTGTATAATTAGGTTGAAAACACCATAATTAACTCTTTATACCAAAAAAATTGATTTATTATCATTTTCGATCGTTTTCAGGGTTTAGAGCGTGCATGTCTAAATAGGCTTTCTAGAGTACCTGTTCGAATTTTAACCGAGTAAAAAGCTCAAAATTTTAGTTTATGCTGTATAATTAGTTTCAAAAGACCATAATTAACTTTTTGTACCCAAAAAAATTGATTTATTATCATTTTCGATCGTTTTTTAGGGTTTAGAGCGTGCATGTCTAAATAGGCTTTCTAGTGAACCCGTTCGAATTTTAACCGAGTAAAAAGCTCAAAATTTTAGTTTAAGCTGTATGATTAGGTTCAAAAGACCATAATTAATTTTTTGTACCCAAAAAAATTTATTTATTATCATTTTCGATCGTTTTTTAGGGTTTAGAGCGTGCATGTCTAAATAGGTTTTCTAGTGTACCCGTTCGAATTTTAACCGAGTAAAAAGCTCAAAATTTTAGTTTAAGCTGTATAATTAGGTTGATAACACCATAATTAACTTTTTGTACCAAAAAAATTGATTTATTATCATTTTCGATAATTTTTAGGGTTTAGAGCGTGCATGTCTAAATAGGCTTTCTAGAGTACCCATTCGAATATTAACCGAGTAAAAAGCTCAAAATTTTAGTTTATGCTATATAATTAGTTTCAAACGGCAATAATTAACTTTTTGTACCCAAAAAAATTGATTTATTATCATTTTCGATCGTTTTTTAGGGTTTAGAGCGTGCATGTCTAAATAGGCTTTCTAGTGAACCCGTTCGAATTTTAACCGAGTAAAAAGCTCAAAATTTTAGTTTAAGCTGTATAATTAGGTTGAAAACACCATAATTAACTCTTTGTACCAAAAAAATTGATTTATTATCATTTTCGATCGTTTTCAGGGTTTAGAGCGTGCATGTCTAAATAGGCTTTCTAGAGTACCCGTTCGAATTTTAACCGAGTAAAAAGCTCAAAATTTTAGTTTATGCTGTATAATTAGTTTCAAAAGACCATAATTAACTTTTTGTACCCAAAAAAATTGATTTATTATCATTTTCGATCGTTTTTAGGGTTTAGAGCGTGCATGTCTAAATAGGCTTTCTAGAGTACCCATTCGAATTTTAACCGAGTAAAAAGCTCAAAATTTTAGTTTATGCTATATAATTAGTTTCAAACGACCATAATTAACTTTTTGTACCCAAAAAAATTGATTTATTACCATTTTCGATCGTTTTTTAGGGTTTAGAGCGTGCATGTCTAAATAGGCATTCTAGTGAACCCGTTCGAATTTTAACCGAGTAAAAAGCTCAAAATTTTAGTTTAAGCTGTATAATTAGGTTGAGAACACCATAATTAACTTTTTGTACCAAAAAAATTGATTTATTATCATTTTCGATCGTTTTTAGGGTTTAGAGCGTGCATGTCTAAATAGGCTTTCTAGAGTACCCATTCGAATTTTAACCGAGTAAAAAGCTCAAAATTTTAGTTTATGCTATATAATTAGTTTCAAACGGCCATAATTAACTTTTTGTACCCAAAAAAATTGATTTATTATCATTTTCGATCGTTTTTTAGGGTTTAGAGCGTGCATGTCTAAATAGGCTTTCTAGTGAACCCGTTCGAATTTTAACCGAGTAAAAAGCTCAAAATTTTAGTTTAAGCTGTATAATTAGGTTGAAAACACCATAATTAACTCTTTGTACCAAAAAAATTGATTTATTATCATTTTCGATCGTTTTCAGGGTTTAGAGCGTGCATGTCTAAATAGGCTTTCTAGAGTACCCGTTCGAATTTTAACCGAGTAAAAAGCTCAAAATTTTAGTTTATGCTGTATAATTAGTTTCAAAAGACCATAATTAACTTTTTGTACCCAAAAAAATTGATTTATTATCATTTTCGATCGTTTTTTAGGGTTTAGAGCGTGCATGTCTAAATAGGCTTTCTAGTGAACCCGTTCGAATTTTAACCGAGTAAAAAGCTCAAAATTTTAGTTTAAGCTGTATGATTAGGTTCAAAAGACCATAATTAATTTTTTGTACCCAAAAAAATTTATTTATTATCATTTTCGATCGTTTTTTAGGGTTTAGAGCGTGCATGTCTAAATAGGCTTTCTAGTGTACCCGTTCGAATTTTAACCGAGTAAAAAGCTCAAAATTTTAGTTTAAGCTGTATAATTAGGTTCAAAACACCATAATTAACTTTTTGTACGCAAAAAAATTGATTTAATATCATTTTCGATCGTTTTTTAGGGTTTAGAGCGTGCATGTCTAAATAGGCTTTCTAGTGAACCAGTTCGAATTTTAACCGAGTAAAAACCTCAAAATTTTAGTTTTAGATGTATAATTAGGTTCAAAAGACCATAATTAACTTTTTGTACCCAAAAAATTTGATTTAATATCATTTTCGAAAGTTTTTTAAGGTTTAGAGCGTGCATGTCTAAATAGGCTTTCTAGTGAACCCGTTCGAATTTTACCCGAGTAAAAAGCTCAAAATTTTAGTTTAAGCTGTATTATTAGGTTCAAAACACCATAATTAACTTTTTGTACCCAAAAAAATTGATTTAATATCATTTTCGATCCTTTTTTAGGGTTTAAAGCATGCATGTCTAAATAGGCTTTCTAGTGAACCCGTTCGAATTTTAACCGAGTAAAAAGCTCAAAATTTTAGTTTAAGCTGTATAATTAGGTTGAAAACACCATAATTAACTTTTTGTACCAAAAAAATTGATTTATTATCATTTTCGATCGTTTTTAGGGTTTAGAGCGTGCATGTCTAAATAGGCTTTCTAGAGTACCCATTCGAATTTTAACCGAGTAAAAAGCTCAAAATTTTAGTTTATGCTATATAATTAGTTTCAAACGACCATAATTAACTTTTTGTACCCAAAAAAATTGATTTATTACCATTTTCGATCGTTTTTTAGGGTTTAGAGCGTGCATGTCTAAATAGGCTTTCTAGTGAACCCGTTTGAATTTTAACCGAGTAAAAAGCTCAAAATTTTAGTTTAAGCTGTATAATTAGGTTGAAAACACCATAATTAACTCTTTATACCAAAAAAATTGATTTATTATCATTTTCGATCGTTTTCAGGGTTTAGAGCGTGCATGTCTAAATAGGCTTTCTAGAGTACCTGTTCGAATTTTAACCGAGTAAAAAGCTCAAAATTTTAGTTTATGCTGTATAATTAGTTTCAAACGACCATAATTAACTTTTTGTACCCAAAAAAATTGATTTATTATCATTTTCGATCGTTTTTTAGGGTTTAGAGCGTGCATGTCTAAATAGGCTTTCTAGTGAACCCGTTCGAATTTTAACCGAGTAAAAAGCTCAAAATTTTAGTTTAAGCTGTATAATTAGGTTGAAAACACCATAATTAACTCTTTGTACCAAAAAAATTGATTTATTATCATTTTCGATCGTTTTCAGGGTTTAGAGCGTGCATGTCTAAATAGGCTTTCTAGAGTACCCGTTCGAATTTTAACCGAGTAAAAAGCTCAAAATTTTAGTTTATGCTCTATAATTAGTTTCAAACGACCATAATTAACTTTTTGTACCCAAAAAAATTGATTTATTATCATTTTCGATCGTTTTTTAGGGTTTAGAGCGTGCATGTCTAAATAGGCTTTCTAGTGAACCCGTTCGAATTTTAACCGAGTAAAAAGCTCAAAATTTTAGTTTAAGCTGTATAATTAGGTTCAAAACACCATAATTAACTTTTTGTACGCAAAAAAATTGATTTAATATCATTTTCGATCGTTTTTTAGGGTTTAGAGCGTGCATGTCTAAATAGGCTTTCTAGTGAACCAGTTCGAATTTTAACCGAGTAAAAACCTCAAAATTTTAGTTTTAGATGTATAATTAGGTTCAAAAGACCATAATTAACTTTTTGTGCCAAAAAAATTGATTTATTATCATTTTCGATCGTTTTTAGGGTTTAGAGCGTGCATGTCTAAATAGGCTTTCTAGTGAACCCGTTCGAATTTTAACCGAGTAAAAAGCTCAAAATTTTAGTTTAAGCTGTATGATTAGGTTCAAAAGACCATAATTAATTTTTTGTACCCAAAAAAATTGATTTATTATCATTTTCGATCGTTTTTTAGGGTTTAGAGCGTGCATGTCTAAATAGGCTTTCTAGTGTACCCGTTCGAATTTTAACCGAGTAAAAAGCTCAAAATTTTAGTTTAAGCTGTATAATTAGGTTCAAAACACCATAATTAACTTTTTGTACGCAAAAAAATTGATTTAATATCATTTTCGATCGTTTTTTAGGGTTTAGAGCGTGCATGTCTAAATAGGCTTTCTAGTGAACCAGTTCGAATTTTAACCGAGTAAAAACCTCAAAATTTTAGTTTTAGATGTATAATTAGGTTCAAAAGACCATAATTAACTTTTTGTACCCAAAAAATTTGATTTAATATCATTTTCGAAAGTTTTTTAAGGTTTAGAGCGTGCATGTCTAAATAGGCTTTCTAGTGAACCCGTTCGAATTTTACCCGAGTAAAAAGCTCAAAATTTTAGTTTAAGCTGTATTATTAGGTTCAAAACACCATAATTAACTTTTTGTACCCAAAAAAATTGATTTAATATCATTTTCGATCCTTTTTTAGGGTTTAAAGCATGCATGTCTAAATAGGCTTTCTAGTGAACCCGTTCGAATTTTAACCGAGTAAAAAGCTCAAAATTTTAGTTTAAGCTGTATAATTAGGTTGAAAACACCATAATTAACTTTTTGTACCAAAAAAATTGATTTATTATCATTTTCGATCGTTTTTAGGGTTTAGAGCGTGCATGTCTAAATAGGCTTTCTAGAGTACCCATTCGAATTTTAACCGAGTAAAAAGCTCAAAATTTTAGTTTATGCTATATAATTAGTTTCAAACGACCATAATTAACTTTTTGTACCCAAAAAAATTGATTTATTACCATTTTCGATCGTTTTTTAGGGTTTAGAGCGTGCATGTCTAAATAGGCTTTCTAGTGAACCCGTTTGAATTTTAACCGAGTAAAAAGCTCAAAATTTTAGTTTAAGCTGTATAATTAGGTTGAAAACACCATAATTAACTCTTTATACCAAAAAAATTGATTTATTATCATTTTCGATCGTTTTCAGGGTTTAGAGCGTGCATGTCTAAATAGGCTTTCTAGAGTACCTGTTCGAATTTTAACCGAGTAAAAAGCTCAAAATTTTAGTTTATGCTGTATAATTAGTTTCAAAAGACCATAATTAACTTTTTGTACCCAAAAAAATTGATTTATTATCATTTTCGATCGTTTTTTAGGGTTTAGAGCGTGCATGTCTAAATAGGCTTTCTAGTGAACCCGTTCGAATTTTAACCGAGTAAAAAGCTCAAAATTTTAGTTTAAGCTGTATGATTAGGTTCAAAAGACCATAATTAATTTTTTGTACCCAAAAAAATTTATTTATTATCATTTTCGATCGTTTTTTAGGGTTTAGAGCGTGCATGTCTAAATAGGTTTTCTAGTGTACCCGTTCGAATTTTAACCGAGTAAAAAGCTCAAAATTTTAGTTTAAGCTGTATAATTAGGTTGATAACACCATAATTAACTTTTTGTACCAAAAAAATTGATTTATTATCATTTTCGATAATTTTTAGGGTTTAGAGCGTGCATGTCTAAATAGGCTTTCTAGAGTACCCATTCGAATATTAACCGAGTAAAAAGCTCAAAATTTTAGTTTATGCTATATAATTAGTTTCAAACGGCCATAATTAACTTTTTGTACCCAAAAAAATTGATTTATTATCATTTTCGATCGTTTTTTAGGGTTTAGAGCGTGCATGTCTAAATAGGCTTTCTAGTGAACCCGTTCGAATTTTAACCGAGTAAAAAGCTCAAAATTTTAGTTTAAGCTGTATAATTAGGTTGAAAACACCATAATTAACTCTTTGTACCAAAAAAATTGATTTATTATCATTTTCGATCGTTTTCAGGGTTTAGAGCGTGCATGTCTAAATAGGCTTTCTAGAGTACCCGTTCGAATTTTAACCGAGTAAAAAGCTCAAAATTTTAGTTTATGCTATATAATTAGTTTCAAACGACCATAATTAACTTTTTGTACCCAAAAAAATTGATTTATTACCATTTTCGATCGTTTTTTAGGGTTTAGAGCGTGCATGTCTAAATAGGCTTTCTAGTGAACCCGTTCGAATTTTAACCGAGTAAAAAGCTCAAAATTTTAGTTTAAGCTGTATAATTAGGTTGAGAACACCATAATTAACTTTTTGTACCAAAAAAATTGATTTATTATCATTTTCGATCGTTTTTAGGGTTTAGAGCGTGCATGTCTAAATAGGCTTTCTAGAGTACCCATTCGAATTTTAACCGAGTAAAAAGCTCAAAATTTTAGTTTATACTATATAATTAGTTTCAAACGGCCATAATTAACTTTTTGTACCCAAAAAAATTGATTTATTATCATTTTCGATCGTTTTTTAGGGTTTAGAGCGTGCATGTCTAAATAGGCTTTCTAGTGAACCCGTTCGAATTTTAACCGAGTAAAAAGCTCAAAATTTTAGTTTAAGCTGTATAATTAGGTTGAAAACACCATAATTAACTCTTTGTACCAAAAAAATTGATTTATTATCATTTTCGATCGTTTTCAGGGTTTAGAGCGTGCATGTCTAAATAGGCTTTCTAGAGTACCCGTTCGAATTTTAACCGAGTAAAAAGCTCAAAATTTTAGTTTATGCTGTATAATAAGTTTCAAAAGACCATAATTAACTTTTTGTACCCAAAAAAAATGATTTATTATCATTTTCGATCGTTTTTTAGGGTTTAGAGCGTGCATGTCTAAATAGGCTTTCTAGTGAACCCGTTCGAATTTTAACCGAGTAAAAAGCTCAAAATTTTAGTTTAAGCTATATGATTAGGTTCAAAAGACCATAATTAATTTTTTGTACCCAAAAAAATTTATTTATTATCATTTTCGATCGTTTTTTAGGGTTTAGAGCGTGCATGTCTAAATAGGCTTTCTAGTGTACCCGTTCGAATTTTAACCGAGTAAAAAGCTCAAAATTTTAGTTTAAGCTGTATAATTAGGTTCAAAACACCATAATTAACTTTTTGTACGCAAAAAAATTGATTTAATATCATTTTCGATCGTTTTTTAGGGTTTAGAGCGTGCATGTCTAAATAGGCTTTCTAGTGAACCAGTTCGAATTTTAACCGAGTAAAAACCTCAAAATTTTAGTTTTAGATGTATAATTAGGTTCAAAAGACCATAATTAACTTTTTGTGCCAAAAAAATTGATTTATTATCATTTTCGATCGTTTTTAGGGTTTAGAGCGTGCATGTCTAAATAGCCTTTCTAGAGAACCCGTTCGAATTTTAACCGAGTAAAAAGCTCAAAATTTTAGTTTAAGCTGTATAATTAGGTTCAAAAGACCATAATTAACTTTTTGTACCCAAAAAATTTGATTTAATATCATTTTCGAAAGTTTTTTAAGGTTTAGAGCGTGCATGTCTAAATAGGCTTTCTAGTGAACCCGTTCGAATTTTACCCGAGTAAAAAGCTCAAAATTTTAGTTTAAGCTGTATTATTAGGTTCAAAACACCATAATTAACTTTTTGTACCCAAAAAAATTGATTTAATATCATTTTCGATCCTTTTTTAGGGTTTAAAGCATGAATGTCTAAATAGGCTTTCTAGTGAACCCGTTCGAATTTTAACCGAGTAAAAAGCTCAAAATTTTAGTTTAAGCTGTATAATTAGGTTGAAAACACCATAATTAACTTTTTGTACCAAAAAAATTGATTTATTATCATTTTCGATCGTTTTTAGGGTTTAGAGCGTGCATGTCTAAATAGGCTTTCTAGAGTACCCATTCGAATTTTAACCGAGTAAAAAGCTCAAAATTTTAGTTTATGCTATATAATTAGTTTCAAACGACCATAATTAACTTTTTGTACCCAAAAAAATTGATTTATTACCATTTTCGATCGTTTTTTAGGGTTTAGAGCGTGCATGTCTAAATAGGCTTTCTAGTGAACCCGTTCGAATTTTAACCGAGTAAAAAGCTCAAAATTTTAGTTTAAGCTGTATAATTAGGTTGAAAACACCATAATTAACTCTTTGTACCAAAAAAATTGATTTATTATCATTTTCGATCGTTTTCAGGGTTTAGAGCGTGCATGTCTAAATAGGCTTTCTAGAGTACCTGTTCGAATTTTAACCGAGTAAAAAGCTCAAAATTTTAGTTTAGGCTGTATAATTAGTTTCAAAAGACCATAATTAACTTTTTGTACCCAAAAAAATTGATTTATTATCATTTTCGATCGTTTTTTAGGGTTTAGAGCGTGCATGTCTAAATAGGCTTTCTAGTGAACCCGTTCGAATTTTAACCGAGTAAAAAGCTCAAAATTTTAGTTTAAGCTGTATGATTAGGTTCAAAAGACCATAATTAATTTTTTGTACCCAAAAAAATTTATTTATTATCATTTTCGATCGTTTTTTAGGGTTTAGAGCGTGCATGTCTAAATAGGCTTTCTAGTGTACCCGTTCGAATTTTAACCGAGTAAAAAGCTAAAAATTTTAGTTTAAGCTGTATAATTAGGTTCAAAACACCATAATTAACTTTTTGTACGCAAAAAAATTGATTTAATATCATTTTCGATCGTTTTTTAGGGTTTAGAGCGTGCATGTCTAAATAGGCTTTCTAGTGAATCAGTTCGAATTTTAACCGAGTAAAAACCTCAAAATTTTAGTTTTAGATGTATAATTAGGTTCAAAAGACCATAATTAACTTTTTGTGCCAAAAAAATTGATTTATTATCATTTTCGATCGTTTTTAGGGTTTAGAGCGTGCATGTCTAAATAGGCTTTCTAGAGAACCCGTTCGAATTTTAACCGAGTAAAAAGCTCAAAATTTTAGTTTAAGCTGTATAATTAGGTTCAAAAGACCATAATTAACTTTTTGTACCCAAAAAATTTGATTTAATATCATTTTCGAAAGTTTTTTAAGGTTTAGAGCGTGCATGTCTAAATAGGCTTTCTAGTGAACCCGTTCGAATTTTAACCGAGTAAAAAGCTCAAAATTTTAGTTTAAGCTGTATTATTAGGTTCAAAACACCATAATTAACTTTTTGTACCCAAAAAAATTGATTTAATATCATTTTCGATCCTTTTTTAGGGTTTAAAGCATGCATGTGTAAATAGGCTTTCTAGTGAACCTGTTCGAATTTTAACCGAGTAAAAAGCTCAAAATTTTAGTTTAAGCTGTATAATTAGGTTGAGAACACCATAATTAACTTTTTGTACCAAAAAAATTGATTTATTATCATTTTCGATCGTTTTTAGGGTTTAGAGCGTGCATGTCTAAATAGGCTTTCTAGAGTACCCATTCGAATTTTAACCGAGTAAAAAGCTCAAAATTTTAGTTTATGCTATATAATTAGTTTCAAACGGCCATAATTAACTTTTTGTACCCAAAAAAATTGATTTATTATCATTTTCGATCGTTTTTTAGGGTTTAGAGCGTGCATGTCTAAATAGGCTTTCTAGTGAACCCGTTCGAATTTTAACCGAGTAAAAAGCTCAAAATTTTAGTTTAAGCTGTATAATTAGGTTGAAAACACCATAATTAACTCTTTGTACCAAAAAAATTGATTTATTATCATTTTCGATCTTTTTCAGGGTTTAGAGCGTGCATGTCTAAATAGACTTTCTAGAGTACCCGTTCGAATTTTAACCGAGTAAAAAGCTCAAAATTTTAGTTTATGCTGTATAATTAGTTTCAAAAGACCATAATTAACTTTTTGTACCCAAAAAAATTGATTTATTATCATTTTCGATCGTTTTTTAGGGTTTAGAGCGTGCATGTCTAAATAGGCTTTCTAGTGAACCCGTTCGAATTTTAACCGAGTAAAAAGCTCAAAATTTTAGTTTAAGCTGTATGATTAGGTTCAAAAGACCATAATTAATTTTTTGTACCCAAAAAAATTTATTTATTATCATTTTCGATCGTTTTTTAGGGTTTAGAGCGTGCATGTCTAAATAGGCTTTCTAGTGTACCCGTTCGAATTTTAACCGAGTAAAAAGCTCAAAATTTTAGTTTAAGCTGTATAATTAGGTTCAAAACACCATAATTAACTTTTTGTACGCAAAAAAAATGATTTAATATCATTTTCGATCGTTTTTTAGGGTTTAGAGCGTGCATGTCTAAATAGGCTTTCTAGTGAACCGGTTCGAATTTTAAACGAGTAAAAACCTCAAAATTTTAGTTTTAGATGTATAATTAGGTTCAAAAGACCATAATTAACTTTTTGTACCCAAAAAATTTGATTTAATATCATTTTCGAAAGTTTTTTAAGGTTTAGAGCGTGCATGTCTAAATAGGCTTTCTAGTGAACCCGTTCGAATTTTAACCGAGTAAAAAGCTCAAAATTTTAGTTTAAGCTGTATTATTAGGTTCAAAACACCATAATTAACTTTTTGTACCCAAAAAAATTGATTTAATATCATTTTCGATCCTTTTTTAGGGTTTAGAGCATGCATGTCTAAATAGGCTTTCTAGTGAACCCGTTCGAATTTTAACCGAGTAAAAAGCTCAAAATTTTAGTTTAAGCTGTATAATTAGGTTCAAAAGACCATAATTAATTTTTTGTACCCAAAAAAATTGATTTATTATCATTTTCGATCGTTTTTTAGGGTTTAGAGCGTGCATGTCTAAATAGGCTTTCTAGTGTACCCGTTCGAATTTTAACCAAGTAAAAAGCTCAAAATTTTAGTTTAAGCTGTATAATTAGGTTCAAAACACCATAATTAACTTTTTGTACCCCAAAAAATTGATTTAATATCATTTTCGATCCTTTTTTAGGGTTTAAAGCATGCATGTCTAAATAGGCTTTCTAGTGAACCCGTTCGAATTTTAACCGAGTAAAAAGCTCAAAATTTTAGTTTAAGCTGTATAATTAGGTTGAAAACACCATAATTAACTTTTTGTACCAAAAAAATTGATTTATTATCATTTTCGATCGTTTTTAGGGTTTAGAGCGTGCATGTCTAAATAGGCTTTCTAGAGTACCCATTCGAATTTTAACCGAGTAAAAAGCTCAAAATTTTAGTTTATGCTATATAATTAGTTTCAAACGACCATAATTAACTTTTTGTACCCAAAAAAATTGATTTATTATCATTTTCGATCGTTTTTTAGGGTTTAGAGCGTGCATGTCTAAATAGGCTTTCTAGTGAACCCGTTCGAATTTTAACCGAGTAAAAAGCTCAAAATTTTAGTTTAAGCTGTATAATTAGGTTGAAAACACCATAATTAACTCTTTGTACCAAAAAAATTGATTTATTATCATTTTCGATCGTTTTCAGGGTTTAGAGCGTGCATGTCTAAATAGGCTTTCTAGAGTACCTGTTCGAATTTTAACCGAGTAAAAAGCTCAAAATTTTAGTTTATGCTGTATAATTAGTTTCAAATGACCATAATTAACTTTTTGTACCCAAAAAAATTGATTTATTATCATTTTCGATCGTTTTTTAGGGTTTAGAGCGTGCATGTCTAAATAGGCTTTCTAGTGAACCCGTTCGAATTTTAACCGAGTAAAAAGCTCAAAATTTTAGTTTAAGCTGTATGATTATGTTCAAAAGACCATAATTAATTTTTTGTACCCAAAAAAATTGATTTATTATCATTTTCGATCGTTTTTTAGGGTTTAGAGCGTGCATGTCTAAATAGGCTTTCTAGTGTACCCGTTCGAATTTTAACCAAGTAAAAAGCTCAAAATTTTAGTTTAAGCTGTATAATTAGGTTCAAAACACCATAATTAACTTTTTGTACGCAAAAAAATTGATTTAATATCATTTTCGATCGTTTTTTAGGGTTTAGAGCGTGCATGTCTAAATAGGCTTTCTAGTGAATCAGTTCGAATTTTAACCGAGTAAAAACCTCAAAATTTTAGTTTTAGATATATAATTAGGTTCAAAAGACCATAATTAACTTTTTGTGCCAAAAAAATTGATTTATTATCATTTTCGATCGTTTTTAGGGTTTAGAGCGTGCATGTCTAAATAGGCTTTCTAGAGAACCCGTTCGAATTTTAACCGAGTAAAAAGCTCAAAATTTTAGTTTAAGCTGTATAATTAGGTTCAAAAGACCATAATTAACTTTTTGTACCCAAAAAATTTGATTTAATATCATTTTCGAAAGTTTTTTAAGGTTTAGAGCGTGCATGTCTAAATAGGCTTTCTATTGAACCCGTTCGAATTTTAACCGAGTAAAAAGCTCAAAATTTTAGTTTAAGCTGTATTATTAGGTTCAAAACACCATAATTAACTTTTTGTACCCAAAAAAATTGATTTAATATCATTTTCGATCCTTTTTTAGGGTTTAAAGCATGCATGTCTAAATAGGCTTTCTAGTGAACCTGTTCGAATTTTAACCGAGTAAAAAGCTCAAAATTTTAGTTTAAGCTGTATAATTAGGTTGAGAACACCATAATTAACTTTTTGTACCAAAAAAATTGATTTATTATCATTTTCGATCGTTTTTAGGGTTTAGAGCGTGCATGTCTAAATAGGCTTTCTAGAGTACCCATTCGAATTTTAACCGAGTAAAAAGCTCAAAATTTTAGTTTATGCTATATAATTAGTTTCAAACGGCCATAATTAACTTTTTGTACCCAAAAAAATTGATTTATTATCATTTTCGATCGTTTTTTAGGGTTTAGAGCGTGCATGTCTAAATAGGCTTTCTAGTGAACCCGTTCGAATTTTAACCGAGTAAAAAGCTCAAAATTTTAGTTTAAGCTGTATAATTAGGTTGAAAACACCATAATTAACTCTTTGTACCAAAAAAATTGATTTATTATCATTTTCGATCTTTTTCAGGGTTTAGAGCGTGCATGTCTAAATAGGCTTTCTAGAGTACCCGTTCGAATTTTAACCGAGTAAAAAGCTCAAAATTTTAGTTTACGCTGTATAATTAGTTTCAAAAGACCATAATTAACTTTTTGTACCCAAAAAAATTGATTTATTATCATTTTCGATCGTTTTTTAGGGTTTAGAGCGTGCATGTCTAAATAGGCTTTCTAGTGAACCCGTTCGAATTTTAACCGAGTAAAAAGCTCAAAATTTTAGTTTAAGCTGTATGATTAGGTTCAAAAGACCATAATTAATTTTTTGTACCCAAAAAAATTTATTTATTATCATTTTCGATCGTTTTTTAGGGTTTAGAGCGTGCATGTCTAAATAGGCTTTCTAGTGTACCCGTTCGAATTTTAACCGAGTAAAAAGCTCAAAATTTTAGTTTAAGCTGTATAATTAGGTTCAAAACACCATAATTAACTTTTTGTACGCAAAAAAATTGATTTAATATCATTTTCGATCGTTTTTTAGGGTTTAGAGCGTGCATGTCTAAATAGGCTTTCTAGTGAATCAGTTCGAATTTTAACCGAGTAAAAACCTCAAAATTTTAGTTTTAGATGTATAATTAGGTTCAAAAGACCATAATTAACTTTTTGTGCCAAAAAAATTGATTTATTATCATTTTCGATCGTTTTTAGGGTTTAGAGCGTGCATGTCTAAATAGGCTTTCTAGAGAACCCGTTCAAATTTTAACCGAGTAAAAAGCTCAAAATTTTAGTTTAAGCTGTATAATTAGGTTCAAAAGACCATAATTAACTTTTTGTACCCAAAAAATTTGATTTAATATCATTTTCGAAAGTTTTTTAAGGTTTAGAGCGTGCATGTCTAAATAGGCTTTCTAGTGAACCCGTTCGAATTTTAACCGAGTAAAAAGCTCAAAATTTTAGTTTAAGCTGTATTATTAGGTTCAAAACACCATAATTAACTTTTTGTACCCAAAAAAATTGATTTAATATCATTTTCGATCCTTTTTTAGGGTTTAAAGCATGCATGTCTAAATAGGCTTTCTAGTGAACCTGTTCGAATTTTAACCGAGTAAAAAGCTCAAAATTTTAGTTTAAGCTGTATAATTAGGTTGAGAACACCATAATTAACTTTTTGTACCAAAAAAATTGATTTATTATCATTTTCGATCGTTTTTAGGGTTTAGAGCGTGCATGTCTAAATAGGCTTTCTAGAGTACCCATTCGAATTTTAACCGAGTAAAAAGCTCAAAATTTTAGTTTATGCTATATAATTAGTTTCAAACGGCCATAATTAACTTTTTGTACCCAAAAAAATTGATTTATTATCATTTTCGATCGTTTTTTAGGGTTTAGAGCGTGCATGTCTAAATAGGCTTTCTAGTGAACCCGTTCGAATTTTAACCGAGTAAAAAGCTCAAAATTTTAGTTTAAGCTGTATAATTAGGTTGAAAACACCATAATTAACTCTTTGTACCAAAAAAATTGATTTATTATCATTTTCGATCTTTTTCAGGGTTTAGAGCGTGCATGTCTAAATAGGCTTTCTAGAGTACCCGTTCGAATTTTAACCGAGTAAAAAGCTCAAAATTTTAGTTTATGCTGTATAATTAGTTTCAAAAGACCATAATTAACTTTTTGTACCCAAAAAAATTGATTTATTATCATTTTCGATCGTTTTTTAGGGTTTAGAGCGTGCATGTCTAAATAGGCTTTCTAGTGAACCCGTTCGAATTTTAACCGAGTAAAAAGCTCAAAATTTTAGTTTAAGCTGTATGATTAGGTTCAAAAGACCATAATTAATTTTTTGTACCCAAAAAAATTTATTTATTATCATTTTCGATCGTTTTTTAGGGTTTAGAGCGTGCATGTCTAAATAGGCTTTCTAGTGTACCCGTTCGAATTTTAACCGAGTAAAAAGCTCAAAATTTTAGTTTAAGCTGTATAATTAGGTTCAAAACACCATAATTAACTTTTTGTACGCAAAAAAATTGATTTAATATCATTTTCGATCGTTTTTTAGGGTTTAGAGCGTGCATGTCTAAATAGGCTTTCTAGTGAACCGGTTCGAATTTTAACCGAGTAAAAACCTCAAAATTTTAGTTTTAGATGTATAATTAGGTTCAAAAGACCATAATTAACTTTTTGTACCCAAAAAATTTGATTTAATATCATTTTCGAAAGTTTTTTAAGGTTTAGAGCGTGCATGTCTAAATAGGCTTTCTAGTGAACCCGTTCGAATTTTAACCGAGTAAAAAGCTCAAAATTTTAGTTTAAGCTGTATTATTAGGTTCAAAACACCATAATTAACTTTTTGTACCAAAAAAAATTGATTTAATATCATTTTCGATCCTTTTTTAGGGTTTAGAGCGTGCATGTCTAAATAGGCTTTCTAGTGAACCCGTTCGAATTTTAACCGAGTAAAAAGCTCAAAATTTTAGTTTAAGCTGTATAATTAGGTTCAAAAGACCATAATTAATTTTTTGTACCCAAAAAAATTGATTTATTATCATTTTCGATCGTTTTTTAGGGTTTAGAGCGTGCATGTCTAAATAGGCTTTCTAGTGTACCCGTTCAAATTTTAACCAAGTAAAAAGCTCAAAATTTTAGTTTAAGCTGTATAATTAGGTTCAAAACACCATAATTAACTTTTTGTACGCAAAAAAATTGATTTATTATCATTTTCGATCCTTTTTTAGGGTTTAGAGCGTGCATGTCTAAATAGGCTTTCTAGTGAACCCGTTCGAATTTTAACCGAGTAAAAAGCTCAAAATTTTAGTTTAACCTGTATGATTAGGTTCAAAAGACCATAATTAATTTTTTGTACCCAAAAAAATTTATTTATTATCATTTTCGATCGTTTTTTAGGGTTTAGAGCGTGCATGTCTAAATAGGCTTTCTAGTGTACCCGTTCGAATTTTAACCGAGTAAAAAGCTCAAAATTTTAGTTTAAGCTGTATAATTAGGTTCAAAACACCATAATTAACTTTTTGTACGCAAAAAAATTGATTTAATATCATTTTCGATCGTTTTTTAGGGTTTAGAGCGTGCATGTCTAAATAGGCTTTCTAGTGAACCGGTTCGAATTTTAACCGAGTAAAAACCTCAAAATTTTAGTTTTAGATGTATAATTAGGTTGAAAAGACCATAATTAACTTTTTGTGCCAAAAAAATTGATTTATTATCATTTTTGATCGTTTTTAGGGTTTAGAGCGTGCATGTCTAAATAGGCTTTCTAGAGAACCCGTTCGAATTTTAACCGAGTAAAAAGCTCAAAATTTTAGTTTAAGCTGTATAATTAGGTTCAAAAGACCATAATTAACTTTTTGTACCCAAAAAATTTGATTTAATATCATTTTCGAAAGTTTTTTAAGGTTTAGAGCGTGCATGTCTAAATAGGCTTTCTAGTGAACCCGTTCGAATTTTAACCGAGTAAAAAGCTCAAAATTTTAGTTTAAGCTGTATTATTAGGTTCAAAACACCATAATTAACTTTTTGTACTCAAAAAAATTGATTTAATATCATTTTCGATCCTTTTTTAGGGTTTAAAGCATGCATGTCTAAATAGGCTTTCTAGTGAACCCGTTCGAATTTTAACCGAGTAAAAAGCTCAAAATTTTAGTTGAAGCTGTATAATTAGGTTGAAAACACCATAATTAACTTTTTGTACCAAAAAAATTGATTTATTATCATTTTCGATCGTTTTTAGGGTTTAGAGCGTGCATGTCTAAATAGGCTTTCTAGAGTACCCATTCGAATTTTAACCGAGTAAAAAGCTCAAAATTTTAGTTTATGCTATATAATTAGTTTCAAACGACCATAATTAACTTTTTGTACCCAAAAAAATTGATTTATTATCATTTTCGATCGTTTTTTAGGGTTTAGAGCGTGCATGTCTAAATAGGCTTTCTAGTGAACCCGTTCGAATTTTAACCGAGTAAAAAGCTCAAAATTTAAGTTTAAGCTGTATAATTAGGTTGAAAAGACCATAATTAACTTTTTGTACCAAAAAAATTGATTTAATATCATTTTCGATCCTTTTTTAGGGTTTAAAGCGTGCATGTCTAAATAGGCTTTCTAGTGAACCCGTTCGAATTTTAACCGAGTAAAAAGCTCAAAATTTTAGTTTAAGCTGTATAATTAGGTTGAAAACACCATAATTAACTCTTTGTACCGAAAAAATTGATTTATTATCATTTTCGATCGTTTTTAGGGTTTAGAGCGTGCATGTCTAAATAGGCTTTCTAGAGTACCCGTTCGAATTTTAACCGAGTAAAAAGCTCAAAATTTTAGTTTATGCTGTATAATTAGTTTCAAAAGACCATAATTAACTTTTTGTACCCAGAAAAATTGATTTATTATCATTTTCGATCGTTTTTTAGGGTTTAGAGCGTGCATGTCTAAATAGGCTTTCTAGTGAACCCGTTCGAATTTTAACCGAGTAAAAAGCTCAAAATTTTAGTTTAAGCTGTATGATTAGGTTCAAAAGACCATAATTAATTTTTTGTACCCAAAAAAATTGATTTATTATCATTTTCGATCGTTTTTTAGGGTTTAGAGCGTGCATGTCTAAATAGGCTTTCTAGTGTACCCGTTCGAATTTTAACCGAGTAAAAAGCTCAAAATTTTAGTTTAAGCTGTATAATTAGGTTCAAAACACCATAATTAACTTTTTGTACGCAAAAAAATTGATTTAATATCATTTTCGATCGTTTTTTAGGGTTTAGAGCGTGCATGTCTAAATAGGCTTTCTAGTGAACCAGTTCGAATTTTAACCGAGTAAAAACCTCAAAATTTTAGTTTTAGATGTATAATTAGGTTCAAAAGACCATAATTAACTTTTTGTGCCAAAAAAATTGATTTATTATCATTTTCGATCGTTTTTAGGGTTTAGAGCGTGCATGTCTAAATAGCCTTTCTAGAGAACCCGTTCGAATTTTAACCGAGTAAAAAGCTCAAAATTTTAGTTTAAGTTGTATAATTAGGTTCAAAAGACCATAATTAACTTTTTGTACCCAAAAAATTTGATTTAATATCATTTTCGAAAGTTTTTTAAGGTTTAGAGCGTGCATGTCTAAATAGGCTTTCTAGTGAACCCGTTCGAATTTTAACCGAGTAAAAAGCTCAAAATTTTAGTTTAAGCTGTATAATTAGGTTCAAAACACCATAATTAACTTTTTGTACCCAAAAAAATTGATTTAATATCATTTTCGATCCTTTTTAAGGGTTTAAAGCGTGCATGTCTAAATAGGCTTTCTAGTGAACCCATTCAAATTTTAACCGAGTAAAAAGCTCAAAATTTTAGTTTAAGCTGTATAATTAGGTTGAAAACACCATAATTAACTTTTTGTACCAAAAAAATTGATTTATTATCATTTTCGATCGTTTTAAGGGTTTAGAGCGTGCATGTCTAAATAGGCTTTCTAGAGTACCCATTCGAATTTTAACCGAGTAAAAAGCTCAAAATTTTAGTTTATGCTATATAATTAGTTTCAAACGACCATAATTAACTTTTTGTACCCAAAAAAATTGATTTATTATCATTTTCGATCGTTTTTTAGGGTTTAGAGCTTGCATGTCTAAATAGGCTTTCTAGTGAACCCGTTCGAATTTTAACCGAGTAAAAAGCTCAAAATTTTAGTTTAAGCTGTATAATTAGGTTGAAAAGACCATAATTAACTTTTTGTACCAAAAAAATTGATTTAATATCATTTTCGATCCTTTTTTAGGGTTTAAAGCGTGCATGTCTAAATAGGCTTTCTAGTGAACCCGTTCGAATTTTAACCGAGTAAAAAGCTCAAAATTTTAGTTTAAGCTGTATAATTAGGTTGAAAACACCATAATTAACTCTTTGTACCGAAAAAATTGATTTATTATCATTTTCGATCGTTTTTAGGGTTTAGAGCGTGCATGTCTAAATAGGCTTTCTAGAGTACCCGTTCGAATTTTAACCGAGTAAAAAGCTCAAAATTTTAGTTTATGCTGTATAATTAGTGTCAAAAGACCATAATTAACTTTTTGTACCCAAAAAAATTGATTTATTATCATTTTCGATCGTTTTTTAGGGTTTAGAGCGTGCATGTCTAAATAGGCTTTCTAGTGAACCCGTTCGAATTTTAACCGAGTAAAAAGCTCAAAATTTTAGTTTAAGCTGTATAATTAGGTTCAAAAGACCATAATTAATTTTTTGTACCCAAAAAAATTGATTTATTATCATTTTCGATCGTTTTTTAGGGTTTAGAGCGTGCATGTCTAAATAGGCTTTCTAGTGTACCCGTTCGAATTTTAACCAAGTAAAAAGCTCAAAATTTTAGTTTAAGCTGTATAATTAGGTTGAAAACACCATAATTAACTTTTTGTACCAAAAAAATTGATTTATTATCATTTTCGATCGTTTTTAGGGTTTAGAGCGTGCATGTCTAAATAGGCTTTCTAGTGAACCCGTTCGAATTTTAACCGAGTAAAAAGCTCAAAATTTTAGTTTAAGCTGTATAATTAGGTTCAAAACACCATAATTAACTTTTTGTACGCAAAAAAATTGATTTAATATCATTTTCGATCGTTTTTTAGGGTTTAGAGCGTGCATGTCTAAATAGGCTTTCTAGTGAACCAGTTCGAATTTTAACCGAGTAAAAACCTCAAAATTTTTGTTTAAGTTGTATAATTAGGTCCAAAAGACCATAATTAACTTTTTGTACCAAAAAAAATTGATTTATTATCATTTTCGATCGTTTTTTAGGGTTTAGAGCGTGCATGTCTAAATAGGCTTTCTAGTGAACACGTTCGAATTTTAACCGAGTAAAAAGCTCAAAATTTTAGTTTAAGCTGTATAATTAGGTTGAAAAGACCATAATTAACTTTTTGTACCAAAAAAATTGATTTAATATCATTTTCGATCCTTTTTTAGGGTTTAGAGCGTGCATGTCTAAATAGGCTTTCTAGTGAACCCATTCGAATTTTAACCGAGTAAAAAGCTCAAAATTTTAGCTTAAGCTGTATAATTAGGTTGAAAACACCATAATTAACTTTTTGTACCAAAAAAATTGATTTATTATCATTTTCGATCGTTTTTAGGGTTTAGAGCGTGCATGTCTAAATAAGCTTTCTAGAGTACCCGTTCGAATTTTAACCGAGTAAAAAGCTCAAAATTTTAGTTTATGCTATATAATTAGTTTCAAAAGACCATAATTAACTTTTTGTACCCAAAAAAATTGATTTATTATCATTTTCGATCGTTTTTTAGGGTTTAGAGCGTGCATGTCTAAATAGGCTTTCTAGTGAACCCGTTCGAATTTTAACCGAGTAAAAAGCTCAAAATTTTAGTTTATGCTGTATAATTAGTTTCAAAAGACCATAATTAACTTTTTGTACCCAAAAAAATTGATTTATTATCATTTTCGATCGTTTTTTAGGGTTTAGAGCGTGCATGTCTAAATAGGCTTTCTAGTGAACCCGTTCGAATTTTAACCGAGTAAAAAGCTCAAAATTTTAGTTTAAGCTGTATAATTAGGTTCAAAAGACCATAATTAATTTTTTGTACCCAAAAAAATTGATTTATTATCATTTTCGATCGTTTTTTAGGGTTTAGAGCGTGCATGTCTAAATAGGCTTTCTAGTGTACCCGTTCGAATTTTAACCAAGTAAAAAGCTCAAAATTTTAGTTTAAGCTGTATAATTAGGTTGAAAACACCATAATTAACTTTTTGTACCAAAAAAATTGATTTATTATCATTTTCGATCGTTTTTAGGGTTTAGAGCGTGCATGTCTAAATAGGCTTTCTAGTGAACCCGTTCGAATTTTAACCGAGTAAAAAGCTCAAAATTTTAGTTTAAGCTGTATAATTAGGTTCAAAACACCATAATTAACTTTTTGTACGCAAAAAAATTGATTTAATATCATTTTCGATCGTTTTTTAGGGTTTAGAGCGTGCATGTCTAAATAGGCTTTCTAGTGAACCAGTTCGAATTTTAACCGAGTAAAAACCTCAAAATTTTTGTTTAAGTTGTATAATTAGGTCCAAAAGACCATAATTAACTTTTTGTACCAAAAAAAATTGATTTATTATCATTTTCGATCGTTTTTTAGGGTTTAGAGCGTGCATGTCTAAATAGGCTTTCTAGTGAACACGTTCGAATTTTAACCGAGTAAAAAGCTCAAAATTTTAGTTTAAGCTGTATAATTAGGTTGAAAAGACCATAATTAACTTTTTGTACCAAAAAAATTGATTTAATATCATTTTCGATCCTTTTTTAGGGTTTAGAGCGTGCATGTCTAAATAGGCTTTCTAGTGAACCCATTCGAATTTTAACCGAGTAAAAAGCTCAAAATTTTAGCTTAAGCTGTATAATTAGGTTGAAAACACCATAATTAACTTTTTGTACCAAAAAAATTGATTTATTATCATTTTCGATCGTTTTTAGGGTTTAGAGCGTGCATGTCTAAATAAGCTTTCTAGAGTACCCGTTCGAATTTTAACCGAGTAAAAAGCTCAAAATTTTAGTTTATGCTATATAATTAGTTTCAAAAGACCATAATTAACTTTTTGTACCCAAAAAAATTGATTTATTATCATTTTCGATCGTTTTTTAGGGTTTAGAGCGTGCATGTCTAAATAGGCTTTCTAGTGAACCCGTTCGAATTTTAACCGAGTAAAAAGCTCAAAATTTTAGTTTATGCTGTATAATTAGTTTCAAAAGACCATAATTAACTTTTTGTACCCAAAAAAATTGATTTATTATCATTTTCGATCGTTTTTTAGGGTTTAGAGCGTGCATGTCTAAATAGGCTTTCTAGTGAACCCGTTCGAATTTTAACCGAGTAAAAAGCTCAAAATTTTAGTTTAAGCTGTATAATTAGGTTCAAAAGACCATAATTAATTTTTTGTACCCAAAAAAATTGATTTATTATCATTTTCGATCGTTTTTTAGGGTTTAGAGCGTGCATGTCTAAATAGGCTTTCTAGTGTACCCGTTCGAATTTTAACCAAGTAAAAAGCTCAAAATTTTAGTTTAAGCTGTATAATTAGGTTGAAAACACCATAATTAACTTTTTGTACCAAAAAAATTGATTTATTATCATTTTCGATCGTTTTTAGGGTTTAGAGCGTGCATGTCTAAATAGGCTTTCTAGTGAACCCGTTCGAATTTTAACCGAGTAAAAAGCTCAAAATTTTAGTTTAAGCTGTATAATTAGGTTCAAAACACCATAATTAACTTTTTGTACGCAAAAAAATTGATTTAATATCATTTTCGATCGTTTTTTAGGGTTTAGAGCGTGCATGTCTAAATAGGCTTTCTAGTGAACCAGTTCGAATTTTAACCGAGTAAAAACCTCAAAATTTTTGTTTAAGTTGTATAATTAGGTCCAAAAGACCATAATTAACTTTTTGTACCAAAAAAAATTGATTTATTATCATTTTCGATCGTTTTTTAGGGTTTAGAGCGTGCATGTCTAAATAGGCTTTCTAGTGAACACGTTCGAATTTTAACCGAGTAAAAAGCTCAAAATTTTAGTTTAAGCTGTATAATTAGGTTGAAAAGACCATAATTAACTTTTTGTACCAAAAAAATTGATTTAATATCATTTTCGATCCTTTTTTAGGGTTTAGAGCGTGCATGTCTAAATAGGCTTTCTAGTGAACCCATTCGAATTTTAACCGAGTAAAAAGCTCAAAATTTTAGCTTAAGCTGTATAATTAGGTTGAAAACACCATAATTAACTTTTTGTACCAAAAAAATTGATTTATTATCATTTTCGATCGTTTTTAGGGTTTAGAGCGTGCATGTCTAAATAAGCTTTCTAGAGTACCCGTTCGAATTTTAACCGAGTAAAAAGCTCAAAATTTTAGTTTATGCTATATAATTAGTTTCAAAAGACCATAATTAACTTTTTGTACCCAAAAAAATTGATTTATTATCATTTTCGATCGTTTTTTAGGGTTTAGAGCGTGCATGTCTAAATAGGCTTTCTAGTGAACCCGTTCGAATTTTAACCGAGTAAAAAGCTCAAAATTTTAGTTTATGCTGTATAATTAGTTTCAAAAGACCATAATTAACTTTTTGTACCCAAAAAAATTGATTTATTATCATTTTCGATCGTTTTTTAGGGTTTAGAGCGTGCATGTCTAAATAGGCTTTCTAGTGAACCCGTTCGAATTTTAACCGAGTAAAAAGCTCAAAATTTTAGTTTAAGCTGTATAATTAGGTTCAAAAGACCATAATTAATTTTTTGTACCCAAAAAAATTGATTTATTATCATTTTCGATCGTTTTTTAGGGTTTAGAGCGTGCATGTCTAAATAGGCTTTCTAGTGTACCCGTTCGAATTTTAACCAAGTAAAAAGCTCAAAATTTTAGTTTAAGCTGTATAATTAGGTTGAAAACACCATAATTAACTTTTTGTACCAAAAAAATTGATTTATTATCATTTTCGATCGTTTTTAGGGTTTAGAGCGTGCATGTCTAAATAGGCTTTCTAGTGAACCCGTTCGAATTTTAACCGAGTAAAAAGCTCAAAATTTTAGTTTAAGCTGTATAATTAGGTTCAAAACACCATAATTAACTTTTTGTACGCAAAAAAATTGATTTAATATCATTTTCGATCGTTTTTTAGGGTTTAGAGCGTGCATGTCTAAATAGGCTTTCTAGTGAACCAGTTCGAATTTTAACCGAGTAAAAACCTCAAAATTTTTGTTTAAGTTGTATAATTAGGTCCAAAAGACCATAATTAACTTTTTGTACCAAAAAAAATTGATTTATTATCATTTTCGATCGTTTTTTAGGGTTTAGAGCGTGCATGTCTAAATAGGCTTTCTAGTGAACACGTTCGAATTTTAACCGAGTAAAAAGCTCAAAATTTTAGTTTAAGCTGTATAATTAGGTTGAAAAGACCATAATTAACTTTTTGTACCAAAAAAATTGATTTAATATCATTTTCGATCCTTTTTTAGGGTTTAGAGCGTGCATGTCTAAATAGGCTTTCTAGTGAACCCATTCGAATTTTAACCGAGTAAAAAGCTCAAAATTTTAGCTTAAGCTGTATAATTAGGTTGAAAACACCATAATTAACTTTTTGTACCAAAAAAATTGATTTATTATCATTTTCGATCGTTTTTAGGGTTTAGAGCGTGCATGTCTAAATAGGCTTTCTAGTGAACCCATTCGAATTTTAACCGAGTAAAAAGCTCAAAATTTTAGTTTAAGCTGTATAATTAGGTTCAAAACACCATAATTAACTTTTTGTACCAAAAAAGTTGATTTAATATCATTTTCGATCCTTTTTTAGGGTTTAAAGCGTGCATGTCTAAATAGGCTTTCTAGTGAACCCGTTCGAATTTTAACCGAGTAAAAAGCTCAAAATTTTAGTTTAAGCTGTATAATTAGGTTAAAAACACCATAATTAACTCTTTGTACCAAAAAAATTGATTTATTATCATTTTCGATCGTTTTTAGGGTTTAGAGCGTGCATGTCTAAATAGGCTTTCTAGAGTACCCGTTCGAATTTTAACCGAGTAAAAAGCTCAAAATTTTAGTTTAAGCTGTATAATTAGGTTCAAAACACCATAATTAACTTTTTGTACGCAAAAAAATTGATTTAATATCATTTTCGATCGTTTTTTAGGGTTTAGAGCGTGCATGTCTAAATAGGCTTTCTAGTGAACCAGTTCGAATTTTAACCGAGTAAAAACCTCAAAATTTTTGTTTAAGTTGTATAATTAGGTTCAAAAGACCATAATTAACTTTTTGTACCAAAAAAAATTGATTTATTATCATTTTCGATCGTTTTTTAGGGTTTAGAGCGTGCATGTCTAAATAGGCTTTCTAGTGAACACGTTCGAATTTTAACCGAGTAAAAAGCTCAAAATTTTAGTTTAAGCTGTATAATTAGGTTCAAAACACCATAATTAACTTTTTGTACGCAAAAAAATTGATTTAATATCATTTTCGATCGTTTTTTAGGGTTTAGAGCGTGCATGTCTAAATAGGCTTTCTAGTGAACCAGTTCGAATTTTAACTGAGTAAAAACCTCAAAATTTTAGTTTTAGATGTATAATTAGGTTCAACAGACCATAATTAACTTTTTGTGCCAAAAAAATTGATTTATTATCATTTTCGATCGTTTTTTAGGGTTTAGAGCGTGCATGTCTAAATAGGCTTTCTAGTGAACCCGTTCGAATTTTAACCGAGTAAAAAGCTCAAAATTTTAGTTTAAGCTGTATAATTAGGTTGAAAAGACCATAATTAACTTTTTGTACCAAAAAAATTGATTTAATATCATTTTCGATCCTTTTTTAGGGTTTAGAGCGTGCATGTCTAAATAGGCTTTCTAGTGAACCCATTCGAATTTTAACCGAGTAAAAAGCTCAAAATTTTAGTTTAAGCTGTATAATTAGGTTGAAAACACCATAATTAACTTTTTGTACCAAAAAAATTGATTTAATATCATTTTCGATCCTTTTTTAGGGTTTAGAGCGTGCATGTCTAAATAGGCTTTCTAGTGAACCCATTCGAATTTTAACCGAGTAAAAAGCTCAAAATTTTAGTTTAAGCTGTATAATTAGGTTGAAAACACCATAATTAACTTTTTGTACCAAAAAAATTGATTTATTATCATTTTCGATCGTTTTTAGGGTTTAGAGCGTGCATGTCTAAATAGGCTTTCTAGAGTACCCGTTCGAATTTTAACCGAGTAAAAAGCTCAAAATTTTAGTTTATGCTATATAATTACTTTCAAAAGACCATAATTAACTTTTTGTACCCAAAAAAATTGATTTATTATCATTTTCGATCGTTTTTTAGGGTTTAGAGCGTGCATGTCTAAATAGGCTTTCTAGTGAACCCGTTCGAATTTTAACCGAGTAAAAAGCTCAAAATTTTAGTTTAAGCTGTATAATTAGGTTGAAAAGACCATAATTAACTTTTTGTACCAAAAAAATTGATTTAATATCATTTTCGATCCTTTTTTAGGGTTTAAAGCGTGCATGTCTAAATAGGCTTTCTAGTGAACCCGTTCGAATTTTAACCGAGTAAAAAGCTCAAAATTTTAGTTTAAGCTGTATAATTAGGTTGAAAAGACCATAATTAACTTTTTGTACCAAAAAAGTTGATTTAATATCATTTTCGATCCTTTTTTAGGGTTTAAAGCGTGCATGTCTAAATAGGCTTTCTAGTGAACCCGTTCGAATTTTAACCGAGTAAAAAGCTCAAAATTTTAGTTTAAGCTGTATAATTAGGTTAAAAACACCATAATTAACTCTTTGTACCAAAAAAATTGATTTATTATCATTTTCGATCGTTTTTAGGGTTTAGAGCGTGCATGTCTAAATAGGCTTTCTAGAGTACCCGTTCGAATTTTAACCGAGTAAAAAGCTCAAAATTTTAGTTTAAGCTGTATAATTAGGTTCAAAACACCATAATTAACTTTTTGTACGCAAAAAAATTGATTTAATATCATTTTCGATCGTTTTTTAGGGTTTAGAGCGTGCATGTCTAAATAGGCTTTCTAGTGAACCAGTTCGAATTTTAACCGAGTAAAAACCTCAAAATTTTTGTTTAAGTTGTATAATTAGGTTCAAAAGACCATAATTAACTTTTTGTACCAAAAAAAATTGATTTATTATCATTTTCGATCGTTTTTTAGGGTTTAGAGCGTGCATGTCTAAATAGGCTTTCTAGTGAACACGTTCGAATTTTAACCGAGTAAAAAGCTCAAAATTTTAGTTTAAGCTGTATAATTAGGTTCAAAACACCATAATTAACTTTTTGTACGCAAAAAAATTGATTTAATATCATTTTCGATCGTTTTTTAGGGTTTAGAGCGTGCATGTCTAAATAGGCTTTCTAGTGAACCAGTTCGAATTTTAACTGAGTAAAAACCTCAAAATTTTAGTTTTAGATGTATAATTAGGTTCAACAGACCATAATTAACTTTTTGTGCCAAAAAAATTGATTTATTATCATTTTCGATCGTTTTTTAGGGTTTAGAGCGTGCATGTCTAAATAGGCTTTCTAGTGAACCCGTTCGAATTTTAACCGAGTAAAAAGCTCAAAATTTTAGTTTAAGCTGTATAATTAGGTTGAAAAGACCATAATTAACTTTTTGTACCAAAAAAATTGATTTAATATCATTTTCGATCCTTTTTTAGGGTTTAGAGCGTGCATGTCTAAATAGGCTTTCTAGTGAACCCATTCGAATTTTAACCGAGTAAAAAGCTCAAAATTTTAGTTTAAGCTGTATAATTAGGTTGAAAACACCATAATTAACTTTTTGTACCAAAAAAATTGATTTAATATCATTTTCGATCCTTTTTTAGGGTTTAGAGCGTGCATGTCTAAATAGGCTTTCTAGTGAACCCATTCGAATTTTAACCGAGTAAAAAGCTCAAAATTTTAGTTTAAGCTGTATAATTAGGTTGAAAACACCATAATTAACTTTTTGTACCAAAAAAATTGATTTATTATCATTTTCGATCGTTTTTAGGGTTTAGAGCGTGCATGTCTAAATAGGCTTTCTAGAGTACCCGTTCGAATTTTAACCGAGTAAAAAGCTCAAAATTTTAGTTTATGCTATATAATTAGTTTCAAAAGACCATAATTAACTTTTTGTACCCAAAAAAATTGATTTATTATCATTTTCGATCGTTTTTTAGGGTTTAGAGCGTGCATGTCTAAATAGGCTTTCTAGTGAACCCGTTCGAATTTTAACCGAGTAAAAAGCTCAAAATTTTAGTTTAAGCTGTATAATTAGGTTGAAAAGACCATAATTAACTTTTTGTACCAAAAAAATTGATTTAATATCATTTTCGATCCTTTTTTAGGGTTTAAAGCGTGCATGTCTAAATAGGCTTTCTAGTGAACCCGTTCGAATTTTAACCGAGTAAAAAGCTCAAAATTTTAGTTTAAGCTGTATAATTAGGTTAAAAACACCATAATTAACTCTTTGTACCAAAAAAATTGATTTATTATCATTTTCGATCGTTTTTAGGGTTTAGAGCGTGCATGTCTAAATAGGCTTCCTAGAGTACCCGTTCGAATTTTAACCGAGTAAAAAGCTCAAAATTTTAGTTTATGCTGTATAATTAGTTTCAAAAGACCATAATTAACTCTTTGTACCAAAAAAAATTGATTTATTATCATTTTCGATCGTTTTTAGGGTTTAGAGCGTGCATGTCTAAATAGGCTTTCTAGTGAACCCGTTCGAATTTTAACCGAGTAAAAAGCTCAAAATTTTAGTTTAAGCTGTATAATTAGGTTCAAAAGACCATAATTAACTTTTTGTACACAAAAAAATTGATTTATTATCATTTTCGATCATTTTTTAGGGTTTAGAGCGTGCATGTCTAAATAGGCTTTCTAGTGAACCCGTTCGAATTTTAACCGAGTAAAAAGCTCAAAATTTTAGTTTAAGCTGTATAATTAGGTTCAAAACACCATAATTAACTTTTTGTACGCAAAAAAATTGATTTAATATCATTTTCGATCGTTTTTTAGGGTTTAGAGCGTGCATGTCTAAATAGGCTTTCTAGTGAACCAGTTCGAATTTTAACCGAGTAAAAACCTCAAAATTTTTGTTTAAGTTGTATAATTAGGTTCAAAAGACCATAATTAACTTTTTGTACCAAAAAAAATTGATTTATTATCATTTTCGATCGTTTTTTAGGGTTTAGAGCGTGCATGTCTAAATAGGCTTTCTAGTGAACACGTTCGAATTTTAACCGAGTAAAAAGCTCAAAATTTTAGTTTAAGCTGTATAATTAGGTTGAAAAGACCATAATTAACTTTTTGTACCAAAAAAATTGATTTAATATCATTTTCGATCCTTTTTTAGGGTTTAGAGCGTGCATGTCTAAATAGGCTTTCTAGTGAACCCATTCGAATTTTAACCGAGTAAAAAGCTCAAAATTTTAGCTTAAGCTGTATAATTAGGTTGAAAACACCATAATTAACTTTTTGTACCAAAAAAATTGATTTATTATCATTTTCGATCGTTTTTAGGGTTTAGAGCGTGCATGTCTAAATAGGCTTTCTAGAGTACCCGTTCGAATTTTAACCGAGTAAAAAGCTCAAAATTTTAGTTTATGCTATATAATTAGTTTCAAAAGACCATAATTAACTTTTTGTACCCAAAAAAATTGATTTATTATCATTTTCGATCGTTTTTTAGGGTTTAGAGCGTGCATGTCTAAATAGGCTTTCTAGTGAACCCGTTCGAATTTTAACCGAGTAAAAAGCTCAAAATTTTAGTTTAAGCTGTATAATTATGTTGAAAAGACCATAATTAACTTTTTGTACCAAAAAAATTGATTTAATATCATTTTCGATCCTTTTTTAGGGTTTAAAGCGTGCATGTCTAAATAGGCTTTCTAGTGAACCCGTTCGAATTTTAACCGAGTAAAAAGCTCAAAATTTTAGTTTAAGCTGTATAATTAGGTTAAAAACACCATAATTAACTCTTTGTACCAAAAAAATTGATTTATTATCATTTTCGATCGTTTTTAGGGTTTAGAGCGTGCATGTCTAAATAGGCTTTCTAGAGTACCCGTTCGAATTTTAACCGAGTAAAAAGCTCAAAATTTTAGTTTATGCTGTATAATTAGTTTCAAAAGACCATAATTAACTCTTTGTACCAAAAAAAATTGATTTATTATCATTTTCGATCGTTTTTAGGGTTTAGAGCGTGCATGTCTAAATAGGCTTTCTAGTGAACCCGTTCGAATTTTAACCGAGTAAAAAGCTCAAAATTTTAGTTTAAGCTGTATAATTAGGTTCAAAAGACCATAATTAACTTTTTGTACCCAAAAAAATTGATTTATTATCATTTTCGATCATTTTTTAGGGTTTAGAGCGTGCATGTCTAAATAGGCTTTCTAGTGAACCCGTTCGAATTTTAACCGAGTAAAAAGCTCAAAATTTTAGTTTAAGCTGTATAATTAGGTTCAAAACACCATAATTAACTTTTTGTACGCAAAAAAATTGATTTAATATCATTTTTGATCGTTTTTTAGGGTTTAGAGCGTGCATGTCTAAATAGGCTTTCTAGTGAACCAGTTCGCATTTTAACCGAGTAAAAACCTCAAAATTTTTGTTTAAGTTGTATAATTAGGTTCAAAAGACCATAATTAACTTTTTGTACCAAAAAAAATTGATTTATTATCATTTTCGATCGTTTTTTAGGGTTTAGAGCGTGCATGTCTAAATAGGCTTTCTAGTGAACACGTTCGAATTTTAACCGAGTAAAAAGCTCAAAATTTTAGTTTAAGCTGTATAATTAGGTTCAAAACACCATAATTAACTTTTTGTACGTAAAAAAATTGATTTAATATCATTTTCGATCGTTTTTTAGGGTTTAGAGCGTGCATGTCTAAATAGGCTTTCTAGTGAACCAGTTCGAATTTTAACTGAGTAAAAACCTCAAAATTTTAGTTTTAGATGTATAATTAGGTTCAACAGACCATAATTAACTTTTTGTGCCAAAAAAATTGATTTATTATCATTTTCGATCGTTTTTTAGGGTTTAGAGCGTGCATGTCTAAATAGGCTTTCTAGTGAACCCGTTCGAATTTTAACAGAGTAAAAAGCTCAAAATTTTAGTTTAAGCTGTATAATTAGGTTGAAAAGACCATAATTAACTTTTTGTACCAAAAAAATTGATTTAATATCATTTTCGATCCTTTTTTAGGGTTTAAAGCGTGCATGTCTAAATAGGCTTTCTAGTGAACCCGTTCGAATTTTAACCGAGTAAAAAGCTCAAAATTTTAGTTTAAGCTGTATAATTAGGTTGAAAACACCATAATTAACTCTTTGTACCAAAAAAATTGATTTATTATCATTTTCGATCGTTTTTAGGGTTTAGAGCGTGCATGTCTAAATAGGCTTTCTAGAGTACCCGTTCGAATTTTAACCGAGTAAAAAGCTCAAAATTTTAGTTTATGCTGTATAATTAGTTTCAAAAGACCATAATTAACTTTTTGTACCCAGAAAAATTGATTTATTATCATTTTCGATCGTTTTTTAGGGTTTAGAGCGTGCATGTCTAAATAGGCTTTCTAGTGAACCCGTTCGAATTTTAACCGAGTAAAAAGCTCAAAATTTTAGTTGAAGCTGTATAATTAGGTTGAAAACACCATAATTAACTTTTTGTACCAAAAAAATTGATTTATTATCATTTTCGATCGTTTTTAGGGTTTAGAGCGTGCATGTCTAAATAGGCTTTCTAGAGTACCCGTTCGAATTTTAACCGAGTAAAAAGCTCAAAATTTTAGTTTATGCTGTATAATTAGTTTCAAACGACCATAATTAACTTTTTGTACCCAAAAAAATTGATTTATTATCATTTTCGATCGTTTTTTAGGGTTTAGAGCGTGCATGTCTAAATAGGCTTTCTAGTGAACCCGTTCGAATTTTAACCGAGTAAAAAGCTCAAAATTTTAGTTTAAGCTGTATAATTAGGTTGAAAAGACCATAATTAACTTTTTGTACCAAAAAAATTGATTTAATATCATTTTCGATCCTTTTTTAGGGTTTAAAGCGTGCATGTCTAAATAGGCTTTCTAGAGTACCCGTTCGAATTTTAACCGAGTAAAAAGCTCAAAATTTTAGTTTATGCTGTATAATTAGTTTCAAAAGACCATAATTAACTCTTTGTACCAAAAAAATTGATTTATTATCATTTTCGATCGTTTTTAGGGTTTAGAGCGTGCATGTCTAAATAGGCTTTCTAGTGAACCCGTTCGAATTTTAACCGAGTAAAAAGCTCAAAATTTTAGTTTAAGCTGTATAATTAGGTTCAAAAGACCATAATTAACTTTTTGTACCCAAAAAAATTGATTTATTATCATTTTCGATCATTTTTTAGGGTTTAGAGCGTGCATGTCTAAATAGGCTTTCTAGTGAACCCGTTCGAATTTTAACCGAGTAAAAAGCTCAAAATTTTAGTTTAAGCTGTATAATTAGGTTCAAAACACCATAATTAACTTTTTGTACGCAAAAAAATTGATTTAATATCATTTTCGATCGTTTTTTAGGATTTAGAGCGTGCATGTCTAAATAGGCTTTCTAGTGAACCAGTTCGAATTTTAACCGAGTAAAAACCTCAAAATTTTTGTTTAAGTTGTATAATTAGGTTCAAAAGACCATAATTAACTTTTTGTACCAAAAAAAATTGATTTATTATCATTTTCGATCGTTTTTTAGGGTTTAGAGCGTGCATGTCTAAATAGGCTTTCTAGTGAACACGTTCGAATTTTAACCGAGTAAAAAGCTCAAAATTTTAGTTTAAGCTGTATAATTAGGTTCAAAACACCATAATTAACTTTTTGTACGCAAAAAAATTGATTTAATATCATTTTCGATCGTTTTTTAGGGTTTAGAGCGTGCATGTCTAAATAGGCTTTCTAGTGAACCAGTTCGAATTTTAACTGAGTAAAAACCTCAAAATTTTAGTTTTAGATGTATAATTAGGTTCAACAGACCATAATTAACTTTTTGTGCCAAAAAAATTGATTTATTATCATTTTCGATCGTTTTTTAGGGTTTAGAGCGTGCATGTCTAAATAGGCTTTCTAGTGAACCCGTTCGAATTTTAACCGAGTAAAAAGCTCAAAATTTTAGTTTAAGCTGTATAATTAGGTTGAAAACACCATAATTAACTTTTTGTACCAAAAAAATTGATTTAATATCATTTTCGATCCTTTTTTAGGGTTTAAAGCGTGCATGTCTAAATAGGCTTTCTAGTGAACCCGTTCGAATTTTAACCGAGTAAAAAGCTCAAAATTTTAGTTTAAGCTGTATAATTAGGTTGAAAACACCATAATTAACTCTTTGTACCAAAAAAATTGATTTATTATCATTTTCGATCGTTTTTAGGGTTTAGAGCGTGCATGTCTAAATAGGCTTTCTAGAGTACCCGTTCGAATTTTAATCGAGTAAAAAGCTCAAAATTTTAGTTTATGCTGTATAATTAGTTTCAAAAGACCATAATTAACTTTTTGTACCCAGAAAAATTGATTTATTATCATTTTCGATCGTTTTTTAGGGTTTAGAGCGTGCATGTCTAAATAGGCTTTCTAGTGAACCCGTTCGAATTTTAACCGAGTAAAAAGCTCAAAATTTTAGTTGAAGCTGTATAATTAGGTTGAAAACACCATAATTAACTTTTTGTACCAAAAAAATTGATTTATTATCATTTTCGATCGTTTTTAGGGTTTAGAGCGTGCATGTCTAAATAGGCTTTCTAGAGTACCCGTTCGAATTTTAACCGAGTAAAAAGCTCAAAATTTTAGTTTATGCTATATAATTAGTTTCAAACGACCATAATTAACTTTTTGTACCCAAAAAAATTGATTTATTATCATTTTCGATCGTTTTTTAGGGTTTAGAGCGTGCATGTCTAAATAGGCTTTCTAGTGAACCCGTTCGAATTTTAACCGAGTAAAAAGCTCAAAATTTTAGTTTAAGCTGTATAATTAGGTTGAAAAGACCATAATTAACTTTTTGTACCAAAAAAATTGATTTAATATCATTTTCGATCCTTTTTTAGGGTTTAAAGCGTGCATGTCTAAATAGGCTTTCTAGTGAACCCGTTCGAATTTTAACCGAGTAAAAAGCTCAAAATTTTAGTTTAAGCTGTATAATTAGGTTGAAAACACCATAATTAACTCTTTGTACCGAAAAAATTGATTTATTATCATTTTCGATCGTTTTTAGGGTTTAGAGCGTGCATGTCTAAATAGGCTTTCTAGAGTACCCGTTCGAATTTTAACCGAGTAAAAAGCTCAAAATTTTAGTTTATGCTGTATAATTAGTTTCAAAAGACCATAATTAACTTTTTGTACCCAAAAAAATTGATTTATTATCATTTTCGATTGTTTTTTAGGGTTTAGAGCGTGCATGTCTAAATAGGCTTTCTAGTGAACCCGTTCGAATTTTAACCGAGTAAAAAGCTCAAAATTTTAGTTTAACCTGTATAATTAGGTTCAAAAGACCATAATTAATTTTTTGTACCCAAAAAAATTGATTTATTGTCATTTTCGATCGTTTTTTAGGGTTCAGAGCGTGCATGTCTAAATAGGCTTTCTAGTGTACCCGTTCGAATTTTAACCGAGTAAAAAGCTCAAAATTTTAGTTTAAGCTGTATAATTAGGTTCAAAACACCATAATTAACTTTTTGTACGCAAAAAAATTGATTTAATATCATTTTCGATCGTTTTTTAGGGTTTAGAGCGTGCATGTCTAAATAGGCTTTCTAGTGAACCCGTTCGAATTTTAACCGAGTAAAAACCTCAAAATTTTAGTTTTAGATGTATAATTAGGTTCAAAAGACCATAATTAACTTTTTGTGCCAAAAAAATTGATTTATTATCATTTTCGATCGTTTTTAGGGTTTAGAGCGTGCATGTCTAAATAGCCTTTCTAGAGAACCCGTTCGAATTTTAACCGAGTAAAAAGCTCAAAATTTTAGTTTAAGCTGTATAATTAGGTTCAAAAGACCATAATTAACTTTTTGTACCCAAAAAATTTGATTTAATATCATTTTCGAAAGTTTTTTAAGGTTTAGAGCGTGCATGTCTAAATAGGCTTTCTAGTGAACCCGTTAAAATTTTAACCGAGTAAAAAGCTCAAAATTTTAGTTTAAGCTGTATAATTAGGTTCAAAACACCATAATTAACTTTTTGTACCCAAAAAAATTGATTTAATATCATTTTCGATCCTTTTTAAGGGTTTAAAGCGTGCATGTCTAAATAGGCTTTCTAGTGAACCCGTTCGAATTTTAACCGAGTAAAAAGCTCAAAATTTTAGTTTAAGCTGTATAATTAGGTTCAAAAGACCATAATTAATTTTTTGTACCCAAAAAAATTGATTTATTGTCATTTTCGATCGTTTTTTAGGGTTTAGAGCGTGCATGTCTAAATAGGCTTTCTAGTGTACCCGTTCGAATTTTAACCGAGTAAAAAGCTCAAAATTTTAGTTTAATCTGTATAATTAGGTTCAAAACACCATAATTAACTTTTTGTACGCAAAAAAATTGATTTAATATCATTTTCGATCGTTTTTTAGGGTTTAGAGCGTGCATGTCTAAATAGGCTTTCTAGTGAACCAGTTCGAATTTTAACCGAGTAAAAACCTCAAAATTTTAGTTTTAGATGTATAATTAGGTTCAAAAGACCATAATTAACTTTTTGTGCCAAAAAAATTGATTTATTATCATTTTCGATCGTTTTTAGGGTTTAGAGCGTGCATGTCTAAATAGCCTTTCTAGAGAACCCGTTCGAATTTTAATCGAGTAAAAAGCTCAAAATTTTAGTTTAAGCTGTATAATTAGGTTCAAAAGACCATAATTAACTTTTTGTACCCAAAAAATTTGATTTAATATCATTTTCGAAAGTTTTTTAAGGTTTAGAGCGTGCATGTCTAAATAGGCTTTCTAGTGAACCCGTTAAAATTTTAACCGAGTAAAAAGCTCAAAATTTTAGTTTAAGCTGTATAATTAGGTTCAAAACACCATAATTAACATTTTGTACCCAAAAAAATTGATTTAATATCATTTTCGATCCTTTTTAAGGGTTTAAAGCGTGCATGTCTAAATAGGCTTTCTAGTGAACCCATTCGAATTTTAACCGAGTAAAAAGCTCAAAATTTTAGTTTAAGCTGTATAATTAGGTTGAAAACACCATAATTAACTTTTTGTACCAAAAAAATTGATTTATTATCATTTTCGATCGTTTTTAGGGTTTAGAGCGTGCATGTCTAAATAGGCTTTCTAGAGTACCCGTTCGAATTTTAACCGAGTAAAAAGCTCAAAATTTTAGTTTAAGCTGTATAATTAGGTTCAAAACACCATAATTAACTTTTTGTACGCAAAAAAATTGATTTAATATCATTTTCGATCGTTTTTTAGGGTTTAGAGCGTGCATGTCTAAATAGGCTTTCTAGTGAACCAGTTCGAATTTTAACCGAGTAAAAACCTCAAAATTTTAGTTTTAGATGTATAATTAGGTTCAAAAGACCATAATTAACTTTTTGTGCCAAAAAAATTGATTTATTATCATTTTCGATCGTTTTTAGGGTTTAGAGCGTGCATGTCTAAATAGCCTTTCTAGAGAACCCGTTCGAATTTTAATCGAGTAAAAAGCTCAAAATTTTAGTTTAAGCTGTATAATTAGGTTCAAAAGACCATAATTAACTTTTTGTACCCAAAAAATTTGATTTAATATCATTTTCGAAAGTTTTTTAAGGTTTAGAGCGTGCATGTCTAAATAGGCTTTCTAGTGAACCCGTTAAAATTTTAACCGAGTAAAAAGCTCAAAATTTTAGTTTAAGCTGTATAATTAGGTTCAAAACACCATAATTAACATTTTGTACCCAAAAAAATTGATTTAATATCATTTTCGATCCTTTTTAAGGGTTTAAAGCGTGCATGTCTAAATAGGCTTTCTAGTGAACCCATTCGAATTTTAACCGAGTAAAAAGCTCAAAATTTTAGTTTAAGCTGTATAATTAGGTTGAAAACACCATAATTAACTTTTTGTACCAAAAAAATTGATTTATTATCATTTTCGATCGTTTTTAGGGTTTAGAGCGTGCATGTCTAAATAGGCTTTCTAGAGTACCCGTTCGAATTTTAACCGAGTACAAAGCTCAAAATTTTAGTTTAAGCTGTATAATGAGTTTCAAAAGACCATAATTAACTTTTTGTACCCAAAAAATTTGATTTAATATCATTTTCGATCGTTTTTTAGGTTTTAGAGCGTGCGTGACTAAATAGGCTTTCTAGTGTACCCGTTCGAATTTTAACCGAGTAAAAAGCTCAAAATTTTAGTTTAAGCTGTATAATGAGTTTCAAAAGACCATAATTAACTTTTTGTACCCAAAAAATTTGATTTAATATCATTTTCGAAAGTTTTTTAAGGTTTAGAGAGTGCATGTCTAAATAGGATTTCTAGTGAACCCGTTCGAATTTTAACCGAGTAAAAAGCTCAAAATTTTAGTTTATGCTATATAATTAGTTTCAAACGACCATAATTAACTTTTTGTACCCAAAAAAATTGATTTATTACCATTTTCGATCGTTTTTTAGGGTTTAGAGCGTGCATGTCTAAAGAGGCTTTCTAGTGTACCCGTTCGAATTTTAACCGAGTAAAAAGCTTAAAATTTTAGTTTAAGATGTATAATTAGGTTCAAAATGCCATAATTAACTTTTTGTACCCAAAAAAATTGATTTAATATCATTTTCGATCGTTTTTTAGGGTTTAGAGCGTGCATGTCTAAATAGGCTTTCTAGTGAACGAGTTCAAAATTTAACCGAGTAAAAAGCTCAAAATTTTAGTTTAAGCTGTATAATTAGGTTCAAAACACCATAATTAACTTTTTGTACCCAAAAAAATTGATTTAATATCATTTTCGATCCTTTTTTAGGGTTTAAAGCGTGCATGTCTAAATAGGCTTTCTAGTGAACCCGTTCGAATTTTAACCGAGTAAAAAGCTCAAAATTTTAGTTTAAGCTGTATAATTAGGTTGAAAACACCATAATTAACTTTTTGTACCAAAAAAATTGATTTATTATCATTTTCGATCGTTTTTAGGGTTTAGAGCGTGCATGTCTAAATAGGCTTTCTAGAGTACCCGTTCGAATTTTAACCGAGTAAAAACCTCAAAATTTTAGTTTAAGCTGTATAATTAGGTTCAAAAGACCATAATTAACTTTTTGTACCAAAAAAAATTGATTTATTATCATTTTCGATCGTTTTTTAGGGTTTAGAGCGTGCATGTCTAAATAGGCTTTCTAGTGAACCCGTTCGAATTGTAACCGAGTACAAAGCTCAAAATTTTAGTTTAAGCTGTATAATGAGTTTCAAAAGACCATAATTAACTTTTTGTACCCAAAAAATTTGATTTAATATCATTTTCGATCGTTTTTTAGGGTTTAGAGCGTGCATGACTAAATAGGCTTTCTAGTGTACCCGTTCGAATTTTAACCGAGTAAAAAGCTCAAAATTTTAGTTTAAGCTGTATAATGAGTTTCAAAAGACCATAATTAACTTTTTGTACCCAAAAAATTTGATTTAATATCATTTTCGATCGTTTTTTAGGTTTTAGAGCGTGCATGACTAAATACGCTTTCTAGTGTACCCGTTCGAATTTTAACCGAGTAAAAAGCTCAAAATTTTAGTTTAAGCTGTATAATGAGTTTCAAAAGACCATAATTAACTTTTTGTACCCAAAAAATTTGATTTAATATCATTTTCGAAAGTTTTTTAAGGTTTAGAGCGTGCATGTCTAAATAGGCTTTCTAGTGAACCCGTTCGAATTTTAACCGAGTAAAAAGCTCAAAATTTTAGTTTATGCTGTATAATTAGGTTCAAAAGACCATAATTAACTTTTTGTACCAAAAAAATTGATTTATTATCATTTTCGATCGTTTTTAGGGTTTAGAGCGTGCCTGTCTAAATAGGCTTTCTAGAGTACCCGTTCGAATTTTAACCGAGTAAAAAGCTCAAAATTTTAGTTTATACTGTATAATTAGGTTCAAAAGACAATAATTAACTTTTTGTACCCAAAAAAATTGATTTAATATCATTTTCGATCATTTTTTAGGGTTTAGAGCGTGCATGTCTAAATAGGCTTTCAAGTGAACCTGTTCGAATTTTAACCGAGTAAAAAGCTCAAAATTTTAGTTTAAGCTGTATAATTAGGTTCAAAAGACCATAATTAATTTTTTGTACCCAAAAAAATTGGTTTATTATCATTTTCGATCGTTTTTTAGGGTTTAGAGCGTGCATGTCTAAATAGGCTTTCTAGTGTACCCGTTCGAATTTTAACCGAGTAAAAAGCTCAAAATTTTAGTTTAAGCTGTATAATTAGGTTCAAAACACCATAATTAACTTTTTGTACCCAAAAAAATTGATTTAATATCATTTTCGATCGTTTTTTAGGGTTTAGAGCGTCCATGTCTAAATAGGCTTTCTAGTGTACCCGTTCGAATTTTAACCGAGTAAAAAGCTCAAAATTTTAGTTTAAGCTGTATAATTAGGTTCAAAACACCATAATTAACTTTTTGTACCCAAAAAAATTGATTTAATATCATTTTCGATCGTTTTTTATGGTTTAGAGCGTGCATGTCTAAATAGGCTTTCTAGTGAACCAGTTCGAAATTTAACCGAGTAAAAACCTCAAAATTTTAGTTTAAGCTGTATAATTAGGTTCAAAAGACCATAATTAACTTTTTGTACCAAAAAAATTGATTTATTATCATTTTCGATCGTTTTTAGGGTTTAGAGCGTGCATGTGTAAATAGGCTTTCTAGAGAACCCGTTCGAATTTTAACCGAGTAAAAAGCTCAAAATTTTAGTTTAAGCTGTATAATGAGTTTCAAAAGACCATAATTAACTTTTTGTACCCAAAAAATTTGATTTAATATCATTTTCGAAAGTTTTTTAAGGTTTTGAGCGTGCATGTCTAAATAGGCTTTCTAGTGAACCTGTTCGAATTTTAACCGAGTAAAAAGCTCAAAATTTTAGTTTATGCTGTATAATTAGGTTCGAAAGACCATAATTAACTTTTTGTACCAAAAAAATTGATTTATTATCATTTTCGATCGTTTTTTAGGGTTTAGAGCGTGCATGTCTAAATAGGCTTTCTAGTGTACCCGTTTGAATTTTAACCGAGTAAAAAGCTCAAAATTTTAGTTTAAGCTGTATAATTAGGTTCAAAACGCCATAATTAACTTTTTGTACCCAAAAAAATTGATTTAATATCATTTTCGATCGTTTTTTAGGGTTTAGAGCGTGCGTGTCTAAATAGGCTTTAGACTGCCTATCCAGATTACCATACTCACTAAGAGACTTGATTGCTTCCTATCCATTTCTTGCTTGTTCTTTTTCTACATTTGCTTCCTCCGCACTCAATGAACAATCAGATGCGGGATTACCTGTTGATTGCGGTGTGCTTGTCTTGGTTGATTTCGCATATCTCTTTCTTGTTCTTGGGCAAGCTGCTCTTGCTCAAGTGGAATCAGTTGCAGTTGGCATAAAATAAGTAGAAGATCCTGTCTTCTTTTATTAAGGAATTTCTAGAGAGGAATCCCCTGGCCTTAGCTCATCTAGCCGTAGCTCATTGGGCGGATTGTTTTTTCATAGCCAAAGTCTTTTTGAAAGAGAAGAGGGACGTATTTTACAGCAAGGAAGTGAAATCAATCCCGTTTGCTACAGGATTCTTTCGATCTGGTAAAGCCCTTTTTACTTTATAGTCAAATCTCAGTTTGAAACTCCCGGTCTAACAGCGTATTGTCCCATCTCCTAGCTCAAACTAAGAGCAGTTTGGAATGAAACTTCCTCCCTATTCCTATGGGTCGAGTGAGCTCTTGCTTCTCCGCTCCGTCACCTGAAGCTACGAAAATCCTTATTGAAAAAAAGAATCATACGCACACAAGCAACGGAAACCTATGCCTCAGCTCCTACAGATCAAAGCTAGGCCACACAAAAGAAGGAAAGGTAGGCAGCCGTATAAGCGGTTGAGCAACCGAGAAGAGCTACTTGACTAAAAGACGCGAGGAAGCGAGTGAAAAGGGGAGAGGAAGATGACTATCTAAAGCCGATAGTCCGGTAGGTCCTTGTAAGGCGAGTGGAAGGAAGTGACTCGACCGATAGGTTGAGGGAGTCAGGCGTGTCTGGTTTTTATTCCTAAGAGGTATGATAACTACACCATTCAAGATCAATCAATGCTTGCATCCGAAAATAGATGGGCGAGAGGTGGACGAAAGCTTTCAAGTTGAACTGATTCTTATCTACTTGTTCAAAGCCTGCCTACTTTTGATGACATGAGATTCAAGACCCCCTTAAAGTAAAGGCAGCTGATCCCGATTTCCTTGATCCTTCATCTGGCTGGACTGTCGATAGAGTAAGCTGGATGTGCTATTCGATCTTGTAACCCACGAAAGCTCGAGAAAGAGAATGTCCTCTCAAGGTCTCTCGAGCCTCCTTGAATGAAAGCCGACGCCTGGATCGCCTTCCTCAGTTGTTGGTACACTAACCGTTCTCCCAGCAGTTAGCTTGCCATACTTACCGTTGTCGCCCGTTGGCCTGCGATTCCACTTTCCGAGAGGCGGTTAGTTACCTATATGCGTTGGAAGTCTTCGGCTGCTTTATCGAGCTCTGAAACCTGCCTTACCGACTTAAAGCAGTTAGTAATATTTGCCTGCCTCAATGCCTGCTGACTTACTGGTCACTTTACTGAGTTCCTAGGAACGAACAAGGAAGATTTTGAGCCCCAACGACAAGCGAACGGGCATTTTCGGGGACTAGCCCGCTTCCCATTACTCAAGAGGGAAATTCCTCGCACATAATTAAGGGAGCCATTGAAAGGTGACCAAAACACCAGAAACGGGGACTACCCGAGCTAATGATAGAGGCAAGAACACTTTCCGGCCAAGTCCCATTAATTGATCATAACGATATCGTGGAAATGCTGCACGGACCCATATATATAGGAACAGAAACAGAATCACCTTGATACTAAACCAGATCGAGCCCGAGATCTTCTTGAAAATTTGTCCTTCCCCCGCCCTATCACTAGTGATTACTCCCGATCCGAAGCACCCCTTTTCCATTCATAAAAAGATCCAATCGTCAAAATCAATAAAAAGGCCATCATGGACCAAAATCCAAAGAGATCAATCTTGTTGGGAGGTACTGCCTAAGGAAAGGAAAAGGTTACTTCCGGATCAGGGATAATAAATAAAATTGAAACAAGATAAAATCGTATATCGAAACGACTTCTGGCATCACCGAAAGGATCGAAACCACATTCGTAGGCCGACAATTTTTCTGGATAGGTCGAACTATTGGAAGCAAATGGAAAAGGAAGACCAAGTAGGATCAAAGAAACTAGCGGACTAATCACTAAATAGATAGAAATAGGTGCAAATTCTGACATCACCACAGTCCACTTGGTTCTCTCGCTCCTTGCTCGCGGAGCGGCATACCGGGAAAAAAATGATTGATAGTCCGTGGGATCAACAAAACAGAAAGTTCTCATGCTCACTTCGCTGTCATGTCAAAGGTATGAATTCGGAAAGCGCCAGTTCCACTGGCGGGCGTCGGTCCCCCAGAGGGAGGACCAAATTATAGTGGGCGCCTTCTAGAGGAAGGCCCTACCTCTTCCCCTGGATCTGTGTCCCCGCCAAGGATTTCCCTTAGAAGGGATTGATCGGAGAGAGTAAGGGATCGAGGCGAGTCACTCCCCGCCGGCTGGTCCGGTCCCGATTCATCGCCTGCCACCCTTGGGATCTCGGAACCCGAATTGGATGGACCCCCTTCCCCAGACCCAAGAAGCCTTTTTATATAAATAGATTTGTGTCCCCGTGCTCGAAGATTATCGTTTACTTCTTCAAGAAATTTGATTTCCATTCTGTCTTTATCTGCCGGGTGACAGTCGGGGTTTTCTTGGTCGAGGCTATCTCGTTTCTCGGAAAAGAAATAAAAAAAGGACTCGGTAGGATCGTAAGCGGCATCGTCCCTCAAGGCAGGATGCTGAGATAGCACTTCTTGAAAAAGCGTAAAACATTCGTTTTTTTTCTCTCGTATTAGTAAATCCCGATGCTCGAAGTCGAGCAATCGGTTATACTCTCTTTGGGAGGAACCATTTTTAAGTGCTATTTTTAGGTCGTCCCAATATTGCCCAGTCTCCTTATCAAGGAGAAACTGGGCAGAGAGTTTTAAAATACGCCCCCTCATAGAGGCTTCGAGGCTCTCATTTGGCCTTATGGAAGAGGGTTCCCCGGCTCCCACTTCGAGTGGTGGTAGCGCCTCTTGAGAGGGCAAAGGTAGGGAATCGGGACCCTGCGGCAGCGCCCCCTGTCTGCCGCTTAAACTTTCAAAAAAGGGCATTAGAGCTTCCAACAATTCATTCATGATTGATTTCTTTTTTCAAAATGATTCCTTGGCCGTGTGGAACATGCATTGGCATTATGTCATTATTACAAGTGATCACCCATCCAGGATTGCTATGGACGGTCTTCGAGATAAAATATAACATGTTTCTTTCTATTACGCGTGAGCCACTTATTTCTCCGAAACAAGAGATCAAAGTTCTTTTCCTCTTTTTTCCCAATAAGTCGACAGCCTTACACCATTGGGATACTTCGAATAAAGTAGAGTCCATATAGGATACACCGGTGCTAAAACCTTTTATCAAGATATCCTCCAAACTCTTGGGGTCCTTGCTCCGGATGTTGTTCCCCCGGTGTGAAAGCAGTTGGTTCCGTAGTTTTAGAATTCTGCTGATCCCAAGTACTCCATCTCCATCATTGCATATTGGAATATAGAAAATAAAGAGGAAAAGGCATAACCAGAAGAATTGTGAAAAATAAGTCAATTTATCCAATTGAGGCATTTTTCTTTCTTTTTTCAAAATGATTCCCTCCAGACAGAAAGAGAAAGCGAGTCCTTCCTTCTTGTAGGAGTAGTGAAGAACTATAGTTTCCTTTTGTTGGTTGTTGACCAACGGAAGACATGGGAGTAGAAAGGCATTCCTTTCCTGGCTTTGAAAAACCAGATCGGGAGGGTGGGGCATTTTTAAGTAAAGACTGACTACAATTAAATCACGACACACTGGCTATATATCTGTTTTCAGTCTCAATCAAAGACAGAGCATTTTCGATCTTAGCCGATCTAAGGTTGACCGTCTCCCCGGCCCCCTTTCGGTGCACTATTGGAGAGCTCACTACCGCTTTCTCAATCGAAAAATGAAACTGTCAAGATTAGCCTACTGCGATTCTTATCTATGTAATTTCCTGATTTCTTTTCGTTGAAGTGTAGTGCAACTATTTGGGGGTTTTCTCTTCCGAAGACGAATCTCCTTCACTCACGGAACACAAAGAAAATCTCAACGAATTAATAACGCTAACAATCAAGCAATGGCTTCCTTTTCTTACATTCCACTGGGGTACCTTCTTTCTTTGCTTTGAGGAATGTGTTTCGCTCTTCTCTTATGATATTTTTTACGCGGAAGACTGGTTCATTTCCGAATTTGCTTTGAGATCATTAGGTTTCAGTTAGTCCGTTCCTGTCCAATCTCACTTGTTTATGGTTGAATAAGGGGCGCCCAAATCAACTATTTCGTTTGAGGGGTCAGAAAGCCCGTGTTTTTCGTCAACGTAATAAAACAAATGGCCAACCATAAAAGGGTTTAACTCGACCAAAGGGGAATCCGGCTGAGAACTCGTAATCTGGCCAAGGCTTTTTCGTCAACGTAATGTGTAATGTAAGAAAATGGTATCAAAACAACCAGAAAATAAATGGTAAGAAAAAGGCTCGCACAACGAACAAATCCGCGTAGGACGGGCCAAGCAAGAAGGAAAGCACAGGTTTAGGGCTCAATCTAAGCAAGCGGGCTGAATCCAACCCAGAATATGGAAGATTGCACAGAAGCACCCCCAATCCCCATACGAATGGGAGGAGGCCTAAGCCTTTTAATCAACATATCTTTCTCTTGCTCACGAATGCCGCCAATAGAATATTTTGTTGGCTTGAGAATAGTTAAAATGTTAAAGCGGTTAAACAAAAGCCCTAAAGAATCAGTCTAATGGTGGGACTAAGCCATGACTTTAATAGATTGGAATAGACCTCAGGAATAGCCAACTAATGAAAGAAGAAGTGATGCGCTAACTAACAAGTGAGTTCAGCAATGAACGAAGGATTCATGAACTACTTTGACCACTGAGAATCCGACCAAAGGGAGGGGAAGAAGTGAGTGCGAACGAACGATGAACTAACAAACCAACGCGTAAGGAGGCTGAGAAGAACTACTCGTAGGCCAAACCAACGTAAGCGAAAGTAGGGAATAGTTTTTCTCAAGGGAGATGGGAGAAAGGATTGGAATAGGCTAACGGAGACTTTGATTGATGAGGACTACGGTCCGGCGAGAACACTTCTTATGGGTGACCTTTTATATAAAGAATATTCACTCAGGAATGATATAAGTATAGTTTCCCCATTTTCCCGTTTACCTTTCTCTCTACCCGGGAGGTTATCCCCGTTGAGTAGGTCTCTAAAAGTCATTCTTTGAGGTCAGTTGCTTCCCCTGCTTTTTGTTCCTTGCTTCAGGAAAGCAGATAATTCAGAAGTGAATTAGCTCATCTCAACTTAGGTTCAGGGGAATGAGGGGCAAGTAAACTTGTTAAAGTATGAAATTGACGCCTTTTAACTGGCAGTCCTCGACTCAATCCAAACCAAAAGGGGAAGTCGGCTAACTTAGAGAAACCGGCCAAAAAGAAAAAGGAAGTAGGGTACTGAAATTCCGGCCAAAGGCGAAGTCGTAATAGTCAATCTAACCTGTAAGCGGAGCGGTAGAAGGGAAGTGAGAATCCTCAAACTAACCAGCCAAGGCGGAATAGTCCAATCGAACCCCGAGAATGAAGTCCTTTGTCTGGTAAGAAGTTGTTACTGAATATCTGTCCTTACTTGAACAAGTATGGAAGGTTCTCTCATCGCCCGAGATGTACTAAAGGGATAGGATAAACCAACCAAAGCAGAAGAAGGGAAGAGAGACTAGGCCAACTTACTTCTTACTGCCATGCCATGGTTTAAGCTTTAGGCTCCATAGACGGAACTATGTATTAGGTATTAGGGAGGGGAGGAGAGAAAGAACGCATGCATGGAGATTCTGTCTCTCGGAGGTTCGATAACCTATGAAAGGACATCTAAGACTAAGAAATAATTCAAGGAAGTCCATTACTGAGAGAAGTGGTGATCTCGTCTTGCTTGCTGGGAGAAAGGAAGCTTCCGGACCACCTTTTCCAGCCAGATAGCGAGCGATCACTCAGCAATGAACACTAACTGAAAGCGGCCGGGAATGGGTACCTATCCCTTACGGGAATCGAACCCGTGTCTTCGACATGAAAAGACGATGTCCTAACCACTGGACGAAAGGGACCAAAAAGCCATTCTTCATATACCTCAGCTCCGACAATAGAAGTGGTTCGTTTTGTTTCTATACGCAATTCAAGATTTCGTTTGTGATCATGTTGGCGATTTCTGATGTGAATTCGGCGGGGCGGGAAGGGAATGAAAGTGAGTTCTACCTATCATTCCAAGAAAGACATGGGAGTTTTTGGGCGTTCTTATTCTTTTGCTTCTCTTACGATATTTCGAGTTACCTTGAAAAACAGACTGTATAATCAGTCAGTAGTGCTTTATTAATGGATTAAAGCGCTTTCTTGCTAAGGAGATGCCTTCTTCACTTCTGAAATTCTCTCTGGGAATCATATCCCTAAGCTCTCACTCGAAAGGGTTCAAAACGTATTCGTTGCTAAGAAGATTATTAATTTAAATTAAAAAAGTAGGGACTCATCCAACTAAGCTTAGCCTTTACCTGAGCACCTTGCCTTACTAGCTTTATTGTAATCCTCTTTTCCCTCAATCCTCTTCTGCATCACCAATGATAGTTGACCAAGAACTCCTACTACCACTAGCACCGGTTACTGGAACAGCAGATGATTTCACTCTAACAACAGATAAGGAGACAAGAGCTCCTAATAGAACACTTACCGAATATGAATGCAGCCTTTATAATTCATCATACTCCTTTGGCTTTCGGACAAGAGAAGGGAGTAAATTATCCCAACAAAGGAATGAACGATGGTGCTTAGTAAGATAGTTGATCGAAAAGCCCCCCTTCCTCCTATTTCGAAAATCTTAAGTAAAATGGCTTGTGATGTGCCAGGGCTTAGAGGGGTCGGCGCCAACAACGGCTGCCTTTACTCGACAGTACACGTTCGCTTCGCTCACTAAAAACAAGCAAGGGATACAACCAACTTTCGCTTCCTTGTGCAGAGCTTCCCTTCCTTCGCTAACTCGCTGCTCGCCTCTGAAACTTGGGTTGGGGTCCCTGTCCTTCTTTCACTTGGGCAAGACGTTGCGACTTCACTGTGCGACTACTCTTGTAAAGCTATAAGCAAAGCAAAAAAACATTATTCAACAGAAGACATAGCACGGTACTCGGCTTCCTCTATGCTGGACTTGGATACAGTTTCTTCTTTCTTGCTTTTCTAAGAGATCAATGATGAGCCAAGGAAAACACAATAGCCTGTCTCTTGCACGACCACTACTTTTCTTTCAGGGAAGACTGAGCTCAGCCTAGACTGAATCCGTCACTCTTGGCAAAGAAAAGAAGGGGGAAGGAAGCAGATGGAATCCAGCCGGACAAGCACTGGCTTTCGGCAGACTAGCTCGCTGCTCTAGATAACGAATACAAAGAAATAAGGATAAGAATGAATGTCACGTATGGCGCTGCCGAAGGAGCTCTTTCAAGAGCCCACCTCAAATACTAAAGAAAGGAGTGGCTAGACAGGCAACAAAAGGATGAGGGGGCAGGCAGGTAAAAGGAATAAAGAAAGTAACATTAACCAGAATATACGTTGCTTACGGCACGGCAGAGCCAGATCTTGAGTTAACTCGGATAAGCTACCTTTTAAAAACACTAGTCAAAGGCAACTCGCCTGTAACTGGCAGGGGGAAAGAATGCCCGGGTAATACGGTACTATCCATGTGTCTTTTTCTTACTCTACTAGCTTTCCTGATCGCTTGTAGTTTAATGCTTGCTTGCAAAGATTCAGTTTATAACTGGGACGAAGGTTTAGAGCACTATTTATGGCCAGAGACTGCTGCTGGCACGAAGACTGATACCACTATGTTAGCCGCCTCTCTAGCCTTCCACCAAGAATGTCACTATCAATGGCTGGACCCATTTTCGGCAACTGGCAGGGATATTTATTATCATCTAATCTAGGCTGGCTTGGCATATTATCTACTTCGGGACTGACGCTTAGTACTGCTACTGCAAATAAGGTTACAGGTACAAGACAACGACTGGGGGGAATGCCAACGGCTTTTCCCTATTCTTCCTCCCTCGCTTCAGGAAGCGAGCACAGGTAAACCTCCCTGAACGCGAGGACTGTCCATCCCCTCATCGGGCTTTGGCACGCTCTCTCTGGGAGGCCGTAATACCTGGACCTCGAGTTAGAAGGCAGATTGTCCTTTCTCCATTATAGTAGAAGTGGTAAATTGCTCTTCTTTGAGGGCTAGCTTTACCTCAGGTCATTTGTAGACATCGGTGTGACCACCGTAATAGGCATGCCTTATAAAGGTCATTTTTGCTTGGGATGTGGATAGGCCAATTTTCTTCATCGTAGTATTTCATACGAAAGACGCTTAGAGCCAGTGAGGCAAGGGTTATCTTGCTTTCTATGTCCACCTTGAAGTACTCCCAAAATATCTCCTGCGCTTTCTGCATGACTCCCCCAAGTAGCACGATGTCCTGCTTCATATAGTCTAACAAGTTGTTTTTCATACTTACCAGATTTGACGGTTTCACCTCATCATATGGGATAGAGCCTTTCGTGCCAAGATCAAGGCATAGATTTTTAGCTAGTTCGCTAAGTTTGCCAGGGAGTAGATTCAAGGAGTCTCTGAAGCGGAATAACATCTTCTTACCAGAATAGACACCCAACTCGTAAAGCCTATTGTTCCTCATAAGCGGTTTTAACTTGAAGTTCCTGTGATGACATGCTAGGTGCTTAAGCAAGAGAATCCCATCGAATCTTGATAAGTTGTGGAAGTAAATTGTTAAAGCTAATTTTTCTTGTCTAGCTATCCTAGATACCTTTAATACTAAGTCAAAAAGTACCTTTCTACTCCTTTCCTCAAAGGAATCCAATATTATTGTGTAGTCTTCACTGAAGGAAGTAGGTTTCAATCGGAAGATCATTGATCCGCTCACCGGGACGGACCAGCATGAGACCAACGGCATAAGGCTTATGAACCTCATCATCTCCACACCTTAGAGTCTCGATATCGGCTACAATGAAAGGTTTCACCTTGGTACGACTCGGTTTGAGTGCTGTGATATGGGTGGCGTAGCTTCCCTTACGATATCGGATCTCTCTTGCAGTTATTGGCTTGATCTCACTCAATCCGGCAGAAATGATTGAAGAGAGTGTGCTCTCTCTCTCCTCAAAAGATAAAGCCTTCCTATCTCCCATCTTTTTTTTTGCTTTCCATATAAACTCGGATATAAAGTTTAATTACATGATCACCATCATATATTTCTTTATACTTCGTGATTAATCGAGATATATGAGCATAGACCTCAGCCATAGGAATGAACTTTCCATCTTCATAAGTCAAGGGGATTGCAGGGCCTAGCGTAAATGAGATCTCCTCTCCGTAAGACCGAATCATGGTAAAGGAAATTGAGAACTTTCCGTAACCAGATAAAGATGGGTAAGCAAACTGGATTAAGAGATCCATGGTGGCAAGACTTAATAGGTCAATCTCGTTAACAAACGGGTAAGGCTCTTGGAAGTGTAGTGAAGCAATCACTAACCCGGGATGCGGATCTAGAATGGTGGTGCGCCTAATCTTTAGATTCAGGCGATTCAATATCAGAGCTACAGTTTTGACCCCTAAGTGAGTCATTTTGCATTAATAATGCACACTGTAGTTGATTTCGCGATGTTTATTATTCAATTGATATTTGAATCTATCCCATTTGTCTAAATGAGCATTCCAATGATCCTCTGACTTAGTGCTTTGAACATCACTGCATACATCACGAATATACTTCTTATAATTGGTAATTATAGCCGAGATCTTATCATCCCAAGTTATTCTTTGCTTTTTGTTTAGTTGTAAAGGTACATTTTTCCTTAAGTAGAATTCCAGTTCTTTTGGAGTGATGAACCTTTGGCTAAAGTCTGCCAGGCAACTATCTTCATCCACGGGTTTTATAAGATTACGATAGATGAAATTGTTGATGATTACGAGTGGCGGCCCTAAACTTTTAAAAGCATTGGCCGGGGATTCTATCGGCAAAGTCAGGTGTAGTTATAAAGTTGTCGTGAACCGTGTATATTGGTCCATTAATTTTGTGCATCTCCTCTATAACATTCATAGCTATATGTGCATCCCTTTGATGGATGAAGTTTACAAAGGAAGGTAGAGATTGTTGTCTTCCTACAATCTCTCTTAGAAGAAGTAACTCTGAGAGTTACCTTGCGTCTTTTCCTGTGAATTCTATCATAAACCCATATATTTATGGGCTCCATTTTCATATAATCCTGCACCGTTGTATAAAAAGGAATTTTATAGTAAACCGGCCTTTCCCTGGTGGCGGCAACCCATCCTATATTGCCGATCAGCTTCGACAGGTTTTCCAGCTTATGATAATTAAGACTCCAGAACTTAAAGCAGAGGCGGGCAACTTTGAAGCATTCCTTATGAGTGAGGTAGTGAGATAGAACGTTTTTTAGATCTTTGGCTGTACTCATTAGAGTTTTACCATAGATCTTTGGCATAAAGATGCTTTTGACTATCTTACGATCGAACTCTTTGCAAACAATATCAGATAGACGAGGATCTTGGCTCTCCTCCAACAGTTCTTTTTTTAAGAACTCCTTGAGCTCTTCGAGGATAAAAGAATAAATATCGTTGATATTTCCATCTTTGGATGGCAAGAGATTTGTTTTCATTCCCAAGATTTCATCCAGAAAAAAGTAACTCATGATCTGATATGCACTCGCTGAAGCATCTTGTGTAATAGGGATGTAGCATCCTCCTCCATAAGATAAGGCATAAAGATAGGAGAGGAACTGAAAGGGGTGTTTTGCCATGTAAATATCTTTCATGATTCTATTGAATTCCTCATAAAACCAGTTTATTGCTTTATTTACTAGTAGAGGTGAAAGATTTGTAATGGAAGGCTGCGCCCGTATATAATAAATCATTTCTTTTTTGTTGTTCATTTTTATCTATAGGTTCTTTGACATCAGCAAAGACAAGACAATCAGGCTTCTTGATAGATCGCGCTCGTGGAAATGCAAGATGCCACTGCGGTGCGGTAGATCCGTCCCCTGAAGTCGAGATATGCCGGCAAATAGAATTTATACCCATCGAGTGCTTTAGCCAGCTTCAAAATGAATTGCTCAAAGCGAGCACGCTGGATGTTTTTTATTAAAGCACTCAACGTTGAACCCACATAATTTGTAAATTTCCTCATTCTGAATGTGAAACTCTCTAAGTAGTGTGCTAACTTTTGGAATATTATTTATTTTACTTATGAATCCCGGCATGAGTAAGCCTTCTCTTACTAAATCTAAATAGTATTCATTCTTTAAAAGATGATGCAAGAAAGAGCTATTGATCTTAAAGGCTTGACCCTGCAGCTTGTTCATTACACCGCAGAGCTTTTCGTAATTATCCCCTAAATAAATATAGAAATGATTGGTGTTTTCGCTAGTTAACAGGCGGTAACGATCATATATTTCACCTGAAATGTTGCTTAAGTAACCACCAGATAGTTCGGACAGGTTTCGTGGTTTTTTACCTGAACGGCGGACACTCTTCCATTCTAGTGGAGGGCATATCATAGGTAGGTTCAGCTTGATTGGTAGCAATGCAACATTAAAGTTGCACACAGCGTACAGATTGCGTGGCAGATAATATTTTTTATCCTTCTCTTTAGGGATCACCTTAATCGGATCAAAATCATTATACAATAGAATAAAATGTCTTTCAATCATGAAAGATACTAAGCTTCCCCCGATCGGATACATTACTTCCATCCCCTCCTTCTTTTCTTGATTTCCATCTTGATAGCTTTCAATATTTTCACACTCAAAACCATCTTCAACATCATCAGCTCCCTTAGAAACCGATTTTATTAGCCTTCGACTTGTGTATAATTTAGCTTGTTGGCGGACAGCCTTCTCTAGTCCTTCAACTAAAGAAGGAACTCGAACCATTGTTTCACAAACAGGGTTAAAAAAAAATGTACTAAGAACATGAATAATTAATGCCTCTATAGTATATTGACCGAACACAGAAAGTAGTTTTTTTTATCATCCTGTGAGATTTTGACGGAACCTTGTTGCATCAGATATTAGCGCATAAATCATCATACTTTATCAAGTTTCTTAACAGGACAGGGGCAGATTTGTGAATATTTTCTTCATCAAACAAATCTTCTATCAAATATTTTGCTTCACGAGCAGTAGCTGCCGAATCTCCACTAGCTGGAATGACTGAGTGAAATACAATAACAAATACAAGATAACTAAGGATAACTCGGGTTGCCCTACAGTCCCCCCCTCGGTGGCATCGGTCTTTCCCCTTATAACTGACTTCTTCCTTCTCCACCGGACGCCCACGGCAACTATCCTGGCAAGAGGTTCTGCACACGCCAATCGAAATGCGCACACCTGTAGCTAAGAAATGCTCACTAACTACTCAACGCCCTGTTGATTTCTTTCTTTGTCTGTAAGAAGCACAAACTAGTCAAGACGACCGGATCAGCAATCTATGAGCGAACAAACAAGCCGGGAAAGAAGGCCGGCAAGCAGCCCACATTAAGGGAAGGGGGTTTCAAATAGTTTTGTTGTTTATATTATTTATTTATCTAAATAAATAGGCCGGGGTAACACAACTCTGTGCAATTCAATCAGTCAATCGATAGGGAAAATGCTTCGTTCGAGTCCCATTTGATCGTGTTGTTTCCTAACAATGATGCAATTTATTTTCATTAATAGTAATTCCTCAATCAAGTAGGCCAAAAAGAATAGGTTTCTTAATCGATCGTCGTTGCTCCAAGCCCACTAGCCCACGGTCGTGAAAGTTATATATACAAGGAAGGGGGATCAAAGCTCACGTGCTCGGATCGGAATACTCAACAAGCGAGACTGCCCTGGGTCCTATTCGAAATCAATCCCCCTTGTGGTCCCTAGGTGTTTCGAAAGCAATCCCCAGTAAGCGATGTAAACAATAATGTAAGCTGTTCCAACTGCTCCAAGAAATGCCACACATTTGGTTTCATTTAATAAGGCGAAGGGGCTAGAATTCAAGGCTCTAGAAGGGGAAAGCACACGAGGCGCCTCTTTTCCATGTGTTTGGCTGGGTGGGGCTATTCTAGCGAGGAGAAAGAGAGCTCTTAAGCTCAATCAAATCAAATTAAGCAAAGCTCGTAGCGTCGAGTCAGAACATAGTCGTATAATAACTTTCGAGGACTAACTCACGGTGTATTGCAACTTAATAACGTATGAACTTCACTCACTTAGTTGAGCACAGCCCTACCTTTTTTATGTACTACCACGAGGGCACCCACCGGACGACGGGAAGGTTAGGAACCTCAGAAAGCACGCTCACGCTCACTATGTTCCGAAAGAACCTCACGTAAAAGAAAGCATTCGGGAGGGAGGCTTCATCTATCTATATATCGTAGAGTAACACACACAGCTCCAGCGAGTGCAGTCGTGGGGTACTTCCCCCTCGCTGGGGAGGCTATGATGTAAGAAATAGGGGAATCTTGGATATTGGATAGCTGACGAGTGTGCTTTCTTTCTCCCATGCTTTCCGTTGGTCAACAACCAACAAAAGGAAACGTTTTTCACTAGTTGTATAGTGAAAATGAAGTCTCCCCGGAGGGAGCAGAACAAAAAAAGAATGAAAGAAACCAAATGATTGTTCTAGAATGGTTATTCCTCACAATTGCTGCTTGTGATGCAGCGGAACCATGGCAATTAGGATTTCAAGACGCAGCAACACCTATGATGCAAGGAATAATAGATTTACATCACGATATCTTTTTCTTCCTCATTCTGATTTTGGTTTTCGTGTATAATTAAGTTGAAAACACCATAATTAACTTTTTGTACCAAAAAAATTTATTTATTATCATTTTCGATCGTTTTTAGGGTTTAGAGCGTGCATGTCTAAATAGGCTTTCTAGAGTACCCGTTCGAATTTTAACCGAGTAAAAAGCTCAAAATTTTAGTTTATGCTGTATAATTAGTTTCAAAAGACCATAATTAACTTTTTGTACCCAAAAAAATTGATTTATTATCATTTTCGATCGTTTTTTAGGGGTTAGAGCGTGCATGTCTAAATAGGCTTTCTAGTGAACCCGTTCGAATTTTAACCGAGTAAAAAGCTCAAAATTTTAGTTTAAGCTGTATAATTAGGTTCAAAAGACCATAATTAATTTTTTGTACCCAAAAAAATTTATTTATTATCATTTTCGATCGTTTTTTAGGGTTTAGAGCGTGCATGTCTAAATAGGCTTTCTAGTGTACCCGTTCGAATTTTAACCGAGTAAAAAGCTCAAAATTTTAGTTTAAGCTGTACAATTAGGTTCAAAAGACCATAATTAACTTTTTGTACCAAAAAAAATTGATTTATTATCATTTTCGATGGTTTTTTAGGGTTTAGAGCGTGCATGTCTAAATAGGCTTTCTAGTGAACCCGTTCGAATTTTAACCGAGTAAAAAGCTCAAAATTTTAGTTTAAGCTGTATAATGAGTTTCAAAAGACCATAATTAACTTTTTGTACCCAAAAAATTTGATTTAATATCATTTTCGAAAGTTTTTTAAGGTTTAGAGCGTGCATGTCTAAATAGGCTTTCTAGTGAACCCGTTCGAATTTTAACCGAGTAAAAACCTGAAAATTTTAGTTTATGCTGTATAATTAGGTTCAAAAGACCATAATTAACTTTTTGTACCAAAAAAATTGATTTATTATTATTTTCGATCGTTTTTAGGGTTTAGAGCGTGCATGTCTAAATAGGCTTTCTAGAGTACCCGTTCGAATTTTAACCGAGTAAAAAGCTCAAAATTTTAGTTTATGCTGTATAATTAGGTTCAAAAGACCATAATTAACTTTTTATACCAAAAAAATTGATTTATTATCATTTTCGATCGTTTTTTAGGGTTTAGAGCGTGCATGTCTAAATAGGCTTTGTAGTGTACCCGTTCGAATTTTAACCGAGTAAAAAGCTCAAAATTTTAGTTTAAGATGTATAATTAGGTTCAAAACGCCATAATTAACTTTTTGTACCCAAAAAAATTGATTTAATATCATTTTCGATCGTTTTTTAGGGTTTAGAGCGTGCATGTCTAAATAGGCTTTCTAGTGAACCCGTTCGAATTTTAACCGAGTAAAAACCTCAAAATTTTAGTTTAAGCTGTATAATTAGGTTGAAAACACCATAATTAACTTTTTGTACCAAAAAAATTGATTTATTATCAGTTTCGATCGTTTTTAGGTTTTAGAGCGTGCATGTCTAAATAGGCTTTCTAGTGAACCCGATCGAATTTTAACCGAGTAAAAAGCTCAAAATTTTAGTTTAAGCTGTATAATTAGGTTCAAAAGACCATAATTAACTTTTTGTACCCAAAAAAATTGATTTAATATCATTTTCGATCGTTTTTTAGGTTTTAGAGCATGCATGTCTAAATACGCTTTCTAGTGAACCAGTTCGAATTTTAACTGAGTAAAAACCTCAAAATTTTAGTTTAAGCTGTGTAATTAGGTTCAAAAGACCATAATTAATTTTTTGTACCCAAAAAAATTGATTTATTATCATTTTCGATCGTTTTTTAGGGTTTAGAGCGTGCATGCCTAAATAGGCTTTCTAGTGAACCCGATCGAATTTTAACCGAGTAAAAAGCTCAAAATTTTAGTTTAAGCTGTATAATTAGGTTAAAAAGACCATAATTAACTTTTTGTACCCAAAAAAATTGATTTAATATCATTTTCGATCGTTTTTTAGGGTTTAGAGCATGCATGTCTAAATACGCTTTCTAGTGAACCAGTTCGAATTTTAACCGAGTAAAAACCTCAAAATTTTAGTTTAAGCTGTATAATTAGGTTGAAAACACCATAATTAGCTTTTTGTACCAAAAAAATTGATTTATTATCATTTTCGATCGTTTTTAGGGTTTAGAGCGTGCATGTCTAAATAGGCTTTCTAGTGAACCCGTTCGAATTTTAACCGAGTAAAAACCTCAAAATTTTAGTTTAAGCTGTATAATTAGTTTCAAAAGACCGTAATTAACTTTTTGTACCCAAAAAATTTGATTTAATATCATTTTTGAAAGTTTTTTAAGGTTTAGAGCGTGCATGTCTAAATAGGCTTTCTAGTGAACCCGTTCGAATTTTAACCGAGTAAAAACCTCAAAATTTTAGTTTATGCTGTATAATTAGGTTCAAAAGACCATAATTAACTTTTTGTACCAAAAAAATTGATTTATTATTATTTTCGATCGTTTTTAGGGTTTAGAGCGTGCATGTCTAAATAGGCTTTCTAGTGAACCCGTTCGAATTTTAACCGAGTAAAAACCTCAAAATTTTAGTTTAAGCTGTATAATTAGGTTGAAAACACCATAATTAACTTTTTGTACCAAAAAAATTGATTTATTATCATTTTCGATCGTTTTTAGGTTTTAGAGCGTGCATGTCTAAATAGGCTTTCTAGAGTACCCGTTCGAATTTTAACCGAGTAAAAACCTCAAAATTTTAGTTTAAGCTGTATAATTAGTTTCAAAAGACCATAATTAACTTTTTGTACCCAAAAAATTTGATTTAATATCATTTTCGAAAGTTTTTTAAGGTTTAGAGCGTGCATGTCTAAATAGGCTTTCTAGTGAACCCGTTCGAATTTTAACCGAGTAAAAAGCTCAAAATTTTAGTTTATGCTGTATAATTAGGTTGAAAACACCATAATTAACTTTTTGTACCAAAAAAATTGATTTATTATCAGTTTCGATCGTTTTTAGGTTTTAGAGCGTGCATGTCTAAATAGGCTTTCTAGTGAACCCGATCGAATTTTAACCGAGTAAAAAGCTCAAAATTTTAGTTTAAGCTGTATAATTAGGTTCAAAAGACCATAATTAACTTTTTGTACCCAAAAAAATTGATTTAATATCATTTTCGATCGTTTTTTAGGTTTTAGAGCATGCATGTCTAAATACGCTTTCTAGTGAACCAGTTCGAATTTTAACCGAGTAAAAACCTCAAAATTTTAGTTTAAGCTGTGTAATTAGGTTCAAAAGACCATAATTAATTTTTTGTACCCAAAAAAATTGATTTATTATCATTTTCGATCGTTTTTTAGGGTTTAGAGCGTGCATGTCTAAATAGGCTTTCTAGTGAACCCGATCGAATTTTAACCGAGTAAAAAGCTCAAAATTTTAGTTTAAGTTGTATAATTAGGTTAAAAAGACCATAATTAACTTTTTGTACCCAAAAAAATTGATTTAATATCATTTTCGATCGTTTTTTAGGGTTTAGAGCATGCATGTCTAAATACGCTTTCTAGTGAACCAGTTCGAATTTTAACCGAGTAAAAACCTCAAAATTTTAGTTTAAGCTGTATAATTAGGTTGAAAACACCATAATTAGCTTTTTGTACCAAAAAAATTGATTTATTATCATTTTCGATCGTTTTTAGGGTTTAGAGCGTGCATGTCTAAATAGGCTTTCTAGTGAACCCGTTCGAATTTTAACCGAGTAAAAACCTCAAAATTTTAGTTTAAGCTGTATAATTAGTTTCAAAAGACCGTAATTAACTTTTTGTACCCAAAAAATTTGATTTAATATCATTTTCGAAAGTTTTTTAAGGTTTAGAGCGTGCATGTCTAAATAGGCTTTCTAGTGAACCCGTTCGAATTTTAACCGAGTAAAAACCTCAAAATTTTAGTTTATGCTGTATAATTAGGTTCAAAAGACCATAATTAACTTTTTGTACCAAAAAAATTGATTTATTATTATTTTCGATCGTTTTTAGGGTTTAGAGCGTGCATGTCTAAATAGGCTTTCTAGAGTACCCGTTCGAATTTTAACCGAGTAAAAAGCTCAAAATTTTAGTTTATGCTGTATAATTAGGTTCAAAAGACCATAATTAACTTTTTGTACCAAAAAAATTGATTTATTATCATTTTCGATCGTTTTTTAGGGTTTAGAGCGTGCATGTCTAAATAGGCTTTGTAGTGTACCCGTTCGAATTTTAACCGAGTAAAAAGCTCAAAATTTTAGTTTAAGATGTATAATTAGGTTCAAAACGCCATAATTAACTTTTTGTACCCAAAAAAATTGATTTAATATCATTTTCGATCGTTTTTTAGGGTTTAGAGCGTGCATGTCTAAATAGGCTTTCTAGTGAACCCGTTCGAATTTTAACCGAGTAAAAACCTCAAAATTTTAGTTTAAGCTGTATAATTAGGTTGAAAACACCATAATTAACTTTTTGTACCAAAAAAATTGATTTATTATCATTTTCGATCGTTTTTAGGTTTTAGAGCGTGCATGTCTAAATAGGCTTTCTAGAGTACCCGTTCGAATTTTAACCGAGTAAAAACCTCAAAATTTTAGTTTAAGCTGTATAATTAGTTTCAAAAGACCATAATTAACTTTTTGTACCCAAAAAATTTGATTTAATATCATTTTCGAAAGTTTTTTAAGGTTTAGAGCGTGCATGTCTAAATAGGCTTTCTAGTGAACCCGTTCGAATTTTAACCGAGTAAAAAGCTCAAAATTTTAGTTTATGCTGTATAATTAGGTTCAAAAGACCATAATTAACTTTTTGTACCAAAAAATTGCTTTATTATCATTTTCGATCGTTTTTAGGGTTTAGAGCGTGCATGTCTAAATAGGCTTTCAAGAGTACCCGTTCGAATTTTAACCGAGTAAAAAGCTCAAAATTTTAGTTTATGCTGTATAATTAGTTTCAAAAGACCATAATTAACTTTTTGTACCCAAAAAAATTGATTTATTATCATTTTCGATCGTTTTTTAGGGGTTAGAGCGTGCATGTCTAAATAGGCTTTCTAGTGAACCCGTTCGAATTTTAACCGAGTAAAAAGCTCAAAATTTTAGTTTAAGCTGTATAATTAGGTTCAAAAGACCATAATTAATTTTTTGTACCCAAAAAAATTTATTTATTATCATTTTCGATCGTTTTTTAGGGTTTAGAGCGTGCATGTCTAAATAGGCTTTCTAGTGTACCCGTTCGAATTTTAACCGAGTAAAAAGCTCAAAATTTTAGTTTAAGCTGTACAATTAGGTTCAAAAGACCATAATTAACTTTTTGTACCAAAAAAAATTGATTTATTATCATTTTCGATCGTTTTTTAGGGTTTAGAGCGTGCATGTCTAAATAGGCTTTCTAGTGAACCCGTTCGAATTTTAACCGAGTAAAAAGCTCAAAATTTTAGTTTAAGCTGTATAATTAGGTTCAAAACGCCATAATTAACTTTTTGTACCCAAAAAAATTGATTTAATATCATTTTCGATCGTTTTTTAGGGTTTAGAGCGTGCATGTCTAAATAGGCTTTCTTGTGAACCCGTTCGAATTTTAAACGAGTAAAAACCTCAAAATTTTAGTTTAAGCTGTATAATTAGGTTGAAAACACCATAATTAACTTTTTGTACCAAAAAAATTGATTTATTATCATTTTCGATCGTTTTTAGGGTTTAGAGCGTGCATGACTAAATAGGCTTTCTAGAGTACCCGTTCGAATTTTAACCGAGTAAAAAGCTCAAAATTTTAGTTTATGCTGTATAATTAGTTTCAAAAGACCGTAATTAACTTTTTGTACCCAAAAAATTTGATTTAATATCATTTTCGAAAGTTTTTTAAGGTTTAGAGCGTGCATGTCTAAATAGGCTTTCTAGTGAACCCGTTCGAATTTTAACCGAGTAAAAACCTCAAAATTTTAGTTTATGCTGTATAATTAGGTTCAAAAGACCATAATTAACTTTTTGTACCAAAAAAATTGATTTATTATTATTTTCGATCGTTTTTAGGGTTTAGAGCGTGCATGTCTAAATAGGCTTTCTAGAGTACCCGTTCAAATTTTAACCGAGTAAAAAGCTCAAAATTTTAGTTTATGCTGTATAATTAGGTTCAAAAGACCATAATTAACTTTTTGTACCAAAAAAATTGATTTATTATCATTTTCGATCGTTTTTTAGGGTTTAGAGCGTGCATGTCTAAATAGGCTTTGTAGTGTACCCGTTCGAATTTTAACCGAGTAAAAAGCTCAAAATTTTAGTTTAAGATGTATAATTAGGTTCAAAACGCCATAATTAACTTTTTGTACCCAAAAAAATTGATTTAATATCATTTTCGATCGTTTTTTAGGGTTTAGAGCGTGCATGTCTAAATAGGCTTTCTAGTGAACCCGTTCGAATTTTAACCGAGTAAAAACCTCAAAATTTTAGTTTAAGCTGTATAATTAGGTTGAAAACACCATAATTAACTTTTTGTACCAAAAAAATTGATTTATTATCATTTTCGATCGTTTTTAGGTTTTAGAGCGTGCATGTCTAAATAGGCTTTCTAGAGTACCCGTTCGAATTTTAACCGAGTAAAAACCTCAAAATTTTAGTTTAAGCTGTATAATTAGTTTCAAAAGACCATAATTAACTTTTTGTACCCAAAAAATTTGATTTAATATCATTTTCGAAAGTTTTTTAAGGTTTAGAGCGTGCATGTCTAAATAGGCTTTCTAGTGAACCCGTTCGAATTTTAACCGAGTAAAAAGCTCAAAATTTTAGTTTATGCTGTATAATTAGGTTCAAAAGACCATAATTAACTTTTTGTACCAAAAAATTGCTTTATTATCATTTTCGATCGTTTTTAGGGTTTAGAGCGTGCATGTCTAAATAGGCTTTCTAGAGTACCCGTTCGAATTTTAACCGAGTAAAAACCTCAAAATTTTAGTTTAAGCTGTATAATTAGTTTCAAAAGACCATAATTAACTTTTTGTACCCAAAAAATTTGATTTAATATCATTTTCGAAAGTTTTTTAAGGTTTAGAGCGTGCATGTCTAAATAGGCTTTCTAGTGAACCCGTTCGAATTTTAACCGAGTAAAAAGCTCAAAATTTTAGTTTATGCTGTATAATTAGGTTCAAAAGACCATAATTAACTTTTTGTACCAAAAAATTGCTTTATTATCATTTTCGATCGTTTTTAGGGTTTAGAGCGTGCATGTCTAAATAGGCTTTCAAGAGTACCCGTTCGAATTTTAACCGAGTAAAAAGCTCAAAATTTTAGTTTATGCTGTATAATTAGTTTCAAAAGACCATAATTAACTTTTTGTACCCAAAAAAATTGATTTATTATCATTTTCGATCGTTTTTTAGGGTTTAGAGCGTGCATGTCTAAATAGGCTTTCTAGTGAACCCGTTCGAATTTTAACCGAGTAAAAAGCTCAAAATTTTAGTTTAAGCTGTATAATTAGGTTCAAAAGACCATAATTAATTTTTTGTACCCAAAAAAATTTATTTATTATCATTTTCGATCGTTTTTTAGGGTTTAGAGCGTGCATGTCTAAATAGGCTTTCTAGTGTACCCGTTCGAATTTTAACCGAGTAAAAAGCTCAAAATTTTAGTTTAAGCTGTACAATTAGGTTCAAAAGACCATAATTAACTTTTTGTACCAAAAAAAATTGATTTATTATCATTTTCGATCGTTTTTTAGGGTTTAGAGCGTGCATGTCTAAATAGGCTTTCTAGTGAACCCGTTCGAATTTTAACCGAGTAAAAAGCTCAAAATTTTAGTTTAAGCTGTATAATTAGGTTCAAAACGCCATAATTAACTTTTTGTACCCAAAAAAATTGATTTAATATCATTTTCGATCGTTTTTTAGGGTTTAGAGCGTGCATGTCTAAATAGGCTTTCTTGTGAACCCGTTCGAATTTTAAACGAGTAAAAACCTCAAAATTTTAGTTTAAGCTGTATAATTAGGTTGAAAACACCATAATTAACTTTTTGTACCAAAAAAATTGATTTATTATCATTTTCGATCGTTTTTAGGGTTTAGAGCGTGCATGTCTAAATAGGCTTTCTAGAGTACCCGTTCGAATTTTAACCGAGTAAAAAGCTCAAAATTTTAGTTTATGCTGTATAATTAGTTTCAAAAGACCATAATTAACTTTTTGTACCCAAAAAAATTGATTTATTATCATTTTCGATCGTTTTTTAGGGTTTAGAGCGTGCATGTTTAAATAGGCTTTCTAGTGAACCCGTTCGAATTTTAACCGAGTAAAAACCTCAAAATTTTAGTTTAAGCTGTATAATTACGTTCAAAAGACCATAGTTAATTTTTTGTACCCAAAAAAATTTATTTATTATCATTTTCGATCGTTTTTTAGGGTTTAGAGCGTGCATGTCTAAATAGGCTTTCTAGTGTACCCGTTCGAATTTTAACCGAGTAAAAACCTCAAAATTTTAGTTTAAGCTGTATAATTAGTTTCAAAAGACCATAATTAACTTTTTGTACCCAAAAAAATTGATTTATTATCATTTTCGATCGTTTTTTAGGGTTTAGAGCGTGCATGTCTAAATAGGCTTTCTAGTCAACCCGTTCGAATTTTAACCGAGTAAAACGTTCAAAATTTTAGTTTAGGCTGTATAATTAGGTTCAAAGGACCATAATTAACTTTTTGTACCCAAAAAAATTGATTTAATATCATTTTCGAAAGTTTTTTAGGTTTTAGAGCGTGCATGTCTAAAAAGGCTTTCTAGTGAACCAGTTCGAATTTTAACCGAGTAAAAACCTCAAAATTTTAGTTTAAGCTGTATATTTAGGTTCAAAAGACCATAATTAACTTTTTGTACCAAAAAATTGATTTATTATCATTTTCGATCATTTTTAGGGTTTAGAGCGTGCATGTCTAAATAGGCTTTCTAGTGAACCAGTTCGAATTTTAACCGAGTAAAAACCTTAAAATTTTAGTTTAAGCTGTATAATTAGGTTCAAAAGACTATAACTAATTTTTTGTACCCAAAAAAATTTATTTATTATCATTTTCGATCGTTTTTTAGGGTTTAGAGCGTGCATGTCTAAATAGGCTTTCTAGTGTACCCGTTCGAATTTTAACCGAGTAAAAAGCTCAAAATTTTAGTTTAAGCTGTATAATTAGGTTCAAAACACCATAATTAACTTTTTGTACCCAAAAAAATTGATTTAATATCATTTTTGAACGTTTTTTAGGGTTTAGAGCGTGCATGTCTAAATAGGCTTTCTAGTGAACCAGTTCGAATTTTAACCGAGTAAAAACCTTAAAATTTTAGTTTAAGCTGTGTAATTAGGTTCAAAAGACCATAATTAACTTTTTGTACCCAAAAAAATTGATTTATTATCATTTTCGTTCGTTTTTTAGGGTTTAGAGCGTGCATGTCTAAATAGGCTTTCTAGTGAACCCGTTCGAATTTTAACCGAGTAAAAAGCTCAAAATTTTAGTTTAAGCTGTATATTTAGGTTCAAAAGACCATAATTAACTTTTTGTACCAAAAAATTGATTTATTATCATTTTCGATCATTTTTAGGGTTTAGAGCGTGCATGTCTAAATAGGCTTTCTAGTGAACCAGTTCGAATTTTAACCGAGTAAAAACTTTAAAATTTTAGTTTAAGCTATATAATTAGGTTCAAAAGACTATAATTAATTTTTTGTACCCAAAAAAATTTATTTATTATCATTTTCGATCGTTTTTTAGGGTTTAGAGCGTGCATGTCTAAATAGGCTTTCTAGTGTACCCGTTCGAATTTTAACCGAGTAAAAAGCTCAAAATTTTAGTTTAAGCTGTATAATTAGGTTCAAAACACCATAATTAACTTTTTGTACCCCAAAAAATTGATTTAATATCATTTTCGAACGATTTTTAGGGTTTAGAGCGTGCATGTCTAAATAGGCTTTCTAGTGAACCAGTTCGAATTTTAACCGAGTAAAAACCTCAAAATTTTAGTTTAAGCTGTGCAATTAGGTTCAAAAGACCATAATTAATTTTTTGTACCCAAAAAAATTGATTTATTATCATTTTCGATCGTTTTTTAGGGTTTAGAGCGTGCATGTCTAAATAGGCTTTCTAGTGAACCCGATCGAATTTTAACCGAGTAAAAAGCTCAAAATTTTAGTTTAAGCTGTATAATTAGGTTCAAAAGACCATAATTAACTTTTTGTACCCAAAAAAATTGATTTAATATCATTTTCGATCGTTTTTTAGGGTTTAGAGCATGCATGTCTAAATATGCTTTCTAGTGTACCCGTTCGAATTTTAACCGAGTAAAAACCTCAAAATTTTAGTTTAAGCTGTATAATTAGGTTCAAAACACCATAATTAACTTTTTGGACCCAAAAAAATTGATTTAATATCATTTTCGATCGTTTTTTAGGGTTTAGAGCGTGCATGTCTAAATAGGCTTTCTAGTGAACCAGTTCGAATTTTAACCTCGTAAAAAGCTCAAAATTTTAGTTTAAGCTGTGTAATTAGGTTCAAAAGACCATAATTAATTTTTTGTACCCAAAAAAATTGATTTATTATCATTTTTGATCGTTTTTTAGGGTTTAGAGCGTGCATGTCTAAATAGGCTTTCTCGTGAACCCGATCGAATTTTAACCGAGTAAAAAGCTCAAAATTTTAGTTTAAGCTGTATAATTAGGTTCAAAACGCTATAATTAACTTTTTGTACCCAAAAAAATTGATTTAATATCATTTTCGATCGTTTTTTAGGGTTTAGAGCGTGCGTGTCTAAATAGGCTTTCTAGTGAACCCGTTCGAATTTTAACCGAGTAAAAACCTCAAACTTTTAGTTTAAGCTGTATAATTAGGTTGAAAACACCATAATTAACTTTTTGTACCAAAAAAATTTATTTATTATCATTTTCGATCGTTTTTAGGGTTTAGAGCGTGCATGTCTAAATAGGCTTTCTAGAGTACCCGTTCGAATTTTAACCGAGTAAAAAGCTCAAAATTTTAGTTTATGCTGTATAATTAGTTTCAAAAGACCATAATTAACTTTTTGTACCCAAAAAAATTGATTTATTATCATTTTCGATCGTTTTTTAGGGTTTAGAGCGTGCATGTCTAAATAGGCTTTCTAGTCAACCCGTTCGAATTTTAACCGAGTAAAACGTTCAAAATTTTAGTTTAGGCTGTATAATTAGGTTCAAAGGACCATAATTAACTTTTTGTACCCAAAAAACTTGATTTAATATCATTTTTGAAAGTTTTTTAGGTTTTAGAGCGTGCATGTCTAAAAAGGCTTTCTAGTGAACCAGTTCGAATTTTAACCGAGTAAAAACCTCAAAATTTTAGTTTAAGCTGTATATTTAGGTTCAAAAGACCATAATTAACTTTTTGTACCAAAAAATTGATTTATTATCATTTTCGATCATTTTTAGGGTTTAGAGCGTGCATGTCTAAATAGGCTTTCTAGTGAACCAGTTCGAATTTTAAACGAGTAAAAACCTTAAAATTTTAGTTTAAGCTGTATAATTAGGTTCAAAAGACTATAATTAATTTTTTGTACCCAAAAAAATTTATTTATTATCATTTTCGATCGTTTTTTAGGGTTTGGAGCGTGCATGTCTAAATAGGCTTTCTAGTGTACCCGTTCGAATTTTAACCGAGTAAAAAGCTCAAAATTTTAGTTTAAGCTGTATAATTAGGTTCAAAAGACCATAATTAACTTTTTGTACCAAAAAATTGCTTTATTATCATTTTCGATCGTTTTTAGGTTTTAGAGCGTGCATGTCTAAATAGGCTTTCTAGAGTACCCGTTCGAATTTTAACCGAGTAAAAACCTCAAAATTTTAGTTTAAGCTGTATAATTAGTTTCAAAAGACCATAATTAACTTTTTGTACCCAAAAAATTTGATTTAATATCATTTTCGAAAGTTTTTTAAGGTTTAGAGCGTGCATGTCTAAATAGGCTTTCTAGTGAACCCGTTCGAATTTTAACCGAGTAAAAAGCTCAAAATTTTAGTTTATGCTGTATAATTAGGTTCAAAAGACCATAATTAACTTTTTGTACCAAAAAATTGCTTTATTATCATTTTCGATCGTTTTTAGGGTTTAGAGCGTGCATGTCTAAATAGGCTTTCAAGAGTACCCGTTCGAATTTTAACCGAGTAAAAAGCTCAAAATTTTAGTTTATGCTGTATAATTAGTTTCAAAAGACCATAATTAACTTTTTGTACCCAAAAAAATTGATTTATTATCATTTTCGATCGTTTTTTAGGGGTTAGAGCGTGCATGTCTAAATAGGCTTTCTAGTGAACCCGTTCGAATTTTAACCGAGTAAAAAGCTCAAAATTTTAGTTTAAGCTGTATAATTAGGTTCAAAAGACCATAATTAATTTTTTGTACCCAAAAAAATTTATTTATTATCATTTTCGATCGTTTTTTAGGGTTTAGAGCGTGCATGTCTAAATAGGCTTTCTAGTGTACCCGTTCGAATTTTAACCGAGTAAAAAGCTCAAAATTTTAGTTTAAGCTGTACAATTAGGTTCAAAAGACCATAATTAACTTTTTGTACCAAAAAAAATTGATTTATTATCATTTTCGATCGTTTTTTAGGGTTTAGAGCGTGCATGTCTAAATAGGCTTTCTAGTGAACCCGTTCGAATTTTAACCGAGTAAAAAGCTCAAAATTTTAGTTTAAGCTGTATAATTAGGTTCAAAACGCCATAATTAACTTTTTGTACCCAAAAAAATTGATTTAATATCATTTTCGATCGTTTTTTAGGGTTTAGAGCGTGCATGTCTAAATAGGCTTTCTTGTGAACCCGTTCGAATTTTAAACGAGTAAAAACCTCAAAATTTTAGTTTAAGCTGTATAATTAGGTTGAAAACACCATAATTAACTTTTTGTACCAAAAAAATTGATTTATTATCATTTTCGATCGTTTTTAGGGTTTAGAGCGTGCATGACTAAATAGGCTTTCTAGAGTACCCGTTCGAATTTTAACCGAGTAAAAAGCTCAAAATTTTAGTTTATGCTGTATAATTAGTTTCAAAAGACCGTAATTAACTTTTTGTACCCAAAAAATTTGATTTAATATCATTTTCGAAAGTTTTTTAAGGTTTAGAGCGTGCATGTCTAAATAGGCTTTCTAGTGAACCCGTTCGAATTTTAACCGAGTAAAAACCTCAAAATTTTAGTTTATGCTGTATAATTAGGTTCAAAAGACCATAATTAACTTTTTGTACCAAAAAAATTGATTTATTATTATTTTCGATCGTTTTTAGGGTTTAGAGCGTGCATGTCTAAATAGGCTTTCTAGAGTACCCGTTCAAATTTTAACCGAGTAAAAAGCTCAAAATTTTAGTTTATGCTGTATAATTAGGTTCAAAAGACCATAATTAACTTTTTGTACCAAAAAAATTGATTTATTATCATTTTCGATCGTTTTTTAGGGTTTAGAGCGTGCATGTCTAAATAGGCTTTGTAGTGTACCCGTTCGAATTTTAACCGAGTAAAAAGCTCAAAATTTTAGTTTAAGATGTATAATTAGGTTCAAAACGCCATAATTCACTTTTTGTACCCAAAAAAATTGATTTAATATCATTTTCGATCGTTTTTTAGGGTTTAGAGCGTGCATGTCTAAATAGGCTTTCTAGTGAACCCGTTCGAATTTTAACCGAGTAAAAACCTCAAAATTTTAGTTTAAGCTGTATAATTAGGTTGAAAACACCATAATTAACTTTTTGTACCAAAAAAATTGATTTATTATCATTTTCGATCGTTTTTAGGTTTTAGAGCGTGCATGTCTAAATAGGCTTTCTAGAGTACCCGTTCGAATTTTAACCGAGTAAAAACCTCAAAATTTTAGTTTAAGCTGTATAATTAGTTTCAAAAGACCATAATTAACTTTTTGTACCCAAAAAATTTGATTTAATATCATTTTCGAAAGTTTTTTAAGGTTTAGAGCGTGCATGTCTAAATAGGCTTTCTAGTGAACCCGTTCGAATTTTAACCGAGTAAAAAGCTCAAAATTTTAGTTTATGCTGTATAATTAGGTTCAAAAGACCATAATTAACTTTTTGTACCAAAAAATTGCTTTATTATCATTTTCGATCGTTTTTAGGGTTTAGAGCGTGCATGTCTAAATAGGCTTTCAAGAGTACCCGTTCGAATTTTAACCGAGTAAAAAGCTCAAAATTTTAGTTTATGCTGTATAATTAGTTTCAAAAGACCATAATTAACTTTTTGTACCCAAAAAAATTGATTTATTATCATTTTCGATCGTTTTTTAGGGGTTAGAGCGTGCATGTCTAAATAGGCTTTCTAGTGAACCCGTTCGAATTTTAACCGAGTAAAAAGCTCAAAATTTTAGTTTAAGCTGTATAATTAGGTTCAAAAGACCATAATTAATTTTTTGTACCCAAAAAAATTGATTTATTATCATTTTCGATCGTTTTTTAGGGTTTAGAGCGTGCATGTCTAAATAGGCTTTCTAGTGTACCCGTTCGAATTTTAACCGAGTAAAAACCTCAAAATTTTAGTTTAAGCTGTATAATTAGGTTCAAAACACCATAATTAACTTTTTGTAGCCAAAAAAATTGATTTAATATCATTTTCGAACGTTTTTTAGGGTTTAGAGCGTGCATGTCTAAATAGGCTTTCTAGTGAACCAGTTCGAATTTTAACCGAGTAAAAACCTCAAAATTTTAGTTTAAGCTGTGTAATTAGGTTCAAAAGACCATAATTAACTTTTTGTACCCAAAAAAATTGATTTAATATCATTTTCGATCGTTTTTTAGGGTTTAGAGCGTGCATGTCTAAATAGGCTTTCTAGTGAACCCGTTCGAATTTTAACCGAGTAAAAACCTCAAAATTTTAGTTTAAGCTGTATAATTAGGTTGAAAACACCATAATTAACTTTTTGTACCAAAAAAATTGATTTATTATCATTTTCGATCGTTTTTAGGTTTTAGAGCGTGCATGTCTAAATAGGCTTTCTAGAGTACCCGTTCGAATTTTAACCGAGTAAAAACCTCAAAATTTTAGTTTAAGCTGTATAATTAGTTTCAAAAGACCATAATTAACTTTTTGTACCCAAAAAATTTGATTTAATATCATTTTCGAAAGTTTTTTAAGGTTTAGAGCGTGCATGTCTAAATAGGCTTTCTAGTGAACCCGTTCGAATTTTAACCGAGTAAAAAGCTCAAAATTTTAGTTTATGCTGTATAATTAGGTTCAAAAGACCATAATTAACTTTTTGTACCAAAAAATTGCTTTATTATCATTTTCGATCGTTTTTAGGGTTTAGAGCGTGCATGTCTAAATAGGCTTTCAAGAGTACCCGTTCGAATTTTAACCGAGTAAAAAGCTCAAAATTTTAGTTTATGCTGTATAATTAGTTTCAAAAGACCATAATTAACTTTTTGTACCCAAAAAAATTGATTTATTATCATTTTCGATCGTTTTTTAGGGGTTAGAGCGTGCATGTCTAAATAGGCTTTGTAGTGTACCCGTTCGAATTTTAACCGAGTAAAAAGCTCAAAATTTTAGTTTAAGCTGTATAATTAGGTTCAAAAGACCATAATTAATTTTTTGTACCCAAAAAAATTTATTTATTATCATTTTCGATCGTTTTTTAGGGTTTAGAGCGTGCATGTCTAAATAGGCTTTCTAGTGTACCCGTTCGAATTTTAACCGAGTAAAAAGCTCAAAATTTTAGTTTAAGCTGTACAATTAGGTTCAAAAGACCATAATTAACTTTTTGTACCAAAAAAAATTGATTTATTATCATTTTCGATCGTTTTTTAGGGTTTAGAGCGTGCATGTCTAAATAGGCTTTCTAGTGAACCCGTTCGAATTTTAACCGAGTAAAAAGCTCAAAATTTTAGTTTAAGCTGTATAATTAGGTTCAAAACGCCATAATTAACTTTTTGTACCCAAAAAAATTGATTTAATATCATTTTCGATCGTTTTTTAGGGTTTAGAGCGTGCATGTCTAAATAGGCTTTCTTGTGAACCCGTTCGAATTTTAAACGAGTAAAAACCTCAAAATTTTAGTTTAAGCTGTATAATTAGGTTGAAAACACCATAATTAACTTTTTGTACCAAAAAAATTGATTTATTATCATTTTCGATCGTTTTTAGGGTTTAGAGCGTGCATGTCTAAATAGGCTTTCTAGAGTACCCGTTCGAATTTTAACCGAGTAAAAAGCTCAAAATTTTAGTTTATGCTGTATAATTAGTTTCAAAAGACCATAATTAACTTTTTGTACCCAAAAAAATTGATTTATTATCATTTTCGATCGTTTTTTAGGGTTTAGAGCGTGCATGTTTAAATAGGCTTTCTAGTGAACCCGTTCGAATTTTAACCGAGTAAAAACCTCAAAATTTTAGTTTAAGCTGTATAATTACGTTCAAAAGACCATAGTTAATTTTTTGTACCCAAAAAAATTTATTTATTATCATTTTCGATCGTTTTTTAGGGTTTAGAGCGTGCATGTCTAAATAGGCTTTCTAGTGTACCCGTTCGAATTTTAACCGAGTAAAAACCTCAAAATTTTAGTTTAAGCTGTATAATTAGTTTCAAAAGACCATAATTAACTTTTTGTACCCAAAAAAATTGATTTATTATCATTTTCGATCATTTTTTAGGGTTTAGAGCGTGCATGTCTAAATAGGCTTTCTAGTCAACCCGTTCGAATTTTAACCGAGTAAAACGTTCAAAATTTTAGTTTAGGCTGTATAATTAGGTTCAAAGGACCATAATTAACTTTTTGTACCCAAAAAAATTGATTTAATATCATTTTCGAAAGTTTTTTAGGTTTTAGAGCGTGCATGTCTAAAAAGGCTTTCTAGTGAACCAGTTCGAATTTTAACCGAGTAAAAACCTCAAAATTTTAGTTTAAGCTGTATATTTAGGTTCAAAAGACCATAATTAACTTTTTGTACCAAAAAATTGATTTATTATCATTTTCGATCATTTTTAGGGTTTAGAGCGTGCATGTCTAAATAGGCTTTCTAGTGAACCAGTTCGAATTTTAACCGAGTAAAAACCTTAAAATTTTAGTTTAAGCTGTATAATTAGGTTCAAAAGACTATAATTAATTTTTTGTACCCAAAAAAATTTATTTATTATCATTTTCGATCGTTTTTTAGGGTTTAGAGCGTGCATGTCTAAATAGGCTTTCTAGTGTACCCGTTCGAATTTTAACCGAGTAAAAAGCTCAAAATTTTAGTTTAAGCTGTATAATTAGGTTCAAAACACCATAATTAACTTTTTGTACCCAAAAAAATTGATTTAATATCATTTTCGAACGTTTTTTAGGGTTTAGAGCGTGCATGTCTAAATAGGCTTTCTAGTGAACCAGTTCGAATTTTAACCGAGTAAAAACCTCAAAATTTTAGTTTAAGCTGTGTAATTAGGTTCAAAAGACCATAATTAACTTTTTGTACCCAAAAAAATTGATTTATTATCATTTTCGTTCGTTTTTTAGGGTTTAGAGCGTGCATGTCTAAATAGGCTTTCTAGTGAACCCGTTCGAATTTTAACCGAGTAAAAAGCTCAAAATTTTAGTTTAAGCTGTATATTTAGGTTCAAAAGACCATAATTAACTTTTTGTACCAAAAAATTGATTTATTATCATTTTCGATCATTTTTAGGGTTTAGAGCGTGCATGTCTAAATAGGCTTTCTAGTGTACCCGTTCGAATTTTAACCGAGTAAAAACCTCAAAATTTTAGTTTAAGCTGTATAATTAGGTTCAAAACACCATAATTAACTTTTTGGACCCAAAAAAATTGATTTAATATCATTTTCGATCGTTTTTTAGGGTTTAGAGCGTGCATGTCTAAATAGGCTTTCTAGTGAACCAGTTCGAATTTTAACCTCGTAAAAAGCTCAAGATTTTAGTTTAAGCTGTGTAATTAGGTTCAAAAGACCATAATTAATTTTTTGTACCCAAAAAAATTGATTTATTATCATTTTTGATCGTTTTTTAGGGTTTAGAGCGTGCATGTCTAAATAGGCTTTCTCGTGAACCCGATCGAATTTTAACCGAGTAAAAAGCTCAAAATTTTAGTTTAAGCTGTATAATTAGGTTCAAAACGCTATAATTAACTTTTTGTACCCAAAAAAATTGATTTAATATCATTTTCGATCGTTTTTTAGGGTTTAGAGCGTGCGTGTCTAAATAGGCTTTCTAGTGAACCCGTTCGAATTTTAACCGAGTAAAAACCTCAAACTTTTAGTTTAAGCTGTATAATTAGGTTGAAAACACCATAATTAACTTTTTGTACCAAAAAAATTTATTTATTATCATTTTCGATCGTTTTTAGGGTTTAGAGCGTGCATGTCTAAATAGGCTTTCTAGAGTACCCGTTCGAATTTTAACCGAGTAAAAAGCTCAAAATTTTAGTTTATGCTGTATAATTAGTTTCAAAAGACCATAATTAACTTTTTGTACCCAAAAAAATTGATTTATTATCATTTTCGATCGTTTTTTAGGGTTTAGAGCGTGCATGTCTAAATAGGCTTTCTAGTCAACCCGTTCGAATTTTAACCGAGTAAAACGTTCAAAATTTTAGTTTAGGCTGTATAATTAGGTTCAAAGGACCATAATTAACTTTTTGTACCCAAAAAAATTGATTTAATATCATTTTCGAAAGTTTTTTAGGTTTAGAGCGTGCATGTCTAAAAAGGCTTTCTAGTGAACCAGTTCGAATTTTAACCGAGTAAAAACCTCAAAATTTTAGTTTAAGCTGTATATTTAGGTTCAAAAGACCATAATTAACTTTTTGTACCAAAAAATTGATTTATTATCATTTTCGATCATTTTTAGGGTTTAGAGCGTGCATGTCTAAATAGGCTTTCTAGTGAACCAGTTCGAATTTTAACCGAGTAAAAACCTTAAAATTTTAGTTTAAGCTGTATAATTAGGTTCAAAAGACTATAATTAATTTTTTGTACCCAAAAAAATTTATTTATTATCATTTTCGATCGTTTTTTAGGGTTTGGAGCGTGCATGTCTAAATAGGCTTTCTAGTGTACCCGTTCGAATTTTAACCGAGTAAAAAGCTCAAAATTTTAGTTTAAGCTGTATAATTAGGTTCAAAACACCATAATTAACTTTTTGTACCCAAAAAAATTGATTTAATATCATTTTCGAACGTTTTTTAGGGTTTAGAGCGTGCATGTCTAAATAGGCTTTCTAGTGAACCAGTTCGAATTTTAACCGAGTAAAAACCTCAAAATTTTAGTTTAAGCTGTGTAATTAGGTTCAAAAGACCATAATTAACTTTTTGTACCCAAAAAAATTGATTTATTATCATTTTCGTTCGTTTTTTAGGGTTTAGAGCGTGCATGTCTAAATAGGCTTTCTAGTGAACCCGATCGAATTTTAACCGAGTAAAACGTTCAAAATTTTAGTTTAAGCTGTATAATTAGGTTCAAAAGACCATAATTAACTTTTTGTACCCAAAAAAATTGATTTAATATCATTTTCGATCGTTTTTTAGGGTTTAGAGCATGCATGTCTAAATATGCTTTCTAGTGAACCAGTTCGAATTTTAACCGAGTAAAAAGCTCAAAATTTTAGTTTAAGCTGTATAATTAGGTTCAAAAGACCATAATTAATTTTTTGTACCCAAAAAAATTGATTTATTATCATTTTCGATCATTTTTTAGGGTTTAGAGCGTGCATGTCTAAATAGGCTTTCTAGTGAACCCGTTCGAATTTTAACCGAGTAAAAAGCTCAAAATTTTAGTTTAAGCTGTATATTTAGGTTCAAAAGACCATAATTAACTTTTTGTACCAAAAAATTGATTTATTATCATTTTCGATCATTTTTAGGGTTTAGAGCGTGCATGTCTAAATAGGCTTTCTAGTGAACCAGTTCGAATTTTAAACGAGTAAAAACCTTAAAATTTTAGTTTAAGCTGTATAATTAGGTTCAAAAGACTATAATTAATTTTTTGTACCCAAAAAAATTTATTTATTATCATTTTCGATCGTTTTTTAGGGTTTAGAGCGTGCATGTCTAAATAGGCTTTCTAGTGTACCCGTTCGAATTTTAACCGAGTAAAAAGCTCAAAATTTTAGTTTAAGCTGTATAATTAGGTTCAAAACACCATAATTAACTTTTTGTACCCAAAAAAATTGATTTAATATCATTTTCGAACGTTTTTTAGGGTTTAGAGCGTGCATGTCTAAATAGGCTTTCTAGTGAACCAGTTCGAATTTTAACCGAGTAAAAACCTTAAAATTTTAGTTTAAGCTGTATAATTAGGTTCAAAAGACCATAATTAATTTTTTGTACCCAAAAAAATTTATTTATTATCATTTTCGATCGTTTTTTAGGGTTTAGAGCGTGCATGTCTAAATAGGCTTTCTAGTGTACCCATTCGAATTTTAACCGAGTAAAAAGCTCAAAATTTTAGTTTAAGCTGTATAATTAGGTTCAAAACACCATAATTAACTTTTTGTACCCAAAAAAATTGATTTAATATCATTTTCGAAA